>JAZHEH010000235.1:1460000-2920000 GCA_036589455.1 Ateles fusciceps
GGAGGCCGACGCAGGAGAATCACTTGAACCCGTAATGAGGAAGTTGCAGTGAGCCAAGATCGTGCCATTGCACTCCAGTCTGGGCGACAGAGCGAGACTCAATCTCAAAAAAAAAAAAAAAAAGAAAAAAAAGACAGCCCTTCATGTTTTAAACTTTTTAAACTTTAATAATTTGAACTAAAGTGGAAGTTTTGAATTTATCTGCTGGAGGCTAAAGAAAAGAGAAAAAATGATTCACACTGTCTATCAAAAGAAAACATCCAGCATCTAAAGAGGAAGTCATAGCCTTCCCTAAAATCAAACCCAGAGTTCTCAGTACTGTACATCTTACAAGTCATACACATTCTGCTAAAGTGAAGTGAATCACCCTACCCCTGAGTGCACATACATGTCTTTATTATGAGCTTTAGACTATAAAATTCTAAGGTTATACAATATATTTAAATAAATCAAATATTTTCTTAGTTACTCAACATTGAAAAATGGCCAGGTTTCTTTTATAAAACATGGAGAATATTTTGCGATGATCTGGTTTCTATTATATGCACACATGAAATTCACTTTTGAGGCCCTAAAGACTATTTCAATTTATAACAAGTCACCTTTTTGGAGAGACTATTGGTGAACCTCTTCTCCACTGAACACTGGAGACAGACATGCCCCCTTTGTATTCAGATGCTGCTATGCACAGAGAAAGCAAATATGGTCTAAGAACATGCAGCAAAGATCAATAGAAGCCACAGGGCATTTATTAAACCATGGCCAATGAGTCATCTAAGCACTAGGTAGGTCACTAATATTCCACTTTTTTTTTTTTTTTTTTTTGAATCGGAGTCTTGCTCTGTCACCTAGGCTGGAGTACAGTGGCACAATCTTGGCTCACTGCAACCTCCATCTCCTGAGTTCAAGCAATTCTTCTACCTCAGTCTCCCGAGTAGCTGGGATTACAGGTGCCTGCCACCATCCTGGCAAATTTTTGTATTTTTAGTCGAGACAGTGTTTCACCATTTTGGTCAGACTGGTCTTGAACTCCTGACCTCAGGTGACCCAACTGCCTTGGCCTCCCAAAGTGCTGGGATTACAGGCATGAGCCATCAAACCCGGCCTATTCTACATGTCTCAATTAATAAATCACTTAGGTTTATTAGATTCTCTCTCTTTTTTATATTTATTTATCGATTTATAGTATGACCTGCTTCCCATCTCAGCTCCAGACTAAAGACTACAACCTATTAGCCAGGTCTCACCAAAGCAGGGCAAACTCTATATTTATCTCATTATTTGAATGAGAACATAATTTTTCTCTTCATGGAATTCCCTTGCAAAATAGTGACTCTTAGCTGTGATGCTGAAACTGTGCTGTATTCTGGAATGGTAATTTCCCTTGACATCAAGGTCACTCTTCTCTCTGGAACTTTGTAGCTTAAAACAGGACAAGTCAGTGTGTACTCTGAGTATAGGGTACTGAAGGGCACTGGAGCACAGTCTCATTACCAAGTGTGACAGCTTACCTCCATTTGAAATGGAAAGAAAATGGGCTTTGGAAACTTAGATCTATGTGGGAAATCTCTTGAATCGTAATCCAAGCTAAAAGGTGCATATATGTACTGTTTACTATAGATAATTCCCTGTGTTCAATTGCTGATGGATAAAAACTCAAGACCACTGGCATTGCTAGGAGACAGATTAACTGTAAATAATAAAGAAAGCGTGGAGTCAAGCCTCTAAGTGAGCAGAAGACTATAATCAATGAAAAGCCTCAGCTGGACACCGTGGCTCACACCTGTAATCCTAGCACATTGGAAAGCTGAGGTGGGTGGATCACCTGAGGTCAGGAGTTCGAGACCAGCCTGTCCTGCATTTTTGAAACCCCGTCTCTACTGAAAATGCAAAAATTAGCCGGGTGTGGTGGTGCCTGCTTGTAGTCCCAGCTACTCGGAAGGCTGAGGCAGGAGAATCACTTGAACCTGGAAGGTGGAGGTTGCAGTGAGCCAAGATCATGCCACTGCACTCCAGCCTGGGCAACAGAGCAAGACTCCCAGAAAAGAAAAGAAAAGAAAAGAAAGAAGGAAGGAAGAAGGAAGGAAGGAAGGAAGGAAAGAAAGAAAAGGAAAAGAAAAGCATCACTGGAGGGGGAAAGAACTTTTGTGGCCATAGAGCTTGCAGAGATCCACTCTTCCCTGGGAGCTTGCATATGATTCAGAAGTAAAACCACAGTGGAATCACCCAACTTCTGTATGTGCCTAGCATCATCATGTTTTGAAAGCTGGATAGAGCTGTCCAAAAATTAGAGAGCTCAAGTAAAAATTAATGTCCTTAAGTAGTGATGATCCTGTTTTGTTGAAATGCCCTCTGTGTGTAGTTTATAATCTTGTGAATTGTTGCTATCAATTATAATAATATATGGGTTTCCCTCATTCTGCCTCACCTATAAAGAGGGATATAGAAACAAGGGGCTTGTTTAGGGGCTTCATCCCACTGGCTGTTGTCCAATTTTTTTTATAGTCATTTAACAAACATTTTATAAGCTCCCTTAGTACATTCAGATATTTACTGATCTGGACACTAGGGATATACACAATGTACCTGTCCTCATTAGGCATATAGGTGAGGAAGCAGATTAATAAATAAAAAGCATAATTACAGGCGAGGCATGGTGGCTCATGCCTGTAATCCCAGCACTTTAGGTGAATCACCTGATGTTAGGAGTTCAAGACCAGCCTGGCCAACATGGCAAAAATCTGTCTCTACTAAAAATACACAAATTATCCAGGCATAGTGGCATGTGCCTGTAGTGCTGGCTGCTTGGGAGGCTGAGGCATGAGAATCGCTTGAGCCTGGGAGCCAGAGGTTGCAGTGAGCCGAGATTGTGCCACTGCACTCCAGCTTGGGTGACAGAGTAAGACTCTGTTTCGAGCAAACAAACATATTTACAGATTTGATAAGTGCAGTGAAGCAAGATATATTGTGTAAAATAGGCTATTGCAGCAGGTGACGAATGTTTCCTGGGAAGGGCCACATAGACTGTACGTGGGCTGTTGTATCTTTGTTGCCACTACTCCACTCTACTGAAGAAGCCTGAAAGCCATATAGCCAATATACATGAATAGGCATAACTATGTTCTAATAAAAGTTTATTGACACTAAAATTTGAATTTCTTACAATTTTTACATCATTAAATATTATTTATTTTAACCATAGTTTTTGAAAAAGTTAAAAGCATTCCTAACTCATAAACTGTACAAAAACAGAGGATCAGATTTGGCCTGCAGATATGCCCTCTATATTAACTCCTGGCTACATGGTTCAGGGAGAAGGGAATGCTGTTGACATAGACAGGTTGATATGGCCCCTCTGAAGAGGTAACATCTGAGTTGATGAGAGGAGACCAGTTATCGGAAGAGCTGAAAGGAGAGTACCCCACGCTGAGAAAACAAATGCAAAGATGCTGAAGCAGTTGGAGCTCCTAGAAACCGCATGTTGTGTATAAAAATTTATTAAGAAATAAAACAGTTAAGCTGAAAACCTTTAAAAACAGGTCTTAATGGCTGGGCGTGGTGGCTTATGCTGTAATCCCAGCACTTTGGGAGGCCAAGGTGGGCGGATCATGAGGTCAGGAGATTGAGACCATCCTGGCTAACACGGTGAAACCCCGTCTCTACTAAAAATACAAAAAATAAGCTGGGCGTGGTGGCATGCACCTGTAGTCCCAGCTACTCAGGAGGCTGAGGCAGGAGAATTGCTTGAACCTGAGAGGCAGAGGTTGCAGTGAGCCAAGATCTCGCCACTGCACTCCAGCCTGGGTGGTAGAGCGAGACTCCCTCTAAACAAAAAAAAAAAAAAAAAAAAAAAAAAATTGGTCTTACTGTATTTGTGGGTATTGATCCGTGGTCATTAGGTGATAAATGTTGTAAAAAGGGATGCCATAGAGCATAAATAATCCTTCAATGAAATTTTATAGTCTCTTCCTGTAATTGTCTCCAGCAAACAATAAAAGGTTGATTTTTTCGACCTTGTATATGATTACTTGGCAGAGTAAGAATCATTTAAAATCTTTGTGTCAATTAAGATTGTCTTGTAGAAATGGCAGACATTTTTCCTTGAATTATCTTACTCTATGTCTATACCATTGAGTACGTAGTCATACACTTGCCAGCCAAATGTCATAATTCATTCTGGCAGGATTTGTATAGTGAAGTTACATGTACAGATGAATAAAATATTCTTATTTCTATATACATTTAAAAGTCTATTCATCAGGCTGAGTGCTGTGGTGCATGCCTATAATTCCAGCACTTTGGGAGGCCAAGGTGGGCAGATCTCTTGAACTCAGGAGCTTAAGACCAACCTGAGCAACATAGTGAGACCTTGTATCTGTTTAAAAAAAAAATTTCAGTCTGCTCATCAGTGTTTTACTTACATATAAAAGGTATTTATGCTACCACAGACTTGAAAACTGGCTCTCTGGGCAGTATGATCGGAGATATCCATAAAAATTAATGACGAATAGATATGTCCAAATACTAATACTAATAATATAGTGGCTTTTCTGAACCAGTACTTCAGTTGTGATTTCAAAGCTTAGCATAAGAAAAAAATAGAAATAGAAAAAGATTACTTGCAGAGTCACCTTATGTGAGAGAGAGTTGATACTTCTGTCTATATTTTGAATCTGTGACAGAAATCCAAATCTTACCCAGATGCTGGTAAAGAGGAACATTTTCTTCATTTGAGAAATAATACCCACAGAACACACCCATCTGTCTATTGAAAGATAATGTCCAAGTCACATGTTTATCAAAAAAACCCAAAGTGTTAAATGAGAGCTAAAATATTCTAAGAAAAAAATTCAAAGAAATAGTGGGTAATAGTGTTTTAAAATGTGTTCCTGGTGAAAATGGTATCTAGAGTGTCTATTACTTAAAAACTATCTCATATTATATTATATTTATGATGTTAAATATCTTAAAAAGATGACTTATCAAATTCATCTCTGCACATTGTTAGAGCTTGGAGTTGAGGCTACTGACTGGCCGATGAACTCGCAAGTATAGGTAGCACGCCTCACGAGAGGCAAGTTTTTCGATAACACCGTGAGGGTGTCTGGCCTGATGAGTGAAGTTTGATAGTAATTCTTGCTACAGTATAACATTACTGCATGACAGCTTTGTGGAGAGATGAAAACATTTGGAAAACAGTGTGTTTCTTCCTCCTCTGTCCATGTTTCTTGTTCAGGCCTGTCAGGCACTTGGCCTTGCTATTTTCACACCAACTTGATGGGTTCTACTGTAAGATTCTAAAAAGGTGGGTTATGTGGTTCAAATCGTTTTTTTTTTTTTAAATAAAAAAATAAAAAAAAAGTTAAAAAAAAGATTCGTCTCAGATGTGAAACAGAAAAATGTTGAATGATATCATAAAACACTTGGTGTCTATTTCATATTTTTACCAGGTGAAGAAACATATCTTAGTTTGCATAGAAACTTTTACCTTTGTTACCTTGAGTCATTGAATAGTTTAAGGACTTACAATGTGTAGGATTTTGAGCATTTTAGATTTTATGATGGATTATGATAATCTTCGGAAATAACTTCAATTAAATTCAATAATCACTTATCTAATGTCCTATAGGGTCCTAAATATGAAATAAAAATGAAATGTTTCTCCAAGATTTCATGTTCATCAGAAAAAACAATTTCAAAGAACTCTGATTTGAAGCAGGGTAATTAAAAGCTATAATAGAGAAAATGCTAAGGGAAGAGAGGAGGAAAATGGTTAATTTTAACGGAAGAAATCTAGGATGTTTCATAGATGAGCTGGCATTCGAGCTGAGCCTGCAACAAATGAAAATGCAAGAAAATGCAAAGGGAAGCACTTTAATACATGGGAAAATATTTCATGTTTTTGAGCAGGAAGTAGTCTGGTCAGTTCTAGTTGCTTTTGTTTTTCACATTAAAAGTTGTAAAATACAATAAATTTATAGAAAAGTACTTACATTGTAAATGTTCAACTTCAGTATTTTTCTGAAACAAATATATGTATGATTCCTTTCCTCCCAAGTTTAAAAAAGAAAGAAAGAAAAGAAAAGCATTAACAGAACCCCAGAAGTCAGTCTTCAAATTAGGGCTGGCTTCACGGGGTGTGTGCAACTTGAGCAATTGCACAGAGCCTGGTACTAAGAAGGGTGCTCTGCTTGGTTTAATGTTCCGCTGTTGCCATCTTGAAATTCATAATAATTTTTGAACAGGGGGATCCAACATTTTTATTTGGCATTGGACCCTATAAATTATGTAGCCTTTCCTGTCCCCAACCCTCATTCTTTAACATATCCAAATGCACAGTTCCTCCTATAGTGCTAATCATTATTATTTGATTTCTTTAATCGTTTACTCTCTAATTATATTTCAGAACAAAAGAGTTTAATTTTGCCTTTTATGAATGTTATAAACATTCTGTTAATAACATTCTTCTAACAGTCTTCTGTTGTGTCTGGCTTTTTTCACTCAACATTATGTCTTTAAGAGTTATCCATATTATGATTCATTCTTTTTCCCAGTTATGTTTTCAATGAGCTGTATCTGCCAGAATTACAGGATTGATTGGTACACGGGGGAGAGCAAGACTGGAGGCAAAGAGACCAGTTAGGAGGTGGGGCTAATTGGCAATAACAATGGTGAGAGCCTGGGACCCATAAGTAATAGCACAGGACATCTCTTCTCTCTAGAAATCAGTATTTCAAAACACTCAGACTTTTAGAACTACTGCAGATGCAGAACAAACTTAAAAATCTAAATCAACAGCAACAACAATGCAAAAGCCCTGCCTTGGGGCAAAGAAGTAGGCCCTGAGTATCCAGCAACAAAAACGATAGTGAAGACATTCAATGAACTGAAAATTATTCCCAGCATGCTACGTTGACCAAGAAAAAGAGGAATGTTCTAATTGAATATATAATTGGATAGAATACATACACATAAATGTGTTTGTGTATATGTGTGTATATATACATTTACGCAGACATATATGTGTATATATACACTTACGTATATACTCCTTTTCTTGCATGAAAGCATTGAGGTATAGAAGTAGCATAAGATAAGAAATAAGAAAGTCATTTCTAAAAAGTATACAGAAAGATAGTAGAGATGATCTGAGGCTGTGTAGCAAAGTTGGCAGCAGTGGCAGTCATGGAGTCTGTGACTGGAAATGGATGGGACAGTGGAAAGGGGCAAAGGGCTAGAGACAAAGCAAAATAAGACTGGACAGCTCTGCAAAGTGTGTGGCAGACAGTCATCTTCACTGCATCCTCCCCATATCAGTGATTCAGTAATAGAGGTGCATTTCCCCCTTGTGGGACATATTAAAATCATCGAGGCCTTCTAGTGGAAGACTGGGCCTATTTACATCAATAGGTCAATATTGTATTTAGTTGGTAGCTCACTAAAAACACATCAGACCTACCATTCAACATTCTTGGAAAGACATTCATTATTAAATACAAGTTACCTTAAATAACAAAACCATCCTTACTGCAGAAGGGTGCCAAGGAAATATCACAGAGCCAGCTGTATACAATGACATGTATTCTACACTAGTTCCAGGAAAAAGCAATGAGCAAAGACATTTTTTTAAATTATGCTAATCTTAAACAAAAAAAAAGGAGTTTAAAAAACAGTAAAGTAAACCTGTGAAAATGAATGTGAACAATTCATATCTGTCCAAGTTCTTTGTCACATGGCCCTCTCCACGAAGTTGCCTGGATGTCTGGAAGAAATGGAAGCTGGATTCCCCCAGAGTGAGAAATGCAACAGAGACAGAGACCAGGACAAAAACTGCTGTCTTTTATGGCCTAATCTTAAAAGGCCATAAAACAGAGACCAACCTTATACACCATGGGTAAAGGCTATTCAAGGGTATGAATGCCAGTAGGTGGTAAGATTGGTAGGGGCCATCTTGAAGACCGGCTACCATAGAAATTAAGTTGTCCAAAATTTTACATGTACAAAGTCGAATTTTAAAAGTAAGTATGTTACACTAAATATCTAGTGCTTTTTTTTTTTACTATGAATTGTACATCAGGACTCAAAACATGTTAAAAAAAAAGTTATGTTTTTGCAGATTTCTGTGTAAGTCAAAGTTGGCAGCTGGGTATTGTGGTGTGCTCACAGTTATAATCACAGCACTTTGGGATGCCACAGTGGGAGGATGGCTTGAGTTCAGGAGCTCAGACCAGCCTGAGCAAAAAGACCTCGTCTCTATAACAAATTAAAAAATTAGCTAGGCATGGTGGTGTGTGCCTGTAATTCCAGCTACTTAGGAGGCTAAGGTGGGAGGATCACTTGAGCCTGGGAGCTTGAGGCTGCAGTGAACTGTGATCACACCACTGCACTCTAGCCTGGGTGACAGATGGAGGCCCTGTTTCAAAAAGCATAAAATATTTTTAAAAAGTTGAGTTTGTGAAAACCATACAACCAAACCAGAAAACAAATAAAGCCTTTTTAAATGTATTTTTTAACAAAAGATAAAAGATTATACCTCTTGGCCAGTATTTATTGCACGGGCATGAAAAATGATGTGCAAATTCAATAGAAAGAAGAATACTGAGTTTCTGAAGAGTGCTTTTGTGTTTAGGGTAGACACTATAGGCTGACTTACCCAACACCATTCTCCATTTATTTCTCCTTTGTATCCCTCCACTATAGAAGGTGGAACGTTAAATGCTAATTTTTCTAGCCTCCCTTACAGATAGAAGGGCATTCAATGCAGTACCAGCCAAGGAAATATAACTGAAAGTCTCCTAAAGTTTGTGCTTGTGCATTCTTCATTCCACTTTCCCAGGCCACCTTTTTCCTGCCACAAAAACAGACTGTGCATCTGGGACAGCAATTCTTTTCACTGAGCTACTGGACCAAGGCCAATAGTCCAGAAGTCCTCTTTCAGACTTACTTTCTTTTTGAGACAGAGTCTAGCACTGTCGCCTGGGTTGAAGTGCAGTGTTACGATCTCGGCTCACTGCAACCTCTGCCTCCCACTTCAAGCGATTCTCCTGCTTCAGCCTCCAGAGTAGTTGGGATTACAGGGGCCTGCCACCATGCATGACTAATTTTTTTGTATTTTTAGTAGAGACGGGGGTTTCACTATGTTGGCTAGGTTGGTCTCGAATTCCTGACCTCGTAATCCACTCATCTTAGCCTCCCAAAGTGCTCTGATTTCAGGCGTGAGCCACTGCGCCCAGGTCTAATTTTTTTTTTTTTTTTTTGATGCAAGGCCTCACTCTGTCACCCAGGCTGGAGTGCAATGGTATGATCTTGGCTCACTGCAACCTCTGTTTCCTGGGTTCAAGCGATTCTCATGCCTCAGCCTCCGAAGTAGCTGGGATTACAGGCACATGCCACCATGCCCGGCTCTTTTTTTTTTTTTTTGTATTTTTAGTAGAGACAGGGTATCACCATGTTGGCCAGGCTGGTCTCGAACTCCTGACCTCAAACGATCCACCCTCCTTGGCCTCCCAAAGTGCTGGGATTACAGGTATGAACCACCATGCCCAGCCAGTCTAATATAACTTAAAGCTTTATACATTCAATAAAATTTTATTTGGGCCACACATGGTAGCTCATGCCTGTAATCCCAGCACTTTGGGAGTCCAAGGCAGGAGGACTGCTTGAAGCCAGGATTTCGAGACCAGCATGAGCAACACGACAAGACCCATCCAAAAAAAAAAAAATAAAGTTTATTTGAATTAAACAGAATAAGAATAGGTAGGCCGGGTGTGGTGGCTCACACCTGTAATCCCAGTACTTTGGGAGGCCAAGGTGGGCGGATCATGAGGTCAAGAGATCGAGGCCATCCTGGCCAACATAGTGAAACCCCATCTCTACTAAAATACAAAAATTAGCTGGGTGTGGTGGTGCACGCCTATAGTCCCAGCGACTTGGGAGGCTGAGGCAGGAGAATTGCTTGAAGCCGGGGGAGGCAGAGGTTGCAGTGAGCTGAGATTGGCCACTGCACTCCAGCCTGGCACCTGGTGAAAGAACAAGACTTTGTCTCAAAAAAAAAAAAAAAAAAAAAAAAAAAAAAAAAGAATAGGCTGACAGTTTAATATTTGGGAAATTGTATGTTCCTAGAGTGTGCTAGAGTGTTACTTGTTGCTTACAAAGTATAAATAATGCTTGGAAAGTCAAAGATATTTTTCTCGTGCCATACCCAACCTCCCCGAACCATTTTTATTTACATTTTATGAAGGATCTTTTGAGAACCAGAGGCTTATCTGAGGATAACAATATATCCTGTTCTTACACAATTATTGAGCTCACCTAGAGGAAATATTGTGGTATCTATGAACATTATTTCTATCTTCTAGCCACCAAATATTAACTCCCTGGGTTAACCTATAAAAAAAGTTTTATTCAAGATAGAAAATTGTACTGCATATGAGGTTTAATGAAGAATAGGTTTATCAAGCATGTAATATTTAGGAATTCTCATTCCATTATTACAATGAACGTACAATTTTAAATACTGCTTATGCCTGGTATTCTAGTGAAATCAAACACAAGAACAGTTTAGAGAAAATCACCTGAAATCATGTCAGCAAAAGTACATTTTTAAAAAAAATTTCTGATGAAGATTTTGTAGCCTTGAGAGAATAAGTCATTTCCCAAACATGCTAGGACATATTTTAGAAAAAATAAGGGGCAGATTTCTTTTAAGCCTCAGGAAAAACTTGGAGCAAAAGAGATAGAAGCCTGGGTGCAAACTGACAAAGAAAGCAGAAATGTGTTAGTGATGCAGAAGTCACTGCTGGTGCTTTGAATGGTGCTGACACATCAAAGGGTACTGTTTGCAACAAAGAGGAAGATAATTTCTGGAGAATGACAAAACCATTCGGGAGAATGCAGCTGATGCCCTCGATTCACTGGCTAATTGTGCATATGGGCAACCATATTCTGCTGCCCAGAGTTCATGAACCTGAACATGGTTTATCTAACCTGCAGGACAAACAGGCAAACAACCCCAGCCAGGCTGCCCTAAGGGACTTTGTCAAGTAAGCAACTGCCTGGGCAACTTTTGACCTAGTAGCATTGTAACAACTTTAGCATAAAAAATATAAATATTATATTACCCCAAACTATTAAATAAGAGAGAAAAAAAATCTTAAGATAGCTCTCTTCACTTCTTATTTCCTGACCAGTAGTTTGTGGAATACCTGAGGCCTAAATTGAGCTGCAAGTTAAAACAGGCACAAGAAAAATAGACCTATGGAATATATAAAATAATTCTATGATAAAAAGACGAGAAGACTGTTAACTGGAATGTGAATTTTTTGTTTTTGGGTAATTCGTTATTTTTACTTTTTTTTTCTTTTCTATACTTTCCAAATGTATTACAGTAAATACATACTAGTTATCTAATGAAGAAAATATAAATATTTTTCTTTTTTCTTTTCTTTTCTTTTTTGAGACAGTGCCTTGCTCTTGTTGCCCAGGCTGGAGTGAAGTGGCACGTCTTGGCTCACTGCAACGTCTGCCTCCCGGGTTCAAGCTGTTCTCCTGCCTCAGCCTCCCCAAGTAGCTGGGATTATAGGCACCTGCCACCACGCCCAGCTAATTTTTATATTTTTAGTAGAGATGGGGTTTTACCATGTTGACCAGGCTGGTCTCGACCTCCTGACCTCATGTGATCTGGCCACCTTGGCCTCCCAAAGTGTTGGGATTACAGGCAAGAGCCACCATGACCAGCCTAAATTTTTTTAGAACACCTCAGACAACAGCAATGTTTTCTAAACAAATACTCAATTACTTAAAAAAAAAAAAGAAGTGAATCTCTCAGAGTTTAGGTAGTCAAAGTTTTACTGTAATTTAGAAAGTAATAAAAAGAGAAACTCAAGAGACATAGGTAAGACAGTTTTACTGAGTTCATCCAATTTCCCATTAGTAATTGAATTTTTAATTACATAAGTCATAAGTTGATACGCATATTTTCACTAAGGATATGAGCATGTGGGAGATACATAGTTCATTTTATAACTACTTGTTTGTGTTGAAAAAAAGCCTTCAAATATTTTAAGAGAATCTGATCTGACAGATTTAAGAAGAATTGTTAGTATCCTTCTTAATAAAAACAAAAAAACCTGAATTGGCATTTTCACAAATTTCTGTAACCCAAATTTAGCAGCTTGGCGACTTTGCGCTGTGCTGCACAGTCACTGTCAGAAACAGCTTCATTATTACTCAGATTCCCAAACTCACACATGGTCTCCCAACTTTCAGCAGGTGCCCTGCCATTTTTATTTACAGAGAGAAGGTTATTTGCAGTGTGAACTCTTATATTTTCACCTTCTCAGTTCCAGCTCCTTTTCAGGTCTGTTGGCTCTTTTTCCTGTTTGAGCAGGGTGGATGCTTCCTCATCCTTGCCACCAGAGTTCTCATATCCCCCCCTTGCACTTTTCTCAGAAATGTCTATTCAGTAGACATCCTATTGCTTGGATTTCAATCTGGCCATATTTACTGATGCTCTTCTTTCAGTGGAAAAACAACCAAAATTTAACCATAAAAAATGAAACCACGACAATGCTAGAAGAAAACATTAGTTGTATAAAATATGTTGGAGTGTGAGGAGTCTTCCAATTTGTAGCAAGAAATTCACAAAGAAAACCCATAAAGGAAGAGATCAATATATTCAAAACAGAAATAAAAAACTAAATAAAAAAAAATCAACAAATAAAAGTCTAATAAACAGATAATTTGTGAGGCAAATGATTGGCATGGGACTAGTTTTCCCCTGTACATAACCATAATCCATAACCAACAATTACAAATCAATAAGAAAAAGATGTTAGAAGTACAATAAAATATGGTAGATATTGACCAGGCACAGTGGCTCACACCTGTAATCTCAGCACTTTGGAAGATCGAGGAAGGTGGGTCACTTGAGGCCAGGAGTTTGAGACCAGCTTGGCCAACAGGGTAAGACCCTGTCTCTACTGAAAATACAAAAATTAGCTGGGTGTGGTGGAGCACACCTGCAGTACCAGCTACTTGGGAGGCTGAGGCAGGAGAATCACTTGAATCTGGGAGGCAGAGTCAGCAATGAGCGGAGATAGCACCACTGCACTCCAGCCTGGGCAACAGAGTGAGACTTAACTGTTGAGAAGAAATTTTACATGATTCATCTAAAAATAGCAACAATACAGAATTACAGTCGTATTGGTTGAAATACACTCACTATTTGGCCATTTTACTATAACTTATGGCCAAGAGTTATGATTCTATCTAATGACAAATTATTAGTTTATTTTTATTAAAAGAACCTCCAGAAACAAAGATTTTTTTCCTTCAATGCATGGTTTAGAAATTGGCAAACTATGGATCTGTGGGCCAAATGCAGTCCATCACCTGTTTTCATAAAGTATTACTGGAATACATCTATTTACATATTTCCTATGGCTGTTTTCATGCTACAAGGTGCAACTGAAATGAGTAGGTGCGGCAGAGATGGTATGACCTGCAAAATCTGCAGTATTTACTGTCTGGCCCTTTACAAAAAAAAGGTCTGAACTTGTTATTTAGAATATTTAGCTTATGTGAAACACAGAAATATTTGTTCAGTTTTCCAGGATCATGTCTTGTTAATTCTACAATATTATACCCTACAAGGCAATAGGTATTTTTAAAATTTAAATCCTTGAAAGAATTTACTTTTTATATTTTGTGATAGTGTTCATATTACAATAGTTGAATAATAGAGCGGTAATTTCCATTTTACATGTGTTTTAAAATAAATTGAGAGAAAACTTCAAAAGATATACAAACTTCTATGACAACTGAATATAACAATCACAACATTTTTAAATAGGCTGAATACTCCAGTATTACGAGTTATCTTCTTTTTTTTATTATTTTTATTTTTTGAGATGGAGTCTTGCTCTGTACCCAGGCTGGAGTGCAGTGGCCTAATCTGGGCTCATTTCAACCACTGCCTCCTGGGTTCAAGCGATTCTCTTGCCTCAGTCTCCCAAGTAGCTGGGACTACAGGCGTGCACCACCACACCGGCTAATTTTTTTTTTATTTTTAGGGGTTTCTTCATGTTGGCCAGGCTAGTCTTGAACTCCTGGCCTCAAACGATCTGCCCGCCTTCCAAAGTGCTGGAATTACAGGCGTGAGCAACCGCATCCCACCCAGCATGTGTTATCTTCTTAAGACGCCACACACTCAGTCTTTTTCTTTATCTTCTGATTGATAGACTATAAACAGAATTCCCATGAGGTAGATTCCTTAAACCAGACCCTATGGCTGGCTTGCAAAGGAAAACTTACAAAGGAGACTTCCTTTTCCCCAATATAGAGTCTCATTGTCTCCATCAAAACCACAAAGTCTGAAAGGCTTACTGGAGCCACTGCTGCAGAAGGGGTGATAGGCTTCGATCGTACATCATGGCAAGTGGTGGACTGTTGTCCCTGTGGGAGAAAGGGGGCTCCTTTAATCTAGTGGTGATGAGTAAAAAAGAAAATGAGAGGAAAATTCCTTTTAATGGAACTAAGCAATTTCTCTCATTCTTGCTGTATTTGGTTTTCTAGAACAGAAGGTTGTGAGGAGACAAATCTTAGACTGGGATTTGAGGCCGGGCGTGGTGGCTCACACCTGTAATCCAAGCACTTTGGAGGCCAAGGCGGGCAGATCACCTGAGGTCGGGAGTTCAAGACCAGCCAGACCAGTATGGTGAAACCCCATCTTAAAAAAAATAAAAATATATAAAAATAAAAAAATAGACTGGGATTTGAAATTGAGCTTTCAACTAGGAAAAACAGGATCAATGAAATCTCTCTAAAATTTCCCTTGAGTGAGTACATTCATCACATGAAAGTCATGCTATAAGTGAGTCTGTTCTTTTCTCTATAGATCAGGGTCTCAGGCAAATCTGAGGTCTGATGGAAAAGGTCAGAACACTTAGAAAAGAGGAACTTTTTTTTTCTACAATCAGGTAAAATAATGAAAATATGTGGCTGGGCACGGTGGCTCACACCTGTAATCCCAGCACTTTGGGAGGTGGGGGGCAGGCAGATCACAAGGTCAAGAGTTTGAGACCAGCCTGGCCAACATGTTGAAATCCTGTCTCTACTGAAAACAAACAAACAAAAAATTAGCTGGACCTGGTGGCACAGGCCTGTAATCCCAGCTACTCTGGAGGCTGAGGCAGGAGAATTGCTTGAACCCAGGAGGCAAAGTTTGCAGTGAGCTGAGATTATACCACTGTACTCCACCCTAGGCGACAGAGCAAGACTCCATCTTGGAAAAAAAAAAAAAAAAGAATTAAAATATGCAAAATCATTAGTCAGAGTTTATGACAGAACTCAAACATACTGAGTAGTGTATGTTATTAGCCTAGGCCTGTATGAAACTCTAGTCTACAAAGGCCTAGCATGGACTATGGAGACATGAGTGGTTTTCCTTATCAAAAATAACACAGTGTATTAATTTATATGTTGAGATCATTATTTAATATTAAACTGTTAAACAACAGCTTTGACACAATAGCTATTTTGATTCTCCCATTTCTTTGTTTTTGCCTGTCAAAAAGTTTATAGAAAACTTGAATCATTTTAAGAGGTTATTTAATTTAAAATTTAAGATTCTTCTATACACTTTCCTTTGAAGAATAATTAAAATAGGAAAAAAGAATCAGAGTACAAGTTATATAGGCAGACACTGAAATTAGAAAACTAGCCAGATCTTTGTCTCTCCTACTTATCATGCTAGGATTTTAGGACACTGTTAAAATATAACGATATAAAATCTCATAAGTAATTGTTCTTACAGAGTGGCTGCCCGAAGGAAAATAAGAATATTATGTAGTAGTGTAAAATAATGTGTAATATGTTGTCTACCCAAAGTGTAATCTGGATAGTATGAATAATATGAAATGACAAGGATGGTTTGGTTGACTTACAAAATATTTTTAGAGGCCACGAGAGGTGGCTCTTGCCTGTAATCAGAGCACTTTGGGAGGCTAAGGTGGGAGGATTACAAGGTCAGAAGTTCGAGACCAGCCTGACCAAAATGGTGAAACCCTGTCTCTACTAAAAATACAAAATCAGCTGGGTATGGTGGCAAGTCCCTGTAATCCCAGCTACTCAGGAGACTGACACAGGAGAATCATTTGAACCCTGGAAGCGGAGGTTGCAGTGAGCTGAGATCACACCATTACACTCCAGCCTGGGTGACAGAGTGAGATTCCATCTCAAAAAAAAAAAAAATTGTTTAGAGACTATTAAAGGACCGTTGATAAGGCCAGGTGTGGTGGCTCACGCCTGTAATCCCAGCACTTTGGGAGGCCAAGGCAGGCAGATCACCTGAGATCAGGAGTTCAAGACCAGCCTGCCAACATGGTGAAACCTCATCTCTACTAAAAAAAACAAAAAATTAGCTGGGTATTGTGGTGCATGCCTGTAGTGCCAGCTACTCAGGAGACTGAGGCAGGAGAATCGCTTGAACTTAGGAGGCAAAGAGTACAGTAAGCCAAGATCGCACCACTGCACTCCAGCCTGGATGACAGAGCAAAACTCTGTCTCCAAAAGAAAAAAAAAAAAAGGACCATTGATAAAGTAAAATATCTTAATAGCTTAAGTAAAATATCTTAGTGGATATGTGGTTATGTGGTCATGTTATGTTCAGTTACTTAACATTTATTGAGAACACAGTAAGGCACAGTTAATTTGACATTTATACCTCTATTTATTTATTTTTTTGAGATGGAGTCTTGCTCTGTTGCCCAGGCTGGAGTGCAGTGGCACAATCTCTGCTCATTGCAACCTCCGTTTCCCAGGTTCAAGCGATTTTCCTGCCTCAACCTCCCAATTAGCTGGGACCGCAGGGTTGTGCCCCCCATACCTGGCCAATTTTTGTATTTTCAGTAGCAATGGGGTTTTGCCATGTTGGTCAGGCTGGTCTCAAACTCCTGACCTCAAGTGATCCACCCACCTCAGCCTCCCAAAATGCTGGGATTACAGGTGCGAGCCACCACACCTGGTCTACTTCCACTTTAAAATAATGATATATGGTCACTATCTACTTACCTTTGGTGCTTTCAAAATTAGAATTTATTGTTTACCTATAGGTGACACCAACTATGAACATCATGAAACAAACCTCCACTTACCTAGTACAAATGAAAAAAACAAGTGGGTACTTCTTCTTTTGAGGACTTAAAAGATTCATGTTCTGACAAACCTAATTCTTTCAAGGCCCAACCTGTGTATCTTAGAAGGAGGTCACTGTGTGAGCAAAGGTTAGGAATGGGACCCCTGTTTACACCAAGTATCAAAGGTTAAGCTGTCTCTTCCTGGTGGCTTTCACATTAGATTGTTTTTCAGAAATGTCTTTCCACATTATCTGGAAATGTTAAGTCTTCTTCAGAGAAAAGGTTTATCCATTGGATGCTTTGGTATCTTTCCTCAAGATAGCACTGATTTAGTGTTTTCACCCCAATAAATGGAGACTTTGATCACTCCAGCATCTTCGTGACTCAGGGGAGAGAGACTGAAAACATTAGTAAATATTTTTCTACAGACTGAAAAAAATGTTATGTCTTATCAAGGATTAATACGATCTTCTAACACAAATAGAGTTTGGAAAAGGATAAAATACCATTCACACATTCATCAATAAATATTTATTGAGGGCTTTCTACCATACTAATAAGGGGCAAAGTTGGCTCTAAAGATAAACTAGACATGAACCTTGCCCTCGAATATTTCACATGGTGCTTAGGGTGATCACACTTAGCTATGTAAATATAGTAATTATGGTACAGGATAGATAATGTTTCATGCTATAAGTGGGGATTAAAATATTCCTAACAAATTTTACATGAGGAAATTATCAACTTTAAAAATGTGTACACTGGGCCAGGAGCGGTTCACGCCTGTTATCCAGGGACTTTGGTAGGCTGAGGCGGGCAAATCACCTGAGGTCAGGAGTTCAAGACTAGCCTGACCAACATGGTGAAACTCCGTCTCTATGAAAATTACAAAAATTAGTTGGGCATGGTGGTGCGTGCCTGTAATCTCAGCTACTCAGGAGGCAGAGGCTGGAGAATTGCTTGAGCCCAGGAGGCAGAGGTTGCAGTGAGCTGAGATTGTGCCACTGCATTCCAGCCTGGGCAACAGAGCAAGACTGTTGAAAAAAAAAAATTGTATACTTTTCATTGCTTCACTTGAAATCCCAAAGCTCTAATATAAATCTCTCTGTGGAAGACTATCTGAATGTAATAAATTGCTATTGAAGAATTCCTAATAAAAAGTATTCAGATTGTGGCATCTTTCTGGTACTAAGGAGACCATAAATGTTCAGTAGTACCCACCCACATGGCTACCTAGATTCTTGGGAATGGTCATTTCTCAAGGGGCTGTCAGGCTGTCTGGGTCTCAGCAGTAATCTGATGCATGTATGGGGTTGCTGCAGCTTTAGAAGCATGTTTCCATCTATTAACTTTTAATTATTATCCCTCTGGACAGCCTGGCACATAGTAAGGGCAGCTAGGACAGCAGGGTCCTAATTTTGCTCAGCTCTCCCTGCTATAAAATGACTGATTTGGTGGCCAGATTCTCTCCAAGGTTCCTTGTGTAGCTAGGTGGGTAGGGCAAATTATATTATCACTGTTTCATAGAAAGGGAAGCTAAGGTTAGGAGAGCTTAAGTGACTCGCCCAAGGCCTCAGATAGTAACTGATATCCAATACTTGAGAGTAGACTTCAGGCCCAGAAGGACAAAGCATTTGCTTCCATATCACACTCAGAACCACACATAATATTTGTGGTTAAGAGTACACATAGAGAACAAAAGGAATAAAAAAAAAAAAAAAAAGAAACAAACAAAACAAAAAAAAAAAAAGAGTACACATAGAGGCCCATATAACATTAAGTATTTAAGTTATAAATCAAGATAACAAACTGTTAAACAAAATATGATCTGTCCTCCCACCTTGATAAATATCTCTTACAGGGAGCTGGATGGCCGGTTGTGATTTGTGAATTCTTGTACTTCTCCAAGGGCCAGGCTGGAAGCTGTCAGAGAGGATAAAGCTGATCCCAAATGATCCCTCTTCCTGCACTACAAGGGACCCAAAGCACCTGGGAGTGTACACCTTAGCCCATAGGTCCAGGTACTGTCCACACCCCAACGAAGAGCTATTTCTTGGACACAGGGGTGAGTTCAGAGTCCCGACCAGATCCTGGAAGTGGACTTCGCACCATTTGGGCAGGGCAGACCAGATTTCTGACTACATGGAGAAGAGGGTCAGGCTCCAGCTGGGCCATCAATCTGACTGGAAGAGGGGCACTGTCAGAGGAGAGCCAGAGGGTGGCTGTGGGCAGAGGTCCCTTTTGCTTGGGTTTAAGAGCAGTCTGGGCTTGGGCGTGGTGGCTCACGCCTGTAATCCAAGCACTTTGGAGGCCAAGGCGGGCGGATCACCTGAGGTCCGGAGTTCAAAACCAGCCTGACCAACATGGTGAAACCCCGTCTTTAAATAAATAAATAAATAAATAGCAGTCTGATCACACTGCCTCTAAACTGACCCTAAGAAAGAATAAAATACCGGAACATTTATGTGACGAGTAAGTATGGTTTAGTGGTTATGAGACTAGGCTCTGCAGGCAAATCCCTGGATTGTAATCTTAGCTTGGCCACTTTCTAGTTGTGGCATCTCAGGCAAATTACTGATCATCTCACAGCCTCAGTTTCCTCATCTTTAAAATAATTTTTATTATGAGGAGTGATGGTACATGTAAAGCGCTTGATGGACATTACACATTGGGTGAATGTTGGCAGGGTTCTCTCCAGCTGTAGTAGGCGAGTTTGCCTCTGAGAGGTTTTTTTTGGAGAATTATATAAGCTTCATTACATCCAAGCACTCTGACAGTCAAGGTGAAAGCTTCCTCTCTCCACTAAACAGCAGGGCGAGGCGCGGGGTGGGCACCACCCACCCCACCCAAGGCATCAGGCCGGTCCATGTCCCGCCTAGTTCTGTGCCCAAGGACTTCACGCTGTGGACTTGTGTGGAAAGAAGCTGGGGCAGGGGTTTGGGGAAGGTTAAGCAGCAAACGCAGCGTGAGTCACTGCGGCACTAGGAACTGAAACCAAGTGTTAGCCGTGCCCAGGTTCACCCTCCGATGCGGACGGTGAAACCAAGGAGCAGTGACATCGGGTTAAAAAAAAAAAGGCAGGACTGGGACCCAGCGCTGACGCAGCTCCGCCGCCTCCCTCCCCCACCGCCCCGCACCCGCGGTGCGCGCCGCCACGCTCAGCCTGCAGACAGGTCTTGACATCCTTCCCCGTCGAGGAGCAAGGGAGACTCAGAACAAGTCGGGGCATCTCCCTCGCACCTCCCGGGAGCGCCTGCCCAGCCAAGTCTAGCGATTGCCCGGGCCCGCCAGCGAAGACGCTTCCTCTGAGGCAAGCCTGGGCACTCCCCAACCCCCCCTGGGTGACACGAATTCCAAGTGGCCCATTGCAGCCCCTCGCCCCTCCCACTCCCAGCAAAAAAACTTGGCAACTCCGCGGTCTCTTGCGGACCAAAACCTGTAATTAGCCCTTTGTGCTCCCTTTATGGGGCAGTCGCGACTGGAAACTGAGGAGTCAGATTCTCTCGAAAACACCAACAAAGAAATATATTTAGTTCTGAGCTCTCCGCCTAAATGCCTCTTATTTTTTCACTTTTACTTCAAAACGCCAGGGTTGGGGAAGTGGGAGGCAGAGGGCGGAGGAGCAGCGGAGAAGGAACAGCTGTGCCTCTGCCTCTCCGCTCAATCTCTATAAATAACCAATCGCGAGCGGAGGCTACTTTTTAGCCAATGAAGCGGCCCAAACTGACAGAGCCTTGGCAGCAGCCAATGAGCAACGCATAGGGGTGTGAGACTCGCGTCCCGGGACCAATGAGTTCGGAGTCTGGGAGAGGTAATTTGAGCTAGAATGTGGGGTGTGTGGTGCAAAAGCTTCCTACTTCCAAGCCCCAAAACCTGCTCTGCGACTGAGCATGCCCTGAACTGTGGGCGCCACGAGACTTTTGGATTGGGGTGTGATCCGGTCTCCGGATTTTGACTGCAGCCGAGCGGGGAGGTGGGTAGGACCCGCGGGACTCTGTCCCCAGAGAGCTGCAGGTACCAGAAGCTACCCCTTGCCTAGTCGGGACAGTATTTGAGGCCTGGGGTACCTCCCGTTTTCTTGTCCAAGGCTGCAGTGCACAGAGTCGGTCAGAGAAGGCAGAGTAGCGTTTCTGTGGCGAACGGTTTAGAAAAATCTGTGGGGCAGGGACGCTCCGCCGGCTGCGCGTGCATTCCACGACACCCACAAGCCTTCGGGTTTCCGGCCCCCAGACACGCCCGCCCGGGGCTGGGTGAATGGCGTCCCTGGGCCTTTGATAACTGGAGTTGGCAGGAGCACAGCCTACTCCATCCCTGAGGCGGCCTGCCGCGCCCACATGCTTCTCGCAGAGCCGCCGCCCTTGTGCACCACTCCCATAGCTGTAAAAGAAAGCGGCCTGCTTGCTCCTTACTGCGCTTTCCTCGCCCCCTTGTTCGCACACACACCCCATCTCCCAGTCAGTTCCTAGACTCGCGCCGCTCCCTAAACAGGACTCAAATCCGGAGCCCCGCCCACGGCCCCGCGGAAAACCAGGAGCGGCCGCTCGGGCAAGGCGCGGCCGGAACGCACTGGGCATGCTCGCCGGGGCGGGGGAGGCCGGGCTGCGCGCGGCGAATAGGAAGCCCTCGCCCAGCAGAGGCTGCGGGAGAGAGCGCGATGGGCCGCGGTGGTGGGCGCACGTTCCGCGGGGACTCATGCCACGCGCGTCCCGGCCCGACGCGCAATTAGCAGCCACCTCCGCAGCCAGCCGCCACCGCCTCCCCGCCCTCCCGGGCTGCCGCAGCGAGGAGCTCCTGCCGTCGCCTACCGCAGGCTGCGGTCATTGTCCTCCCGGGTCGCTGCCCGGGCTGCCGCTGCCGCTGCGGGGCCCGGACCCGCGCCCCAGGGACACGCCGCCGCCGGCCGGCCCGGCGCCCGGCTCCCGCTCGGTGGTTTCTGCCTTGCGTTCTTCTCTGGGCTACTCTCTCCTGGGTTTTTCCTGTGGAGCTGAGGAAGGGGAAGAGAAGTCCAGCCGCCAAGCCCAGCCTTCCCCGGCGAGCAGCCCCGTCGGGGCCGCGGCAGGCGCGGCGAGAGCGCTGACGGAGCCATGAGAGAGTACAAAGTGGTGGTGCTGGGCTCGGGCGGCGTGGGCAAGTCCGCGCTCACCGTGCAGTTCGTGACGGGCTCCTTCATCGAGAAGTACGACCCGACCATCGAGGACTTCTACCGCAAGGAGATTGAGGTGGACTCCTCGCCGTCGGTGCTGGAGATCCTGGACACGGCGGGCACCGAGCAGTTCGCGTCCATGCGGGACCTGTACATCAAGAACGGCCAGGGCTTCATCCTGGTCTACAGCCTTGTCAACCAGCAGAGCTTCCAGGACATCAAGCCCATGCGGGACCAGATCATCCGCGTGAAGCGGTACGAGCGCGTGCCCATGATCCTGGTGGGCAACAAGGTGGACCTGGAGGGCGAGCGCGAGGTCTCGTACGGCGAGGGCAAGGCCCTGGCTGAGGAGTGGAGCTGCCCCTTCATGGAGACGTCGGCCAAAAACAAAGCCTCGGTAGACGAGCTGTTTGCCGAGATCGTGCGGCAGATGAACTACGCGGCGCAGCCCAACGGCGATGAGGGCTGCTGCTCGGCCTGCGTGATCCTCTGAGGCGGCTGCCGCGCGCCGGCCGCGCTCTGCGCACAAAAGCCAAACGCATCCGCTCTCTAAATGTGATTTCTTTCTTGCTTTGAGATTGGAGACCACTTTGCATTGGCCAGGGTGTCTTGGGAGCCCGGCTGGCCTCCGCGGCCGGCGTCCCCTGCCTCCACCCTGTGCTTGAGGGGGGTGTCCCGTCCTGCCCATCCGATACTCTGGTGGAAATGTGGCTCTTTGCAGCATGTACGTTTCTCCCTGATTTTGGTTGATGCATATTTCCCCGTTTAAGTAGCCGTTAGGGCGCAGTATCGGCAGCCTGACACCCACCAAGCAAAAGTTTCAGCCTGGGGAAAAAAAAAAAACCGGTGGGGGGGGAGGGGTGGAGGAAAAGGAGGGGGAGAAGGTGGAAAGGGTTTTTCTTTTCTTTTTTCTTTTCTTTTTTGGTCAACAACCGTTTTTCTAGTTCCAAGTTTTAAATACATGGAAGGAAGTCCGGGAGAACCATATGAAGGAGCAGGAGAGGAAGAAACTTTTGTTTTTTCCTTGTTTTCCAGGAGTAGCTGGAAATTAAGATCGGGTTCCTTTTCTGCCAGCTTGGAAGGGCAACCCCATGACTGATTGCGATTCTGAGGATGTCTATGCAAAGTTGGATTCTTGTTACAGTGTATCCAATCTGAAGTATTGCACATCTGAACTGGGACTGTTAGCACTGATGCCAATACAGTGTGGGGTGCCAGAAAGTGTCTGCTGATATTTGTGGAAAAAAAAATCTATTTTGTTTACCTACTGTATCAAAGGGGGAGTCTGGGGGGAGAATGGTAGTATTTTTTTTTTTTATCAGCTGTGAAAAAAATGTTACAGATCTGCACATTTTCGTGTGTACTATGGTGTGTGTGTGTGTGGGGTGTGTGTGTGTATGTATGTGTATGAATTTAGCCTTTTTGTTTTTTGGTTGGCAGTAACCGATTTTAATGACTAGCTTTTTAAAATACAGTACAAAGACTTTGTAAATGTGATTCAGGGCCCCCAGCACCCCTGTGTCTGCAGAGTGCCTTCAAAACTCAGCTGTTCCAGCCGGTGCCAACCTGTGAACTTCCCACCATATCCCACAATCTGCTATTCCCCAAACCACTTCCCAGTTTCCTTTCAGTAATCTTTCTGAAGGAGCCAGGACAATAGGGCCTGTTGTTTAGTGAATTTCTTTATTATTTTCAGCCTTTAAAATGTAATTTCCATCTCTTGATGAATTTGTTTCCCTTTTTTTTCTTTTTTTTTTTTTTTTTTTGGCTTTATTTTGTTTAAATTTTCAGGTATTTAGCTTCCCTTTTATATTATTTTTAATTTTTTTTTAATACCTGTTATAGGGTGTTCCTCCAGAAGCAAAGAGCAAAATTTTACTGTCGTGATGTACCAATTCTAACTAATTGTAATTTTTAATTTCATGCGTTTAATCATTGTCTCTTCATTTTAAGACTTTTAATACAAATGTCATTTTTAAAGAAACAAATCTGAAACTATTGTTTGTGTTTCTGTGTTTCATATTCAGTGATTTAATACAGTATCATAGCTGAGGTGGATGGGGTAGGTGCAAGATACTCTCCAGAGCTATGTGTCAAATTTTGAAGACAGAAGTGTCTCAGTGATAAGTTGGATGACATTATTCCCAACTTTTTAAGTTTAGAGAAAATCATCAAGGTCGAGGAAGCCCTGGGTATGGCCATTCCCATCTGATTAGAAGATGAACAGGTATTTTGAATCTGATCTGACATGGAACAGTTTACCTCATTGCGTGTAGGGAACAAGAGAACTCAGCTATTAATATTGCCTTAGATCTGGGAAAGTAACCATCCATCTGGCAAAGTAGGATGGCACTTTTAATTTTTTTCTCCTTTTTTCCCCATTTATATTACACATCATGTCAAAAATGTATTTGGGAAAGATGGTTTTCAATTCTGAAGTCATACCTAGTGATGTGTTTTGCAGTACATTTGAATGGGTTGTGGACACTGTCTAAACCCTTTTGAGATGTTGATTTGGAAATACATTTAAAAGAAAATAGTCTAAGATAATATCGTTGTTCTCATTTACCACCCTTCAGTTTGTGGACCATATTTGACCTCATAAGTTTTTCCTTTTAACAATAGGAGGCAGTGTGAGCTTTTTATTTTTCTTAAGGTGGTCTTAGTAATATAACTGCTATGTATGTTCATACATATCAAGAAAGTGAGTACTTGGTCTATGAAATCTGAAGAGTCTTGACAAACAGATTTATTCTCTTGACAAAACCAAAAGAAAATAATAGGCCACAGGTTTCTTTAAAGCTGTATTAACATATCTTGCCTTAAAATGTGTGTGTGTGTGTGTTTGCTTTTCTTTTTTTAAATTTCTTATTTTCTTTTTCCCCAAGAGGCATCTTGGTACTCCAGCAATGGAGGAAGAATAGAGAATTTTTTGCCTGGCGATGGTCCTACTGCCATTTCTTCCCCCCCACTCTGATCTCACTTAAGTTTGATATCAAATACAGTTGGGGAGGCAATAGTATCAATATTCTAAATGTAGAAATTAAAAGATACTGTATAAATTTATGCCTTTGCAAAAAGTCATTCTTGTATTTGAATAAATTTAGTTGCTAAAGTAGATCCAAAATGTTGGAAATGCTGAAGTCATATCAAGTACTGTCTGGAGGGTTTTTTAAGAAAAGGCATTTGGCATTTAACTGTCTCTTGTTTAATTTTTAATTCTTCGGAAATCTTTTGACCTAAAACAATGCCAAGTATCTAAGAAATGTGTATACTGACAGGAAGTACTTGAAAGTGGAAAACTGGAAATGAAATAGGTTGCTGGTGCATTAATCACCTTCGCACAGGATGTAGTCACTTGCATGACTTCTTTATAGGTCTAGGATGGCAGAGCAGAAGATTTTAATATGGTTCTACTAAGTACTGTAAAATAAATGCCTTTTGGATTCTCAAAGCAATTTTATGTGTGCCTGAAGCAAGAAAATAGTGTTTTTGGTTTTATCCCCTATTTTCTTGGCAAAATTGAAAGAAATTAGGAACTTTGCTGTTTTTTTCTTAAAAATGTTTTTAAGACCACATTAGTTTCTTTGCCTATTAAGAACCCCTTTTGGTATTAGGGTGTGAAGAGATTAGAGCATTTGTTTCAATGAAAAAGTGTTAAAGGAAGTGAGTCACTGAGGGCGGAGTTTGTTGTAAGGCAATCACCTGTCAAAACAGAAATTGGGTGGGAAAGGAGTCTTTATCTTGGGGAGCAAAAGCTGACTTTTAAACTTGACCCCTGCTGTTTTTAAACAGCTTTTCCTTTTGGTCTCTGACAGTCAACCCAGGTTTTATGTTATGTCAAAAGGGTTATTTTTGTCTTCCTTTTTTAATAGCCTCAGGAAAGTTAAAGGTATATCATCTTAGGTCTAACACTCTAGTTTTTGCGAGTTGTGGTTCTTTGGTAGAACAATTTCCATGTTGGTAACTGTTGTAGACTTTATTGAATCTCATTTTTGGACCAGATGTATTTAGGGATAGAATTCTTTAAATTTATGAGACTTCATGCTTCCTGATTACGTACTATTTCCTGTGGTTGGGAATCCTAGAATCCCTGATCTATTTGATCTGTTCAGGTAGTTTGTCATTGTACCCTCTTCTGGGTCATATTCTACTATTTCTCACAGGAGATATAAGAAACAAAGCTATATGTAGCAGTTGGTCTTGAGAAGTAGATGCACCTTGACTGTCCATCCTAAAAGCATAGTTGTTTGTTTTTTTTTTTCACAACAGCTAGAAAAAGTTTCTGCATTATAAATATAAAGGGAACCGAGATTTAATTCGGAGATCATCACTGTTAAAATGATACCAAACATTTGTCACAGTGTCTTACTTGGGGAAAGTTTGCTTATAAGTTTTGTCTGTGAAAATATAGTAAATTTAAAAATACTAATAGAATGTGGTATTCTTGGTTACAGTATTTTATGCAGACTGTTAGGGATGATTCAATGCATTTATTGAACATAGTGCTAGTTCTAAGTGAGATCTTTGTTAACTGGATTTTGAAAATTTGAGAAGGCTATAGGAATCATCTAGTCCAAAGTTTCTCAAACTTGACCACATATCAAAATCACCTGGAGCTTAAAACATGTACTGCTGGGACCCTCCTCCAGTTTCTTATCCAGTGGGTCTTGGGTAGGGTCTCAATTTTCATTTCTAACAAGTTTCCAAGTGATTGTGATATTGCTATTCCAGGGACCACACTTTGAAAACCAGTGATCTAGACTGAACTCCAAATGAGTACTATACTACTGAGAGTCAGCTAGATATTTAGAGACACAGACTTAATACTCATGTCATACATTTTGGAGTGCTGTCTACTACAGTTAGAGAATAATCTCTATGGAAATTACAGCTGAAGAGGACATATATCATTTATACTAAGACTGTTTATTGTGTGTGAAATAGAGTAAACATTGCGGGTAGCTTTTGATCATTTTCACGTTATTATGGGAACATTTTGACTGGTTTTCAATGTTAATTCAGAAGTTGACTTTAAATGAGAATGAGGTTAGAATAGGAGTGTAGCCTAAGTGATCAGAATCAACATTCCCCTTCTCCCCCACCCCCCGCTCCCCACCACGTAGGGAAAACAGCACACAAATTTGAAAAGTATATCTTCAATAAAAGAGGACACTTTAAAGTATTTGTCTTCTCTTTAGTTCAACGTTAAAAAACAAAGATTTTAACTTTTCACGGCAAGGGTTCTAAAAATCATTGTATTAGAGAGTTTAAATCTTCAGGTCATGGTAAGCACATGTGTATGCCTGTGACTCAGTTTCTTAGCCAGACTTCCAGGTATTAGTTAATTCCTTCTCAATTAGTTCTGTAGTCCATTCTGGGAAATTGCATACCGCAAAACTGTACCTTGCAGCTTGTTTTGTTACGCATCTTAATTCCCTCAGAAGGTCCCAGAATTTAAGATCTGAGTTTTAAGGATAGTTTGGGGGGCTTCTAAAGAAACAATAGTAGATCTAATTACAAGTAGTGGATTGCTCACTTCAAATTTCTCATTTACAATTCACAAAGTTTAGTACCAGTTTACAGACCAAGGGAGTAATAGCTACTATTTAGATGCTAAGAATAATGTCATCACGCTTAGGTGGGGAAGAAGGACCTTAGATCTCCATTTTCATTTTTAATGCTTCCTGGACTTCAGTTATTTTGTTGCTTTTGCCTCAAGAATAATAGTAAATATTTTTGGTGGAAATATTTTTTTTGTTCAACCCTATTGTTATTACTATCATTTTCATAGCACTATGGTCTGCAGCTTTCTGTAGTAGCTTAATAGCTATTTGCTGAATGAATGAAATATGGAATGTTACATTTGAAACTATTAGAAGGTGAAAAATGTTGATTGAAGCATGGTAGGATTTTATCTTCCCTACCCATGATAAATTTATTAAGATTGTCTTTGGAGCTATGTCTTCCATTCTAACTATACAGAAATAAAATATTTTTTAAGTTTAATTTGCCCATCTGATAAAGGAACATTACTACATACTGTTCTAAGGTTTATTTTCAACAAAAGTTACAGACATTTATGGTTGATAGTTTGAGACCTATGACAATTTTAGGGAGCCCCATAATCAAAAGGCTGGTGATAGTACAATGAAATGCTGACTTCAGTATATTTTTAATCTTGGCTTTCATTTTACGGTTATTTCTACTACTGTTAATATGGACTAATACTTGATTTTGTTAACCTGTTTACAAAACAGGTTTTGTTAACCTTTTTATTTTAGGGTTATATTTAGGTTGGAATAAGGTATTTTAAAAGTGTCCTATGCTATGAATTTATTTGCCATATGTAAGACAATCAGAATTGTTTGATAGTTCACTTCTAATCCTGGTTAATAATCATTAGGACTAAACTAGTTTACATTAAAGAATGAAAAACAACAATGAGATAATTTTGTTAAAAAAAATTTATACAGACAGGGTCTTGCCATGTTGCCCAGGCTGGTCGTGAACTCCTGGGCTCATCTTCCTTCCTCAGCCCCACAAAGTGCTGGGAATTATAGGCTGAGCTACTGCATCTAGCCAGGGGTGACAATTTCTAAAGCCTTAATTAGTGAAATGGTTTGTTTTGAGAAGCAGAAATGGCTAAGTTGTATAGACATGCAGGAAAAGCAAAGTGGTCTTATGGCTATTGAAATTGTGAGTGTTGGTCTGTTTTATAAATTGGAGGAGACAGCTATTTGCACTTTTTCTTATCTAATTGACCAAACTTACTCTTTTTAAAATGAATTATCTTGCAAAATTATGTGAGGCTAAGTTTGTCAGAGGATTGACAATGTGTGGTTGGTTGATTTGTGGTAATTGTGAAAAATTGCAAAGGCAGAAACATTTTAAAAATTGAAAGAGATTATTGATACCTTGTGATTACAGGTGTCCCCAAAAGGCCTGAGATCAACTTTAATTGTTAACAATATGGTTGCAGTGGAAGTTGGTAAACAGCTGAAATTGATTCATTGATTATTCAACACTTATTGAGCACATACTAGTATTATTAATAGCTGTTGTGTGAGCATTAATACTTAAAAGAGGAAGTCAGGTGAAAGCGCAACAGCGTTATGCTCTTTTTCACTATAATCTGTGAAATAGTGTATATTAATCGTATATGGAAAAGCACATTTACGTGTGTCATCAGTTACAATGCTGTGGGTCTGTTTGGCAGACAATAGAGCAGATACATTTATTGAACATTGGGTCTTTTCTTTGAAAGGTATGTGGAAATTGTAAATAAAAATGGATTCCATGAATTTTAAATAATTAATAATTGTTCTGTTGTATGTGGAACTGTTTAATAAGACTGTCATTTATTTTTCTGCATCGTTTTCAACTTCCTTTTTCAGATTAGCTGAAATTGAACACTTACAAGGAGGAAATGATTTTACTTTTATATTTTCATGTCCAAGGGAAGAGGAAAACATGAAAAAGATTTATAAAATTTATTCACTTATGTTTTTCTTTAGTGAGGAAACAAAAGGAGAGGATAATTTAGGTTATATTCTCAAAGAAATAAACAGTCACTGAAATACAGTCTTTCAGGTTCTTCGTGTAAAGAAGATTCAGAACAAGACATTTCTTTTGAAAAAGATAATCTTATAAAAATGAGTGTGCCAAAGAGTTAAGTTGATGTTTTAAGTTTGCTAAGCTAATATTTTACACAAAAGCTCTCATGCTTATTGGAAGAAGGCCACCAGCTCAGAGAAAGAAATGTTGGGTAACAAGCTGGAAGAGATAACAATAATAGCAGTTACTGTAAAGTCATATGAATTGAAGGGTGGAGTTGTGATTATTAACCTCCTGTGGTTTGCAAGATGATTTCTAGTCACCATTTTGTATAGACTGTCTCATGAATTTAACAACATGCTTTTTAAATGTGGAAAGTTGCAGAATTATAGGGGTAGCAGAATCGTTTATGTTGCTTATGTGGAGGTACTTCATTAAAAAAAATTTTGACTGCCATTGAACCATTTATGAAATGCAAATTTATTAAAGTTTCATAGCTTGAGCAAGGGTTTTAATATTTTATATGTTATCTGGCCATTTATAAAGTTTTCAAAATCTGGTTATTCATACACTCAGAATATTCTAATGTTATTTAACATACATATTAATATTAACATAATATTTTAGATATTCTCTTTAGAGGCTAACATTATATTGAATTATATCTTCTTCAGGAAAAGAGCCTCTAGGGATCTGTACTAGCATAATTCTATAAGAATTTACATTTCAATAAAACATACTTTAAATTATATTTTAGATAGTTTTGAATTTAACCTTTTAAGTAGGTAATAGAATTACAAGTATATTTCAACATTATTCATCAAGGAGTAGAAAAAGTATTGAGGCTTGACTTTTTTTACTGTGATTTTAGTTATCTTATCTTTAGTCATACTGGCTGGGTTTGGTAGCTCATGCTTATAATCCCAGCACTTTGGGAGGCCAAGGTGGGAGGATTGCTTGATCCTAGGCGTTCAAGACCTGCCTGGGCAACATAGGGAGAATCTGTCTCTACAGAATAAATAAATAAATAATTACTTAGCCATATTACCTGTTTTTTTTTGTTTTGTATATCATTTCATTCATCTACATATGGTTTATACAATTGGTTCTCTAGTGTAATCCACATCAGTTGATTAAAAAAACCTAAAAACTGCTTAACTAATGGCTATAAAATGTGCTTTTTGAGGTATTTTCCCACTATATTTGAGGTGCAGCCTGAAACACATCCAACCAGAGATCATTGCCTCCTAAACAGACATATTAGATTTGGGCGTAAGTTCTGTTTTGGTTTTAAAACTGATAAATGAAGTTTGTTAGAAAATAAATTAGATTGTAGGAATATTTATCTTAATATACTTTGAACTGCCAAAAAGTATTTGCCGACCATCTCTTCTTCCTCACTAATCTTGTGCTGAAGTAAAAAAAAAAAATGAGAAATAAGCTCAATGCATCTCTAAGAGAATATTGTATCATGAAAGGCAGAGTACACAACAATGAAAAACATTCTAAAAAACAAAGTTGTTTTTCTGCATTTTTGTACAAACCAGTTTTTATTTTGTTATTGAGGAAGTAAAAATAGTGGTAAGGGTAATGAAATATCTTTCTGCATCATTTTGTTAGCATTTAGCAGGAGATCTTTGTACTGTTTTCTTGTTGCTAAGACATAGAATGTGATGGAGCTGAGAAGGGGGAATAAGCTGCAGGCCGAGGTGGAATTGTTCTTCAGCTCACACCTCCATTCCTGTGTTCCTCCAGTACCAGAGGATTTCCTTGTGTTGGAAGTGATTTGCTGTGACTCCAGATTGAGGCTCAGGGCTTCCTCTGGGCAGAGGTGAAGAAGCCTAAGGGATGCAGTGCTGCTGCTGCTGTAATAAATTGGACTCACAGCAGGATTTCTCAACTTCGTCCCTGTTCACATCTTGAGGGAGGTAATTTGTTGTGGAGGCTGTCCTAGGCATTTTAGTATGTTCAGCAGCAGCCCTGGCCTCCACCCACTCAATGCCAGTATCATCCTCCCCACCCCAGTGGTGAAAACCAAAAGTGTCTGCAGACATTGCCTCTGGGAATGGGGAGGGCAAAATAGTCCTTGGTTGAGAACTAGTCCTCTGAACTAGACCTTGTGTGGATGGAGGAAGCATAAACCAGAGAGATTTCATCTAGAGTAAGCTAGCAGCAGTTAAGACTTTCCTTCCCCTAGAGCATTGCAATGTATGCTTCTCTTTAAAAATAACAACTCTCTCCCTCTCTTTTTTTTTTTTTCAGACAGAGTCTCATTCTCTGTCACCCAGGCTGGAATGCAGTGGTGCAATCTTGGCTCACTGCAACTTCCTCCTACCAGGTTCAAGCGATTCTCCTGCTTTAGCCTCCCAACTAGCTAGGATTACAGGTGCACCACCACGCCCGGCTAATGTTTGTATATGTAGTAGAGACGTGGTTTCTCCATGTTAGTCAGGCTGGTATTGAACTCCTAACCTCAGGTGATCTTCCTGCCTCAACCTCCCAAAGTGCTGGGATTGCAGGTGTAAGCCACCATGCCTGGCCTACAACACTATTGTGCTTCTGACAATATAACTTTGGTCAGTTCATTACATCCACACTTAAGATAAATACATAGTACTCAGGGATTAATATTTGTTGAAAATTTTGGTTCCCTGGAGGGAGAAGGAATATTCAAAAGAGGAGTGTGTTCTGGTTGGGGTGATGAACTTGGATGGTCAAAGATTATCTCAGGGAAACCTAATGACTAAGCAGCCATGTGTAAGTGTGAGAAGTCCTGAAGGGGAGGTTGAGAGCAACTGTGTTGCACTTTTGTTCCTACCCCCTTAAGTCTTTACTGGGAGACCATTGGAAGGTCTTCATCCTTTACTCATCTTCCTCCAGTTCACCTCAGCCTCTTTCCAGCCCACTCCAGGCTTCTATTCAATACCTGACCTCCCTGCTGGGATAGAAAGCATGCACTTTATGCATTCTGTCCTTTATTCTCATTTTTACAATTAACTCCTTTCGTCCTTTCTCCTTTCTTTTCTTTTCTTCCTTCTTTCTTAGCTACCTTCAGAACAAATAATGAGTATGTCCAGGGCAACTCCTGCTGCTTAACTTCACACATCTGCCTGTGCCCAAACCTCTCAGCAAGGCTGTCAAGAAGAGAGCAGCAGAGACAGTGGTGATTGCATGGTAATATAGTGCCTCGAATCTGACAGCCTGTGGTTAGCACATACAGGTGGCTGCCAACCCCTGGAATACAGTATGAAGTATCCTGTTAGCAAGTTCATTAATGTGGAATTAACTCAATGATCATGGATCTTTAATTTACTCTGAATTAGACATGGTTGCTTTTGTCCTTAAGTTTTAAATGAAATAGACATTTAAAAACCTATGCAGTATATTCCTCAGCTTTCAGCAATCACACTATTAGCCACCCTACCTGTTGGGACAATTATAATGCTACATTTTATGGGTGGCACATTTGGAAATTAAACATTCCTAGTATATAGTGAATGTCAAAGTTTTTTTTTTTTTTTTTTGGATAGAGTCTCCCTCTGTCACCCAGGTTGGAGTGCAGTGGTGCTATCTCAACTCACTGCAGCCTCCGCCTCCCGGGTTCCAGGGATTCTCCTGCCTCAGCCTCCTGGGTAGCTGGGATTACAGGCATGCACCACCATGCCCAGCTAACTTTTGTATTTTTAGTAGAGATGGATGGGGTTTTACGATGTTGGCAGGCTGGTCTCGAACTCCTGACCTCAGGTGATCCACCTGCCTCAGCCTCCCAAAGTGCTAGGATTACAGGCGTGAGCCACCATGCTTGGCCTAAGTTTTGTAAATGAGCAAAAACAATCTCAAGTCCACCAAAAGGTTCTAACCAATTAGAATAATTTTTATAAACAAGGTAGGTAATAAATAATTATTTACAATAAACAAAACTGATTAAAGTGAGTGATTTGAGTAGCTAAAACTTGCTTTTCAAATTTAGGAATAGTCTTGAATTAGAATGGACGATGTTTGTAGAAACATTTTATTTGTAATGTCTTTGTATAAATTAAAAATGGAAACAATTTTAAAAACAATTTTAGATTCAGGGGATATGTCTTTGAGGATGTAGGTTTGTTACATGGGTATATTGGGTGATGCTGGGATTTGGGCTTCTAGTGAACCCATCACATGAATAGTGAATGTAGTACCCAATATATACATTTGCAGCTACTGCCTACCTCTTTTTCCCTCTTTTGGAATCCCAGTGTCTATTGTTTCCATCTTTATGTGTATGTATACCCAGTGTTTAGCTCCCACTTTTAAGTTAGACATGTAGTGTTTGATTTTTTGTTTTTGCATTGATTCACTTAATGGCCTCCAGCTGCATTCATGTTGCTGCAAAGGACATGATTTTTTTTTTTATGACTGCATAGTATTTCGTGGTGTATGTGTACCATATTGTCTTTATCCAATTCACCATTGATGAACACAGGTTGATTTCATGACTTTGCTATTGCAAATAGTGCTGCAGTGCTTCAATGAACATACAAGTGAAGGTTTCCTTTTTTTTTTTTTTTTTTTTTCGGTGACAGGGTCTCTCTCTGTCATTCAGGCTGGAGTGTAATGGCATGATCATGGCTCACTGCAACCTTGAACTCCTGGGCTCAAGCAATCTTGCCTCAGCCTCTGAGTAGCTGGGACTATAGGCATGTGCCACCATACGTGGCTAATTATTTTTAATTTTTTATAGAAACGAGATCTTGCTATGTTGCCCAAGTTGGTCTCAAACTTCTGGGCTCAAGTAGTCCTCTTGCTTCAGCCTCCCAAAATAGTGGAATTATAGATGCAAGCCACCAAACTGAGCCAAGGTGTCGAATAATTTTTTTCCCCTTTGGATAGACACCCAGTAGTAGGATTTCTGGGTAGAATGAAGTTCTGTTTTTAGTTATTTGAGAAATTTTCATACTGTTTTCCATAGAGGTTGAACTAATTTACATTCTTACCATGGTATATAAGCATTCCCTTTTCTCTACATCCTCTCCAACGTGTTATTTTTTCACTTTTTAATTGTAGCTATTCTGATTGGCATAAGATGATATTTCATTGTGGTTTTAATTTGCATTTCTCTGATGATTAAGGATGTTGAGCATTTTTTCTTGTTTGCAGGCCACTTACATGCCTTCTTTTGAGAAGTGTCTGTTCATGTCATTTGCCCAGTTTTTGAGGGGTTATTTGTTTTTTCCTTTTCGATTTTAAGTTTCTTATAGATTCTGGGTATCATCCTTTGTTGGATGCATAGTTTGCATATATTTTCTCACACTCTGTATATTCTATTGATTGGGAAACATAAGATTTAATTGGTTATATGATCACGATTAACAGAGAAAAACAGATTTCCTGTTTTTTTATACTGTTTTCTTCTTTTATACGGTCCTATGTGTATTTTAGAGCAACGATGAAATCTGTATGAAACTTGTTATCTAAAAAATCGATCTTTCAGGGTATTTTTCTTTTTTTTAAATATAGTTTATACTGTTTTCTTCTTTTATAATGTGTTATTTTACAGCTTTTCTTATCTTTAGGTTTTATTGGCTTTGAGGAATTTTATATTTTCTTTCTAATTAAAAAGTCTAGACTGGGCGCAGTGTCTTACACCTGTATTCCCAGCACTTTGGGAGGTGGCAGCAGGCAGATCCCTTGCGGTCAGGAGTTCAAGACCAGCTTGGCCAGCATATTGAAACCCCGTCTCTACTAAAATACAAAAAATTAGCCGGGTGTGGTGGTGTGTGCCTGTAGTCCTAGCTACTTGGGAGGCTGAGGCAGGAGAATTGCTTGAACCTGGTAGGTGGAGGTTGCAGTGAATTGAGATCTCCACCACTGCCTTCCAGCCTGGGCCACAGAGCAAGACTTTGCATCTGAAAACAAATAATAAATAAATAAAATAAAACGTCTATAACAAGAGAACATATTCAGTTATGAATCACTCTACCCAGTAGCCAAGAACATATATGTATTCATAAATTGAAACAGTTGTGCAAGATATTTTGCAATGTCATTATTTGCATTTACCTTTTATAGCCTGGGAATGATTTTCATTGTAACATTTTCAGTGGAAATGAAATTCACCCTTTGATTAATTATAATTTATTATTTTAAAAATGTGATAATTATTTTTAAAAGTATGAACTCTTTCTGTTTACATTGTATAGCAAACAGCAATTTTTCTGTTTAAACTTTTTTACTCAGAAGAGTATCACTTTATGAGTAAGACCAAAAAAAAAAAGGCATGTATGTGAATTCCCTAAAGTCATTTAGTTGTTTGCATTTATCAAGGTGGTGATAATTTTGGCAAAATGTTTGCCCTCTTAAATACAAGTAATAGAATTAGTAATAATTGATTTATACTGGCCAATAGGGATGCATAAAAATGTATTCAGAATGGCATGGTATAAACAATTTTGTATAATGAATAGAGTAGATAATACAGCAGAAATAAATAAACCAGGCTGGGTGTGGTGGCTCATGCCTGTAACCCTAGCACTTTGGGAGGCTGAGGCTGAAGGAAAACTTGAGCTCAGGAGTTTGAGACCAGCCTGGGCAAGAAGGAAGGTCTAGGGCTGAAGGCTGTTGTTCAGATTCTTTGTCCCACAGGGTATTCCCTTGATGTAGTACTCTGCCCTTCTTACTATGAATGTGGGTTCCTGAAAGCCCAGCTGTAATGATTGTTATCTCACTTCTGGATCTAGCCACCCAGCAAGTCAACTAGGCTCTGGGCTGGGACTAAGGGTTGTCTGCACAGAGTTCTGTGATGTGAACCATCTGTGGGTCTCTGGGCCGTGGATACCAGCACAGTGTTTGGGGTATCTCCCGGGTGTGCAGGAGCAATCTGTTTCCTTCAGGGGGTCTGTGGGTCCCCCAGGTTTCCTGATTTATTCCTGCAGTCATTCTGGAGCAAAAATTCATGATACGAGCTTCCACACACTGCTCTGTCTGAGACGGAGCTGCAATCTAGTCCTGCCTCCCATTTGCCATGGTCCTATGTGCATTTTAGAGCAAAGATAAAATCTGTATGAAACTTGTTATCTAAAAAATTGATTTTTCAGTATTTTTCTTTTGGTATGTTTAAAAATATATAGTTCACTTGAATAGAGTTAAAACTTTTGTCCGAAATACTAAGTTATGGTTTGCATAGCAACCATAATTCACTTCTTACATAACTATCTGCTTCATGCCATGATGAATATATGCAATATAACTCACACTTTAAATGTGTAGTTTTTAAGAACAGAAGGTTAAGGAAGGGGCAAAGTCAATGTGGTGTTTGTAGAATTTGCAGATTAAGAACAGGTAGATTGCTAAGTAATTGAAGTATTTACTTAGAATTGCAGCCATAATATTTTACTGTTGTGAAATAGGAAAAATGATGTTAAAATGCACATTTAAATTCATGATGTATAGAACTCATGAATGAGATTTTTTAGCTCATTAGACACTATAGATACTGAGTGATTTTTTTTGTTGTCATTGTTTTTTGAGATGGAGTACTCGTTCTGTCACCCAGGCTGGAATACAGTAGCTCGGTCTTGGCTCACTCCAACTTCCACCTCCCAGGTTCAAGCGATTCTCCCATCTTACCCTCCAGATACTTTTATTCATGGTAGTGTTTGAGAAACACTGCTTGATGTGATATAGAAAGAAAAACTTGTTATGGATGGTGGCTGTTTTGTAGACAAGATAAAGACATATGCACAAATGACAGTAATAACTAATAAAAATGACATTTGCCATAAGATAGTCATAAAGTACAATTGGAATTTGGGGGAGATGTGATTACTTCACTATGAAGATGATATCCCATTCATTCATTCATTCATTCATTGAGGCATTCTAGGTCCTAAAACTAAGCCACAGTCTTTGACTTAACAAGCTCATAAACAGGTGTTTCTCTTTGCTAATGATCACATGGCTAGATCACACAATCCAGTGATCTCCAAACTTGAAAGTGCATCCAAATCATTTGGCAGGCTTATTAAAACACAAATTACCAAACCCATGCCCAGAGTTTCTGATTCAGTAAATGAGTAGGTGCTGGAAAGTAACATTTCCAAAAAATTTTCAGGAGATACTGATGCTGTTTGTCCAGGGTTTGCAATTTGAGAATCACTGATATAGTCAGTAATTTAAAGTAGTACTAATGCCCAGAAATGTGACATTCTTTAACAAAGCTGGCCTAAGCTAGAAATGAAACTGGATTCCTAGTTCAACATAACCTCCACTGCAGCCTGCCTTTGTGATACCTGAAAGAGGATGCCGGCTTGATCTCACAGGGATTCTAACACTTAGAGGAGTAAAGAATGGATGACTTTATGATACTACATCTGTCTCTTGTTTATATTGTATTTTAATTCTTATTCCAAAATCAGCCATATTTCTGACATCTACAATGCAACTGTGAACCATCAACCTTTCCATTCTGTGTATGAAGATCTGATCTATACATAAAAGTAACATTTGAATTACAATATCACTTTGAAAAGGGTAATACATAATATATTTTATTATCTTGCTGATAATAGGAGGTTTTGAGGACAAAGATCCTCAATTACAAAATATTTCTGTCTGGTGCCTCTCTGTTAGATGACTGTGAAACTAACAAAAGACCATGTTTGTTGACAGAAAGGCATAAAACTATGAATGGGGAGACAAATGAGTGGAGATAATATGCTGTGAATTCTTTGACTGCTGATAATTCACTCTATTTCAAAAGTATGTGTGGTTTATCCATAAATCCATGATTAAGGTCTCTAATTCTGTAAATTAGAGAAAATATATTAATCTTTTTTGAATGAAGATATAGATTACCCCAAATTTAATTAATCTGCTTTGTATCATTGAATGATTACATGAAAAACTCAGACCCCTGTGCATAAATTATGCAACTTCATTTTAAATGATAATATGGAAAAACTGGGCATGCATGAAAATAATTATACAATTCTGAATTGTATAATGACTTTCTTTGACAATTTCAAAAAAAAATTTTTTTTTAAGTTGCCTTTATTTTAAATCAAGTCTTTTCAGGAACCTATTTTGATTATTTGAAGGTGAGCACTGAGAAAGACTAGAAATGAGGAAGAGAAGTAGTGGCATTGATGGTATTCTAGTCTCAATAGATGAATTCTGGTGGATATTGGATGGTTGGTTTGCTTAATCCTATAGTGATTAATGGCCTATCAAGGGATGAGAACATATTTTAGACACTTATTTAATAAATATATGTGCTGATTTCCTACCATGGAATCAATGCTATTACATAAAGGATAGGGAAAATATCTCTGTGTTTAGGTTTTTCCTCTCCCCTGCAGTTAATCACTCCTTTCTCCCATTTTGTCAAATAGGGTATAAAAAATGTTAAGACTCCAACGCAGTTAAATCTTAGGCACTTTCACTTGTCACAGTCATCACCCAGTCTCCCAAATTAAAGAGCAGCTGTTCAGATTCTCTTGGGTAGGACATGATGAGTCTTATTTCCTACTTCCTGTGGAGCTCAGTTTGAACTATTTCTGATCCTCTAGAACTTGAGATAATCATCTACTCTTTAAAAGAAGACAAAATCTCAATATTACTTTCTTGAGTAATTTGGATGACCATTTATTGCTTTTATCCTGAGAACAACTAGGTTTGTTTTGCCCCCCAAATATAGCATTCTTAGAATTGCCTGAAAGCGTTTATTTCATGTACCTATGTTGCATTGCTAGAAATAGCACAAAGTTTCTGCCCCCTGTGAAATAAAGCCAGATACTTGGGTGATCTCTTTTTAAAAAAAGAGTTTTTATGCTTTCAGTAATCCCACTTGGTCAGAAAGCTGTTTTCTAATGCAATTTAACTCAGTTTTCTGAAATTGGCTTCTTGGGCTCTAAAAAGAAAAAGAAAAGTGATGGTTGAGTGAGAGGGAAGAGAGAGTTTTAACTAAGAAAGAATTGGATCTCTCATAGGTATTTTTCCTCCTATCTACTTTTCCTGTGAGTAGAGGTTTAGGGAAAATTTTAGTTTTGAAGTGACTTTCAGCCCAGATTTCCTAGCTTTTAAGTACATAGAGTAATTTTATCACTGAATCAACTTGATTTTATTGTTACAATGTAAAAATCAGGGTGGCAGTGGGGTTTTGGGGGTGGGTGGTGACTCACACCTGTAATCCCAGCAGTTTGGGAGGCCAAGGTGAGAGGATCATTTGAACTCAGTAGTTCAAGACCAACCTGAGCAACATAGTGAGACCTCAGTCTCTCCTAAAAAAAAAAAAAAAAAAAAAAAAATAGCCGGGCATGGTAGCATGTGCCTGTATTCCAGCTACTGGAGAGGCTGAGGTGGGAGGATCCTTGAGCCCAGAAGTTCAAGGCTGCAGTGAGTAATGATTGCACTACTGCACTCCAGCTTAGGCAATAGAGTGAGACCATGTAGAAAGGAAGGAAGGAAGGAACGGAGGGAGGGAGGGAGGGAGGGAGGAGAGGGAAGGAGGGAGGGAAGAATGAAATGAAACAAAAGAAAAGAAAAGAAAAACCAGGTGGATCATTTGAGATCAGGGGCTTGAGACCAGCCTGGCCAACATGTTGAAACCCTGTCTCTACTGAAAATACAAAAATTAGCCAGGCGTGGTGGTGGGCGCCTGTAATCTCAGCTACTCTGGAGGCTGAGGCTGGAGAATCACTGGAACCCGGGAGGTGGAGTTTACAGTAAGCCCAGGTCACGCCACTGCACTCCAGCCTGGGTGACAGAGCAAGACTCAGTCTCAAAAAACAAAGAAAGAAAGGAAGAAAGAACCACATGTTTCTAATATTAGTGTATCAGATGGTTTTACCATTGTAGCTCAAACTTTAATATGCATGTAAATCACCCAGAAATTTGTCTGAAATGCTGGTCCTGATTGAACAGGTTTGAGATTCTGCAATTCTAACACGCTCCATGATGCTGCTGATGGTCATCACTGGGCATGGTCCTCCCTTTGAGTATCTCAGGTATATACCATATAATTCATAAGCTAGTTGATACATGAAAGTTTGTTACTGTCTTGTTCTCTACTTTTTTTTTTATTTACATGAGACAACTTCTCAAGATTAAATAATTTCTCTAGATTTCAAAGTTTCCATTGTAGAAAAAGATTATGATTACGGAAAAGAGCCTTAAAAAGAATTGTTTCCTAAGTTAGAGAATTGGGGCTTAAAAGAAGGTTTTGTTTTCAATAATCAAAAGAAAGTAAGGTTGAAAACTTAGCATCTCTTTAAATTAAAAAGTTTGAAAATGTGTCTAACTCCTAATGATTCATTTTGACTACCCTGAATTCTTCAGTTCTCATTTCAAAATGAATGTCGGTGCTTAGAAATTTAGTGTCACTCAAAATCAGGTCCCATTTTATGAATATCGATGAATGGTTTCAAACCAAATTTAATTTTAGAATGTTATGTTTTAAGAGTCTGGATACCAACTAAATATGACATGGTTCAATGACAGTTGAATTGTTTCGTACTTTTTCTTTCTCTCTTAATAAAATATATATTTGAGGAAATATTGTTAGGAGTCCAGGAAATTTGAGTGCCAGTGAATGAATAGCATATTCTGCATCCAATGTATAATTAAATTGTGGGCCAAAAAGCCTCACAGATAAGATTAAGTCTTTTTTCTTCCAGGGTCTCACTCTGTCACCCAGGCTGGAGTGCAGTGGCACAGTCACCACTCACTTCAGCCTTGACCTTCTGAGCTCAAGCGATCCTCCCACCTCAGCCCTGTCAGTAGCTGGGACCACAGGTGTGCACCACCACACCGAGCTACCTTTTGTATTTTTTGTAGAGCTAGGGTTTTGCCATGTTGTCCAGGCTGGTCTCTTTCTTCTGGGCTCAAGTGATTGCCTGCTGTGGCCTCCCAGGGTGCTGTGATTACAAGCATGAGCCACTGCTCCTGGCCTTCTGTTGTATTTCTGGGTCGATGCACAGATATTTTTATCTGTCAACAGTACCAATCAATTTCAATAGCAATTGTTTATTTAGCACCTACTGTAGTGCCAGGTATTATATATTTTTATTAGCACCTACTGTGTGCCAGGCTGATCTCAAACTCTCGAGCTCAAGCGATCCACCTGCCTCGGCCTCCCACAGTGCTGGGATTACAGGCATAAACCACCACACGCAGCCAACAGAACTGGTTTTCTAACATGTCTGTTCTGTGGCATGATCTCAGGTCACTGCAGCCTCTGCCTCCCAGGTTCAAGCGATTCGTGCCTCAGCATCCTGAGTAGCTGGGGTTGCAGGTGTGCGCCACCACACCCACTAATTTTTGTATTTTTCAGTAGAGACGAGGTTCTACCATGTTGGCCAGGCTGGTCTCGAACTCCTGGCCTCAAGTGATCCACCTGCCTCAGCCTCCCAAAGTGCTGAGATAACAGGCATGAGCCACCGTGCCTGGCCCAGTGATGATGTTCTTAATCTCATGTGCCTCCTATACTGCTGCTCCTGAAATGCTAATCAATTTAAATATTTGTGTACAACAAATATAGCTGTGGGTCATGTTTTTCCTGTTATAGAAAAAAATAGGTTACATTACATTCTTAAACCAAATGGTATATTATGATTATTTTACTTTTGATTTTCCCATTTGATTGTCTTATTCTGTTAAATAGGGGAATTTAAACTTTTTTTAAAAAATTAGATGACCATGATAATAGTTGTTTTAAAAATGCTAATTCAAGTTTGCAGTTCATTAAAGACAATTAAGACAGCTCTCTCTGAGTCTCGCCCTGGATATAGTTACTGGCATTTCTTCATGATTTTGTTGCTTAGTTTTTTATTATGGGTGTAATGTTTAGTGTAAAAATAATTCAATCATTAGTTTATAAGTAAACAGATTTGTTTAAAGTCCAGTTTTTCTCAAATGAAACTATTATGTTCAAACTAGCCTTTTCATAGTGATTTATTTCTACAGTTTTCTCTTCAATACTTCCTAAAGATAAAGTACTTTTCTTGTTCATTTATAAAATCAGGTATGAGTACAGAATGGCAGCAAGCAAAAAGAATACAGATTATATCTGGTGAAGCTACTTAAGTATTTTTTTAAATTATTTATTTATTTATTTATTTTATTATACTTTAAGTTCTGGGGTACATGTACAGAACGTGCTGGTTTGTTACATAGGTATACGTGTGCCATAGTAGTTTGCTGCATCCATCACCCCATCATCTACATTAGGTATTTCTCCTAATGCTATGCTACTTACATTTTCCTGTTGATTCCTACATTCTGTTGATCATATCCATTAAAATATAACTCTAAAATTTCACATGCTATATCAATAAACCAAACTTTTTGTAAAACTCTTTCACAATTTTTTGTAATAGCTGAAAAGTGGTAATCAGTTTTCTTATAAATTGCTTTAAAAATAAATTATATATTTTTAACTCTAACATCGATTTTGAAGCAGACAAATCACTTGCCCAGAAAGGAATTTCTCTAAATTTTTTCCAGAAAAATTTTCCACGCACTTTTATAAAACTGTTTATTTAAATAATTGTGGCTCACGATGTGCCTAGAATATTTCTTCCCAAATTAGTTCTACTTGGCAAATACTAAATGATAATCTATGCTTAGGTAGTTGAGAGGGAGAGAAAGTGGAATGCAATGTTTAAGCATTGTTCAGCAAGTTACATTTGTTTACTATCAGATGCATTAATCTGGAATAGTTTTATTCTTTATTCTCCCGTTGGTTTGTTAGACTGTCAATTGGTGTCGTTAACTTCACTGAAGGACAGTGTTTGTCACATGTTCACTTAGGCAAGATGCCCATATTCTGGCTCTACATTTAAAGTTCCTTCAGTTAGTAGGGAATTCTTTTGCATTTATTAGCAAGATTAGCAGGAATTTTTTTTTTTTTTAATTTGTTTTGAAATGAGGTCTCACTGTGTTGCCCAGGCTAGCCTGAAAGCCCTGGGCTCAAAGGATCCTGATACCTCAGCCTTCTAAGTATCTGGGACTACAATTGTGCACCACCACACCCAGCTAGATTTTTATTTTTTAGTAACTTTTTCTACCATTTGATTAATGGAGTCACTTTTAGTTTGCAACAATCATTTCAATGCAATTAAGGCATCCATTTGTAAATGCTACAAATGTAACCCTTTTTTAAAAATGAAATTTTGGGTGCCTGTCATTTGTGAATGTGCTTCCTTAGCTAGAGTCAAAAGATAAAAGCCTTATTTCTTATTAAACACTTGGGTGGATATTTGGAATGTGACTGAGATTTATTTTATTGAAGGCAACTTTTCATTTATTCTTTTGTTGAATCAACTGTAATATATAGTGTTTTAATTAGAGCATAGCATCAGTCAGTTATGCTTTAGATTTAAGAGTGACAGGAAGTAGATTACAAAATATTAATCTTAAGAACTCGATCCATTCAAGCATTTCAGATTTTTAAATAATTTTAACCAATTACCCAATATTTTGGGTAATATCTACCATATTCACAACAATCTCTTAAATTAGTACATGACTTGAAACCAATTATTTAAACCAATTATTTAATTTAAATAATTGGTTTAAATAATTGGTTTCAAGTCATGTACTAATTTCAAGTAATTTAATTATTTAAATTAAATAATTGGTTTAAATAATTGGTTTTAAGTCATGTACTAATTTTAAGAGATTGTTGTGAATATGGTAGATATTACCTAAAATAAGACAATGAGATAAATGTTTCAGACTTGAATCTGGGAAGTACAACTGAATGTATTTTCTTAGCTTGTGCTTGGGAAAATTGTCTTTAATAGCTCTAAAGTACAAGTCTAAAAAATATAGGTATATTTAATAGGAATCATGAGATTTAGTTTTTGAAATTGAATATACACAGGAAAATCTTATCTTAAAAAAATCCAAAATATGATTCTCCACCAAAGGGCTGCAATATATCAATGTATCATAAGTAATTATTTATCAATAGTAATTACATTATGAAAGTTGGAGGAACAGTAACTTTTCCTTTTTTTCTTCATTTTTAAAATTAATATTTTAAAAATTGAGACAGGATCTCACTCTATTGGCCAGACTGAAGTGCAGTGGCACAATCACAGCTCACTGCAGCCTCAACCTTGCAGACTCAAACAATCCTTCTGCCTCAGCCTCCCAAGTAGCTGGGACTACAGGTGTGTGCCGCCACACCAGGCTAAGTTTTTTTTTGAGACAGAGTCTCCCTCTGTGGCCCAAGCTGGAGTGTAGTGGCACGATCTCAGCTCACTGCAACCTCTGCCTCCTGGATTCAAGAGATTCTCCTGCCTCAGCCTCCTGAGTAGCTGGAATTACAGGTGTGCACCACCATGCCTGGCTAATTGTTTTTTGTTTTTTTTTTAGTAGAGACAGGATTTCACAATGTTGGCTAGGCTGGTCTCGAACTCCTGACCTCAGGTAGCCCACATGCCTTGGCCTCTCAAAGTGCTGAGACTACAAGTGTGAGCCACCACATTTGGCTTTGGCCAATTTTTGTAATTTTTGTAGAGACAAGGTTTCACCATGTTATGAAGGCTGGTCTTGAACTCCTAAACTCAAGTGATCTGCCTGTCTCAGCCTCCTGAAGTGCTGGGATTATGGGTGTGAGCCACCAAGCCTGGCTAGGTTACTTATTGTCTTTACAAGCAGAGTATATTCAAGATGAACTATTTTATGATGACATTCTTATTCTCATTCACTTGTATTCTCATGAACTCTCTTGAAAGGAAAAAAAGAAATGAAGTTAGAGTGAACATTTTAGAGACTGCTTGGGAGTGTGTCTGCAGGATTAGATCATTACTTGTGAAGTTTTCTGCAGAAAAAAAGCTGACTGCTGCTCTTACGGGTCATTTGTCCACAGTGAAAGTTGCTTTTTTAACTTGAAATGTCCTATTGTGTAGAAAACAATGGGAAATGGGATAAATTTCATATGGAGAAAATAAATACTTATCTTTTCATTTTGATTTATTTTAGTTTCCAAAAACAGACTCGAACCATTCAGATAAAGAATAAAAATTGAATTAAAAAAAAAGGTTAAATTTATATATATATATATTTCTTAGGTGAAAATCAGCAAAATTCCAGAAGGATGAAGTTTATTTTTAAATGTGTTTTAAGCATGCTGCTGAAAGATAAAAGACAATGTTATCTGTAGTTTTGAATTTATTTTTTGCAAATACATTTTAGAATTTGGGAGCAGGCCCGGAATTGTGGTGGCTCATGCCTGTAATCTCAACACTTTGGGAGGCGGAGGTGGGCAGATTATTTGAGGTCAGGAATTCGAGACTAGCCTGGTCAACATGGCGAAACCCTGTCTACTAAAAATACAAAAAATTAGCTAGGTGTGGTGGTGTGTGCCTGTAATCCCAGGTACTCAGAGGCTGAGCCAGGAGAATCACTTGAACCCGGGAGGCAGAGGTTGCAGTGAGCCCAGATAGTGCCACTGCACTCCTGCCAGGATGACGGAGCAAGATTCCATCTCAAAATAAAAATAAAAAAAAAAGAATTTGGGAGAAAAAGACAAATAAATTGGCCGTTTAATTTTGTGCTTATGGAAATGTGTCCATAAACCCACAAATACTTTTGTGATGTACAACATCTGAATTTGATTTCTGGAAAACAAAATATTGTGAGAGGGGGGTTACAACAGTATAGTGAAATTACCTGTTGCTTTCTTTTATGTGAAATGAAATGTGATTTCAGGCTAATTTAGGGAGGTGAGAAAATAATCTTGAGCTGTATTACTACTCAAGTCTTTATTAACTTCTCTTTCTCCCATTGTTTCTCAGATACTCAAATAGATTCACTAAGTGCCCAAGGGTACAGCATAGCACTTTGACTCCAGCGGGAGTTCCCTGGCAGATACATATCAAATTTGAAAAACACAAACCAATTCTAACTACTAATAGTAGTTTTTCAGGAAAAGCAGTGCACATTTAATTACAGAAGATGATTTATTCATAAGCATTAGGAATATGAAATAAATTTAATTTATGAAGATTGGTTTCTTACTCTGTGCTGTTATATGTAATAAGATATAAGGTTAACTGGCTTATCCTTAGTGACTTGACCTTTCTCTTTATTTTCATTATCTTAACGATTTGATTTCATTAAAGAAGCATTAAACAAGGCATTTTATGGTGAATAACTCAGGCCTTGCACTTTAGAATTCATCTCTTTGGCTATTAGTTGCAAATAGATTAAACTGTACATCAGTAATTCCTACAGCACTTAAAACTTTTCATTCAAAATTTTTAAGTCCTTGCTTTACATTGAAGTTACTTGTGCATTAGAAATTATGGAGTTTTATCTATAATTTTTTTTTCTAGTGGCAAAGGGTAAGGGATCTAGGAAAATCTGGTTTATTATCTAGATCTTGTATTAATCACTAAAAGCAAGAAAATGCATAGCTGATGATCTTTGTCCTTTCGTGCTATGGAACAAATGACATATTAGAAGAGCAGCTGGTACTACAATCTGTTTTTGTTTTAAAATGATTTTCTACTCAAAAGTTATTTGAGCCTAGCTCCTGAACAAATTTATTTAATCCCAAACAAAACCTATTCTAAAGTTTATAATACAGACCCTGCTTCAATTTATTATATTTTTCCTCCAAATATTTCCATTTAAAAAAAATTTTTAAATACTAAATGAGTAAGTCTGGCTGGAACCTAGGACTAAAATCTGTAACTCTTAACATTCTATTGATAACTTTTGTTCTGTTATTCCTAAGTCTGCATTAATGTGGACATGGATTCAGGGGCCAAACGATTTGTAAATTGGCAGCTAATAGCAAGACAAAAAAGTTGATTCAGGACTTATAAAGTAATAATGTTAATTAAACAAAACCCAGTAAAATTTCTGAAACCCACCTAAATTTTTAAATTGAACTAATGTCCATTGCATTTTCAAATTTTATTATTTTTGCATCTAATTTTAAAGTTAATTTAAAACTAGCTTTAAAAATTATGTAACATCACCATTTTTCAAGTACAAAAATATAACTTCATCTTTTTATAGTTTTTTTGGCACTTGACATATCTTCACTGACAGTTTACAAATAAACTCTCTTAAAAATATTATTCCCTGTGAAATAGAGAAATAGTTATAGGAAATTCATTTATCTATGATGCTATTCATCATTATTGTTAAGATATGACTTGACATTTCATTTTATTTAATGTGGGGAGGACCTCTTTAATGGATTTGGGTATCAATAATTGTGTTTTCCCAAAATTTTTAAGTCTTTGCACTTACATAATTATGATAGCGTTCATATAGTGTATTTAGGTATCAATAAGTTATTACAGCTTTATAGAAAAGTAGTCAGATATAAGTGATGTATTTTAATGGGCTAGATTGAGTCCAACCAAAATTCGTATGTTCATGTCCTAACTCTTAGCACTTCAGAATGTGACTGTATTTGGAGACAGAATTGTTATACAGGTAATGAATTAAAATGAGGTCATTAGGGTGAATCATAATCCAATTTTACTGATATCCTTATAAGAAAAAGAAATTAGGACAGACACATACAGAAGTAAGACCAGGTGAAGACACAGAGAGAAGATAGCCATTACAAGCCAAGGAGAAAAGCCTTGGGAGAAACCAACCCTACCTAATCTTGATCTCAGACTGCTAGCCTCCAGAATTTGAGAAAATAACTTGAATTTAAATTTTTTTTTTTTTAAGACGGGTTCTCATTCTATCACCCAGGCTGGGGTGCAGTGGTCGATGACAGCTCACTGCAACCTTGACCTCCCAGGCTCAAGGGATCTTCCCACATAAGCCTCCTGAGTAGCTGAGTAGGTGTATGCCATCACACCTGGCTAATTTTTTTTTTTTTGGTAAAGGCGGGGTCTCACCATGTTGCCCAGGCTGATTTTGAACTTCTCTCTCAAAGTACTGGAATTATAGGCATGAGCCACTGTGCCAGCCAGAAAGTAAATAACTGTTGTTTAAGGCACCCAGTCTGTGATACTTTGCTATGGCAGCCCTAGCAAAGACAGGCATACTTAGGACCAGAAAAAAAAGACAGTTAGAATTTGAATTTCAAAGTTTTAATAATACAATTTCCTTGTTTGTTGCTTTTGCTACGTAATGATCCAATGTGAGATTCCTAACTCAGATTTATGTGAGAAGCGTTGAGGGAGAATTTGAACTTAATGAAAATGTATCACTTAGTACAGTCAAAACACACATAAATTGGAAGCTGAGGCACATTTAATATTTTGTAATAGTGATAAAATCATTAACACTTATTAACACTTATATAGAGGAGGGAAGATGAGTTAAAGTTGTTAAAGTGTCTTGGGTTAGTGGCTGAGCCACTAAAATTATAAGTAACAGAAGTGAGTTTGCTTCTAACCTGTCCAGAGAAGACCACAGACTTAATCCTTTCTAGTCCTACCATAGTTGATTGAACGATCTGCCTAAACTGCTTACTGTAAAATGAGCTTGAGTATTGACAGCTTCTCCAAGCCAGGTGTGGTGGCTCACCTCTGTAATATCAGCACTTTGGGAGGCCAAGGTGGGGGGTATTGCTTGAGGCCAGACATTTGAGACCAGCCTGGGCAGCATACTGAGACCACCATCTCTATAGAAAATAATATTTTAAATAAAATTATTTTTTATAACAACTTCTCTGAAATCAAGGCAATAACCTGAGCTGATAGGAGAAAAAAAGATCAACTCTTTGTCGCCCATGTTGGAGTGTAGTGGTGCCATTTCAGCTCACTACAACCTCTGCCTCGCGGGGGTTCAAATGATTCTTGTGCTTCAGCTTCCCAAGTAGCTGGGATTACAGGCATGGGCCACTACGCTTGGCTAATTTTTGTATTTTTAGTAGAGACGGGGTTTCATCATGTTGGCCAGGCTGGTCTCAAACTCCTGGCCTTAAGTGATCCACCTGCCTTGGCCTCCCAAAGTGCTAGGATTACAGGAATGAGCCACTGTGCTCAGTCATTGTAAGTTATTTTTAATCACTATCATATAAATAAATAAAATTTACAATTCCCAGGTCAGCAACTCTTAAATTCCCAAGCCAGTGCTGGAAGAGCACTGTGACCTAAGTTGGCCATCTGTAGAAAAAACAAAGCAAAACAAAAAAAACTTGCTTAATCCATCTGTATGACATTCTGGAAAGGGTAAAACTATGGAGGCAGTAAAAGGATTCATGGTTGCCAGGAGTTAAGGAGGAGGGAGCGATGAATAGGAGCACAAAGGAGTTTTGAGACAGTGGAACTCCTCTGTATGATACTATAATGGTAAATACATGCCATTATACATTTGTCCAAACCCACAGAGTGCACACTAAGATTGAACTCTCATGTAACTATCTGCTTTGGATGATAATGATGAGTTGGTGTAGTCTCATCAATTGTGACAAATGTACCTCTTTGGTGTGGGATGTTGATAATGAGAGAGGCTACCCATGTATTGCGGCTAAAGGTATACAGAAAATCTCTGTACTTTTTGCTCATTTTGTTGTGAACCTAAAATTACTGTAAAATATTAAGTCCATGTGGGATAAACAAAACACATTTGATTCATTGTTTTCTGATTGATTCATTCATTCAACAATTCAACAGACATTTATTGACTGCCTACTATGTCCCAAGCATTGTTTTAAAGCTTGGGGGATACCTCAGTAAACAAAACAGGTCAAGCCCCTGTGTTCACGGAGATTATGGGAAAGTCAGGTAATAAGTAAATACATGTAAAATATCAGGTAGTGGTAAGTACTATGAGGAAAATTAAACATCGTAAAGGGATGGAGTGCTGTGGGTGATGAGGGGCAGAGCTCTTTAGAACAGGATTTTAGGAAAGGCCTCTCTGAGAGGTTGCCTTTAACAGACACTGGAGAAAAGTGTAATGGGCTGAGCTATGTAAAGATCTTGGGTTAGAGCAAATAAGGCATAAAAAGGCCATGAGGCTTGGTATCTTTGAGGAAAATCAAGGGGGCCTGTGAGCCTGGGGCTCAGTGAGTGATGAGAGAGTATTAAGAGAGGCAGTTGGAGAGTTGAGCCAGATGCCAGAGCACTCAGAGGCTGGCCGGCAGGGTTGCAAACATGGTTTTTATTTTGTTTGTGATAGAAAGTCATTGGAGGGTTATAAGGTAGAGAGAGAAATTATCTGATCTAATTTAGTCAATGGGGGACAAGAGTGAAAGCAGGGTGGTTATTAGGAAGCTGTGTATAGGAATCTGTTTGAGCTCCTGATGTCTTATAAATTTGTGCATTGAAATTGATAGCAAGTGAGTTGAACCCAAGATCTATTTTTAAGGTATAGCCTGACATGCACATAGATTGAGATTGAGAATTATGGATGTTACTGAGGGTTGGTTCAGCTAGGTGAATGGTTGTATCATTTATTAAGACGGACTACACTGGGGAAGGATCAAGTATGGGTACAAAGAGTTTGGTTAAGAGTTTGGTTCTGGTTAAGATGGAGCTGCTTATTAGTATTCAAGTGAAGATGTTGAGAAGGCAGTTGGATATTTGGAGTTCAGGAGAGAGGTCAGACCTGAGATGTATATTTGCGAGCCATATTTGCATGGATCACCTAAGTAGTCAGTGTGTGGGGAGAGCTCAGGCCTGAGCTCTGGCTTTCTCCAACGTTTAGAGAGCCAAGTAAAGGAGACAGAGATGGAGGCACTAGTATGACTAACTTACTAAAAACAATGCAAATTGTAACTGTAATATCAGAATCATTAAAATTTATTATCATTATGTTTTAAAATGGAGTTTCACTCTTGTTGCCCAGGCTGGAGTGCAATGAGGCGATCTCAGCTCACCACAACCTCGGCTGCAAGGGTTCAAGTGATTCTCTTGCCTCAAACTCCTGAGGAGTTGGGATTACAGGCATGCGCCACCACGCCTGGCTAATTTTGAATTTTTAGTAGAGTCAGGGCTTCTCCATGTTGGTCAGGCTGATCTTGAACTCCTGACCTCAGGTGATCAGCCTCGGCCTCCCAAAGTAGGCATGAGCCACTGTGCCCGGCCATTAAAATTATTAAAACAAGAGTCTGGGACATTCTATGTCTTGGTGTACCCATGAATTAATTTATGCCTGAAAAGATGTCCCCAAATCCTCATTCTTGTCTTTGCTCTATTGAATGGTATAAATGAGCTACCATTTTTTCCCCAGTCACCAGAGAAAGTATGATTTTGAGGTTTAACCATGGATGAAAGAAATACCAACATGTGAAAAACTTGTGAATATATGAATATGCCAAATAAGTGCATTTTTGGATATGCTAGAATGCCAAGTTGTGAATAAACAAATATGTAAAAATGAAATATTTATTGATTTATTGTGAGTTGCTTTTTCAAAGTTCTAAGCTTTTGTTAATGCTTGCATGTCAGTATCACCTGGGAAGCTTTAGAAAAATACTAATGCCTGGGATCTACCCAGACCAGTTAAATCAGAATTTCTGAAGCATCAACATTTTTTACAACACTCCTCAGGAGATTCTGATATGCATCCAGGGTTTAAAACCACTTGCCTTCCCAGGTGTGGTGGCTCACACCTGTAATCCCAGCACTTTGGGAGGCCAAGGCAGGTGGATCGCCTAAGGTCAGGAGTTTGAGACCAGCCTGACCAACATGGAGAAACCCCATCTCTACTAAAAATACAAAATTAGCCGGGCATGGTGGCACATGCCTGTAATCCCAGCTACTTGGGAGGCTAAGGCAGGAGAATCGCTTAAACCCAGGAGGCAGAGGTTGCAGCGAGCCAAGATCATGCCATTGCACTCCAGCCTGGGCAACAAGAGTGAAACTCCATTTCAAAAAAAAGAAAAACACTTGCCTCTATGTGTATATCATTTTATGTAACTGTAATTACTATAATACATGCAATATTGTTTTGATTCTTTTCATATATTTTCTTTTTGCATAATCATTATAATTGGAGATTTGATAAGTAAAATAATATTGACACAGTATTATATACAGTACTTAGTCATTGTCCAATAGTTAAGAGTAAAGTTGCATTTAATTTTGGAGGGCAGATATAACACTGCAATTGATTTTGTCACCAGTCATATTGTATCTTTAACCAAAATATTAGAACATGATATACAGTTCAGTATATTCATATTGCTTTCTAAACCTTTAAAATGATTTACAATTCCCTGGAGTATTTGGGGAAACAGATTCATCACAACCTTACCCAAGTTGAGTGTTAGGTATTTTCTTTTTTAATTGCTAGAGTAATGCATTGTATTAACAAGAGCACTTTTTCTTGCAAACAGTAGAAACCAGCTGGAAGCCTCTTAAAGGAAAAATGAGAATTATTTTCTTATGTGATAAAAGTCCAGACGTTATCAGAATTTTGGCAGCGATGGATCCAGGGAATCAAATAATGGTGCAAGATTCAATTTCTCTTACTCTAGTAGTCAGACTTGTATTATTCTTGATGAACTTTATTCTTGGGAAGGGCCTTATATCCTGCTAGTTTAGACTCTTAATACTCCACCATAAGCCTGGGATCCATTCTGATTGGCTCAGCCTGAACTAATCACTTTGGCTACGTGCCTCTCTTGAACTCAGGTTTGAAATCTCCACATCAGAAGAACATTGATTCAGAACTGGAGGAGAATGATGCTCTAGAGAGGTGCTAGGCAAGCAAAAACCATGTTTACAGCATAGATTTGAGATTATATGTAACTTTTTCTTTAGCATGCATTTATATTAATGTTCTAACATTATTTTAATACAGTGTTTAGGACATTTACATAGCAACACATACCATATTATTTAATTAAGTAATTAATAAATTCATTTATTTATTGAGATAGAGTCCCTCTTCATCACCCAGGCTGGAGTGCAGTGGGGCGATCTTGTCTCACTGCAACCTCCACCTCTCTGGTTCGAGCAATTCTCTGCCTTAGCCTCCTGAGTAGCCGGGATTACTGGCACGTGCCACCACAACTGGCTAATTTTTGTATTTTTAGTAAAGACAAGGTTTCACCATATTGACCAGGCTGATCTGGAACTCCTGAGCTCAAGTGATCTACCTGCCTCGGCCTCCCAAAGTGCTGGGATTACAGGTGTGAGCCACTGTGCCTGGCATATTTTTAAAATTATATTTATTTAAATAAAGGGTCCTATAAAATATGTATAAAGGAAAAATAAGTGATTTTCAGAATAACAACTTTGCTTGTTAAGAATTCTACATATATAAACTTTTTCTTGACATCTGTAGGTCAAGATTTGGCTCAAATGTTTATGTAATTAGCAATGATGGGCACGGGACATAGTGTAGAAAAATAAACATAAAAGGGTGTTCTATGTGATAGTTATTCTGAACATACTGTGCTCTCACAAATCATGTCTCTTGAATTTTAGGAGTGGGAGAATATTTAGCAGCTACTGAGATATTTCTTTTTAATCTGTTGGTGGTTTATTAAAAAAGAGAAACCGTAACTTTAACCAGTACATCATCATAATTTTAAAGTTTGCAAAACACACTAGTAATCATATATAATTGAAGTCGTGTTGGTAAAGAAGAATTACTAATCATTTATTCAAGGTGATGGAGCATAACACTCATGCCTAAAATATTCTTATTCTGAAGGGAAGATGAAAAAGCAATAAAGCAATCTCTCTTGAGAACCAGCTTATCATTTATACAGTATAAGGCACAGGAGTAAAAAGAAAGTGTTTATGTTTATTTCTGAAAGCACCACTGATACATTAGAATCCAAAATGTGGTAAGGACAAGATTAGATCAAATATTCTCAACAATAATACTGAAACATTTGGTTACATGAGAAAAAATATTGTATGCTGTTTCCTATTTGCTTCTTTCATTTTGTTTTCATCTATTAAAATTAATGTGATCTGTAGTAGCTGCATATCACATTCTTATACATAAGGTACATTTTAATGTGCTATATTAACAAGAATGCAGCCTAGGAAAAGGATTTTTTTTTAATGTTTTTCTTTTTTTTCCTTTAGGGATGCGATCTCGCTATGTTGCCAGGCTGGAGTACAGTGGCTATTCATAGGAGCGATCCCACTATTGTTCAGCACAGGAATTTTGACCTGCTCCATTTTCAACCTGGGCCAGTTCACCACTCTTTAGGCAACCTGGTGGTCCCCTGCTCCCAGGAAGTCACCATATTGATGCTGAACTTAGTGCAGACACCTGATTGGCATAGCGTACTACAGCCCAGGACTCCTGGGCTCAAGCAATCCTTCAGCCTCAGCCTCCTGAGTAACTGGGAATACAGGCACGTACCACCCTATACCTGGCTGTTTTTCTTTAGTGTTGACAAATTGAGGTCATTTGGCAAGAGAAACAGTGGAAACACAGCAAGGTGGAGAACATTTGTAATTATGGCAAGGTGTAATATTTTAAGACATGAATCTCTATTAATTACTTATAGATGCTAAGGGCAACTGATAAAATGTATCTTCTACAGATAAATATACAACAAAATAATATATGTATGGATTGATATTCTTAAAAATAGAGGCTCATAGTAATTTGGCTTTTAACTTTTCTTTAACTCATCAAGTTTATTTTTAATTCATAAGATATTAAATTAGTTCAGAGACTATGTAGAAGTAATACTGGTATTCATCTTCACCTAAGAATGAAGACATTCTTTACACCTAGAATCTTAAAAAAATTCTGGGTTTTTTGCTGAGTGCGATGGCTCATGCATGTAATTCTAGTACTTTGGTAGGCTGAGGCAGGAGGATCACTTGAACCCAAGAGTTCAAGACCAGCCTGGGAGAGCCCTTCTCTACAAAAAGTAAAAAAAAAAAAAAAAAAAAGCCTGGCATGGTGACACATGCCTGTGGTCCCAGCTACTCAGAGGACTGAGGCAGGAGAATTTCTTATGTCTGGGAGATCAAGGCTGCAGTGAGCTGTGTTCGTGCCATCAGAGTGAGACCCTGTCTGAAAAAAAAAAGTCTCTTCAGCTATTGGTTGGATACAGACAAACTTTCCATTACATTTGAATTTCTGGATCTTCAGGCCTGTCAAATCATGCCTTACCACACATTCTATCCTTATAAATATTCCAATAATAGATATTATAGATGATTTCTACATTTCTATGTTTCTAAACTGGATACATTCTTGCAAGTTAACCTTTCCTTAATTTAGTCATAAAATAAGAGCTAACACTTACTGTTTTTATATGCCAGTTATTCTTCTAAACACTTTACCTGGATGTTGGTACCATTTTACAAATGGAGAAACTACTCAAGGGAAGTTAAGTGTCATCCCTACAAACATATACCTAGTAAATGAAGTTATTCTGGCTTGGATATCCAATATTCTGTGACCTCACATGGAGCCTTATCACCTTTAGGGTGGAACTTCTTTTTTTTTTTGCAATAGCTCAAGTGTCCACCTACAGTTATAGAGCAGTGAAAGGGCTAAGAGATAGTTGAAGCTTTTCTAGGGCAACAATTAATGAGCTCTGAAGAAAACACCAGACGCCAGCTTTAAAATTCTGATTAGAATTCCCATAAAGCATGAAATTAGAAATTCCTCAGACTACAAATTTTAAGAAGACAATGTTGAAATTAATTTTAAGTATTTTTATTGACCTTATGGAATCTAATAGCGGAATCTGACAACAGTTTCTCCCAGCGTTGTTCTTACCGTGATAAAGAATCACATGTGTGATATCATATTGGAGATTGAAACTCTTTCTTACTTTCAAAAAATTGTAATAAATATGAGGGTCGAAAGTTCTCTTGAAATTTTCTTTATTATAACAGAGCTTTCTTTTAGAATTAAAGCTAAGAAGTCCCTTTAGCTAGAATGTCAGTATGCCAAAGCAGTAATAATTTGGAAAAAACCGAGTTGGTTAATCATAGCATTAACCATCTAACATGGCAGTTCCCATTTTGTTCTCAGAACACTTTTGTGCTCTTAAAAATTGAGAATTACAAAACCTTTTTTGTTTAGAAATTATTATCATACTAGAAAATAGGAAAATTCTTTAAAATGTTTAATTAATTAAAAACACATCATTTAATTTTAACATATATAATATGTGTTTTATATTTATTAACTTTTTTTTTGAGACAGAGTCTCATTTTGTCCTCCAGACTGGAGTGCAGTGGCATGTTCTTGGCTCACTGCAGCCTCCACCTCCCAGGTTCAAGCCTCATTGCACGCCAGCCTGGGCAACAAGAGCAAAACTCTTGTCTCAAAAAAAAAGAAGAAGAAGAAATTCTCAATGCCTGGCCGAGAGTTGATACTTAACAAAAATGATTCTTCTTCTTAGATCTTTTTAAAAAAAGGGTACACTAAAATCAAATGATTTTGGATAGGAACTTAGTTTACATTATAATTAACTTTGCTTTATCTTAATTTTGATTCAAGGTTTAGATTCTTTTGAGGTCTTATTTTAAAATTTGGCATTTGCTTAAGTGGATTTGAAATTTGAATCTAGGTAATAATTACCCATGTTGTTCTTCTGATGAGAAAAATCTGTGAGTAAAAAGTGCTTTTGAAAGAGGAGGTGGGGCCAGGCATGGTGGCTGATGCTTGTAATCCCAACACTTTGGGAGGCAGAGACAGAAAGAATACTTCAGCCTTGAGCCCAGGAATTCTGTGCAACATAGGGAGACCATCTCTACAAGCATGGTGGTACACACTTGGGAGGATCGCTGGGGCCTGGGAGGTCTAGGCTGCAGTGAGCTGTGATCACGCTATTGCCCATCAGCCTGTCTTTAGGCCCTGTCTAAAAACAAAAAACAAAAACAGGAGGTGGGCTTAGGAGGTTAAGGGGGCCTCCAAACTATCCAGGATTTAGCCCAGCATCTGTCATCTAGTGGGGCTCTTAGCTGATTAATGACTGTGTAATTAGCTGATCAATAAATGAAAGTGTCCGATTTCTGCCTTTCACATCGTGAGCATCTCTGGGTGTGCTAGTGGGCAGGTGGAAGCCTCTTAGAGTTTGGTTCATATTTTTTCCTTTCTTTCTTTTTTTTTTTTTTTTTTTTGACATGGGGTTTCACTGTCACCCAGGCTGGAGTGCAATGAGCAGTCGTGGCTCACTGCAGCCTTAATTTCCCAGGGTTGGTCAGGTGTGGTGGCTCATGCCTGTAATCCCAGCACTTTGGGAGGCTGAGGCTGGCAGATCATGATGTCAAGAGACTGAGACCATCTTGGCCAACATAGTGAAACCCCGTCTCTACTAAAAATACAAAAACAAATTAGCTGGGCATGGTGGCACATGCCTGTAGTCCCAGCTACTTGGGAGGCTGAAGCAGGAGAGTCCCTTGAACCTGGGAGTTGGAGGTTGCAGTGAGTTGAGATCACGCCACTGCACTCCAGCCTGGCAACAGAGCAAGACTCTCTCTCGAAAAAAAATATTTTCCCAGGCTTAAGTGATCCTCCCACCTCAGCCTCTCAAGTAGTTGGGACTACCAGAGTGCCCTACCACACCTAGCTAATTTTTGTATTTTTAGTAGAAATGGAGTTTTGCCACGTCGCCCAGGCTGATATCGAATTCCTGGGCTCAACAGATTCTCTCGTCTTGGCCTCCCAAAGTGCTGGGATTACAGGCAGGAGCCACAGCACCTGGCCAGGTATATTTTTATTAACTTATTATTATTATTATTTTTGAAACTAAGTCTCACCGTGTCGCCCAGGCTGGAGTGCAGTGTGGTGATTTCGCCTCATTGCAACCTCCACCTCCCGGGTTGAAGCAATTCTCCTGCCTCAGCCTCCTGAGGAGCTGGTTTTACAGGCGCATGCTGCAACCACACCCTGCTACTTTTTTGTATGTTCAGTAGAGGCAAGGTTTCACCATGTTGGCCAGGGTGATCTTGAACTCCTGACCTCAGGTGATTCTCCTGCCTCGGCCTCCCAAAGTGCTGGGATTACAGTTGTGAGCCACTGCACCCAGCAATTAACTTATTTTTATCTGTTAAAATCATTATAAACATGATAGAACCATTAGTAAACACAAATGAGAATAAACAGAATTTAAAAATAATCTATAGTCATAGTTCTCTGTATTACAACCACTTTAACATGGATACATCTTTTAAACAAAAATAAGATGAGACATTTAATGTCACATTTCTGCCTGGCTGCTTTTGGGACAAATATTGGAGAGCTGGCTACGTTAAATCCATACTTTGAAAAGCAGGTTTGGGTAGTTTTAAGGCATATGCAATTCCTAAGAATCCTCAATTTTTGAAAAATTGAATACCTACTTATAAATAGTAACGTTTAACAATACCTTATTTGTAAGTTTTTCAAATCTATACTAGTACTATGTACTGAACTATTATTTCTGTGAATTATTAAGTTGCCTAATATTTTTAGCCTATTCATCCAGAGGACAATTCAGTTTTTAATCATTTCTAAGCTTTTATTGAAGTCTTAATTTCCCCTTCCATAGAAAAGAAACAGAAGGTAACTGAGAAAGACAAGAAGCCTCTTGTTTGGCAGCAAGCTTTTAGCAGAAAATTGCTGTCTACACAAGTGGTATCAACCGTCATTACACCTGCTTGCAAATATGAAGACAGGCAAGGGCATGATCAGTCAATCTGGTTATTGACTTCAGGTATCTCACTTCAGAGGTGATTGCAATTTCATCAAGTGTCCCAGCCATGTGTGACAACTGTGTTTTAAGGAACTCTGTGACCAATAATAGGTTACATGAGAACATTGCTTTGAAAGTTTATGAAGATTCCACAGGCAATGAGAATATGAGCTTTGATTCTAGCCCCCTCAACTAGCATTTGCAACCATTCTTTTAAATTCTATTGTCAAATTTTGAGTATCACATTATAGTTTTTCTAACAGTAGCAAATTACAGAAAAGAAGATCTTACTTTTGACTTTTAAACAGCAATTAAGCATTTGCCTATAAAATTCTAAATTTGCTTCCTTCATGGTAAGGTCTGCTTGGTTGAATTAGCTAAAAACGTGTACTTATTCATATACTGACTTCCAGAACAGTTCAAGGGATCTTTTGCATTATGTACTTGCAGATACATGAGATTTAGAGAAAAAGTAAAAGCTGAATCAGTCATTATTGCACTAATTTTGTGATTATAAATTTGCTTGGAGGTCTAGGGAGTAAAAGTTTTAATGCAATTGATAGTCCAGCCTATTTAAAGAAACAACAGGTCTATGGCTCTGTGTACTAGGCTTAGCATGAAATTTTCACTGCTTTCTGATGTCAATACTTGTTATTATCTTTGTAATTAAATCCATTTTCCATTTATCATCCAAACCAGGCAATCAGTTACTTTACATTTCTCTTCCATTACCTTCAAAGGAGTATTTTGTGGATCCTTCATTTACTCATCTATTTTCAAATGCCCTGATTCACTCCTCAACCTGCCCATATCTCATGAGGGTGAGCACAAAAGTAAATAAGGCCAGAAAGAATGGAGGTTTATAATTATACAGCGTATTGACCTTTGGAGTGGTGTTTTCTAAATTATTATTTGTGTGTGTGTGTGTGTGTGTGTGTGTGTGTGTGTGTGTGGGTGTGTGTGTGTTTCAATTAAAGATTCAGACAAAGGAAGAATCCTGGACTTGCTTTTCATGTCATCTCCACGAAGATGTTAAGAGAGCTGCTCTGCACCCATCCTGTTTGTGAAAACAACCTTCCCAGAGGAACCCCAGTCCATTATTGTTCTCCCCTGTTCCTGTTGGTAATTGATTCAGGAAGCTTTCTTGAAGAATGAGGGATTCTATTTCATTATTACTACTGCTGAATATGTTACACATGAATTGTAAAAAATTTCAACGCAATAAAATGAATAGCAGTACAACTATAATGAATATAATTTAGGCCTTCAGGGTACAGAATTTGCAGTGCTGCAAACATTCATTTTGAACATCAATGATAATTACATTGTAGCTATAAAAATATAGAAAATGGACTGAAATGACCTTCCTTCTGTAATACTCTGCAAGTTGTTTGATAAAAGGAATTCTGTCACTTGTCTGTTTCATATTTAGGGGGAAGATGGAGGTAAGGGTGTGGGGAATGGGAGACAATGAGAGGAGGGCAGATGGGAGTGTGGGATGTAGCTCTTTATTTTGTAACTGTATTATAGTGTATAAGAAATAGTGATGTTAGTAAGCTTCAGCAAGGACCCACAATAAATGTAGGTAGAGGCAGGGACAGAGAGGAGGACACTGAAACAAGTTATATGGTCTCAGTAATGGGACAATGCCACTTTGTTCTACTCTTTTTTTCAGAGAATGCAAGTCAAACGATAAGTGGAAGACTCTCAAGCTTATTCACCCAGATCATGACACGAAGGTCAGTTTGGTGTCTCTTTTCACTTCCTCCCACCCCACAGGGATAGCAGATATCCTCCTGCTTGTGGAAGGATAGACTTATTGCAGGGCTGCAGCACAGGGCCTATTGTCTTCCTGAGCCACCCTGGCTTCCCTGCAGGCCTCCTGAGTTACATCCTAGGACTGTAGCAAGAGGTGACCCAGTGTGGCCAGGTTTTCCTCTCCCACACACCAAATAGTTCCACAGCTTCACTTTCCTCTGAGCAAATTCTTCCCCACTCTCTTTCAAAATGTTAATTAGAGTTTATCCAGTATGTTCCCAGCATTACCACTCTTTTGAACAGGAAAATCAGATAATTCTTCTCATAAGCTTCAGCTGCCTGCTGAGTTGTGTCCTCTCTCCTGGAATGATTGAGGAGAGGTGCTGTGCACAGTAAGTCCAGTTAATGTGTGGCTGCTCCACTCCTCCAGCTGAGACCATTTGTTTGAAGGATATTGCCATCAGTTACAATGGAATCTTGAAACATTTCACTCCAGTATGCTGCAATCTCCTTGAGCGCTGGAGGGATTATTTTCTTAAGGCTTTTTTTTTTTTTAAGTTTTACCAATAGGAAGAAGCCTCCCTTGAAATGATCCAGGTCCCCCACAGCTAAGCTTGATCGTTCTTAGCTGGTGTCTTATTGCTGCTTCTTGTCCAGCTTCCTTGCTCTTTTTTAACCTGGCCTCCTCTTTTATGTTCACTTATTTCATTATTTGAAAGAAAACAGTAGGACCTGGAAACTCTAGTCCAGTTATGATCCTGGATTCCTGTCTTGCCCTGCTGTCTCTTTGATCTAAATTTGTTTCTCACTATTACAAATGTGGTAGCTGAGAAGCCTGCAGAATCTGAAATAAACTAAGGATTGGTATGAGGACGTATATATTAATACAAGTGTGGGAAGCAAGGTTCATCTTCTGTATATTCCGGCCTGATCTCATGTTGGTGACATTGTAGATATTGTATCCTTGCTTCCCAAACAGAGTTTTTATGGCCACATGGAAGTGTGAGTTCTTACATTTAATTACAACATATGGTGAGTTACAACATGCTCTGCTGCTGGTTTTACCACTTGAGAAGTAATTGGGGGATTGTCCATTGGTAGATATTTAATTGCCTCAGGGCTGCAGAAGAGGTGTTGCCGCAAGCTGGTTTCACAATGAAAGGCCACCTCTGGGATGCAATAGATTAGGCTGGCCTGTTTTCGTGGGCAAAGACAACATGAACTCCAGCCTGCCTTCATAATAAACTGTTCTTTCATCTTTATTTTTTGCTTTCTTGGCTGGTTCTTAGAAGAAAAAGTCAAATTTTAAAAGAAATGGTACTTAAATTGGAAGTTAGCTGCTCACTACTCAGGGAGGGCATATGTGGCATTCTATTAATGACCTATCATGTACATATTTTTTATTTGAATTCCTATAAGTGGCTGCCCTTTTTCTAAATCTCCTTAATTAATCAATAAAAATGCTATCCCCTAAATATGCCAGACACTAAGGGTTTTAAGTTTCATCTTTTTGAAAAAATATTACATATTTCTTATTGGATATTTAAAATAATATTTTGAGTTTATGGTAATATACTAGTTTCCATTTGAGCCATGTTGACTTTCTTAAAGAATTTCAAGATACAACTTATATCTACATTTGCACTATAACATGAATTCATGATTTTCAACTCACTTGAAATACTAAGTTTTTAATTGAGTTGATTTATTTTGTAGACTAATTTTATGTGTAATTGAAATGTTTCTTTATAGATACTTCAGTACATTTTGTTGCCATGGATTCATTTCTCACATCTAATTCCTAACCCTGGAAAAGTAATTTTTAAAAATTAGCAGAGAACATTTCTTTTTAGATGAGTCTTAAGACCTTTCCAGTTCCAGATTGCTTCCTGTTGAAAGGAGAAGTTGTGTTTTAGAAAGACACAATTGATCTCCATGATGTCAGCTTCAAAAATCAATCAGCCTAAATAAGGAACTAGAGCTTCATGGAGAAAGGCTAATTTCACAATTGTGGCGGGGAAGGTACATGATAAGCCTGGGGTTTTTGTGTGTCGGAAAGTAAGGAAGTGCTCAAACGATGATCAGTGTGCGTCAAAATGACTCGGAAGCCAGCTTGAATGAATTCCAGCTGGTATCCCAATTCAAATCTGGGATAATTTCAGCAAGAGTGAGGGGGGAGAAATTAATTAATTATAAATGAATGAAATAAGAATTCATGGGTCCAAATTCATAATAACTAAATAAAGAAAAAGAAAAAGCTGTTTCTTACAGCAAAATCCTGGCTGATAGAGAAGACAAATAGATAAAGTGGAGTTAGAAAATTACCATTTTGTAACCATCACAGTATAACTGATTCTGGCTAGAATGATCAATAAATGCCAGATCTAGCAGAAGGAATTTTGATGAAGAACAAGTTATATACCCAGTCTGAAAATACCTCTCCACAAGTTAATTAATAATTATGAGGGAAAATAGTGTAGAAGTGGAAAAACATCTTACTTAACCAAGTAGATCAACACTGATATCATCAACAAGAAGCAAAGGAACACCAAGTACCTCTCTATGTGATAACACAAGCAAGACACAGCATCACTCCTGTAGTAATCCAACCAAAAATGGATTGTCTCTGTCTAATCATAAGGAGGCAGCAGACCCAAATCTTAACAGATACAATCTATGAAATAATTGGCCTGTATTAATCATAAATGCCAATGGCACAAAAGACAAAAAAATATTGAGAAACTGCTTTAAATTAAATGAGTCTAAAGAGACAGGACAAGTAAATGCAATGTGTAATCCTGGACAGTGTCCTGAACTGGACCAAGATTCTTTAAATAATATTTTGGGAAAAATTAAGGAAATTGAAATGAACTTCAAACTATTCTATCAATGTTAAATGTCCTGAGTTTTAAAAATATTTGATAATTATTATATATTTAATAATTATACTGTGGTCATGTTAAGGAAAAAAATTTGTTCTTATGTAATATAAACTGAAATATTAAGGGATAGAGAGGTATGATATGTGCACCTACTCATATAGTTTAGAAAAAATGTATTTTTAAAATGTGTAATATATTTAAATAGACATAGATGAGACAAAGCAAATGCTAAAACTTGAAAAATCTGGGTAAAGACTTTTTCTATTTAAGTGTTCTTTGTACTGTTCTGGCAATGTTTCTGTAAGTTTGAAATGACTTCAAACACAAAAATAAAAATAGAAGGAGACAACCAGCCGAATTACTTTTGTGAATGCTTAATATAGCCTCATTACTCTGAAAAACAAAAAGGTATTAAGAGATACAGAACTACCCATTAGAACTTTAAAATCTATATGCTGTCCAAACAAGACAGAAAAAAAAAAAAAAGAAAGAAAGAAACACCTTCAAAATCTCTTTGAGAATAGTATGTTGGCATATAAAACAATTAAATGAATTAATCTTTGTGTTTTTTTTTTTTTGAGACGGAGTCTCACTCTTGTTGCCCAGGCTGGAGTGCAATGGCGAGATCTTGGCTCACTGCAACCTCTGCCTCCTGGGGTTCAAGCAGTTATCCTGCCTCAGCCTCCCGAGTAGCTGGGATTACAGGCATGCACCACCACGGCCAGCTAGTTTTGTATTTTTAGTAGAGACGAGGTTTCTCCACGTTGGTCAAGCTGTTCTCAAACTCCCGACCTCCGGTGATCCACCCACCTCGGTCTCCCAAAGTGCTGGGATTATAAGCATGGGCCACCGCACCCGGCATTTTTTTTTCTTTTAGACAGAATGTTGCTCTGTTGCCCAGGTTGAGGTACAGTGGCGTGATCTCAGCTCACTGCATCCACCATCTCGCAGGGTGAAGCAATTTTCCTGCCTCAGCTCCCCCAGTAGCTGGGATTTCAGGAGCCATGCCACTGCACCTGACTAATTAAATGAATGATTTTTAAGTAATAAATCAGTTATTTATTACTGTTTATTCATACAAGTTATGGAATAAACCTATGCAAGTTAGGAATGTATTTATTTTTCCTAACTTTCTAACTTTCTTTGTGAAGTCATGTAGACTCAATTTATTATCTGGACTTTACCCCTACTCACCCCTCATTTGTCTGTGTAATAGAAAAGCATTGCCCTAGGATTCAGGATATGTAGTGCCTTGCTCATCTCTGTCATTTAAGAGCTGTTTGACTTTGCCAAGTCACTTGACTTCTTTGGACTCAGTTTCTTCACCTGTGAAATAAGAAAGATGAACTCAAAAATCTTTGAGCCCTTTTAACTTTAAAGGCCTGCAATGCCACATGGGATGAAAACCATAAGAGCTAATGAAAATAGCTATATATGTTAAATCTCCTTTGGTGATTTGCAGTTAGGATGCATAAGCAAATGGTCAGACTTCTATGGAAGCTAGACACTTCGATGGTAAAATCACTTTATATTCCAGTGCTGCTTTTATTTCCTCAAGTGTTTCCATGCCTTTAATATGATTTGACATTTCTAGCAAAGCTGCTGTGACATAAGTAGGGCACATATCATCAACTCCATTTTTCAAAAAACAAAACTGAGGCACTGAGAGGTTACTTACCTTTATGTCTTTTTTTTTTTGAGACAGAGTCTTGCTCTGTCACCCAGACTGGAGTGCAGTGGTACTATCTTGGCTCACTGCAACCTCAGCTTCTGGGTTTCAAGCAATTCTTCTGTCTCAGCCTCCTGAATAGCTGGGACTTCAGGCGTGCACCACCACACCAGGCTAATTTTTGTATTTTTAGTAGAGATGGTGTTTCATCATATTGTTCAGGCTGGTCTTGAACTCCAGACCTCAGGTGATCCACCCGCCTTGGCCTCCCAAAGTGCTGGGATTACAGGCAGAGCCACCGCACCCAGCCTCTGACTTTTTGGGGGGCCCTTTTAAAATAGTATTTAGTTGAGGCCTGGCCACCTTTATGTGTTTAAACAAATTAATATTTGTTTCTTGATTTATCAACTCAGAAATCTGGATTCATATTCCCATAAAACAAGAAAACTAATGCCCCACGTACTCCTTCTGTCTCTGTTCTATCTGCATTTCCCAACTTTTTACATTGTCAATATTTCTGTCAGTTGGGTTCTGTTCTCAATGGCTGATTATTCTGTTCTTTGCCTATAGGTTGATTAATGTATTTTTTTTTAAGTAAAAAGACTTTGCACTATTATAATGTGAATATTATATAAGGCACAAGTAACATGATTGGACCCATAAAGAAGGAGATATATAACTGTGTGTTAATAAACCTGTACTAATTAAGGAAAAAATGCTAAGGGCAGCCAGAGAGAAAGGTTGGTAACCCACAAAGGGAAGCCCATCAGACTCACAGTGGATCTCTTGGCAGAAACCCTACAAGTCAGAAGAGAGTGGGAACCAATATTCAGCATCCTTAAAGAAAAGAATTTTTGGGGACTGGGTGTGGTGGCTCACGTCAGTAATGCCAGCACTTTGGGAGGCTGAGGCCGGTGTACCACAAGGTCAGGAGCTTGAGACGATCCTAGCCAACATGGTGAAACCCTGTCTCTACTAAAACTACAAAAAAATTAGCTGGGTGTGGTGGCGCATGCCTGTAGTCCCAGCTACTTGGGGAGGTTGAGGCAGAGAATTGCTTGAACCCAGGAGGCAGAGATTGCAGTGAGCCAAGATCGTGCCATTTCACTATAGCCTGGTGACAGTGTGAGACTCCATCGCAAAAAAAAAAAAGAATTTTCAACCCAGAATTTCATATCCAGCCAAACTAAGCTTCATAAGCAAAGGAGAAGTAAAATCCTTTATGGACAAGCAACTGCTGAGAGATTTTGTCACCACCAGGCCTGCCTTACAAGAGCTCCTAAAGGAAGCAGTAAACATGGAAAGAAACAACCAGTACCAGCCACTGCAAAACATACCAAATTGTAAAGACCATCGACACTATGAAGAAACTCTATCAACTAACAGGCAAAACAACCAGCTAGCATTATAATGGCAGGATCAGATTCACACATAACAATATTAACTTTAAATGTAAATGGGCTAAATGCCCCAATCAAAAGACACAGACTGGCAAATTGCATAAAGGGGCAAGACCCATCGGTGTGTTGTATTAAAGAGACCCATCTCATGTGCAAAGACACACATAGGCTTAAGATAAAGGGATGGAGGAAGATTTACCAAGCAAATGGAAAGCAAAAAAAAGCAGGGGTTGCAATCCTAGTCTCTGATAAAACAGACTTTAAACCAACAAAGATCAAAAGAGACAAAGAAGGGCATTACATAATGGTAAAGAGATCAATGCAACAAGAAGAGCTAACTATCCTAAATATATACACACCCAATACAGGAGCACCCAGATACATAAGGGAAGTTCTTAAAGACCTACAGAGAGACTTAGAGTCCCACACAATAATAGTGGGAGACTTTAACACCCACTGTCAATATTAGATCAATGAGACAGAAAATTAACAAGGATATTCAGGACTCGAACTCAGATCTGGACCAAGCAGACTAATAGACATCTTCAGAACTCTTCACCGCAAAATCCACAGAATATACACTCTTCTCATCACCACATCACACTTATTCTAATATTGACCACATAATTAGAAGTAAAACACTCCTCAGCAAATGCAAAAGAATGGAAATCATAACAAACAGTCTCTCAGATCACAGTGCAATCAAATTAGAACTCAGGATTACAAAACTCACTAAAAACTGCACAACTACATGGAAACTGAACAACTTGCTCCTGAATGACTACTAGATAAATAATGAAATGAAGGCAAAAATTAAGATGTTCTTTGAAACCAATGAGAATGAAGATACAACATGCCAGAATCTCTGGGAGACATTTAAAAAAGTGTGTAGAGGGAAATTTATAGCACTAAATGCCCACAAAAGAAATGAGGAAAGATCTAAAATTGACACCCTAACATCACCATTAAAAGAACTAGAGGAGCAAGATCAAACAAATTCAAAAGCTAGCAGAAGGCAAGAAATAACTAAGATCAGAGTAGAACTGAAAGAGATAGAGATACAAAAAACTCTTCAAAAAATCAATGACCAGGAACTGGTTTTTTGAAAAGATCAATGAAATAGACCACTAGCCAGACTAATAAAGAAGAAAAGAGAGAAGAATCAAATAGATGCAATAAAAAATGATAAAAGTGATATCACCACTGAGCCCACAGAAATACAAACTACCATCAGAGAATACTATAAACACCTCTATGCAAATAAGCCAGCAAATCTAGAAGAAATTGATAAATTCCTGGACATTTGCACTCTCCCAAGACTAAACCAAGAAGAAGTTGAATCCCTGAATAGATCAGTAACAAGGTCTGAAATTGAGGAAGCAATTAATAGCCTATAACCAAAAAAAGTCCAGGACCAGATGGGTTCACAGCCAAATTCTACCAGAGGTACAAAGAGGAGCTGGTACCATTCCTTCTGAAACTATTCCAAATTATAGAAAAAGGAAGTTCTCCTTAACTCATTTTATGAGACCAACATCACTCTGATACCAAAACCTAGCAGAGACACAACTAAAAAAGAAAGTTTCAGGCCAATATCCATGATGAACATCCATGTGAAAATCCTCAATAAAATACTGGCAGACCAAATCCAATAGCACATCAAAAAGCTTACTCACCACAATCTAGTCGGCTTCATCCCTGGGATGCAAGGCTAGTTCAACATATGCAAATCAATAAACGTAATCCATCACATAAACAGACCCAAAGACAAAAACCACATGATTATCTCAATAGATACAGAGAAGGCCTTCACCAAAATTCAGCAGCCCTTTATGTTAAAAACTCCCAATAAACTAGGTATTGATGGAGTGTATCTCAAAATAATAAGAACTATTTATGACAGACCTACAGCCAATATCATACTGAATGGGCAAAAACTGGAAGCATCCCCTTTGAAAATCGGCACTAGACAAGGATGTCCTCTCTCACCACTCCTGTTCAACATAGTACTGGAAGTTCTGGCCAGGGCCATCAGGCAAGAAAAAGAAATAAAGAGTATTCAGTTAGGAAAAGAGGAAGTCAAATTGTCTCTATTTGCAGACGACATGATTGTATATTTGAAGACCCCATGGCCTCAGCCCAAAATCTCCATAAGCTGATAAGCAACTTCAGCAAAGTCTCAGGATACAAAATCAATGGGCAAAAATCACAAGCATTCCTATACACCCATAACAGACAAACAGAGAGCCAAATCATGAGTGAACTACCATTCACAATTGCTATAAATACCTAGGAATGCAACTAACAAGGAATGTGAAGGACCTCTTCAAGGAGAACTACAAACCACTGCTCAAGGAAATAAGAGAGGACACAAAGAGATGGAAAAACAATATTGTGAAAATGGCCATACTGCCCAAAGAATTTATAGATTCAATGCTATTCCCATCAAGCTACCATTGACTTTCTTCACAGAATTTGAAATAACCACCTTAAATTTCATATGGAACCAAAAAGAACCCACATAGCCAAAACAATCCTAAGCAAAAACAAACAAAAAACAAAACAAAACAAAAAACCAAACTGAAGCTGGAGGCATCATGCTACCTGACTTCAAACTATACTACAAGGCTACAGTAATCAAACAAGCATTAAAGAAAAGAATTTTCAACTCAGAATTCAACATCCTTAAAGAAAAGAATTTTCAACCCAGAATTTCTGGTACCAAAACAGAGATATAGACAAATGGAACAGAACAGTGGCCTCAGAAGTAGTGCCACACGTCTACAACCATCTGATCTTTGACAAACCTGACAAAAACAAGCAATGGGGAAAGGATTCCCTATTTAATAAATGGTGCAGGGAAAACTGGCTAGCCATATGCAGAAAGCTGAAACTGGATCCCTTCCTTACACCTTATAAAAAAATTAACTCCAGATGGATTAAAGATTTAAATGTAAGACCTAACACCATAAAAACCCTAGAAGAAAACCTAGGCAATACCATTCAAGATATAGGCATAGGCAAGGACTTCATGACTAAAACACCGAAAGCAATGGCAATGAAAGATAAAATAGACAAATGGGATCTAATTAAACTTCAGAGCTTCTGCACAGCAAAAGAAACTATCATTAGAGTGAACTGGCAACCAGCAGAATAGGAAAAAACTTTTGCAATCTACCCATCTGACAAAGGGCTAATATCCATAATCTACCAAGAACTTAAACAAATTTACAAGAAAAAAATAACTCCATCAAAAAGTGGGTGAAGGATATGAACAGACACTTCTCAAAAGACGACATTTGTACAGCCAACAAACATATGAAAAAATGCTCATCATCACTGGTCATTAGAGAAATGCAAATCAAAACCACATTGAGATGCCAGTTAGGATGGCAATCATTAAAAAAGTCAGTACACAACAGATGCTAGAGAGGATGTGGAGAAATAGGAACGCTTTTACACTGTTGGTGGGAGTGTAAATTAGTTCAACCATTGTGGAAGACAGTGTGGCGATTCCTCAAGGATCTAGAAATAGAAATACCATTTGACCCAGCAATCTCATTACTGGGTATATACCCAAAGGATTATAAATCATTCTACTATAAAGACACATGCACACGTATGTTTACTGCGGCACTGTTCACAGTAGCAAATACTTGGAACCAACCCAAATGCCCATCAATGATATACTGGATAAAGAAAATGTCACACATATACACCATGGAATACTATGCAGCCCTAAAAAAGGATGAGTTCATGTCCTTTGCAGGGACATGGATGAAACTGGAAACCATCATTCTCAGCAAACTGACACAAGAACAGGAAACCAAACACCGCAGGTTCGCACATGGACACAGGGAGGGGAACATCACACACTGGGGCCTGTTGTGGGGTGGGGGCTAGGTGAGGTATAGCAGGGGGTGGGGGTAGTGGGCTACGGGAGGGGATAGCATTAGAAGAAATACCTAATGTAGATGATGGGTTGATGGATACAGCAAACCACCATGGCACGTGTATACTTATGTAACAAACCTGCAACTTTCTGCACATGTATCCTAGAACTTAAAATATATATATATATATATATAACCTGTACTAGTTGAAGTGTCAAGATCAAATGGATTCTCTTCAATTTATTTAAATATTACACAACATTGTAGGTTGTTTTATATTTATACCATGATTTCTTTACACATCTTTTCAAGAATTTGAATTTCTAATTCACTTTTTTTGTGGGCAGGATTATAATATGCCTCTAGCTTTCATCTTGTCAAAGATCATCCAGTTTGTAATAAGAATATTTCCTATTTGAATATTTCTATTTGCAACTTATTCTTCAAAGACCTTTGATTTCTTATTAGTGTTTGGACTGTAGATTTCCTACGCTTGCTGGACAGCTCTCAGCCAATAATATTTTTCCTAGATTTCTAGGTCAAGTTTACTTTTTTATCGGCTGCCATGATCTTCTTTGTCTTGGGTACTTTTAATTTTTGCTCTGGTACATCCTCAAATAATTGTTTCTCTCGGAAAATATGCCTGGGAGTTAAAAAAATAAATTCATCAGTCCATAATTCTAGTTTCAAGAGAACTTTCCCTCAGAACTATTAAAGCATTTTCTATGATCCTCTAGCAACCAATTTTGCTGGGAAGGGATTGGCACCAGTCAGATTCTGATCTCTTTAGAGATAATTTGTTTCTTTTCTCACAGAGTTTTTAGGCTTTATATTTTGACATGGGAAAAGGTGACTAGGTGTGCAATTTTTAAAAATTGTGTATTGTTTGGTGATCTCTTTACACTAAATTGCTTAGTCAACTAAAACAGAGAGGCACCGATTATGGGCCAAGTACCCATAACAGGGGTCTTGGCCCTTAATAGGCAGATTGTTTAACTTCTTTAGAGAATATGATTTTGGTTTTAGTTTAAACAAGGGTATACCTCACCTTTGTGTGTAGATGAGGGAGTAGAGAATGGGGTGAAGGTGGACTTGTACAGCTTTACCATAAGTGTTAAACCCATACCCTTGATTTCTGTCTCACTTTCCCCTGGCATTCTTGCCAATTTCAAGCTTTGAACTTGCAACTTTCTTCTGTTTAATTTCTTGGCTGTGGATTCTCTGGCTTCAATTTATAACAACAAAATCTAACTTTTATTAAGCAGCATTCCAGGAACTGTCCTAAGTGCTTATATTGTGATCAACTTGGCCAATCCTCACAAAAACCCTATGAGGTAGCTACAGTCAACTCTGTGTATATGCAGGGAATTGGTTCCAGGAACCCCTCGTCTGCCAAAATCTGTGCATACTCAAGTTTGGCAAATTGGTCCCTAGGGAAATGGCATATACAAAAAGCCTTTATTATAGGCCAGTTTCACATTCCACAAATACCGTATTTTTGATCTGCCTTTGTTGAAAATCAATCCACATGGAAGTGGACCCATGCAGTTCAAATGCATGTTGTTTAAGGGTCAACCGTCCTATAATTATCCTCATTTTATAATGAGGAAACACAGTTGCTCAAAGCCATACAGGTTATAACTGGCAGAGCTGACATTTGCATCCAGGCAGTCTGTGAGCCCATCCTGCACCTGTCTTGGAGAAATATATAGAAATCTGTAATTCCTTAATCCTGGGATTTATTATGAACTTATTCTCTTTTATATGCATATATTTTAAACCAGCATTTCATCAGAATGTGAGGTTGAGGGTCCAAGAAGGAAAGTCATGGTGTTCTGTCTGCAACAGTTAATTAAATTTACCCATAATTTCTGAGTGCCAAATTCACCAAGGCCAAATCCAAGTATAGGCAGTTGCTTACGCTGTGAGTTTATGCAGCATAATGACCAACAATGAGCAGTCAGAGGCTTACTTTTAAAGGTCTAAGACTGCTGTAGAAGAAACTCTCACTGCTAGAACTTAAAGATGCAGGTTCCATCTAAAAAACACTCCCCTCTGCCCCCATTTCCATCCATGCTCATTTCTCTGATTGGACAGGTCTAGGTAGGGCTGATAGGTGGAAGGAGGCAGATAACCAAAGGAAAGCAGCACTAAAGCTAAAAGAAGGAGAGAGAGAAGAATGAAATTTGTATGAGAAGCTAGGCTTGACTCCTGCTTCCTGCTAATTACCAGAAGTCTATAATGAGTCATGTGTTGTTATAGGTGTTCTGTGTATATCTTTCAATTTACTTTTCATAATGACCCTGCAGCAAAAGTATAGCAAAGGTATTACGCCCATTTTATAGATGAGGACATTAAGACTCAGAAACATTAAGAATTTACCCAAGGTTACAAAGGTAGTATGTTCATCTGACTTTAAAACCCATGCCAATTCCCCCTCTGCCATGATGCCTTTTGACTCCCTGTGGCAGCATTTGGAATGGAGCTGGTGTTTGTGCATGCTCACCCTCCCTTTCTTTCTCTCAGTACACTCATATACTCATAGATATGCATGCGCCACACACACACACACACACACACACACACGCAAAGACACACATGAATTAACTAATTGAACCAATATTTCTTGAGCAGTGTATATACTAGGTATTTGGTAGAGTCTACACTGTCTTCCGTGAGTCAGATCATGCCTCTCAGGCACAGAGTAATGAAACTTTCTAAGGGGTGAGGATAGAGGGAAAGGGTGTGGAATCCGTATTCAAATAGGTGGCTTCTTAAAGATCAGGACTGGAAGGACTGCACGAGTTCTTTGCAGAGAGCAACTTTTTCTAATTTGTCACTGGGCCTGCAATTCTGACTCTGAAGCTCAGTTCTCTTGAGGTGAGATATTTTGCCATATTAAGAAGCAAAACACTTTCTTAGGAGTTCTTATCACCGTATTGTGAATTAAATTTATGAAATTTCTTCAAAATGATAGTGTAATAGATCACAAAATGGTCACAAATTACTTATAACCCTTACAATGGGTATGAGTGGGATTGCATACAGGGATATAAGTATGGTCACAAATTACTTATATCCCCTTGCAGTGGGATTTTTGCCAGGCCACCCATCAAAAGTTGAGTATATTTCTTATCCTTTAAGCCTGGGTTGGCTGGGTAACTTGCTTTGGCCAATGGAACATTGAAAAATATGGTGCAGACTGGGCATGGTGATGCATACCTATAGTCCCAGCTACTTAGGAGGCTGAGATGGGAGCATCCCTTGAGCCCAGGAGCTTGAAGCCAGCCTGGGCAACAGACTGGACAGACATGGTCTCTGGAAAAAAAATGTGCAGAGGCTTGAAAGGGGCTTGCATATAGGGTTTACCTTCTCCTGCTGCTGAGAATGTTTCTGCCACCATGTAAACTAGACTCTTTGAGGATGAGAGAGCATGTGAAGAAAAACCTTACACATAGCAGTTTTCCTAGCTGTAGCCCCAGATGTGAGAGGGAGGCCATTTTAGATCACGCAACTTCAAACTGCTGGCCTCATCCAGAAGCACAATCACCACCAAACTGTGAGAAATAATAAGTGGCTGTCTTAAGTCCCAAAGATTTGTAACATTTTGTTGTGAAGCAAAGGCTACCTGATGTATGTAGCTAGTTGAAGTAGGCTGGGGAAGGGGGAGCAAAGCAGGAAGGAAAGGAATTGAGTAGAAAGCACCTTGATATCATTTGTGCAATTTAAGGCTCCTGCATGTTTCAGCAGAGACAGGGCAGCCCCTAAGGAGAGAGAAGTACAGAATAGAATGAAGGGAGTACACTAAATACAAAGTTCACTCTTCCTCATGACTGCTCTTTTTATAATTTCAAGAAGAAACATCCAGAATGTGAGCACTTTATGCCATGGTCAGGGTTTTGCTGTAATTTGAACAATTCAAAAGTGATCTGATACTCTTGCTTACTCTTTATTTAGTGGTTTAGCAGAGATAAATAACTTCCCCAGTAGATTCACTTGAATTTCATCTTGACCCAGAACTCTTGAGTGTAAATACAACCATAATCTGAAACTGTAAAACATCAGAAGTGGAAGACATCTCAGTCTGTTCTCTGTCCACCTCCTGCCAGTTTTTTTAACACTGTACTGTGTTAAAGAACATCAGACCATAACATTCTAACTCAGTATCACATCTTTATTTGAGTAATATGCTTTCTCCCTCCTTGGCCCTCAAGTATAATGCTTTCTCTGTGTTCTGCAATGTAAATGATTCACTTTGTTATGTGGTTATTCAAATGGATGTCTGTTGTCTTCAGAGGCTTTAAACTTTCTCTGGGACAGATCTTGTTTTATTTAGTCGTTCTTTCATTGATTTATTCATGCAGGAAATGTTTATTGTGCATGATGATTCAGGCCTGCTTGCAAGGATCTTATTATCTAAGTACAAGAAAAGAAAACCAGTTTTTAAATAAAATGAAATAAAATAAACCAGTTTTTAAAGAACATGTTAATGTTGAGTACTTACAAAATGTGTGAGCACAGAGAAGAAAGAATTGTCTTGAGTCATGCACCTGTATTCTAGCTCATATTTCCCCTTCTACATTTGACTCCCTAACATTAAGTGTGCTCTCAACAGCCAGAGTGATAGATTAGATTATATCAATCCTCCACTTTAAACTTTCAATTTAAATTTCTTACTGGTCTTATGAAGCCAATGGGATCTGGCCCCTGACTGTAATTCAATCATGCTGGCTCCTTTCAGTTCTTTGGGAACTCTAGCTTGCTCTCTGGTTCCTGTTGCCAAAATGCTATTCCTCCTATCTCTACATGATTAGCTTCTTCTTGTCATTCAGAATTCAACTTAGGTGGCTGGACTCCTGATACCTGATGTAAGTATACTCAGTCACTGGAAGTCATTTGACTCTGCTTGTCATTAGCCATGATTTGTTAGTGTCCTTCTTTTCCGATATCCCTCTCTTCCTTCCTTCCTTTTTTCCTTCCTTCTTTCCTTCCCCTCCGTCCCCCTTCCCCCTTCCTTCCTTCCCTCCTTCCTTCCTTCTTTCCTTCCCCCTTTCCCCCTTCCCCCTCTTCCTTCCTTCCTTCCTCCCTCCTTCCCCTCCCTCCCTCCCTTCCTTCCCTCTTTCCATACCTCTTCCATTTTTCTTTTCTCTTTCTTAACTTTGTGCTCTCTCTGCACTACAATGCATGCCCCATCAGAACATATCTCTCCTACTCGCGTAATAGATATTCAATACGTGCTTCTGGAGTACATGAACAGATGGATAGAAGAATTCTAAATGCTGGAGGATTTGCAGGTACCTGCTAGGTGGAATGCTGTGGGGCGGGGGAAGGCTTTTTAGACAGAGAAATAGCACCATATTCAAACACCTGAGACAATGAACAAGAATAATACAAATATATTGAGTTGGCTGGAATACAAGGTTTGGGTTGAGTTTGAGGAGAGCAGGAAAATAAGGTGGTGAGAATTGAAAGATAGTTTTGCTCTCTTTCTACCCACACACATGTACATACACACACACCCCCTCCCAAGAAATTATTTCAGTCTGAGACCTAGTTTGTTGATTCGCACACAGAAATTCAGACTTCTGCTACTTTTTTTTGACATTGCTACCTTGTAGGAATATAATGAATTGAACTTGTCAAACCTACTGACATATTTGGTCTGTTGTAAACAACTCATTGAAGAGTTTTGACTTTCGATTTTTAGCAGGGATTTTTTTTTTTTTAATTTTTTGAATGAATTGCAAATAGATTACTGAAACTGGCCAAATGCAGGAAATATATAAATCATCATTTTATATCATTTACTCTTTTGACTCTTACAGCAGCAGAGTTATTGATTACACACACATATAAATGTACTTTATATATTTGGCCTTTATTTGTTTACTATTTATGAGGTTTAAAACAATTTTGGGAAATCCGATGAGGCTTTCATTCACTTTGATAGCTTCCTCATCTGTAAAATGGGAGCAATAATAATGTATAGATCTCAAAGCGTAGTTGTAACCCTTAAATGACTTAAAATGCAAAAGTGTTTAGATCAGTCCTTGGGGTAATTGTTAGCCTTTATTATTATCATCATTGCTGCTCACATGAAGAACATGAGTTGAAGGAATTTTACACTACGTTTCAAATTCTACTGTAAATCCAATTACATTTTACTTTCTGCCCTCTTGCCATTTGGAGGCATTGCTTGATAATGACTGATGTCATTTCTTGCATGCTTTTTAAACTTGGTGTAAATGAAGTCTAATCAAGTGAATTATGTCAAGTCGATTGTTTTCATTTTTAAAAACAATACAAAGGCCAGAATAAGCCAGGGAGATACTAAGTAAAGATGAAAAGAGAAATCTCAACAGAAAAAATATTCTCTAGAAAAAAGAGAGCCTATTTTCCTTGCAGCAGGGCCCTGATGTGAATACATTTCAAGATTCAATTGTAGTTGCTCTGTCTCTGACTCTTGGCTCCAGCCCTTCTCACCAAGACTCTAGGCTAGTTGTGGCCTGTGGTTCTGCAACTCAGCTCTTCGGAGGGCAGGAAGGAAGGGTGGACCTGCTTGAGATTTCCTGTCTTGCTGTGAGTCACTGATACAGAGCACTCTTCTCGCACTATCCAGAGAGCAGGAATGCAGCAGCCAAAGTCAAACCGGAACCATCCTCTGCGTCATGATAACTGCTCTTACCACCTACTCAAGCATGGGCTGCACATCTTCAGGGGGTGCTCTTCCACCTGTGGAGCAAGACACTGAAAGAAAGGTTCAATTATCTCCCTTAAAGAGAAGATAATAAAACTTATGACAAAGAATATCTTTACATAACATTTAGGTCTGGTGGACTCATTTTGTAGATGGCAGACTAAGTCTTCAATTCTGACTAGACTAGGAAAGATTATAAGCCTGTCTCGTTCCTAATTCCCTTTCCTATCCTGCCTGCCTGTATTGTAAACAAATTGATGTTGAGGCCGGGCGTGATGGCTCACGCCTGTAATCCCAGAACTTTGGGAGGCTGAGGTGGGCAGATCTCCTGAGGTCAGGAGTTAGAGACCAATCATGGCCAACATGGTGAAACCCCACCTCTACTAAAAATACAAAATTAGCCAGGCGTGGTGGTACATGCCTGTAATCCCTACTATTCAGGAGGCTGAGGCAGGAGAATCACTTGAACCTGGGAAGCGGAGATTGCATTGAGCTGAGATTGCGCCACTGCACTCCAACCTGGGTGACAAGAGTGAAACTCCATCTCAAAGAATAAAATAAAATTGAAGTTGTTTTGCGATTCCTGTAAGTAAATGGCTTGTAAGTAAAATTTTAATCTTAGCTAGGTGTGGTGGTGCATGCCTGTAGTCCCCACTATTTGGGAGGCTGAGGTAGGAGGATCACTTTAGCCCTGGAGTTTGAGGCTGTAGTGAGCTATGATCATGCCACTGCACTCCAGCCTGTGTGACAGAGCAGGACCTTTTCCCTAAAATAAATAAATAGGCTGGGTGCAGTGGCTCACACCTGTAATCCCAGCACTTTGGGAGGCCGAGGCAGGTGGATTACTAGAGGTCAGGTGTTCGAGGCCAGCCTGGTTAACATGGTGAAACTCCATCTCTACTAAAAATACAGAAATTAGCTGGGCATGGTGGTGGGTACCTGTAATCCCAGTTACTTGGGAGGCTGAGGCAGGAGAATTGCTTGAGCCTGGGAGGTAGAGATTGCAGTAAGCCAAGACACATCGCTGCATTCCAGCCTGGGTGACAGAGCAAGCCTCTGTCTCAATAAATAAATAAATAAATAAATATAAAAAATAAAATAATATATAAATAGAAACTTAAAAACTCAATTCTTGCTTGTGGAGTGTAATGTAAAAGGAATTAATCTTTGTAGATGAATTCTGTTAAGACAGTTGTACTACCTAACTTCTAAGCCTGTTGGAAGGATCAATAATAATAATAGTGATTGAGCATATGTTTTACACTAGATATTATATAATCTATATACATTATTGCTGATCATCACAACCTCCACAAGCTTTCCATTCTACATTCTACCAGCTGCCTTTTTTTTTTTTTTAGACAGAGTCTCATTCTGTTGCCCAGGCTAGAGTGCAATGGTCAGATCTCAGCTCACCGCGACCTCCACCTCCTAGGTTCAAGTGATTCTCATGCCTCAGCCTCCCTAGTAGCTGAAATTATAGGCACACACCACTACACCCAGCTAATTTTTGTATTTTTTGAAGAGATGGGGTTTTGCCATGTTGGCCAGGCTGATCTCAAACTCCTGACCTTAGGTGACCCTGCAGCCTTAGCCTCCCAAATTGTTGGGATTATAGGTGTGAGCCACTGCACCCAGCCAGGTGTTTGACCACTTTTCAGACTGCCTGCAGAAATATTGAGAAGAAGGAAGGACAGGTTGAAGAATTAGAAGTAAGGGAACACTCCAGATGAAGCAATCTGCTGCCCAAGAGGAAAATTGTCTGATTGTTCCTTTAAAGTGCATTTGAGAGTAGCTGCATTAAAGACTTGAAAATCATGCTATAAAGCTGTAATAGAAGAGAAATTATTAAAAATTCATGTTTTTTTCTTTAGCACTGTTGGATTATAGCAACATAAAAATGATTCTAGGGCTTTGGTAGAGAAGTTGCAATGAATTCAGTTGTGATGTTAATGAATTTCAATTGCTAGTCATTAAGTGGCTACCTCAGAAAACCAGAAACATGAACTCTCATAGTGTGTATTTATTAGAGAAGAGAGAGTAAGCTGTAAAATAGTCACTCCCATGACCATTTATAGACATTATAAATTAATTTTTTTCAATTTTTTTTTGCTCACATAATTAGATTTAAAAATTTTTTTTTTGTTTTTGGTTTTGAGAGAGTTTTGCTCTTGTTGTCCAGGCTGGAGTGCAGTCCCGGCTCACGGCAACCTCCATCTTCTAGGTTCAAGTGATTCTCCTGCCTCAGCCTCCCGAGTAGCTGGGATTACAGGCATACGCCACCATGCCTGGCTAATTTTGTATTTTTAGTAGAGACGAGGTCTTTTCATGTTGGTCAGGCTGGTCTCGAACTCCCAACCTCAAGTGATCCGCCCGCCTCAACCTTCCAAAGTGCTGGGATTATAGGCATGAGCCACCGTGTCCAGCCTAGTTTTTAAAAATTTTATTCATGAAAGTTGGGTCAGCTCTGAAAATGGTAATTATTTTATTAAGCAATCAGCTCTTCTCAATTGTTCTCTAACTTTACACCTTAGAGTAGAAAAAATAGTAGTAACTGTTTAATATCAGTACAGGTTACCTTCACCATGTTTTGCAACATTCTGTACTTTTCATGAGAAATTTGATGAATGTGGGGTTTGTTAGCACATTCAAGAGACCACTTGGGGTGAAAAAATCTCTTGAGGAGTATCTCAGCAAGCACTTTGACACCACCCTGGTCGCTGAAGCATTACAGTTTTCTGTTCAGGCAAACTTTTTTTTTTTTTTTTTTTTGAGACAGAGTCTTGCTCTGTTCCCTAGGCTGGAGTTCAGTGGTGTGATCTCAGCTCACTGCAACCCCCACCCCCTGGGTTCAAGCGATTCTCCTGCCTCAGCCTCCCAAGTAGCTGGGACAACAGGAGTGTGCCACCACGCCCAGCTAATTTCTTTTTTTTTTTTTTTTTTGTATTTTTAGTAGAGACGGGGTTTCACCATGTTGGCCAGGATGATCTCAATCTCTTGATCTCGTGATCTGTCCTCCTCTGACTCCCAAAGTGCTGGGATTACAGGTATGAGCCACCATACCCAGCTGAGGCAAACTTTTTATAGGATTGAGCACCATCTTGTTGTGTTAGGCCTAGAGACTTAGTAAATCATTATTATTCTTTTCCACAGTTTTGGGAACATAAAATCCTGGGTTTCTAATTACATTTGCACAACTAAAAATAAAGTATACTTTGCAAAAGAAAAAATAATAAGAAAAACAAACCCCAAACCACACAAAGCAGGATAAACATTCTTAAATAATAATAAGCTTTTTACTACAGGGTCTTCATTTTCTTTCACAGTATCTCCTAGCAAAAATGTGTATTCTATTTGTACCTACATCCTTTACTACAGGGACAGCTCTAGTTATGGGTGGTGTCTTAGTCCATTTCATGTTTCTATATAGAATACCTGAGACTGGGTAATTTATAAAGAAAAGAGGTTTACATTTTATTTTATTTTGTTTTATTTATTTACTTGAGATAGAGTCTTGCTCTGTCGCCCAGGCGGGAGTGCAGTGGCATGATCTTGGCTCCCTGCAACCTCCACCTTCCGGGTTCAAGCGATTCTCCTGCCTTAGCCGCCTAAGTAGCTGGGACTATAGGCACACGCCACCATGCCTGGCTAATTTTTGTATTTTTGGTAGAGACGGGGTTTCACCATGTTGGTCAGGCTGGTCTCAAACTCCTGACCTCATGATTCGCCCACCTCAGCCTCCCAAAGTGCTGGGATTACAGGTGTGAGCAACCACACCTGGCCAAAGAGGTTTATTTAACTCACAATTCTGCAGGTTGGGAAGTTCAAAGATTTTGTGGCAGTGTCAGCTGGCTTCTGGTGAGGGCCTCGTGCTGAGGTAAAATGATGTGGAAATGGAATCAAGTGCATGAAATAACTGTCAAGACATGAGAAGTAACCTGTCTTTATAACAACTGGCTGTCTTTGGAATTAACCCACTCCAATAAGAACTAACACAGTTTTGTAAGAAAAATGTTAATTCAACTCAATGACCTAATCCCCTCTTAAAGGCATCACCTCTCAACAAAGCCACACTGGGGAACAAGCTCCAACATGAGTTTTGGTGGGAACAAACTATTTTTAAACCATAGTAAGTGGTAAATAGAAAATTATCTAACAAATTGAGTAAATGGCTCCCTGATAATTATCTTGAACATTATGGTTTCAGGGACTGAGAGAGAGTTGTACTTCCCCATGATAGATAAATGTTATTAATTAAATATTTGATTAAGAGTTTAAAAGGCATTATTCTGAAATATGAGCCCATGTCTTTAGAAAAGCGAGAGGGAGGGGATAAAAGGAAATGAGTAAAATTTAGTGCATCTCTCTTTTCTTTTAAGAGCAAGATTTTGTTTACAAGATCTTTGTATGAACCAAGTTTGACTAATGGCAACAGTATTTGTTATAGCTTTTATTATTTGTGGATGTCCTGAGGGCATAACTTAAAAGTATTTTAATGCTACTAATATTGCTAAGCTTAACATGAGTTTTTCAGTCATGAAGAGAATTTTCTGCTTGTTTGGTTCCTTATGATAAAATTATTCTTGGACTAAAATGTAAGCTGTACCATTAAAAAATATTTAGTTATTTGATATTTCTGACCCACACAATGCAGGATCCACATCTAAAGAACAGAAATTTGGTGATGAGTCATATGGAAAATAAACTTGAGTGTTTTTCAGGGCAAAGGAATTTAGCGGTGACGAGGTAAAAATAGGCAAACTTAACTGTGCCTCATCTGCAAGAAATATTTTTTCTTTCCCTTAATCTTCCACATATTATATAAACTAAATCTAAGAAAGGTTTATTTTTAAAATAATTATATTTAACACAAGATGCAACAAAGGCCAATCTGGAAAATTATTATTATTGAGACAGAGTCTTGCTCTATTGCCTAGGTTGCAATGCAGTGGTGCGATCTCAGCTCACGGCAACCTCCACTTCCTGGGCTTAAGGGATCCTCCCAAGTTAGCCTCCCAAGTAGCTGGGACTACACTACGCTTGGCTGATTTTTGTGTTTTTGTAGACATGGGGTTTCTTTATGTTGCCCAGGCTGGTCTTGAACTTGTGGGCTCAAGCAATCCATCTGCCTCAGCGTCCCAAAGTGCTGGGATTACAGGTGTGAGCCACCACAACCAGCCCACTTTTTTTTTCTTCTACTGGTTCTCATTATAAAATTAGAAATTCTCCCTTCAAGTCCTCAAATGTGCAGTTGAAACTTATAGGAAGAGTTAAGAAGGCAGAAAAATCTGGTGCACAACAGACCTGATAGTACTTAGAAAATTGTAGTTTCCACTTACATCCTAAACTCATAATGTTTCTTCTCTGATTAACTATTTTAACCCACAACTCAGTCTTCTTAGTCAGAGGAAATCCCTGTTCCACTCACAAATGCTCCAGCTCATGCTTGGCTTTCTGACTGCACAGGCGCAATCTTGATGCAAATAGGCCTCCTTAATACTTTACTGTGTGTTAGAACTGCCTAGAGGACTTGCTAAAACACAGCTTGCTGAGGCGTCACTCTTGGAGCTCCTGATTCATTGGGTCTGGAGCAACACCTGAAAAGCAGCATTTCTAGCAAAATCTTAGATAATATTCATGCTGCTATTCTGGACACCACTTGAGAACCAGTAGTGTGATGCCAAGAGACTATAAGTAGAGAGTTAAGAAAACTTGTCTTCATTTGCTTTCATAACTTCCTGCCACTGAAACACTTATATATAACTTATCTGTGCCTGGTTTCCTCATTTGTAAAACAAAAGGAATTGAGCTGGTAAATCCTCACTCAGTACAGGCATTTTGCTCTTTACAGGTATTGTGTTTTGCACAAAATGAAGGTTTTTGGCAATCCTGTGTCTACCTGTGCCAGTCTACTGACACCATTTTTTGAACAACATGTGTGCGCACTCTGTATGTCTGTCACATTTTGGTAGTTCTTGCAATATTTCAAAATTTTCCTGATTATTATGTTTGTTATGCTGATCTGTGATTGGTAATCTTTGATGCTAATAATGATTGTTTTGGGGTGCTATGAGCCTCACCCATATAAGACAGCAGACTTAATTGATAAATATTATGTGCGTTCTGACTGCTCTACTCACTGGGAGTTCCTTCATCTTTCTTTTCCTCAGGCCCCCCTATTCTCTGAAACATAAAAATATTGAAATTAAGCCAGCCGGGAGCGGTGGCTCATGCCTGTAACCCCAGCACTTTGGGAGGTTGAGGCGGGCGGTTCATCTGAGGTCCCGGGCTCGAGACCAGCCTGACTACATGGAGAAACACTGTCTCTACTAAAAATACAAAATTAGCTGCCCATGGGGGCGGGTGCCTGTAATCACAGCTACTCAGGAGGCTGAGGCAGGAGAATTTCTTGAACTCAGGAGGTGAAGGTTGTAACGAGCTAAGGTCCTGCCATTGCACTCCAGCCTGGGCCACAAGAGTGAAACTCCATCTCAAAAAAAAAAAGAAAGAAATTAAGCCAATTGGCCCAGTGTGGTGGCTCACGTCTGTAATCCCAGCGCTTTGGAAGGCTGAGGTGGGCGGATCGACTGAGGTCAGGTGTTTGAGACCAGTCTGATCAACATGGTGAAACCCTGTCTCTACTAATAATACAAAATTAGCTGGGCATGGTGACACATGCCTGTAACCCCAGATACTCAGGAGGCTGAGGCAGGAGAATTGCTTGAACCCGGGAGGTAGAGGTTGCAGTGAGCCAAGTTCCCGTCATTGCACTTCGGCCTGGGCATCAAGAGTGAAACTCTGTCTCAAAAAAAAAAGAAGAAATTAAGCCAGTTAACAACCCTACAATGGCCTCTAAGTGTTCAAGTGAAAGAAAGAGTCACATGTCTCCCACTTTAAATCAAAAGCTAGAAATAATTAAGTTTAGTGTGGGGAAGGCATGTTGAAAGCTGAGATAGGCTAAAGGCTGGGCCTTTTGTGAAGAACAGTTAGTCAAGTTCTGAATGCAAAGGAAAAGTTCTTGAAGGGAGTTAAAAGCACTTCTCCAGTGAACATACAAATAATAAGAAAGCAAAAGAGACATTGCTGATATGAAGAAAGGTAGAGCGGTCTAGATAGAAGATAAAACCAGCCACAACACTCCCTTCAGCTAAAGCCTAATCCAGAGCAAGGCTCTTTTTATTCTATGAAGGCTGAGAGAGGTAAAGAAGCTGCAGAAAAAAAGTCTGAAGCTAACAGAGTTTGGTTCTTGAGGCTTGTGGAAAGACACATCTCCATAACATGAGTTCAAGATGACGCAGCAAGTACCACGTGAAAGCTACAGCAAGTTATCCAGAAGATCTAGCTGAGATCATTAGTGAGGGTGGCTACACTGAATGACAGATTGTCAATGTAGATGAAACAGCCTTCTGTTGGAGGAAGATGCCATCTGGGACTTTCATAGTTAGAAAGGAGAAGTTAACACCTGGCTTCAAAGAACAGGCTGACTCTTGTTAGTGGCTAATGTAGCTGTTAACTTTAAGTTGATGCCAGTGCTCACCATTCTGAAAATCCTAGGGCCCTTAAGAAGTATGCAGTATCTACTCTGCTCATGCTCTGTAAATGGAACAATGAAGCCTGGATGACCACACGTTTGTTTATAGCATGATTTACTGAATATTTTAAGCTTCTTGTTGGGACTTCTCAGAAAAAGGGTTTTTTTTTTCTTTTCAAAAGATTACTGCTCATTGACAAATTCACCTGGTCACTCAAGAACTCTGATGGAGAGCTATAGGTATGTGAATGTTGTTTTTATACCTGCAAACACAACATTCATTTTGCAACCCATGAATCAAGGAATAATTTTAACTTTCAAGTCTTATTATTTAAGAAGCAAATTTTGTAAGGCTGTAGGTGCTATAGATATTGTTTCCTCTGATAGTTCTAGGCAAAATAAATTGAAAACTTCTGGAAAGGATTTGGCATTCTAGATGTTGTTAAGAACATTTGTGATTCATGGGAGGAGGTCCAAAAATTGACATTAACAGGAGTTTGGAAGAAGTAGATTTTAACCTTTATGGATGACTTTGAGGAGTTTAAAACTTCAGTGGAGAAAGCCACTGCAGATGTGATGAAAATAGAACTATAATTAAAAATGCAGCCTGAAAATGTGACTGAATTGCTATAAACTCATAATAAAATCTGAATGGACAAAGAATTTCTTCTAGTAGATGAGCAAATAAACTGATTTCCTAAGATGGAAAATACTCCTGGTGAGGATGCTGTGAACATTGTTGAAATGACAACCAAGGATTGAGAGTATTACATGAACTTAGTTGATGAAGTAGCAGCAGGGGTTGAGAAGATTGACTCCAATTTTGAAAGCAATGCTACTGTGGGTAAAATGCTATCAAATAGCATCACATGCTACAGAGAAATCTTTCACGAAAGAAAGTTAATCAAGTTGGCAAATTTCCTTGTCTTTTTTTTATTTTTATTTTTGAGACCCAGTAGCCAGATGTAGCTACTGATTACAAAAGACAGGATCTACATTGACTACTGAGCCTTCCTTGCTGTCTTAATGTGAGAAATTGCCTCAGTTACCCCAGCCTTTAGCAACTACCACCCTGATTAGTCAGCAGCCAACCACATTGAGGCCAGACCCTTCGACCAGCAAAGATTGCGACTCGCTGAAGGCTCAGGTGATGGTAGCATTTTTTAGCAATAAGGTATTTTAAAATTAAGATATATACACTATTTTTTAGACATAATGCTATTGTAGCTTTAATAGACTACAGTATAGTGTAAATATGCTTTATGTATGCTGGGAAATGAAAACATTTGTGTGACTTGCTCTATTGCAATATTCACTTTATTGTGATGGTCTGGAACTGAACCTGCAATACCTCTGAGGTATGCTTGTATTTATCGATGATTTTTCTTTCTATGTAATCTATGCCATCAATTCATGGCACTCTTCTAGGAGTAAAAAATATTTTTTCCAACAGTCATTTCAAATTGTGAACCTCTCCTTTGAGGGTATATCCCAGCCTCATTGAAGGTATTAGAGGGAGTAATTAGAAAAAGCATCTCACTTATTTCATGAAATAGAATGCCTTACAATCAAAGTTTTAGATCAGAGCTTCCCAGTGGGATACTTTTTCTAAAAAAAAGGGTTTTCTTGAGTCTGGGGCTTCTCGGCAGTCCATCTTTATAAGTGTCTTTTTACCCTAATATGCCATAAATACATTGTGATTTTCTTTTCTTTTCTTTTCTTTTTTTTTTTTTTGAGATGGAGTCTCACACTGTCACCTGGGCTGGAGTGCCCGTGGCGCCATCTCTTCTCACTGCAACCTCCGCCTCGCAGATTCAAGCGATTCTCCTGCCTCAGCCTCCCAAGTAGCTGGGATTGCAGACCCCCACCACCACGCCTGGCTAATTTTTTTTTATTTTTTATTTTTAGTAGAGACGGGGTTTCACTGTGTTGGCCAGGCTGGTCTTATACTCCTAACCTCAGGATCCACCCGCCTCGGCCTCCCAAAGTGCTGGGATTACAGGTGTAAGCCACCGCACCCAGCCCTTGTTCTGATATCTTCATGTAAAATTTATTTAGGAATGAAGTCCACTATAATAAAAAGACTGTGGCATGCTAACTTAGTTTTTAAAATGTTAGCTGAAATACTGGCACCATTCTTGATTCATTTTACTTTAAAGCAGAAATTTAGTACAGTATGGAAGAGATGGTTTCATTTCTTTTTTTGTTTTGTTTTGTTGTTTTTTTGAGATGGAGTCTCCCTCTTGTTGCCCAGGCTGGAGTGCAATGGCGTGATCTCGGCTCACCACAAACTCCTCCCTCTTGGGTTCAAGTGATTCTCCTGCCTCAGCCTCCCGAGTAGCTGGGATTACAGGCACCCGCCACCATGCCCAGCTAATTTTTTGTTTTTTTAGTAGAGACAGGATTTCACTATGTTGGTCAGGCTAGTCACGAACCCCTGACCTCAGGCCATCCACCCGCCTCGGCTTCCCAAAGTGCTGGGATTACAGGCGTGCGCCACCGTGTCCGCCTGGTTTCATTTCTTTGAATCTGCCTAAAGAGAGTTTTCCCATCTAGCACTGCATTTTTTGTGCGTGTATATCCAATTTTTCAGCCACATACTGTGTATAGTACATAATAAAAAATGGAAGGCTGGTGATTAAAAGGAAGTGGGGCTACTGTATGTGTGTGCACATGCATAGTGGCTGGAGTTGGGGAATGGAGAATAGAAAAGAATGGTGCTGAGGTTTTTGGGGTGGACTTTAAAATTTTCTGAAGACATGGAAAATGCTACCAGCTGGATCTGTCTCTTCATTGGAAATCCCATGGGATTCTGGATAGGGGCTCGATATATTGTACTGTCTCCTCAGAGACTAGACCAGTGCTTGGAACGAGAGGGATTCTTAGAACGTGTCTTCAAATAGCTTCATAAAGGCTTGGCAAAAATCATTAGGTTCCAACCTACTGTCTGGGAATGTGTATTTATTTACAGTTCATATAAGAGAAGCCACAACTTGGGAAATGGTATGGAACAGAATGAACATTTTACTTTACAAAATAAGCAGACTTATTCTACCAGTTCTCCTTTCTCTTCAACTCATTTCAACTTATTTTCTAGATGATCTAATTCCAGTTTGTTTTTAGAAAAACAGTCTTCTGTTATCTTGACAACTAATTAGTCTTGAAATGTATGTCACCCCACCTTTTTATGTAGTAAATTTAAAGAGACTTTTTGTTTGCTAAAGTGTATGTTGTGTATGTATTACTTACGAAATAGTTTTAACTGACTCAGAAGCTTCTCAAAGAGCTGTTCACAACCACCAATGACATTGTCTGCCATGAAAAACTTAAAGCTTTGTAGCATTTTACAAAACCAAATATCTACAGCTAACTGATCTTTTTGACAAAGCTGACAAAAACATACACTCAGGAAAGGATACGCTTTTCAATAAATGGTGCTGGGAAAATTGAATCGCCGTATGCAGAAGAAAGAAACTGTACCCCTATCTGTCACTGTCTACAAAAATCAACTCAAGAGGGATCAAAGGCTCTAAAGTGACACCTGTAACTATAAAAATGTTAGAAGAAAATCTAGGGAAAATCTCTGGACATTGGTTTAGGCAAAGAATTCATGACAAAGACCTCAAAACTTAGGCAATAAAAACAAAAATAGACAAATGAGACTTACTTAACTGAAAAGCTTCTGCACAGCAAAAGAAATAATCAACAGAGTGAACAGACAATCTGCAGAATGGAAGAAAATATTTGCAAACTATGAAAATGAAAGGAGACTGATATTCAGACTATACAAGGAACTCAACAAGAAAAACCCATATCCCATTACAAAGTGGGCAAAAAACATGAATATAAATTTTTCAAAGAAGACATGCAAATGACTAAGAAGCACATGAAAAATGCTGAGCATCATTAATCATCAGAGAAATGCAAAATAAAACCACAATGAGATAAGAATGGCTATAATAAAAAAGTAAAAAAATACAGATGTTGGTGAGGATGCAGAGAATAGGGAATGCTTACACTCTGTTTGTGGTTAGTAAAAATTAGTACAGACCCTATGGAAAACAGTATGGAGATTTCTCAAAAAACTAAAATTAGACCTACCATAAAACCTAGCAATCCCACTACTGAAATGCCCAGAGGAAAATAAATCATTACATAAAAAGATAGATACCTGCCCCTGTATGTTATGGTAGCATTATTCACAACAACAAAGAAATGGAATCAGCCTAGGTGTCCATCAACGATTGAGTGGTTAAAGCAAATGTGAGATATATATATATACACACACACACACACACACACACACACATACACATACACACACACATTTTTATGTATAACTAAATGTGATATATATATACAGTGGAATACTACTCAGCTGTAAAAAAAGAATAAAATCATGTCTTTCGCAGCAACGTGGATGGAACTGGAGGTCATTATCTTAAGTGGAGCAACTCAGAAACAGAAAGGCAAATACATATTTTCACTTACAAGTGGGAGTAAAATAATATATGGACATAGACTGTAGAATAATAGTCATTGGAGAGTTGAAAAAGCAGGAGAGGATAAGAGAAGAGAAATTACTTAATGGGTACAATGTACACTATTTGGGTGATGGTTACACTAAAAATCCAGACTTCACCATTATGCAATATATCCATGTAACAAAACTTCCCTTGTACCATTTAAATGTACATACACACACACACACACACACACACACACACACACAGCGTTGTAGGATTTTATATTGGAACAGAAATGGTTTTCACACACTATGAACAAAATTAATTGATAAAAACCTATGTATTTGTGGTAGTAACTAAAAAAAAAGCAGTGTAATGCATAGAATATCAAACTGATGTTTATCTTTAATTAATTATTTTTAGCAGGGAAAAGGCAGGTTACAACATTGTGGTTAGTCCTTGCAAAAGGTAGACAAAATCTAGAGTGGATTTGAGGCTACCCTAGCTTCCATTCAGAAAAAGAAAAAAATCACTTTCCTGGAACTCAGTCCGCTTTTTACTTCTCCAAATTTCACTTCTCAGTTTATATTACTCATTACTGGTAATTCTGTGTTTGACTCTGGTTGGGCACGCTTTTGAAATGGCCAACCATGTATTATTTTTATTAACATTGCTTCAGGCTTAAAAAAAGTCTGAGGATCACTGTTGGTTGACAGGAGAATCTTCCAGATGTACACTCCAACAGATATGGAATTCCATTTTTTAATAGCCACGTCTGCTTAAGATGAGCCAGTCTTCCTATCAAAACATATAAGTATCAATTACTATTTCACACATTTCTATACTTTCTTGGTTTTCTTAAGAATATTTCTACTATTATTCTCTTGAATATTAAAAACAAGTGTACTGTTACATAACATCTTGCTGAGGCATACCACCACCATCAACACCATCATCCCCGAAAGCTTCACTTGTCATCTTATAGCACTTCATCTAATTCTTGTCTATTTTATCTTTCAGTAGGATTTCCAGCTCCTAGAAGCCAGAGATCATGTTACTCGTTCTTTTACATCCTTCCCAGGGTCTACTGGAGCACTGAGCATCATGTGAGTAGTCAATAAACAATTGTTGAGTCTTGTTGAATTGAATTTAAAATGTCCACATTCCTGGTGCTAATCAAAGAAGTAATGAAAAATTCCCCTGCTTCTGCAGTCTGAGACTATTTTCAGAAGTAATTATTATCAGACTAACATTACAGGGAAGGAAAGCCAAAGATCAATGCAAAGTAGTACAAAGAAACATTAAAAGAAAAACAATTTGCCTTTAACCCAGTCCTGTCTGAGCTGCAGAAAGGGGATATTTGGTGAATGTTTGGTAAATGTTACAACACCCGTGGTCTCTTGTGATTGTCACATGTACCAGAAGCATAGAGCAGACAGATTTTTTAAAATATATATATATTTATTTAAAGTTTGAAGTTCTAATAAAAAGTTCTGAGTTTATTTCATACCATTTCTTTGATGTGTTAGTAAGCTGGTGTGTGAAAGTAATTTTCCACATCTATGACTAATTTCTAAATATTGATTTAGTGCTTTAGACATTGGATTTTACTATGCAATCGCCTCCCTCTTGTAAAGCTTGTGAGTGTCATGTGCAGGAAGAAAGACGGAGAACAGTGTCTTCTGTGCACTTAATCAGTATCACATGGGCTTCCTTGATCTGGTAGGCTTGGGTTCCCTATTCTAAAACTGTGCCCTCGTATTTTTCTAGATGATGCATTTACTAGTTTCTAGCTTTTAAAATCAACTTGTTAATTTCTTGTTTTTATAGTTAAATTATTAAATCTTTCACTTTATACTTTCTTGTGTCTTTCCCAGTGTCTAGCAGAGTCATAAGCATCTTGTTTATATTCAATATACAATTGTTAAATCATGTTGACTTAAATTTAAAATTGAAAAGGAATTTTAAAATGTGAAAGTTTTGCACAGGATCTATTGAATAATATTGTAAAATGGTTAAGCAAAATAGCAGTTTTACCCAAACTGGGCTGGCCATTGCAAACACACACACACACACACACACACACACACACACACATAGTCAGGCCTTGGCTATTTTCTGTAACATTTGTCTTATATATGTTATCTAAAGATGTCTCTGGAAAAACACCAAGAACATTTTAAAAAGTGTTTGAAATTTTTTGTTGTGTAAGAACGTGTAGGTAGTACTGTCTGGAATCTATTTTTTTTCTGTTACCTTAGCTTTTTAATAAAAATAAATTTTATTTTTAAGTTCTGGGGTTCACGTACAGGATGTGCAGTTTTGTTACATAGATAAACATGTGCCGTGGTAGTTTGCTGCATCTATCAACTCATAATCTAGGCATTAAGCCCAGCTTGCATTAGCTATTTTTCTCATGCTCCCTCTTTCCTCGCCCCATCTCCCAACAGGCCCCAGTGTGTGTTGTTCCCCCTCCCTTTGTCCATATGTTCTCATTGTTTGGCTCCCACATGTAAGTGAGAATGTGCAGTGTTTGGTTTTTTGTTCCCGCATCAGATTGGTAAGGATAATAGCTCCAGCTCTATGCATACCCCTGCAAAGAACATGATCTCATTCTTTTTATGGCTGCATAGTATTCCATGGTGTATATGTACCACATTTTCTTTATCCAGTCTGTCACTGATGGACATTTGGGTTGATTTCATGTCTTGGCTGTTGTGAATAGTGCTAACTTACCTTTTGAAAAAGTAAACTCAATTTTTCAAATGTTTGTGAACATTACATGATATGTCATATATATCTATCCTAGAGATAACCTTCCTGCAGAATTGTTCTAGTAACATAATATCTCGACAACACCCCCACTTTCATTTTAAGGGATAAACTGTAATAATGAATTCTCAGTCCTTATGAGAGAGTTCTCATGCAGATCATGGTATTTTGAATGAACACAAGTGTATACAAAAGACCAACAAGGAATATATAAAATTATACTCATATGAAAGCTGCTTTTATCTAAATTAAAACAATTGGATTATAAAATAAAGATGGTGGTGTTAGTTTTCTAATGGTAAACATTCCCTTTAGTAATCTCATTGACTCTTGCTCAATAAAATAAAAATTTGAAACTAGTCTTTGTTTTTTCTTTATATGTAAATATCTCTTATAATTCACCTAATAGGTCACCACTGTCATTGGCAAAGCTAGAACATTTTATAAAACAGTTATTGTACTAGAACTTTGGTACTATTTAGCAAAATAGCAGGGAGAGGGAAGATTTTGCTGTGTTCACAGATCTGAGTAGTTGCCTTTTTTTTTTTTTTTTTTTGTATATAGCAGAACTGAAAGCAGTGTTTCCCAAAGCATGGTCTGAGGATAATCTGGGAAGTTTATAAATTATACAGATTCCTAGGCATACACAGCCCTACCTAATCAGAACCTCTGAGAACAGGGCATGGAAATCTACTGTTTCCTCCTCTCGAATTTAAATAAGCATCCTAACTGGTTGTAACCACTAAATAAGAAATCTCTGCCCATACACTCACATTTAATTTAAGAATATACAACTCATCTTTGGATAAAGCATTTTTCATGTTAATATTCCTCTCCACTCAGCATACTTCTGTGTTATTTCATACTTTCTCTTCCTCTTCTTGCTCCTCTTGCTAAGTTTCATAAAATCTTAAAACTTACGTATCACTGGAATTCTTTGGTTATAAGCAATGGAACCTAATTCTGGTTAAGCTAAAGCAAAAAGTATTACAATTTATGGGATAGATTATAGATTTTTAAAACAACCCCGAAGAACCAGTGTTAGGAAAAGACAAAAACTAGAGTCATTTCAGATATGTTAAGAGTAGGAAGGACTAACCATACTCAGTGCCTGTGTCACTTTATTTAGATTTCAAATGACATTTAAAAAGCATCAGCTTTACCTCCCTGGTCATGTGTCAATATTCTGGTCAATATTCTGGCCAGGAAGTTAAACTAAGGGAAACTCTCTAGAACTACATCCATGCAGTTCTCCAAAGCAAAATAGCAGTACAAGCCTGGGCGCAGTAGCTCCTGCTTTTAATCCTAGCACTTTGGGAGGCCGAGGCAGGTGGATCATCTGAAGTCGGGAGTTCGAGACCAGCCTGACCAACATGGAGAAATCCCATCTCTATTAAAAATACAAAATTAGCTGGGTATGGTGGTACATGCCTGTAATCCCAGCTACTCAGGAGGCTGAGGCAGGAGAATCGCTTAAATCTGGAAGGCAGAGGTTGCGGTGAGCCAAAATAAAATAAAACAAAATAAAGATAAAAATAGCAGTACAGTTTTGAGAAGAATGGATGATTTCTGTGCAGTCAAAAGGAAGTTCACCACCATGCAGAAAACTTCAGAACCATTGTGGGGGGGACAAAGTAATCATTTTATTGAGAAGTCAACTAATTCCTGAGAGTTAGTCAACAAGTATTTACTACACACCTAGTATACTGAGGCAGGTGCTATATTAGGTGTTAGGGAAATAATAATGGAATTACTAGAAGTCAGGGCAACAAATTAAGGCAAACAGTAGGGGAGCTAGTTTAGATAGTACCTCTGTAAACCAGGACTAAGAAGGAAGAGCTTGTTAAAATAAACAGAAAGACTGAATAAGGATACTTTTTTTGTTTACTTGGACTATTGCTTTCATTAACTGAGGACTATATGGTAAATATTGCTTTTGCCTGCTGTGTGTTCTTATGGGCTTTGCCTTAAATAGATATGAGGGCTTGCAATTTGATAGTAGTTTAATTAAATAATCATTGAGTGAATCAAATTATGTGATTACAAGTTTTTCTCTATCTTAAGTAGTTGAAGAGTCTTTCTGAAATTATATTGTCATATTATATTACATTTGTTTATGTTATTTACTTAAACAGACCCTATTATTTCAACCAACTTTTTGAACACCTAAAATGTGCTAGCTACTGGGGATAAAGATGTTTCCAGCAATCAGGGGAGCTCACATTTATTCTCAGGGAGTGTCTTTCTTCAGAGATAATGAAAAGGCAAACTTTAACCTGGTTTTATATTAACTTAGCTCAAGTTTCTTTAGCCTGGTTTTATATTAACTTAGCTCAAGTTTTATGTTTTGCCCCTTTATATGTCTTTGTCTTCACACAGGTCATCCTTCTACCAGGAATGCTGTATCCCTCAATTTATCCACCTAATGGGTACCAACTTATTCTTCATATTTAAGATCAAAAGACTCTGCTGATAGTTTTCTCTAGTTTCTGGAAACGTAAGAGTTTCCCTTTGGCATTTCATGCCAATATTTCCACTGTGTCATTGCTTACCTGCCTTCTTCCTCATTTGACTCTTAACTTTTCTTCTTCATCTTCTAGAAGCCCAGACCCTCTTAACACATGGCTCCAGCCACCATTTCTATACTGAGAATACTCAGAGATATGTCTGCAGATTAGAGTTGTTTGGCAAGTTCTGGATGTGTGAGTCTGTTCTTGCATTGCTATAAGGAAGTACCTGAGACTGGGTAATTTATAAAGAAAAGAGGTTTAATCGGTTTACAGTTCTGCAGGGGTTACAGGTATGACACCAGCATCTGCTCAGCTATTGGTGAGGCCTCAGGAAGCTTACAATCATGACAGAAGTGAAGGGGGAGCCAGCGTGTCACACAGCAAGAGAGGGAACAAGACAGAGAAGGCAAAGTTCTCAGCCTCTTTTCAACAACCAGATCTGATGTGAACTAGCAAAGAACTTACTCATTACCAAGTGGATGGTGCTACGCCATTCATGAGGAATTCACCCCCATGATCCAACACCTTCCACTAGACTCCACCTCCAACACTAGGGCTCACATTTCAAAATAAGATTTGGTGGGAGCACACATCTAAACCATATCATTGGACTTGCACAGCGGCTACAGAATCAGAATTTCCCATCTTATCTCATTGATCTTTCCTTTGAAACCTGTTTCCTCCTCTTGAATTCTCAATCTGACTGAACAGTTTTGCCTTCTTCCTAGTTTCCCAAGGCAGAAATGTGAAATGTCCTGTGACTTCTCTCTTTCTTTCTCCTTCCACACAGAATGCAAAGCATTCTGGAGCTCAGACCAGCATGATTTTTGTCAGAACTTCAGTAGCTTCTAAATTAGAGCTGCCTACCCTAGTCTAGCCCCTTCTAATCCATCTTCCAAAGAGATAGCAGGAGTAGACCTTATAAAACCAAACCTGTTTTTCTTACCCCTTTTGCAAAACGTTTCAAAAGCTCCCTGTAATACCTAAGATAAAATTCAAGGTTTTTTACTTAACATAAAAACCTCTTCATTATCTACTCCTTCCAATCAGAGTCTAGCTTCTAGGTGTGCCCAATATGGCAAATACTGTTGTTGCTCTCAAAGTCTCCTACAACCATCCCCATTCTAGGATCTTTGCAGTGAAACTGACTTCCAACTGCCTAAAGTCTTTCTGCCCCAGCAATCCTTAACCAATGAGTGAAAAAAGTTGCTGCATAAATAAGTACAGTCATGCATCACTTAAAGAGGGGGATACATTCTGAGAAATGTGTTGCTAGGTGATATTGTCATCATGCACACATCATAGAGTGTACTCACCAACCCAGATGGTACTACACACCTAGGCTGCACGTTATAGCCCATTGCTTCTGGTCTGCAAATCCGTATAGCATGTTACTGTACTGATTATCACAGGCAGTTGTAACACAGTAGGTATTTGTGTATCATAACATAGAAGAGACACAGTAAAATACTATAAAAGATAAAAAATGGTATACCTGTACATGGTACTTACCATCAATGGAGCTTGCAGAACTGGAAGTTGCTTTGGGTGAGTCAGTGAGTGAGTGGTGAATGAATGTGAAGGCCTAGGACATTACTGTGCACTACTGTAGACTTTATAAGTACTGTACACTCAGGCTACATTACATTTATACAAAATTTTTCTTCAATAACAAATTAACCTTAGCTGACTATATCTTTATTACTTTGTATACTTTTTAATTTTTTAAACTTTTGGGCTCATTTGTAATTACACAGCTTAAAACACAATCACATTGTTACAGCTGTGTAAAAATATTTTATTTCTTTATATCCTTATTCTATAAGCTTTTTCCTATTTAATTTTTTTTACTTAAAAAAAATTATATATTAAAAATGTAGACACAGGCTGGGTGTGGTGGCTCATGCCTGTAATCCTAGCACTTTGGGAGGCCAAGGTGGGTAGATCATGAGATCAGGAGTTCGAGACCAGCCTGGTCAACATGGTGAGACCCCATTTCTACAAAAATACAAAAATTAGCCAGGCATGGTGGTGGGCATCTATAGTCCCAGCTACTTGAGAGGCTGAGGCAGGAGAATCGCTTGAATCCAGGAGGTGGAGGTTGCAGTGAGCTGAGATTGCGCCTTGCATTCCTGCCTGCGCATCAGAATGAGATTCTGTCTCAAAAAAAAAAAAAAAAAGTAGACACAAACACACACATTAAGCCTAGGCCTACACAAGGTCAGGACCATCAATATCACTGTTTTCCACCTCCGCATCTTGTCCCACTGGAAGGTCTTCAGGGACAATAACATGCATGGAGCTGTCATCTCCTATGATGATAATGCCTTCTCCTGGAATACCTCCGGAAGGAACTGCCTGAGGCTGTTTTATAGGTAACTTATTTTTTAATAAGTAGTAGGAGTACAGTCTAAAATAACAACAAAAAGTATAGTATAGTATACTAAATCCATAAACCAGTAACATTTATTATCACTATAAAACATTATGTACATAATTGTATGTACTATCCTTTTATATGACTGGCAGCAGAGCAGATTTGCTTAGATCAGCATCACCATAAATACTTGAATAATGCATTGTACTATAATGGTACAACAGCTATGATGTCACTAGGTGATAGGAATTATTCAGCTTTATTATAATCTTACAGAACCGCCATCATGTATATGGTCCATCACAGACTGAAAGTAATTATGTGGCACACTGAAAGTTATGTGGCACGTAACTGTACTCTGACTCTCTCGCACTTGGCTTCAACAAGTCTGAGACCTGTGTTCTGCCTTAAATCCTGGAGTTTTCCAGTGTAGAAAATTTCCACTTACTCATAGGCTTAAGAGGCTTAATAAAATATCTTTTGTTGGCTGCCTTTCCTTTCCCAGCTTACTTTTCCATACCCCTGCCAGTGCTTCCTGGGATCACCTCACCAATAAACAATTTGCACTTGAATCCTTAGCACTTCATCTGATTCTGAAGAAGCCAGCTAGGGCACCCAACATGTTTCCTTTGTTTCAGCCAAAAAAAATAAGTTCATGTATTTTTTTTTTTTATGTCATGTTTTCCATAGTTCCTCTGCCCAAAATGATTCTGGCTCCCACCTTCCTTACCTAGCCAAATTGTATAAATTCTCAAAATCATGTTCATTCATCATCTCTTTAAGGGAAGCTTTTCTAAACATTGAATTGTAGACTGGAAGCTCTATCCCCCCCTGTACCTGAACATACCTGTATCGTGGCAGACATCTCAATCCTTGATTTGTTTATTTGACTCCTCAAATAGGCTGATCTCCTTGAAAGCAGGGACTAAGATATATTTGGATTTTCAGTTCACCCACCCCCACAAAAATAGGGGAAGACAGCACTGATTAAACTACTAAATGTTTGCTTTAATGAATTGTTTTTTATCGAACATATTTATCAATGAATGAGTAAACAAAAAACAAAGCCAACGAGAGCAAATTTTATTAGAGGAAAGAAAATCTATTGTGAAATGAATATTTATGCAACTAATTCCAAAGTTCAGAAGAAAAGTGTTGGCTTATTTACACGATTGTCCTTCCCAGTAAATGTGGATAACAATAACAATACAGTTAACACACACAAAACAAGCATTGTCTTAGAGACTGTAAGTGCTTTAAAAAATTACACATTTAATGTTTCTATTGTATATACCATTATTATATTACATTGTATCACATTTCATTTATTATATTATTAGAATTTATTATTATTACTATTGTTATTGTTAGTTCCATTTTACAAAGAGTACATAATGTTCACATTAAATATATATTTTTTTTGAGATGGAGTTTTGCTTTGTTGCCCAGGCTGGATTGCAATGATGCGATCTCGGCTCACTACAACCTCCGCCTCCCTGGTTCAAGCAATTCTCCTGCCTCAGCCTCCCGAGTAGCTGAGATTACAGGTGTGCACCACCATGCCTGGGTAATTTTGTATTTTTTAGTAGAGACGGGGTTTCTCCATGTTGGTCAGGTGGGTCTCGAACTCCCGACCTCAGGTGATCTGCCCACCTCGGCTTCCCAAAGTGCTGGGATTATAGGCATGAGCCACCACGCCCAGCCTATATTAAATATTTTAAAACAGTTTTTTTCACAAGGCCAAGAGTCTCAGAAAGACCCATTATGCTTATTAGGGCAATGAAGAGTAATAAATTCAAATAATAGATGAGGTTTAGGTACTTCCCTTCTTTCATCCTGCTCTATACAGAGGGTTAATAACTACTAGGGGCAAGCTTCCTGCCTCATACTGTTTTGTGACTTAATGTAGCCAAAACAACACTCTTTGACTATGAGATAGAATTTCCTAAAACCAGTTTCAGAGTTATATTATCCACACAGTCAAAATTTGGGCTCAAAAAAAAGTTGTGCCATTTGTTTATTTGATAAACACATATTGGATCTTTTTTTTGTTTGTTTCTATTGCATGGTGTTAACCTTTGGGGGATATATAAACTTAACTAAGTCAAGAATCTGACTGTTGGCATGCAGTAGCTTACCTTGAATAACAATTGCCTTTGCAACTTTAGGATCAATGGCCAAAATGTACCATCTAAGTCTTCCCTTTTCTATTGTATCTGGAATTAAAAATGGAGATTTGCTTGGTCTTTGATGACGCTGTATTCATTTAGAGCCCTTCTGGAAGGAAGCTCCAGATGCTTTATAAATATTACCATATTTATCTTTTTTTTTTTTTGAGACGAAGTTTCGCTCTTGTTATCCAGGCTGGAGTGCAATGGTGTGATCTCGGCTCACCGCAACCTCCGCCTCCTGGGTTCAAGCAATTCTCCTGCCTCAGCCTCCCGAGTAGCTGGGACTACAGGCATGAGCCACCATGCCCAGCTAATTTTTGTATCTTTAGTAGAGATGGGGTTTCACCATGTTGACCAGGATGGTCTCGATCTCTTGACCTCGTGATCCACCCACCTCAGCCTCCCAAAGTGCTGGGATTATAGGCGTGAGCCACCGCACCCAGCCTAACATATTTATCTTGAAATTACCACTCCCTTTGTGTCATAACTCAACTAACCAATACTTTCATTTTTTTCCTAGAAATTGCTTATTGCCTCTTTATTTTTATTTTTATTTTTTTGGTTTACTTATATGGTTTCTCTCTGTAAGAGTGCATTATTTGAGGAAAGGGACAATGTCATATTGGTTTTTGTATCCCCTGGACCTGACTTAGAACCTGATACTTCATCAGCACTGTTTCTGCAATGAATGAAGAAAAAATTGTATACAGCATTTAGTATAATGTTTTAAGCATGAAAAAGTAGAAATGCTTTTACAAAGTGGTTCTATATGAGTTTATCAATAAATACATTTTAGTTTAAGTCCTATGAATTAATCTATATCCTCTTGAATTCTCCACCCTGATCTTTTCTTCCAGACATAATTGGAAGTCAGTGATAAATTCCAATTCATAAAACTAATCTCTAGTGTTATATCCTGTCTGCCCCATTCACTAGCTTTCCAACAATAATCTGAGGTAGTCACTGTGTAGTAATCAGGAAATCTTAATGGCATGCTTCCAAGCCCTTGTCGTCTTTTGAGCCCTAACACGGTTAAGTCACATTGACTTAGGCTCAACCACATGAATGAAAATTCCACTATGTCTTTAGCCACTCTATGCAGGTCCATAATGTACAAAGAGGCTGTTTTTTAAAAGTATGTTTTCACATCAATGTGAGTATTTTCCTGAAGTTTTCATATTAACTCACCAAATGCTTTCTAAAACTCACTTTAAAAATAGCTGAATCAGGATGGGCGCGGTGGCTCATGACTGTATTCCCAGGACTTTGGGAGGCTGAGGTGGGTGGATCACAAGGTCAGGACTTTGAGACCAGCCTGGCCAACATGGTGAAATCCTGTCTCTACTAAAAATAAAAAAATTAGCTGAGCGTGGTGGCAGGCGCCTGAAATCCCAGTTACTTGGGAGTCTGAGACAGGAAAATCATTTGAACCCGGGAGGCGGAGGTTGCAGGGAGCTGAGATTGGGCCATTGTACTGCAGCCTGGGCAACGAGAGTAAAACTCCATCTCAAAAAAATAAAAATAAAAAATAGCTGAATCATAATGCTAATAGTTATAGTCAAAGTTCTGGATCTGAGTTCTGAACCTCTGGTGTCGGGGGTCCAAGGAGTAGCAATGGGGCTGTAGAGAAAGACATACATCCCTGAGTGCCTGAATATAAGAGTGTAGCAAAGCTGCTAGTCCTTGAAAATCAGATGCAGCACCATATAGGGCACAAATATTTATGTAACTTCTAGGACACATGTACCTTCACTGGCCCAATAGTTGGAAGAAGGAAGAGGGCTGACTTTCCCTTTTCTAGACTCATAGCTTTCTTTGAATATTCCTGCAAGCGTTTTCTACAGAGGGCCAGATAGTAAATGTTTCAGGTGTTTCAAGCCTTACACTCTCTGTCATAGGTAATCAGCTCTGCTAGAGATGATACATAATCAGATAAACATGGCTGAGTTAGAATAAAACTTTATTTATGAACACTGAAATTTGAATTTTTTATTATTGCCATGTTCCACTAGTATTATTCTTTTGATGTTTTCCCAACCACTTAAAAATGCAGAAACAGGCTGGGCGCAGTGGGTCACGCCTGTAATCCCAACACTTCGGGAGGCAGAGGCAAGCGGATCACTTGAGGCCAGAAGTTGAAGACCAGCCTGGGCAACATGGTGAAACCCTGTCTCTATTAAAAATACAAAAAAATTAGTTGGGCATGGTGATGTGTGTTTGTAGTCCCAGCTGCTTGGGAAGCTGAGGCGTGAGAATTGCTTGAGCCCAGAAATCAGAGGTTGCAGCGAGTCAAGATGGAAGCAGTGCACTCCAGCCTGGGCGACAGAGTGAGACTGTTTCAAGAAAAAAAAAATACAGAAACATTCTTAGCTCATGTGCTGTACAAAAACTACGTATGAGTCATAGTTTGTCAACTCTGCTTTTATTTATTTATTTATTTTTTGTACAGATTCTCGCTCTGACACCAGGCTGGAGTGTAGTGGCACAATCTAGGCTCACTGCAACCTCCGCCTCCTGGCTTTAAGTGATTCCCCTGCCTCAGCCTCCCAAGTAGCTGGGACTACAGGCATGCGCCACCACGCCCAGCTTTTTTGTATTTTTAGTAGAGACAGGATTTCACCATGTTGGCCAGGATGGTCTTGATCTCTGGCCTCATGATCTGCCAGCCTCGGCCTCCCAAAGTGCTGGGATTACAGGTGTGAGCCACCTTGCCCCACGGCCAACTCTGCTTTAAAGCAATCCATGTTTAACTTCAAATTCACTAATATCATCTTCTGCCTCCTAGTCTCTCTCATGTCCTCTGCATTCCCGTTTTGCTCTCAATTTCCTTTATAGCATCCCTTGCAGGACTACTCTACCCCAAAGTATCCCCTGATCTAATATTTCTAGCCTTTCCTTCCCTTATTTCCCACTTTCTGAATATAGCCTTCTAGCTAGTTCTTTACAAAAAGCAGCCAGGTGCAGTAGCTCAATCCTGTAATCCCAGCACTTTGGGAAGCTGAGGCAGGCAGATCATGAGGTCATGAGATCAAGACCATCCTGACCAACATGGTGAAACCCATCTCTACTAAAATACAAAAAATCAGCTGGGCGTAGTGGCATGCACCTGTAGTTCCAGCTACTTGAGAGGCTGAGGCAGGGGAATCACTTGAACCCAAGAGGTGGCGGTTGCAGTGAGCCAAGATTGTGTCACTGTACTCCATCCTGGTGACAGAGCAAGACTCCATCTCCAAAAAAAAAAAAAAAAAAAAAAAAAGGCAAAATGTGATTCATTAAGAAATGCTGCTACCAGAATTAGCTTTTGAAAATACAGCTCTGGACCTGTCACCCTAGTGCCAGCATTTTCATGACTGTCCTTTGATTAAAGGATGCAGCTTAATCTCTTAAACAGAGCCCATTAGGTCTTTTACAATCTGGCTGTCATATACCCATCAGATCCTTGATCTTTATCAACTCTGTGACTCCCCATGTTTACTACACATCCTGTGGCCAGACCAAATATTTCTTCCTTACCATGCCCTGTCTGGCTCTTTCCTGTCTGTTTGCCTTGTGCATGCCACTGCCTTTGCACAGAACACTTGGACATCTCTTCTCTGACTGTGGAACTTTAGTTGACCCTCCAACGTCCACTCTAAAGTCAGATTCACAGTGAAACCTTTGCTAATACCCCCGAAAGATTACTTTTAAAAAACATCATAACATTTAAAAAATTATGCCATATTATGCATTTTCATGTCACTATTTGTTTACTTACCATTCTTTCCTATCAGATTCTGGTTTCAGGTAGACAAACATCGTGTTTTTTCATCTTCCTTAACATCTTCCTCCTCCACGTGGCACAGGGCCCAGCACAGAGTCAGCAACATAGTATATTTCTATAAAAGATAATAAATTTAAACCACCCAGAGGTATTTTCACTTTTTTTTTTCCACTCTGTTGCCCAGGCTGGAGTGCGATCGTGTGATCTCGGCTCACTACAACCTCCGCCTCCCAGGTTCAAGCAGTTCTCTGCCTCAGCCTCCCGAGTAGCTGGGATTACAGGTGCCCATCACCACACCTGGCTAATTTTTGTGTTTTTAGTAGAGATGGGGTTTCACCATCTTGGTTTTAGTAGAGATGGAGTTTCACCATCTTGGACAGGCTGGTCTTGAAGTCCTGACCTCATAATTCACCCGCCTCGGCCTCCCAGAGTGCTGGGATTAGAGTTTCCGGCTATAGTAAAAGGAAGTGAAGGGATTTAGGCAAAAAAAAAAAAAAAAAAAAAAAAAATGCTATTTTGGAGCAGCAGGGGCCACCCCTAGAGCAGGGCAGCTGCCCTCTTTCTCCCAACCCCATCTCTCCTCAGGGTCACCTTCCCCAAAAGATCTCTCATTTCATGGGTCTGGTTTCTTTCAGTCTCAATGCCATATTCAGTGTTCTTAAGGACACCATGGGCAAGGCTTTAGATTTGAGAAGGGAAGAGGGGATGAGAAAAACTGCCAGTTGAACTACAAGTCAATTGAGTTGTTTAACAATTGGTACTTGGTTCTACCATGTTTCCTTATCTGAGTAGCAGAGAAATGTTTAAATGATACTGACATGGACTCTAAAATGTGTCATTTAGAATTAAAGAATTTCATCAAAGGCAAAGGTGTTAGAGAGATACAGAAACAGATTTTTTGTTTTGTTTTGTTTTGTTTTGTTTTGTTTTTTGAGATGGAGTCTTGCTCTGTCACCCAGACTGGAGTGCAGTGGCACAATCTTGGCTCACTGCAGTCTCTGCCTCCTGGGTTCAAGCAACTCTCCTGTCTCAGCCTCCTGAGTAGCTGGGATTACAGAGTTGAGCCACCATCCTCGGCTAATTTTTGTATTTTTAGTAGATACAGGGTTTTAACCTGTTGGCCAGGCTGCTGTCAAACTCCTGGCCTCAGGTGATCCGCCCGCCTTGGCTTCCCAAAGTGCTGGGATTATAGGCGTCAGCCACGGCACCTGGCTCAGAAACAGCTTTTATACCAAAGTAAATGCTAGTGATTCACATGAAGGCCCTGTCAGGATGATAAAATTTTTAAAGTTCTCTGATTTCTCCTTGGAAACCTGTCAACCTTTTAAACCCACTCAATCTGATTTTCAAGGAAAAAAATAAAACTGCAAGCAACAGAAAGGAATCTCATTAGATATTGTAAAAATGGTTATTCACTTGTTAATTATAATTAATTTTTTTTGGTTGGCAAAGTAGTTTTATTTCTATTGTCATTTTGATTTTGTCAATTGAAATTGAGAAATAGAGATTTGATTATCTATGAATTGCAGCAACTTTCCAAACGTGGTTTTATTTCAGTTTATTAAATTAGACATTATGGACTCATTTTATCTTTCCATTTCAGGAATTACAAACTAATTTTAAAGTGGGGGCTGGGCATGGTGGCTCACACCTGTAATCGCAGCACTTTGGGAGGCTGAGTCATGCAAATCACCTGAGGCCAGGAGTTCAAGACCAGCCTGGCCAACATGGTGAAACTCCGTCTCTACTAAAAATACAAAAATGAGTTGGGCGTGATGGCACATATCTAACCTCAGCTACTCGGAAGGTTGAGGCACAAGAATCGCTTGAACCTGGGAGGTGGAGGCTGTAGTGAGCCAAGGTCACACCACTGTACTCCAGCCTGGGTGACAGCGCAAGACTCTGTCTCAAAAAATAAAATAAAATAAAATAAAATGGGTCTGAAACAGGTATCTTAACCTGGAAACTAGTACCCCTATGATGCCAAAAGAAAACCAGATGTGGTCCTTGCCTTCATGAAATATTCTCACTTCCTTCCCTGCTTTATTTATTTATTTCTTTATTTGAGATGGAGTTTTGCTCTTGTTGCCCAGGCTGGAGTGCAATGGCACGATCTGGGCTCACCGCAACCTCTGCCTCTCGAGTTCCAGTGATTCTCCTGCCTCAGCCTCCCAAGTACTGGGATTACAGGCATGCACCACCACTCCTGGCTAATTTTGTGTTTTTGATAGAGACGGGGTTTCTCCATGTTGGTCAGGCTGGTCTCGAACTCCCGACCTCAGGTGATCCACCCATCTCAGCCTCTCAAAGTGCTGGGATTACAGGCATGAGCCACTGAGCCCAACCCTTGCATTATTTATATTCCAGTCTATTTGTATATCATTTCTGTATTATGCAGCATTCAACATTTTGCATTATGCTTGGTTCTCAGTAAAATTTCGGCGAATATTGATAGAGGAAGAAGACCAAGCCTTTTGAGATGCTGGGGAAAAAGAACTACTAAACGTAGGTAATTGCCAGGATAAACATGAATGACTCATGGACCACCAATATGGGAACTTTTGGATCTGAGAAAACAGGTGGACAAACTACCACCGGGGAGAAGCATCAAGTTTAGAAAGAGCGCTGTTGAATTACATATCCTGTGACTCCTCTGATATGATTTTACTTATTAGTAGATTAGCTGGATCTTTCAAGTCAAGGGAGCTCAGATATGGTGAATGAGGAAAAGAAAGAGACAGCAAAAGAGCAAAATTTGGAGAAGAATAATTACTAGAAATAATTCCCCACTCAATAAGATTTCCTAACTGAGGATAAAACACTCTAATATTTGGGATTTGGGAGTCTTTGAGGTATGAAGTTGAAAGCTTTCTTTTTCTCTATCTCTTTTTAAAGGAAGTGAATGCTAGCAACTATTAAACTAGTATTTTTTGTGGAAAACATTTCTTGTGATATGAAGTGAATTTTAAAAACTTGAAGGAACATATTTTGATTAATTTAAGAATGTCAAGTTTAACTTCAGATTCTGTCTTGGGTCCCCCTTGAGTTGACTTCTCAAAAGCAAAATCTACTTTGTGTCATGTTGGCTTAGAAACTACGTTAATATATAGGGATTTTAAAAGAATACAGAGCCTGAATGAAATTAGAACTGTAATGGGATCTGGGCATGATCAGTAACATTTAAATAGCTTTTCTTCAGCAGACCTGCCACATAGTTTAAATACACTCCTGCAGAAGGTATTGCAGGATATTTCTGGTTAAGTGCACTAAAATTCAGTTAAGTATTCTGAGCTGATGATTTTTTTTTTTTAAACAAATAAAACCAGAGAGGCCAGATTCCAGAAGTGGCTGCCATGGCCCACTTTCTGAATTCCTGGCAACTGAAGATTGTGCGATAAGTATCTTCTACCCAAGTTACAAATTCAAAGGTTTTCTTCAATGAGGGTGGAAAACAGGCACAAAAGTTTATCTTCTATCAGATGGTACAGCTGCTATCTTCAGGGCTGGTGCACTCAGTGGAGATCAGAAGAAAGGGAGGTATTTAGATTAAAAAAAAAGTTTATCAGAATAGGAGTCTTCCTATTGGATACTTAATCCTGCTTTTAAAGGTCCAAACAAAACAAAACAAAAAATGCACACAGTATTATGTGGTCTTTTTAGAGCACTGTGTATGGTAATTATATATTGCAATGTTCTGTAGGTCAAGATCGTATGGAAGACTAATTCATTAAGACAGTGAAATTTCAATAAATTTTGATTACTAGTCTTTATATATTTATAAGATGGTTGCTTCCCTTGTAATGTAACTCTACGTAGCATTTTCAAAAGTGACAAACTCACTTTCAGTCACAATATTTTAAAGTGAATATCTAAATATTACAAAAAATATGGATTCTTCTATACCTAAAAACATAGATGAATTAATTTATTTTTAGCTCTTTTGTAACAAAGTACCTATATGATATTTATATGATAATATAATTTGTCAGCTTTATTTTTATGTATGTAGCATTAGTTCATATATTTGAAGAGTTTTCATATTTTGATTTTTGAAGTTTCATTGTAATTCAGAGAAATAATATAATTTGTTAGAATGTTTCCGATTGGAGGTTCGAGCTTTTACAAAAATTAGTGAGTAGAACTAACAAGAGTTATCCTGTATATGTTGTATTTATTATTAATTAATTAATTAATTTTGAGACAGTGTCTTGCTCTGTAGCCCAGGCTGGAGTGCAGTGGTGTGATCACAGCTCACTGAAACCTTGATCTCCCAAGCTCAACTGATCCTCCCACCTCAAGCCCCTGAGTAGCAAGGACCACAGGCGCACACCACCACACCCTGATAATTTTTGTATTTTTTGTAGAAACAGAGTTTCACCATGTTGCCCAGGCTGGTCTCAAACTCCTGGGCACAAGCAATCCACCCACCTCGGCCTCCCAAAGTGTTGGGATTATAGGTCTGAGCCACTGGGCTCAGCCCTGTATGTTATATTATTAAGGAGTCTGTATAAACTGTCATTATCATAGAATATATATTTTTTCCTTGTAAAGAAGTAACCAGAAGCACAAGATATATTGCAATTAGGCTATTGTTATTTTAAATTAATTATCTTGACTTCTAGTTAACTCATATTTTAAGTTTTAAGAATATACAATGAAAACACAGGAAGGTATAATTCATCACAGATCTTTATTTGTTAGCAATTGTATATAGGTCACAAATTATAGAAGACAAATTATAATAGACCACCACTTCATCTTCTTCAAGAAATTATGTTTGGCAGACTGCTCTGACCCTATGCCCATTGTCAGCGTTTTTCTTAACGACCAACTAGTTTTTCTGCAACAGTGTTCTCTTGCTCTGTAAGTCAGCGGCTGCTGTCTTCTAACTAACGCTCTAAGGGTCATCTGTATTTATTAGGTTGAAAAAATTATCTCATATAAAAACTAATTGTTTACATTTGTTGTATGGGGGAAGGAAAATAGAGATGTTCCATGGCAACGAATAGAGTGAGATTTCTGAAGTCTTCATTTTTTAATTTCCTCTGAGTATTCGGTAGTAATGATTCCCCCCAGGGATTTGGGTGTGCTGCGTCCTCATCCTGTCCATCTATACTAACAAACAGTTAAATAGCAAGTTCTACAGGAAAGTGCTATTCTAGGCTTTTCACTTATATTAATTATTTAATCTTTCCCAAACCACTATAAGACAAGTCTATTATTAATAGCTCCATTTTATAGTGAAGAAAATAAAATATAGAAAGGTTTTCACTTAAGGTCACAGCTAGTAACAGTGGGACCGGCATTCCCACAGGGATAGTCTTACTTCAGATACCATGATTTTCACCCCCGCGCTTTCTCCACATGTCCAGCCTCTTACAGGCCAGAGCAGAAAATGATAATGCACAGAACGGCCATCTTGTCTTCTAGCATTAAGTATGGAGAAGAAGATTAACAAGAGATTAACATTCACCATCTTGAAATGAAAAAGTGGACCAAAAATTTGGGGGGAGAAATTAGTCTCAGGTAGTTATTTATTCAAATAAGTCAGTATCTGTGAGCTCTTCCCCTGTTGAAATTACAGCTTGCATTGCTACTACATGGAATCCCATTATATTATCCTTAAAAATTTATCTGAAAATATGTTTGTCTCCATCATATTATGTTTACCTTGCACTCAGAAACTTGCATACTTGCTAATGGAAATGTATTTGTTGTTATGCAATTTCTTAAACCATTTTCAGCCTTTTGAGAAGGGGAATTGTTAGTCTTAAGGTCAGTTGAAAAGCAGCCATCTGTCAAATCTTTGAATATGAGGGCATTTGGGTTGATTATCTACAGCAGGGCAGGGAAGATACAGAGAAATAGGGATCTGGAGCTAGAGGGTCCCATGGGGTTAACATGAGCTGAAAGGAAGTTTTGTCTGACTAGTGGATTCCAGGAATGCAGGAGCATGCCATGCTGTGAAGTGAAAAAGAGCATTGGATTTGGAGTGACAAGGTCTGGAATTAAATGTTCGTGCTACCAATGCTACTTACACAAGCTGATGTGTTATTGACTTCCTGGATTCCTGGCTTTCTTTGAAGCTCTTAGGATTAAATATGAAGATAGATACAAAATGCTGTGAAGTGTTAAATATATTTGAGCATTTTTTAAAAGAAAAGGTAGACAGTGGGCACTAAATTAAACAAGCAAGCTGGTATGAGTCCCTGATGTGAAATAATAGCAGTGTCCTTGTGGTGATGAAATGCCATGATAGGTAATCCAGATCAGAACAGGAGTTGGAATTTTAAACCTCAGGGACATCTGTGAAGAGTTACCAGAACTCTAGCCACTGGGCTGGGTTCTGATAGAAAATTCCAGTTTGGATATATTAAGATGCTAGGCAAACCTTTTGTTATTCAAAAAGGGAGAGACCAGATCTTGGGTCATAGTATCAGCTGGAACAGTAGCAGGAGTTCCATGTTCTGTGCTCCATAACTTGGGCTAATAAGTACCTTCAATCTTTTTGGCAGTAGGCAGAGTTGAGTTTGAAGATGGAGCTCTAGCCATGGGTTAAAAGGGACCCTGCCAAGTCCGGGAACCTAATGCTAGCCTTCCAAAGTAATGGATAGGCCGGGCACTGTGGCTCATACCTGTAATCCCAGCACTTTGGGAGGCCAAGGCGGGTGCATCATAAGGTCAGGAGTTTGAGACCAACCTGGCTAATATGGTGAAACCCCATCTCTACTAAAAATGCAAAAATTAGCCAGGCGTGGTGGGTTGCGCTTGTAGTCCCAGCTACTCAGGAGACTGAGGCAGTAGGATCACTTGAACCTGGGAGGTGGAGGTTGCAGTGAGCTGAGATCATGCCATTGCACTTCAGCTTGGGTGACAGAGCAAGACTCCATCTCAAAAAAACAATAAGAAAAATAAAAAAATAAAAACAAAGTAATAGATCACACATAATTATTGGGTTGCAGAAATGGAGACAGCTTCAAGTGGGTGGAAAATGAGGACTCAAATGTGACTTTGTGGTTTCTAACCAGAGTGCTTGAGGCCACATATCTCATTTACAAAGTTTGCAGTATAGGGAGTCAAAGGTGAAAAAGAAGAGAGATGGGAAGAGAGTAATATTCTAGAAAGGCAGATTAGAATGATGGTTGTGCAGTCATGAGATGCTGTTGGAATTGTAGGCTTAGCACTCAGAAGGAAAGTTAGAACTAGAGGTATGAGTTTTAGAAATTCTCCGTAGATACTGGTACAAAACAGACACATAGACCAATGGAACAGAATGGAGATCTCAGGTCACACATCTACAACCATGTGATCTTCAACAAACCTGACAAAAACAAGGAATGGGGAAAGGATTTAACAAATGGTGCCGGAAAACTGGCTAACGATATGTGGAAAAATTGAAACTGGACCCCTTCCTTAGACTTTAAACAAAAATTAACTCAAGATAAATTAAAGACTTAAATGTAAAACCTAAAATTAAAAAAATCCTAAAAGAAAGTATAGGCAATACCATTCAGGACATAGGGATGGACAAAGACTTCATGACGAAAATGTCAAAAGCAATTGAAACAAAAGCAAAAATTGACAAGTGGAATCTAATTAAGCTAAAGATCTTCTGCACTGCAGAAGAAACTGTATTATTAGAGTGAACAGACAACCTACAGAATGGAAGAAAATTTTTGCAGTCTATCCATCTGGAAAAGTTCTAATATGCAGAAACTACAAGAAACTTAAACAAATTTATAAGAAAAAAACAACCTCATTAAAAAGTGGGCAAAGGACATGAACAGACACTTCTCAAAAGAAAACATTTATGTAGCCAACAAACATACGAGAAAAAGCTCAACATCACTGATCATTAGAGAAATGTAAATCAAAACCACAGTGAAATACCATCTCATACCAGTCAGAATGGTGATTATTAAAAAGTAAACAGCCGGTTGTGGTGGCTCAGCCTCCCAAAGTACAGGCCTATAATCCCAGCACTCTGGGAGGCTGAGTTGGGTGGATCACTTGGGATCAGGGGGTTAAGATAGCTTGGTCAACATGGTGAAAACCCAGCTCTACTAAAAATACAAAAATTAGCCAGGTGTGGTGGTGGGCACCTGTAGTCCCAGCTACTTGGGAGGCTGAGGTGGGAGAATTGCTTGAACCTGGAGGCAGAGGTTGCAGTGAGCTGAGATCATGCCGTTGCACTCAGGCTGGGCAGCAGAGTAAGACTTTGTCTCAAAAAAAAAAAAAAAAAAAAAAAAAAGTCAAGAAACAGATGCTGGTGAGGCTGTGGAGAAATAGGAATGCTTTTACACTGTTGGTGGGAATGTAAATTAGTTCAACCATTGTGGAAGATGGTGTCATGATTCCTCAGCGATCTGGAACCAGAAATACCATTTGACTCAGCAATCTCATTACTGAGTATACTCCCAAAAGAGTAGAAATCATTGTATTACAAAGACATATGCATACATATGTTCACTGTAGCACTATTTACGATAGAAAAAACATGGAATCAACCCAAATGCCCATCAATTATAGACTGGGTAAAGAAAATGTGGTATATATATATACCATGGAATACTATGCAGCCATGAAAAGGAATGAGATCATGTCCTTTTCAGTGACATGAATGGAGCTAGGAGCCATTATCCTCAGCAAACTATGCAGGAACAGAAAACCAACCACCATATGTTCTCACTAATAAGTGGGAGCTGAACAATGAGAACACGTGGACACAGGGGAGGGGAACAACACACTGGGGCCTGTTGAGGAGTGGGTTGGGGGGAGGGAGACATCAGGTTAAACAGATAATGCATGCGGGGGCTTAATACCTAGGTGATTGGTTGATAGGTGCAGTGAACCACCATGGCACATGTTTACCTATGTAACAAACCTGCATGTCTTGTACATGTATTGCAGAACTTAAAATTAAATTTAAAAAAAAAGGATAGAAAAAAAGGAAATTCTTCATAAAACAGTTACCTCCATGTCCTTGGAGAGTGTAGTTTCCCGGAGATGTTGTAACACAGTAAAACCAACTGGATGCCTTAAATAACAAAAATTTATTGTCTTATAGTTCTGAAGGCTAGAAGTTTAAAATCAGGTGTCAGCAAGGTTAGTTTCTTCTGAGGACTGCGAGAGACAATCTATTTCATGTCTTTCTCTTTGCTTCTGCTAGCCTCAGGCATTCCTTGGTTTGCAGATGGCATTCTCCGTGCAACTTCAGATCATCTTTATGCATGTCTGTCTCTATGTCCAAAATTCCCCCTTTTATAAAGACTAATCCTATTGGATTAGGATCCATCCAAATGACCTCATCTTATTTATTTACTTATTTATTTTTAAGACAAAGTCTTGCTCTGTTTCCAAGGCTGGAGTGCAGTGGCACAATCTCAGCTAACTGCAACCTCCACCTCCCAGGTTCTAGAGATTCTCCTGCCTCAAGCTCCTGAGTAGCTGGGATTACAGGCACCCACCATCACGCTGATTGTGTATTTTTTTTTTTATATTTTTAGTAGAGACAGATTTCACCATGTTGCCCAGGCTGGTCTCAAACTCCTAACCTCAAGTGATCCAACCGTGTTGGCCTCCCAAAGTGCTGGGATTACAGATGTGAGCCACCACACCCGGCCATTCTCTTAATTGGATTATTGACAAAACCTGAATTCCCACTAAGGTCATATTTACAGGTACTAAAATGAAGACTTTATCATCTTGTTTTGTGGGACACAATTCAACCCATGACAAAAAGGATGAGACGGTTTCTGGAGAGTTTACAATAAGCAGAGAGCTCTAGAGGCTGAAGCAAGGCCTTTGAAGTTGTGATTCAAAAGACTGAAGAAATAGATGGAAGTAAGAGGAGAATAGGAAAAGTATAGTAGCCAAGGAGAATTTCATGCAGAAAGGAGGCATGTTTTTCCATGATAGAAAAAAATTCAGGCAGTAGGATGAAGTATAAGAAAAGGTAATTGGATTTGGTAATGGGGAGGTCACTGATGTCCATTATAAGAAGTTTCTATGAATTAAGTAGTGAGGGGGCTACTGCTGTCCATTTTAAGAAGTGTCTATGACATAAGGGTTCTGGAGACAAACTCTATGGCCTAAAGCCTAAGTTAAGGTCATTACCATAGGATGTTGGTACATTATTTAAACCTTCTATGTCTAAGTGTCCTTATATGTAAAATGGAAATGATAATAGTACCCACTTAATAGAGTTGTTATGAGGATTAAGTAGGTTGTGCTTAATAGTTGTCCTTTGACAGTGTGCATCAAAGGATAGTATCAACATAATGAAAAGGAAACTCATGGAATAAGAGAAAATATTTGCAAATCTTATGTATGACAAGGGATTGATGTCCAGAATATATATAAAGAATGTCTACAACTCAACAACAAAAAAGAATGACTTGACTGAAAAATGGTCAAAGGACTTAAATAGTAATTTCTCTGAAGAAGATACACAAATGGTCAATAAGCATATGAACAGATGCTTAACATCACTAAATCAAAACCACTATGAGATATCGCTTTATACCTATTAGGGTGGCTATTATTTAAAAAGACGGAAAATAACAAGGGTTGATGAGGATGTGGAAAAGTTAAAACGCTGTGACATTGCTGGTGGAAATGTAAAATGGTGCAGCTGCTGCGGAAAATGGTGTGGTGATTTCTTAAAAAATTAACAGTGGATAAATATACTGTGGTATATACATACAATGAAATTTTATTCAACTTTAAAACGAAAGGGAATTATGGTACATGTTATGTCATAAACCTTGAAAACATTATACTAAGTGAAATAAGCCAGACACAAAAGAACAAATATTGCATGATTCCACTTATATGTAGTACCTAGAATTGTTACATTTATAGAGACAAAAAATAGACTAGTGGCTGGCATGGACTAGGGTAGAGAGGAATGGGGAGTGTTTAGTGAGTTCAGAGTTTCAGTTGAACAAAACAAAAAAGTTCTGGTGATGGATGGTGGTGATAGTTGTAAGCAGTGTGAATGTCCTCAATGCCACAGAGCTGAACACTTAAAATGGTTAAAACGATAATTTTTTTCTTTTCTTTTTTTTTTTTATTATACTTTAAGTTCTGGGGTACATGTGCAGATCGTGCAGGATTGTAACATCGGTATACACATGCCATGGTACTGAACACGGCATGTTCTCACTCATAAAATTTTAGACTTTATGTTATTTGTATTTTACCACAACAACAAAATACTCTGAACAAAAAAAATATATATATAGTATCATGTAAATGTTACCATTATTTCATTTAAGGTAGATTGCAGAGGGTTTAAGGAGGAAATGGGAGACAAAGAAATGGAGGTAGTGAGTGAAATTTACAACTCAGAGAGGTGTATTGGGAAGGAATATAGGATAACAGCACAAAAAGCAGAGAAGGATCCTTATCCTTCTTTTCTTTCAAGTAAGGAGAGGATGAGTTTGTTTACAGATGAAGAGGAGGGGCCAGTTGAGAAGAAGAAATTAAGGCCATGAAAGAAAGGCATGGAGAGATGGACTTAGATTTCAGAAAATGAAATGAGAGCAAGAACCTTACAGAGAAGTCATATTTGGAGATGGGGGGAGAAGCAGTTTGAATATAGAGACATGTCAGGATTTATAGTCTACTACCACTTAACAGATTAAAAAAATTATTTTTGAAACTTCTGATTCTTATTCCTCTTTTTTTTCATGGAGAGCAAATATTAAGTACCTTTTTTTTTTCCCCTGAAAATACATCATTTAACACATTTGTCTTTTCCTGCAAGAGAGAAGACAAAATGAGTTTCTTAGTTAAGTTATCTTGTGCAAAAGGCATGGTTTTTGCTTTTTTGTTTTTGTTCTTTCTATTGGGTGGCATGAGGTACTGATAGTCTTAAGTGTAATAAAGTTGAATCATGATTTGCCTCGGTCAGGAGATAAGTCTATTGATTTGTTTAAAGTTCAAGGGCTAGCTTCCTTATTATTGGCTTTGAAATAATTGGAGTGGGTTTTATTGATTAATTATATCTTAATGAGTAGCATTAAAGGCTCTTAAACTCTGAGGTCAAGTATGTTCCAGATAATATGTTCATGTTTAGATTTATAAATATTCCTGACCAAAACAGAATATAAAAGCAGCTGTCATATGTAACTACCCCAAATCTAAGCCTTTGACAGTGTTATTCTGAAATAAAACATGAAGAATTAAACTAACCCAAGTGAGGAAAAGAAATAAAGGCTTTAGGACTTCAATGCTTTGTGTACTCTCATAATTTTGCTAAAATATCTTTTAACTTGAGAGTTAAGATATTTTCATCTTCTTAGTAAAGGTAAGTAAAATAAATACAGACCTGTCTTTTCAGTAATTTCATAGGCTTATGTTTATGAAACTGTGCTATTAAGGTTAAATTCTCAAATCAGTTTTCAGCACACTTTTTAGTTGTTGAAATATGGTAAAACAATGCTCAGTTTTCTATTTTTAGATATAAGGAAACATTACATACTCAAATTTTGATGTCAGTAAAACAAATTTTGTTTAATTTACAATTTAAAAATATTTCACATTGTTATATATTTAAAAAGTTAGTTTCCCCAAAGGTTAGCATTTTGTGCTTCTTTCATTTAGTGGAAATAAGAAGAGGTTTTCTCATCTAATTCTACTTTCTTAGGATTGAGATCTTGGATGATTCCTCCAGATTTTGACATACCTATGTATGGATTAAAGTTAATATTTTAAAGTTATATTAGTAATTATATTTATATTTTATTCATATATTATAGTAGGTTTAAATAATGGCCCCCAAAGATATCGGGTTCTAAACTTTGAAACTTTTTCTTTCCTAATTTAGAAAAAGGGTCTTTGCGCATGTGACTAAAAGCCAAGAATTTTGAGATGGGGGAGTGTTTTAGTCAGTTCTCCAGAGAGACAAAACTGATAGGATCTATAGGGAGTACATATAAGAAGGGATTTATTAGAGAAATTGATTCACTGGATTATGGAGGCTGAGAAATCCCATAATAGTCTGTCTGCAAGCTGGAGAATCAGAGCAACTGTTAGCTTGGCTCAGGCCAAGCGCAAAGGCCTCACAATCAGGAAGCTGATTCTGTAACTGATGGTGTAGCTCTCAGTCCAAGACCAAAGGTCTGAGAACTCAGGGGGCTGCTGGTACAAGTTCCAGAGTCCAAAGGCTAGAGAACCTGGAATTCTGATGTCTGAGGGCAGGAGAAGAAGGGCATCTGAGCTCCAGTAGAGAGGGAGGAGGAGAAAGGCCCCCACCTGACTGGTGGTGCCCACCCACCCTGAGGGTTGTCCTCCCCACTCAGTCCACTGACTCACATCCCAATCTTCCCTCCCAGACACTCCTGGGGCACACCTTGGGGAGCCCAATTTTTCTAGTTAAATGCCAGACTATCTGGGTTTTCTTTTCAGCATAAGGGGGATGGACTCAGTGCCTACTAAAGCATTGAGAATAATTAATGCAATGATTGAGAATAAATAATACTTTGCCAGCTATCTGGGTGTTTCTTAAATCAGTTGACACCCAAAATCAACCTTCACAGGATTATCCTTGATGGTGTGCCTGGGTTCTAAATACCATCATATGTATCTTTACATGAGGAAGGCAGAGGGAGCTTGACAAACACACAGCAGAGAAGGCCCTATGAAAGCAGAAGCAGAGACTGGAGTTAAGGGGCCACAAGTCAAAGAATGCCCATAACCACCTGATGATGGAATTGGCAATAAATGGACTTTCCCTAGAGCCTCTGGAGGGAATAGGTCCTTGCTCACACGTTGAATTTGGGCCAGTGATGCTGACTTTGAACTCCTGACCTCTGGAACTGTCAGAGAATAAATTTACATTTTTTAAAGCTATCTGGTGTGGTAATTTGACACGGCAGCCGCAAGAATCTAAAACAAATATAAACCTTTACAGTGACGAATCTTTACACAATCATTTTGATATTGCAGGTAATTCTGATGTTTCACAGAAACTCTGGAGAGAAATAGTCCTTTGAGTTGAACTCCAAAAATTCCACATTTATGGAAGTATAAACACTCCAAAAAGAATATTGCCGACATGAAGAATCAATGTAAATGGCATTCAATTACATAAAATATTTAATGATAGTAGGCTATATAGTGTTTTTGTAAGGCTAAGAAGAAATTTCATAAATGTCAGAGAAATACTGATTGAGTATTTTAATCTTGCTCTTCATTCATTACTTAAAAAATTATTTTCTAAATTATACAAATAGCATAGTCACATGACTCATCTGTGCAAATTACAGAGGAACAAATTCACATGAAATTCGCAATACAACTACTATCATCACTTTTGTATAATTACTTACATTTGCTTTCTTTTCATAATGGTGGTACCTATTCAATGCCTACACTTCTGCATATTGATTTTTTTCTTAAAAATATGAAACTTTTGCTATTGTTACTTAGTCTTTAGAAGTATCATTTAAGAAATATCTTGAACTGCTATCAAGTGGGTACACTATAACTGAAGTATTTTCTTGTGAGAAATATTTAGACCACTTTCTATTATTGTAAAGAACCATAAATGACATCTCTTAAACACTAATGAAATTGAGACCCATAGATTATAGTTTCTCAAGCTCAGCATCATTGACAGTTTGGGTTGAATAATTCTTTGTTTTGTGTGCTGTAGGATGTTTAATAGCATCTCTGGTCTGTACCCAGTTGATGCCAGCAGCACCCCGCCTACCCAGTTGTGACAACTAAAAGTCTCCAGACACTGTCAAATGTCACTTGGCAGGCAAAATTGCCCCTTGTTGATAATCACTGCTATAGAAGCCAAGTTCAAGTTCAATTATTGGAAGATCCAATATTAAAACTTAGCTTCCTGAATTTGAGTCCAAGGCTTTTTATTCCACCTTTAATGGCCTTACTCCATCATTTTTATGAAAACTTTTGAACCCCTCGGTGCAAAGTGGCTTGTGCCGCCAGGAATCATAAAGACCTTCCTGCCAAAAAGGTGAGATATTGGCAAGTAGTAAGAGTCAAGGACACTCTTCTTAAAGAGGTGGTCTTTATATTGAGAAGGGATGCCTTCCATGGTGACTGCCCATGTATTATTAACCAGAATTGTGTTATATCCCCCAACCCACCTCCACCTGTCATGAAAGAAGCTAGGAGTTCACATTTTTAGCTTTAATAGCTTCTGTGCTAGAGTCAGGCATGGGAGAAGGATGGTCATAAATGGTTTTTGAATCAACAATATTTACTAAATTTCCTATCCTAGTACAGTCACTTTCTTATGGTAGATGGAAGGGACAGGAATTGAAGCTGCTAAAAGTGTTTCATTATATGAAGCCTCAGTGTGCTATGATTTATTGTCTGAAGAGTGCTTCATGGTACTTCTTTTGGCTGATTGATTTGGTAGTTTCTTTATTCTGTTTTCTCTGAATCAGAAAATTGTATTCATGTACAAGTAGTGTCATTGAAGAGACCCAATTAATTTCAGCTAGAAAGGTCACTACTTCAAACCAGCAGTGCTTTTACCAGATGTAATAAATATGCCTATCAATTCACATCATCCACAGCCGACATTTAGAAGATTCAAATTGGTTTCATGTCATATCCATCCAGCAATATTCAGCAATGACCCAAAGTGCTAAATGCCAGCTGTATCTGAAGATGTACAGGATGTGGACTTATCAGACACACAACAAAAATACAATATGAACAGCAACACAATTCATTGGCTAAAAGTAGAACTATTTGTTTCCTTATCTACCAAATCACTGAGAAATTTTGTTTAATTATGCAGTTTTCCAATTTCTATTCAAAGAAACAAGCCTCTACGCAAGTGTGGGTTAAACTGTGTCTCCCCCAGAAGGTTCTAACTCCTGATAACTACATGCGATCTTATTTGGTAATAGGATTTTTGCAGAAGTAATCAAGTTAATACAATGTCATTAGCCCTAATCCATCATGATTAGTGTCCTTATAAGAAGAGAGAGAGAGACACTCTAGGAGAACACCATGTAACCACAGAGGTGGGAATTGAACGAATGTGTTACTAAGCCAAGGAACACCGAGGCTTGGCAGGAACACCAGAGGCCAAGAGAAGGGCATGGAGCGGATTCTCCCCTAAAGCCTTCAGAGAGAGCATGACCCTACTGACAGCTTGATTTCAGACTTTTAGCCTCCAGAACTGTGAGAGAATAAATGTCTGTTGTTTAAATCTATTCAGTTTGTGGTACTTTGTTTTGAAGCCCTAGGAATACAATACACCAAAGGTAGAGAAATAATAACTTACTTGCTGATTGAAAAAGCAGTAGAACCCTCTTTTAGGCTGTTTAAGATACAATTTTATACAACACTGTCTTATTCTGAATGTACATTTTTTAATCTTTTGATTTGGGTGGTGCATTTCCCAGTGTTAATTTTCTTTTTCATTTATCAAATGATAAAATCGTTTCTAAATTGAATCTTATTGAGAAGGAAGGGCAGATTTGGGCCTGGCATTCAATACCAAATGTATGATGGCACTGGGAGATGGCTCTTTCCCTCTTTGTAGTATTATTGCTGAGGGCTGGGATGCTTGGCAGAGAGACAGATGTCACCTGAAAGCTCAATGTAATGGAACCTCAGAATAGATTGTGCCATAGTTGGGGCCCTCTGAGAAGCAGACACTGATATGGCTTGAACTTGTATCACCACCCAAATCTCATGTCCAGTTGTAATCCCTGGTATTGGAGGTGGGGCCTGATGGGAGGTGATTGGATCATGGGGGGGCGGTTTCTAATGGTTTAGCACCATCTCTTTGGTGCTGTTCTCATGATAGAATTCTCATGAGATCTGGATTTTTTAAAGTACACTGCCCCCCGCCCCCTCCTGCTCTGGCCATGTGAAGATGCCTGCTTCCACATCATGAATAGGAGTTTCCCAAGGCCTCCCTAGAAGCCAAGCAGATGCCAGAATCATGCTTCCTGTACAGCATGAGGAACCATGAGCCAATTACACCTCTTTTCCTTATAAATTACCCAGTCTCAGGTATTTATTTACAGCAGTGTGAGAACAGGCTAATGCAGTCACCAAGCTAGGATTAGATGTGCAAAAAATATATCCAGGGGAAATGCCTGAGAAGGATATGGGGGAAGGAGCTAGAGGAGGCAGCAGGAGCCTTGAGACCACAGTGCTGATCTGACACCTGTGAAGGAGACAGAAAAGAAAGTAAGTCTGGATAGAAAGAATGTTGGGTTGCAGCATGGTTCCAAGAAATGTTCAGCTAGGTCAACAGAAAAGTTGCTGATTATAGAGTTCTGCATCCCAGGAATGGGCTTGCATCAGCAGCCTCACCAGGTTTATTGTCAGCCAGAAGCTCTCATGGAAGCACAGCTTGAGCTGCAGTATGGTAGTGGATCCAGAGGACAGCACCTGGGTTATCAGTCCATTATGCCTCCAGGAGGATGACGTCTGAGCAGTATGTTTTTGTAGCCACCACTATATTCAAAACCAGAACAAATTTTGGATATTGCCAGGAGATCACAAAAGGACTAGTATCTTGAGTAATAAGGTAGCTTTGGCCTAATTCATTCACTAGTCCTTGCAATGATAGTTCCTTTTGGGAATGGCTGGTTAGAGGCAGTTTTCTTGTTAGGCTTTCCTGGTGGCATCAGGTTCCTGTCAGTGGCTCCTGCTGTGCTTCCTGGTGGCAGCTCTTGCTAAAGGCATCTCCCATTGAGAAGAACTCTTTGTGGAGTCAGGTCCGTGGTGAGCCCCAAGCTGGGCTACACAATGCCTAACAGTGATGATCCCTGACTGCAGTGGCTTCAGTCATTCCAGCAGCAGGTTTCTAGTGCCTACCACCCCTCCTTTGCTCTCATGGACCTCTTTCCCAGGACACTCCTTCCTTCTCTGTCCATAAAAATGCTCCCCAAACTTGAAAGCTGACCTTGATTCTGCTGACTACTTATTTTCAGAATTCAAAGACACATCGTCCGTATAACCTACTCATCATTCAATCAAGTATTTCCTTGTTCATTAACTTTTCATGGGGGGCCTATCTTATTTCTCTAATAATGGATATGATAAATTCTTTTTTGTTTTTTTGAGATGGAGTCTTGCTCTGTCGCCCAGGCTGGAGTGCAGTGGTATAATCTCAGCTCACTGAAACCTCTGCCTCCCGGGTTCAAGCAATTCTCCTGCCTCAAGCAATTCTCTCCCAGCCTCCTGAGTAGCTGGGACTACAGGCACACACCACCATGCCTGGCTAATTTTTGTATTATTAGTAGAGACGGGTTTTCACTATATTGGCCAGGCTGGTCTTGAACTCTGACCTCATGATCTGCCAACCTTGGCATCCCAAAGTGCTGGGATTACAGACGTGAGCCACTGCACCCAGCAGATAAATTCTTAAATGTATGAGCCAGTATATATACTTCTCTATGGAACTAAAGAAAATTAGAGAAACACTGATACTGTGGGTATTATTCATTAATTATTAGTCCAATGAATCCTGCAATGACAAAGAGACCAGCCAATCAGTAACTATTCCTGGCTCCCTAGCTGCTCATCATGTTATTCATGTTTCCAGACTCTGATGATTCATGGTGAGTTGACATTGCAGTATTCTGGATGCTACAGAATATTTCAAATTATGATTTTGGAACCATAGAAACATTTTGCAAACACGCAGTTAAACAATATGAATTATAAAAAAGCTTTTTCCTGCAATATATCTCAGAGCTTTCAAAAATATAGCGTCACTGTGAATCTTAAAGAGTAATAAAGTATGCAGCATTTACTAAATTTATTTGGCCACAGAATTTTGTGTTGTTTCACTTTGTTTCCCTACATCATCCTGAGGGATTGAAAGTATAAATTTTTTTTAGAAATGCTCAATTAAATAACCTTCTCAGGGATGATTTTCATTTTTATGAGAAATGCTAGAGGACCTAAGCTACAATGGTAGAATTTGAGGCACTGAGAAAGTCAGGAAGGTTATGAAGAGGAGGAGAGATTATTTTGGCACGTGTCTCATGCTTGTTATTGTAGATCCTTCCAGCGACCTCATGGAAGCCATATTAAGAGTTTCAATTATGCAGCATGCTGTCCTGATTTGGATTCAAACTGGATGGTTGTATTATTCACAGACTTCATGTTATCATTCATCACTCATCTCCCTCACATCAGGGCTGAGCCCTTTCCCAGTGAAACTTCTTGTTGAGCCTAGAAATGCAGTCTGAGAAATTGCATGGTTTCTCCATGCTTAGAAATAATGTCGTGTTTTGGCTAGGCGCAGTGGCTCACACCTGTAATCCCAGCACTTTGAGAGGCCAAGGCGGGTGGATCATGAGGTCAAGAGATCTAGACCATCCTGGCCAACATGGTGAAATCCCATCTCTACTAAAAATACAAAATATTAGCTGAGCGTGGTGGTGCACACCTGTAGTCGCAGCTACTTGGGAGGTTGAGGCAGGAGAATCACCTGAACCTGGGAGATGTAGGTTGCAGTAAGCCAAGATCTTGCCCCTGCATGCCAGCCTGGTGAACAGAGCAAGATGCAAGACTGTCTCAAAGAAAAAAAAAAAAAAAAAGAGAGAGAGAGAAGAGGAAGAAAGAAAGAAATAATGTCACGTTTTTAGTCTAAAGTCAGGATCCTATATCAAGAGATGTAACATTGCCTGTTGGGTTGGGGATACTTTAAGATTATCAAATAAACAAATAGCCATTAAGTAACAAAATGTGCAAAGTCCTATGCTTATGTTTATCTAAGGTCATAATTTTCTCTGTTCCTTGAGGCAATCTAGATTAATGGAACAAACCTAAACTTGGTAGCCTGATTATCTAATATTAAATTTAATATCGTGGTCTTATTTTGAATGGTAACAGAGAGCAAAGTAAGATCTTTGTTAAAGTCTTGACTAAAATAATTTTCTTTTTAAGTTGTGTGTATAATTCTGTCATGATCCACCCCTATAAGTTTCTACTTCAGATGATTTTTGTGTAGTCCATTATTAAAAACTGTCTTCAAAGATGTGTGAGTCTCTGGTGGAACCTACAAACTCAACTATTAGACTGTGTTTGTTCTTTATGGATTTCCTACAGCTAGTGAATGGGAAAAAATGTGGCTGATACATCCGTTTTAAATTAAAGGAAATATTAAAGGAAATTTCATGAATGCTTTTTAGGTAGAAATGTGTTATTTCCCATTTAAACTTCTTTATTGTACATAACATTATTATTACTACTAATGCAATTTCCTATTCCCAAAGATCAATAATACTTTATAGACATGATTTCCCTAATATTGCCTTGTTATATATATTTCCAGATAGGGTGATGATGCAATTATCAATACTTAATGAAGAGGAGAAGGGCAACATTCAAGCTGGATTTATATACATTCATAACAAGGAAACCTATTAGTTGGCTGGGGAAAAGGGGAGGTTTTCCTTTCCCTGCTTTTATTTACTCATTTTTTTCCCAGTTGGGGTGGTATGTTGATTATTAAGCTAAGACTGGCTTGCTACTCTGTGGTGTCTTATTTTCAGATGTATTTTGGACAATCTGAGTCTGGTTGTGTCTTCGGGGAGGGAGGGCCAGTAAAGTGGGAGGTGGATGTGTGGGCAGCTGGGGTGAAGTAGGTGGGCAATAGAAAAGATAATATGTGCCTACCGCCCCCAACCACCACCACTCTGTGAACTAAGACTGAGGTCTGTAAAGAAAAGGAAGACACTGACAAAAGTCTTTTAACATAAGAACCAGCAAGGAACCAGAAAGGCAGGCCCATTGCCCAAGGGAACAGGAGAGCAACCGCAAGTTGACTATATTTCCCTGGTTTGCTTGGAACAGCCCAGTGTATCCTCTTGCCTTGGAGTAACTATTAATTAGAGCCCCTTCACTCTCATAACTGTTTGAGTTAAGAAAATAAATATTTACCTTCAACACAGAATGAGGCAAAGAGAGATTCACTCCACTGTGCACAAGAAAGGCACTGTATGCTCCTGAGACTCAGGAGGCTGAAAGGAAGGTAGAGACATTTTGTCAACTCTCGGGTTTGTGGCTTTAGAAGCACAAGGGGGAATCCCTTCCCTGAGTATTCTCATGGAGAACCTAGGCAGTAGTGACAAATGTCCCTCAAATGGCTTCATAGGAGGTGGGCATTACTAAGAGGCTGTGCTTTTTTATGGGCTGATTTTTTGGGGGAACACGGTGGAGAAATCCCTGAAAAATGCTCCAAATACTGGAGAGGGTCCTCTGTCAGGAGAACAGTTTTTTTTGTTACCTCACTAGGTCTCCCAGGCTGGGTAAGGCTCAAGGAAATTAACACATGGGTTCTGGCAATAATTATAGGTAGAAAATGAGGGCACATTTTCATTCTAAGAGTTATTTGTTTATTTGAATAAATTCAGCATCATTTTGAAATGAGTGGGATTTCAATCATGGTGAATCCTAAGTTTTCCTAAGTTAAATGGATCTAATTAATGCAGAACCCTTTATCAAATTGTGGAATTTAGCAGTTTATCAGTCTGAATCTTGGTCTTTTGAAATCCTGCGGGCTCCTGTCTTAGGCAGTCATTCAAAAATTCCTGTAGTGATAACAAGATGAGGATGATGACTAGGTTTGCTTCTAGGTGTGGAGCTTGTTTGAAAATAACTGTAGCACATTTGTGACTGATTGTCTCATGCTCTCACATTAACATGATCATGTCTGTCTGATTTATTTTTATTATGTTATATCACCCAAACCTTTCCCAACACAGGAATAAAGACAGAGAGGACTGCCATACGTGTACATTATTTGTTCTAGGGGTGGTTTTATTTTTGTTGGTTCTCAGAGAACTACTTTAAATTTACTTGTGCTACATCATAATAAGATTAAAGATAAATTACCCTCCTCATTTTTGTTTTGGTGACTTAACCTTTGCAGTGAAAAGGGCCTTTGAACTAGTGCCCTGAATAAGTTAATTTGAATGAAGACTCAACTGACCTCAAAGAACTGAAGTACTTTTCCCAGTGAATAATTATTTTCTTCCCTCATCTTCTCTCTTCCTACTTTTTTATTGGTCCCTATAGGCTACTTCCTTATAATATATTAATAAAAAGTATTTTTTCTCCTTTTCTACATTTTTTTTTTGGTGACTAGAATTCACTCTTTTAAAGAAAAGCTAAGTTCTTTTAAGATTTTGTTCCCCAAAGCATAGTAACTAACAATATATTCATAATTTCATTTTAATGTGCTTTAATTTTATATTGTATTTTTGTTTCTTGGGACATTGGCTGAAAATATTCTGAATTGTTTATTTTTGAATAATCTCCTTATCTTACTTTAACATTTTAAATTTAATTTTTGTATATTTGTGTATTTGATATTTGTATTACCCTTTTCATTGTATGGTGTTATAAGTAGAACATTTTAATTATTGGATTTTTTCATTGTAACCTGAACTTTTCTTTTTAATAATAAGAAAAACAAATCAGTGAAAAATAGTTGTTTTGACTGAAATGGAATTGGGTAGAAATTATCTGTTGCATCTTTAAAAAATAATAGTTATCTAATTATAATAGAAATACATACCTCAGGTTTTTGGCTTTTCTTACCTAAAGTAACCTGTTCAGCTATGCTCTTTAACGCATCTCCCTCACCTTCCCCAAGACCTTCCTCCATGAAGTAGCTGCTTCTCCAGAAATAATCAACTCTCTCTTGACTGGCTCCTTCCCTTCTACCTACAAACACCATCAACCTTTCCTTATTTGTACAAACAAACAAACAAAACATCACCACTATTTCTACAATCCTGCAACTTCCTTTACTACTTTTTCACTGCCAAATAACTTGAAAAAAATAACTTCTGCCTATTTTGCCTCAATCACTTCTCTCTTATTGTTATATGACTGTCATAGTTTCTTTGTGTTGCTATGAAATATCACAGACTGGGTAATTCATTAGCAATGGAAATGTATCTTTCATACTTCTAAAGGCTGGAGAGTCTAAGATCCAGGTGTCAGCATTGGTGTCTGGTGAGGGCTGCTTTCTGCTTCCAAGATGGCACTTGCTTATTTTGTCCTCACATGGCAGAAGGCTAAAGGGCAAGAGAGTACTCCCTTCAAACTCAAGCCCTTTTATAAGGGTGTTAATTCTATTCGTGAAGACAGAACCCTCATGACTAAGTTATTTCCCAAAGGCCACACCTTTTAATAACTCCACAAGGGGCATTAAGTTTCAACAAGAACTTTGGAAGGGACATGCATCCAAACCGTAGCAGACTTGCTCAGGTCCCAACAGCCAATTCTTTGATGTGTTGTCATGGCCTCTCAAACTCTCTGAGCACGTGATGATATTAACCACACCATCCTTTCTCTCTTGAAATTGTTTTTTCTCTGCACTCATGGCATGATCCTATTCATGATCCCTGAGCCACTTTTTTGTTTTGTGTTGTGTTCTTTTTTGAGATGGAGTCTCACTCTGTCACCCAGGCTGGAGTGCAGTGGTGCAATCTTAGCTCCCTGGTTCAAGAGATTCTAGTGCCTCAGCCTTCGGAGTAGCTGGGACTATAGGCATGTGCTACCATGCCTGGCTAATTTTTGTATTTTTTAAATAGAGATGGGACCTCAAGTGATTCGCCTGCGTTGGCCTACCAAAGTGCTGGGATTATAGGCGTGAGCCATTTTAAGTCATTGAGGCTGTCCCTCAACTTAATATGTTTATCTAGACTCTAGCTCATTATTTAGGAAAAATAATACTTCAGTTACATAAACACTTAGCACTAGCGTATAAAACACCGCAAAAGACTTTCTGCTTTTTGAATACTTTCACCATCAAAGTTTCTGAAGGTTAGGTAGAAGTTAGCAAAGTTTCTGGTTTTGATACCAGAAACCCTGTGAGCCTCAGTTTCCTAATATATCATAGACTAGACCTTCCAGCGATACATTGGTAGAGTTAGCACAAAACTATGAGGATGTGGCACAATTTTAAACATTCCTTAAGCGTTCTTACATGTTATTAAAAGGGAGACATCAAGGTTTAAATGAAGCTTCTCTGTGACTGATACCAGCTGAGGGGACAGTGTAGTGTCTTTGGAACATTTGCAAAGTGCTTTAAAGTTGAAGAGCTACTTACTCTTCATGCTTCTGTTCCTCTTCACATTGTCCACTGTGAGCAATTCCTGCATTCATACATGCTGATATACTTTAGGAATTATGGCAGCACAGTCTCTTCACTCTCTCTCCTTTCCCTAGATGGTTATTTACATTCTTTTACATCATATTTATTCCATCGATATTTACTAAACACCTCCTATGGGTGAGGTCCTGTATTCTGCACTGAGTATAGGCAGATTAATAAGATACAACTCTTATTTTAGCTTATAGTCCACTAGGGGAAACAGACACAAAATATTTACAATATACTTAAGGTGACACTTTTATCTGCCTGGTAAATGTGCCTTTGAGAAACAACTCCTTCATTCCTCCATGTTTACTTCATGGAACTCAGAGATTCGTCCAAGATTAAGAACATAAGCCAAGGCTGGGCGTGGTGGCTCATGCCTATAATCCTAGCATTTTGGGAGGCTGAGGTGAGCGAATCACTTGAGCTCAGGCGTTTGAGACCAGTCTGGGCAACATAGTGAAACCCTGTCTCTACCAAAACCACAAAAAATTGGCCAGACAGAGTGGCTCATGCCTGTGGTCTCAGCTACTTGGGAGGCTGAGGCAGGAGGATCACTTGAGCCTGGGAGGCAGAGGTTGCAGTGAGCCACCACTACATTCCAACATTCCAACATGGGCAACAGATCAAGAATATGTCTCAAAAACAAACAAACAAACAAACAAGCAAACAAAATGGGCTGAGTAATTCCAATCAGGACTCTTTCATAAAATTTGAATACCAGCAGTCACAAGGTCTCCCTTTTTTTAAGATTATAAATTTGAGATAATCAGCAGCCTCTCATATAAAGAGAGCCAACCTGAGGATGAAAATATTAGAAACAGAAAAATATAAGTAACACACGGCGAAAGACCAGGTCATTATGATATAATTTGATTATTTAAATCCAGCTATTCCTAGTCTTACTTCTTTGAACTGCCAAGAGTTTGAAGTAGTATACTGTAATAAGTGCATTGAGAGATCACATATGAACATTATGAGATCACAGACGCAGAGACCCAACTTAAAAGAACAAGTCTTGGCTGGATGGTGTCAATAAACTTTCCCTGAAAGGCATAAATAGCATTTTTTGATAGAATCTGAGACTCTCAAAATGTGATACGCAGAAGTACCAACATCTCCAAAGAATCAGTTTACATCGCTTTACACTCAAATATTGCATTTATTCATTTTAATTATCAATTGAAATTAATAACTTCATCAGTGGATCATCTGAAAATTTTACTTCCTTACAAATGTGCAGAGAATAAACTCCCATTCTTCAACAATTAACTCATGGCCAATTTTGTTTTATTTATATTCTCACCCATTCACCCTTTTCCCCATATTTTTATGGAAAGCCTAGACTTTATATTATTTTTCATAAATATTTCTTTATGTATTTTGAAGGATAAAAACTTTTTAAAAATATGACTACCATAAAAGTATAACTTAAAAAAAATGATCTGTATGACTTAATTATATTCAGAAACTAGAATTAGCTAACAAAGTTAATTTTTCATTTAGAATAGTAGATACTGACTTGGCCTTGTTTTCATAAAAAGGATGATACTTAAACTGGTAATTAGTTTCATCATTCAAAAAGCAAATGATAAATTTCTCCTTTAGAGTAACTAAGCCTTCTAGGGTCTCATTAGTTTTGTTAATTTGTTCGGGACACCTGTATCACTTATTAATGGGAAAAATGGCAATCTATTTTTTGTCTGATGGGAGGAAAATTCACATCAGCAGTGCCATGTAGTAATATCTATTCACTCCATGACTTTTGGAGTGTTTTGTGCTTTGCAGCCTAAAATGCAATTAAAATAGTTACTTTGTTCTTAAAAAGAATCCTGTAAGATCTAGCAGAAAATGACCAAAGATACTGGTTCCTAGCCTACTGGGGTCATAGACTCTTGAGAATATGATCAGATCTCTGAACTCTCATGAGTACGTTAAAAACACAATATTGTGTATACAGTTACATGGAGTTTACAGACGTCTTTATGTCCACTGAATCTGTATCTTCAAATTGAGATTTCTTGGTCTAGTGAGTCATAGTATAGAAACACTGAGATAGCTGTGTGACATTCAAAGTCTGCAGCTTTGACAAAAATTCTGATTTTGGGAAATTATGTAGAAGTATAGTTTGCAAGTGCTAGGAGTTAAACATATATTTTGGTCTCACCCTACTTGATATCCTCAGGATCATTCAAGTTCAACCATTGTGGAAGACAGTGTGGCGATTCCTCAAGGACCTAGAATTAGAAATTCCATTTGACCCAGCAATCCCATTACTGGGTATATATCTAAAGGATTAAAGATCGTTCTACTATAAGGACACATGCACACGAATGTTCATTGCAGCACAGTTTACAACAGCAAAGACCTGGAACCAACCCAAATGCCCATTGATGATAGACTGGACAGGGAAAATGTGGCACTTAAACACCATGGAATATTATGCAGCCATCAAAAATGATGAGTTCATGTCCTTTGTAGGAACATGGATGAACCTGGAAAACATCATTCTCAGCAAACTGACACAAGAACAGAAAATCAAACACCACATATTCTCACTTATAGGCGGGTGTTGAACAATGAGAACACATGGACATGGAGGGAAGCATCACACACTGGGGTCTGTGGGGGGGGGAGAAAAAGGGAGGGACAGCAAGGGGTGGGGAGTTGGGGAGAGATAGCATGGGGAGAAATGCCAGATATGAGTGATGGGGGAGGAAGGCAACAAATCACACTGCCATGTGTGTACCTATGCAACAATCTTGCATGTTCTTCACATGTACCCCAAAACCTAAAATGCAATAAAAAGTATATATATATATATAAAATGTACATAGTAATTTTCCCATCTTAAAATTTAACATGTGTATTCAGCTGATATTTAGCATACGCCATCTTATATGGCTTTTTCTTCTGTTTTATATGAATGTACTATGTGTCTACACATGAATGCTAGCTACAAGAGTTCAACAGAAAAAAGAATGACAAGGGGTTGGGTGTAGTTGAGAAGACGTTTGTGAAATATATAGTCATAGGCTTTACCTTGAGGGATGCATGACTCTTAAATTAGTAGAAAGCATGAGAAACACCATGTGATGTGGGTATGAATTTGAGCAAATGTACATAGAGAAAAACAGACATGTCATGTGTTATCATGGCTAATTTTATGTATCAACTTGACTGGACCATGGAGTGTCCAGATATTTGGTTAAACGTAATTCTGGGTGTGTCTGTGATGGTGTTTCTGGATGAACATGATATATGAATTGGTGGATTGAGTAAAGCAGATTGCCCTACCCAAGGTGGTTTATACTGTGGATAACTGTGGATATGCTGAACAGAACATGTAGGCCGACTAAGGGGGAATTGCTCTCTCTGCTTGTCTTTAAGGTGGGATATCAGTCTTCTCCTGCTTTCAGATTTGGACATGGATTGCAGCTTACATTAACTTGCCTGCTTCTCAGACCTTTGAACTTGCATCAGAACTATACCATAGGCTCCTGGGTCTCTAGCTTACTGACTGGAGATTTTGAGACTTAGGTTTCATAGCTGTCTCATCAACCAATCTCTTCTTTCTTCTCTCTCTCTCTCTCTGTTTCTCTCTTTTCTCTCTCCCCCTCCTTTTTCTATGTCTCTCTGTCTGTCTGTATCTATCTATCTATCTATCTATCTATCTATCTATCTATCTATCAATCATCTTATCTAATATCTAGCTATCTATCTAGATACTGGTTTTTGTTTTGTTTCTTGAAGAGCCCAGATTACTACATGTGTTGAGTAGTCAAAATCATTTTGTCAAAATTGTTTTGCACATTCTCTTCTTTGCCCTACCAATAGAACCATGTCTTATGGTAATTGCATTAAGTGTAAATAAAATAAACAAGACTTAGGTTTAATTAGTTGTAAAGCTTCCCTTGGAGAGAGTTTGGGCCAAAGACAGAGGTGAGAGAATTTCCAGTAACCGCTGACTTGTTGCTTCTTTTGTTGACTTGGTTGGTGTCATTTTTGAGACAAAATCTTGAGAAAGAATGTTGGAGTGTTTTGTTTACACTGTCTTGCCCGAGATCCTCTGCATTGCTGTTTATAAGAAAGTCCTAAAATTCTGAAACACAGAAATTGGAAAAGGTGAAAAGTAACTCTTTTTCTGCCTACTATTGGGAGTGCTGATTTGGGTAGAGAGGTAGACAGAGAGAGATGAGGTCAGCTAAATCAACAAGGAGCTAATTGTGCAAGGCCTTGAATTTAAGGTTAAAAATTATCAAAAACTGTATGTATGTGTGTTGCCTTGGATTTGAGGACTTGGGTGAAAATAATGATTTAATGATAATCACATGAGACTATGGATGGATAAGTTAGATATATAAAAACCACGTGAAATGGCAGGTGTACCCAACACCATCATTCAGCATGCGTTTATTACATGGAGACTACCATACTTGGAGATTCGGAAGACGTAAAGTCAACAACTGTTCTTTTCTTGTGTGGCATCGACACACAGAACAGCACCTACATGATAATAGCACCTGTATATTTAAAATAGTACTAAAGTGCCTGTGATATATTCAGAAGAAAATGACAAACATAGAGAAACAAATAAGTAAGCATCTTCATTGCCAAATTGTGTTCCCAAAAAGTAAACGACAATAAGTGGCTTGAAATTAAATGAATGATAAAAGCGGTGGAGAGAAGGAGTGGCTGGGTAAAGACTTCCAAATAGGGGAACTTGTATGCAATAGATTGCAAGGTTAGAGAGCAGCAAAGATGTTAGCAAAGTAATAGAGTGGCAGCGGTTATGAGATTGTGAGGAAATGAAGCACTAGTTATAACCACCACTTAAGAGTTACATCTTAAAAAGCTGAGTCACTTCAGGGACTAAAATAAAATGTCATGTGCTGGTGACTGTGATGACTGCACATAGTAAGAGTGACCAGCAGCAGTGAGAAGTGCAGTGAATTCATTTTGTTTGAATAGAATTTGTGGTGGGAGAAGAGTTAGAAGCAGTTTGCTACAATGTTTTAACATGTCTAGAGATCAGCAGAAAGGAAGAGGGATATAAGAAAGGAAGAGGGATATAAGAAAGGTGGGGAAATACAGTTTGAATTGTAAGGATAAAAGAATTGTTTCTTTTGCAATGGAGTAAAATAGACTTTGGGCACTTAATTGTAAATGACTTTTCAGATACAGACATAATAAGGCATGGTTTCTATGCTAATGGTAAATACAGAGACAGTAGCAAACAAAATTATTTTCTTCTGTTTTTGATTATTTAAAACTTGAAGAGAAAGGCTTAATTATGCTATAAATATCAGGTGATGAGTAACCTCTTTCTATAACAATTAAAAAAACATTATTTCTACAATGTCTAAAAGGTTTTGAAGATTTATTGCCAATATTGATGATATAAGAAATGTACTTAAAGGGTGTAATTTTTTTTTTTGCTCCATATTTAAAGTCTCAGCCTATATTACTCTTAATGTGATGTAATATGATAGTGTTTTAAATTAATAAATAATTTACAATATTGATGTGCAAGTAAAAAAAACCATGATGCATAACCAAGTTATTTTTTAATATGTAAAAACACTGAATTATAGAATCTGCATCTTTGAGTAATGAAAGTGTTTTTATCCTTAGTATGTTGCTGTAAATCAAGTTAATTTGTGAGCAGGATAGGAAGTTACAGAAAATTTAAAATGTTCATGTAGCTTCTCTTCTTAAGGATTATGACATCTAGAAAAGCACAAAGAAATATTCTATCACGTGAAACATCTTTTTTCTAAAGAAAACTTTCATATAGGAGGCAACTCCCCCCTGCTGTGATGTCTGGGAACAGGGGAAACCAAAATCTGTAGTTGAGAGATGGCAAATGTGGGGGTTTTCATAGAATTAATAGTGCTGAAATTATTTTCTTTTTATATCCAGGATCAGATGAGGAAACATTTTCATTGTCAATATTGTGTTGCCAAAAGGAAAATAGAAGCAATCTTCAACATTTACATATGCAGCTTCTTCTGTCCCTTTCAAGAATGCTTTAAGTAGGATTTTGCTTTTGTTTTATTCCACCACATAGGGCATATTTGTTCTGCTTCAGCTTCAGTTTCATTTAATTGTATTAAAACTTTTCCACTGGGCTGGCAGAACTTCAGGATAAACCACAGTTTCAAAAGAACAGCTGCTTTTGAGTCCTCAAGAGATTGAATTGTTTCAGAATTCCATCTTTTATGGTAGCAAGCAAGTGTACCTAGTGTAATGATTTTAAAAAGGTATTTTTTTATGGACCATATAAACACTTAACAACATACCGGTAATATATTCAGAGTAAGATGACAGAGAAACAGAAACAACAGCACATGCAGCACAATTCATAGCTTTGGAGCTACGCTTATTCAGTTTATGAGGATGTTCAGTCTCTAAGCAATAGGCAATGCAGGCATCTGATTTCTTCAAAAGCTTTAAACATTTTTATGTTGCATAGCATCACACTTGATGGCATGGGGAGATAAATATGTTTTTTTGATTTTTCTTGTAATTATATGGGGCTGATGAATCTGATTTCTACTTGACCCTCTGAGGCAGTCAGTAGAGGGAGCCAGAGTTACCTTGCCAGTGGCCCCGACTACGGACCTTCAATCAGTAAAGAAAAAGGGATGTTAGCCAGACAGCCTCCTTTGTGTTTCAAACAGTTGTAATAGGTGCAGTGAGAGTAGCAGAGGTTTTCTAAATAAGCTATGAGAAGATTTTTATTAAGTGTTTTGATGTTTCATAAAGAAAGACTCATCATTTACAAATGAGACCTTTATGATTTCCCATGATAAAGAGCAACATTTGTAATTTATGCAAATTAGGCACTGCATAATCTACTTATAAGCAGTTCTCCTTGGAAATGTGAGTTTGTGGATTTCATAATTGTTATCTGAGGTACTGATGTGCAAGTTAGAGTACTGAAGTCGTGCCCTGCTAGGTTTTGTCTTAGTTCTCAAGTTGTCTGTCTTGACAGAAGACTTCCCTGATTTGGAAGTCTTTACTGCTTTCTTTCTTCTTGATGCTTGCAGAATAGCCTCTTGACAGATCTCTCTGCTTCCACTTTTACTGTCTTATACTCTGTTTTCAACATGGAAACCAGGGTGGTCCTTTACAAGTATGTCAAATGTGAACAACTCTGTTCAAAAACCTTCCAAGGGTTTCCTACTCAGAGAAAAAGCCAAAGTCCTTACAATGGCCTCCACAATCTTCCAGCATTTGGTGGCTCGTGGCTCTCTACGAGTTACCTACTGCTTCGCTCTGTTCCAGCCACCTCGTAACTCCTCAAACACTCAAGGTCTTTTCTGCCTTAGAGGTTTTGCAGTGGCTGTTCCCTCTGATGAATGCTTTTCCCACAGGTAAATGCTGATCTCCTAAATCTTTGCTCGAACATCACCTTCACAATAAACCTAGGCTACTCCTGGTTCTCCTTGCTCCATCTTATTTTTTTTCTATAATTTATAATCACTTTCTATCCTACTATATAATTTACCTACTTACTATGTTTATTTTTTTTTGTCTGTTTCTAGACACTAAAATTTAAGTTCCAAAGGTAAGGAATTTGTAAACAAACGAACAAATAACTTTTATTTTCAGATGATTGTTTATTCACATATAGTTGTAAGAAATAATACAAAGAGAGCTGGGAGCAGTGGCTCATGCCTGTAATCCCAGCAGTTTGGAAGGCTGAGGCAGGTGGATCACCTGAGGTCAGGAGTTCAAGACCAGTTTGGCCAACATGGTGAAACCCCGTTTCTACTAAAAACACAAAAAATTTAGCCAGGCGTGGTGGTGGGCACCTGTAATCCCAGCTGCTCAGGAGGCTGAGGCAGGAGAATCGCTTGAACCCAGGCGGCGGAGGCTGCAGTGACCTGAGATCACATGATTGCACTCCAGCCTGGGCGACAGAGCAGGATTCCATCTCAAAAAAAAAAAAAAAGAAAGAAAAAAAGAAAAAAATTGAAATAATGCAAAGAGATCCTTTGTGTAAGATCCAGTGTCCCCTAAAGGTAAGGTTGCAAAACTATATTATAATATCACAACCAGAAAGTTGGCATTGGTAGAATCCATCCACTTTTCTCAGATTTCACTAGTTTTACATGTATTTATTTGTGTGTGTATTTAGTATAATGCAATTTTATTACATGTAGATTGCATGAATGTAGATGTGTATAGCTAATACCAGGGTGAAGATATAGCACAGTTCCCTCAGAAGGATCAATGGTAAGAATTTTTGTTTGTTTTAGTTATTGATGTATTCCAAAGCCTGGGCACACAGTGTATGCTCAATAAATGTTTAGTAAATAAATCAAGTTATGTTTTGACATGGAACTTATATAAAATATTATAAGCATGTGTTTCCAAATAATTTGAAACCATACCCAAGTTTTTTTGTTATTGTTAATTTAAAATGTATTTATAACTGTTATTCTTTAGAAAACACATGTATTAGTCTGTTGTTTCTTAAAGTGCTGATTATTATGCTGTGGTTACTGAAAATGTGATTTAACATAGATCCTAAAAACACTATTGCTTAAGGGCATAGAAAAATTATTAAATATCCTTGATATTTTAACTCTATTTAAATGTAATATTTTTTGGAAGTAAAAGACAAGGTTACTGACAAGCTAACACATTTCAAATAGAAAAGTAGTATGAGAGTGAATGTGGCAGTACTGGCAAGCCATTTTGTGATATTACTCTCCATTCTGGAGAGGACTCATTAATATAGCAAAACTGGAATCAGACCAAGTCTTTTCCCACAAGGACAATATTTTATTATCCCCCTATGTTTTCTTGTTGTTAGGCTGATTCACTCTCTAAAGACAGTGATGGTTGCCCAACTTTATTTGTTAGTTTATGAAATAGCTGAGTTGGTTGCTTAGTCTGGAAATAAGCAGAGCTTTCTTTTTCTTTTTTTGTAAAGTTCCTTGACATGTTCAGGCATTGCACTCAAAGTTTTATCCATATTAACACCACAACTTCATAACAGTGGGTGGCTAGAGCAGATAACTGTGGGAGGCCTTCTAAGTTCGACAATTTCTGTCAAGATGATTCTCCAAACAATGGAATACATGAAACTTCAGGCCTATCAAATTTTTTAGAAAATAGTAAGCTCCCTCCCTCTCATTGCCTACTTGAAAGCTTAAAGATTAAAAATCTAAAAGCAACCTAACTCCCTCCTATTTTTCCTTGGATTTTATATCTCTTATAGTCTTGGATGACATTGTTTAGTCCTGCAAGAAAAAGAAAGAAAGCAAAGAAAAACTGAGAGCTTAAATAACCTTGAAATGTAGCTCTCCCCTACTTAGCTATGTATTGAGCATTTTTTTTTGAACCAGGCACATCGAATTTTAATTAAGCCTGACTAATTTTTATAACTTCAGTCTTACACCTAGATCATAAATCTTATTAGCATAAGCAGAATGCTAAAGGAAAATGTAGCTAAATTATATGAGATTAAAGAATTTTCTAAGGTCTATGGTGTATAAATATTAAATAAGGAAATATAAGAGAATATTAGCTATCTAGCTAGGGAATGATTTTATTAGTGAAGAATATTAAATTATAAACAAAAGGATCAGCAGATATGATTAACATGAAACACTTTGTATTTTTAAAATTCATATTATATATATTTAAAACAAACTATTATGGAGAAGTATTTAAAACAAAGAGATAGTCAATATTTTTACTACATAAAGTATTTTTAAAAGGTTCTGTGTTGGCGGGGCGTGGTGGCTTACACCTTAATCCCAGCACTTTGGGAGGCTGAGGTGGGCGGATCACAAGGTCAGGAGATCAAGACCATCCTGGCCAACATGGTGAAACCCTGTCTCTACTAAAAATACAAAAATTAGCCATGTGTGGCAGTGCATGCCTGTAGTCCCAGCAACTCGGGAGGCTGAGGCAGGAGAATCACTTGAACCTGGGAGGCAGAGCTGCAGTGAGCAGAGACTGCACCACTACACTCCAGCCTATGCGGCAGAGTGAGACCACCTTAGGCATTTTTTTAAGTTCTGTACATAGTTTAGCTTATGACAACTTGGAAATATATAGAAATCTTTAAACTATTAACCCTTTTTGACCAAGTAATTCCATCTCCGGGTTTCTACTCTAGATAAATAATTACGAATGCAGAAAATAATTTATTTTAAAAAGTATTAATCACATCAAAAGAATAGTTAGACATAGCATATTTATATAAAGGGCTTCTATGTAGCTATTAAAATCATATTTAAGAGGGATTTTGAATAATACAAAAACTTTATATGCTGTAATATAAAATGTGGTATAGTGTAATCACAACTATGAAAAAATAAAGCGTAGAAAGATTTTCAAAAGAAAAATATGAAATGGTTAAAAATAGTTGCCGCTAGGTGCTATTTTTGGTCTCCTACTTAGAAAATTACATAATTTAGACAATTACATAAGCTGTAATTATATAATTTTTCTGAATTATACAATAAGTTTGCATTGATTTTATGATGAAAATCCATGAAAAATATTTTATTAGCACAATAACTTAGCATAAAGGCTTCAATTCAAAGTTTGCAGAGAGATAGATGAATTCAGAACTCTCAAGTTTTTCCAAAATTGTTATAATAAAAGCAGTAGCAGCAACAACAAAAATCCCACAACGTTGGTACTTTTGTGATTATCATTTTATAGATGAATAGATGGTGGAGCCAAGAGATTCTGCAGAGAGGTAAAGTAACTTTTCCAAGGTAGCACAGAAAGTCATTGGTAGTGCTTGGCCTGTACTCTTAACCACCATGCCATTTATTGCCACTATTGGTTCAAAAGATAGTTCCAGAAAATAAACAGGACTTGGTATTCATATAACTTTTTTTCATATACCAGCTTATGTACCACTGATTCACTGTCTGACTCTAGTTAATTAAATAATGTAAAGATCAATTTCCAGTCTGAATACATATAATGATGTCCATCTCAGAGAAATTCACTGAAGCTTATACTGTATGTCAAAGCTAATAATTATGGAAGTCTAATAAATATTAGTTCAATATGAGTATAAATTGAATACAAATATTTATATCTTACTTGGCCATTTTACTAAAGAATTTATAAACATCTTTTCAAATTTAAATATTTGACACATATTTGAACTGGAAATAAATGCCTATCATATTATCTTATTTTTAAATAATATTAGTAGGTGAGGGAATCAGTATACTTTTACCCTGTCTCCCCTCTTTTCTTTTTAATTCCAGCTATAGCTATTTAAAAATATAATCTATACATTGTGTTCAGTAACCATAATACACATGTTTATATGTGTTTAAGTTACCACTGATAAAAGGAATTAATAATCATTGCTGGCCAGTTTGCATGGCATTTCCAGACAACTCTTGGTTGCTGAAGTTTGTCCTCTAACAGTTTATATAAGATAAGTGATGGAAAATGTATTCTCTGGGTTCTCACATACTCAGAAAAGATTTTCAAGGCCTTTATACTTGCACAATAGTTTCGCTAAGCATGCAATGTTTGGGTTATACTTTCTTTGTGGCTTTTGAGAATACTGCTCTAATGTTATTGAGTTGAATGTTTCTTTGTAGACATACAAGGCCAGCCTGCTTATTTTCTCATTACGATGATGTGATTATTATACCCGGAGCTCCAAGAAAGTATTTATTTCAGAATTCCAAGATCTTACTAGGATATATCTCAAAGCTTACCATTCTGTGCCTTTTATATTTTTGGTCTGAGACACAGTACTTTCTTTCAATCAGAAAGGAACTTCATTTATATTTTATGTTGTTCCCTTTCCTTTGCCCTGATCTTTATATGGCCTTCCTGGCTCACTAAAATCTCTGACACCTTGGAGAGTGAAGCAGAATAAATATTTACAGCATGAACAAATTATAGTGTATGATTAACAAAACTCCTTAACTTTCTAGAGCCATAATCAAGAGACACTATAGAGTAATGTTTAAGAACGGCGCTGCCCAACCTTTTTGGCATCAGGAATGAATTTCGTGGAAGACAATTTTTCCATGGGAAGTTGGGGGATGGTTTTGGAGTGAAACTGTTCCACCTCAGATCATCAGGCATTGTTTGGATTCTTGTAAGGATCACACATCCTAGATTCCTGGCATGCGCAGTTCACAACAGGGTTCAGGCTCGAGAATCTAATACCGCTGCCGATCTGACAGGAGGCGAAGCTCAGGTGGTAATGCTTGCTCCCCTGCTGCTCACCTCCTGCTGTGCCGCCCAGTTCCTAACAGGTCACTGGACAGGTACCGGTCCATGGCCTGGTGGTTAGGGAACCCTGTTTAAGAAACCAAGCACTGCATATTCTCACCTATAAGTGGGAGCTGAACAATGAGTACACATGAACACGGGGAGGGGAAAAAACACACACGGGGACCTGTCCGAGGTGAGGGCAGGGAGAGCATTAGGAAAAATAGCTAATGCATGCGGGGCTCAATACCTTGGTGATGGGTTGATAGATGCAGCAAACCACCTTGAAACACGTTAACCACTGTAAAAATCCTGCACATCTTGCACATGTACCCTAGGACTTAAAATAAAAATAAAAAATTAGGGAAAAAGTTCTAATTAAAAAAAAAAGAGGATACAAGCTCTGAAGCTAGCTATGATGCTAGACAAATTTCTTACCTCTCTGTAACTGTTTTCTTATTTCTATAAAGAGGATGTTAACAGTATTCACTTTATGAGTTTGATATGAGGATTAAATAAGTTGAGTATGATATAATTAAAATAGCCCTTGGATGATATGTGTTGTTGTTGGTGTTATTATTGTTATAAGTGTTGTTACTATTATTATTTTGACAGAATTAAACTGCAAGTTCAATGAGTCTTATGGAAATAAAAATCAATCAACTACTGGTTCCTACAAAATCAGAGACAGATGTCCACAGTACAAGGCATCCAATACCATCAAAGAACCAGTTGAATCATAGATAAGTGAAAACGTTTTACAAATAGATAAAAATAACATTTAGATGAAAATAGCTTTTGAGGATAGATTATTTGATGAACTCTTTCCCAGTCATTCATAATTAACAAAATGAGTCAAATACCGCAAAGACAGTTTTAAGCAGAACGTGGTTTTCAAACACCTTAGTCTTACAGTTAACCATCTCATCTCCTTAAATCTATCTCATGAAATCTCCTTTTTCATCTTAAAGTTATTTTAATTATGAAATATTTCAAATGTACAGAAAAATGGAGAAAGTACCCCCTCCCTTTTTTTCTCTATTACTCACCTATGAACATTTTGCTATATTGTCTTCAGGTTCCCTTCTATCTCTGTTATTCTCTGTTTCATAAATTCTGCCACCTAAAGAACTTCTGTCTTATTTTAGTGAGGCTGACTTTCTAAAGACTCATAGAGATCTTCTTGATACTCATTCCACTTTCCCAAGATTTTATGGTATCATTTTAATGATTCAGATTGCATTTCATAGTTGTTTTTCTTCCCCATCTAGCCAAAAGTTTTAACTGAAAAGTCATACTTCAAGTCTTATTTATAACCCTTTTACTTTTGAATCATTAGAGCTATGCATTCCTTTATTTTGGGAAGGGAAAAGTCTTCTATAGGGGTGTAGTGGTAGTTGAATGTACCTCTGTCTTAAATATCTTCAACTCACTTGAAAGGTAATATATGCTTTTTACCTCTGTAATAAACTCTGATATAATAATGTACAGAAAAGAAATAATCACCTTTGGTCACTTAAAAGATGAAAAGAAATTTATGTTGCTATGGATACTGGAGTCTTGCTGGCTTTCTCTCATCATTAAAACCCCAATATTGTAACATTCTAGTCTCAACTTCCCCTGTTACAATAATGAATTAGTTAAAGATATAATTATTTCAAAGCTTCAAGCAGGAAAATGCCATGGTTTTTGCAAATCATCACGTATTTTATATAAAAGCTTCACAATCAAAGTGAAAATATTAACTGTGGATTCAATAATTGCAAATATGCTTAGGGCTGCTTTGAAGATAAACACAAAGCATTTGCTAATTTATCCCTTTGAAAGTTAGTCAGACCTCTTCTAAAATATATGAGCGCTTTACAGTGGAAGAAAAGGGATATGTATTCACAGGTTGAGTCAATAGAATTCTGTGTGAATTATGAAAACATATGCTTCATTTATTCATTCAACAAATATTTATTAAACAGTTACTGTATGCCAGGTACTGTTCTAGGTGCTAGGATTATATTAGTGAATGAAACAGAAAAAAAGGGGAGATTGATAGTATTATATATATATATATATATATATATTTATATATATATATATTTATATATATATATATATTTATATATATATATATATTTATTTATATATATATATACACTTTTCCTCTAGCCATCTTCACCTGTATCAAAGAGTTACGAGTTAGGTAGAGAGTTGTATTTAACCAGAGTAGGGGTTTTGCCAAATGAGTACAAAGAAGAGAAGTCAGGATAAGGAGGTTCAGGGTGTATTCAAGGCAATACCATAGGCTTCTCCATGAAGTGGAAGCTTCTTAGGTGACAAGTAAGTAAATAATACTTCTCCCAATATATAACTGGGTAAATATTGTGCAGTTATATAATCCTGGATAAGTTGGTTCAAAATTTATGATCTCAGTTTAGCTTCTATCTTAGCTTCTATCTCATTGGTACTAAGTGTCTTCCAAGACATTGGTACTAAAATCTTCCAAGACTAGAGGGAAATAATATAGTCATTAAAGACTGCAACAAAGAAGTATAGGATTATCCAATATCTTATACACGAGGGAACTGAGATCCAAAATTCTGAACTGACTTACCCAGGATTATATAACTGGGTAAATAATACCCAGTTATATACTGGGTGAAGTATTATTTACTTACTTCTCACCTAGGTAATGCTTAGTACCAATACTGAGGTGGGGGGCTGTTGGGGGGGAGGGGAATCAAATGCTAGAGAAATATTCGGATCAATGGGTTGTAAGTCCCAGTGTAGCTGAAGGACTGAAGGATGAAGATGCTTAAATAAGTGCTTAGAATTTAAATTTTAGGATTGTTTTATTTGTTGTGACAAGGTCTAGGATCCAACTGTGAGGGTGAGTGGCTGAGGTAGTATAGTGCTCATGACAATTTGAGCACAGGAATTGAGAGAATTACATGACAAGGATGTTGGAAGGGTAATCCAAACATTTAACCATTAAAGGATAGTGTTGGATAGAGTACCAATGAGATAGAGGCTAAAATCTTCCAAGATTAAAGGGAAATAATATAGTCAGTAAAGACTGCAACAGAGAACTATAGGATTATCTAATATCTTATACATGAGGAAACTGAGATCCAAAATTTTGAACTGACTTACCCAGGATTATATAACTGCAAATTATTAACTCAGTTGTACAACGTATGCTCAACAAATCTAACTCCACGCCAAGTGTTTTTTTTTCCACGATAGCATACTATCAACCATGGTAATTTCTGTGAATTCAACACTGAATGAGGATAAGAAATGCCAGGAATTAGGAACTTTCTTTAGCCGTGTGTAGGAAGATGATGAATTAATTTTATTGCCGACTAAACTTGAGGTACCTGTGAATACTACAGTGAAGAGGGTGACAATTAATTGGAGGTTATACATTCAAGTGGAGAGGTTTGTAGGCATTTGGAGATCACAGAGATCTCAAAAATATAGCTTTGTGAACCACCAGTTTCTAATGATAGGTGAAGCAATAAATACAGGTCAAATAAAAGAGAAAAATGTAGGGAGAGAACAGAAGGCTAGCAAAATACTGAGGAGCAAGATATAAAGAGTGAACAGAGAAAAAGGAATTCCACAGGAAACAGAAAAGAGAGCCAAAGCGATAGAAGAACCAAGAACGTAAAGATTTCAAGTACTATTGAGTGATCAGTGGCAACAGATGCCCCAAAGAAATTAAATAGAGGAAGGTATGGAAACAGTCCTTTAGATCTAAGAAGGTCATGGGACTATAGAATTGAGTTACTGCTTAATAACATAAATAATTGAACAATGAATGGTAAACATGAAACATTGGAATTTCAGAGATCCAGAAGGCAAAAGAGATTATGCAGTTTTGACCATGCAGTGCCGCTGGACTCATTGTCCACTAAGTCTATGGGAAAGCTCTAGTCCTTTCATCAGATAAGTGTCCCAACAGTGTCAAAGGTTTTCACGTGATGAATGACAGAAGCATTTTCCAGAACACTTGTCCAAAGATATTCCTTAAGATAATGGTTCAGTGGTCAGATAATTTGGGAAACTGGAATTTAATTACTCTTTGAGGTTTACAGTTTATTTTAGTATATGCAAGGCCCTAAGAAGTCCTACAGCAAAGAAACGAACTAATTTTTTATTAGCATATTATTTCCCAAGCTTATTGACCAAAGAACCTTATTATTATTGTTGTTGTTATTATTATTAGCAAATTACCTTTTAATATTCTAAGATTATGTTCTGCAGAACACATGTGGGGGAAATGCCATTTATATTATTGGGCCAGAAAACAATGATAAAAAGAAAATACTTGTAGCCATGAGGGTATACTGGGTCATAAACGTGGTAGGGGGTAAAAAATATGATGAAGGGAGGATGAAGCACTAGAGCAACCCCTAAATGCAGCATGATTGCCCTCTAATCATACCCAAAAAGTAAACCTACTATTATTTTCATCTATTGCTATTACTGTCACAATTTAAATTTGTAATAAACCAGAGTTTTTTGTCAATAGAATTATAATGCTTTAGTTATTAAGTCACCCCAAACCATTTTTCTGTATATTAAATTTTCAATGATTGTGTTGAAAACCTCATTAAAAGTGCCTTGATTTAAGTTCACAATAACAGACTGATCGATTCAGATAAAAGAAAAATAAGCCTCCACCTGACTAGAATTTTGATCAGCTTTTTTGCCATCAGAGGGAAAGTATGCTATTTATCTGAGGCTGTCTGGGACTTTCTATAGGATTTATAGATGGTCCCTGCTGAGTATATTAAAGAAAAATGAGATCAGAATTTTTTGTGACTGACATTCATCAATTTTAAGATTGGCATAGTACTAACAAAGCAGCTAGTTAAGAACATTTTTGGTGATGACAAATTACATTATTATTGAATTTAAACTGCCAAAGAGAGAAATGGCCTTAAAGCCAGTATTAAAAAGAGATGTTTTAAAATATTTACCATTAAGTGGATAATTTTGAGATTAAGACCTACTCGAACAATGGAAATTAACTTATTACATGAGAAATTTTGTGATTTTTTTAAGGTAAAATTTATGATTGTACATTAGTTTGTTACACACTACAAATTAACTAGGTTTTTCTGAAAGCTGTCATTATTCTCTTTCCTTACAAATGCAAACATAAGTAAGCACTGGTCAATTTCAAGCAGAAGAAAAGCATCATCTGATTTGCATTATTTTTTGAAATGGAGTCTTGCTCTGTTGCCCAGGCTGGAATGCAGAGGCATGATCTCGGCTCACTGCAACCTCTGCCTCCTGGGTTCAAGTGATTCTCCTGCCTCAGCCTCCTGAGTACCTGGAATTACAGGCATACACCACCATGCCCAGCTAATTTTTTAGTATTTTAGTAGAGATGGGGTTTCACCGTGTTGGCCAGGCTGGTCTTGAACTCCTGACCTCAAGTGATCTGCCTGCCTCAGCCTCCAAAAAGTGCTGCGTTACAGGCATGAACCATTGTGCTCGGCCTGACTGGCATTTTTAAGACCCTTTGAGGGCTGTGTGAAGAATGAACTGTAGGAAAATGTACTGAAGCACAGCAGCCCTAGGCAGAGAGGATGCTGATATGGACCAAGACGGTAAAAGTGAAGGTGGTGAGAAGTGAACACATTCAGGGGCTACCTTGAAGGCACAGATGAAAGCTATTGGATTTGATGTGGGGCCTGCAGGGAGAAGAGCCAGCAAGAATCATGGCTCTGTGTGGGCCTGAGCATCTCGGTTAATTCTGTGAGATGGAGAAGACAAGATAAAAGCATATTTACAGTAAATGTTTAAAAAAATCTCATTAACACAATCAGAAGAGTCTCTAAAAATTCCTTAAGGCTATTTTTGTAAAGTTAGCTTACTTTGATAAATGAAACTCCACTGGAATTTCAATCTTTAATGACAAAAATGCCTTCATTGGAGTAACGGGTGGCGAAAATGTGTATTTGGGTTAGAAGCTGCTACTTGCAAGCATTTTTATTACTTCTGGAACATAAGTGAGGACAAAAATAGTTCATAATAAGATATAGATTTATATATCTCTTTGTGTATATCCTTCTCAACAAGCTGTCTAGGCTAAATTAGATAGTGTTTACAGTAAATACATGTTTACTTGTACTTTTTCTTTTCTTCTTAAAATCTATTTTCTTCCATGGAAGCACAAGAAAAACAAATCGGGAGCTAGACTGTCTTACTTGCCTTTAAAAATAAAAGCAGCTACATTCATGCTGAGTTATAGATGAGGAAGAATAACCTGCTAACCTTTCCTTTCACTGGAAACATAACAAGAACAAATTATGGAAGTAGTGACTAGAGTTAGGCACAGAGTGAGAATTTTTGGCAGTAAATCAGTCTTATAAACAAGTAGATGTTAGTCTAGAGGCACTTAGACTTTAGATTATAACAAAACATTTTTCTACAACAGGCTTATAAAGAAACAATAAACTTTTAAAAATCTCCACAGCAATCTGTTCTTTTAATTACTGTTGCATAATAAGAGAAATGACGAATAAGTATATTTACCTAAAAATACAACCACATTTTCTTCAGTAATACTGAACAGCTTCAAGACACTGTTTGAGGGCTGTTATATTTGTTGAAATAATCTGTAAGGTACTATATGAGGATTCTTTACTTTAGAAGCAAATTTCAGCAAGGTTTTTTCATGGTATGCTTTGAATGCCCCTTCCATAGTTTGAGCCAATCAATGGAAGTGTTTCCATTTAACAGATGGACAAAACTATATGAAATTTTCCAGATCACTGTCAATGTTTAATTTTTTTCTCAGTTTCATGAATTTTTGATATAGTACTACCTCTCAGATCTGGACAAAATTATCCAATTGTTCAGGGCTTATGTATTTTAAAACAAGTGAGCAGATCCTGTATGATCATACTTTTTGTCAAATTCATTGTATTTCAGTTATTTTCAAGTTGTCTTATGAGTTGTGAAGTGTTCAATTCTTTAAAAATTCAGAAATTGTGGAAAATCAGAATTGCAAGATTTTCCAGAATGACCACCTCAGGGACTGAAGAGATAGGGTCTGAAGTCTTTTCTCTAAACTTACTGCAGGCAGTAAACATTGATTAGCTCACCTTTGCTTAAGTCAAAATGTGTAGTGTACATAGATTTTGAAGGGAGAGAATCATAAAAAGGAGAGACACTAGTTTCTCACCGTGACATGCTCCCAAGAACAGGAAATATTGCCACAAATGGTGATTTCAATTTTCCTCTCTGCCTATTGAGTAGGTCAGTGTGGGACCTTAAATTTATTTTATGATATATGACTTTCAACTCTTACTAGACTTGCAGAGGGACTCTCAGCTCTAATAATGTATGATCTCAAGAATAGCCGTACCAAATTTAATTAATACTCAAGAAAACGTTCCCATTTTGCGTATGATTTGCTACTTTATAACAATTTTGTGTTTATTGCCTCAATTTTATATCAATTACAAATGTGTAATAACAAACTATTGGCTTAATTCAGCATAGATTTCTCCGTAGAAATCGAATGTAACTTGCTTATTATAAGGAAGTTAAGACAGTTCAAAATTGTGTGTATGTTTAACCATCTTTAGTGTGATGTTAAAATGCTTAATTACTTTATACATTGGATGCAACGAATTAAAGTAAATTTGTTGTTCCTGTGCCTTATCAGGTTGTATGTATTCAATAACCAGAACTAGATTTGCAAGAGAACTGTCAAATTCTAAAGACAAAAATCTGTTCTCATTTAATTTTTTTCAAAGGAAGGATAATTTTCTTCAGGTCTGAAGAGCCAGGCAATCCATCTGAGAAGCCCTCCTGAGCAGGCTTGATGAGGTAATTTAGGTTGACCTTGTTCGGCAGGTAATGCTGTCTGTTCTGTGGTAGCACTAGTTGGTGTGGTAGCACTAGTTGGGCCAGAGGTGATTTTTCTCCTCTTAAAATATAAACAAAGCATGACTTATCTCTGTGTGCTTTGCAAACATCATATGCAGTAGAATATTCTGCTTACAACAGGAACTTTTTGAGGACCTGAAGTGGAAAATTTGGTCACATGGTAATTATTGCCAACCAAGGAACCCTGCCAAGCTTTAGAGGATACCAATGTTCCAGGCCAGGCAGAAGACCCGGTACAAAAGTAAATCTTCAAGGTAAAGTTCACAGATAGTGGAGAGAAACATGAAAATGGGTTGTATAATAATCTATCCTGCTTTCTGGCATTAGAGAAAGGGACTTTGGAAGAAGAGAGCCCTGGGGATACACACAAAAAATCACCCGTGGGGGATCTCCTAACATAATTTAGGGTAAGCCAGTTCCTGATTATATTTCTAAGGAATATTTGTTCATAAAAGGCTTAACTTAACTAACTAATTGAGGGATGTGATGGAATTAGACTGGGAAGCTGTGAGCTATCCTATCTTTGAGAGTTGCCAAGGCAACTCAGAAAGATTGAATTGGGTATCTATGGGGCAGGTTTTTCAAATGAGACCTGGAGGAGGGAGAGAAGCGAGAGGACCAGAAAGAACAAACAGCTGGTATTAAACAGTAGCTGAAGGCAAAAGAACTCGTAGGCTCCCCTTGTAAACTGAGCTGATTGGACCCTGTTGCTCATGCTGAGCCTTTGGGATTTATACATGAGAGAACTTTAGCAAGTCGCTGATTGATCTTGTGTGTATTCTGGACCAAATAATATGCAAAAGCAGAGCTCCATATCCGGTGAGATAAGACAGTTGGACTCTATTTTATTATTGTTGATTGTACATGTCCCCATTTGTTTTCAACCATTTTCCATGTGTGTTCGTAATACTAAATTCGGAATAGACAAAATGAGAATTCTCTTCTAGAGACTGATCCATATGTAAACCAAGCAAGGCAGTAAAAGATAATTTGATAAATGTATTGTTCTTTACCTAGCCCCAAAAAGTTAAAACCAAAATGTTTTACTGTAACAGACTAAATCTTTATCCTCTAAGAATTTTTTTTCTTCAAATGTGCACTGCCAGATACAAGTATGCTTTACCAAAACTCCCATCTTTTCCCCAGTGCCCTCAGTGCCATGGTACTTTTTCTATGGAAGTTGTATATGTTGAGCATTTTTTTCCTGAAGTTTGAACCTAAGTCAATTAAAAATAAAGTTTCCTTATTTTAACTTAGAACATTATTTGTGATTATTTTAAAAATCCAATCGATTTTCTTCAGGCTTATTTTCAAAACAGGTTTTTAAAAGTGTGTGTAAAATTTTAATTAACTGCTGTCCAAGGATACCTATTCATACCCTTTGTAAAATAATTAGATATTAAACAGCTGGTCCTAAAAACCATACAGCCAAACACAGAAAAATTGATGCTGGGCTTAAAATGTGGCCCTTTGTCATTATCTCACTGTTCTGAACTTACCTATACCAATTTGTTGATACATAATGTATGAGTTCTTTTGAGAAGATACATCAACAGTATCAGCTGATGAAATTTTGAGCTGAGTGAACACTGTTCATGCTCCCTCAACCCAGTAGTGTGTAATGTTGGTAATGTTCAATGACCAGTCTGAAGAATGTGTGTGTGTGTGTGTGAGAGAGAGATACAGGTTTATTATGCATTTTACTGATATAAAAGATGTGAAGCATGCAATTCACAAATATTACAACATTCATTATTGTAAATTTCATATACCCAGTTGGTTCTCATGAAATAACCGATTTCATGAGATTTGAGCCAACTAATGTTTCCACTGTTTTGAGCCAAACTAATATCTGCAGCTAACCTATGATTATAATTGATGAATAATTAGGATCTACATGAATATTAATTTTTTGTTGGTGTTAATGAGGAATATGAAAGTAGAACTTTGAAGACACATTGGAGCTTGATTTTATCAGCAATGACATAAGCAACTTTGCTTAATCAGATGAGTTTTTGAATATTGGAAGAATAATTTCTCAGTTTTTGGTAACATTTATAGTGTAATGGCTGTAGACGTGATATGCACTGAGGTTTAATCTGCATTATTACTTTCTGCAACACTTTCTTGAGGCAATCAATAAAATAATAAACGCTGATTTGTAGAAAGTCATTGATAAAGATGTGGATAACAGAAACACCTGTAGTAGCTACGTTTGAAGAACAGTCTTCCTAATTAGAACGCTAGTGGGTCACACCATAGACTACTTATTCTCAAATAAAATGTTTGCAGCCTCAGGACTGTTGTATAAGCCAAACAGTGCAAACATATTACACTGTACATGTTGCAAAGTATTCTATAGCAAGAATTTACCACTCATTGTAATCATTCCTATTCTAAGAGAGGTTTAAGAGTTCTTTCAAGTTTTTCACCTTTTTATATACTTTTTGATTTTGCAATGAAGATAGCAGTAAATATCTTTGCACATATGTCTTTGTACAGCCTATGAATTTGTATAGGAGATAGAATCCTAGAAAGAAAATTAGTAGGTTTCTTCAATCATTGATTATGTATTCATTTATTTTGCAATTATTGAAATCATCCTGGCTTTAATTCTAGTTCTGTATACAAATATTTGCCAATACACCATCCCCAGCTAGTTACCAAATAAACTCCAAGGGTTTTCCATCTTTTGAGGTCATAGAGTTCTGCATTATTTTGCTGTTGAATATTCTGTGGTTCAAAAGTTTTTGTTCTGGAATTAACATTTGCTACAGATGCTTTTATTAATGAATTATCTGACCATTCATTTTAAGAAACAAGTGAAATTATTTTATAGATCATGTTTATTGTTAACAAATGAGAGTAGATGGAATTCTTACATTTTGGGTCTATTAACACAACTCCATAATGAGATTGTCAATGTCTCACTTATTTGAGTAAAAGAGTATATATCCTTAAGGTATACTTTCTACTAAAGTGAGACAAACATTTAAAATTGCTCAAGTGGCAGAGATTGTTGTTCTTAAGCTAGAATCTGTAAAAGTGACTAACTGAGCGTTGATAGATATGTTATTCTGATGGCAACTTTCAGAGCTTCAACACAATAGGGGATTATTAAGTCATTCAAAATCGAAGCTACTGCTAGAATCTGGGACAGGCAGATTCTCGAGTCTTAGTAAATTTTAAAAGGTCTTAATGCACGGAGGTCTTGTCAGTTTGCTCTTATAAAACTTTTACATCACAATTATATAATATACTTCTTTCTGTTAGGTATATCAATGTTGTATCTGCAATTGAGCTAAGTGATTTGCAACACAAACTTGCTTCACATATATTCATTGGTATTGTTCAATGAGCTTAATTATCTGTTTTAATTTGTTTTGATGCATTTGAGCCTTTCTTTTCTGCCACCTTGAAATACTCAGATTATTTAAATGTACTTATGTAGAAAATGCAATCTGTATTGGGTGAACAAGGAGTGGTGTGTGTGTGTGTGTGTGTGTGTGTGTGTGTGTGTGTGTGTGTATGAAGCTATTGTGTATCTACTCAAACTGGTGACTTAAAAATATGAAGATGTTATTATCTCTAAGAAGAAAATAAAACCCTTTAAGTGCACTATCTTTGAGAAATGGACCGGAGTATGGACACTCAGCACTGTATGAAATATTCACTGAGGAGAGAGTCTGATAAGGATAAACAGAAAGAACTTTAAGAATTCTAGAAATAAAAATTTCAGGATCCTTCAGTCGCTGATCATTTGTTTTTTATTTTGAAATCATCCTGGTTTTAATTCTTGTTAAAAAAAAACTTCTCAAGTTTTTCATTAGAGGACAAAGCATTGGTCATAGAATCTGAATGGGATCTTACCAACCTTATAATTTTTTTCTGCCAGTTTTTGGCTTGAGAGGGACGAAGAGCTAAATTTATTGGCAGTTTCTCTTCCACGGCTGGGTGAGCTCAAACTTCTAATGTGCAGGCCTTACACTGTATTGTTAGTACAGAAATTAGAGCAGATCACATGGGCTCTCACTGAGCTAGAAAGTCTATAGATCCAAGCAAAGGGTTATCACAGAATAATGATGTAGGGAGATTAGAGTAATTTTTTGTCTTTATTGAAAGTTCATCAGTATTTGATTTACAAGAACAACAGTTAAGAAAAAGCAGTAAGACAAAGTTCCTGTAGTAAGTTTTCTTGTCATTTAAAACACTTTATCTTTGTGATAAAAATCATTTTGGTGTTTAATTTCAAGGACACTAGACTGTAGGTTTTATAAAGACCATGAGAATATCTGCTTTGCTCCCAAGATCTCCAGGGCCTGGCACAAAGTACATGTACAATAAATACTGCTGAATGAATGAATGATGGAGTAACCAACTGCATTTTTTCAAGCTGAAAGCATTGTAAAATTGCTTGTCATTGAGGTTGGCAGTCTCTGGAATGGCTCTGAAGATCTCTGCCTCCAGGTTTTCATGCTCTTTTGTAATCTCTCTTTGAGTATGGGCTGGATCTAGTGACTTGCTTCTAGTGCACAGAGTACAGCAAATGTGATGAAATGTCTGTTCTGAGATTAGGTTACAAAAAAGATTGCGATTTTGTCTTGTTTGCCCATCCTTATCCCCCAAGCCCTCATTCTGGAGGAAGCAAGCTGGCATGTCATGAGTCCTGTGAAGAGGCCCATGCAGATAAGAGCTGATGTCTCTGGTCAACAGCCACATGACTGGGCCTATAAGTGGAGGCTTCCCTAGGTGAGCCTTGAGATGGCTGCAGACCTGGCCAACATTTTGATGCATGATATTGTGGCCTCCTGGGAGACGCTGAGTCGAAAGCACCAAGCCAAGCTGCGTGTGGTTTCCTGACCCACAATAAACTATGAGATAATAAATGTTGGTGGTTTTCAGCCACCATGTTTTGGGGGGTATTTTGTTACACAGCAATCGATAGCCAATGTAGTTAAATTACTTCTTGCACTAAATTCATTAGTTATAAAAACCTCCTTCTAACAGTATAACCCCTGAAAAACATTGATAGTTTGTTGAGACATACAATCCTTCAATTTCAACCTTATTTCAAATGGCCATATCCTCTAAAATTAAGTTACTTTACTCAAATAAATATTTATTTTGAGTTACTTAGTCGTTAAGAAGTAGAAACATGTTGACAGTCTTTTTATTGTTATAGGAGTGAACATTACATTCAGATCAGTGAGTACTATACTTACTTAGACATTTATTATCTTCATGGAACTATGCCCACACATTCAGATATAGCCCTATGCAGAGCTCTGTGGTGAAACTTGTGATCGGTGGTGTTGGACAGCCTGGATGTGATGCTAGCTTAGCTATTTATTATAAATAACTTAAAACATTTGGGCAAGTCACATGTCTGGCATTAGTTTTGTTGTTTATAAGGGAAAGGGAATAGGTTGTAAAAATAAATAAAGAGTAGTCCATACAGGAGATGAGATCCATGTTCAGATAATAAACGAATAATCTACAGTTTCACTTTTCATAGAGTTTGCTCAAGGAAGTTCCTTTTTCCCTGGTCTTTTTACATATATAATGTCCTCTGTTTGATTGACGTTAGTGCATTTCTGTATTCATCAATTAAGTGGACAACCTATCAACACCAGTGCTCTTTTACAAATCTTTAAAAAAGTTATCACAGTTATGCATGCACATAGTTTAGAATTGTACTGTTGAATAAGGTAGTCCTAGACTTATGTAGCTACTGAGTGCTTGAAATGTGGCTAATCCTAATTGAGATGTGTTGCAAGTATAAAATACACCCTGGATTTCAGACTGAGTATAAGAAAATGTAAAATATATCTTTAATAATGATTACTTTTGAAAATGATGGTGTATTTGCTTAAATAAACTGTATTAAATAAAATATATGGATATATTTGGTTAAATAAAAGATATTAGAATTAATTTCACAACCAGGTGTGGTGGCTCATGCCTGTAATCCCAGGACTTTGAGGGGCTGAGGCAGGCAAATCACCTGAGGGCAGGAGTTCGAGACTAGCCTGGCCAACATGGTGAAACCCCATCTCCATTAAAAATACAAAAATTAGTCAGGTGCGGTTGTGGGTGCCTGTAATTCCAGCTACTCGGGAGGCTGAGGCAGGAGAATCGCTTGAACCCAGGATTCTCCTGGAGATTGCAGTGACCTGAGATGGTGCCATTGCACTCCAGACTGGGAGACAAGAGTGAAACTCCATCTCAAAAAAATTTTTTTTAAAATTTCACTAGCTTTTTTTTTTCTTTTTCCTAAATATGGCTACTAGAAAATTTACACTTACATATGCGGTACTTATTTATTTCTTTGGAAAGCATTCTCATAACTCTCTGACATTCGTTAAAAAAAAAACAGCAGTACATCTCCTCTTCTGCATCTTCTCTGCATCTTCAGTCTTTGCATGCATTTTCACCTCTTTTAAGTGATTTATTTGGTTGGTAATTATAGCGTTTTCTCCAAATAACGTACTTTTGTCATAACTTTTTTATTTTTCAGTCTCAGGCATTATCTTTTGACTTCACATTTTGTTGCCCCTCTGTCATCTTTCAGTCCCAAAGGATTATTTTCTCTCCCATCATAGCAGTTGCATCATTATCACTTAATGGGAGCCCCGTTCACAATTGAGGCTGGTGGGGAAACATGATTGATTCCTTTTTCTGTACAACTTTTTGTTTCCTTGCCTTCTTTCTTTTCATTTGCTGTGTTTTCTATGTACTTATAATTAATACAGTCCCAAATGCTTTGCCGGTTTTCTACCTCCCTTCTTTTTTTTTTTTTTTCTTTTTTTTTAGATAGAGTCTCACTCTGTCACCAGACTGGAGTGCAGTGGTGCAATCTCGGCTCACTGCAACCTCCGCCTCCCATGCTCATGTGCTTCTCCCGCCTCAGCCTCTCAAATAGCTGGGATTATAGGTATGTGTTATCAAGCCCAGCTAATTTTTATATTTTTAATAGAGACGGGGTTTCACCATGTTGGCCAGGATGGTCTCGATCTCTTGACCTCATGATCCACCCACCTTGACCTCCCAAGTGCTGGGATTACAGACGTGAGCCACCCCGTGCTTGGCCTTTACCTCTCTTCTTAAGATGTCGTATGTGCCTGGCATTCTTTTGGTTTCACCTTTCACAGAAGTCCCTCCCAGAGCCATCAAACCTACTCAAAACCAGTGCTCTTTCTATCAGGTTCAGAGTTGCCATCTGGGAATCTTTCTTCTGCACCATCCTTGCAATTCCCCTTCTCAGGCCCCTCTGTTTAATCACTTCAACTTTATATGAGGACTTCTTTCTTTGCTTATTTCTTCTTTTCAGTGGAGTACATTTTCCAAAAGTTGTCAAGAAAAGTGAGCAAAGAGGTACATTTTTTGAGATGTGCATGTCTGAGAATGTTTTCCTACGGGCTGAAATGGTTTGCTTGTGTGGAAGTCTGTATAATTTTTCTTTTGAATTTTGAAAGCCTTCCTTAAAATTTCTTAGCATTCATGTTGCTACTGAGAAGCCTGAAGTCATTATGATTTTTTTTATTTTGTGGCTATTTTTTTCCTTTCTTTGGAAGCTTTTATGATTGTCATTTTGTCCCAGTGTTTAGTAATTTCACTGTGATGTATGTTGGTTTGAGTCTCTCTGTATCTAATGATTCCAGGATCTGAAGTCTTCGTCTGCTTTTGTTGTTTGCTGTGATTGCTGACTCTTATTCTCTCTCTCTCTCTCTCTCTCTCTCTCTCTCTCTCTCTGTGTGTGTGTGTGTGTGTGTGTGTAGGGGGAGAGAGAGAGACAGCATGTGTGTTAGTAATTATGTAATCTTAATTTTTAAAATTCTAAATAGGAATTTTGTGATGACTGGGTTGGGAGAATCAACATTTACTGCTGCTATGGTGCTGGTGACAGTTCATCATCATCCTCTCCTTAATAAGGTTTCTTCTTGGGGCATTTTGGGATAACACATATGTGAATTCAGGCTTGAATGAGCTAGTTTGTCCTTGCTAAATTCCAGAGGTATTTTCTGTTGGCTAAAACATAGAGATTAGACAGGTTTTTTTTTTAAAATCTACCATTGCTAAAAGGGTTTTCTTGTAGTTGCAGGCCATCCTGTTATATATGCTAGAGCCAGCAAACTTGTAGCTTTATTTGTAGTGGTTCAGATCGTTTATCTTGCCCTGCATAGGTGCCTCAGGCTTGAGGCCACCTGCATGAATCCCATAGATGCCGTCATGCTATGCTGTATACTGTTTTCTCATACCTTCTGAGGTTTTCTGCTTTTTTTTTTTTTTGTTGTTTGTTTGTTTGTTTTTGCTCTTGACAATAGTGGATACCCCGATATTTAATGTTGTGGTCTTTCTGTTCCTTAGCTCAGCTAAGTCCAGTTTCTTGTCTCACAACCAGAAGAATTAGGCACACAGACACCAGAGAGTGAGTGAAGTGGATTTTATTAAGTGAAAGGAAAGCTCTGAGCAAAGAGGGGGATGGGGGTTGCGGGGGTGGTTCCCCTACCCGAAGGCGGGAAATTTCTCAGGTGTAGCTGAGTCTGGGGCCTCTTATGGACTCCAAATGGGGGAATGCATGCTGATTGGTTTGTGAGTATGTAAAAAAGGTTAAGGTGAAGACATGCCTCAAAGATGGGCACGACAGTATAGAGAACCAATTAGGAAAGGGTACATATATGTAAAATAAGTGAAGGGTGGGGACCAATCAGAGGAAAGCATATCAAATGGGAAGACAAGTTCTCAGTCCAGTCAAGGATTTAACTTGTAGCTTGGCTTTTGGACTTTAAACTGCCTTTGGCTTGGAGGTAGGGTTTCACTGGGGACCCGCCATATCTGCCTAGGCATTTGGCTGCCCTCCTGCCACTCTCACCAGTTCACTGATTTAAGTCTATACTACGTGGCATTTCTAACTTTATAGATGAGGAATTCTAGGATTTTTAATGTACTATGATAACACTAGAAACAGAAATCTAAGGCACTTTAAAAACTATGAATTATTTTATCATATAATGTATATAATGTAAAGCATAATATACATAAAGTTCATCCCCCACACCAATCAGCTTAAGAAATAGAACATTTTCAATATGTTTGACGCTCCCTGTTTGCCTTCCATAATTATACTGCCCTTTCTATCCAGGAGATCTCAGTTATTCTGAATTTTGTGATATCATTGTCTTGTTTTTCTTAGCAATTTTACCAAGTGTGTGAGTATTCCTTAAGAATAATGTTTACTTTTGCATGTCTTCAAATTTTACATAAAAATCATACTGCTGCAATTTATCTTCAACTTGCTTCCTTTTATTTGCTGAAGATTGTAAGATCCTATGAAAAGCTTTTTAGTTTCTCAAAAAAACCCCTATTATTCATGAAACTGTCATGTCAATGAATAAACACCATAAAACAAATAATTACTAGAGGGCTTGGGAATTTCTATGTCTTCTTTTTATTGCCAATAAAAATTTACTAGAAAAGCTGAATACTGACCATCTTCCAAATTAGAAAAAAATCATGATTACATGGAAAGAAATTCATGATCTTCTGTTGTGGCAGCAGTTTTCCGTTGTATTTGTTATTCTTCTCCCTACAAATCCAATGCCAACCACACAATTCCAGACGAGTTAAGAATGTTTAACTTAGGTTTTAAGGATTGTAAAACTAAGCAGGAATGTAAGTAACTTAAGCTTTACCTTTATTTTTATACACATACACACAAAAATTTTAACTTGTTAAGCACTTTGAATTGGATGACATTTGTTGACTTTTTATTGATCCGTTCAGCTTTAAATCGACTTATCAATCTAACATTTTCTCCGTTTTTGTTTACTTCTGTTTTGTAGGGAAGGCTGGAAATACTTCTTAACGAATTATACATCTATCAAGTTTCCCTATTTCTCCCCAGTCTGTTTCAGATATCTATGAGTTAATTTCTGGGGTGGTTAAGAGCCAAATGCAGAGAATAAAATAACAACTGAGACAAAAATATTAGAAAGGAAAAGGGCATGCTAAATCCTTTCCCCCACCCCCACCATAGGGAAACTGTCATGCTTTTTTTCAAGTATATAAATACTTTTTTTCAGGTTAAAGCCTACCTGCCACTTATCAGACTAGGCCAAGGGAGTTTTATGAAAAACAGACTAGATGTCATAAGCTATCATAATACACAGTCTGCCTTAAACAATGTGTGAACTCAACAAATGTTTTGCTTTAAGTAAATTTCAAGTTTCTATTCAGATTTTCACTTAAATTGCCTCTTAAAATAAACATACATACCACAATATAAATTATGTAACACATATATTGAAACATAGTTTATACTTCTAACATTTAATAGAGGTTCTATCATTGTAGAACTTCTTTTATTATCAAATTTAGCCATTAATATTTCTGGTGGAGTATTTTCAAAATTAGAAGTTACAGTATTTTCCTATGGAAGTTAGCATCTTGACAGTTCTCTAAAACACTTAGTATGTATATTATTAGTTCTAAAACACTTAGTGTGTCTATTATTCAGCACTACTATATATTACCATCTATTTTTCTGTTTTCTTCATTTGTGCATGCTTTCTCTTCTCAACCAAATACTCAGTTTCTGCTGCCTTCTAATTTTTATGCATTCTCCCCCTCTCACTAAAACATTATTGGGCACCCTATCATCCAACAAACCCTTCTTGAGCACCTACCACATGCCAGGAATTGTTTTGAGGGCTCAGGATACTGGATAAGAAAGACAAATACTCTGCTCTTGGATAACTCATAGTGGAGAGGCAGGCAATAAAGAAATCAAACAAAAAAGAATGAGATGATTTCTCATAGTAATTGGTGCAGTAACCAAGAAATAGAAGAAGGTGATATGAAGCATAGTGTCAAAGATGTAAGAGCCTTCTTTACCTTTTTTCAAGAAAAATTATACAAATTTTACTGCATATCTCTTTAATACCATATTGGACTACTGTCCATCAGCCACTAAGAGTTATTTAATTCTTTAGTGATGTATTAATGTGTCATTGCTTCTCTTAGTGTTTACTAGTGATTAGGGTCCAGACTCTGAAAAGTTACATGTTAACATGAGGATTATTGTCCAGTAGAAATACCAATCGGTTCTTTCTAGCAGAAAAGATCATGTCCAATTGTATGGCTTTATTGTCTTATAGGATATAACTAGTTTTATCTCTAATATAGCAAATTTATTTCAGTATACCTTTCCTGAAAGAGACATAAACATCTGTTCTTTAAGTTTTCCTTAGAAAAAGGAAAACCATGTTTCTGATTCCCTTATTAATGACTGAAAAAATCTATTATTTATTTAGCATTAGTATGATAGTCATAGTTTTAACTTTTTGAAAATTATAACTTGACCAGAGGAGGAAAGATAAAGTTTTTCTGAGAAGAGAACATTTGAGCCCAAATATAAATGACAAGAAGGAGACAGCCATGTGAACAACTGGGAACTGAGTGCTCTAGGCAGACAGAATAGGATCTTTAAAAACCTAAACCAGGAATGAAGTTGGAGTCCTGAAGAATCAAAGACCTATATAGAGTATAAGAGTGGAGGAAAATGAGTTTGAAGAACTTAGCAGAGGGTAGATTTTGCAGGGTTTTAGCAACTATGAATAATGACTTTTTAAATTTTTTTTTTTTTAGAAAGAGGAGCAAGACTGAGAGAGGAAAGAGATACAAAGAGAGACGAGAGAGAGAGAGGAGAGAGAAAAGAGAGAGATGAGAGAGAGGAAGGCAGAGAGGGGGAGATATCTAGAGAGAGGGAGACAGAGAGACAGAACAAGGAGAGAAAGACACATACACACAGAGACCAAGAGAGAGGGAGAAAGAGAGAAAAAGAGAAAGATAGAGATGGAGACAAAGAGAAGAGAGAAACAGGAAGAGAGACAAAGAGATGAGAGAGAGGTAGAGAGAGAGAGAGAAAGAGAGGAGAGACAGGGAGAGAGAGAGACAGGGAAAGAGAGGAGACAGACAGATGGAGAGAGAGAGGAGAGAAAGAGAGACCCAAAGAGAGGGAGACAGAGACAGAGAGAGAGAGAGAGAGGGGAGAGAGAGAGAGAGAGAGAGAGAGAGAGACAGATGGAAAGAGAGGGAGAGGAAAAGACACACACACACACACACACACACACACACACACACACACACAGCACAGAGACCCAGTGAGACAGAGAGAGGGGAGAGAGAGCGAGAGCAAGAGAGAGACACACACACAGAGAGAGGGAGAGAGAGAGAGAGAGAGAGAGAGAGAGAGGACAGAGGAGTATGAATAATGACTTTAATACATTTTTTAAATTACATATTTTCTAGGAAATCTCAACTCATATGTGTTTGTTTCCATGCCTAATGTGAGTCCTTCAATTCCCACCCCCCCCCCCAAAAAAAGAAAAACTGGAGTGGAGAAAACCATAAGGATTAGCACAAGCAACAGGAGAAAACTAGAAAAGGTATTTCCAATTAAGAAAATATATTGAATCATACACTCTGAGATTGTGGCTTCTTTTACGTTAAAAACTCTAGATGGGGGTACAAATATTCCTACAGGTCCTCTTTCCTTTTCTTATTTTTCTCTGCAAGGAAGAGAAACTCCAGGCTCCAAAATTATCAGAGATCTGGGATGGAGAAAATAAAAGCAGGGTTCTATGGCCAATTCTGCCTCTGACTGACTGATTTTAACAGAGTTTTAGCTTCTCCATCTCTACACTGAGGCTGTAATTGCCCAGAGATCTGGGTGGGTCCTCCGTGGAAGGGTTTTAAGACAGCTACAATTAACTGTAAGTTATCTTGACTTTTAAGAGAAAGATTCCAGACCCCTCTGGCTTAGGGGTTGTCCTTTTCCACCTTCCTTTGCCTCCATGTTTCCCTCATATGGTAGGGGAATAACAAAAACAAAAAGGACAACTTCAGTTCCTTGATCTTTTCTCCTTGTGACCAGAGCACTCTGTGCTGTTAACATTTCACTTCTCAATTCATAAAAGGTCATAATATTGTGTTGGTTCTTTGTGGTCTTATTTTAGTAATTTGTCTTATTTTACTGGGAAAAAATGCAAAGCATTACCATTATGGGGAACTTTATCTTTATTAAATTTTGAACTTGACCGCTTATCCTAGTTTCTTTATCATTGTGTACTGACGTTTGTGCAAAGTTCATTTTCAGTTTCTATTTTATTTTTCCAGTGTTGGGGAAAGGTCTCAAGTGTGACAGAGAAGGCAGAAATTCACCGGCAAATCCAAACTGGGGAAATCCCAGAGTTGAAGAGAAGAAACTTAAAGAAAGAAAATCTTACAGAAAGAAACATGCTTGGGGATACTCTTGTTTGCTGGTAAAATGATCTGTAGAAATTCTGAGATAAGGGTTGTTAAAAGTAAGAAAATGCAGGCATAATTAATTATCAGACTATCAACTTTCCCCTTGCCTAAAGGGAGCCAAAGAATGGTGTTCTAATGCCCACCTTCTGGATGAAATATGTATTAGCAAACTGTTCTAGACCTTTATATTCCTTTATTTTTGTTTTCAAAAATTCCCATGACAATATTCTGGTATCCACGCCACATGAGGATACATTTCATGCCAAAACCAGTTTAGGAAATCTGCAGATTAAAGGAGGAATGTATGCTGCAGCTGAAAGCAGACACTTCTAAGGCATCTTGCAAGGGTAAGTTTAGAGTGACATACTCTTTGAATACTGTCTGAGTATTGACAAGATTCAAATAGACGCTGCAAACAATGGAGTGTTGTGAATTGTGTACATCTCTAGAAGTAATTTGGTGGCATATATTTAACGTAATCCATCCATATTTGAGCAAACTCAAGCAATTTATATTTCCTGGATGTCAGCTTGAACAGGAGCTTAGAAGGATGGTGATGCTTCAGTCTCATTTTAGATAAAAATAATGGATAATCATGTATTTACCCAGTAATTTATATCAGAAGTATGTCAAGTATGAAAACAGGACCTTTATACATTACTGTTGAGAGCATAAATTGTTACTAACTTCCATGAAGAGCAATTTGGAAATGTATATACAAAAGTTTAGAAATACTCGTGATCTTCGAATCATCAATTTTCCAATAAAATAAAAAGATAAATGTTCAGGATTATATAACTTATTAATTATGTTATCACTATGCTTACAATAAGGAAAATCTGAAAAGAGCCTATAGAAGCAGAAATAGAGGAATTTTTAATATGGTTTATTCACACAATAGAATATTTTGCAGCATCTATAATGATAAAAATTTATAATTATTGACATAGAAATATATTTTTAATTGTAAAATAAGACTACAAAACAATATTTAAAGCATTATCTCATTCTGTAACAATATATTATTTGTTTGCTGGTATGTATGAATAAAACATCTCTCAGATAATTGAATTACATCTTAAGCTTTGTCATTGACTTAAACTTATGTGTTTCCTATTCTTTCCCATCACAAAAATTTGTGACTACAATGTCATGTAAGACTCTATTGTTAAAAAAAGACTTTTATGCATATTTAAGTTTACAATTAGATTTTGATTTTCACTACCACCTTCTCAAAATAATTCAAAGTTCTCAAAAAGACAATTCAAAGTTCATAATTTACTATTATATATTTCTCTTAGGAAACATATTTTTTCCATGTTAAATTGGATAAAATGGTTAACCCATGGGCTTCACGGACTTCTGCCTCCCCTTTTGCCTTTTTTTTTTTTCCCTCACTTCCATCCTGAGAAGAAAGGACAAAATTTCATGAATGGATGCAGAAAGTAGAGAAGGATTCAGAACAAATAACTTTTCTTCCTAATTCCAAGCACCAGGAAGTCAGGAAGTGTCCTGAGTGTATTATGAGAAACTGTGCACTCTGGAATAGCAGTGGAGAAGGAGGACCAAAGTATAAGAAAAGGAGAGATGAGTGAGAAAATTCTTCCTAGATAAGAAGGAGGCGCCTGAGAATTTGTGGTGACCTACGTTAATAATATTTGCTGTAGTCTAAGTATTTGCAGCTCCTTAAAAATAGAGAGGGGCATGAATGAAGATTATATGTGTTCATTTTTGGGTCTAGAGTCTATATGTGAGATGCTGCTCCTGGATTGGACTTAGGGGTCATAGCTTTCTAAACATTATTTGTGTATCTAGAGAATTCTGTCCACATGCTCTCATCAGACGAATTCTTGCTTTTGTGCCTTTTATCACTTCTTGAAACTCTATTCTGTGTCAAAAGAGGAACAACAGTATGTCTATTCCTAAATCATTTACCCCAAAAAGACAGACTAGGGCTTTATAATCAATTGTGAAATATGTTTTTTCCTCCCAAGATCATATTAAAGATTTGTTTGCAGTTCTTTAATTACAGTTTTTAGTGACTATGATAAGCTTCACTAAAATAAACATTAGGAATTAAAATAACAGTTTATAAAGGAACTCTCTAGAAGAATATGTGGGTGTTCTCCACACATGAAATTTAGGAAAACAGGATGGATTCAGAGATGAAAGGAATGACATATTGTCTTTCTTGCTAACATAGATTCTTAATTACCCTATAGATTGCATCTGCAGTCTCAGGAAATATTAAAACCCATTTTAATCTAGATAAGTCATCATATAGCCTTTGTAAACATAAAGCCCAAATATCACAATGCTTTGTTCAAGCTGATTCCTAATATGTATGAAAATTAAACGCTGTTACAGCACATGAAGATTTCATAAAATATTTATGACCAGATCAGTCTTCGCTGAGAATAACAAAACGTGAAGTGTGCAAATTAGCTATCATATGGCTAAAAATATATGTACACCTTTAAATTTATTGGAAGATTTAGACTGTGAAGAACTGCAGGTTTTCAGCAAATTGGATAGGATTCAATATTTTTAGTCTGTCCAATAGGTCACTGTGTTTAAGGTATGATGCAAATGTTTAACAAATTATGAAATATAATTATGGACTGTGACATGGTTTCAAACTATATTTGTTTATTTTTTCAGAAGAGAAATGTTTTATTTTATTAACCTCAAATATCCCAAACATATTTGACCATTGTATTTTTTTTAACATGAAGGTAATACTAATAACAACAAAGGCAACTACCATTGCTGAATGCTTACTACGTACTGGACAGTATTTTAAGAACTTCATACATTAATCCTGTGATGTAAATATCATTTCTATTCCTAGTTAACTGATTAGAAAACTGAAGTATAAAGTAATTAAGAAATTTACTCAAGATCATGTAAGTGGTGATCACACAAGAAGTTGATATGAACTCAACTTCTCTGAACCTAGAGCCCTCACTCTAAACTACTATTTTAAAGTCTCCCACATTTAATGCCTACTATCTGTAGAAATTCTGTGGAATTAATGTTTCCAGGAAATCACTTGGGGAAACAACTGGATTAGAATGTTTTGTATGGACGACAGATAAATTGCTTTCACTTTTAATATTCACAAGGTCCTGAGGCTGTTACAGTACCTTTTCTAAAATGGTTTGCAGTAATGCCGAATATAAAAATTTCATTTTTTAAGATATTGGACTTCTCCAGAGTATGACCCTTTATAAATGTTTATTCTCTTTTTTTCCTTTTTATTTATTTATTTTTTTATTTTTTTGTTCCTCCCTGTGGGTAAAGCGGAATATAAATGTTTATTCTCTTGAGTTTTTCTGAATTAAATCTCTTACTGTGATAATTTAAAACTATTTTAGTTTTTATAATTTCGACTTTTATTTTAGATCCGATGGTCCATGTGCATTTTTGTTACATGGGTATGTTGCATGATTCTAAGGTTTGGGTATGAATGATCCCATCTCCTAGGTAGTAGGCATAGGACCCAATAGCAAATTGTTTAATGCTTGCTGCCCACCCCACTCCCCCTTCTAGTAGTCCCCAGCATCAAGTGTTGTCATATTTATGTCAGTGAATACCTGAGGTTTAGATCCTGCTTATAAGTGAAAATGTACAGTATTTGGTTTTCTTCTTCTTCTTTTTTTTTTACTTTTATTTTAGGTTTAGGGGTACATGAGCAGGTTTATTATATTGGTAAACTATGTGTCATGGGGATTTGGAGTGCAGATTATTTCACCTCCCAGGTAATAAGCATAGTAACCAATAGTAACCAATAAGTAATTTCTTTGATATTCTCGCTTCTCCCAACCCACTACCCTCGAGTTGGTCCCCTAGTGTCTGTTGTTCCCCTCTTTGTGTCCATGTGTTGCACCGTTTAGGTGCATTTAGAAGCAAGAACATGTGATATTTGTTTGTTTGTTGTTTTCCTTCATTAGTTTGATTAGGTCAATGCCTCTAGTTCCATCTACATTGCTGTAAAGGACATGATATTTTTCTTTTTTGTGACTATGTAGACTGTGTAACATTCCATCGTATATATGTACCACATTTTCTTTTGTTTTCTTTCTTTTTCTTTTTTTGAGATGGAGTCTCCCTCTGTCACCCAGCCTGGAGTTCAGTGGTGTGATGTCGGCTCACTGCAACCTCTGCCTCCCGGGTTCAAGTGATTCTCATGCATTAGCCTCCTCAATAGCTGGGATCACAGGCATGTACCACCATGGCCTGGCTAATTTTTGTATTTTTAGTAGAGACAGGGTTTCACCATGTTGGTCAGCCTGGTCTCAAACTCCTGACCTCATAATCTGCCCATCTTCGCCTCCCAAAGTGCTGGGATTACAGACGTGAGCCACTGTGCCTGGCCACCACATTTTCTTTATCCAGTCTACCACTGATGGGCAGTTAGGTTGATTCCATGTCTTTGCTATTGTGAATAGTGTTATGATGAATATACATGTGCATGTGTCTTTATGGTAGAACAATTTATATTGCTTCGAGTAGATACTTAATAATGTACTTCTGGGTTGAATGTTAATTCTGTTTAAAGTTCTTTGAGAAATTGCTACACTGTTTTCCACAATGGCTGAATTAATTTGCATTCCTACCTGCAGTGTATAAGAGTTCCCTTTTCTCTGCAACCTTGCCAGCATCTGTTATTTTTTGACCTTTTAGTAATAGCCATTCTGACTGGTATGAGATGGTATTTCACTGTGGTTTTGATTTGCATTTCTCTAATGATTAGTGCTGTGGAACGCCTTTTCATATGCTCATTGGTCATGTGTATGTCTTCTTTTGAAATGTGTGTTCATGTCCTTTGCACACTTTTTAATGGGGTTTTTTGATATTGCTTGTTGATTTAAGTTTCTTATAGATTCTGGATATTAGACCTTTGTTGGATGCATAATTTGCAAATATTTTCTCCCATTCTGTAGGTTGTCTGTTTACTCTGTTGATAGTTTCTTTTGCTGTGCAGAACTCTTCAGTTTAATTAGTTCCCATTTGTCCATTTTTGTTTTTGTTGCAATTGCTTTTGTCACCTTTGTTATGAAATCTTTGTCAGGGCCTATGTCCAGAATGATATTTCCTAGGTTGTCTTCCAGGATTTTTATGGTTTTAGGTTTTACATTTAAGTGTTTAATTCATCCTCAGTTGACTTTTGTGTATGGCGTAAGGAAGGGGTCCAGTTTTAATCTTTTGGATATAGCTAGCCAGTTTTCCCAACACTATTTATTCAATAGGGAGTCCTGTCCTCATTGCTTGTTCTTGTTAACTTTGTTGACTATTAGATAGTTGTAGGTGTGTGGCATTACTTCTGGGCTTTCTCTTCTGTTCCATTGGTTTATGTTCTGTTTCTGTACCAGTACCATGCTGTTTGGTTACTGTAGCCCTGTATTATAATTTGAAGTCAGGTAACATGATGCTTCCTGCTTTGTTCTTTTCACTTAGGATTGCCTTGGCTATTTAGGCTCTTTTTTGGTTCCATATGAAATTTGAAATATATTTTCCTAAATTATATGAAGAATGTCATTGGTAGTTTGATAGAAATAGCATTGAATCTATAAGTTGCTTTGGGCATTATGGCCATTTTAACAATATTGATTATTCCTGCCCATGAGTATGGAATGTTTTTCCATTTGTTTGTGTCATCTCTGATTTCTTTGAGCACTGTTTTATGATTCTCATTTTACAGATCTTTCACCTCCCTGGTTAGCTTTATTTCTAGGTATTTTATTCTTTTTGTGGGTATTGTGAATGGGATTGCATTCTTGATTTGGCTCTCAGCTTGGATGTTGTTGGTGTCTGACAATGCTTCTGATTTTTTTTTTTTTTTTTTTTTTTTTTTTTTGAGACAGAGTTTCGCTCTTGTCACCCAGGCTAGAGTGCAGTGGCGTGATCTCGCTCACTGCAACCTCCACCTCCCAGGTTCAAGTGATTCTCCTGCCTCAACCTCCCATGTAGCTGGGATTACAGGCACCTGTCACCATTCCCAGCTAATTTTTGTATTTTTAGTAGGGACTGGGTTTCGCCATGTTGGCCAGGGTGGTCTCGAACTCCTGACCTCACATGATCCACCTGTCTCAGCCTCCCAAAGTGCTGGGATTACAGGTGTGAGCCATTGCTCCCAGCCAGCTTCTGATTTTTGTACATTGATTTTGAATCTTGAAACTTTGCTGAAGTTGTTTATCAGATCAAGAAGCTTTTGGGCAGACACTATAGGATTTTTCTAGGAGTAAAATCATATTCTCTGAAAACAGGGATAGTTTGACTTCCTCTCTTGGTATCTGGTTTCCTGTTTCTGTGTTAATTCCCTTAGGATAATGGTCTCTAGCTGCATTTGCTGCAAAGGACATTATTATTATTTTTAATGGCTGTATAGTGCCCCATGATGTAGATGTACCCCATTTTCTTGATCCAATCCACCATTGATGGGTGCCTAGGTTGATTCCATGTCTTTGCCATTGTGGTGATGAACACACTCAAATTATATTTAGTTTGAATTTTACAGCTGAACAAACTCACATTCCCTGACTAATTACAAACCAGGTACTTTGAGCTCTATTACAAATACAGTGGTGTTATAATACCTCCATTTTAGGGTTCTTGTTGGCATTAAATGATATAACAAAGGCAGTGTGTCTAATACAGTGTTTGGCACTTGTAGACACTGAATAAATGTTAGTACCATTTTGTTTTTTGCCTTATTTTTATCATCAACTTTAATTATTCTAATAAAAATATGATCACCTAAAATATATGCAAGGGAAAAAAGAACTCATCTGGATGAGCTTGAAGGTTCAAGTCTCAAGTATAACAATAAGTCAAAGCTTGAGATGGTTATACAGGAAAGTAGCAGTTTCATGGATCTCTGGATGCAACAGGTTCTAGATAAGAGAGTCCATATGAAGTGTGTACTCTCCCTCCAGGGACCCATGCATTGTGAGGACACATGTGTATACATATGAGGTAAAGTACTTTTTTGATGCTATCCTCACAATTATTTTTTTTTAGGAATGGAATTTCGCTCTTGCCATCCAGGCTGGAGTGCAGTGGTGCAATCTCGGCTCACTGCCACCTCTGCTTCCCAGGTTTAAGTGATTCTTCTGCTTCAGCCTCTCGAGTAGCTGGGATTACAGGAGCCCGCCACTACGTCTGGCTAATTTTTGTATTTGTAGTAGAGACGGAGTTTTGCCATGTTGGCCAGGCTGGTCTCAAAGTCCTGACCTCATGTGATCTACCTACTTCTGCCTCCTAAAGTGCTTGGATTGCAGGTGTGAGCCACAGCACCCAGCCTCTTTTTTTTTTTTTTTTTTTTTTTTTTTTTTGATGGAGTCTCACTCTGTTGCCCAGACTGGAGTGCAGTGGCGTGATCTTGGCTCACTGCAACTTCCAGCTTCCTGGTTCAGGCAATTCTCCTGTCTCAGCCTCCCAAGTAGCTGGGATTACAGGTGCCTACAATCACGCCCAGCTAATTTTTGTATTTTTAGTAGAGACAGGTTTTCACCAGTTTGACCAGGATGGTCTCGATATTCTGAACTTGTGATCCACCTGTCTTGGCCTCCCAGAATGCTAGGATTATAGGCATGAGCCACTGTGTCTGGCCCCCTCATAATTTTTCTACATATATAAACCTATTCTAAAATAAAATATTTGTTTAAAAAATACACTCTGAGGAAACAATCCAAAATGAAAATACACATACATGGAAATACATATATATTTTTTCCCTTTATTCTTTTTGTGTTTTCTTGCATACATATACTTTTGAAAGTGGAAAACCTTCATAGTAAAAATTTTGGGTTGGGTGCAGTGGCTCATACCTGTAATCCTAAGCATTTTGGGAGGCTGAGGCTGGCACATCACCTAAGGTCAGGAATTCGAGACCAGCCTGACCAACATGGCAGAACCCTGTCTCTACTAAAAATACAAAAATTAGCTGGGCGTAGTGGTGGGAACCTGTAATCCTAGATACTCGGGAGGCTGAGGCATGAGAATCGCTTAAACCCAGGAGGTGGAGATTGCAGTGAGCCTAGATCATGCCACTGCACTCCAGCCTGGGGGATAGAGTGAGACTCTGTCTAAAAAAATAATAAAATTGAAATAAATAACATCTAAAAAACTGGTAATATAAACTGTGTGGTCCACAAATAATAGTAGATACTATATTGTTATTAAAAATTCACAAAATTTGGAATATCTTAATATGTGGGAAATCATACGTGAGATATGAAAAGACAAAACATAGTATATTTACTTTGGTTATAAAATTTCAAAAGATAGGAATATTCACATTAAAAATAACTTGAAAAGGATATGCTACAATGAAGTAGTTGGCATTTGAAATTTGTCTATGTTTTCTGTGGATATATCAAATAAAATATTCATAAGAAATATTCCTTTATTCAGATACAAAAATGCTCTCCTCACTCAGACTAGTTATTCTGAACATTTTTTGTTTTTCTCAACCTAATTGTTGGACTCTTGAGAAATAGTGCCCTTTCTATTCCAAAATTTAGTGATATGAACAGTGCTTACTACCTTGACACTGCCTTGTGTAAAGAATTCAAGAAAAATTTATTAAATGAAAATTTAATATAATCTACTTGCTAACTCCTAAAACTTTTTTTAAAGCTTTATGTTCGATACTATACAAATTTTTTTTTCTTTTTTTTTTTTTTCTTTTTTATTGCATTTTAGGTTTGGGGGTACATGTGAAGAACATGGAAGATTGTTGCATCGGTACACACATGGCAGTGTGATTTGCTGCCTTCCTCCCCCATCACCTATATCTGGCATTTCTCCCCATGCTATCCCTCCCCAACTCCCCCACCCCCCACTATCCCTCCCCTTTTTCCCCCTGACAGACCCCAGTGTGTGATACTCCCCCTCCCTGTGTCCATGTGTTCGCATTGTTCAACACCCGCCTATGAGTGAGAACATGCGGTGTTTGATTTTCTGTTCTTGTGTCAGTTTGCTGAGAATGATGGTTTCCAGGTTCATCCATGTCCCTACAAAGGACACGAACTCATCGTTTTTGATGGCTGCATAATATTCCATGGTGTATATGTGCCACATTTTCCCTGTCCAGTCTATCATCGATGGGCATTTGGGTTGGTTCCAGGTCTTTGCTATTGTAAACTGTGCTGCAATGAACATTCGTGTGCATGTGTCCTTATAGTAGAACGATTTATAGTCTTTTGGATATATACCCAGTAATGGGATTGCTGGATCAAATGGAATTTCTATTTCTAGGTCCTTGAGGAATCGCCACACCGTCTTCCACAATGGTTGAACTAATTTACACTCCCACCAACAGTGTAAAAGCGTTCCTATTTCTCCACATCCTCTCCAGCATCTGTTGTCTCCAGATTTTTTAATGATCGCCATTCTAACTGGCGTGAGATGGTATCTCAATGTAGTTTTGATTTGCATTTCTCTAATGACCAGTGATGATGAGCATTTTTTCATATGTTTGTTGGCTTCATGTATGTCTTCTTTTGTAAAGTGTCTGTTCATATCCTTCGCCCACTTTTGAATGGGCTTGTTTGTTTTTTTCTTGTAAATGTGTTTCAGTTCTTTGTAGATTCTGGTTATCAGCCCTTTGTCAGATGGGTAGACTGTAAAAATTTTTTCCCATTCTGTTGGTTGCCAATTCACTCTAATGACTGTTTCTTTTGCTGTGCAGAAGCTGTGGAGTTTGATTAGGTCCCATTTGTCTATTTTGGCTTTTGTTGCCACTGCTTTTGGTGTTTTGGTCATGAAGTCCTTGCCTACGCCTATGTCCTGAATGGTTTTGCCTACATTTTCTTCTAGGGTTTTTATGGTGTTAGGTCTTATGTTTAAGTCTTTAATCCATCTGGAGTTAATTTTAGTGTAAGGTGTCAGGAAGGGGTCCAGCTTCTGCTTTCTGCACATGGCTAGCCAGTTTTCCCAACACCATTTATTAAACAGGGACTTGCTTCCACATTGTTTGTTTTTGTCAGGTTTGTCAAAGATCGGGTGGTTGTAGATGTGTTGTGTTGCATCAGAGGTCTCTGTCCTGTTCCATTGGTCTATATCTCTGTTTTGGTAGCAGTACCATGCTGTTTTGATTACTGTAGCTTTGTAGTATAGTTTGAAGTCCGGGAGTGTGATGCCTCCAGCTTTGTTCTTTTTGCTTAGAATTGACTTGGCTATGCGGGCTCTCTTTTGGTTCCATATGAAGTTTAAGGTGGTTTTTTCCAGTTCTGCAAAGAAGGTCATTGGTAGCTTGATAGGGATAGCATTGAATCTGTAAATTACTTTGGGCAGTATGGCCATTTTGACAATATTGATTCTTCCTAGCCATGAACATGGAATATTTCTCCATCTGTTTGTGTCCTCTCTTATTTCATTGAGCAGTGGTTTGTAGTTCTCCTTGAAGAGGTCCTTTACGTTCTTTGTTAGTTGTATTCCTAGGTATTTTATTCTCTTTGTAGCAATTGTGAATGGCAGTTGGTTCTTGATTTGGCTGTCTTTAAGTCTGTTATTGGTGTATAGGAATGCTTGTGATTTTTGCTCATTGATTTTATATCCTGAGACTTTGCTGAAGTTGCTTATCAGTTTCAGGAGATTTTGGGCTGAGACGATGGGGTCTTCTAGATATACAATCATGTCGTCTGCAAATAGAGACAATTTGACTTCCTCCTTTCCTATTTGAATACCCTTTATTTCTTTTTCTTGCCTGATTGCTCTGGCTAGAACTTCCAGTACTATATTGAATAGGAGTGGTGAGAGAGGACATCCTTGTCTAGTGCCAGATTTCAAAGGGAATGCTTCTAGTTTTTGCCCATTCAGTATGATATTGGCTGTTGGTTTGTCGTAAATAGCTTTTATCATTTTGAGATCGTTCCATCAATACCTAGTTTATTGAGAGTTTTTAGCATAAAGGGCTGTTGAATTTTGTCAAAGGCCTTCTCTGCATCAATTGAAGCATTTTCGTAATTTTGGTTTTTTTTTGAGACAGCTTCACTCTTTTGCCTAGGCTGGAGTGCAGTGGCATGATCTCGGCTCACCACAACCTCTGCCTCCAAGGTTCAAGTGATTCCCGTGGGATTTCTGTTGATTCTTATACTTTATAGATTATTTAGAATTTTCTATGTACAATTATGTATGATTATGTTATCTGTAAATAATGACTGCTTTATTTCCTCCTTTGCAATCTCTCTCTTTTTTGGAGACAGAACCTCACTCTGTTACCCAGCCTGGAGTTCTGGAGTGCAGTGGCGCGACCTTGGCTCACTGCAACCTCCACCTTGCCTAACCTGCAAGCTCTCTTTCTTTTTCTTGTCACTTTGCATCAACTAGGACTTTCAGCAGAATGTTTAGTAGAAACAAAGATAGTGGGAGTGTTTTTTTTTTTTTAATTCATAATCTGTCACGGGTTAGATACCTTGGGAAGTAGGCTGTAAGACTGCAATTAGCATGCAAGATGTTTGCTAGCAATGATTTTGGGATCCACCCATGTGAATTGAAAGGAGTGAAGGAGAACTGGACTTTAGAGAAGTTAGGCTGCGATGCAATCTCAGTGAATGGATATCCTTTTCAAGTAGTTCTAAAGGAAGGGGAGCAGTCTCTATGTCTCAGTATCTATCAGTGGTTGAGGACTACCAAGGGTAAGTAGTGTGACCTGAGGATGAGGGTGACTCAGGATGAGGTGACTGTCTTCAGTCAACCCAATTCCCAACTCAAGGAATAGTCAACTAAAGGGCTCTGCCAAAAATACCCCTAGAGGCTGGTAAACAGTTCTTCAGTTCTGAAAAGTCAGCATCTTCCACACAAGTTTTCATGGGGAAAGATGTTAAATTTCACAATGATATTTGTGCCTCAGTGTTCTCTAAACAATAAATATAACAATAGTTAAAAAAAATAATGATAATATAATAGGACAACAAACAAAAACACAGTAACTAACATTTCTGTAATGGAATATTAAATGGTACTTTTCTTATCATCTCAGGATTTCAGCTAAAGTCCCAATTGAGCCTGATGGATGATAGAACCCTGTGACATTTTGCAAAGAGACATTTCTAGGCAGGATGTACTAAAAGATATGTGGCTTTGTGTGTATTACTTCAAATAGCCTAGATAAAAGAAAAATTTGAAAAGAAAAAGCTGTCTATATCGTGGTCTTACCTCCCTTGAGGCAAAATAAGTTGCCCTCTAGAGATTTTTGTTGTTGATAATGTCATTTTCTTTTTCCCAAGAGAGGAGACTGGAATTTTATTCCTCAGCTGGATATTTATTGAACTGTAGAAATGCACAGTCTTGCCTTATACTTCCCTTACCGACCATGAGGTCATTTGGGAATGTCTGTAACATAGACACTGGTGCCTGTATCTGGGAAATTTGAAATTCAAGGTAAGGTAGAGTTGTTCATGACAGCAGGAAGAGCAAAGAAGCTAGTTTTGATATCAGCAGCATGAATGCAAATTTCCATGGGCCAAGTGAATCTGGTGAAAAAATGGCCACTTGTGCCATCTTGACAGGACCCTGTCAAAGAAGATTGTTTATGGAGTGTGATGACCTTAGCTGAGTCTGTGGGATCATCACTGGAATGAGAGGGGAGGATACAGAAATGAAAGGGGTCATGTACCTTTGTCAGAGAATGGTGTCATGTAGCGATCATAGAGGGAGTCTCCAGAAAACCCTCCAACACTCTGTCAGAAACTGTGAAAAGACCTGCATTCTGCACCTGCCATCACTGAGGATGCATATAGATTATAACAGCACCACACAAGGAAGACAATTGTCTTTTCCTTTAACTTCTTTTCTGACAATTACCTCCCACCCACATGACCCTGGAAGTGTGAGTACCAGGTCAAACAGGAAAAAGGAGAAGAGATCAGCAAACCTTCTCAGACCACAGATCTGGCCTGAGCAGATGGGAGTGGGGCATAAGTCAGTGGTGGTGGTGGTGCACGGAAGATACGGAATTAGATAGGATATTAACGTTCTGATTTAGTCTGGAGTTTTAGAGGTGTGGCTAGTCTTTAAAACTAACTTTTTAAACAACTATAATATTTGCTCATGATGTTGCCAAGAAGTAGATAAGAGTGATCCAAAACACTGCTTAAGGGCAGTAGTAAGAGAAACACAAAGCCATGAAAACCACTAAACTCAGACAATAACAATAATAGTGACAACCAATGAAAGTAATCACTAACTTTCAGTCAGAGTTTTGCCATTTATGAAGCACTTCCACAGGGTCTAACTTAGAATTATCTGTGTAGTTGGTCCTCCTCAATACAATAATCAGTATTGTTTTTCTTTCCACTTCAGAACCCTGGAACAAACTGTAGCTCTTCCTGGAATGCTGTTCCTCCTGTTTTAGTCTAGTTAATTTTTGCTGCTATTTTGGAGGCTGCATCATTCAATGTCTTTGTCTCACAAAAGCTATCTGTAACTGTCCAGTCAGTTCTACCCATTTTATGCTTTCATAGCACTCACTATTTCCACTTCAGAGTACTTTTCCCAATTTTACTTAAATAATTACTTGTGGAATTAATTGGTTAATACCTATGTCTCCAGTTAGAATCTAAGCTTCTCGAGGGGCATAGCTTTAGTGGATCTTGCTCAGTATTGATTTTCTGGCAGCTACCACAAAGCTTTACACATAGCATAAGTTTAATAGGGATATCAGCTGAATAAATGAAGGAATGGTGAAAGAATTAATATGACTCAAGATTCCTTGTTCCTAAGAAGAGTTTCTCTGGATTCAATGGTCTGTAAAGCTATAGGCCCAAATGACTTCCTGATAGTGGACATTTGTAGCTGGATTTAATATTTCACTGTGGTTTGTTAGGAGATACTGAACTGGGTAGGGAAGGCCGTCACTTACAAGGACATGGGTATGGGAAGAAGGGAGTGTGCAGATAGCTCATGGGGTGGGGCACAGGTGAACTTGTTTGATTTTAGACAGCTACTGTTCAATAAAAAGAATGCAAGTCCCTTTCACTTTTATCTCTGTGGAGATAATGGAAGATTGACATTTTTTTTTCTTTTTTTTTTTTTCTACTATTGACAATGTGCATTTTGAAAGACTGACAGTTTTTTTAAGGCACGTTCTTTGGTTCCTTTGAAGGAAAGTACTAAGGGAAAAATGTCAGGCTAACATCAAAGGCAGTGCTTTTGATAATATTTTAAAAAGGTTATGCATGCTACCTTTTATTCTGCAGTCAATTAAACACCTTCATTTTTAAACATAAAACTCAGGAGCTCAATTTCTCTTTCTTTTCGATGGTATTTTTTATCCATGAAAAATTGAGCATATTTTTTCAATGAATTATTGGAAAAGATGAACCACCCATCCATAAAAGCTTATAAAACCACTATATACCCTCTTTGACATTTTAGTTAATGTGGTAATATTTTTGAATTCTACTTAATGTAGAGTATTTCTAAAAATACATACATAAACCTTTGCCCTGAGGCTTCCTAATTAAACTAAAGCAAGTTTAATTAATTTCATTGAAATGTTGTTTCTTTTCTGACTTTTGAATAGAATGATTGTTGAGGGTCCCTTCCAGGAACAGAATACCATCCACTCACTTTCTTACTAAGAAAATTGGCTTTTTAATCTTCATTTGTTAACAGCTATCTTTGGCCTCAACAACCTGGAAGTATCACATAAAACAATTCAGGAAACTCTTCCAAGAAAGGTCATCTGTTTAAAAAATAAGTGTGTTTATTCAGTATGTAAACTAAATGCAGCAGTTTAATGAAATAATTAAATAATTTAGCTTTTTGATAATGACAGAGCTCTATAGTGGCTGGTAACGTCATGACAAATAATTATAGTATGATATGATTTTTCTCTCTATAATCATAAATAAGCTTAAGAATCAAAGCTTATAAGACATTTATGAATAAAAAGAACATTTCCCCTCCATTATTCTGGCTTAATTATAACCATAGGCCATATCTTTCTTGGGAAGATAAACAAAGCAAATGTAATAATAAAAGTTTCATCTCAACCATGAATTTTCATGATGAACAAAATAGAGATCAAAGTCATATTGCTCTAAATGTTAAAAGTGCTGTGACCTTATTTTGTGTCCCCCAAGTTGGCAAAGCTTGACAGATTGGCTAACGCTATTATTTTATTTAGAAAAAAAATTGATCTTGTAAATACAGGTAGTTTCTCACTCAGGAGTTTGGTATTGTTCTTTATTTATTCAAATCATTTTTTATACTCTCTAGTGGAGTTTTCAGTTTAAGCCTGAGCCAAGTATACCCTTGGAATTCTGATAGGTATGATAATGTCTGGGAAATTGACAGGGAAGTCCCCTGAGGTTTAATTGCATGAGAGAATGAGGCATTTACTGGAAGAGAATTTGATTCTCAGGGAAGAGGATGCCAGGCAACAAGTCAATCTTAACAAATCTGTGGTCATAGGTGGGGAATAAATAGGACTGAGAGGCCCTAAGAGAGCACAGTATTTATCTCCTATTGCAGTCACATTCCCCTTGCTCCATTCTTTATTCGTATCTAAATTTCCTAGAGGATAAGTTTTGTAATTAAAAAAGAAGAAAATACCATGTTCCTATAAACTGCTTCAGATAGCATGTCACAAAGGTTTTTCTTTGGTATTCTTCATACAGAATATAATCCCAAATGAGAGAGGGGTCCTCTCTAGTCTTCTCCACAGAACGCAGGGCAGTACTGCACTCAGAAGGCTCAGAGGGCAAGCAAGACTTGAATCAATGGTCACCAGAAAGTAGCTGCTAACACAATGGAGGTGGCAGCTGTGCCTGGTGTGGCAGAGGGGCAGGGAGGACATTCTTAGAGGAAGTGGTATATCCAAGTAGTATATCTAAGCTGTAGTGCCTTGAAGGATGGTGGAGTTCAACAGAAGTACAATAACAGAAAAAGCACCGGTGGAAATGGAAACATCAATGTAAAGTGCTCATCTGACAAAGCAGCTCTTGGAGGAACAGAGCTCAGCTGTAGGTACTAGGAAGAGAGCAAAATCACACTGGGACATGGTGGCATGGTGGGGTATGGAGGGAGGATTTTGCAGGAGAAATTCTGAAAGAGGAGGTGAGACGAGTGATTGTAAATGTGAGTTACTGATACTGGTGAAATGCAATTTTAAGTTTTGGTTTGAAATCCTCAAGGGAAACAGACCACAGAACTCTGTGCAACTTTCTTAATAAAAGCCCTAAATATTATATGGGTTGGTTGGTTTCATTTTTGATAGCTATGGTAAGTCTGAGCTTTTTTTTCTGGTTTTGTATTTTAATTTTAATTAATTTCTATTTTATCTATTTTTCAAAGCCAACAAAAATCTGAAAAAAATTACTGAAGCAGCTTTGCACAGTGGCAGTATCGTAGTCAATGAGGTTTATCCGAGGCGTGATTATTGCTAATTGAAAACTTTTCCCAATACCCCGCCATGATGACTTGAAATATGGTCGGCGTTGGCAATTTTTGGCAGTCTCTATGGAGACTGAATCAAAAAAAAAATTATTGAGGTAAATTGTAATAAAATAATAAAAGTAAGAAGAGTCAAAAATTAATTTAAAGGTAATAGCTGAGTAGGAAATGAGAGGTTATATTTAATTTTTTTTTAAACTATGAGGTTTGGGTTTATGTTAACTAATACAGTTAGATGTAATAAGTTTTGGATATTCCAGTAGTCAAAGCAAAGAGAAAAAATATGATAGGATGTACAATACTTTTACATTTTTAGGTAATATTACACCTATTTTTTATTATGACCTTTTAAAAAATATTTTCCCTCATAAGCAATATACAAATGCATCTCATTAAATATTTCCAGCAATACTATATATATACTATATATACTTGCATATATATATATACACACACACACACACATTGTATATATCAGTAATTGCATATATATATGTATATATATATATATATATATATATGTGCTTGCTTCTGAGAGGGGAGAATAGAATCTTTATTGTATACTGTATTGTGTGTATACACACACACACACACAAATTAAGATTCTATGCTCCCTCTTATAAGCAAGTACTTTTGACATATATGTATCTTTGCATTACTTTTCTCTATTTGTTTGTGGCTGTTCACTCATATATAAGGTTGAGCCCTTAGTGAGATCTGTATGAGAAGGCTTTAAAGGAGGAGTTGTGATTTTATCTGTGAGGGTTGTGGTTTCTATGTATCAAAAAATTTTGGAAGATGATAACTAAAATGTTAATATTTTCCTTGATTAGAAGAATAAAAATAATTTAGATTTTTTCACAGATCCCTATATTTTCTAAAATTTTTATATTGACTATTTATTATATTTTACATTTAAAAACCCCTCAGTGTCAATTTAAATAAATAATACCAGTCAGTTTCTAAGGGCATAGATGCAAAAAGAAGACTGTAAGGCAGAGGTTCACATTTTAGGACATTATGTAATGCTTGTTTGGTCAAAATCTATTAGAAGTTTACATAAAATTGTTTAGTAATACCAACTAATAAACTGCATGCAGCTTGCTTTTTCTTTCTCAGTTCTATGAATAACTTATTAATTCTTAATAGTTAGTGGACAGGCCCAGTTTGAGTTTTTTTTGTTTTTTTTTTTAATACTTAGATTTAGTTTCTGCTAAATAGCTTATGCAAGCATTGAGGGCCCACAAGCAAACTTAGAGGTTATGGCATTGGGAATATTGCTTATAAACCTCAGCTAATTCTGTGTAGATCATATAGTGCCATCTATACCCATTGGCTGACGTTAAGTTCTTTACAACCAATGTTTACTAAAAGTTGACTATGTGCTGGATGTTTTGATAGATACCAACAAGAAAAAGAGAAATAATATACAGATCTTGCTTTCAAGACTAGTGATAAAAATCAGTTAACCTTCAATGACTGAAGGTTAATACTTATTGTGGCTCTTGAGTAGATTGAAGTATAAAACCAAAGAAGAGAGCTGACATGAATCTTAGTAAGATAAAATTGTACTGTATGCTGACTTATTTTTCTCAATTATTTATACAACAGATGTAGAACTGGTAAAATTATTTGAAAATTAACAAGATGTTCTTGATAATTTTCCTCGTGTTTAGAGTCCTAAATGTTAAGTGTTTGAGTGACGCTTCTGATGTAGAGTTTTCCTCTGTTAGTAACAGGTCTCCAGACTTTGAATCAAAATTGCTCTAATAATAGTTTGTTTCCTTTTTTGTAGACCAGCCCAAATTTGAAGCATAATTTACCAGTGTGGTTCCACCAAAGCCCCCTAAGCTCTACTCCATACTGCAGTATAAGTTAAGGTCTTTCTGATAGTACCATATTGTGGACTGATATTTGTAAAGCTTAATTTTGCTGTGTAGGTTCCCAACCAAGCTGTGATCTGCATGAGATCCAAGTAGGGAGCTAGTTCATTTGAAAAGAGTTAAGATCCAGTTGAGAATTAGCTGATAAATACAAAAAATGTACTTAACCAAGTGAAGCACTTACAGGACAGCGATTACTTGTTAAGATTTTTATCCTTTATGTTTAATATTCATGAGCGCTGATCCACGCAAGATTTCTTAGAAGCCTTCAGAAAATACTAATTAAATGAGAGTAGGGGTATTGTATCTGCTGAAGCTATTTTCCGACAGATTACATTGTAAAGAAGTTAACCCAGAATGAATGTTCCAACGCCTACTCAGCGTAATAGCAGGAGCAATTCTTCTTTAGAAATCCAAGCTCTGATGAATGCATTTTCCAAGATCGAAAAGCACAGTGCCTTGAATAAATCTAATAAGGCTCACCTTGTTTTGGGAAATATTTGCTGAGTTCCACTAAGCAAAGGCCCTAAGACTGATTTGAGTGATAACAAGGCCTGAACATCTGAAGAAGTCCTTAGAGTAGATGCTGACTCCTGTCTATTCGCAGTTCCAATAAATGATTTTTAAAAATTCCTTTAGTTTTATTAATTTCACAAGGTAAATGTCCTGAATAATTTCTGCCTTGAAAAGGTTTGATGAACCATTAACATTAGCATCATTAAAAATAGTGAACTCATTCATGAATTGTGTATTTTAAATTTTAAATCCAAATAATTTTTAACTTTCTTTCCTTTGAAAAGTTAGAGTGACAATGAAAATTAGTATCCCATGGTCTCTTGATTGAATCTGAGATTCAGTGATTAAGGAAGGATCATAATTTACTTTTTATAATACAGCAATTGACTATTTTCAATCACCACCAAAACTAGATGTGAGATATATATATCATCTCCGTCTCCGGTTCTTGACACAGAGCTACTAAAATCCTTGTAATTTTCTGAGCAAAAGGGGTGCTAGAAGCATTTTTTAATTATAATATTTGGTCTTAGTCCCTGGTTTCTGACAGGAAAGCTTCCAAGATCTTTGAAATCTCCTGAGTGGTGAGAGTATTTTTTGCATGCTAATGAGATTACTGGTGGTTGGGGACCCCTAGATAACTTCAGATTGGAGGCTGGTCACCAGAAAGATCACGGCATGATTGGAGAGTTATAACTTTCAGCCCTACCTGCTGACTTTCAGAGAATGAAAAGAGGATGAAAATTGAGCCAATCATCAACAGCCAATGATTTAATCAGTCATGTCTCTAAAGTGGCATGATAAACAAAACCTCCATAGAAACCCCAAAGAATGAGGTTTAGAGAGCTTTGAGGTTGATGAATGCATCCACATGCTGGGAGGGGGGTGCGCCCCAACTCCATGGGGACAGAATCTCCTATTCTTAGGACTCTTTTGGACCTCACCCTATGTGCCTCTTCATCTAGCCATTTGTTTGAATCCTTTAGACTATCTTTTATTGTAAACTGGTATACATAAGTAAAAGATTTCCCTGAGGCCGGGCGTGGTGGTTCGTGCCTGTAATCCCAGCACTTTGGGAGGCTGAGGCAGGTGGATCAGAAGATCAAGGGATCAAGACCCTCCTGGCCAACATGGTGAAATCCTGTCTCTACTAAAAATACAAAAATTAGCCCAGCATGGTGGCGTGCACCTGTAGTCCCAGCTACACAGGAGGCTGAGGCAGGAGAATCACTTGAACCCGGGAGGTGAAGGTTGCAGTGAGCCAAGATTGCGCCACTGCACTCCAGCCTGGCAACAGAGAGAGACTGTCTCAAACAAACAAACATATTTCTCTGAGTTCTGTGAGCCATTATGACAAATTATCAAGTATGAGGAGAGGGTCTCAGGAACTCCCAATTTATAGTCAAATCAGACAGGGGTGTCAGTAATTTGATGGCACACTGCTTGCAATTGGCATCTGAAGTGGGTGGGGCAGTCTTGTGTGATTGAACCCTTAGACTGTGGGGTCTGCACTAACTCCAGGTAGTTAGTTTCAGTTGAATTAAATGATAGGACATGCATTTCATGTCCAGAGACTTGGAGAATTGGCTGCTGGTGTGGAAAAGTACATTTGGTGTCAGAAGTGTAGTGAGAAGAGAAGTGGTTTGTTGTTATTGCTGTTGTTAGTAGGACATGCAGAACCAGATGGAGGAAATAGATTCCTAAATAAGAGCAAATGAAAACCATGGAGATTAGTAGATCCAGAATGTTTAACTGAGGTAGTCTGGTTTCAAAAACAATTCCCTTCCCAGAAAATCAAAAGTGATTGTGAATTTATGGATAAACACCAATACAGCGTGGAGATTTCCTAGACAAAGATGATGACATTCTATAGCTTGCTTACCATGGATCTGGGAGTGCAATTATTTTAGGAAAAAAGGATCTCTGGCCCAGAGTAAAATTTGAGCCAGCAATGTCAGGGGGCATATTGTAAAAAGAAAGAAGGCTCTTCAGAATTAAATTTAGGCTCAAGAATGCAATTTAATTGCCAATCTGGTTTGGCAATTTGTTAATAGTTTCTTTGGGAATGTTTTAGGACTATAGATAAATAAAAAGAGATGTCAAGGGAACAGAAAGAAAATACCAGATGGAGAACAAGGAACCTAGGATGTGGTACAGGTAATGGCAGCTTAGTCTAAAAACTTGTTAAGAATCTTACCACTGTTCCTATTAACATTAACAGGCTTTGGAAGTTGTCCAAACTCTTACATTGAATGGAATCAGCCTGAAACAAGGAGAAAAGATGGGTATAAATTCCAATGACACGAAATAATATTTTAATTTGTGTTGACTGATACCTATAATGATCACTTCAGCTATTTTCTGTTGGTTACTGTTGGCATCGCGAGTTAAATTCCATATATGAGGTGGTGTGGAGAGGGCCTGTGCTACCAGGAGTTTTATTTATTATTGTGGCTTTTCTCTATTACTTTTATGTGACCTAAATTATGTGACATGTTGACCGTAATTCATCTCTGCTCTTACAGAGTAAATGCCTATGGCATTTGATAGATAATGTGGTTTAAGGTCTTGAAATCTTCATTTTCCTTATGAACTTATGCTTGTCAGCCACCCACACATATCTCTATTTTTAGTCATCCCAGAACTAGGACTGTTTCTCCATGAACAGCTGACCTTTGTTGTCTTTGTTCACAGTTTTAGCTGACTTAATGAATCTTTGAGAACTCATTTCCCAAGAGTTTCAACCTGATACCAGAAACTCAGACAAGGAGATTCTACTTCCTAGAGACCAGGAGTCTTGAAGAGAGGACCATATCTGGTCTAAGAAAAAAAATGAAAAAGTTTAGGAGCAAGAGGAGCGGACACAAATGGGGGACAAATAACAGAAGAGGACCACTCCCCTGAGGTCAGGCCTAACAGATTGAATCAAATGTAACCTCTATTGTTCACACAGTGTGCGCATCTAACTTCATTTTTAGTGCTTTTCCTTCTCACTCCTTTTCTGCTACCTTTCTTATAGGGCCTTTGTAGGCATTGCCATTTGTGGTCACTATTTTATGACTCTGTGCTGAACTAAACAAATACCACAATTTTCCGATTGGAACATAGTTTATCCCCTTCATTCCGTCACTCTGTAGAATAGTCATGTAATTGGACTGAGTGTAACTCTCTCATTTTCCCCTCCTTCCATTGCCCCACTTCATTTCTTCAAGCACTTAAATGATTTTAAACCTTTCTCTAACCATTTCCTGCTGTAGGTTATTCTTTTCACCAGGGCAAGCAACTCAAAATATTGCTTTCATCATAATCACTGTCCTGTTTAAAAATTACCTGTAAAATGTCTTTTTAAAATTTTTTTATTTTTTTTTACTTAGACTTCCATCGTTTACTAAAGTATTTTTCTAGTTTTTTCTTTTCCTACCTCTGTGGTTCTCTGATATGGCTGATAACTAAAATCTCCTGGACAACTTTTAAAAAGTAGCAATGCCAGAGCCCCACCTCTAGAGCTTTTAGTTTAAGTGTCCAAGGGTATGGCCAGGAGATTAGAAAATTTTTCCTTGCTTTTAATTCCTCAGATATTTCTAACACACAGCCAGGTTTGAGAGCCACTTATCTATACCACTGGTTCTCAAAGTATAGTTCACAACCATCATCTGCATCACCTGGAAACTTGTTAGAAATGCAAATTGTTGAATCCCATCCCAGATTTACTAAGTCTGAGAAACTCTGGGGGTGGGGCCCAGCAATCTGTGTTTTAACAAGCTCTCCAGATGATTCTCATGTACTTCAAAGTTGTGCTGCCCAATATAGTAGCCACTAGTTATGTGTGGCTATTGAAAACTTCAAATGTGGCTAGTCCAAATTGAAATGTGCTGTAATATAAAGTACACACTGGACTTCAAAGGCCTCACACAAAACTAGAATGTAAAAATCACATGAATAATATTTAATTTAATTTAATTACATACTAAGGTAATATATTGGGTAGTTAAAATATACTGGTAAAATGAATATCTCCTATTTCTTTTTATTTATTTATTTTTTTTGAGAAGGAATCTCACTCTGTCGCCAGGCTGGAGTGCAGTGGCTGCAGTCTAGGCTCACTGCAACCTCCACCTCCCAGGTTCAAGTGATTCTCCTGCCTCAGCCGCCTGAGTAGCTGGGACTACAGGTTCCCGCCACCATGCCTAGCTAATTTTTGTATTTTTACTAGAGACGGGGTTTCACCAGTTTGGCCAGGATGGTCTTGATCTTTTCACCTTGTGATCCACCCACCTCGGCCTCCCAAAGTGCTGGGATTACAGACATGAGCCACCGTGCCTGGCTCTCTTTTTACTTTTTTGATGTGTCTGCTAGAAAACTTGAAATTAGCAAAGACCTGGAACCAACTCAAATGCCCATCAATGATAGACTGGACAAAGAAAATGTGACACATCTACACCATGGAATACTATGCAGCCATAAAAAACGACAAGTTCGTGTCCTTTGTAAAGACATGGATGAATCTAGAAACCATCATTCTCAGCAAACTGACAAAAGAACAGAAAACAACGCATGATTTCACTCACAGGCGAGTGATGAACAATGAGAACACTTGGACACAGGGGAAGGGAACAACACTCACAGCGATAGGTGAGGGGGTGGAGGGGAGGGGAGAGGAGGGACAGTGGGCCAGGCGGGGAGGATGGGGAGGGATAAACCGGGAGAAGCACCTGATGTAGGCAACAGGTGGAGGGGGGGAGGCAGGGATGGAGACAGCAAACCACCATGGCATATATGTACCTATGCAACAATCCTGCAGGATGTAGGAAGTGCACATGTACCCCAGAGCACAAAGTACAATTAAAAAAAAAAAGAAAACTTGAAATTCTATATTTGCCTTGCATTACATTCTGTTGGACAACACTAAAGTCTGAGAACCACTGATCTATGCAATCACTATTTTCTATACAGTTTTTTTTCCACGATAGTTTAAGCAGAACACGTTCAGAATTTCTGATTCCATACCTCTGGACCTTTCATATATCATCTTCTTCACTAGATGGTCCTTCCTACCTCTCCATACTTGTCCCACTATGGCTGATTCTTTTAGGCTCAACCTTTATATCTTATTTCAGAAGTATTTCTTAGCCACTGTAGCCTCTGGTGACTTCCTCTACCCCGCTTTTTTTTTTTTTTTGGTAGTTCCTGATTCCAAAAAGTAAGAGACATTCAGAAAGGAAACAATTGTGATTAGAGAACTCACGGAAAGGGGGCATGTGTGCTCAATCTTCTAGCATGCTAGAATCACTGAAGGGTGGAAGAGGAGAGGAACAGACAGAGCTAGTGAGATCAGTAGCTCCTGGACATCAGAGGCCATTTCCCCTCCCTTATGCATCCTCATAGTACAGTATGATGTATGTCCCACAGGGTAGGTACCCAATACATATGTGTGGTTGATGAAGTTGATGGACTTTAGAGGCTAGAGAGAGGACAACTCCTAGGAAACTGGACAAATGCCACAGGATCTAGAGTCTCTTTTAAAAAAAACTCCCCATGTCTCCGTCTTACTGAGATGGTTACCATGAAAGTTGCCAGATTAATTGTCTTTAGTCTTTCCTAGAGATCAAACTATCTACTTGGAGCTTTTGTGATGATGAGAATTGACATGGCAGTAGGGGGAGCATTTCACTATAGTTCATGTGATATTTTAGGAAATTTTCCCTATGTTTCTTATGTTTTATCTTACGTCTTGCCATAATTTTGCTTAAGGGATGGAAGATAGACTAGATAACCTCAAGACACTACTCTCTGCTGGGGAGTCAACTGCCTACATCACAGAAAGCAGACTGGTAGCATTGGAAGGACAGGCAATCCCCTTTCTAATCTATTTAAAACATAACCATACTTTCCATTCCCAATATTCTTCCTCTACTTTTCCAGTACTCTCTTGTAATTTCACACCATGATGAGACATTACTATGAAAGAGGAGTTTGTAAAGTGGAAAAATAAAAAGCACACCATGTTTCTTCCTATTTTATGACTTACTTGCTATCTGATATAGTTTGGATATTTGCCCTGCCCAAATCTCATGTTGGATTGTAATCCCCAATGCTGGAGCTGGTGCCTGGTGGGAGGTGTTTGGATCATGGGGTGGACCCTCATGGCTTGGTGCTTGCTGTCTTTGCAATAGTGAGTTCGTTCTCAGGATATCTGGTCATTTAAATGTATATGGCATCTCCCCCCCCCTATTTTATCTCCCTTGCTCCTGCCCTGCCATGTAAGATACCTGCTCTCGCTTCACCTTCCTGAGTAAAACCTTCCTGAGGCCTCCCTAGCAGCAGATGCCAACACTGTGTTTCCTGGACAGTCTGCAGAACCATCAGCCAATTAAACCTCTTTCCTTATAAATTACCAAGTCTCAGGCATTTTTTTATAGCAATGCAAGAATGGCCTAACACGCTACCCTTCATACCACTCTTGTATGTGAATTCATTCTGTTCCTTCTGTAATCATGCATTTTCAGATTTTAATGTTTAAGATTTCCAAGAAAACACAATTTAAACCACTAGACATTCCAGACGCTTTAGCAGTTGCTTCAAGCACTTCAAAAAGTTCTCGCATAAAAACGTGGATTTGATCATTGCAGGCTCCTCTGGGGTACAAGCAGTACCTCCTGAATTGACCAGAATTTTCTGCCCCAGAATCCTTTAATCCTCATTATAGGAAAAGAAATATCTACTTGCAAATACTTTTTGAGGCTCAAATGGTGATGTTCTAAATTCAATTAAGATATATGAATCCCAAGACAACAAAGTACCTGAGTATGGTATTATGAAGTTATAAATTACCAATTTCTCATCACCACCTTGAAAAGCAAGTTTAAAAAAAAATGAACCTGCTTGCAAATGAACCTGTAAAATACCACCAGCCAAGCATGGGATTGGAATAAAGCATTTCATCAAAGTGTCCATAGATCATTTCTTCTAGATGAGTATCTTACAGATTATCACACACAGTGCACATTTTTATAGCCACTTTGGAGAGAAAATGTTATATATATTTTTTCATGTGACAAGAGTCAATGTGATCAATAAAACACAAATAGAAATCAGTAGATTTAAAATACAGAAATCGATTTTAAATGGGGAATGAAATATAAAAATGGTAAATTATTCTGTTTCCCAAACTTGTGTCCTCTGTTGGTCTATTTTAATTTTCATGACTTTCGTAACACTTGAGTAAGTGTCATTTCGGTTTCCATTTCCTAGGAATCATCTAATCTACTTTGTTGCCAAAGTGGTGTTTCTGAGGCAGGTTTTCAAGGTCAAGAGTGGCACTATGAAATTTCTTTTTCCTGAAGATGATTGAATATTGTTAGTCCCGCCACCCCACTCCCAATTTGCTGTGTGAAAGGAAAATTAAAAGTTTGGTACCCCAATTCACTGTGCGGAAAGGAAAAAAATTTAAGCTGAAAGCTGAGTCATGCAAGAAGCTGCCTTTTCTTTTTGTTCCTAAGCAGATAGCTTCAGATAAAAGATTTTTAAAATCTCCACAGGTAGCTACGCTAGCTTCACCTTATCTTTTAAGTACCAATTTACCAAATGCAAGAGGAATGCATGATTATTACCCTACCTGCTCCTTTTCTCTTGCAACGTGGATTTAGTAATGTGTTCATGACCTCCCCTTTTCCCTTTTTCCCAACTTGCTTTTCCCATTTAAGTATGAAAGCCCTCAAAATCATCTTTGGAGAAAGGCAGAGACCACAGACTGTTTCTGTGATTCTGTGTCTGTTTCCTCCCAGGCATTGTCCTTAACCTTGGCAAAATAAACTTCTAAATTAATTGAGACCTGTCTCAGATACTTTTTGGGGTGACAGCTGTAAAAAGAATTTTACTTCTTTTGAAAGTAGAAAAGGTAAAGAGTTAGAGGAGACATCCATATATCCTCAGAACACCCATCAGACTTTAATAAGAACTGTATATTATATATTTAAAAACGTGAACAAAATCTACTCCGTATACATAGCAACTGCTGTGATTGCAAACTGTCCGGCAAGCCAAGAACTGGATTTGATTTGGGGAGCTGCCACTTCAGAGATTCAGTGTCCTAATCAGCTTTTTCTCCCCCAATTCTGAGTCACTACATGAAGACAGTCTGATGGTTTCAGACAATGGAGTTACAGGTTGACCCTTCTAGGAGGAGCTTTCCACAGTTTCTCTAGTGGGCACTCACATAACTTCCTGTTGGCCCTGAGATCTGTTCCCCAAGCTTCCCCTACTCTTCTCTGAGTGATGGAAAAGTATCTTCCACAGGCTCTTGTACTCTCTGGTAGGTTTATACAATAGGGGGCAAGGTTAGGATCAGGGAATGGAAAGATGGCAGTCATATTTCTTTCTCCTCCCACCCTTCCATTTTCCTGGCGTTTTCAGAAGCATCTCTTCCACAGTTCCCATTTCTGCAAAAAAGCACCTCTCCTGTGAGTCCCAGCTCCCATGGCAAGTGCCTGCCATGCCTCAATCCACAGCTAAGTGCCTGCCTAGCTTCTTGGCTTTCACAGTACCACCTCTTCTGCTGGCCTTGCCAGGACTAGGAATGTTGTTGCCAAACTGAGTGCCCTCTCCATTCCCTCTTAAGCTTCTCTGTTCTCCCATCAGCTGTGGCAGGAGGTACTATAGTTTCTGTCTAGATCTTCCTAGTCCGTTGCTATAAGCTTTGATTGCTAAGGCCTCAAAACTATCCCTTCGTTAAGACTTGCCTGACAGGAGCTGACAGAGCAGGCACAGCCAATGATGATAAAGGTTATAAAATGCCAACTTCCTTTTCTCAAGAAGGGGACAATTTTGTGATGTGTTTTATGTTCCAGATTCCTCCCCCTGTGGATCAGGCTGAGGACTGGGGTTTGCTTAAACCACATATTTGCTCTGCTCTTTTCTCTATCCTGCTTTAGTTCTCCTCTACAAGCTCTTCCTAAAGAAAGTCATGTGCACAAATCCTTGTCTCATGCTGTCCTTTCTAAGGAATGTGAACTCAGAAAGCTGTGTAACCACATCCACCTTTTTGAAAGTCTGAGAGTGATTAGTGTTTTTCTGGCTGTATCTTGAATGATACAAAAATCTAAAGTGACTCTCAGCACCTTGATTCCCAGTGAAAAACCACAATGATAATAATATCTGGCAGAGTGTCCCAGTACAAATGCAATTTTTAATTTTTTTATCAGAAAAATAATTGTTTTATTTTATAATTTTTTTTTTTACTTTAAGTTCTGGGATACATACATGTGGAGAACATGCAGGTTTGTTACATAGGTATACATGTGCCATGGTGGTTTGCTGCACCCACCAATCCATCACATGCATTAGGTATTTGTCCTAATACAGGAACAGAAAACGAAACACCACATGTTCTCACTCATAAGTGGAAGTTGAACAATAAGAACACATGGACACAGGGAGGGGAACATAACACACTAGGGTCTCTCTAGGGGTGGGGGGCAAGGGGAGAGAGAGCATTAGTACAAATCCAATTTCTATCCATTACTCATTTGATTGTCTTCATCCCCCTCTGGGTGCAGCTTCTCCTCATCAGTTTCTCCATCTTCAGTGGTTTTGTTCTTAGTTTCTTGAGCGCAGTGTATTTCTTTCTATCTCATATTAACTCCCAAATGCTCTTCTTGCTCGAGTGAAGGTAAAAGATATTAGGTGATTTGTGTACAAGGCAACTAATCCAGGATATAGAACTGGACCAATAAAGACTTTCTGAGACCCAGAACAGTTAGGTTTTCTGTTACCCCACATCCTTCTAATTAGAAGCAGCCAGACAGAAAATTCATTTTGAGGAGGAAATTAACACAATAAAGTATAAAGATCCTTAAGATTGTGCTGCTAATCCCTGTCCTTGTGTTGAGAGGTAAATTATCTCTGCTTGATGCCCACTTAGAGACCTTACATTTTTCTGACAGGAACAGCTGGGATCAAGATAAAACTGGGCCTCCTAGAGGTAATTCTCATTGTCATCTTTAATTCTCCTCCAAGCAAGAGAAGATACCTATGAATTCAATTCTGGGGGAATCCTAACAAGTGAGCTGCTGTGTGTGGTGGGCATTCCTGCACTGATGACACAGTTGGCTCACTCTTTTCCTCTCCACCCCAAGTTCCACCATGTTCCTCCTTACTTTCAACTGCAAATGGATAACTCAATGCTCTTGCCCCTCAGAGTTCCTCAATTTCTATAACTCCATTGACTTTCATATGTGCTTACCGTTGTGATGATTTGTAAATCTCCTCCTTTGAAATATCAAACTTCAGTAACTCACCTCAAAACACAACTTATCATTCCAGCTTTTACTCCATCACCTTACCATCCTTGTTAGCCTCATAGAAAGTTAATTTCAATGATTGCTTCATTCTCTTTCAATTCCTCAGCTATTTTTCACCTTTGCTTTCTTCCTTACCTTACTTAGACTCTATGATCTATGGTGTTTAAATATAGAGAACACCATAATCTATGGAGTTGAACAAGTGTCTTGCCAATAATTTCAATTCCCATACCCGCTTCTCCCTCTTTACTCTCAGGGTGTTATTCTAACCTAAACCTATATGTCTACAGTTTCTCTTTTCAGCTATATGCAGCTGACTGTGCAGTGCTTGAGGACATTACTACTTACTCTCTTACTCCACTCTCTTACTCTTATTTTACTGGACAAGTGCAACTTGTATGAACTTAAAACATATACATTCTCATTTATCATTTCCAAACCAATCCAGATAAAAGGTCTCCTCCCATGAGTTCATGTATCATGAACATGTATTATTTTTTTATTTCTATTTTATGAATATTAGAACCTGGGACATGATAGTCAATAATTGTTCCATGTAATGACTCACCATCTTTGGTATATTATTCTGTAGCTGATATCATTTATTTATATGTCTACCCTACTAAATTGGGAATTTCTTCAAAACAAGAATTGTTTCGTAGTTATCTTTTATTCACTATACCTGGCAATGTCTAAAATACAAAAGCTATTTGTGAAAAAGGTGAGAGGAAAATGAATACCTTGGTGACATGGATCATTTTTATGCATTTACATAATTTTTAATGAATAATGATTTTTAGCTGTGATAATAAATGAATAAGTGAGAAAACCAGCAACATGACAAGTCCAAGTATATATTATTTCAGATAAATGAATTCTGAATTATTTTACTACTGAAGTAATTTATGTAATTATTTTCAGCTCAAATTTAACTCATCAGAGCTAATTAGATAATTTGTAGCCTAGAGAATAGTCTGAGCGCCCCACATTTTCTTTTGCCCAAGTTCCCTTTAACTTGATAGAATTAAAGATAACTGACTGTGCACAGACACAAGTTCTCATTTTGAAATTGACTTTATCTTTTTATCTTTGGCAATTTAGTTTGGTGCTTATATAGTTTCCTTTATAGTACCCTGCGCTCTCTCTCTCTCTCTTTGTGTATTTTCTAGTTATCATAACAGAAACCATCACAGAATCACAGCTCCTACCTTGCTAATCCATTATGTGAGTCTGCTTATTGCTGGCCATTTCCCAATCACGGTAAAACACACACACACCTGCACATACACATTAAAGTATGGTATAGATAATACAATTAAGATTCTAAAGCACTTATAACTGCCTTCAATGTAAACTTTCTCAGTACTTTCTACACTTAAATAAACCACACTGAAACCTCCAAATACTACATTTGCTTACGTGAGGTTTCCAGGCCACTTAATACATGTTCTTTGGGATTCTGACTTTTACTGCAGCAAAAGAATCTCTCTGTAAACTCCTACTTTGCCACAAACCTCTAAAGAATGCCAGATGAAAGCATCTCTCCTTTTGTCTTGTCACAAAAATCCACATTTCTGGTTGCTCAAGAATTAAGAAACTATGATCTTGGTACAAAGGCTCTTGCACATTCCCCTGATACAGTCAAACTGTGGTTCTTCAGATGTATAGGTTATATATGGCTGAGTTTTTTGTGGTTTGTAATTCTAAGTTGAATTTTCCCTTTGCCCTAAATAGTTCTAGATCATCTCCTCTTTTGTTGTTTGGATGTGGTAAGGGTTTACAAATGTTAAAAACATTTACCATAAAATAAGATAACCCTAAAATAAAACATATTTAGGGAGTCAACTGTGTTGCCCCCAGATCACACGAGATAGTTAAGACCAAAAGTAATTGTTTGGTGCATGGCTGAGATCCCCCCTTCAGGATGCAGGCTGTAAGCATTCGTCTTCTTCTTTTTTTTTTTTTATTGCATTTTAGGTTTGGGGGTACATGTGAAGAACATGGAAGATTGTTGCATAGGTACACACATGGCAGTGTGATTTGCTGCCTTCCTCCCCATCACCTATATCTGGCATTTCTCCCCATGCTATCCCTCCCCAACTCGTCTTCTTAATTTCAAGGATTGGGACCTGCTGAGTCTTTCCTTTGGATATGGTCTTGGGAAAGAGGAGCTGTTTTACCCAATGTTATAAACCTTTCCTCACAACAGTCTATAGGCAATGACTCCAAAGTGGGATGTAACAAAACCCATCTCTCATCTTTTTTTGAAATAGGAGAGTTCCTTGGCTGCCCTTGCAGGAGGTGTGACAGGAGTGTGGCTCTTTGGCCACCATGAGCTCAAACTCCTTATGGGAAGGGGAGCATGCAGACGGGCAGGTGCAGAAACCAGAACAAGCACTTTTGGGCTCTGGCCCCACAGCAGCATCTAGGGGTGGGTGCTTGTGACTCCTGAAGCCCTGGTGTAACAGTGCTCTTTTAGCTCGTTGCCCACAGACAGTTTAAGTGTTAACTAGCTCAGTGTCCCCTTGGCACCTGGGCCCTTATCTGGCATCCAGGAAGAATCAGGTTACACATGGACTTGAAGAGTGGTAAATGCAAGGGTTTTATTGAGTGTTGGAGGTAGCTTTCAGTGGGATGGATGGGGAGTTAGAAGGGTAATGGAGTAGGAAGATGATCTTCCCTAAAGTCTGGCTGTTCTGTGGCTGAACTCCTCTCTTACCATCCGCAGCTGGACTCTTGATGTTCAGATACTCCTTCTCTCCTTCTCTGTCATGCAGTTCTTCTGCTCCTTGGCTCTTCTGCTCATCGCCTCATGGAGCCAGAGGTTTGGGGTTTATATAGGTACAGGATGGGGGCATGATGGGCCAAAAGGCAACATTTTGGGCACAAAACCAGGAATGCTTGTTCCCATTTAGGGCCCTGGGTTTCCAGACTTTAGAGTGGGGCCTTTGCCATGAACCGCCCTCTTCTAGTCAGTATTTCCCCTGTCTCCTGTCTGTATCATTTTCTTCAATTTGGGTAAGTTATTCTAGCGTTAGAGCTCTCCAGGTAATCAGTTGAGACTTCTGTTGCAACTGTTTTCAGTTTAATTTCTCCCTGTCCTCAACCTTGTTTTCTTTGTTCTCTTAGGCATTGTTCCTGAGAGTAGCTCCAATAAGCCATGTGAATGCAATTATCCAGCTCAGGGTCTGTTTCTTGTGGAATCCAACCTTTGACTATTGACGCCAGGAGTGGTCCTGGGAAGGAGACTGAGGATTTTGGAGCTGTATCACCCAACAGCTGGCTAGGAATAAGACTCCTGTCACTGCTGGTAGGTTGAATATGTTTAGCTACTGTCCTGTAATTATTAAAACTCTCATAGGTGATGAATTAATATGGGAACAGGCAGATGAAATATCTCAGGCCTTGGAAAGGTAGAAGGAGAGTAGCAATTACAAGAAAAGGGAATCAGATGGCTCCTTCCATCAGTGCATTGGACAATAATAAACAGCTAAGGGAGACTAATGGTCAATTTAAGGCAGAACATGAAAGTTAAGTTTTGGTGGCAAAAAAAAATCTTTCCCTACTATTGGGAAGGAAGAAAAATTTGGAGAGTTAATTATAAGAGTAGTGGATCTCTTAAAAAAGTTGAATTCTCTACCCTTGCCAGTCAAGTCTGTTAGGTTAAGGTCAGGACCTGGTTAGGAAGTTGTGAGACCTTGAGACTTGTCATGTTGACATCTGAGCTGAGGCACTAAAAACACAGTTGTTTTTTTTTTTTTTTTCTTTTTTGAGACAGAGTTTCACTCTTGTTGCCCAGGCTAGAGTGCAATGGCATGATCTTGGCTAACCGCAACCTCTGCCCCCTCCCAGGTTCAAGTGATTTTCCTGCCTCAGCCTCCCAAGTAGCTGAGATTACAGGCATGCACCACCATGCCTGGTTAATTTTGTATTTTTGGTAGGGACAGGGTTTCTCCATATTGGTCAGGCTAGTCTCGAACTCCTGATCTCAGGTGGTCCGCCCGCCTCAGCCTCCCAAAGTGCTGGGGTTGCAGGCATGAGCCACCGTGCCTGGCCAAAATCCCAGGTTTTTCTGAACTCACTGGTACTGCATTAGTGACCCAATGTTCTCCACTAAAAATTAGCCTTCTCTCTTTGTTGAAAACAGTTCAGAAGCCTTTGTCTTCAAAGCAACATGTACCTTCCTTCACTCAAGATCTACTTCAGACTTCTCTCCTGGTCACAGGATAAGAAAACAACTAGAGTAAGGAGAACATCATCTGGTCTGGGAATCTCAGGGTCTGCTAATGAAGGAAAGGGCTATTGTAAAACCTAGAAAATATGTACTATCTGGAGTTGGGAGAGGATGGGGACTGGGTCTTAAAGATGCTGGATCAAGCAGAGAGAGAATACAAGGTTGGATAAGGGAGAATTTTCTGATATAGGACCACCCTCCAGTGATACAGGATATAACATTCTGGCAAGGACCCTGAAGATCAGTGCCAATTATGTAGTCATTGAAGCCTAAAAAAATTGATGTTAGAAATTCTAGAACTATCATGCAAATAGTGGAAAGAGATCAAAGGCTTAGAGAAGTGGCTTGCTAGAGTGGATATAGTATATAAGGTCTAAAATACCTACCAGCTGACTATGTTCTGTGGAAGGGGCCAAGGAACACACCATTTAGCAATACAATAAGAAATGTGCATGTGAGAGGTGTCCCAGCATCATTGAAAAATTCAGTAGTGTCTTTCAAGAGAAGACCAGTGCTAACTTCCTCATAGCAATGGGAATGATTAGTTCCCAACATTAGAAACAAACAAAAAACAGGTGGTGGCATTTAATGGTCAGAAATTGTGAGTGTGATTATTCTTTTTTTTTCAGTGAGAGAATAATGGAATTCAGTTTTATTTTGTCCTCTCTGAAACTTCCATTTACACCATGGCCTCATCTATCAAGAAGATGAAGAAAAAGCCCTGCCTTATACCACAAAAATCAAGTACTCATGTACTTGTTACAGGTGGCAGGATATTTGTTTCTCCAGTTTTTTGGCTCCAAGAAATTACACTTTCAGTACCAGTGCAGTGAGGAACCACTGGCAAACGGTTGGAAATGTCTTCTGGATTAGTCAGTGTGCCATTTCATAAAGTGCTTCTGGAGTTAAAATCTGCCAAGTTGTCAAAAGTGTCCACACGTTTGCAACCAAGGATAAAAGAATCCCGGTGGGTATCACTGAGTCCTTCCCAGCTGGGTCTCATTATTGGCACTGTTGCTTTAACCTTCCAGGCGCTGGCCCTCGCCCCAGGTGAAGTCTCCTGGCCGTTCTTCAGGTAGTGGATTGTAATTTGGATCCTCATCTGGTCTATCAAAAATAGCTTTCAAGATAGATGGTGTTTTCAGAATTCTTATTCCACTAGGCTGATTGGAAAATACATCTTCCAAGAAAAAATATATGTGTCCAACTGCAATATCCAAAAGGTCCACAATGATTGAGTTCCCCAACAATAAGGAAAACCCCATGAGCACTCAGGGGCAGAAAGGGAGCCTGGAAGTTGAGAAGGCCGAAGAAGTTCATGCGAACGTAGGGGTTCCTTCGGCTCCACACGTAGACGAGCATCATTGTAAAGCCTGGCCCAAGAAACTAAGCTCACAAACCAACCAAAAAGGGTCATTAAGAATCCACCGAAAAGGAACATAAATACAAAGTCTGCTGTCCGACCTCGGAAAGAGCCGCCTTCTAGCATTCAATAGTAACGATATGGAAAAATCATGTTAAAAAATTGAATCATTGAATCCATCTGGCCCCAAAAATAAGCAATTGGTGATTAATCTCCATATTTGAAAGCATTTAAAGATAAATTCAGGATTGAAGTACAACTGAAAATGTGTGATCAATTCCAACTGCACGGCTTGCGGTGGTGAGGACTCGGGCAGTGGTGTAGGCGCGGCTGACCGGTGGGATCTGCAAGTACTCCAGCCGCAGGCTCTGGTACCCCATCTTCCCCCACTGTTGCCTGTCCCCCTACTTCCCCTTCTGCCAGCGGGCCCCCAGCAGCGGGGTGGGGCTAAAGCACCACCCCCACCTCCCTATTTAACCTTCCCGTGGCTGCCCAATGAGCGCCACCCAACTGCTTGGCCCTCATTGGGCAGCCACGGGAAGGTTAAATGGGGCCCTAAGCAACTGCTTGGCGCTCATTGGGCAGCCACGGAAGTTTAAATGGGGCCCTAAGGAAGGCACACCCGCCAATCACCAGTTGCGTCGCCCCGGCGCCACAGCCTGGCTTCTCCACCAGCCAACGTCCGGGAAAAATGAGTAAGTATCAGTTCCTTCTGCCAGTCCCTGATGGCCACAGCCAACTTCCCGCCCGGCCCCTTTCTGTCACTAATTGAGGTGTCCCCAACCAGCCAATCAGGAGTGCGAGAGCATCCCGCGTTTGCTTCGTTCGCCTAGGCGCGTATCCGTCGGAATTTCGGGGGAGCCAACCGCGCCGTCTGTCCTTGGTACGCCCGCAGCGGTTTAGAGGAGGTGGCGGGAAGCCTGTGTGTGCTCGAATTCGTTACCCTCCTGGTCACTCCAGTAAGTGCTGGGGGTCAGCATTTTCTCTAGGAGTAGCGGGGACCGGCGGGACTGGTTTGGGCTTCATCGCAGGGGAGCGTCGCGGCCTGCTGGGTAGACCTCTCCGCTGAGTATAATTATTCTAATGGACTGTCAGCCAGGGGCCTAGTCAGTGAAGAGCTTTGAAGACGGTTAACAGAACACATATCCTTAGGGCAGCCAACAAGGCATGACCCAATGTGTGCAATCAAAGGAAATCAAGGTGGGGCCAGGCGCAGTGGCTCACACCTGTAATCCCAGCACTTTGGGAGGCTGAGGCAGGTGGATCATTTGGGGTCAGGAGTTTGAGACCAGCCTGGCCAACATGGTGAAGCTCTGTACTAAAAATGCTAAAATTAGTTGGGTGTGGTGGCGGGCACCTGTAATCCCAGCTACTCAGGAGGCTGAGGCAGGAGAACGGCTTGAACCTGGGAGGTAGAGGTTGTGGTGAGCCAAGATTATGCCGCTGCATTGCAGCCTGGGTGACAGAGTGAGACTTTGTCTTAAAAAAAAAAAAAAAAAAAAGAAAGCAAGCAAGGTGGAATGCTCAGGAGCTTGAGGAAGCTGTCACAATAAAAGGTCATGTTGATTTGCTCTATTTTCAAACTGAAGCCAATTTTCTGACCCAGAAGTCATTGACTGTGAGACAGACTGGGTCCCTTTAAGAAAGAAAGGGACCTATGACAATTTACTTGGGTAAACTTATATAACAGGGGAGAGAAAAAACTCATTTGCCTGACGCAAATATGGGATTTAACACTCATACCCAGGGACCTAAAGTGTCATCATGGCCTCTGTGTTAGAGTAGGGGCATAGAGAAGCCAAGTAAGTGGAGACCTATCATAGGTCTGGTTCACACAGTGGAGCCACATACCTACCCACTGGTAGTTTCATCAGTCCCCAAGTGTACAAGTGGAGTGGACACACAGTGTAATTGTAAGAACCCTAGTACTGAGGCCTTGGACTCAATATTGGGTAAGAACTATTTAAGCTGGAAGACTAAGTAGAAGCCACTGAAACTGCCCACATTCAACAATATCATGTCAAAAACAATATTGTAGTTCAAGAAGAAAGGTAGCGATTAGTGCCATCTTAAAGACATAAAGTTATCTGTGGTAGAAACAGATACCACATGAAATTTCTGGCAAGCCCTACTAGCAAAATCACAATGACTTTTCCAGGGTTCTGGAACAAGGTCATGCCTTTTGCAGCAGAGTATTATACACCTTTTCAAAACATCTCCTGATATGCTACTTTGTTCTGATAGAGACAGAACATCTGACCATGGGATATCAAATGACCTTGTGGCCAGAGCTGTCCATCATAAGCTGAGTTTAAATCAACTCACAAAGTTAGATTAGGCGATCCAAGCGGTATTCCATCCTACAGTGAGAATGTACATCCAGGACTGGACCTGTGGAGGGCTGTACGGCACAATAAGCTGCAAGTGCGGGTAGCCAGACTTTTGTGTTATTCATCACAATTGCACTTGTACTTCTGCCTTAGCTCCCATCTGTAGCTTTTTTACCAGCTTATGGATAAGAAAAAGGCTAAGCTTAGTTTATGGCTGGGTATTCTCCATGTTTAAGTACAAACTGAAAATGAACTGCTGCTTTATGACAATCCCACTCAATAGGGCCATGAAAGACAGCAATGAATAAACATTTTCTCGTGGGCAGAGTTTTAGGCATTGTACCAGGACGTATACTTTGCATGGAAAGAAAAATTGTCCAAGATAAGAATATACAGGAATTTCTGAGCAGTGGAAATTAGCTTGACTGCTTGGTCAGAGATTGGAAAGAAAAAAATGGAAACCTTGGTGACAAGGAGGTCTGAGGAAGAGGCATGTGATGGAGTTATAGGAGTAAGTACAAATTTGAAAAGTTTTAATGTGATTATTAATGACTACCAGAAAGCATTTACCATGAAAACAGCACTGAACTAAGGTGGACAGAATGACTCTGTTGCTGGCTGACATGTGACAGCCAGCCTCTGTCATCAGCTACCACAGTGCTGTCACGAGTTCATGAACAGACTATCCACAGTGTCAGGGATAAAACTACTCATGAGCCCTACCAACATCCTGGACTGATAATCACTATGGCTAACTACCACTGCTATCGGATATTCAACTAGCCAGTATCAGAGAACAATACTAAAGCCTGATAGGATGCCCTCTTTCAAGGAGACTAACCAGTCACTTGGTGCCAAGTTGATTACATCCTCGAAGAGGCAGCAATTCATCTTTATGGGAATCAGCAAATTTTCTAGGTATGGGTTTTGATTTGCCAGTTGTGGCACCTCAACCATCTCCAGTATGTGAGGGTTTACAGAATGCTTGATCCATAGACATGGTATCCCACTTGACATTTTATCAGACTAAGGACCACTTTAAAGCAAAAAAAAAAAAAAAAAAAAAAAAAAAAGCAGTGGACATATCATAATGAGGTACATTGTTCCTATAACAGACCATACCACCAAAAAGCTGCCAGTCTTATAGCAGTGATGGAACTGCTTTTTGAAGACATAGAGGCACAGGCTTGGAGATAACACTGCAAAGATGGGGTGCTATTCTCCAGCCTGCAGGATGCATCCTGAATCAGTGATCATTATCTAATGTTGTGTCCCTAATACACCAAAGTACAGTGTAAGAGTAGCCCCTTTTGCTATTACTCCTAAAGACTCACATGAAGAATTTGTGCTTCTGATTCTGCATCAATGAGCTCTGTAGGTCTATCTAGCATATCTGTTAACAGATGATGAGTGCTTTTACTAGCAAGATTTTAAGCTCTCTTTGCTTCTCAGTCAACCAGCATTTGAGATTTCATGTATAAAAAGACCAGAAAAAGAGTCACCATCTGGCTCAGATAATGGACCCTGATCATTACCAGTATGTAGCACTGCCATTACCTGTTGGGGCAGGCGAGAATACATCTGGCCGCCAGATGATCCACTGAGGTACTCCCTACCCAATATTCCACACAGTTCAAAAATTAGCAGTAAAAATTTTTGTTTACACAATTGGCTGGGGACTTAACTATAATAGTCAAAAATTTTTAAAAAGTAGACCGTCATAAGAAAAGGTGTTTTTTATGTGTTCATCATTCTTGCCTTTAAATCTGGAAGACAGACAAGATACTAAAAAGATAACAGATGGCAGAGACCCAGAGGCTTAGTTCTTAAATACATTTGTGCTATAGTTTCACTGGCTTTCCTTTCTCTAGAGTGTGGATAAGCAGTAACCAAAACAAAGGAACAAAACCGTAAGAAATCCATAAATAAGTAGAGAGTTTTCTGGCCTTTCCATGTGGGAGAGATGAGAGTCGATGAAAAAGCACACACAACAAAGCAAGCTTTTGTGGCTTATTTCCTACACATACCTGAGAGCAACCTTCTGCCAGGATTTGCCCTGCCCACAGGCGTTAGTATGGACTTGATGATTGCAATGGGCTTTCACTTTCTCGATTTTTCCAGAGCTCACACTCCTCAAATTCAAGAAAAATAAGAAGTATAATTGGTGACCATAGAGCCCATGATTCAAATTAGCCAGACCTAATTATTTGAAAATATATCTTTCTCTGCCATTTTTTTTTTTTTTGGATAAAATTATTTTAAACTCAGTCAAGCAAAGCATGCACAGTGTTTCCTGCCATGTCAGGAAAACAAAAAACAACCAACAAATACAGTCCTGTTGAGAAATACTAATCATTGTACGTAAGAGAAATTTAGCCTCTTTTTATTTTACTGTTAAAATCTAAGTTTTGTGGAAATTCTGACACTCATTTTTATAAGACAAAAATAAATGGAGAATGTTGCTAGTCTCATTTATTGTTGAATCCTCACGCTAGGAAAGACCAGAGGCTCTGAGGGAAAGTTCATGCTGTTTTTATATCCATGTTGCTAAGGTGATTTAGTGGGATGAAAACACACTGGCAACTCTCCATTAATTTGTTTACAAAAGAATATGAATGAGTTTCACCTCCTACAGTCAGGAGCCCTTCAGCTTCTACTTAACTCTAGCCAACCATGAACCAACTAGCAAATTAAGTAAAAATTCTTTCAGTTATTGTTAAGGTACAATTACTCTTAGCAGAAACATATATAATCTGTTAAATAGTCCCAATTAACTATTTAGAGCACAAAGTGAAAAGCAGAATATATGTGAAACTAAGTGAGGAAAAGATAATTGATTCCAAAATGAAATTTATCTTGCTTTTCAGAGTAACCACCTTATCTCTCAGTAAGTCAAAATGGTTTAGAAAAACAGGTGTCCTGCCTTTTGCAAGTGTGTGATTGTGTAGAGTAATATGTTTGTATTTAATCATTATTTAATACAATGTGGCTTTTTGGACTGGGGAGTGGGGAATGGGGCAGAGAGGGTGATAGCTGACTTTGTATGAATAATACCAAGGAAATGCAGTAAGGGTCTATATGTTTTCATGCTAAATGACACCATATTGCTTTGTAAATCTCTTCTGAAACCCCAGGCATGATTTTTTTGCACGACTGCATCAGAAGCAAGACTAATCATGTAGCACTGATTCTACTTTATGGGACACCTGGCAAAAATACTACAGTGTATTGGGCTCCTAGGATGAGCAAGAAATAAAATTCTTATCATGATATAAGAGAACACGATTACAACAGGCCATCAGTGAAGTTGTTAGGGATTCTGGTGCTCAATTGCCTAGGTCTGCTACTTTCTACTTGATGATATAGGAGCAAATAACCTCTATGTCCTGTATCATTCTCTGTAAAAGAATAATAAAAGTAACTTTATAAAAAACTAGCGGATTTAACCTGTATTATGTCAGTATTTATTATTTTTGCATATATAGTTTGAATTCCTTAATTAGTATATAGAGAATAAGTTTAAATTTCAGGGCCAGAGAGTCTGTTTCTTTTCTTAATATGAGAAATAGGTATTTTGTATGGGTTTGACACAAATATTTACCAAGATCTTCTATTCCCTATCTCTTTAAATTCACTAAAAGAATCCCATAATTTGACTATAGATTGACTTCTCAAATTATTTGGTCTGCTGGAAGTGAACAGTATTGTCCACAGTAGATTAAAAACCTAGGAATATCCTAACATAACATGACCACTTTTCCTGTTCTTGCATCTAAAATATGTATCTATCTATATATGTTTTTGGGTTTTTATATTTTTTAGAAAGGGTTTCAGTTTGTTGCCCAGGCTGGAGTGCAGTGGCACAATCTCAGCTCACTGTAGCCTCAACTTCCCGGGCTCAGGTGACCTTCCCACCTCAGCCTTCCAAGTAGTTGGGATTATAGGCATGCACCACCACACCTGGCTGATTTTTTGTATGTCTCATACAGATGGGGTTTCAGCCTGGGTTGGTCTCGAACTCCTGGGCTTAAGTGATCCTCCCAAAGTGTTAGGATTATAAGCGTGAGCCACAGCTCCAGGCTGCATCTAAGATATTTTAATTGAGGAAAATAATATGGATTTATAGAAACTTAGGGTTGAAAGGACTCTTGAAAGGCAAAGTTCCACCTAATACAGATGCCCTCATTCCCTCACATATTTATTCTGCTAATTATTGGGCACTCCTTAAGGGCAAAAACTGTGTCTTATTTTAAGTCTGGATCTTGCCATTGATATAGTGCCTCCACAGGGGCAATGCTTATTTGGAATGGAATTCATTTATTCCTCCATTAAGCACATACTGAGTATCTAATAAATCCCAACACTTGGATAAGCTATGGAGTTATAAACAGTACAGAGTTTCTACTCTTTAGGAGCTCACTATATTGGAGTGTTGTGCAAACTAAATATTATATAGTAGGAACTAGATGAGATTGATCAACAGAGTATTGTAGGTTGTACATGAACTGCAGTGCTCTCTTTAAGCTTTTGGAAGGGGGAATTATGTCCTAGGTCTCACACTTGCTCTCCAACAAGTCTGACTTTTACCCTAGCAATGACCAGCTCTATAGGATAGTAGTGGGTAATATCTAAGTATGGCCTGGCATGTAATAGGGAAACTGCCAGGCCTTTTAACATTTCCTTGTCTTTTGGAGATTTGAGATGTCCATCCTACAGTGATAACAAGGGTCAAAATAGGGGCTGGACCGGAAAGACAAGGCTGTCTCATGAATGAATGATTCATTGATTTTTTTTTTTTTTTTTTTTTTTTTTTTTGAGACTAAGTCTCACTCTGTTGCCCAGGCTGGAGTGCGGTGGCATGATCTTGGTTCACTGCAACCTCTGCCTCGCAGGTTCAAGCGATTCTCCTGCCTCAGCCTCCCAAGTAGCTGGGACTACAGGTGCATGCCACCACACCTAGCAAATTTTTTGTATTTTTAGTAGAGACGGGGTTTCACCACATTCGCCAGGATGATCTTGATCTCCTGACTTCATGATCCAATCGCCTCGACCTCCCAAAGTGCTGGCATTACAGGTGTGAGCCACCGTGCACTGCCGATTTGTTGACATTTCAATCACTGAAAGCCTGAAACAGTGAGCCTCAGAGAACTCTCCTTCACTCCACCTAGGTGGTCCTCCAGGAAGTGCCTGAACACCAGGAAGCTCACTCCTGGGTAAGACAGCCCTTTACATTGTCAAGATTGTTATGTTCAATCTTATCTACCTCCTTGTAATTGCCAATCATTAGTGCCAATTCTGCCATCTGGAACAAGATATAAAATTAAGCACTCTACCATGTAACAGGCATTTGAACAAAGAGAATCCCTAAAATCATTATGATACCACATCATCTCATCTTTTGGTTAAATATTTCCAGTTCCTTCAAGCATCCCTCTTATCACAATTCCTCAGACTTCTTTCTTTTAGGTGCTCCAATTTGTCAGTGATCCTCTTAAAATATGGAACTTGGGACTGGACACGAGCTCCACACCACATTAAAATAAGCTTCCCAAGAGGCCTAGGTTACATCATGCAGAACAGAAAATAGATTGCAGAAACAGAGCATGGAATTACTTTGCTAACTGTAAAACCCTTTTACAGATGTACAGTGTAACTAACACTATAGATTTTCTTTTTCTTTTTTTTTTTTTTTTGAGACAGATTCTCGCTCTGTCACCCAGACTGGAGTGCAGTGGCGCAATCTCGGCTCACTGCAACCTCAGCCTCCTGGGTTCAAGTGATTCTCCTGCCTCAGCCCCCACCCCAAGTAGCTGGGACTAGAGGTGCGCACCACCATGCCGAGCTAATTTTTGTTTTTTTAGTAGAGATGGGATTTCACCATGTTGGCCAGGATGGTCTCAATCTCCTGATCTTGTGATTCACCTACCTCGGCCTCCCAAAAGGCTGGGATTACAGGCGTGAGGCACCGTGCCCAGCCTCTCTGTTTTTTTTTTTTTTTTAATTTTTTTATTACATACATCAAAAAGGTTAAATGGCTTTGTTCAGAGCCAATGGCTCAGCAGTACCTATAAGAATAAAAGGCAACCTTAGTTGTTTCTTAATTAAGACTGTTGTGGCATAAGGAGTACTTGGAAATTGATTTGGCAGCCTAAATTAACATGCATGACTGTAACAATTATCTCCAATTTACTTTTTTGAGAAGCTAAGCAAGTATTGATTCATTTCTACAGACTCCTATGAGTAATCACGATCAAAGTAAACAACATAAATTATTAAGAACCTCCTTTTGCTTGGTAACTAACTTCATGCTGAAAGAGCAAATGTCAAAATATATTAGAAGAAATGGTCTGAATCAATTTCTTTGTTAACTAAGAAAATCTCGCCAAAACCAACTTGTAAGTGCATGTCTTAGTTTCTGTATTAGTTTTCAGGAAATCACATTTTTGTGTTACAAGGAAACCGAGGAATCATCCAACCTAATCCAGACAAATATGTGGTAGTAGTAAAGATTTTATGATTGTGAAATCTGGATATTTAACAACCTAATTGATTTTTGTATCAACCAGCAATTATTTTTTAAGCTGGAGTAATTAAATCTCTTAATACTCAGACATCACTCAATATAATTGTGATTAAGTTGTATTTAAGGACCAACTCTAATTCACTGTAACTAAGAAGAGGATGAGGGGACACAACAATAGGTAATGGTTCATTCTTTCTGTAGGTAATATGCTAGTAGTATATGCAGTTTAGTGTTAAATTTGTTGACCACTAACAACATGTTGAAAAGGCTTGTTGATGAGGAGAAATGGTGGCGGTGTTTGGTGATGAGATGTCAGGATTTTAAGTTCTTTTTCTTTGTACTTTTTCATATCACCAATTTTTTTTAATTGAACCTATATTATTTGTAATTTGAAAAATTATATGCATTAATACTTTACAGAAATATATTTTCTGTATGACTCTGTAATAAAGGGAAAACTAAGAGGTCAGAAAATGGCTGTTAAAAATCTAAGTAGACTATAGTTTGTTTAATACTACTTTCTTTCTTGTGTATTCAACCTCTGCTCTACCTCTGGCCTGGGGTACCAGGTACCAGTGCCTATCATGAAACTAGAGCCTTTGCTTTGCCTTTTCCTACCCACATCCACATCCCCTGCATTGCTCATCGCTCCTTACACATCACAGAGCTGATGAAGGGGCAGCAGGCTGCACACAAGCCTGGTGGCAGATATGCAGGTTTCTATTCCATGGCAGTAAGAGAGTAGCTGTAGAGGTAGAATTTTGGCTGATTTTACTACTGTTTTTTTCACATCTGTATATTCTAGTATTTCTGTATGGGAATATTATTTAATTTAAAAATCAGTAAAATATATTTGTAAGTAGCAGTAGTTTATATTACTTATAAATGACTTGTAAAATAGGTTCAATTTTATTTTCTGCAATATAGGAAGAAGTGATTTGCCTGTGGCTGCATAGAAGGGAAACAGAGGGACTCTAAAATAATTATCTTTTTTGAAGTGTTCATTAAACTTTTTTTTTGTATTTAGTCTTAAAAAGCTGGGGCAAGTTAGTAAGAAAAGAGAAAGCCTGGAACCATTTAGCATTTAAGAATAAAATGAATTATATGATGGCTTTTATTTTCCTCAATAGCCAACATTTGCTCATTTTTCTCTACTTTAAGAAACAACCAATGTAAAATTGCTTCTGAAGACCTGAATTTGGAACAGGAAGATTTGAGGGATACAAACTTGTTTTGCAAATGTATAGTATAAATGGAATAAAGCTGATATTGATAAAGCTCAGGATAAGAAAATCCAGAAGAATAAGAAAGACTTTTAAAATAAATCACTTGTCCTGTGGAATATCACGTTTTTGATTTTTAAGTCAATCTGAATTTTTTTAAAAACAGCTAAGTTGAGCCTATTTACATGTACTAATTTGATGGATATTTGATTTTTTTTATCTGCAGTTAATAATTTATAACATCATATTTACTGGGTATATATTTCATTCAGTAGTGTTACTGAAACACCAGGGGTTTGATCTAGGTCCTGCGGCTTACTGCACAGAAAGCTAGTCACTGAGATGAGTACTGCCAGGGAAGAAGGATTTAATGGGGTGCTGCAGGTAAGGAGCTGGGAGATCAATCTCAAATCCATCTCTCTGACTAATTAAAAATAGGAGTTTATATAGCAGGGAAGAATTGTAACTACATGCAGGAGGACAGGAATTAGGGAGGGGTAAGCAAGGGGAGTTGGTCAACAGGAAGCAGGTGGTCATTTAGGCAGTCATGATGAGTGAGGGGTCTGAGGGCTCATTGTTCAGATAAGGTGATCCAGTAAGTGTATCAGTTTCTTGATACTGTCTGGGAGGGCTATGGTTAGTTTCCAGAGAAAGGAACTCAGATAAGACAAATGTAACTTTCTCAAGTTTTGAGACTGAGAGGGTTAAATTCTATGTTTATTCAAAAGAAACCATAAACATCAGTTCTATGGGACAATTGGGTTGGTTTCAGCAGTCTATTTTCTTTGTTTTTTAAATTAAATGTTTTATTTTATTTTGGAATACTTTTTGTGTTTAGAAAGATTTGCTTTTTTGAAAAGTATTACCTTATTTTAATACTTTCATTTAATGTTCTTAGTCTTTTGTTAGACTTTAACTACTCTGTCACCCTTAAATGATTTCCTTTTATTTCTGCAATAGAATATGCAATGAGCATATTCTATTTTCACTCAGTTTTATTTCTCTTTTTGTGTTATTTTGATTTTGATAGAGCATATAAGATTTACATACTAATTTTTCTCTCTAATTCTCACCCATGTTATAGTCATAGATCTATAATTAAGTATATTTAATCATCATTACCAGTTATTTCATTGGTTTCCCTAATGATCTCTTTGTTAAATTAAATTCATCCTTTAGTAGATTACCAGGAAAGACTCCTGGGGTGTCTTAATATCTGAAAAACAGTGTGCATGGATATAAGGTCTTTACCTTACATTTCTCCCTTTAAGTTAATGAGTAGTGCTATTGCACTGTTTACTTGCTTTGACTGTTGCTAACAAGACGTGTGATGCCAACCTGATTCTCTTTCCTTTGTAAATGACTTTTTGATTTTGCTTGGAAACCCAGAAGGATCTTTTCTTTTAGATTTCAATAATTTTACTAGAATATGTCTCACAGTTGACCTTTCTGGATTGGTTTTTCTTCTTTAGATAAAAGATAAATCCATTCAGCATATAGATCTGTGCCTTCCTCTATTTCAGATAACTTTTATTGAATTACAGTTTTAAATATCAATTTCCACCCATTGGAAACTGGGTTGCTAAAGGACAGGGTAAGGAGGAACTTGCAGTCTACTTTTTGAGTTTTTTGTGATATATGACTTACTAAAAAATAATTAGTGAAAAAGACGAAACCCTCATTTAATACCCTGAATATGCTTTACTATCTCTCTCTCTTTTGCTTTTCTTTCTTTCTTTCTTTTGCTTGCTTTTGCTTTCTTTCTTTTGCTTTCTTCCTTTCCTTCCTTTCTTTCAGACTCTCACTCTGTTGCTCAGGCTGCAGTGCAGTGTCATGATCTCGGCTTACTGCAACCCTACCTTGTGGATTTAAGCAGTTCTCCTGCCTCAACCTCCCAAGTAGTAGGGATTACAGGCACCCACCACCACACCTGGCTAAGTTTTGAATTTTTAGTAGAGATGGGGTTTCACAATGTCGGCCAGGCTGGTCTTGAACTCCTGACCTCAGATGATCCACTGGCCTCAGCCTCCCAGAGTGCTGGGATTACAGGTGTGAGGCACTATGCCTGGCCACTTTGCTATGTTTGTCACTTGTTAATAGAAATATATTAAATACTAAAAATACCTGGATGTGCCGTATGAAGCAATTTAATGAAAGTAGGTGTTAAGGTCACTTTTAAAGCTGTTACTCAATGCTGTGCTTCTGAATATTCAGAAAATAAATTGGTTTATTGGTTTAGTATCAAAAAAAAGTTCTGCTTCTGATAAGCTGGTTTGCTTTCAACATGTATATACTAAACTATGGTATCATCATGTGTCACTCCTTTCTTTGGCAATTAAAAGCTGTAGTACTAAGCTAGTCTGAACTATTCTTGTATTAAAGTAACACTAAATCTTTGTGTTCTTTTTTTTAACTTAAGTTTGGGCATATATGTGCAGGATGTGCAGGTTTGTTACCTAGGTAAATGTGTGTTACGGGGTTTGTTGTACACATTATTTCATCACTCATGTTTTTAGCCTAGTATCCATTAGTTATTTGTTCTGATCTTCTTCCTCTTCCTCCTCCAAACCTCCACCCTCCAACAGGCCCCAGTGTGTGTTGTTTCTCTCTATGTGTCCATGTTCTCATCATTTAGCTCCCACTTATAAGTGAGAACATGCAGTATTTGGCTTTCTGTTCCTGTGTTAGGACATGATCTTGTTCTTTTTTTATAGCTGCATAGTAGTCCATGGAGTATGTGTACCACATTTTCTTTATCTAGTCTATCATTGATGGACATTTAGGTTGATTCCATGTCTTTGCTATTGTGAATAGTGCTGCAATGAACATTAGTGTGCATATGTCTTTATAATGGAATGATTTATATTCCTTTGGATATATACCCAGTAATGGGATTGCTGGATCAAATGATATTTCTGTCTTTAGGTCTTTGAGGAATTGCTACACTATCTTCCACAATGGTTGAACTAATTTTACACTCCCACCAACAGTATAAAAGCATTCCTTTTTCTCCACAACCTCGCCAGCATCTGCTGTCAGATTTTTTTACTTTTTAGTAATAGCCATTCTGACTGGCATGAGATGGTACCTCATTGTGGTTTTGATTTTTCATTTCTCTAATGATCGGTGATGTTGAGCTTTTTTTCATGATTGTTGGCTCGATGAATGTCTTCTTTTGAGAAGAGTGTGCACGTCCTTTATCTACTCTTTAATGGCGTTTTGTTTTTTTCTTGTGAATTTGTTTAAGTTCCTTATAGATGCTGGATATTAGATGCATTTTGGATGCATAGTTTGTAAAAAAAATGTAGGTTGTCTGTTTATTCTGTTGATAGTTTCTTTTGCTTTAGAAGCTATTTAGTTTAATTAGATATCACTTGTCAATTTTTGCTTTTGCTGCAATTGCTTTTGGTGTCTTTGTCATGAAATCTTTGTCTGTATCCATGTACTGAACGGTATTGCCTAGGTTGTCTTCCAGGGTTTTTATAGTTTTGGGTTTTACATTTAAGTCTTTAACCATTTTGAGTTGATTTAAAGAAATTTTTTTGAGATGGAGTCTCACTCTGTCACTCAGGCTTAAGTGTAGTGGCTTTATCTTGGCTCACTGCAAACTTCATCTCCTGGGTACAAGTGATTCTCCTGCCACAGCCTCCCAAATAGCTGGGATTACAGGCACGTGCCACCACATCCAGCTAAATTTTGTATTTTTATATGTATTTTTGTATTTACTTTTGTATTTTTATATATATTTACATGGGGTTTCACCATGTTGACCAGGCTGGTCTTGAAGTCCTGACCTCGTGATCCACTTGCCTCAGCTTCCTAAAATGCTGGGATTACAGGTGTGAGCCACTGCGCCCAGCCATGAGTTGATTTGTGTATGTGGTATAAGGAAAGGGTCCAGTGTCAATGTTCTACATATGACTAGTGAGTTCTCCCAGCACCATTTACTGAATAGGGAATACTTTCTCCATTGCTTGTTTTTTTTTTTTTTTTTTTTTTCATTGCTTGTTTTTTGTCAGGTTTGTTGAAGATCAGATAGTTGTAGGTGGGTGGTCTTCTTTCTGCATTCTCTATTCTGTTTCATTGGTCTATGTTTCTGTTCTTGTACCAGTACCATGCTGTTTTGATACTATAGCCCTGTAGTGTAGTGTGAAGTCTGGCAGCATGATGCCTTCAGCAGTATTCTTTTTGCTTAGGATTGCCTTGGCTATATGGGCTCTTTTTTGGTTGCATATGAATTTTAAAATAGTTTTCTCTAGTTCAGAATTTCAAATAACTAGAGTTAAATTTGTGATCTGTCCAAAGTTAGTAAATAAGACTTCAGGACATGCATTAAAATTATTTTTATCATTATTATTTTTGAGACAGAGTCTCACTCTGTTGTCCAGCCTGGTGTGCAGTGCCACATCTTGGCTCACCACAACCTCTGACTCTCAGGCTCAAGCAATAGTCCTGCTTCACCCTCCTGAGTAGCTGGGATTACAGGCGTATGCCACTGCCACCTGGCTAATGTTTGTATTTTTAGTACAGACAGGGTTTTACCATGTGGGCCAAGATAGTCTTGAACTCCTGAGTTCAAATGATCACCCGCCTCAGCCTCCCAAAGTGCTAGGATTATAGGCGTGAGCCATCGTGCCCGTCCTAAAAAACTATTAACTTCATTCTTCTCTCCATTTTCATATCCCATTCTTAAGTGCTTACTACAGTAGTACATGTGACTCCCAGAAAACCTTAAAAAATGTAAGCTAGCTAGATTTGATTTTTATTTTTTGATGTAGTTGATAGAGCCTTGTAGGTTTATTTTGGTCATTTAAAAATGCATGATATAGATAGAATTATTGAGTCATATATTCATTTTTTATGTGAATTGGTTGAAGTAACTGGTTATAGATACCCACTAGAACCTAAGTATACCCCATTGCTTTGTAGTGTGACTTTTTGTATGGCAAACATCTCCCTAGAATGGCAGAAAGTGTTACTTTCTAATATGTAAGATTTGGATTTTTATTCTATAACTACAAAAACCATCAGTCAATGGGGAAGAGGTTCAGAAATATTACAGATTTTAACACAACTTCTTTTCCATGTCAGAAACACTGGTAGAGATTTTCCCAGCTTCTACTGCATGTTCTCTCCAGGCCTATTTCTTCAAAACGAAGGCATTGGTATGGTACAAAAGGCTGAAAAAAAATTGGCTATGACCTAGGTTTGAATTCTGATTTTGTCACTTACTAGCTTTATGAGATTGAAACTCTTATTTAATTTCTTTAAGTTCTAATCTTTTCACGTAAATGAACATCTACCTTATTTGGTGGTTCTGAAAATTAATTGATAATATGTGGAATGTGATATACACACAAGTTAAATATCTGTCGGCTTGCCTATCTTCTCTGCTCTCTGTGCTTCATTTGAGACAGATTTCAAAGGAGCTGCCTCAGCAAACATGAATTCCTGTGTTACTGCTTTCAAGGATAATGTGATATTATTTAGTAGAGCTGAAATGGAAAAGCAGCCTTGTGGATAGCCCCCAATTCAGAAAGTTCCTTGTATTAGTATTTTTATTGGTTTATTCTTCCAAGCCAGAGGTAAAGTTTGCAGAGGAGACCGTGTAACACCAAGCAGTGGCACTTGTGATATTCACATTATTTTCCTTTTCCTGTATCTTATCAGTAAAAGTCAACCAATCAGTTACAGTCTCATGCTATGGAAGTCAAGTTCCACAGCATGGATTTCTCAGTGTGAGTCTGCACTTAAGAAAGTGTACTCCATTCAGCTTTACTGAAATGAACACACTTCTAAGGCTGACAGGCATGGATCAATGTCACTTCTGTAACCAATGAAAAATGCTCTCTTATGTCCAACACAAAACATCTTTTTAAGACTATTACCACAGCCTTGCCTCTGTCCAGCACATCTCCAAGCAAACTCTTGTTAAAAAAAAAAAAAATTCTATATAGTATTGTGATATTGTGAAATATGTATTTGGTCTTTTTCCCATTTTCTGGCATTCAGCTTTTAAAATCTTTGAAAATGCCTGAGTGATGTCTTTTTGTATGCTAATAAGTTGACTTAGGGCTGGCAGCCTCTAGGTAGCTTCAGAATGGGGGCTGGTCACCAGAAAACCAGGGCAAAATTAGAGTATGGGTCTTTCAGTCCCACCTCCCTAACCTCCAGGGAGGGGGAAAGAGACTGAAGATTGAGCTGATCACCAATGGCCAATGGTTTAACCAATTCTGCCTATGTAATGAAGCTTCTGTAAAACCCCAAAAGATGGGGTTTAGAGATTTGTGGATAGCTGAACACATGGAGGTTCCTGAGGAGTGGCTGCCCGGGGAGGGCATGGAAGCTCTGTATGCCCCTTTCCTCATACCTCACTGTGTGTATCTCTTCATCTGTACTCTTAGTAATGCCTTTTATAATAAACCAGTAAACATGTTTCCTTGAGTTTTGTGAGCTGCCCTAGCAAATTAATTGAACCTGAAGAGAAGGTCTTGAGAACTCCAACTTGAAGCTGGTGGGTCAGAAGTTCTGGAGGCTGGGACTGGCAACTGTTGGTGTTTGGGGGGAGGGGGCAGTCTTAGGGCCTGAACCCTCAATCTGAGAGATGTGATGCTATCTCCAGTTACATAGTATCGGAATTAAGGACACCCATTTATCCACTGCAGAACTGACTGCTTGCTTGATGATGGGGAGAACCCAGCCCCCTTCACCAAATTTGGTCACAGAAGTCTGTGTTGATTGTTGAGTGAGAGAATATAAAAATCACTTTGCATGCTTTTGAATTGAATGCTCATAGACCAATAACAAATGGTCTGCTCCGTCAAGTCTTAGAGTTAGTGACAGAAATAGATAACAGGCATGACTGTAGCAAAATATAAGGAATGCTATAATTTGGGTCTGAATAGTGTGCTAAGATAATAAAGAGGAAAGATTTGCCATCTTTGTCTATGGCAACTGGTTTGGGGGTGGGGCTTCACTGGTAAACAACATTTCCACTGCACTTTGAAAAATGTGTAGACATTGAAGCAACAGAGATTGTTGAAGATGATGAAATTGCGTCTGCAAAGACCAAGAGCCATGAACAAGGCATGGGATTTATGTAGTGAGTGGAAGGAAGTTTGGGATGATGGGCAAAGAGAAATATGACAGTGATAGGGGAGGTGAAGATGAGAGTTAATATATGTAATGTTGAAATCAGAGAAGGACATTTGAATAAATTAAGTGCCTAGAGTATTCATTTTGTTTTCTGGAAAGCGGTAAGTAGTTTTTTTCTCCTGGATGTTAAAATAAAAGCTTGTGCAGGAGTGTAAAGTTGTAAAATGGTCACCTTGGTGAATAGGAAAGATATCTGAATGAATACAGACATAAGGATTGCCAAGCTATACTGAGGACAAAGTTGAAGTTGGAAATAATAAATATGTAATAAGTCCAAGCAGTATAGTTATGCAAATTTTTCTCAAGCAGCATTTGGCAGCTTATGAATTTCTGTTGCGCAAGCAGATGGTTGGATTAATCATAGGTTAGGGACTGGTAACTCTGATGGGCTGAAAAGACGAGGTTTAGGCAGTGGGGGGATATAGGCAAGAATTCATTGCATTGGTAATCAAGGTTAAGCAGGGAAGGAAGAAATGGGGCTACTATTTTGGGAATTCAAAGTAATGCTATATGTGAAACAGACTGAGTGAATTTTATAGTTGTGAACAAGATGTGTAAATGCATTTTTGATGGAAAATAGTGGAGTAAGACAAATTAAGCATATTCTGAGTGTAATGGTAATGCCTGCATATTAGGCTGAGTGGAACCATGGACTCTGTAACTAGCTCTCCTTAGCTCAAGGTTTATGCCTGCAATTCAGATAAACATGTGCTTATCAAAATGGCAAAGATACAAGAATAAATGTTTAAAATCAAAATGTATACTGGACCAAATAAACCAAACCTGCTCTTTATTAGTCTCCTTCTTCGTAGTTGACACTATATTTTCTAGGTGCTTAATCCCAAAAGATAGGGTCGGTCTTCTCTCTCTCGCACTACACATTTAACTATGGACAGTGCACTACACATTTAACTATGGACAGGTTTTGTTGGCTCTACCTTGAAAATATGGCACATGTTTTCCATACCTTATCACTTTTTTTTTTTTTTTTTTTTTGAGACAGAGTACTCTGTTGCCCAGGCTGGAGTGCAGTGGTGCAATCACTGCAACCTCCACCTCCCAGGTTCAAGCGATTCTCCTGCCTTAGCCCCCTGAATAGCTGTGATTACAGGCGCATGCCACCATGCTCGGCTAATTTTTTGTATTTTTAGTAGAGATGGGGTTTCACCATGTCATCCAGGATGGTCTTGATCTCCTAACCTCATGATCCACCCACCTAGGCCTCCCAAAGTTCTGGGATTAAGACGTGAGACACCACACCCGGCCACCTTATCAATTTTATGCTGTAACCCTAGTCCAAGCCCCTATCATCTGTCATCTAGGTCAGTGCAGTAGCCTCCTATGTGCTCTCTACTTCTACAGTCTATTCTCCACTGAGGAGTTGGGGCTTTCCTCAGTGTGAATTGAGTCATGCCATTCCTCTGCTCAAAAGTCTTACTGCATTCTGAGAAAGAGTCCCACACCATTACTATGGTCTGTGGCATCTGGCACCATCTGGTTCTTCATTACATTTCTACCTCATTCCCTACTACCTTCCACCTCACCCACTGGCCTCCTTGGTGTTTCATTAAATAATTTTTAATACTGTCTATATGTTGAAGTGATAAAGTTTTAGGTATAATGGGTTATACCAAACATATTAAAATCAACTTCACTTGTTTGTTTTCTTCTGTTCTGCCTTGTTAATGTGGCTGCTAGAAAATTTAAAATTACATACTGGGTGTACATTATATCTATTAGCAGCATTGGTTATTGGGTCTATGTTGTCTGTGTGTCTTCTCCAAGTATCTGGTGGTGGGGTGGGGCTACTGTTGCACAACGGGGGCCAGCAATCAGGAAGGAGATTTGAATGCGGAGCACAGCAGAGTGAGCACAAGCTGAAACCCTCCAAGTCTGTGTCACTGTATTTGCCTGTGAATGTCTTTAGGGAGTGATGACCGCTACTTCCTCTGAATCTCAAGTGAGTTCCTCTTTCAGCAGCTCTAACTTTAACCTTACAGGAAAGGGGAATATAGAAAACAAAGTTCCCATAAAGAACCAGTTCCAACTAGTCGATTGAACCACTCAGCACAGCTTCTAAAGAGGACTCCCTGGACCGTTAGGATTTTCGAAACAATGCCATGCAAAGATTGTCTCATGGAACTGAAGATAATCATTCTGGAGAGCAGAGGATTAAAAAGAGGCATGTCATTAAATATTAGAAACACTTCTGTGTCAAAGATAAAATTGAATTTACATGTATAAATTATTCAATTTTTCTCTTAAACTCTGTGGAAATGTATTAATATTTTTACTGATTCAAAATATTTTTCCCACCTGTTCAAAACTCTTCAAGTCTTGGTTAGGATGGATGAGTGGAAGTTACAGGGTCTCCAGTTTCAATGCCACGTAAGAGAGAACATTCTGACATCTAGAATTGTGACACAAGAGCAGACTATCTCCAAAGGTGGTGAGTTACATGTCAGCTGGAGGTATTCAAGCAGCAACTGGATGACCATTTATCAATTGTACTGAAGAAGGGATTCTAGAACCTCTCCAAAGGTTGGATTGGATGACCTCCGAACTCTGAACTAAATCTAAAATTTTGTGAGACCCTAAATGTTATTCACCAGTACACAGTAATTTCTAACTACCACTTAATTAAGCCTTGGCTTTTCATTCTAGACATAGGAAACTCTTCATTTTCTTTCATCCAGAAAGATGACTAGGACTTAAAAGCTTCATTCTTTGATCTTTTCATAGCCTTGGCCTCCTGGCAAAATGTTTGTAGTTTTCTCATTGAAAGTGCTTCTTGATCTTTTTTCAGCTTTCTTCATTAAGACATCTGATAGACCAAAACCTAAAATGCACAACAACAACAACAAAATATATATATATATATGAATATGGGATCAGTGCTGAGAGCCAGGGAGGCAAGCCTGTGAGAGCCCAAAGAGGATCTCAGCCCATCCTGGGTTGGTTTGGGAAAGGCAATAGTCTGGGAAAGAGAAGGAAATGCTTGAGTGAGTGAATTAACCTAGGAATTGGGAACATAAACTCTGGGGTCAGGCAGATATGGGTTTGAACACCACCATTTTCTAACTATAGGACCCCATCCTACTAATGGTTAACCCTGTGCAAGGAACATAACTGCTGTGAAAGTCAATTTTGCAAACAGAGATTATTATAATATTTGTGTGAAGTTTACTGTGAAGATTAAATGAACTAATAAAAAATACATAATGTAAAAAAAAAAAGACATCTGATAAAGATGACTTCTTTATTGTTGCTTCATTAATGTAAATTAACATAAAATATATTGTTCTTCCTTTAAGGGTAATATGTTCTCATTAAATATGAGGTGTTTATGTATACCTCATATTAATCAAAAAGACACCATCGTGGGGTCTTTTTTTTCCTCACACACTACAAATTTATGGACAGATTTTGTTGGCTCTACCTTAAACATATATCACACATTTTCCATATCTGATCACTTTTATACTGTAACCCTAGTCCAAGCCCCCATCATCTGTCATCTAGGTCATTGTAGTAGCCTCCTACCTGCTCTCCACTTCTACAGGCTATTCTCCACTGAGGAGTCAGAGCTTTCCTCAGCTTGAATCGGGTCATGCTCAAAAGTCTTATTGCATTCCTAGAGAAAGAATATCTTATATTTAATGAGCACATGTTACCCTTCAAGGAAGAAAAATAAAAAAATATAAAAAAGAAAATAAATACCTTAGAGCCAACAATCTAGAAATAAACACTCCTAAAATGTTAGTATAATTACTTCCAGTTTGATAAGAAGTCTGATATGTATTTTACATAATTGAAATCATCCCATATATACATCTATGTAACCATCTTCACTTAACATTAGGTTGTGAGTTTTTCATTATATAAATCATCTTTACAGACCCAACTATTATTAATAGCTGTATAATATTCCATTATGTTGATATCCCAAAGTTTATTTAAATTTTTCACTATCCTTGGATATGTAGATTGTCTCTAATATGTAATTTTTACTATTTATTTTTAAATTTCTAATCTCTTATCACTGGCTGAAATTTTTATTGTTTAAATGCATAAATGCATAGCTATATTTTTACTTCATTCCCTAGTAGTCATCACTGATACCTGCTCAGTTCCTCTAAATTACTACTACTTGTCCTCTGGACTCTTCATTTATAGTGTGTATTCCTTTCTGATTCCTCTGCAGCATGGCATAACATGATTTAATTTTTTAAAATCTCAGATAATTTTAGTTTTTAAATATTTTTTTTCTTTAAATAACGTTAAGTTTCCTTAGAAGTATTGGTCAGAATAAGTGACACAACAATCAGATACTCTGTTTCAAGACCCTGGCATGTCCTTTGTTAGGGTAATGTTTTCTAAAGTGTGCCTTAGAAAAAATTGATTTAGGTCAAGGGCCTTAGGAGATATTAGTATCTAATAGGTGAATTTCTCAGATAGTATTGAATAAAAGAGGAAAACCACTCTTTTGGCTAAAAAGTCAGAAGATTTAAGAATTGCTCTACCTGATGCTTTTCCCATTTGTGAATGTTGCTTGAGTGAGGAAATGTTTCTTATTTTTCATGTCAAGAAGAGCACATAAAGAGAAATAGGAAACTGAAAGGATGGAATTATACCCAAAGTTCTTGGTATATCCAGGGACAACTGTTATTACCAGACTCTGAACTTCTGGGTTAAGATGTGTAAACTTCTCTTCCTTAATACCTAATAAATTAGCAAAATTAATCAGTCAATCCTAAGAATAAAACAGGGAAAGAAGCCTAATATGACAGCATAAGCTTCAATACAGCCAAAAAAGAAATGGAAGGTTAGAGGGGGAGTGGAAGGATCTAGAAAGGAAAAGTAGTACAAGTGGGGTTCGAACTTCCCCTGAATCCAGAAGTCAGAAAAGTGAACTAAACTATCATTAACCTCATCTTTTCATTTTAGATGGAACTGTGGCAGAAATTGCTGCTGAAAATTATAGGGAAATTGAAAAATGAAATTGATGCTGTCGGAAACAAAGTCCATGCAGCCACATTCTGAATTTGGAAAATGGCCTAAAGTAGTATGGTACTCTCTTTTGTCAATCTTCTATGCCTCTGTGGGAATAAGTGCATCCCCCAACCAATTTTGAAAACCCTGGTCTAGGACACTGAACCAACTCTTAAAAGATGTCAGAACCCAGATACCCTCCCACTTCAGCCCTTTTTCCTTCAGTTCTTTCTCTCTGGGAATATCTACTGAATACAGAAATGAACACACTGAAATTTTCATGCATTGGCTCAAAGGAAGGATGACAGAAGGAGAGCTAGAGAAACAAAGAGAATGAGAACAGAGAGAGAGGTAAGTGAGGTCACTGTGGCACAGTATCATGTAATGTCTGGATGCAGCCCTTCAAGCATGAAGAAAAGAAATATAATGACATGGCAACTCCATAATCTTGCTACTATCTGTAAAAAAGTAAATAAACAAATTTGATCAATTAGTTGAAGGAAAGAAGGATAATAGCACAAATAAGATATTTACTGTGGCAGTTTTGTGGTGGTGGAATACAGAGTGGTTTTCAAAATCCTTTTTTTTCTGTGTATGTTTTCTTACCTTGTTTGAATATATTTCAGTCCATAAAATATACATCAGAAATACATGGTGTATTTTTCAATGAAAGCAATTATGTAAAGATGTTAGCTCTTTTTCAGATAAAGAAAAGCATACAAAATATTTATTGCTGCATTCAATGCCTCCTCCACAATATTGAGGCCTGAATTAGGTAGGTAGGTGAAATCTTTCTAAAAGTGAGTCAGTGATAAGCATCCTACAGTTTCCACACCAGGACAAATAAGCAGGAATCTCTTAACTCTAAGATCCATGGTGGGAGAAGGGTTGGTTGGGCTACCATGTATTTTTTCTCTGTTCCAAAAGATGCATCCATATGAATAGGCTTCTGTTTTAAATCCTGGATATTAAGAACATGTTTCAATTAGTTCTACAGGTTAGGAATAGCTGAAAGCTCTATATTTGCATTTAAAAATTTGTACCTAGTCTTGAACCATTTCTGGCTATACTGTCACCACTGTAATCCAAATTGCTTTTCTAAAAGTGATATTCCAGGATCCTCCTATGAGGATGCAAAGCACAGTTTTCATGCTACACCTTTGTCCTCCTTGTTTCTTTCATCAAGAATGTCCTCACTCTATAATCTACTTCCCAGCTAGTGAAATCCATCATACCTTCCAGGTTGAACTCCTGGCTCCGTTTCCTTCTAGACTGCACAACTACAAAGGAATTTCTCCCTCTCGGAATATTGGAGTGATGCATTCCCTATTGTCTGTGGTGGCATTCACAGGCTCTTAGCTGCATTGGTATTTAATTCTGTATTATATTGAACATTTTCAATGTTCAAAACCCACATTTTCTCTTGGCTTTCTCTACTAGACTGTGTTCTTCCCCAGGGCAAACATTTCCTGCATGTGGAGGAGCCATTCCTGGGTTGGGGCTAATCCCAGTAGAGACTGATCCAGTTTAAAGATTTCAGGTCCCTGGAGCTCCAGGTGACTGGCTCAGAAAAGAGGAGAAGGTTCATTGGCTGGTACTAAAAAGACCTGAGGCTCAACTATATGCATCTAATTGGCCCATAAATCTTAACATCAAGACAAAGCTTTTGTCCCTTTATAAACTCAAACCTTCTCTCTAGAGCTGAGTGTATCATTTTATGAATTATTTGGTCTAATTTCCCCAGCATAAACTTGCAATGTGATATTTAGTAGCACCGACTTTGGAGTAGACTCCCTGGGCTTAAATTTTGGCAGTACCACTTTCTAGTTGTGTAAGATTACACAATTTGCCATTTCTGTTTCTTACATGCCTCCTTTGTAGACTAAGGAAAATAATACCCATGTGATGACTGCTAAAGGTACTCACGACAAGCTATGCATGTGCAAAATGCAAGGTTCCTAACTCAACTGGAGATAAAGGAGCCCTAAAAAATACTGATGCTCAACTTACGAATATTATCTATTGAATTATTATTTAAAGTACTTAGCACATTGCAAATTTAGTGTTAAATATTATTTTTATTGCTGTTAATATTACTATTTCCCCAGTGCTGGGAAGGACTAGAGATGGGGAGAGATCTTTCATGGCTGATTGTGCAGGACCTGCACCATCTTATTGCCAAGTCTGGATTCCAGAGCCCCATATGACCATGTCCACAGTGCTGACACAATATTATGCATAAAGTAAAAATAAAATACACATGTTTAAATTTATTATGGCCCAAAGCAGTAAATACCAAGTACATTACATAGGTTTGGAACACTAAGAACCTAGCTACACCCCCCCCCCCACCCACCTACCCACTAACACTTTGGACTTTATCAAGATCTGGAGATATACTTTCCTATAGAGCTTACATTAATTAATTCAATTTCCATAGACATCTTGCCATGAGAAAATGAAAATTGTCAACAGACTTGCCTTATCAAAACTCGTGAATTTTTGCAGACGTATTTTCACAGTTGATGAAAGTATTTGACTGAATATCTTGACTTTTTTGACTTATATGAAAGAGCTTCTTAAATGTTTAGGTATTAAAAACATGTAATCCTTATAGTTAATTGAGTATTTTTCTTGTGCAGCTTTGAAGTGGTACACTGAGGAATTGACAAAAACTTGTCTTCAAATTCAAATCTCATGACCTGAATTCCAGTGTTCTCTCCTTAAAGTGGTCTGAGTGTTGTTTGGAGAATTAATATGCCAGAAAATACTTGCATTCCAGCATAACACTTGTTGTACTAGATGTGTGCATGACAGATTATTAAATTGTAGAATCAAGGACTTGTTCCTATGTTGGGGTGTGGGGAGTAAATGCAGTGGATCCTGTTTTGCTCACAGAAGAGTTGATGCTAACATTGTCTTTAGTGATTAGGGGGGAACCTGATGGGTAGATATTGGCAGGTGGGATGAGGGTGGGATGGTCAGAAAGACATTTTAGGCAAAGGAATAGAATGTCCCCGAGCTTGAAAGCATGTAAAAACAAGGCGTATTGAAGTTCAGACCAGAGAACATTTTACATGTGGAAGGAACTTTTTGGTGATTAAATTTCAAAGGATGGCATCACTGTGACCAGACCATCATAGACCCCACATACCATGTTAAGGAGTTTGATTTTTGTCCTGTAGAGCAAAGTGAAAGATTTTTAAGAAAAAAAAAAAAAATTAGCTTGTGCTATAGAAAGATTATTCTTCCTGCAGTGAATGAATATTGGAAGGCAGTCATGAAGTCTAGCCCATACATCAGGAGCTATTCAAATAATTTGGGAAAATGATGATGGGTGTGTGAATTAGGGCAGGAGTAATGGGGCTGGAGAGGAGCAGCAAATTTGGTAGGGCCTTGGGATCTAACACTCATGGTACTTCAAAACCAGTGATCGAGCCGTGAGGTAGAGGCCCATAGGCCCACTCCACACTCAGGTCCATGTCTTGGAGAAGGAATAGATTTTGAAGTAATTTGCTGAGTTTGAAAGTAAAACATATTTGGTTCAAGATGTGTATCCAGGCAGAACGCTTAAGTAAGCTGTTAGATACTTTCATCAGAAACTTGTGAGAAAAGTCTGGGTATGAAAAAGTGATTTGGAAGTCTCCGTGGAGGATATAGAGTTTTAGGTGAACAGGTTGTGGATAAAATCATTAGAATGGATAGGTTGTTAAGGGGGGCAGGGTGTAAAAGCAAGAAGATAGTTCATGATAATGAACTTTGGAAAATACTAATACTTCATGACGTGGAAGAGGAGGAATATACAGGAATAGGATATTTTATATTACCAAAATAAATCATCATCAAGAAGCAACTTTATAATACCTCAGGCTGAAAGTTTACATAATTTGATGCTGAATATAAATGAAGTACTATAATAATCTGTGTGAAGTCTTAATGACATACTGGATACATATTATGAAATACCAATTATTTAAAGCAGCTTTTGAAAGGAAGCCTCTTCTAGCAGTGCACAATACCACAATAAAATACATTTTAACAATCATCTTCTATAAATAGTATCCCTAGTAATCATTAAGATGTCATCTTGATTATGCCAAAGCCAAAACCAATGTTAGGGCTAAATATAGTTTGTACTTCTGTTTCTTCTCATATTATGTAACATATTTTTGACAGCCATTTATCTTACATTATAACAGTATAATGTACCATGATAATGTATGTGCCATGACAGTATTGCACTCAGTGAAAAAGCTGTTGCATCTATGGTCTTGAAAACATAAATCATGAAACTTTGTTGCAAAAATTTGTTATTTAATCACTTTGGAAGTTGAGTGATATTTTAATTGCTGCTTTGTTTACCATTCTGATCATGATTTATACTTTGCTGCTATCCAGAGTCTGTGTTAACTAGTAAAAACAGAACACATTTGAGAGTTCACTCCTAAATCAGACAGATAAAATGATTTTTCAGACTGTTTATTTAAAAACAATTCTACAGGCCATGCTCACAATTTATAATTGCTTAGGCACATGTCAGTGTAGAATAATAGTGCTACATTTAAAACATGTTGTTTAGAATGAATTTGCTCATTAAAAGATCATAGAACCTCATCAAGCTTCTCATAAAACTGTATGACTTAAAATTTAAACTAGCAGTTTCATGGTCTGAAATTGTGCATCTTTTTTGACATGTTTCTCAAAAAGATAAAAAGAAAACTTGCAGAAAATTTCATTTGGGTGAGATATCAATAAATAAGATTCAATCAAAGGTATTTGAAATTTCTTCAAGATAAAATTGAAGATAACACTGCTCCAAAAGCTATTTTTAAGTAGAAGATATTCTAGCATTTTATTCTAGCACTGGTAGTTGGTTAATTTAAACTGCCTAAATGATGACCAAGAAGGAGAGAGAAAAAAAGATGCTTCATACAGATCTAGAAAGCAATACTTTAAACTCATTAAAAGTTGCTTATAAATCTTTATAGATTTTTCAAGCTTTAACAAAATTCCAAGGCATTACTCGAATAGGCCAGATTATTGAAAAGGTTATTTAGATAGAACTATCTCATGACTTATAACACACATGATATATATTATTTTTATTCTGTTAGAAAGTCGAGACATAAAATGATTGGCAGGAGTTCCTTATCAGAACAGAATCTCTTAGAATTAGATATGAATGCCTTTTCCACACATGAACTCTTCAATGCATAAAAGTATCCATGGAAACCCTTACCTGTTAGTTCTAATATGCATATACAAGGTTATTTTCTTTTTCATTTTATTTCAACAAAAACGTGAATGGAATAGAAAGCACTGAACTACTAGAAACTTCCAAAGCCTTACATAACAGTTTTTGACAAAAAGCTCATTATATTTTTATAGTTTCTATTTGGCACAAGACCAAATGACTTTACAGAATATGTTCATCAACAGATGTAACAAGGATTATTAAATGTCCTATTATGCTTATAGAAACAAATTTATGATTTTATTATTCAGCTTAGGAGCCACAGTTGATGCACACCCAGTTTAAATGATATTTTTATTATTTTTCAGTCAAATAAAATATATGTAGTGAAAAAATGTACCCCCTGAAGCTTCCTAAAAGCTAGCCTGCATCTGGATAAGGTGTGGAATTGAAGGCAGAAGCTAGAGAGGGTTGATGATTGGAGAAAAGCCAAGACCACGGTATTTATTCAAAAAATTTTTAATTGCAAAGTTCTTGGAATTAAAAGCTATGGAGCCGGGTGTGGTGGCTCACGCCTGTAATCCAAGCCCTTTGGAGGCCAAGGCAGGCGGATCACCTGAGGTCAGGAGTTCAAGACCAGCCTGACCAACATGGTGAAACCCCGTCTTAAAAAAAAAAATAAAAAAATAATAATAATAAAAAAAAACTATGGAAACAAATGAAGTGCACCAGATGAGAACAAGAAAAGGATATTCAGAGCTTGCATAACAAGGAAGTCAACAACCATTATGTGTGCTTGCAGATACTCAAAGGCAGGCAGAAGAGTAGGAAAGTTTTAGAGTGGAGAAAAAGGGACGGCTTCAGGTCTGCTTGATTGAAGGCTATTGGTCTTGGGAAGTTGGAGGCCAGATAACTGGAAGCAAAGCATCCTGTGAGGGTGGTTAGGCAGCATATTTGCCTTTCTCCAGTTGGTCCAAAGTTGGAAGTTGGGGGAAGGGAGCTAAAAATTATGAAAGTTGTCTGTTATTGATAGGTTCTGACCATTTTGGGCTGATTGCCACGGAAGCTGTGGTCTTGGTCTGGTTATTGCAGTTTGTGGGTTAGAATTCTATTTTTATATATGGTCTGACTGTATATTCAGTCTCTCAGAACTAAAGGCTAGTGATGTCATCAAGTAACTAAAAATGAGCTCTAAAGCAGACATACAAAGAAAAGTAAAGAGAAGGTGGACTGGGTATTTTAAAATGAGTAATAACAGAATGGCAGCAGCAAGAGAAAATTTAAAAAAATGAAAATAAATGTGTGAACCACAGTTTGCGAATAAGAGTGGAGATGAGATGGGGCAGAAAAAACAGAAGCAAACAGGTTAACTGTCTTTTTCTATATCTCTTCTGAAAGGTGAGATATCAACAAATAAGATTCAATCAAAGATACTTGAAATTCCCATATGCAACACAGAATTTATCATAGCAGGCACATACATTGTTCAGAGTTAAGAATATTCAATTAAATGGAAATATCAAACACATAGGATAGTCAATTTAATGAAATACGAAAGCCTTTTGATATTTCAGTTGGTATCTTTTAATATTGTGAGCCAGTATTTGTGTAGCAGGGCTCTTCTTTCAAAACTAGATTAAATTATATGTTTTTCAGGTTGGCCCTTGAGATCAAAATGTCTTTATTCAAGGGCATGTAGGCGAAAGAACAGGCACATCTATCATGGAACATTCAGTAGTCCTTTACTGCCTTACGCATCAGATCTTCTGTCCAAACTTCCCACGGACTGCTCCAGTCCTGCAGATCTGGATCATTCTCTGTTCCCAAGCCCATCTGTGTTCTGTTGGCAGCTGAGAGATCGCATATGTAATCTCTCTCTCTCTCTCTGATGTATGTCTTCTAAAAAACCCAAACATAAAGAGTAACACGGGTTTATTAATTTTACTTTTTCATATGAAAAGTCGCAATGTTACAAGTGATTCTGGAGTTGGAAATGAAACATGCACAAGGAGCCTCAAATCAAAGGCCAGGATGTGGTCCCTGGTTCTTAGCTTCAGTGTGCTCCAACAACCTCCAGTAGAGATAAAGGCAGCATCTCACCATAACTATTCAGTTCTACTCTCCACCAAAAGGAGAACAAAATAATTCTTTTCATTTTAAAAGCATTTTTTCACTTTTTCTTTTTTGTCCTTTTGAGGTAATCCTGGATCTGCTTTATAAATGTTATGAAACATATAGGCAGTAAAACAATGGAGAAGGGGGAGTTAGCAGTGAGATATGCTATTTGGTTAATTTTACAATGTAATATTTTTCCCCTTAATTTACTCAATATTGTTAACTACAACCTCGGACTCCCTGGTTCAAGTGATTCTCCTGCCTCAGCCTCTCGAGTAGTTGGGATTATAGGCGTGCACTAGCATGCCCAGTTAATTTTTGTATTTTTAGTAGAGATAGGGTTTCACCATGTTGGCAAGATGGTCTCGATCTCTTGACCTCATGATCTGCCTACCTTGGCCTCTCAAAGTGCTGGATTACAGGTATGAGCCACCGCTCTCGGCCAGTAATGTTGTTTTTAACTTACCTCATAAAGTACGGTCTTGGATTTCAGGACAATCCTTGGTACGAGGGGACATTTTTCCATTTGTGTCCTTTTCCTTTGAGGGGTTCTCAACACTTGGAATGCATAGGCTCAGTCCTGCTGTGCACTTTCTACATAAATCCTGACCAAGCCTGTGAGTGTGGGCAAATATTTATTCAGACCAATAGGTGGACTTTGGCTTTGACCTGACACTCAGAGTGCCCAAAGTAGTTGCTGTTCTATATATTCACCAACGACTTGTCTTCATCCCAAACTTTACCTTATCATATTTCTATTTTTTCATTTATGCTAAATCCCAACAATTTTGACTCAGCTGCTCTTTGTCATATACTTTATTGCAGGAGACAGGGGAAGACTCTGTTGTTCAAACTTCTAGGCACTGGGTCACATCATGTTCAGACAGAGCTCACTGAAACCATAATGCAGGCCCCTCCTTAAGAAATGGCTACTGATCTACTTCTCCGAGCAACTTTGATCTTATGGCTTGTAAAGCCAAACTGAATTGAATGTGCAAGTGATTTTCAAAGCAGTTATGGATATTACATAGCAGCTTCTCATGCACATTGGAGTGGTGGGGGTGAGGTCCTCCAGCTTGGATTGCCTGTTTATTCTGGTCTCATTCATTCATTGATGATTACCATCTATGAATTAACCCACTATAGAGAATTATAATATTTGTGTGTATGGAGATACAAGGGCCAAGGTAATGAGTAGAATAGCCATGCACCCCATGCACATCATAGAGAAAAAGTCCATAGAGGTCATTCATCTCTGGTCCCAACAGTGACTAGATATGGTAATCTTGGATAAGTGAGATCTTGGATTCCTTTCTTCACCTATGAAATAGGAATAATAATTCTTATATAATAATGTAAAGATTTACTGACACAATAAATGTAAGGTAAAGATATGTTACATATAAAATACTGGCACAGAATAAGTAATTAGTACTGTTTGTCCTTCACCTCCTTTTGTAGGAAAGAATACCTCTTCAAATAAGTTTTTATTACTAAATGCACATTCTTTTTAAGATTCTATAACTACTTTATACATGTTTGTTATTCATGGTAGTTGTGGTCTATAAAGTTACCATGAACATGGAATTAGCAAATAATGAACCATTGCTTCCAGGGAAAACAGAATTAGATTTCTGTAAGCTTCTCATCACATTTTAATCAACTGATCAGTACATACCCTTTTTATGTGTGTTTTTATTTAAAGACATTTGATTTAATGTACATGGTTGTTAACTAACATTGAATTCACCATTACTCATGCCTGCATGAAGCTTATCTAATACATAGATTTTCTCTGTAAGGTACATCACAGCCTTCTTGTGCTTAGAAGTATTAGACAACATGTTAGTAGTATAATAAGGGGCCATTTCAAACAATAAAATCACCACCAAAAACCAAAAAATGCAAGACAGTGATACTAAAGAACACTTGTGTACAGTATGTGAGCTGAAAGGAGAAGGCAGAGAGTGGCCTTGTTTGATCCCAGCTGGAATGTACACTTTGGGACGTACAAGTTTTATAGTACTCTGCACATTTCTACAAATAACTGAAAAAGCACCATCCATGCATATTGCTTTGGGGATATGAATAAATTTTAATGAGTAGACAAATTTACAAATATGAAATTCACAAATAATGGAAATCTGTACTTTTAAAAACATGGATATGTATTATAAGACAGGCAAGACTTCCTTTTAGTACTGAATGTATGTGAATATTGTCATCAGCCAAAGGCATTTATACTGAATGTTCAAATTTCCATGGTGGCATTCTTGATGCTTTTTCCCTAGCTGGACTCTGATTTTCAGTAGAGTTATGACTATTGCCAGCCTCATGGGTCTACAGTTAGTAAAGTTGCAAATGCTGCATGCCCTTACTTAGTTTAGTGTTCTGTTGCTATCTTGAAATTCTGAATATTTTTGAAAAGGGGGCTCCACATTTTTATTTTGCAGTGGTCGTGCAAATTATTTAGTCAATCCTGCCTATGACAGCCCATGAAGGCTATTCTTAATTTTTAATTTCCAGCAGATATCCAGTAGAACTATGTGAGCCTATGAAATTTACAGCATCAGGAAAAATGAGGCTTTGAGATCGGGGGAGTGAGGAAATTCACAGATAAGAGGAAGATGGAGAAAGGAATTCTTTAAATCAGATATGAATTACTAAGCTCACTTCTAAGCTGCATATGTATGAAACTGATGGAAGTCAATATAGCAAATTCTTTGAGAAGTAATTTACAGCATAGACCACTGTCTAGGTTCCAGACTGGCTCCTGGGTGATATGTGTGAGAGACCAACTAGAATAGCACTGGAAACTAAATTGATATTAGACTTTGGAAACGAAATTGATATTGGAATGATGGCCAACACAAGATAGGTCAAGACTTGCAGCTTGAATCTAACCAGGTTATTTACTTGCTAAGGCAAAAAAATTCAGTATTCTTCAGAAGATTTTTAATAGTACCCAGAATTTCATAACACGATATTCAACATATTGAGAACACAATAGAAAATTACCTAACATATTAAAAAAATTTAACAATTCTCAAAGAAATGTTCATGGTTCTATTGTGTGAATGATTTTACTTGACTCAGAACACACATAATTGAATATTTTAGGACTTTGATATCATAAATTCTAAATCATTCAATGTTTATAAATATCCTAAATTCTAAATCATTCAGTGATATCCTAAATTCTAAACATTCATCTAATGTTTATTGAATGCCTAGTCAGCCAAGAATTTCATATGTTTTGTTCAGATTTATCATCATTTTCTTTGTAAGTTTTTACTTTTTCAAGATGTCTTTTTGAAGGCTGATACATACTTTCTTAAGCTTCTGCCTTTGCCTCAAAGAGAACATCTGACACAGAATGGCAATTCTTAGTTTATTAAGCTTGTCAGTGTTCAGTATATAGAAGTCTGTTGTTAAATTCTTAGGAAGATACTGTACAAAAAGGAGGGCCTCGATCCTGACTATTCAAGTGTGCTGGTTGCTTACATCTCTTGGAGGAACATTACCTAAATTACATTTTGTGCTGTTGAAGTCAGGATTACTTAAATTACTACTTCAGCAAGATATTCCTTCCTGATCCCCTTCCCTCCTCCTCAAACTCCACCAAAATAGGTACATACAGTTACTTGTGTATGTTGGGCTCCTGTAGTCCCTTCAGTCTACCAGAAACTTCTTGCCCTAAACATAGATTAGTTTTCTCTTCTTTGCCTCGGTTACTGGTGCTCTTGTACAAAGTCAGAGGGTATAATGTCTCTGTCCTCATTTCTTTTTCTAATCTGCATCATCACTTTTACATTCTATATTGACAAGTCCATTTCATCTTCTCTCATTTTTTTTTCTTTTGTTTCTTTCTTTGCTCTCTTTCATTTTTCAGTTATCTATTTGTGTTGAGTAGCTCAACTTTCATAGTTCTTTATAGGCAATGAAATCATACATTTTCTATTAGAACTTGAACAGCCCACCAGGTTTATTCAACAAATACTGAGAGCCTAGTATGTACCAGACACTTTTGGAGAGCTTGCGTGCAGCAGTACCTGAAATAAAGATCTCTGTTCTCATGAAGCTTACAATCTTGGAGTCTTTGTGTTTTCTCAGCTACTTTTTCACTAGGCTCACTATAAGAGAGATTTTTCTTTTTTGTTTATTTTTTGTTTTGTTTTGTTTCTTTTGTTTATTTCACAGGTTCTGCTTTTCCAGATGTTTGAGGTTACACATGCATTAATATGATAGAAAAGAAGACACTACACACTAAATTTCTAAAATTACTAATGGAAAGGTAATCTTACTGTTCAAATTCTAGCCTTTAAAAATGTTACTAAACTCAACTGTTCTTATGTAACTTAATATTTTTTAAAACTCTTTATTTCTTCACATAAGTAAGTGGAACACAGAGGAGAGAGACATAAAAGCAATACTAACTCCCAGTACCAATTTACCTTACTTAGATTTTCCTTCTCATTTGAAGATAATTATAATGACCAATTGGATGAAGGTTATCTTATTTACAGAGGATTACTTCCTGTTCTGTTGAGTGTTTCTATTATTAGGGATTACATTTGCACAAAACTATAGATAAATTATGAGATATAGATACTTATTTTAATTGTAATTTTTTCCTTAGACAAAGCAGTTAAAAAAAAGACACACCAGTCATTAAAAAGTCAAATCATATAATAGCAACAAAGCCATGAACTTTTTCTGTTACACTTTTATCCAAATGTTATAGGTAAAAATATTTTGTTAAATATTTAGCAGATCATCTGAACTTCAGCTGTTATCCATATAATGAATTGGTGTTATAGTAATTAATTAACCTACATAAATGTTTAATGTTTTCTAGAATATTCTGGTATTCCAGGCCATCAGCAGAAAAAGTTTTGCAAAATAAAATCACTATTCATTTTTAGTGAAATTCTTTAAAAGTTTGCTTAATTGAACCAAACCATATGAAAGAGCTAACTAAATGCCACATTGCACAGCAAAATATAAAAACCTGTGAGTACCAATATAAAATGTGACTGTATGCTTTTTAAATTCCAAATTTTCTGTTCAGTAAAAAGTATCATGTTTGGGAATAAAAACAAATGCCTGATATTTTTCAGCTAAAATGGCTTGTCAGGATGATGAAGGTATTTCTCTATATGCAAAAAACACATAGTATTTGCTTTAAACCAGAAGATAAACACCAAGAATAAGAAAGTTAAAGGATATTTAAAAACAAGTTAAAATGAAATAAGTAACTCCAACTTTAAATTTTGTGCTTCAAAGCAGTTATGGCCAAGTTTTAAAGTAGGAACCGGCTGTTGTATAATATGAAGAAAAAATTGATATCTTAAAATGATAACGGGATTTCTATATGAAAACAGGCAAAACTTTCCTAATTTTTTTTTTTTTTCAGATGGGCTTGCACTCTGTCACCCAGGCTGGATTAACTTATTAACCTACATAAGTGTTTAATGTTTTCTAGAATATTCTGGTATTCTAGAATATTCTGGTATGATTTCGGCTCACTACAACCTCTACCTCCTGGGGTCAGGTGATCCTCTTACCTCCTAAGGAGCTGGGACTACAGGCCCGTGCCACCACACCAGCTAATTTTTCTGTTTTGAGTAGAGACAGGGTTTTGCCATGTTGCCAAAGCTGGTCTCGAACTCTTAGGCTCAAGGCATCCAACCCTCCTCTGCTTCCCAAAGTGCTGAGATTACAGGCATGATCCACTGTGCTTGGCCAGCTTTCCTAAACTTGTAAAATGCATCTCTGTTAAATAGAAATGTCCTTAAACAGCCTTTGTGTTTGATCAGTCAGAAAGTAGATCAGTAGTATACTAATAAAGAGAAACTAAGTCTTTTTTTCAAAGTACTACGGTGAACTCAGGGATTCGAAGGGGTTTATGGAATCAGCAGGGTATACATTTGGCTCAGATTGGCTTTGGTTCACAGGACTGCTAAAAATTTAGTTTACTTTTAATGTAGCCTTACAGTTCTCAGAGGCCCACTAGAGTCTAAGGAGGGGACTGGATCATTCATAACTCACTTGTTTCCTGTAAATTCCTTAAGAACTTTGGCTTTTCAGATTAAGAGACCCTCAGGAATGAGGTTGAGGTCTAGCCATGACTCATCACCTAAAGCGCTTTTACAAATAAATGCAATAAACTTGAGTGTTCTAGCCATTCTTCTCTTTTCCCAGTGTCCCCTTCACAAAATTTCAGAGAAAAGCTTCTCATAATGAGTTGATAAATGACAAGAGAATGCTGGCTGAGGGTGAATAGCTAAAGGAAGCCTGTCTGAAAAAACTAGTCATAAGAGTGAGCTCAGGAAGTCTGATTTGACGAAACCAGCTCAAATTAAATAATTTGAACAGGATGATGATGATGAGCAATGACTAAAATTAATGGAAAATGAATGTGTAGGCAAAAGCTTTCCTTTCAAAAGTACTTTATTCTGAACCAGGAGTTAAATGTTCTCTTAGGGAAGTGTATGTTCTGAGAAATTAAAGGAGACCCAAGTAAATGGAGAGAGATATTGTGTTCACAGGTTGTTTAACTCGATATCATTAGGCTGTCAATTCTCCACAAATTAATATATAGATTCAATGCTGTTCCAATCAAAATATCAGCAGACTATTTTTTTAGAAATTGACAAGCTATTTCCAAAATTCATATGGAAATGCAAAGGATCTGGAATAGCCAAAGTCACGTTGAAGAGAAAACAATTGGATGATTACTGGTATAAGTTGGTACTAATTTTAAGACTTCTAAAACAATAGCATTTAAGATATTATAGTATTGGTGTCAAGATAGACAAATCTATTGATGATTTTTGAACAATATGCAAAACAATTAAATGGAAAGAGGATATTCTTTTCAAGAAATAGTGCTAGAACAATTGGATACCCATATGCAAAAAACCCTAAGAACTTTGAACAAATCTTGCAACATATACAAAACTAACTGAAAATTGATTATAGTCCTAAATGTAAAACCTAAAGTTATAAAATTTCTAGAAAAAGCACAGTCAAAAATCTCTAAAAATTGGTTAGGCAAAAAGTTCTTAGCTACAACACCAAAAGTATGGTTCATAAAAGAACGCATTGATAAATTGGATCACATCAAAATTAAACATTTTTGCTTTTTGAAAGACACTAATGGGGATGAAAAAAAATCTACAGACTAAGAGGAAATAATTGCAAATTGTATATTTGATAAAAGATTCATATCCAGAGTACTTAAAGCACTGTCAAAACTCACTGCTAAGAAAACAGACAACCCCATAACAATTTAGGCAAACAATTTGAATGTATACTTCCAAAAATAAAAGATATGAATAATATATTAACACATAAAAATGTGTTCAAATTTTTTTCATCAAAGAAATGTAAAATTGAAGCCGCAATGACATACCACTAGACAGCAAAGTAGTGCTTAATGTGCAAAAGGCTTACCATAATAAGTGTTAACAAGGATGTGGAGAGACTGGGACTCTTACAATTCTGACAGGAAATGTAAAATGGTGGAACCACTTTCAGCAACAGTTTGTTGATATCTTAAACAGTTAAACACATAGCTATTTTATGTTCTAGTCACTCCACTCCTAAATATTTAAGAGAAATGAAAATATATGTCTATTCGAAGACTTATATGTAAATATTCCTATCAACTTTATTTGGAAACGGCTCCAATTCTTACCAACCAGTAAATGGATAGAAAACTCTCATTTCTACCAAAAATATAAAAAATTAGCTGGGTGTGGTGGTGCGTGCTACTTGGGAGGCCAAGGCAGGAGTAATCCTGGCTACGTGGGGAGGCCAAGGCAGGAGAATCACTTGAACCCGGGAGGTGGAGGTTCCAATGAGCCAAGATTGTGCTACTGCACTCCAGCCTTGGTGACAGAGTGAAACTCCTTCTCAAAGAAAATAAAAAGCTTGTTAGTTATTGACATTCATACAACATAGTTGAGTTTCAGAAATAACCAAGCAGCATAAAAGAAGTCAGACAATAAAAAGAGAATGTATAGTTTGATTTCATTCATATAAAATTCTAGAAAATGCAGACTAACCTATAGTGACAAAAAGCACACCAGTGGTGAGAGCTGATGCAGGGAGAGATGGGAGAGAGGGATTATAAAGGGACATGAGGCAATTTTGGATGTGATGGGATGCTTATTTTCTGTTCATGGCTTTCTGGGGTTATATGTCTATCCGAATTTATTAAATTGCACATTTTAAATATGTGCAGTTTATGTCTGTTGTACCTCGATGTAATGATAAGGGAAAAAAACAACATGGTGGTCTTTGAATTCTTCACCTTTAAAATAAGAAAGTTGAACTAGAATTATCTCTGAGGACTAAAATTCTGTGATTCTGTAAACGAGAAGGCAAAGATGAGACCCAAAAGGTAGGAGATTGTACATACAGTGTTGTTAATGTCTTGTTGAAACTGCAGAATAAGAGCATATATTACTGGGTAATGAACATATTTCTCCTAAAAGAAAACGGATTCTAGTCGGTGGCTCTTTCGCCTAGGGGTGGGGAAAATATTCCTCCTTGTAGTCCTAATGGTGGTGACCAGCCATTCTTAGCTCCATAGAGATAAGCTGGAAGGGAATAGTAAAAACAGACCTGCAAGCTCTTAGTGACAATGACATTTACCTTAGCTGCTACAGTCAATGTCATTGTCACTGTGAACTTGTGTGGAGATATGTCAAGATCCTGGGATATGTGACAATCAGGGCAGTGGTGAGAAATACCCTAGGTTCCAGGGGTCATGTAAGTTTTGGATTTTATACCAAGGTAGCAGAATTTCCAGAGAAATCCTTTTCAATAGAAAGGAGGAAAATGGATGTCTTGAGTCTCAGTCACCAAAGGAAGTAGCATGGCAGCAATTCAAGAAGGTCAGCTTGGACCTGGCAGACTATGTCCCAAGCACATGTGAGAAAGTGCTTCTTGAATCAGTGGATCAGGAAAGAAGAATTTGGAAATATACCAACATTGGCAGCATTTCTTTATGTATCTCAGATAAAGTATATAGTTTAATATGTTAGGGCCAATAATGCAATAGTTAGAAGAGTGGACATGGATTCCTAGTGCCTGCCTTAATCTTCTTCAGCATACATGCATTACAAAATAATGTAGGGTTTTAAAAATCATGTTGTACTCCTGACCCACATACCACTATAACCCATAATTATGCTTTTCTGCTCACTTAGCAACTAGCCTATATCTTATATATAGCTCATAGCACAAAACAGCTTTCAGTGGAAGATCTTTAGAAATATGATTAAATACCGTTTTGATATTTGGGAAATTAACACTAGATTATTGTCTTGAAATATCACCTAAGAATTATTTCATGTCTTGTATACTTTGAACCATATGAAACTGCTGTTTTAATAGGTCAAATGTGGTTTAAAATTAGAAATTTCATATGGTTCAAAACCAAAAGGGAAAGAAGGAAGGAGGAAAGAAGAAAGAGGAGTCAGAATGACAAAGAGAAGGAAAGAGCCACAAATGTTATTTCAGGCCATCAATGTGCATTGAAGAGATACTTCTCAAATGTAGACTATTAATATGAATTGCAAATACAATAACTTCAGATACATAGTTTACAACTGATTAAACTTGTTTCAAGTTATTTTATATTAGTTACCACTATTGTTGGACTTGCTTCCAAAGATTACATATTTTTGTGGAGATACCAGTTGCATTTATTTTCTTTTTTTATTACTTACAGAGAAGAGGAACTAGGTAGACATTTTTCTTTGACATTTTCTATGAAACTGTAAATTGGATTATACTACAGCTATCTGAAGAGGTCATTTTACATGGCTTTTGAAGAGAGAAAAAGTAAGTGATTAATATTAAGAAGGCCTTGACATAGGAATTCAGTGTCCTTGAGCTCTGTATAACTACTTTTTCTAAAGCAGCTAACACACTGCAATCGATGACCCAATAATATAAATTTATAAAACACATTGTATACACACACGTGTACACACACACACATGTGACCTTCCGGAAGCTGTTCATGCGTTAGAAATGAACATTTTTGAAGTCTGTCAGTTACTAGGGAAATCCATTGTTTTGCTCACTCCATTAACACAATCATTCCTAGAAAATAACTAAGCTCTGGTTCCTTTACCAGTGTCGTTAATCATACTGTTGTGCTATCAAATAGTACGTCTTATTTATTCTACCTAAATACATTTTTGTGCTCATTAACCATCCCTTCTCCCCCACATCCACTATACTTCCCAGCCTCTGGTAACCATAATTCTACTCTCTATCTCCATGAGTTTAATTATTTTCACTTTCAGTTTCCACAAATAAGTGAGAACATGCAGCATTTGTTTTTCTGAGCCTGGCATATTACACTTAACATAATATCCTCCAGTTCCATCCATGTTGTTGCAAATGACAAGATCTTATTCCTTTATGGCTGAATGGTACATCATGGTAGATACACTACATTTCCTTTATGTGTTCATTTGTTGATGGATACTTAGGCTGATTCCAAATTTTGGCTATTGTAAATAGTGCTGCAATAAAAATGGCAGTACACATATCTCTTTGATAAACTGATTTACTTCTTTTGTGTATATACCTAGTAATGGGGTTGCTGGATCATATGGTAGCTCTATTTTTAGTTTTTTGAGGAATTTCCATACTGTTCTCCATAGTGGCTATACTAACTGACATTCCCACCAACAGTGTATGAGCGTAACATTTTCTCCACATCCTTACCAAAATTCATCATTGCCAGTCTTTTGTATAATATAAAATCCATTGTAACTGGTATGAGATGATATCTAATTGTAGTTTTGATTTGCATTTTCCTGATGTTCAATGCCATTGAGCACCATTTCATATACCTGTTTGCCATTTGTGTGTCTTCTTTTAGGAAATGTCTACTTAGATGTTTTGCCCATTCAAAAAAACAGATTAGATTTTTTTTCCTGTTGAGCTGTTTGAACTGCCTATATATGCTGGTTATTAATCCCTTGTCAGATGTATAGTTAGCAAATATTTTCTTTCACTTTGTGAGTTGTCTCTTCACTTTGTTGATTATTTTGTTTGCTGTGCAGAAGCTTTCAAACTTGATGTGATCACATTTGTCCATTTTTGCTTTGGTTGCCTGTGCTTGTGGGGTTTACTCAACAAATCTTTGCCCAGACCAATGTCCTGGAAAGTTTCCCCAGTGTTTTATTTCAGTAGCTTCGTAGTTTGGAGTCTTAGATTTAAGTTTTTGATTTATTTTGATTTGAGTTTTGTATATGATAAGAGATAGGGGTCTAGTTTCATTCTTCTGCATTTGGATATCCACGATTTCCCAGCAGCATTTATTGAAGAGACTGTCTTTTCTTCAGTATATTTTCTGGGCACTTTTGTTGAAAATGAGTTTACTGTGGAAGTATGGATTTATTTCTGGGGCTTCTATTCTGTTTCATTAATCTGTGTGTCTATTTTTATGCCAGTACCATACTGTTATGCTTAGTATAGATTTGTACTATAGATAAGGTGAAGGGATTCCTCCAGTTTTATTCTTTTTTTTTAGACAGAGTTTCACTTTTGTCACCAAGGCTAGAGTGCAGTGGTGTGATCTTGGCTCACTGCAACCTCTGCCTCCTGGGTTCAAGTGATTCTCCTGCCTTAGCCTCCCGAGTAGTGTGGATTACAGGTGCCTGCCACCACACCCATGATTGCGTCTTGCTTTTTAATCCAGTCATCCACTCTATGCCTTTTAATTGAGAAGTTTAGTCTATTTACATGTAATGTTTTATTAATAAGCAAAGACTTACCCCTGACATTTTGTTACTTGTTTTCTGGTGGTTTTGTGGTATTCTCTTCCTTCTTTTCTTCCTTTCTGTCTTACTCTTTGTGAAGATGACTTTCTCTGGTGGTATGATTTAATTTCTTGCTTTTCTTTTTTTGTGTATCTATTGCATGTTTTTTAATTTGAAGCTATGAGCCTTGCAAATGCTATTTTATAATCCATTATTTTAAGCTGACAACACTGTTGGCATAAACAAAAGAAAACTAATAAAGACTTTATACTTAATCTTACTTCCACACTTTTTAACTTCTTGTTGTTCCTATTTGTATCTTATTACCATGTCTATGTCATGGTTATTGTTTTTATTTTTGATAGGTTTATCTTTTAGTATTTCCACTTAAGAGATGAGTAGTTTATATACCAAAATTACAGTGTTAGAATATTTTGTATTTGTCTGGGTACTTACTATTACCAGTGAGCTTTGTACCTTCAGATGATTTATTGCTCATTAACATCCTTTTCTTTCAGATTGAGGAACTCCCTTTAGCATTTCTTATAGGACAGGTCTGGTGTTGATGAAATCCATCAGCTTTTATTTTTCTGGGAAAGTATTTATTTTTCCTTCATGTTTGAAGGATATTTTTGCTGAATATACTATTCTAGGAGAAAAGTTTCTTGTTTCTTTTTGTCATTTAAATGTCATGCCACTGTCCCCTGGCCTGTAAGGTTTCCACTGAAAAGTCTGCTGCCAGACATATTTGGGGTCTAGTGTAGGTTCTTTCTTTCTTTTCTTTTAGTGCTTTTAGAATCCTTTCATTATCCTTGACCTTTGGGACTTTGATTATTAAATGTCTTGAGGTAGTCTTCTTTAGGTTAAATCTGATTCATGTTCTAGAACCCTCTTATATTTGAATATTGATACCTCTTTTAGATTTGAGAAGATCTCTGTTATTATCTCTTCCAATAAATTTTCTACCCCTATATCTCTGTCTTCTCTTTTTTATATATACATATTTATTGTACTTTAGATTCTAGGGTACATGTGCAGATCATGCAAGATTGTTGCATAGGTACATTCATGGCAAGGTGGTTTGTTGCCACCATCCCCCCATCACCTATACCTGACATTTCTCCCCAGTTATCCCTCCTGTACCCTCCCCCCACCATCCCTCCCATAGCCCCCCTCAACAGACCCCAGTGTGTGATGCTTCCCTCTTTATGTCCAAGTGTTCTCATTGTTTAATACCCACCTATAAATGAGAACATGTGGTGTGTGAGTTTCTGTTCCTGTGTCAGTTTGGGGGAATGATGGTTTCCAGGTTCAACCATGTCCCTACAAAGGACACAAACTCATCATTTTTTTTATGGCTGCATAATAGTCCATGGTGTATATGTGCCACATTTTCGTTGTCCAGTCTATCATTGATGGGCATTTGGGTTGGTTCCAGGTCTTTGCTATTGTAAACAGTGCTGCAGTGAACATGTATGTGCATGTGTCCTTATACTAGAACGATCTATAATACTTTGGATGTATACCCAGTAATGAGATTGCTGGGTCAAATGGAATTTCTATTTCTAGGTCCTTGAGGAACCGCCACACTATCTTCCACAATGGTTGAACTAATTTACACTCCCACCAACAGTGTAAAAGCATTCCTATTTCTCCACATCCTCTCCAGCATCTGTTGTCTCCAGATTTTTTAATGATCACCATTCTAAACTGGCGTGAGATGGTATCTCAGTGTAGTTTTGATTTGCATTTCTCTAATGACCAGTGATGATGAGCATTTTTTCATATGTTTGTTGGCCTCATATATGTCTTCTTTTGAAAAGTGTCTGTTCATATCCTTCTCCCACTTTTGGTTGGGTTTGTTTTTTTCTTGTAAATCTGTTTCAGTTCTTTGTAGATTCTGGATATTAGCCCTTTGTCAGATGGGTAGATTGCAAAAATTTTTTCCCATTCTCTTGGTTGCCGGTTCACTCTAATGATTGTTTCTTTTGCTGTACAGAAGCTCTGAAGTTTAATTAGATCCCATTTGTCTATTTTGGCTTTCGTTGCCATTGCTTTTGGCATTTTAGTCATGAAGTCCTTGCCTATGCCTATGTCCTGAATGGCTTTGCCTAGGTTTTCTTCTAGGGTTTTTATGGTGTTAGGTCTTATGTTTGTCCTTAATCCATTTGGAGTTAATTTTGGTGTAAGGTGTCAGGAAGGGGTCCAGTTTCTGCTTTCTGCATATTGTTAGCCTATTTTCCCAACACCATTTATTAAACAGGGGGATCCTTTCCCCCATTGCTTGGTTTTGTCAGATTTGTCAAAGATCAGATGGTTGTACATGCATGGTGTTGCTCCAGAGGCTTCTGTTCTGTTCCATGGGTGTATATTTCTGTTTTGATACCAGTACCATGCTGTTTTGATTACTGTTGCCTTGCACTATAGCTTGAAGTCAGGCAGCATGATGCAACCAGCTCCGTTCTTTTTGCTTAGGATTGTCTTGGCTATGCAGGCTCCTTTTTGGTTCCATATGAAGTTTAAAGTGGTTTTTTCCAGTTCTGTGAAGAAGGTCATTGGTAGTTTGATGGGGATAGTGTTAAATCTATAAATTACTCTGGGTAGTGTGGCCATTTTCACAATATTGATTCTGCCTAACCAGGAGCATGGAATGTTTTTCCATCTGTTTGTGTCTTCTCATATTTCCTTGAGCAGTGGTTTGTAGTTCTCCTTGAAGAGGTCCTTCTTTGTTAGTTGTATTCCTAGGTATTTTATTCTTCTTGTAGCAATTGTCAATGGGAGTTCACTCTTGATTTGGCTCTCTGTTATTGGTGTATAGGAATGCTTGTGATTTCTGCACATTGATTTTGTATCCTGAGACTTTGCTGAAGTTGCTTATCAGCTTAAGGAGAGTTTGGGCTGAGACGATGGGGTCTTCTAAATATGCAATCATGTCATCTGCAAATAGAGACAATTTGACTCCTCCTTTCCTAACTGAATACCCTTTATTTCTTTTTCTTGCCTGATTGCTCTGGCTAAAACTTCCAATACTATATTGAAAAAGATTGGAGAGAGGGCATCCTTGTTTAGTGACAGATTTCAAAGGGAATGCTTCCAGTTTTTGCCCATTCAGTATGATATTGGCTGTGGGTTTGTTGTAAATAGATTTTATTATTTTGTGATAGTTTCCATTGATACTTAGTTTATTGAGAGCTCTAGCATAAAGGACTGTTGAATTTTGTCAAAGACCTTCTCTACATCTATTGAGATAATCATGTGGTTTTTGTCTTTGGTTCTATTTATGTGGTGGATTATGTTTATGGACTTGTGTATGTTGAACCAGCCTTGCATCCCTAGGATGAAGCCTACTTGATCATGATGGATAAGCTTTTTGATGTGCTGTTGCAATCAGTTTGCCAGTATTTTATTGAAGATTTTTGAATCTATGTTCATCATGGATATTGGCCTGAAGTTTTCTTTTTTTTGTTGAGTCTCTGCTCAGTTTGGGTATCAGGATGATGTTGGTCTCATAAAATGATTTTAGAAGGATTCCCTCATTTTGTATTGTTTGGAATAGTTTCAGAATGATTGGTACCAGCTCCTCTTTGTACCTCTGGTAGAATTTGGCTGTGAACCCATCTGGTCCTGGACTTGTTTTGGTTGGTAGCTTGTTAATTGCTGCCTCAACTTCAGCCCTTGTTATTGGTCTATTCAGGGTTTCAACTTCTTCCTGGTTTAGTTTTGGTAGGGTGCAAGTGTCCATGAATTTATCCATTGCTTCCAGATTTACTGGTTTATGTGCATTGAGTTGTTTGTAGTAATCTCTGATGGTAGTTTGTATTTCTGTGGTATCGGTGGCGATATCCCCTTTATCGTTTTTTATTGTATCTATTTGATTATTCTCTCTTTTCTTTTTTATTAATCTGGCTAGTGGTCTATTTTGTTGATCTCTTCAAAAAACCAGCTCCTGGATTTATTGATTTTTTTGAAGGGTTTTTTTGTGTCTCTATCTCCTTTATTTCTGTTCTGATCTTAGTTATTTCTTGTCTTCTAGCTTTTGAGTTTTTTTGAACTTGCTCCTCTAGCTCTTTCAATTTTGATGATAGGGTGTCCATTTTAGATCTTTCCTCATTTCTCATGTGGGCATTTATTGCTATAAATTTCCCTCTAGACACTGCTTTAAATGTGTTCCAGAGATTCTGGTATGTTGTGTCCTCATTCTTGTTGGTTTCAAAGAACATCTTTATGTCTGCCTTCATTTCATTGTTTATCCAGTCAACATTCAGGAGCCAGTTGTTCAGTTTCCATGAAGTTACGTAGTTTTGAGTTACTTTCTTAATCCTGAGTTCTAATTTGATTGCACTGTGGTCTGAGAGACTGTTTGTTATGATTTCTGTTTTTTTTGCGTTTGCTGAGGAGTGATTTACTTCCAATTATGGGGTCAATTTTAGAGTAAGTGCATTGTGGTGCTGAGAAGAATGTATATTCTGTGGCTGTAGGGTAGAAAGTTCTGTAGATGTCTATTAGGTCTGCTTGTTCCAGTTCTGCATCCAAGTCCTTGTTGATTTTCTGTCTCGTTGATCTGTCTAATGTTAACAGTGGAGTGTTAAAGTCTCCCACTGTTGTTATGCGGGAGTCTAAGTCTCTTTGTAGGTCATTAAGAACTTGCTTTATGTATCTGGGCACTCCTGTATTGGGTGCACATATATTAAGGATCGTTAACTCTTCTTGTTGTATTGATCCTTTCAGCATTATGTAGTTTCCTTCTTTATCTCTTCTGATCTTTGTTGTTTTAAAGTTGATTTTATCAGAGACTAACATTGCAACCCTGCTTTTTTTTGCTTTCCATTTGGTTGGTAGATCTTCTTCCATCCCTTTATTTTAAGTCTATGTGTGTCTTTGCGTGTGAGATGGGTCTCCTGAATACAGCACACTGATGGGTTCTGACTTTTTACCCAGTTTTCCAGTCTGTGTCCTTTGATTGGAGCATTTAGGCCATTTACATTTAATGTTAATATTGTTATGTGTGAATTTGATCCTGCCATTTTGTTACTGGTTGTTCGTTTTGCCTGTTGGTCAACGCAGTTTCCTCATTGCGTTGTTGGTCTTTATCATTTGGTTCATTTTTGCAGTGGCTGGTACTGGATTTTTTTTTTTTTTTTTTCTGTGTTTAGTGCTTCCTTCAGGAGCTCTTGTAGGGCAGATCTGGTGGTGATGAAATCTCTCGGTAATTGCTTGTCTGTAAAGTATTTTATTTCTCCTTCACTTACAAAGCTTAGCTTGGCTGGATATGAGATTCTGCATTGAAAGTTCTTTAAGGATGGTGAATATTGGTTCCCACTCTCTTCTGGCTTGTAGGGTTTCTGCCAAGAGATCTGCTGTGAGTCTGATGGGCTTCCCTTTGTGGGTGACCTGAACTTTCTCTCTGGCTGCCCTTAGCATTTTTTCCTTCATTTTCACCCTGGTGAATCCGACGATTATGTGCCTTGGGGTTGCTCTTCTTGACATGTACTAAAATTGTGAACAATACAGAGAAGATTAGCATGGTCTCTGCCTTCTCTTTAAGGCCAATAACTTTTAGATTTGCCCTTTCGAGGTTATTTTATAGATCTTGTAGGCAGGCTTCATTGTTTTTTTAAATTATTTTTCAACTTTTTTCTCTGACAATATTTTCAAAAAGCATGTGTTTAAGCTCACTAATTCTTCTGCTTGATCAGTTCTGCTGTTGAGAGATTCTGTTGCATTCTTCAGTTGGTGAACTGAATTATTGAGCTGTAGAATTTCTGCTTGATTCTTTTGTTAATAATCTGCTAGAATTCTGAATTCCTTTTCTGTGTTATCTTGAGTTTCACTGATTTTCCTCAATAAAACTAATTCAAATTCTCTGTCTGAAAGGTCATATAACTCTATCACTCAGGAATTACCCACTGGTATCTTATTTAGTTCATTTGGTGAGGTCATGTTTTCCTGGATGGTCTTGATGCTTGTAGATGTTCATCAATGTCAGGCTATTGAAGAGTTAGATATTTACTCTAATTGTCGTAGTCTGGACTTATTTGTACTCTTCCTTCTTGCGAAGGCTTCCCAATTATTCAAAAGCATTATGTGTTTTGATCTATGTCTTTGGTCACTGTTGGTGTGTCTTTAGGGAGCACCTCAAGCCTAGTAACACTGTGGCTTTTGCAGATTCATAGAGATATTACCTTGTTGGTCTTGGGTAAGATCTAGAGATTCCCTGGAATTACAGGCAAAGTCTCTTCTTATCTTCCCTTACTTTCCTCCAAACTAGTAAAGTCTCTTTCTCTGCGTTGAGGAGCCTGGAGTTGGGGGTGGAGTGTCCTGTGACCATTATTGCTGGCACTGTTCTAGGTTACACATGAAGGTCTTGCCCAAGGCCTGTGGTGACTATTGCTTGTCTACCACTGAAGTTTATTCAAAGCCCAAGGACTCTTTAGTCAGGAGCTGGTGAATCCTGCCAGGCCTATGTATCTCCCTTGAGGGCAGCAAGTTCCCTTCTGGCCCAGGGTGTATCTAGACGTGCTTTCCAGTAGCTAGGGACTGGGGTCAGGGGCTTTAGGTATCTGCCTTATTACACTGTGGCTGAGCTGGTACCTGATTTGCAAGAAAAAGTCCCTTTTACTCTTTCCTCTCCTTTCCTCAAGCAAAAGGGGCCTCCCCCCTGAGGTCACCACAGCTGGTTATGTGCTGGTCTCGCCCGAAAGCAGCACGGTCCTAGATCTTACCCCCTGCTTGTGGCGAGTACTGCCTCCCTACTGGCAATGTTTATTCAAGGCCCAAGGGCTCTTTAGTCAGCAAATGATGAATTCTGCCAGGATTTGGTCCTTCTTTTGGGGGCAGTGGGTTCTCTTCTTGCTCAAGGCAGGTTTAGAAATGTCATTCAGGACGTAAGGCCTGGAATATGGGCTCCAGGACTCTTCTCCATGCTTTATTTTACTGTGGCTGAGCTACTCTCCAAGTTGCAAGACAAAGTCCTCTTTACTGTCTCGCTTCTCTCCTCAAGCAGAGGGAAGGAATCTCTCCCAGAGCTTCAAGTTATGAGCTGTGCCGCCTGGGGTTGGGGGAGAGGTGATACAAGCACTCCCCTAGCAACCCCAGTAGGGCATTCAATGGGTCTTGTGCAGCCCAAGTTCACTGGCTCAGATCCCAGTACAGCACCAGGAGTTGCCCAGGAATTGTAGTCCTAGTGGCCTGCCTTTCAAATTTATCTAGGACTCCAGAGCACTTTAGTCTGTGGTGGCAAGGCTTGCTGGAACTCAGGTTCTGCCCATAGGGATGGATGATTTCCCTCTGGCTGGGTCATTTTACATGCTCCCTCTTTGGGGCTCACTAAATCTGCCCTGTTTTGCTTTCCACTGTGACTGGGCAGCACTGAATTGCATTACAAAGCCCCACAATCACTTTGCTCTCCCTTTCCCAAATGCACAGATTTTCTCTCTGCACCACATGGTGTTGCCAGGGGATGGAGGAGGAGAGACTTGGCAATTCAAGACTGTGTTTCCCACCCTTCCAGTGCCTCTTTCCTGGATAAAATGTTAAAACCAGGCACTATGATCACTCACCTGATTTTTAGTTCTTATGAAGGTGCTTTCTTATGTGGGTAGTTGTTCAATGTGTTATTCCTGCAGAGGGGAATAATTGCTGGAGACTTTTATTCAGCCATCTTGCTCTGCCTCTGTTTAGTTATATCTGTGTAGTTTTACAATAAACAAGCCCCTTTAAATTGGTTGCAGCAGCAATGGAAATCTTACTTGTTAGATATCATAGAATTAGATCGCATCATGGATTCCTGAAGCACCTGGTATCTAAAGGCCCAATCATTTCTTTATAGACAGCATAGACTGAACTAATCTATGAGTGTGAATTTATTATCCATATACATCATCTTCATACCTAAATGTCAAGGTAGGTTGGCCTGTCAGTGACAAGAGTCAGCCTGTGCGAATCATAATTTATTAGTCATGTTACAGCAGCAGCATGATTACCACAAGCAGGGGCAGAAATAATATTTTCAATGACATTTGAAGCATAACTACAAGTATTGCATAGACAGGAAGGATTGAAAAACCAGACTGACCTGACTAAAATACAGGGGTTTAAAGTCTTGATTTTTACCAGTTTATCTCTATCCATCTATTACCTTTTATGTATGTACAATCTTGAGAATTTAACTTCTTTAAAACTTAATTTCCTCCTCTATAAAATGGGAGTAATATCTGCTAAGAGTTGTCTAACTATAATAGGGACCAGCAAGAAGTCAAAATAGTGCTATGTATATATATAACCTATATGTTTATATAGAATGTAATATAAATGTACAGAATATACAGTGCTATTTTAGCTATATATATTTATGTACATATTTATTTATATAAATTTCTATATAAAGTTATATAAACTATATTTCTATATAAAATAAATATATAGCATATATAAATTATATTCTACATATAGATATATAACGAATGATTCTTCATGGCTGTTTTACAAAATTTAATAAGAATATATATTCAAAAAATAATAGTATGAGGAAAAGATGAGATTACATCAAAATGAGATGGAGATGGGGAGATTAGAGAATGAAGGAAAAAGTCGAGAATCAAATTATCATTAAGGAAATAAGAAATAAATTAGAAATAACAAAATGACATGACTGAAATAAAATTACTGACGAGTAGTTAGAGGTAATCAAAGGGTTAGAATAAGAAGAGACAAATGAGTTAAAGAAATTAGAAAGAAGAATCTAAACTGAAGGCCTGACAATTAGGGAACTGGACAAGTAGAATAGAAAAAATATTCAAAGGCATAATACAAAAATGTCCTTAAAATTAAGAAATATTGTGCAGGGATTTTTGTTAATCTATTCTAGTATTAGAAGAAAAATTTACATAAAACAACATGTATACCTACACTGGGTAAGTTTTGTAAATCAGACCTAGAAAAGAGCAAATTTCCCCTGAAATTTCTCCACGGCTAAATTCAGAGCCAGAAGGAAGGAGTAAAGATTTGAGAAAAACAGAAGGTTTTCACCAACCCAAGACATTATCAAAATGTAAAGGTTGTGAACCACATTTTAGGATATTAAACAACTTAGGAAATAGAATGTCTGAAGCCTTTTTGAAAAAACGAAAAGCAAAAACATTAAAACCTAGACTACCATTCAGTGCCAAAATCCAGTTGATAAAGAGATAAAATATTTCAGAAGAGGAAAAGGCATGGTTAAAAGCCTGGAGGTGCATACTGCTTCTGTTTTATTGAGAATTATGGCTAAATATCTGTGGAAATGATGATGTTATAAGCCTCACAATATCAAAACAATAGTATGAATGATAACAATTAGAAGGAAAGGGTAGAAAACATTGAATGAAGGATAAGAATGCTAACATTCTTTTAAGGCAAAAAAGTCAAACTGTCTAAAACTGAAAAAAATAGTTTAAAAAATGACTTGGCTGGGTGCGGTGGCTCACGCCTGTAATCCCAGCACTTTGGGAGGCCTAGGCAGGCAGATCATGAGGTCAGGAGTTTGAGATCAGCCTGGTCAACAGGGCGAAACCCCATCTCTACTAAAAATACAAAAAATAGCTGGGTGCGGTGGCACATGCCTGTAATCGCAGCTACTCAGGAGACTGAGGCAGGAGAATCACTTGAACCCAGGAGGCAGAGGTTGCAGTGAGCCGAGATCGCACCATTGCACTCCAGCCTTGGCAACAAGAGTGAAACTCTGTCTGAGAAAAAAAAAATGACTCAATTTGAGTCATACTTTTTAATATTTTTCATCTTTTTTCTTAATCTTAGTGAAATCTTTTTAGAAATAAACATATCTCATGGTTTACTTGTTTTTTTTTTTTTTTTTTTTGGACGGATTCTCACTCTATCACCCAGGCTGGAATACAGTGGCATGATCTCGGCTCACAGCAACCTCCGCCTCCAGGGTTCAAATGATTCTCCTGCCTCAGCTTCCTGAGGAGCTGGGATTACAGGTGCCTGCTACCATGCCTGGCTAATTTATTTGTTTATTTATTTTGCATTTTTAGTAGAGACAGAGTCACCATGTTGGCCAGGCTGGTCTAGAACTCCTGACCTCAGGTGATCTGCCTGCTTCAGTCTCCCAAAGTATTGGGATTACAGGTGTGATTCACTGAGCCTGGCACATTTTACTTGTTTACTTTTAAGTTTGTTTAGAATTAGAATTGATGCTTTTATTTAAAAAATGCAGAACTTTCAGTTTCACTTTGACACATAAAGAGGTTAAAATAGTCCTGTCCCTACTAGAGAAAAGCTGAAGAAACTGAAGATCAATGACTTAGACCCACTAGATAACTGAGGTTGCAAAGGAAACGGTCACCCTGAAATCTGAAAAGACAGGTAGATACAGAAATCACAGCCAAGATCTGCATACTTGGACATCTGCATACTTGGAGATCTGCATACTTGGAGCATAACTGCTGAAGTCAATACTGGTAGGAGCACTTAAATCTTAATTTTGATTAATATTTGGAGCCTGAGCATGGTCTAGTTTGATAATTTGAATCATCTGGGGACCACATTGTTCATGAGGTTGGTCTCCACACTTTCTTGAATTTTACCTACAGAAATTCCATGAGGTTCTGACAATAAAGATCTGAGAAAGATCTTCCTAGCTCTGGTAGGGATAGAGGAAGATTAATGACTGTGAAATATATCCAGAGCATTCTTCATAACAAAGAAAAATTTTATCAGAACTGTATTCCAGCTGAGGGAATGTAATTTCTTCACATTCACCTCTAGCCTTCTGGTCTCAAGGTCAGAGCTTTCTGTCTAACAGGGGAGAGTTTCAAAGAAATAGACTAGGAACCTGTAGTCAGGAAAGGGAGTAGACAAAGAGGGGAATAAAGAAACTATACCATTGCAGAAAAAGCCCTGAGACTCAGGTTAAAACATTGACATTTAACTGAATGATTATAGGATACCTCCTCGTCCCAAATCTTACCATCACACCAACAGGACTCCAGGATAACAGTGGATTGCAGCTAAAAGAGCTGCAAAATACAGAGTCCTTCTGAAAAGGAGTAACTACAGAAGTCCAAAGCCAAGAGGGAATTACAAAACAACACTAGAGAAAATGAAGCCTCTGGCACCTAGGGTTACAGCAAACATTAAACATAGCCCAATTTCTAGTTATATTAACATAAATTTTCACACTAAAGTTCAGTTTGCCTCAGTTCCTTTTACCTGATACGACATGTCCAGCTTTAAAAATACTACAAGGCATACATACTAAAAGGCAAGCAAAAACAGTCTGAGAAGATGAAGCAATTATCTGACTCATATGACACAGATGTTGAAACTGTCAAACGGAATTTAAAGTAACTATGGCTAATATATCAAGGAACCTCATGGAAAAAAATAGAATACATGCAAGAATATATGGTTAATGCAAGCAGAGAGATGAAAACAGAATCAAAGGAAATAATAGAAATGTAAAACATTATAACAGAAATAAAGAATGCTTTTGATGGGTTCAGTAGACTTGACATGCTCAAGGTAAGCTTAAGTGAGCTTGACAATAGGTTCACAGAAATTTATCTTCAAACAAATACCAAGAGAAAAAAAATAATTAAAAAAACCCGCCAAAACCCACAAAACAGAACATTCAAGAACTGTGGGGGCAATATCAGAAGGTGTAATAAACTACCAAACTATCTTCTAAAGTGCCTGTTCCAATTTGTGTTCCAACTAGTAATAAATGAGAGACTTTCTTGTTGCTTTGTATCCAAGCCAGCAACTGGTACTGTTAGGTTTTTGGATTTTACCTATTTTAATAGGCATGGAGTAGCATCTTACTGTTTTAATTTCCTTGTGGTTTCCTAATAGCATTTAATGTTGAGCATATTTTTAGAGGTTAGAGAGGATTTCCTTGCCTTGTTCCCAGTTTTTAGGTGACAGTTTCCAGTTTCTCTCCATTGAGCTATCTGTATGTTTATTTGTGGATGTTTCTTATCAAGTTGAGGAAGGTATCTCAGCAGAAAAACCTGTTGGGAATACAGAAAACCCTGTATTCCTAGTTTGCTGAAAGTTTTAAAAATCATGAAAGGGTGTTAAATTTTTTCAAAAATTTTTTGTCTGTTCCAACTGATGTTTTTTCTTTAGCCTGTTGATGTAGTGAATTGCATTTATCAATTTTCAGATGTTTAACCAGTGCTGTATACCTGGAACAAATTTCATTTGGTCATGGTGTGTGATTCTTACTATAGATTGTTAAATTTACAGTATTGTTGACTTAATATGCTGGTGTTTTTTGAGAATTTTTGCATCTATGCTCAGGATATGGTCTGTAGTTTCCCTTTCTTGTAATGCCTCTGTTTAGTTTTAGTATTAGTGTAATGCTGCTTCTATTTTGTGGAATAGTTTGTAGAGCATTGTCATCATTTTCTTGTTTGGTAGAATTCACCAGTGAAACCATCTGGTGTATGGTAACACTATACTACCTTTGCAACTTTTCTACAAATCTAAAATATTTTAAAAATAAAAAGTTTATTAAGAATGTAATTGCAGTGTGTCACACCATAAAATGCTATCTTTTTGAGTCTGTATGTCTTCTGCTAGTTGTATGTGTGTGTGTAGAGATATACAGAATGATGGCTACTTAAGTATAATTATTTCAGGGGTGAGTATTTGTGTAATTTTTCTTCTCTTTTGATTTTATATAAGCATGTATCATTTTTATAGAAACAGTGACTTCATTGTGTTAAAATAATGAAGCATAGCTGCTAATTATCCTTATGAATAATCGTGGTGAGATACAGTAAGTTCTTACACTACTCACCATATAATGGACACTCAAAATGATTATTACTATTATTTTGTTACAAGAACTTTACATTCTGACACTTGCTCATCTCTCCAGTTTTTTTCTTATTATTTTCCACCCTACAATGGACTCATCAGTATCAAATAACAGATGAAGTATGTGTTAAAAGTTTCAGCTATGTGATCCAATATGCTCAGGTTTATAGCTCACGTCTGCTCTGTGAGGCCATGGGCAAGTCCTTTAACCCCTCTAGACCTCAGACCCCTCATTGGCAAAATTGAAATTATGAATATTATCTGTCTCATAGGGTTATTATGAGGACTGGATGAGACTCTGCATCTCTGAATCTTGGCACTTAAGAAAAGATAGAATTTTTTGACTACTTCTACTACTACCGTCATTACACCACAACCATTACTTCCACTACCACTCCTGCTAATATTACCACCCCTATATCACCTTCTTTATCACTATTTATGTAGGTTTCTTTGCTTGGAATATTCATGTTTGCATACTCACATTCCCCTATTCACTTTTCCAGTGATATGCTAGCAAACATTTAACAACTGATTCCAAGAAAACAACAAAAGCCCTCATTTGTAAAAGATGCAGATCCCCATAGAATACTTTAATCATCACTGACTTCAAGTTATCAACATGATATCATTAAATATGAAATTGAAAAGAGAATCAGTAGCACCATGATATAATATTTCTACTATATAGATTCATTAGAGGTAAACAACCTCAGGAGTAAAGAAAATAGAAAAACATCAATATAATTAGGAAGTGATGAGTGTATTTTTAAACTTTGCTTATAATGTAATTTATTTAATTATTTGCTTCTATAATTTAATTTTTAACAAAGGCTGTGTTTAACAACCAGTTGCAAAACTCCTAAAAATTTAACAATGAACTCTCATGAGCGTCAACATACTTTTACTTGGGACTGATTCTCACCTTACAATCTTAATTTAGATATTACCTTGTCTTAAGTATCCTTTATTGACTGCCACAATGGGTCAGCGAGTAAAAGAAATGTTATCACAAATATGAAAATGGCGTTTAATATTATTTTTCATCCAAAATATAATATTAGAATCAATATCATTCTCAGCCTTTGCCTAAACTTTTCTCTCCGAACTCTTACCCTTCTAAATTTTGCACGAATTTTAAAATAAGATACATACATATATATATGATTTAAAAAATTAAAACTTATATATACAGATTTCAGAAAGGAACACCCCATAGAAAGGGTGAACTAATTTTAGAATGGACTATATGTTTAATAATACATTTTAGGTTTTCCAAACCACCTTTGGCTCATCTCATCTAAGGTTTTGCATCTTGTCTTTGTCCTCCTATTCCAAAGTATTTTAGTATCTGAGGGATGGTGACAGAAATTTTATTGAAGGCCACTTCTTGAAACAGCTACTCTCTCTACATTTCTTTAACTCCCTTTATTGCCTGTTCAGGCCCAAGGGAGGTACTGGCTTTCAGCTGTTGCTAGCCCCCAGGGTATTGCACAAGTCCCTATTGATTTTCCTAAACTCTGCCCACTTTATTTTGTAAGTCTCAAATTTCTCAAATTTGGTTTGCCATCTTTTCCTGCAAGCACCTGACTGATATATTCTCTTTGTCAGGCTTAAAAAAATACAGATGCTATGTTATCCTTGCCAAATTAATAAAATAATCTGAATTCTTTCTTTACTTGATGTTCTTTTTATCATTTGATTTTTTAAAGCAACAAAGTGTAAAGAAAATTTAATGCATCTGAAATCTTCTTATAGTGTTATTTCTTACTCATAAAACCTATTACCTGATACCATTTGTTTTAATATTTGCCATAATTTTAGCCAAAAGAATATGTTTTGATTTACATTTCTTTGATCACTAGTGAGATGCAACAGATTATATCACTCAGGGGTATTTGATTTTAAAAAATAGATTCTGCCTACTTTAAATAAGTGAATGGGGGTTATTGGACAGCTCATGGAATGTGAGATGGAAAAGCAGCATGCCCTCACGGGCATTCTCTTCTCCTACCATGCTGCCTTCAAATGATTTGTTTTTAATCATTTTTCTGGCTTATAGGTCCCCCATTCAGGATAACAATTCCTAGAGAGAGCCTAAATGAACTAGCATAGGTCACATGATACACATTCTGGTTAGGAGTAAAAGGTTTCACTGTTGGTAGCTCCAACAAAATGACATGAAGTGGAGAATGTAGTATGACAAAGGGAAGATGCCAAGCATACAAATGCAGCAGTGATCATCCAGTTTTCTCATATGTTTTTGACCATTTGTATTACTTTCTTTGTAAATTGCCATAAAAAGTTTTTTGGACTATTTTACTATTAGAATGTTGGACACAATTTAGAATGGTTTATGTGAGGTTTTTGTATTTTAAGATTATTAACAGCTTGGTATGTTTATTGCAAATATTTTTTCCTAGAGTGTCAATTTCTTTTAACTTAGTTTTTAATTTTTTTTTTTTTTTTACAAAAAGAACATTTAATCTTTATGTTAAAATTACATTTTGCTTTTAAATTTTAAAATTTCTGTTGTAACATAGTTGATTTTGGTTTTCAACATAAGATAAGGCTTTACTTTTTTTCCTAAATGTTTTCTTTCTTGTCATGAGTTTCTCATTATTAGATTATTATAGACTTATAATGTATTTTTAACATGTTAAGACAATTCTTTTCTTTTAACTCATTTTCTTTTATAAAGTTTTCCTAGCTGTTATCATGCTAAATGAAATTTAGTATCATTTGCTCACATTCCCCAAAACTGTACTTTATTTTTATCCATTAAATATTGTTATCAATATATAAAGAATGAAAAGATAATATTGAGTCTTCTTGTGAAAAAATGTTTTCTATTTGTTTAAAACCTTTTTATGTTTCATAGAACACTTTGTTATTTTTTCTTTTAGGTTCAGGAGTACATGTGGAGGTTTGTTATATAGGTAAACTGCACACTCACAGGAGTTTGGTGTGCAGATTATTTCATCACCTGTGTAATAAGCATAGTACCCAATAGGTAGTTTTTGATCCTGTCCTTCCTTCCTCTCTCCATCCTCAAGTAGGCTGTAGTGGCTATTTTTTCCTCTTTGTGTCCATGTGTCCTTGTTGTTTAGCTCCCATTTATAAATGAGAATATGCTGTATTTGATTTTCTGTCCCTGTGTTAATTTACTTGGGATAATATCCTCCAACCCCATCCATGTTGCTGTAAAGGACATGATCTCATTCTTTTTTATGGCTGCATTGTATTCCATGGTGATAGGTACCACATTTTCTTTATCAGTCTACTGCTCAGTCTACTGTTGATGGACATTTAGGTTGATTCCATGTCTTTACTGTTGTGAACAGTGCTGTGATAAATATATGTGTGCATGTGTCTTTATGGTAGAATGATTTATATTCCTTTGGGTATATACTGAGTAATCGGGTTGCTGGGTTGAATGGTAGTTCCATTTTAAGTTCATTGAGGAATCATCAAATTGCTTTTCACAATGGCTGAACTACTTTACATTTTCACCAGCAATGTATAAGCATTCCCTTTTCTCCACTTTATGTTGTTAGTTACTTTTTAAGTATTTTTATTGATATTATGAATGAAAGTTTTCCGTTATGTTTCCCAGTTTTGTTTTTCCTACTGTGTTTTTTTTTTGTTTAGCTTTCAATATATTTTTGAGTTGAAAACCTTCTAGTTCACTAATTTTAATCCTTATCATCTAATAAGATATTTAAAATTACGAATTTTCCCCTGAGAGTTTCTCATATGTTTTGTTATATGTTCTATGCTATATAATTCCTGGCCAGAAAGGTATTTCTTTCCTAATATTTTACTCCATGTATTTTTGTGGTGGTAGTCATTTTCTTTATTACAGAGTATAAATCCCAAAGGGTTTCTAAGCATTGTTATTTTTTTATCCACTCTGCCTTATAAGTGAATGGTTTAATTTCAGTTCTTATTCCAACTCAGTAGTTTTTTCTTTTACTCATTTTAAAAATTATTTTCTTAATGATAATTATAAGCTGTACTTTTATATTCCAAGAACTTTGCTATTAAACACAAATACAGAGGTAGATGCCAAAATGTCACCCATAAGTATAAATTTCAAACAAACAACTTTATAAGCTTTTTAATGGTTGAAAGAAGATATGTTCTTTTCCTTTTTTTTATTAAGATAAAAATACATGCTTTACATAACCTAAGATATTTACTTTTCTCCTCACACAACATGATATTCAGTCTGGAATATTTAGCAAAGTTTATTGAGAATTTATAGTCAATACCTAAGTATATTTACATAAAAGTTTTTCTTAGGTAATTTTGAAAATACCACACAAATTTTCATCTGATATTTTAATTTTATCTAACTGAGAAAAAGATGTCTGAGTCATTTATAAGAAAATACTCTGGTTTAATTTCTAAATTTACATGGGTAAATATTAAAGATTTTATTTAAAAAGAATGCAATATCTACTTCCACATTAAAATCACAATAGTTTTGAAATTTTATTAAATTCAATGAATTAGAAAAAGTGAATTTGATTTGAGTTCTTTGTCTGTGGCATTGTTAAACTTGTTGAATTTCTAGTAGTGTTGTCTACTCCGTGCTTTCAAACTATCCTTTAAGTATCATTAAAAACTTTCTTATTCTCATTAATTTAAACATATAAAAATTGCATATTCTCACACTTTTGTTAATATTAAAGCAAATAGACATATAAATGCAACAATTCATACACTTCCTATTGATCAGATTCATACCTTCTAAATGAGAAAAGATATATAAATTTATTGCATATATACACATCGAAATCCCAGTGATTTTGAGTACTGTAAAGTAACTAATGGAAATAAAGCCTTTAAATGGTTAAAGACATTTAGGCATTTGTGAGAAATGCAAAATTTTGCTCTAACTATATTTTGTTAACCACAAGTGGTAACTGCTGCTGAAAATTTATGACATTGGTTTTTCTTTTTTTTGTAGCTTTGTAAAAGTTCCTGTTCTTGCCTTTTTAATAATTAACCAAGAGCAGGTCTTTTATTTCTGAGCAAGAATAATTTTTGTTCTGCCACTGCCTTATGGGCTAACATTAGGTATTACAAAGATTTGGTTAAGAAAACTAAGTATATCTAGATATATCTTTTATGCATTCTTTTAGTTTATTGATTTATGTAATTAGAACATGAGATGATCATGTGAACTACTGTGATTTTCTCTGAATTCTAGAAATAAATTGGGAAAATGGCTATAGTTCAAATAGCAGTTTTAATGTTGAATTTATGTATTTTTCCTTTCGACATAACCAAAAAGTTTAATAATTTGTAGATATCAAGATGTCTTCATGATACAGTAGAATGTTAAAGCTTATGTCAACAAATTCTGTAAATAATTTAACTTGCTTATTATTATAAAAAGTAATAATGGAGGTGAGTACCTTAGATTTTTTACTTTGTATCATATGCCTGCTTCTACTCTGGAAAACAGATATATATAACTTAATCCTACCTTATCTTACTCGTTAAAAATAAATCAATCAGAAATGCATCAGCCTAGATAACAATAACAATTAGCCCAAAGTTTATGGTCATGTTTTTCCTCTATTTTAAGAGTTCCTGTTCAAGATGAAGCTTATTAACTTTTCATTTTCACTTTCTTATAAAGATCTTATTTTTTTCTTTGAATTGAACTATGTCTAAAAGGCTTAACTTCAGATGTAGAAATTCTCAAGGGAGCGCAACTCTAGGATAAACAGCAGATGTCTAAATTTGTAGCATTTTTACACCAATATATGCTAACCCCAGTTTGTTATGATTACTTTCTAGAAATATTTAAGGAATTTCTTCCATAATTAAACTATTATAGTGAGTTTTATTGGTGGAATGCATTCAGATGGATTTTGATGAATTTGAACTTTTTACTGGATTTTTTTCTTTTTACTAAAAATATTGATATATTTTATTGAGTTCTTTATGAACCAACTAGATCCACACCTTTATAGCACCAGGTACCTTTATAGAATTGAGCACAGCTTGTAGTTATATAATTATTTTATAATTGTTTAACTCACGTGTGCATAGTCTAGTAGACCAAGAGGTCCATGAGAGAAGAAACTTCAGTTTTTAATGCTTACTATTGCATCTGTAGCATCTAATGTAATACCTGGCATCTAGTAGTCATTTGATAAATACTGTATTTGTTGAATCAGTGAATAAATGCTTTGTGTTGAGATATTCTTCCAAACCAGTATTTATGTAGTTAACATATGTTATCCTTGGAAATTATGACTTGCTGTGCCTCATGTTTTGGTCTCCAGTCTTTTAGCCACTATCACCTTTTTCTGAAATACTGTCTTCATCTAGTTATTATAATGCAAATTAAATTCATCTGAATTTCCACCTTTTAATGTACCAGACAGTATTTTCCAGATAGAATTTTATGCATCTCACAGAAAGGACATAAACATATGTCTTTGTCCTACATTTTATTTAAGTAAAATTTTACATACTGATTTCTTAATTATATACTTTCAAAACAGCCTGAATTTTATTTCTGTCTATGGGAAACTTTCCAGCAATAAACAGCAGATTTTTTTGGCTGCTTCTGTAATATATAATTAAGAGTTAATAAATTAGATGTGCTGTTGTTTTAAATAGATTCTAATTAAAAGACTTTTTTGTGAAATATGAAAGCATGTTTTATAATTGCATAAGAAACTTAGACACTCAATTTTTTCATAATAATGCTAATGTAAATACTGCAGAATTATTTGTATTTAAAATTTTATTTTGGATCTGCTGATTTTTAAGGTCATGTGATTAAAATTACCTAAGAAAAAATTTGGAATTTTAGTTTGCAGAACTAGTCTCTTATCATGGGCTTTAAATTTAATGTCTCTATAACTTTTTAAACAAAATTTGACAATATAGCTTGGCAGACTATTTGAAAACACTTCTATGCCAGGTAGGAATCTTTATAGCAGTCTTCATCTCCAGAATGAAAGAAGATTTCCAACTATGTCCTATCATGTTTTCCGAGAGTCTTTGAGCTTTGCAAGTATATTCTGGTTTTAGAGAAATGTTATACTCAGTTATTACATACAAGAACAAAGGGAACTCATTCCTTCCTTCTGACTTCAAGGAATTAATATTCTCTATAAAGAACAATAAATTTGGTTCTGTCATTACTTTTATCCTGAAAAATAGATGGCAAAATGTTCCTATAATGTTTTCAAGTATAAAGGAGTGACTGTCCTATTTTTCTGGATGAAAATTATATCTGTAAATGTCACTATTCTTTTCTTTTTTGTGTGTGACAGAGTCTTGCTCTGTTGCCAGGCTGGAGTGCAGTAGCACGATTTCGGCTCACTGCAACCTCCACCTCACTGGTTCAAGCAATTCTCCTGGCTCAGCCTCCTGAGTAGCTGGGACTGCAGGCACGTGCCACCACGCCCGGCTAATTTTTGTGTTTTTAGTAGTGAAGGGATTTCACCATGTTGGCCAGGAGGGTCTCCTCCATCTCCTGACCTTGTGATCAGCCCACCTCAGCCTCTTGAAGTGCTGGGACTGCAGGCCTGAGCCACCGCGCCCAGCCAATGTCACTATTCTTTTACTTATAATTATTCTTTGAAAAGTGTTTGGCAATCTTTGATAAATAAAGAGCCCCGGAATAACTGAAGTGATTCTGAGAAGAAGAACCAGCTGTATTTGAGAACTTCTGGGGCCAGGATGTGGGTAACATAAAACATGCATATTACATGTCTACTTCAATTGAATTTTGATGGAAGCTTCCCGGTTCACAGCATTGAAGATTTTGCAAATGTGACAGATTATCTTTAGTGCTAAGTGAGGGTGAGGGTTCTTCACAGCACACAAAAACAGACAGAAAGAAACAGAAGTATTCAGAAACTGGTGAGGGAAACCTCAGGTTTCTGTTCACCTGGAGGACCTCCAAATCAGAAGCAGCAATCAGATTTCTACTTAATCAGTGTCGTGGGTACAGGGCCCTAGAATCTCCTCTGAGTATTATTACAGACACAGAAGTCTGATAAGTAACTCCTTGATTGAAGCATGGCCATATACTTGCTTAGAAGAATCATTGTCAGACTTGACTCTGCATTACAATCACTTAGGGAGTTTTAAAAACTACTTACTGATGACTCATTTTATTTCAAACTAAATAAATCAACATCTTTGTGACTGAGGCTCAAGCACTGGTATTAAAAAAAAAAAGCCTCTCCAAAGTATAACCAAGATTGAGAATCACTGTTTTAGAACATTTAGTGAGGAATGGAAATTTCTTGTAATGGCAAAACCAGATGGTAACTGAGTACATCTATTTCTCCATCCTCTTTCCCAAGTTTCCATTGGATGCAGAAAAGTAAATAATAATAAAATCAATTCTGGAAAAGAAGAAGTGACATCAGAAGCCCAAACACCTTAAGATATTTTTTATAAAACAAAAGCAAATGGAATTAGTTGATGATGAAAGAACAGGAAACCATAGTGCAAGATACCAAAGAGTTACAAGCTCAGATTAAATCAATACAAGAATCAAAGAATCACATTCTTAACAAATGGCTTCCCAGTTTTTGTTTATTCCATAAAAAAAAGGGGCTGTGAGCAAAGACTCTAAGAGCAGAATTAGAGCTAACACCAGAACGCTACACATACACGGAAAAGAGGAGGAGAGAAAAAAAGGAAATGGAGGAGGATAGAGAAAGGCACATCTGCCTAGAAGTGAAATTGATTAAAGCTTTTCATTCCCAGTGTGAAGCCTTCCTTACTTTGCCCAATATAGGGCACCAACTTCCTTCTCTGCCCTTCTGTATAGGGGGAGCCTCTTCTCCACCCTGGACACCCTGTTGACATACACAGAAGCAGCAGGCACCCCCTCCCATAAAGGGAAATGCATTAGGAGAAAGAGGTCCATACTAATTCCAGAGTTTTGCTTTTAAAAGTAGCCCTTCATTTATTCAATGAAGGTCAATTAAAGATAACCATATTTGTGAGAAAATCTTTGTAGACAATTGAAATCTTAAACAATAGAGGGCTGTTTTGGAAGGGCTTTACCTGGCTCAGAATCAACAGAAGGTCTGGAGAACCAGGCTGTAAAAATGGGTTAGAACCTTTATCAGTGCAGGATGCTGCTACCAATTCCACCTCTGGTCAATATGTACCATCATGCCACTAGACTTAAGTCCATTGCCATTGGTGCAAATTATCACACACAAAATGACAGATCAGGAAGGAGAATTTTCTACTCCTACCCGTAATCCTTTCTTGAAGGAGGTAAGCCCATTTCTTCCCCCTGTTTTGAGAGCTCCTTAAGATTCAAAGAATGTTTTAATGCAAGAAGCCTAAAAATGGAACAATGATCACAGTTACCACCAAAACCCAGAAAGGAGAAAAATAAAAATAGAGCATATAGAACAGTTAAACTCAGAGGGGGAGAAATTAATGAGTGAAGAAACAGCAGAGATTCTTTAAATTTTTTGAATTAACGCATTTATAGAGATTTGATAGATTTTTTTCATCTAGAATGCCAGCACGAAAGTACTACTATGAATAAGAAAAAAACAGAATGATTACTCAAAGGAAGAGTTGAGAAGAAACAATTCCTGATATTTACAAATTATCTCTGAACTGATAAATTTAATGTACCAGCTAAATAGTAAACTGAACATTACATTATAGCCAAGTTTGCGATGAGGAAAACAAAAGAAATTTCTCAGAATTTATGGTACAAATTAAAAGTTACTGAAAACTAAAGGAAAGTTAAGCTACTTTGAGAACAGACACAGGGTTAGAAAAGGCATCTATGAGACATTCCAGAAGGAGACATTTAGAGACTATAGAGAAAATAAAAAATAAAAAATAAAAAATTTTAAAAAGGAACGATTCCAAGTGTGTATGCAGTGTGCAAGAAATATACAATGTTTGGATTGAAGAGCTCATCAAGGACGTTATAAGATTATTCATAAAACTTTATCTCATCCATTCCTGATAAAATCAGACTAGGGAAAAAGAGAAATTTATAGGAGTATCCTGAAAAAATAGCTAACTCATAAAGAAAAGAATCAGAGTATTGGTGTTTCCATAGGCAACATTAGAAGTTCTTGTAATGGCAAAACCAGATGGTAACTGAGTACATCTATTTCTCCATCCTCTTTTCCAAGTTGCCATTGGATGTAGAAAAGTAAATAATAATAAAATCAATTCTGGAAAAGAAGTGACATGAGAAGCCCAAACATCTTAAGATATTTTTTATAAGACAAAAGCAAACGGAAAACAATGAAACAAGTTCATCAAAATTTTGAATCCAGACTTTTATCAATTAAGTTTAAACATATTTGATCCATCGTGAGTTGATGTGTGTGTGTGTGTATGTGTGAGTGATAAGATGTGGGATATACTACATCATCTGTTGATGGACAATTACGTTGAGCCCATATCTTTGCTATTATGAATAGTGCTGCGATAAAAATACAAGTACAGATATCTTTCTGATATACTGATTTCCTTTTATTTGGGTATATATTCAGTAGTGGGATTGCATTTCTATACACCGATAACACTTGAGCTGAGATCCAAATCAAGAAAGGAATCCCATTTACAATACCTACAAAATAAAATAAAAATAAAATCCCATTTACAAAAGCTACAAAAAAAATAAAAGATGGAAAATCTCTACAAGGAAATCAGTATATCAGAAAGATACCTGCACTTGTATTTTTATTACAGCACTATTCACAATAGCAAAGATATGGGCTCAACCTAATTGTCCAGCAACAGATGATGTAGTATATAATATATTTTCTTTATCATATATTACACATACATACATACACACATACATATATATGATATGTACATGTATATATGTGTATATATACACATTTTTATGTCATGTGCATAATTGTGTATGTGTGTATACATATGGAATACATTCATTCATTAAAAGAATAAAATCATGTTATTTGCAGCAGCATGGTTGGAACTAGAGGGCATTATCCTTATTGAAACAACTCAAAGTCAAATATTGCATGTTCTCACTTATAGATTGGAGCTAAATAATGTGCATACCTAGACATAGAGTATGAAATGAAAGTCACTGGAGATTTGAAAGGGTAGAAAGATAGGGAGGGGGGTGAGGGATGACAAATTACTTAATGGGTATAATGTGCGCTATTTAGATGATGGTTATACAAAAAGCCTAGACTTTATCACTATGCAATATATCTGTGTAACAACACTGCGTGTGTACCTCTTAAGCTTACACAAATTTTAAAAAGAAAAAAGTAAAATAAAATAATAATGTATAATCTCTAAAATGCCATATATAAAAAATTAGTTTTGAAAAAACTAAAAAGTGAAAAGGGAATCATCAGAGGATGGTGTAATATACAAAAAACATTAACAGTTGAGTATGATCCAGAGAAAGTATAGGAAACTAAAATATAATAAAGAGAATCTATTATTTCTTTACCATTAGAAGAGGTTTTTCCTTAAGTAAAAAACTTAAAAACATTAAAGTTTTGTCACAATCTGCTTTCCATCCTGAGTGGTCTATAATGACGTCTTCAAGGTCACTGTTTTTTTTTTTCCTTAGCTATGTCAGCTAGACTGATGTAACTGTTGACAGCATTCTTTATTTCTGTTTGTGATTTCTAGTTTGCATATGATTCTTACAGTTTTCATCCTTCTGCTGAAATGATCTTTTTGAGTTTGCATGTTGTCCATCTTTTGCATTAGAGCCGTTAACATACTAATTCTAGTTATTTTAAATTCGTGTCCGCTATTATTTAAATGTGTCCCACAAAATTCATATGTTGAAGTTTAATTGCCAGTGTGATAGTATTAAGAGGTGGGGCCATTAGAAAGTGATTAAATCATTAGGGAGCCACCTTTGTGAATGGAATTAATGCCATTATAAAAGAGGCATTTCACAGTATTGACCTCTGTTTGTCCTTCCATTCCTTCTGCATATGAGGACACAAAGTATATTCCTTCTGGAGGAAGTGGTGTACAAAGTGCTATCTTGGAAGCAGAACCCTGCCTGCACCTTGAACTTCCCAGCCTTGGTAACTGAGTAATACATTTATGCTGTTCATAAATAACCCAGTCTAAAGTACTTTGTTATAGCAGCAGGAATAGACTAAGACACTGTATGAAAGTTCCAATATCTGTCATATCTAAATGTGGCTCAGAAGCCTGCTTTTTCTTTTCAAAATGTTTTCTCCCCCCCTTTAACACATCTTATGTTTTCTTTACTTAGAAAACTAAATTGTGTTTAAGACAGCAGTTACTCAGGTAAATAAATTTTTTTGCTTGGAAATGAGTATCTTTCCTTCTGTTAGGACAGTAGTTCTCAAACTTGTATTTGCCTCCAAGGAGATACTTGACAATGACTGAAAACATTTCTGATTGTCCCAGTTGGGGGAAGGGTGTTACTGACATCTAGTGGGTAGAAATCAGGGATGCTGCTAAACATTCTATAATGGGTAGGACAACTCCCACAACAAAGAATTATTCAGCCCAAAATATACAACTGAGGTTGAGGAACCCCCACTTAGAGTAAAAACTGTCATCATATAGACACTAAAAATTGGATTTGGAGGACCACGCCCAGAGCATACAGTGAAATGATGTGGGAATTCTGTCAGCTTGGATCCTGATTTCAATATAAATCTATCCCAAATCTAAGTAGCTTGATCAAGGATTTGATCCATATAGGATTTAGTATGACAAGCTTTCTAAATTAAAAAAAAAAAATTGGAAACAATTCGCAATCCACCAGCCATAGTGGAAAATAGAGGCCTATGGATATAGGCCAAATATCGCTGACATTTAAGCAAATTCCTTTTATTTTAGTTACAGAGGGGTACATGTGCAGGTTAGTTACATGGGTTATTGCACCCAGATGGTGAGCATAGTACTTAATAGGTGATTTTTAAAACATACTCTCCCCCTCTCCCCCTCCACCTTCTCGTATTCTGCAGTGTCTGTTTTTCCCGCGTTTATGTCCATGTGTGTTCAATGTTTAGCTCCCACTTATAAGTGAGAACACGGGATATTTGCTTTTCTGTTCCTGTGTTAATTCACTTAGGATTATGGCCTCCAGCTCCATCCATGTTGCTGCAAAAGTCATTATTTTATCCTTTTTTTTAATGATGATGTAGTATTCCATTGTGTATATGTACCACATTTTCTTTAGCCAGTTCATTATTGATGGGCACCAAGGTTGATTCCATTTCTTTGCTGTTGTGATACCTATGATCATGAATATAACTACTCTGAAGATTTACTTTAAATGTGTGACTTCTTTTGAAGTTTATATTTGCAATTTCCTAATTCTTTTGGACCCAGATTAACTCCTTTAAAGAACGCACAAAGACATCTAAGACATACCTGTCCCTCAAGAAAAAAATGACTTTCACACAGTTTTTGAAAATTAAGATTTTGAACTGCCAGATGTTATTGACTATAAAGCAATCCGACTAATCTTTCTTTCTTTTTTTTTTTTGTTTCTTGTCTCCTAACAGGAGGCTTTAGTGATTAGCTTCCATTTATATTCTTTCCTCACCTCTTCAGTGGCATCCTTACTTAAGGTGTCTATGTGACGTGACTTGAACCTTGGCCCTTCCCCTGCCAAGGAATCAGCATTTCCATGAAGTATCACTGAAGGGAAAAAAAAAAACCAACTCTTGTAGTTGGACTATTGCTAGATTCTTCTCTTCCTTGTGCTAATCTAGTGAACAGCATCTTCATTTTGATGGCCTTATTTGTGGACCCAGATGATTTCCCTAATGGTGCCTATGTAGAAAGGAAAGGAAAGAAATTAATTTAATAAGCATCTCCTCTGTGTCTGGCTCTGTGCTAGCATCATATATAGGCATACCTCATTTTACTCTGCTTCACTTTATTGTACTTTGCAGATATTGTAATTTTTACAAATTGAAGGCTGTAGCAACCCTGCATCATGTAAGTTTATCAGTGCTATTTTTTCAACAGCATGTGTTCCCTTCATGTCCCTGTGTCACATTTTGGTGATTCTCAAAATATTCCAAACTTTTCATTAATATTATATCTGTTATGGTGACCTGTGATCATTATTTTTTTCCTCTTATTTATATGTAATAATTTACATATTTATAATGATACATGAGAGTGCTTTCTGCATGCAAAGAATATGTAATGATCAAGTCAGGGTAATTGTATTCATCACCTTGAGTGTTTATCATTTTTATGTGTTTTATTTTAAGACTTCTGCTTACTTTGACATATACATGATATTGTTGCTAAGTATAGTCATTATAGAGTATAATCAAAAATTAAAACTTGTTTCTTGTGTCTAAGTGTATATTTGTACCCATAACCAACTTCTCTTCCTCCCCTCACCTATCCTTCTCAGTCTCTGGCATGTTCTATTGTCTATGATCCATGAGATGGAAGAACATGTTACATTTGTCTTTCTGTTCCTTTGTGAGATTGCAGGGTTATATTGTAGTTCTATTTTTAGTTTTTGAGAAATCTCCATATGTTTTTCATAGAAGTTGTATTAATTTACATTCCCACCAACAGTGTATGAATTCTCTCTTCTATGCATCCTTGCCAGCATGTTATTTTTTGTCTTTTTAATAGTAGCCATTCTAACTGAGGTGAGATATCTCATTTTGGTTTTGATTAGTATTTCCCTGATTACTAGTGTTTGTATTAGTTCGTTTTCACTCTGCTGATAAAGACATACCCGAGGCTGGGCAAATCACAAAAAAATAAAAATAAAAAAATTAAAAAAGGTTTAATGGACTTAGAGTTCCACATGGCTGGGGGAGGCCTTGTAATCATGGCGGAAGGCAAGGAGGAGCAAGTCACATCTTATGTGGATGGCGGCAGACAAAGAGAGAGATTGTGCAAGGAAACTCCCCCTTACAATACTATCAGATCTTCTGAGACTTATTCACTAGCAGCACAGAAAAGACTTGCCCCAGTGATTCAATTACATCCCACTGGGTCCCTCACATAACACATGGAAATTCAAGATGAGATTTGAGTGGTCACCCAGCCAAAACATATCAGTGATATTGATACGATGTTGAGTAAACTTATATATATAAAACATAAAATGTTATATTTTTTATATAGAAAAGGTATAAATTTATGTATGTATAAAAGAAGATATATCTTCTTTCAGAAATATCTATTTATATTCTTTGCCCATTTTTAGAGGAATTTTTTTCTGTTGAGATATTTGAGTTCCTTGCATATTTTGGATATCAGTTCCTTGTCAGATAATTAATTCACAAATATTTTCCTCCAAGAAGCTGTCTCTTCACTCTGTTGACTGCTTGTTTTGCTGTGCAGAAGTTTTTTAGTTTAATATAGTCCCATTTTATCTATTTTTGTTTTTGTTTCATGTACTTTCGAGGTCTGAGCATAAAATCTTTGCCTCGACAAATGTTCTGAAGATTTCCCTATATTCTAGTAGTTTTATAGTTTTGGATCTTATGTTTAAGTCCTTATTTTTGACCTGTCTTTTGCATATGGTGATAGATTAGGGTTAAGTTTTCTGCATATGGTTATTCAGTTTTTCTGCACTATTTATTGAAGAATGTATACTATCCCCAGTTGTATGTTCTTGTTGGCTTTGTCAAAGATCAGTTGGCTGTAAATATTTGGATTTATTTCTGAGTTCTTTATCCTATTCTAGGTCTAGGTTTATTGTTACACTAATACCATGTTGTTTTGATTACTATAACCATGTAATCTATTTTGAAGCCAGATAGTATGATGCTTTCAACTTTGTTATTTTTGCTCAGGATTGCTTTGGCTGTTTGAGCTCTTTTTGATCAATGCAAATTTTAGAATTTTTTTCTGTTTTTTGTGAAAAATTATGGTATTTTGATGGGGGATTGCATTGAGTCTTTAATTGCTTTGAGCGGTATGTTCAATTAAATCACATCCCATGAGCATGGAATGCCTTTTCATTTGTTTGTGTCCTCTTTAACTTATTTCATCAGTATTTGTAGTCTTCCTTGTAGAGATATTTTACTTTCTTTGTTAAATTAATTCATAGGTATTTTTATAGCTATTGTAGATGGGTTTTCTCCTTGATTTTATTGGGGTATTTTATTATTGGTGTATAGAAACAATACTAATTTTTGTATGTTGATTTTGTATCTTACAAATTTGCTGAATTTGTTTATTAGTTCTAAGAGTTATTTTTTTTTTAAGTGGAGTCTTTTTTTTTCTCTCTCTAGATATAAGATCATATTATCTGCAAAGAAGAATAATTTGACTTCCTCTTTTCTAATTTGGATTGTTTTTCTTGCCTAATTGCTCTGACTTGAACTTCCAGTACTATGTTGAATAGGAGTGGTTAAAATTAGCATGCTTGTCTTGTTCCATTTCTTAGAGGAAAGGCTTTCAACTTTTACCCATTCAGTATGTTAGCTGAAGGTTTGTCACATATGGCCTTATTTATTTTAAGGTATGGTCTTTTGCTTAGTTTGTTGAGAGTTTTTATTATGAATGGGTATTGACTTTTGTCAAATGTGTTTTATGCATCTATAGAGATGATCATATTATTTCTGTCCTTTATTCTGTTGATATAATGTATCATGCTTATTAATTTGTATATGTTAAAAGATTCTTCCATCCCTGGTATAAAAGCCTCTTGATCATGGTTTATTATCTTTTTGATGTGCTTTTGGATTTGGTTTGCTAGTATTTTTGTTGAGAGTTTTTGTATCTTTGTTCATTAGCATATTGGCCTGTATTTTTGTTGTTGTTCTTGTGTCCTTGTCTGGTTTTGGTATCAGGGTAATGCTGGTTTTATGGAATGGGTTAGGAAAATTTTCTTCCTTTTTCATTTTTGGGGGGGATAGCTTGAGGATAATTGGTATTAGTTATTTATACATTTGGCAGAATTCTGCAGAGAATCTATTCAGCCCTGAGCTTTTCTTTTTTTGTCAGCAATTTAATCTTTTATTTTCTTTTTTTATTGTACTTTAGGTTCTGGGGTACATGTGCAGATCATGCAGGATTGTTGCATAGGTACATACATGGCAAAGTGATTTGCTGCCTTCATCCCCCCCACCACCTATATCTGGTATTTCTCCCCACGTTATCCCTCCCCACCCTCCACTGTCCCTCCCCTAGCTCCCCCAACTGACTGCAGTGTGTGATGCTCCCCTCCCTGTGTCCACATGTTCTCACCCGCCTGTGAATGAGAACATGCAGTGTTTGGTTTTCTGTTCTTGTGTCAGTTTGCTGAGAATGATGGTCTCCAGTAAAAGAATTGCTCTTGTGTTCAGATTTAACATAGGAAGAGTGTACAAATTCACTTGCAGTTCTGTTTAATGCTCTGAAATTTTATGTTGGATTAACTGATGGTCATTCCTCCTTGAAAACTATCAATGCCAGAATAGAATAAAATTGGCTCCTACAATTCAACAAAAAAATAAACCAATACTCCAATTTAAAAAATTGGCAAATGATTTGAATACACATTTCTCTAAAGATTATATATATATATACATATATATATATACACATATATATACATATATATACACATATATATTTTTTTAGAGGAATATATATGTATTCTTTAAAGTTTTAAATACACTTATATTTTAATACTCTATTTTTTTATATTTTACATACTATGTATATTATTTTTTATATTTACATATATATTTAAAGAAGATTGCATAACCAAATTTCTCCCTTTGTATATTCTTTAGAGAATGTATATATATTCTTTATATATAAAGAGAAAATATATATATATTCTCTAGAGAATATACATATTCTTTTATATATATATTCTCTAGAGAATATATATAAAGAATATGTATATTCTATAGAATATATATATAAAGAATATATATATAAAGAATATACATATTCTTTATATATATATTCTTTAGAGAATATATATATATTCTTCTTTAGAGAATATATTCTGTAAAGAATATACAAAGGGAGAAATTTGGTTATGCAATCTTCTTTAAATATATATGTAAATATAAAAAATAATATACAGATATATAATATGTAAAATATAAAAAATAGAATAATATTAAAATATAAGTATATTTAAAACTCTATAGTCAGCTATGTATGATGATAGAGGCACCTTTCTGCATAATGGCAAGGAAATGCACCATAGCCTCCTATGGGTACTTTACATTCTGGGATTGAGCAAAATACTTAATATATATATATATATATATATGTATATATACACAGACACACACACACACACACACACATAGTTTTATATATAAAGTCATATATATATATATATATATATATATGACTAACAAGCATATGAAAAGATACTCTGCCAGGCACGGTAGCTCAAGCCTGTAATCCCAGTGCTTTGGGAGGCTGAGGTGGGCAGATCACAAGGTCAGGAGTTCGAGAACAGCCTGAGGAACATAGTGAAACCTTGTCTCTACTAAAACAAAAGTTAGCCAGGTGTGGTGGCACGTGCCTGTAATTGCAGCTACTTAGGAAACTGAGACAGGAGAATCACTTGAACATGGCAGGCAGAGGTCGCAGTGAGCCAAGATCATACCACTGCACTCCAGCCTGGGTGACAGAGTGAGACTCCATCTCAAAAAAAAAAAAAAAAAAAAAAAGAAAGATATTCAATGTCATCAATAATTAGGAAAATCCAAATTAAAATCCAAATGAAGTATTAACTCACATCCATGAGGATGGCTATTAAAAACAACAAGAACAACAACAAAATAAAACAGGAAAAGATGTGTTGCTGAGGATGTGGAGAAATAGAAACCTTTGTGCACTGTTGGTGGGAATGTAAAATAGTGTAGCTGCCATGAAAACTAGTATAGTGGCCCCTCAAAACTTAAAAAATACAGTTATCGTGTAATCCAGAAATTTCATTTCTGGGTATGTACCCAAAAATTGAAAGCAAGGTTTCAAAGAGAGAGATATATATATACCCACATTTATAGTAGCATTATTCACAATAGCCAAAATATAAACACAACCTAAATTTGTATAGACATGGATAAACAAATGTGGTATATATATAAAATGGAATATTATTCAGCCTCAAAAAGAAAGAACGTTTTGACACATGCTGCAACATAGGTGAACCTTGAGGACAGTATGCTAAGTGAGATATGCCAATTACAAAAAGAAAATTCTATGTGATTCCACTTATATGAGGGGTCTAGAGTGGTCAAATTCGTAGCAACAGAGGGTAGAATGGTGATTATCAGGGGCTTGGAGGAAGGGGGAGAAATAGGGAGTTGTTGTACTGAGTTTTTGCAAAACAAGATGATGAAGTTGTGGAGATTGGTTGTACAATAATGTAAATATACATAACAGTACTGAACTTGGAAAGAATTAAAATGGTGTTGTCTTTATAGCACAATTTTGAAAAAGGGAGAAATTTGGTTATGCAATTTTCTTTAAATATATATGTAAATATAAAAAATATAAATATACAGATATAAATAAAACATAAAAAATAGAATAATATTAAAATATAATAAGTATATTTAAAACTCTGTAGTCAGCTATGTATGATGATAGAGGCACCTTTCTGCATAATGGCAAGGAAATGCACCATAGCCTCCTATGGGTCCTCTGCATTCTGAGATTGAGCAAAATACTTAACTATCTCTATTAATCAAGTTATCCATTATAATTTAACTAATGACTTTCTTGACTCTTATTTTTATTATTTATTTAAATCAAATGCCATTTTCAAATTAATTTTTGTGGGTACATAGTAGGTGTATATATTTATGGGGTACATGAGATGTTTTGTTACAAGCATGCAATGTGAAATTAGCACATCATAAAGAATGGTATATCCATGCCCTCAAACATTTATCCATTGAGTTTCAAACAATCCAATTACATTCTTTAAGTTATTTAAAAATGCAGTTATTATTGATTATAGTAACCCTATTGTGCTACCAACTAGCAGGTCTTATTCATTCTTTCTATTTTCTGTATCCATTAACCATCTTATCGTCTTCCTCAGGTCCCCACTATCCTTCCCAGTTTCTGGTAACCATCCTTCTTCTACTCTCTATGTCCATGAGTTCAATTGTTTTGATTTTTAGATCCTGCAACTAAGTGAGAACATATGATGCTTGTCTTTCTGTGCCTGCCTTATTTCACTTAACATAATGACTTCCAGTTCCATCCATGTTGTTACAAATGACTGGACCTCATTTTTTTTAATGGCTGAATAGTACTCTATTGTATACATGTATTACATTTTCTTTATCCACTCATTTGTTGGTGGACATTTAGGTTGCTTCCAAATCTAGCTATTGTAGGCCAGGCGGTGGCTCAAGCCTGTAATCTCAGCACTTTGGGAGGCTGAGGCAGGCGGATCACGAGGTCAAGAAATTGAGAACATCCTGGCCAACATGGTGAAACCCCACCTCTACTAAAAATACAAAAATTAGCTGGGCGTGGTGGCGTGCGCCTGTAGTCCCAGCTACTCGGGAGGCTGAGGCAGGAGAATTGCTTGAACCCAGGAGGCAGAGGTTGCAGTGAGTCGAGATAGTGCCACTGTACTCCAGCCTGGTGCCTGGCGACACAGTAAGACTCTGTCTCAAAAAAAAAAAAAAAAAAAAAAAAAAATCTTAGCTATTGTAAAAAATACTGCAACAAACATAGTAGTGCAGATATCTCTCTGATACACTGATTTCCTTTGTTTTGAGTGTGCACCAGCAGTGGGATTGCTGGATCATATGGTAGCTCAATTTTTACTTTTTTGAGGAACCTCTAAATTGTTCTCCATGATGGTTGTACTAATTTACATTCTTATCAGCAGTGTGTATGGGCTCCCTTATGTCCGCATCCTTGCCAGCATTAGTTACTGCTGGTCTTCAGGATATAAGCAATTTTAACTTGGGTAAGATGGTATCTCATTGTAGTTTTGATTTGCATTTCTCTGATGATCAGTGATGTTGAGTACATTTTCATATGCCTCCTTGCCTTTTGTGTCTTTTTTTGAGAGATGTCTGTTCAGATACTTTCCCCATCTTTTGATTGAAATATTAGATTTTTTTCCTATGGAATTGTTTGAGCTTTTTATATATTTTGGTTATTCCTCCCTTGTCAGATAGGTAGCTTGCAAATATTTTCTCCCATTGTCTGGATTGTCTCTTCACTTTGTTGTTTCCTTTGCTGTGCAGAAGCCTTTAAACTTGTTAAATCCCATTTGTCCATGTTTGCCTGGGCTTGTGGGGTATTGCTCAATAGATTTTGGCCCAGACCAATGTCCTGGAGATTTTCCCTAATGTTTTCTTGTAGTAGCTTTATTGTTTGAGGTCTTAGATTTAAATATTTAATCATTTTGATTTAGTTTTTCTATATGGCAAGATATAGGGGTCTCATTTCATTTTTCTGCATAGAGATACCCAGTTTTCCTAATACCATCTATTGAAGAGACTGTCTTTTCCCCTGTGTATGTTCTTGGCACCTTTGTCAAAAATGAGTTGACTGTAGCTCTGTGGATATGTTTCTGGGTTCTTGATTCTCTATTCTGTTTCATTGGTCTATGTGTCTCTTTTTTATGACAATATCATACTATAGCTGATACTACAGCTCTGTAATATAATTTGAAATCAGATAATGTGATTCCTCCAGTTTTGTTCTTTTTGCTGAGGATAGCTTTGGCTATTCTGGGTCTTTTGTTGTTTCATGTAAATTTTAGGATTTTTTTTTTTTCTATTTCTGTGAAGAATGTCACTGGTATTTTGACAGAGATTGCAATGAAACTGTAGATTGCTTTGAGTAATATAGATTCTTTATCAATATTGATTCTTTCAATCCATGAACATTGAATGTTTTTCCATTTTTTGGTTTCCTCTTCAATTTCTTTTACCAGTGTTTTATAGTTTCCATCATAGAGATAGTTCACTCCTTTGGTTAATTGCTAGGTATTTTATTTGTGGTTATTGTAAATTGAATTACTTTCTTGATTTCTTTTTCACATTGGTCACTGTTGAACATAGAGAAATGTGATTTTTTCTTTGTCTTTTCTTTTTGAGATGGTGTCTTGTACTGTCACCTGGGCTGGAATACAGTGGTGCCATCTCAGCTCACTGCAACCTCCGCCTCGCAGGTTCAAACGATTCTCCTTGCCTCAGCCTCCCAAGTAGCTGAGATTACAGGTGCCCACCACCATGTCCAGCTAGTTTTCTTGTATTATTAGTAGAGATGGGGTTTCACCATGTTGGCCAGGCTGGTCTCGAACTCTTGACCTTGTGATCTGCCCACCTCGGCCTCCCAAAGTTCTGGGATTACAGGGGTGAGCCACTGTGCCCGGCCTGCTACTGATTTTTATGTTGATTTTTGTATCCTACAAATTTGCTGAAGTTGAGTTTTTCATCAGTTCTAATAGTTTTCTGGTGGAGTCTTCAGGTTTTTCCAAATACAAGATTACATAATCTGCAAACAAGGATAATTTGACTTCTTCCTTTATAACTTGTATGCCCTTTATATCTTTCTCTTGTCTGATTGCTCTAGCTAGGGCAAGAAGTGGCGTTTGAGATGGACCTTCAAGCATATTTTGGAAGTCTCTGGAGGAATAAAAAGATTGTACTAATCTCTTTATTCATTCTGAGATTGAGCAGAATACTTAACTGTCTCTGTTAATCAAGTTATCCATTATAATTTAACTAATGACTTTCTGTACTTATTTTTTAAAAAGATGTTTATTAGCTTTCATTTTCATATTTATCTAAAGCTTCAATTTTCATCTATATTAACAAGTGAATTGTAGCTCATTAGCATAGGAAATATTGACATAGCAGGAAATAATAAGTCCTTGAAATCAAACGGACTAGTTTAAATCTCACTCTGCCACACTCTAGCTCTGCAATTTGAGTAAACCATTTTTCTAAGACTGTTACCTCAGGTATAAAATAGAGTTAATATCATGATCTGATGGGGCTGTTGTGATGATTTGAGACACCATCTGTGAAGGTTTTTTTGGCCCAGTCCTTAGAACATAATATGTACTTGATAAATGATTATTACTATTAATATTAGACATATCAGGGTGCCTATGCTCATAATGAATAATTATCTAGGTTCCTAATTTAATAGAGATATAGAAATGTTATAAACAGATTAGGAGGTACGTAATAATTAAAATTTGGAAAATAGGAATTTTGAAGCATGGAGGCTATTTAAAAGCCCATTTATTAAGAAAAATTGGAATCATTATTGCAACAAAAAGCTCATTCCACAAGAAATAAAACCTTTCACTGAAATATTTATTATACATGAAGGTGAGTGCTGATATGTTCTTTTTTTTTTTAAAGAATAACACTAGTTATTTATTTATTTTAATTACATAAGGCAAGTCTTCCTAGAAGTAAAGACAGGATAAATGACTGCTTATAGATTTTTCTAATTCTGTGTTTCTATAACTATAAAAAAAGCACTGCCAACATGTAGTCAGTAGTAACTCTAAATTCATGAATCTTTTAATTATAGGTGAGTTTATAGGCAATGATATAGACATGGTAGAAAGCCTTAGGCCCTATGTACTGAAGAGAAAATTGTGTCCCATGAATTTTTAATAAACTAAACAGTGCTATTTCCGTGGAAAAAAAAAAAAACAGTATGCTAAATAAGAGTGACAGGAATTCCAAGGGGAAGGGCTGAAAAAAGAGTTTGGCACTTTCATTTTTCAAAGGACTGAAGGAAAAAATGTAGGAGTTTATAGTAAGAGTAGAAGATTTTATTATATCAAAACTAGGGAAGCTTCTGACTTGAGTGTCTTGCATAAATTTACATCATAATTTGAAAGTCCTATCTGCAAATATTTAAAAGGAGCTTAATTAATATAAATTTTTGCTGTTGTATTTAATTCCAATAGTCAGGTACGATACACAAAATAAAGATTATATTCTGTCACATATGAGACATGTTACATTGTCTGGGTCTCAATTTCTTCAACTCCAAGATGAAATGGTTGACATAAAGTATCCTTAAGTCTTTTGAAAAATTTTATGGGTCTTGGATACAGGCACTTCTAATAGAGCTTTAAAGGAATAGACTTGCCAATGAAAATTTATTATGAAGAATAACCAGTATATATTTTCAGGTCATCCTATGCAAAAGACATTCTTGAGACATTTTGAAATCCTGGTACTGTAAAGGAAAGGGAGAACTCATCCATGGAGATAGGAAGTACTTAGATTTCAGTTGTGTGCTAGAGCCAGTCAGTTCTATGCATCTCTTCCCAACTCTGTGTTTGATACTTCATGTTTAACAATGTAAAAGAATAGTGTTCTCCTTTCTTTCTTAAGTTTTTTTTAAGAATATATATGACTATTAATAAAAAATTATACCATTATACTGTGGGATTTACAACCTACATTGCTAATACATAGTGTAAAGTTATATACTGAGCATAGCTTTACACTATGTAAAGCATGTAAAGCATGCTGGAGAGGGTCTAAATCAAATTATATAGTATTGCTGGGTTGAATGGTAAATCTGTTTTAAGTTCTTTGGAAAATCTCCAAACTGCTTCCCACAGTGGTTGAACTAATTTACATTTCCACCAGCAGTGTATAAGCATTCCCTTTTCTCTGTAGCCTCACCGACATCTGTTATTTTCCGAATTTCAAATAGCAGTTCTTAATGGTGTGAGATAATATCTCATTGTAGTTTTGATTTGCATTTCTCCAATAATTGGTGATATTGAGCATTTTTCCATATGCTTGTTGGTCATGCGTATGTCTTCTTTTTGAGAATTGTCTATTCATGTCCTTTGTCCATTTTAAATGTTTTTTTTTTCTTGTTGAATTGTTTAAATGCATTAAAAGATTCTGAATATTAGACCCTTGTCAAATGCATGGTTTGGGAATATTTTCTCTCATTCTGTAGGGTCTGTTTACTTTGTTTATAGCTTATTTTGCTGCACAGAAGCTCTTTAGTTTAATTCGGTCTCACATACTTTTGTTTTTGTTGCAATTGCTTTTGGAGTTTTTATTATGAAACCATTGCCAAAACCTATGTCCTGAATGGTATTTTTTAGTTTTTTTTTCTGGGTTTCTATAGTTTTTAGGTCATACATTTAAGTCTTGAATCCATTTTGAGTTAGTTTTTGTATATAGTGAAATGAAGGTGTCCAGTTTCAATCTTCAGGTGTCCAGTTTCAATCTTCAGCATATAGCTAGCCACGTAATCCGAGCACCATTTATTGAATAAGGAGATTTTTCCTATTGCTTGTTATTGTTGACTTAGTCAAAGACTACATAGTTACAGGTGTGTGGTTTTATTTCTGGGTTGTCTAACATGTTACATTGGTCTATGTGTATGTTTTTGTACCACTATCATGATGTTTTTGTTACTGTAGCCTTATTGCAAAGTTTGGAGTCAGGTAATGTAATGCCTCGAGCTTTATGCTTTTTGCTTACTTATAATTGCTTTGGCCATTGGGGATTTTTTTTTTTTGTCCCATATAAATTTTAAAATGTTTTTCTTTTTTCTATCTCTGTGAAGAATGACATTGGTAGTTTGGAAGGAATAACATTGAATCTGTAAATTGCTTTGGACAGTATGACCATTTTCACAATATTGATTATTTCTATCCATGAGCACGGAATGTTTTTTCATTTGTTTGCATTGCCTCTGATTTCTTTCAGCAGTTTTTTGTAATTTTAATGGTAGAGATCTTTCACCTCCATGGTTAGCTTTATTCCTAGGTATTTTGTTCTTACTGTGGCTATTGTAAATGGGATTACATTATTGATTTGCCTCTGAGCTTGGATATTATTGGTATATAAAAATATTACTGATTTTTGTACATTGATGTTGTATTCTAAAACTTTACTGAAGTTGTTTATCAGTTCTAGGAGCATTTGGAAAGAAATGATAGAGTTATCTGGGTATAGAATTATGTCATTGTGAACAGTGACAGTTTGACTATTTGACTTCCTCTTTGACAATTTGGATGCCCTTTATTTTCTTCTCTTGCCTAATTGCTCGGGCTAGGATTTTCAAGTTCTATGTTGAATAGGAGTGGTGAGAGTGAGCAACCTTGTCTTGTTTTAGTTCTTAAGGGAAATGTTTCCAGCTTTTGCTCATTCAGTATGGTGTCAGCTGTGGGTTTGTCATAGATGGTTTTCATTATTTTGAGGTATGTTCCTTTGATACCTGGATTGCTGAGGGTTTTTAATATGAAGGGATGTTGAATTTTATCAAAAGCTTTTTCTGTACTTAATGAAATTATCATGTAGTTTTAACTTTTAGTTCTGTTTTATATACTGAATCACCTTTATTGATTTGCATATGTTGAACCAACCTTGGCATCCCAGGAATAAAGCTGCTTAATTGTGATAGATTAGCCTTTTATGTGCCACTCGATTCAATTTGCTAGTATTTTGCTGAGAATTTTTGCATCTATGTTCATTAGGGAAGTGGTTTTTTTCCCCCCCCATTGTGTCTCTGACAGGTTTTGGTGTAAGAATGATCCTGGCCTCATGGAATGAATGAGGGAAGGGTTCCTCCTTCTCAATTTTGGGAATAATTTTAGTAGAATTGGTACCAGCTCTTCCTTACATCTGGTAGACTTTGACTGTGAGCCTGTATGATCCAGGCCTTTTTCTGGTTGGTAGGGTGTTTTTTGTTTTTGTTTTTTAAGTTACTGATTTAATTTCAGAACACATTGGTCTGTTCAGGATTTCAATTTCTTTATGGTTCAATCTTGGAAGGTTTTGTGTTCCCAGGAATTTATCCATGTCTTACAGGTTTTCTAGATTGTGTGCATAGAGGTGATTGTAATAGTCTTACAGTTTTTTTGTGTTTATATAGGGTCATGGTAATGTTTTCTGCCTCAATGATTTGTCTAATGCTGTCAGTGGGGTGTTGAAGTCTCCCACTATTATTGTGTGGGTAACTAAGTCTCTTTGTAGGTCTCTAACAACTTATTTTATAAATCTTGATGTGCCAGCATTATGTGTGTGTGTGTGTGTGTGTGTGTGTGTGTGTGTGTGTACACACACACATGTACACACAATATATACACATACACACACCGATATGTATGATAGTCAGGTATTCTTGTTGAATTGAACCCTTTATCATTATGTAATGCCCTTCTTTTCCTTTTTGATTGTTGTTTAAAGTTTATTTTGTCTGAAATAAGAGCAACTGCTATTCTTTGTTTTTCATCTTGATTGATCTTCTCCGTCCTTTTACTTTGAGCCTGTGTGTGTCACTGCACATGAGATGGGTCTCTTGAAGATGGCATATAATTGGGTCTTGCTTCTTTATCCAACTTGCCACTCTGTGCCTTTTAAGTGGGGCATTTATACAATTTATGTTCAAGGTTAATATTGATATGCGAGGAGTTGAGCCTTTGATCATGTTATCTGGTTGTTAAATACATTTGAGTGTATGTTTGCTTTATAGTGTCAGTAGGCTATGTACTTAAGTGTTTTTGTATTGGCAGGTAATGGCCTTTTGTTTCCATGTCTATCACCCCCTAAGGACCTCTTATAAGGCAAGTCTGGTGATAACAAATTCTCTTAGCATTTTCTTGTTTGAAAATTATTTTATTTCTTCTTCATTTATTAAACTTAGTTTTCCTGGATATAAAATTTTGGTTGAAATTTCTTTAAGAATGCCGAAGATAGGCCCCTCATTTCTTCTGGCTCATAAGATTTCTGCTGAAAGGTCTACTGTTAGCCTGATGGGATTCCTTTTGTATGTGACCTGCCCCTTGTATTTAGCTGCCTTTAGTATTTTTTCTTTCACACTGACCGTGGAGAATCTGAAGACTATATGTCTTGGGGATGGTCCTCTTGTAGTATAGTATCTCACTGGGGTTCTCCAAATTTCTTGAATTTGCTATAAAGATCCTGAATTCTATGTCAATTATTTCAGCCATTTCAGTCTTGTTAAGAACCATTGCTGGGGAGCTAATGCAGTTGTTCGGAAATAAGAAGACACTCTGACTTTATAGTTGCCAAAGTTCTTGTACTGGTTCTTTCATTTGTATTGGCTGGTGTTCCTTTAATACTTCGAAGTTGCTGGGTTGTTTGAATGGGTCTTTTTGTTGTATTCTCTAATGCCCTTGAGGGTTAGACTGTGGTTGGGTTTAGTTGATTGGCTTCCTTTCTGGATGCTTTCAGGTGGCCAAGGCTTAGCTCAACACTCCTGGGCTGCATACTGTATTTATAGGGTCTGGGAATAGGCCTGCAGTTTTGTTCTCTGGCTCCTGGAGGTTAAACACCTGCTGCACCGGAGGGGCTGAGTTCCAAGTCCACTGGCTACAACATGCCAATGAGGGCTGCCAGCAAAAGTACTCTGGTGGGGTGGCAGTGTACCCCCGTGTGTGTACGCCAGCCAAGTGGTGGTGGATCAATGCAAGTGTGTGCACTGGCAGTCTGGCAGGGGTCATTGCATGTGTGTACACCTGTGATGGGTCCCTGTGCTCATGTATGCTGTTGGGGTGGTGGTGGGTCTTCACATTCATGCTGGTGGGGTGGTGCTAGGTCCCTGAATGTACATGCTGGCAGGGCAGCAGGGGCTCCACATGTGCATGTATGCTGGCAAGGTGGTAGGGGAGGCTACAAGAAAGTGCATACCAGTTGGGAAGGCTGCAGGCAGGTGCATGCCTGTAGAGATCTGTCTGCAAAAGTGCTCCAATGGTTAGGCAAGACCTGCCTGCAAAAGATACGACAATGGCCACTAGCAAGCTGAGGCTGTACTGAAAAAGAGTGTGGCCAGGCAGTGACCCTAGAGAGACTAGCAGACAAGAGGCACTTAGATCCAACTGGCCCCATCCTCAGGCCTGCTCAGACTGCCCTGCTCAGACTGCCCTGCTCAGTCCAGGTCTGGCAGTAAACGAACGCTAAAACTGCCTAGAGGTGTATAGTAAGCTTTGTGGAATAGGCACCCGTGGATGTGCCTGATTGCAGCTGTTCCTGTGCCAAACCTTCTGGGTTCCACACAGGCTGGAGTTCTGTCTCTACTAACTCTCTGGGAAGTTCTCTCTGCCAGCTCAGATGTCCATGAAGATTGTGAAGTATCCCATAGCTGGCTTTTCAGAGGTCTGTGGCAGAAGTAGGCCACTTCATGACTATATCACTCACCAGTTTCCTAGGAGCTGCTCAAAGCCAGGAGCAGTTCTGGTTCTTGGATACCCCATGCAGGGTTCCCAGTATCCTCACCTTTCAGCCTGGAGTCTACATCCTCCTGTACACTCTCTGTGCCTTCTTTCCAAAGACCTGTTCAGAATGTCCTCCTTTCTTCATTGTGTATTTTTAGAACCTTTGTGAAAGATCAGTTGACTGCAGTAGACACTTGAAGAACATGGGTTTGAACTGCCCAGAGTCCACTTAAATGTAAGTTTTCTTCCACATCTGCTGTCCCTGAGGCGGTAAGACCAATCTTCCTCTTTCTTCTCTTCCTCCTCAGCCTACTCAACATGAAGATGATAAAGATGATGAGGATGAAGACCTTTATGATGATCTACTTCCACTTAATAAGTACTAATGATATTTATTATTTTCTTAATATTTTCTTTTCTGTAGCTTGCTGTATGGAAAGAATGCAGCATATAATACATATAACATAAGACATGTAATCATTGACTGTTTATGTTACTAGCAGGGCCGAGAGTTATTACAGAAATATGTAAAAATTGACTGTTTATGTTAGTAGTAGGCTATTAGTACTTTTAGGGGGAGTCAGGAGTTATGCACAGAGTTTTGGGGGAGTCAGAAGTTATACATTTTAACTGTGTGGGAAGTTGTCACCCCTAACCACCATATTCTTGAAGTATCAGTGGTATATTTGTGTGGATTTATTTCAGAGTTCTTGTCTGTTCCATTTGTCTAAATATCTATCTATATGCCATACCATACTGTTTTAATTACTGTAGCTTTGCAATATATATTTAAATCAGGAAGTGTGATGTCTTCAGCTTTTTTCTTCAAGATTGTTTTGACTATTCAGGACCTTTTGTGGTTCCATGTAACTTTTTGAATTTTTTTTTCTATATTTGGGAGAAATAGCATTTGGGATTTTGAGAAAAATTACATTATGTCTGTAGATTCTTTGGATGTAGGAGGGGGGGGCCGCAACATTTTTAGAATTTTTTCTCTTGGGGGGGGGGGGAGTAGATTGCTTTGGATTGTATGGAGATTTTAAAAATACTAAGTTTTATGATTTATGAATACAGGATAGCTTTCCATTTGTGTTTTCTTTCAGTTTTTTTAATCAAAGCAAAAATAAGCAAGTGGGACTTTGTTAAACTAAACAGCTTCCACACAGCAAAAGAACCAACAGTAGAATAAATAGGGTAACCTACAGAATGGAAAAAAAATACTTGCAAACCATGTTTCTGTTAAGACATTCATGGCTGGGTGTGGTGACTCATGCTTGTAACCCCAACAGTTTGGGAGGCCGAGGCAGCAGGATCACTGGAACTCAGGAGTTCGAGGCCAGCCTGAGCAACATAGGGAGGCTCTGTTTCTACAAAAAATAAAAAAAATAGCTGGGTGTAGTGGCATGTGCCTGAGGTCCCAGCTTCTTGGTAGGCTGAAGTGGAAGACCACCTGAGTCTAGGAAGGCAAGGTTGCAGTGAGTCATGATCACACCACTGCACTCCATTCTGGGTGAGAAAGTGAGACCTTGTCTTAAAAAAAAAAAGACAATTACATGCCCAACAAGTAGCACCTGCTTGCAGGGAAGCCTCAGGTGGTGCTTTCGGGGGACTGCATTGTAATTCCTGTGCTGGCCGACAATGCCTGACCAGTAAGAGCTCCAGTGGGGGTGGCCACATCAGCCAGCCTGCTCTTTTTTCCACATTGCAGCTTCTCCTAGGCCCATGGCAACCTCCACATTGTGTTGCTGGTACGTGTGTGCATGGGCAGGCTTTTCCCTTCCTTGCCTTGTTAGTGCACGTGTGTGTGTGTGCACCCTGCCCTGCTGCTGCTGTGGCAAGAATACACTCCACACACCCCCACCACTGGACCGCCATTGTAGTCAAAGCCTTGGCAGGCACAGAGCAGGTAACCCTGCCCCCTCCCATGACCTGCCCTTGTACCAACACTGCCATGGGAGTAAAATTAGGCATAGAGAACAGTGGACTTTCCATCTCCCTAAGTGACCACCCCTGCTTGCAGTGCACGGAGAATGCACACAGACCTGCTCAAGTGCAGATTGCTCAAAAGCTATGCTGTCTCTGCCATTATGGTGAATGTCTATACAGAGGGAGGCACTCCAGCACCCACTAGCATCCTGTTGCAGCCAAACAGCATTCACCCTCCTGGGCTGCCACAGCCACTGCAGCTGACACGTGCAAAAAGGAAAAATCCCGTTAACACTGCACTATGGAATGCTTTGGCCGACACCATCCATTAGAGTGTAGTGACCCGTGGTCTGGGAGCACTTTCCCACCTCCTGTGCAGTAGATTCCTGAGTTTGAGGAGCCAGAGAACAAAGTCAGAGCCTGATGTAAGTTCCCCAGAGTTAGAGAACACGGTGAAGGAGTTGGGAGCTGGGTATTGGCTCCCTAAAATCTTCCAGAAATGAATCCAGTTGGCCGATTCCACCTTATACCACAATCAAACTTTCAAGGTCATCAAATAGGATAAAAAGAAAAAAAAACACCCAAAAGTCAGCAACATCAAAGATTGAAGAAACATCAACTCCCAAAGATGAGAAAGAACCAATTCAAGTACTCTCACAACTTGAAAAAACAGAGTGCCTTCTTTCCTCTGAAGTTTCATACCACTTTGACAGCATGGGATCTGAACTAGGCTGATATGGTTGAAATGACAGAAATGGAATTCAGAGTATGGATAGAAACGAAGATCACTGAGATGCAGGATTATGTTGAAATCCAATGCAAGGAAGCTAAGAATCACAATAAAATCATACAGGAGCAGAGAGAAAAAGAATAACCAGTAGAGAAAAGAAGGTAACTGACCTGATAGAGCTGAAAAACACAATACAAGAGTTTAATAATAAAATCATAAGAATTAATAGCAGAATAGACAAAGTTGAGGAAATAATCTCAGAGCTTGAACACTGGCTTCCTGAAATAAGACAGTCAAGAATAGAGAAAAAAAGAATGAAAATGAATGAACAAAACTTCTGAGAAATACGGGATTATGTAAAGAGATCAAATCTACAACTCACTGGTGTCCCTGAAAGAAATGGGGATAGTGTAAGAACATTGAAAAAGTATATTACTCGTGAGAGCTTTCCCAATAAAGCTACAGAGACCAACATTCAAATTCAGGAAATGCAGAGAAGCTCAGTAAGATACAACACAAGAAGTTCACCTCCAAGACGCCTAATCGTCAGACTCTCCAAGGTCAAAATGAAGGAAAAACTGTTAAAGGCAGCTAGAGAGAACAGTCAGCTAACCTACAAAGGGAAATCCGTAAGACTAACAGTGGAGCTCTCAGCAGAAACCCTATAAGCCAGAAGAGATTGGGGGCCAATATTCAACATTCTTAAAGAAAATTAATTCCAAGCCCAAATTTCATATCCAGCCAAACTAAGCTTCATAAGCAAAGGGGAAATAAGATCCTTTTCAGACAAGATAATGCTGAGGAAATTTGTTACTACTAGACCTACCTTACAAGAGCTCCTGAAGGAAACACTAACTATGGAACGGTAAGCCCATTACCAGCCACTACAAAAACACACCTAAGTACACAGACCAGTGACACTATAAAGCAATTACACATACAAGTCTGCATAATAACCAGCTAACACCATGATTACAGCATCAAATCCACACGTCAATACTAACCTTGAATGTAAATGGGCTAAATGCCCCAATTAAAAGTCAGAGTGGTAAGATGAATAAAAAACCAATACAGTATGCTGTCTTCCAGAGATCCATCTCACATACAGTGACACACATAGGCTCAAAATAAAGAGATGGAGAGAAATTTACCAAACAAATGGAAAACAGGAAAAAGCAGGGATTGCAATCCTAATTTCAGACAAAAGAGACTTTAAACCAACAAAGATTAAAAAAAAAAAAAAAAAGGCTTAGAAGGGCATTACATAATGGTAAAGGGTTCAATGCAGCAAGAAGGCTGAACTATTCTAAATATGCACTCAACACAGGAGGAGCCAGATTTATAAAGCAAGTTCTTAAAGACCTCTGAAGAGATTTAGACCTCCACACAGTAATAATGAGAGACTTCAGCACCCAACTGACAGTATTAGACAGATCATCAAGGCAGAAAATGAACAAAGATAGGACCTGAACTCAGCACTGGGTGGACCTAATTGACATCCCCAGGACTCTCCACCCCAAAGCAACGGAATAGACATTCTTCTCACCACCACATGACACATCCTCTAAAATTAACCACATAATCAGACACAAAATGCTCCTCAGCAAATGCAAAAGAACTGAAATCATAATAACCACTCTCTTAGATGGCAGTACAATCAAATTAGAAATTAAGACTATTTACTCAAAATCATACAATTACATAGAAATTGCATAACCTGTTTCTAAATGGCTTTTGAATTAATAATGGAATTAAGGCAGAAATCAAGAAGTTCTTTGAAACAAGTAGGAACAACAGAATCTCTGGGACACAGCTAAGGCCATGTTAAGAAGGAAATTTATGGCACTAAATGCCTACGTCTTAGAGATTTCAATTTACCAACCTAACATCACAACAAGAAGAGCTACAGAACCAGTAACCAACCAGCCATAAAGGTAGCAGAAGACAATAAATAACCAGAATTCGAGCTGAACTGAAAAAGATTGAGACACACACAAAAATTATTCAAAAGATCAGTGAATCCAAGAATTGGGTTTTGAAAAAATGTGTAAAATAGACTTCTAGATAGACTAATAAAGATGAAAAGTTTCAATTTAACTAAATTAGAAATGATAAAGTAGGTATTATCACTGACCCCACAGAGGTACAAACAACCATTAGAGAATATTATGAACACCTCTATGCACAAAAACTAGAAAATCTAGAATAAATGAATAAATCCCTGGACATATACACCCTCCCAAGACTGAACCAGAAAGAAACAGAATCCCTGAACAGACCAGTAATGACCTCCAACATTGAATCAGTGGTAGTCTACCAACCAAAAAAAGCCCAGGACCAGATAGATTGACAACCAAATTCTACCATCTGTACAAAGAGGAGCTGGTACCATTTCTATCCCCCCCCCCCCCCAAATTGAGGAGAGATTCTTCCCTATCTCATGCTGTGAGGCCAGCATCATTCTGTACAAAAACCTGTCAGAGGCACAGCAACAAAAAAGAAAACCTCAGGTCAATATCCTTGGTGAACATTGATGCAAAAATCTCCAAAGTATTGTCAAACTGAATCCAGCAGCACATTAGAAAGCTTATTCATCACTATCAAGTAGATTCTTTCCCTGGGATGTAAGATTGGCTGAATATATGCAAATCAATAAATGTGATTCATCACATAAACAGAACTAAAGACAAATGCCACCTGATTATCTCAGTACATTCAGAAAAGGCTTTCAATAAAATTCAAAATACCCTTTCATGTTAAAAACTCACAATAAACTAGGTATTGAAGGAACATACCTCAAAATAATAAGTGCCACCTATGACAAACCCATGGCCAATATGATAGTAAATGGGCAAAACCTGGAAACATTCACCTTGAAAATGAGCACAAAACAAGGATGTCTTCTCTCACCACTTCTATTCAACATAGTATTGGAAATTCTGGCCAGAGCAATTGGACAAGAGAATGAAATAAAGGGCATCCAAATAGGAAAAGAGAAAGTCAAACTACCCCTGTTTGCAGATGACATAATCCTTTACGTAGAAAACCTTACAGTCTTGGCCCAAAATCTCCTTAAGCTGATAAACAACTTCATCAAAGTCTCAGAATACAAAATCAATGTATAAAAAGCTGTAAATATACACCGTTGAATACTATGCAGCCATAAAAAAGAGCAAGATCTTGTCCTTTGCAGGAACATGGATGAAGCTAGAGGCCATCATCCTTAGTTCCTGCAAGCTAATGCAGGAACAGAGTAGGGGGTTGGAGGAGAGAGAACATCAGAAAAAATACCAAATGAGTACTAGGTTTAATACCTGGGTGATTAAATAACCTGTACGAGAAATACCCATGACCTGAAGTTTAGCTGTATAATAAACCTGCACATGTACTCCTGAACTTATGAGAAAACTATCAACAAATGCAAAAACAATGAATGACATTGGAAGAAAAATAAAGTCATAAGGTTATTAATGGAAATTTTAATGCAATGTTTGAAAGACAAAATAAAACGGTCGAAAGATATATGAAAAGATGCTCAGCATCATTAATTATCAGGGAAAAGCAAATCAAAGCCACAATGTGATAACACCTGTTAGGATTGCTGCTATTTTAGTCCTTTTGAGCTACTATAAACTTAGTAGCTTATAGACAACAGAAATTTATTTCTTACAGTTCTGGAGGCTACAAAGTCAAGATTAAGGTGTCAACAGATGTGTTGTCTGGTAAAGACCTCCTTTTGGTTCATAGATGGTGCCACCTTTCTCTGTCCTCACATGGTGAAATGGGAAAGTTGACTCTCTGGAGTCTCTAATTGGCACTAATCCATTCCTGAGGGCTCTACCCTCATGACCTAATCACCTCGCAAAACTCTGTCTTCTGTTACCATCTAATAACATGTTAGGGTTTTCTTTCCCTCCCTCTCTCCTTTCCTTCCTTCCCTTTCCTTCCTTCCCTTCCTTCCTTCCTTCCCTTCCCTCCCCTCCCCTCCCCCTCCTTCCTTCATTCCTTCCCTCCCCCTTCCCCCTTTCCCCTTCCCTTTCCTTTCCTTTCTCTTTTCTTTCTTTCTCTTCCTTGACTGGGATTCACTCCTATTGCTCAGGGTGGAATGAAATGGTGCCATCTCAGCTCATGCAACCTCTGCTTCCTCAGCTCAAGTGATTCTCCTGCCTTAGCCCCCCGAGTAGCTGGGACTACAGGTGCACACTACTCTGCCTGGAGAATATTTGTATTTTTTGTAAAGATGGAGTTTTTCTGTGTTTCCCAGGCTGGTCTCGAACTCCTGAGCTCAAGTGACCCAGCTTTCTTGGATTCCCTAAGTGCTGGAATTACAGGTGGAAGCCACCATGCTGGGCCAATGTTAGGGTTTTAACATATGAATTTTGGGGGACTAAAAATACTTACACAATAGCAACTATTATCAGAAAAATAAAATATATAAGTGTTAAGGTTGTGGAGAAATTGAAACCTCAGTACAATGTAAGTAGGAATGCAAAATGATACAGCTAATATGGAAAACAATATGGAGGTATCTCAAAAATTTAAAAATAGAACTACCAAGTGATCCAACAGTCATACTTCTGGGTATTTATTCAACAGAATTGACATCAATATCTGGAAGAGATATTAGCACTTTCATGTACATTACAGCATTATTCATAATAGCCAAGATTTGAAATCCACTCAAGTGTCAGTAAATATAAGGATTAATAAAATGTGGTACATATACATAAAGAAATATTTAGACTTAAAAAGAATGAAATTCTATCACTTACAACAACATGAATGGAACTGGAGGACATTATGTTAGATGAAATAAGCCAGGCACAGAAAGAACATTTTCACATCTTCTCACTCATATGTGGTAGCTAAAAATTTAATTAACTCATAGAGATGGAGAGGAGAATGATGATTATCAGAGGCTGGGAAAAATAGCAGAGAGTGGGGGAGATGCCCATTTATGGATGAATGGATTTGTGTGTGTGTGTGTGTGTGTGTTATTAATTTATTTCTATTTTTATTTCTGAGAGACAGGGTTTCAGTCAGACACCCAGGCTGCGGTGCTATAGTGCAATTTTGGCTCACTGCAGCCTTGAACTCTGGGATTGAAGGTATCTTTTTTTTTTTGGATGAGCATTTTTTTAACTGCATTTTAGGTTTTGGGGTACATGTGAAGGAACATGCAAGATTGTTGCATAGGTACACACATGGCAGTGTGATTTGCTGCCTTCCTCCCATAACCTATATCTGGCATTTCTCCCCATGCTATCTCTCCCCCAACTCCCCACCCTGCACTGTCCCTCCCCTATTTCCCCCCGACAGACCCCAGTGTGTGATGCTCCCCTCCCTGTGTCCATGTGTTCTCATTGTTCAACACCCACCTATGAGTGAGAACATATGGTGTTTGGTTTTCTGTTCTTGTGTCAGTTTGCTGAGAATGATGGTTTCCAGGTTCATCCATATCCCTACAAAGGACATGAACTCATCGTTTTTGATGGCTGCATAATACTCCATGGTGTATATGTGCCACATTTTCCCTGTCCAGTCTATCATCAATGGGCATTTGGGTTGGTTGCAAGTCTTTGCTATTGTAAACAGTGCTGCAGTGAACATTCGTGTGCATGTGTCCTTATAATAGAACGATTTATAATCCTTTGGCTATATACCTAGTAATGGGATTGCTGCGTCAAATGGAATTTCTATTTCTAGGTCCTTGAGGAATTGCCACACTGTCTTCCACAATGGTTGAACTAATTTACACTCCCACCAGCAGTGTAAAAGCATTCCTATTTCTCCACATCCTCTCCAGCATCTGTTGTCTCCAGATTTTTAATGATCGCCATTCTAACTGGCGTGAGGTGGTATCTCAATGTAGTTTTGATTTGTATTTCTCTAATGACCAGTGATGATGAGCATTTTTTCGTATGTTTGTTGGCCTCATGTATGTCTTCTTTTGTAAAGTGTCTGTTCATATCTTTCGCCCACTTTTGAATGGGCTTGTTTTTTTTTCTTGTAAATCTGTTTTAGTTCTTTGTAGATTCTGGATATCAGCCCTTTGTGAGATGGGTAGACTGTAAAATTTTTTCCCATTCTGTTGGTTGCCGATTCACTCTAATGACTGTTTCTTTTGCTGTGCAGAAGCTGTGGAATTTGATTAGGTCCCATTTGTCTATTTTGGCTTTTGTTGCCAATGCTTTTGTTGTTTTGGTCATGAAGTCCTTGCCTATGCCTATGTCCTGATGGTTTTGCCTAGATTTTCTTCTAGGGTTTTATGGTGTTAGATATTATGTTTAAGTCATTAATCCATCTGGTGTTAATTTTAGTGTAAGGTGTCAGGAAGGGGTCCAGTTTCTGCTTTCTGCACATGGCTAGCCAGTTTTCCCAACACCATTTATTAAATAGGGACTCCTTTCCCCATTGTTTGTTTTTGTCAGGTTTGTCAAAGATCACATGGTTGTAGATGTGTTGTGTTGCCTCAGAGGCCTCTGTTCTGTTCCATTGGTCTATATCTCTGTTTTGGTAGCAGTACCATGCTGTTTTGATTACTGTAGCTTTGTAGTATAGTTTGAAGTCCGGGAGTGTGATGCCTCCAGCTTTGTTCTTTTTGCTTAGAATTGACTTGGCTATGCGGGCTCTCTTTTGGTTCCATATGAAGTTTAAGGTGGTTTTTCCAGTTCTGTGAAGAAGATTATTGGTAACTTGATGGGGATAGCGTTGAATCTGTAAATTACTTTGGGCAGTGTGGCCATTTTGACAATATTGATTCTTCCCAACCATGAGCATGGAATGTTTCTCCATCTGTTTGTGTCCTCTCTTATTTTGTTGAGCAGTGGTTTGTAGTTCTCCTTGAAGAGGTCCTTTACGTTCCTTGTTAGTTGTATTTCTAGGTATTTTATTGTCTTTGTAGCAATTGTGAATGGCAGTTTGTTCTTGATTTGGTTCTCTTTAAGTCCGTTATTGGTGTATAGGAATGCTTTTGTGATTTTTGCACATTGATTTTGTATCCTGAAACTTTGCTGAAGTTGCTTATCAGTTTCAGGAGATTTTGGGCTGAGACGATGGGTCTTCTAGATATACAATCATGTTGTCTGCAAATAGAGACAATTTGACTTCCTCCTTTCCTATTTGAATACCCTTTATTTCTTTTTCTTGCCTGATTGCTGTGGCTAGAACTTCCAGTACTATATCAAATAGGAGTGGTGAGAGAGGACATCCTTGTCTAGTGCCAGATTTCAAAGGGAATGCTTCTAGTTTTTGCCCATTCAGTATGATATTGGCTGTTGGTTTGTTGTAAATAGCTTTTATCATTTTGAGATACGTTCTGTCAATACCTAGTTTATTGAGGGTTTTTAGCATAAAGGGCTGTTGAATTTTGTCAAAGGCCTTCTCTGCATCAATTGAGACAACCATGTAGTTTTTGTCTTTGGTTCTGTTTATGTGGTGAATTATGTTTATAGATTTGTGTATGTTGAACCAGCCTTGCATCCCCGGGATGAGCCTACTTGATCATGGTGGATAAGCTTTTTGATGTGCTGTTGCAATCGGTTTGCCAGTATTTTATTGAAGATTTTTGCATCCATGTGCATCATGGATATTGGCCTGAAGTTTTCTTTTCTTGGTGAGTCTCTGCCGGGTTTTGTTATCAGGATGATGTTGGTCTCATAAAGTGATTTAGGAAGGATTCCCTCTTTTTGTGTTGTTTGGAATAGTTTCAGAAGGAATGGTACCAGCTCCTCTTTGTATGTATGGTAGCTGTGAACCCATGTATTCGGCTGTGACCTGGGCTTTTTTGCATGGTAGCCTCTTAATTGCTACCTCAACTTCAGCCCTTGTTATTGGTCTCTTTCGGGGTTTCAATTTCTTCCTGTTTTATGCTTGGGAGGATGCAAGTCTCCAGGAATTTATCCATTTCTTCCAGGTTTACTAGTTTATGTGCATAGAGTTGTTTGTAATAATCACTGATGATGGTTTGTATTTCTGTGGAATCTGTGGTATCGCCTGTATCATTTTTTATTGCATCTATTTGATTATTCTCTCTCTTTTTTATTAATCTGGCTAGTGGTCTATTTTGTTGATCTTTTCAAAACCAGCTCCTGGATTTATTGATTTTTTGAAGGGTTTTTTGTGTCTCTATCTCTTTCAGTTCTGCTTTGATCTTAGTTATTTCTTGTCTTCTGCTAGGTTTTGAGTTTTTTTTGATCTTGCTCCTCTAGCTCTTTCAATTTTGATGATAGGGTGTCAATTTTAGATCTCTCCTTGCTTCTCATGTGGGCATTTATTGCTATATATTTTCCCCTAGTGACTGCTTTAAATGTGTCCCAGAGATTCTGGTATGTTCTGTCTTCGTTCTCGTTGGTTTTGAAGAACATCTTCATTTCTGCCTTCATTTCATTGTTTATCCAGTCAACATTCAAGAGCCAGTGTTCAGTTTCCATGAAGCTGTGCGATTCTGAGTTAGTTTCTGAATTCTGAGTTCTAACTTGATTGCACTGTGGTCTGAGAGACTGTTTGTTATGATTTCCGTTCTTTTGCATTTGCTGAGGAGTGATTTACTTCCAATTATGTGGTCAGTTTTAGAGTAGGTGTGATGTGGTGCTGAGAAGAATGTATATTCTGTGGATTTGGGGTGGAGAGTTGTGTAAATGTCGATTAGGTTTGCTTGGTCCAGGTCTGAGTTCAAGTCCTGGATATCCTTGTTAATTTTCTCTCTCATTGATCTGTCTAATATTGACAATGGGGTGTTCAAGTCTCCCACTATTATTGTGTGGGAGTCTAAGTCTCTTTGTAAGTCATTAAGAACTTGCTTTATGTATCTGGATGCTCCTGTGCTGGGTGCGTATATATTTAGGATCGTTAGCTCTTCTTGTTGCATTGATCCTTTTACCATTATGTAATGTCCTTCTTTGTCTCTTTTGATCTTTGTTGGTTTAAAGTCTATTTTATCAGAGATGAGAATTGCAACTCCTGCTTTTTTTGCTCTCCATTTGCTTGGTAAATCTTTCTCCATCCCTTTATTTTGAGCCTTTGTCTATCTTTGCATGTGAGATGGGTTTCCTGGATACAGCACACCAACGGGTTTTGGCTTTTTATCCAATTTGCCAATCTGTGTCTTTTGATTGGGGCATTTAGCCCATTTACATTTAGGGTTAATACTGTTATGTGTGAATTTGATCCTGCCATTTTGATGCTAGCTGGCTGTTTTGCCCATTAGTTGATACAGTTTCTTCATTGTGTTGATGGTCTTTACCGTTTGGTATGTTTTTGGAGTGGCTGGTACTGGTTGTTCCTTTCTATGTTTAGTGCCTCTTTCAGGAGCTCTTGTAAAGGAGGCCTGGTGGTGATGAAATCTCTGAGTAGTTACTTGTTCGTAAAGGATTTTATTTTTCCTTCACTTATGAAGCTTAAATTGGCTGGATATGAAATTCTGGGTTGAAAAGTTCTTTTCTTTAAGGGTGTTGAATATTGGCCCCCACTCTCTCTGGCTTGTAGGGTTTCTGCTGAGAGATCTTCTGTGAGTCTGTTGGGCTTCCCTTTGTGAGTAACCCGACCTTTCTCTCTGGCTGCCCTTAGCATTTTCTCCTTCATTTCAACCCTGGTGAATCTGACGATTATGTGTCTTGGGGTTGCTCTTCTTGAGGAATATCTTTGTGGTGTTCTCTGTATTTCCTGGACTTGAATATTGGCCTGCCTTGCTAGGTTGGGGGAAGTTTTCTTGGATAATATCCTGAAGAGTATTTTCCAGCTTGGATTCATTCTCTCCGTCACATTCAGGTACACCTATCAAACGTAGATTAGGTCTTTTCACATAGTCCCATATTTCTTGGAGACTTTGTTCATTCCTTTTTACCCTTTTTTCTCTAATCTTGCCTTCTCGTTTTATTTTGTTGAGTTAATCTTGGAACTCTGATATCTTTCTCTTCTGCTTGGTCAATTCGGCTGTTGAAACTTGTGTATGCTTCGTGAAGTTCTCGTGTTGTGTTTTTCACCTCCATCAACTCACTTATATTCCTCTCTAAGTTGTTTATTCTTGTTAGCATTTTGTCAAATCTTTTTTCAAGGTTCTTAGTTTCTTTGCATTGGGTTAGAACATGTTCTTTTAGCTCACAGAAGTTTCTAACTATCCACCTTCTGAAGCCTGATTCTGTCAATTAATCACACTCATTGTCCATCCAGCCTTGTTCCCTTGCTGGTGAGGAGTTGTGATCCCTTGCAGGAGGAGAGGTGTTCTGGTTTCAGGTGTTTTCATCCTTTTTGCGCTGGTTTCTTCTCATCTTTGTGTATTTATCCACCTGTCGTCTTTGTAGTTGTTGACTTCAGATTGGGTCTCTGAGTGGACGTCCAGTTTGTTGATGATGAAGTTATTTCTTTCTATTTCTTAGTTTTGCTTTGGACAGTCTGGCCCTTCTGCTGTAGGACTTCTGAGGTCCACTCCAGGCCCTGCTTGCCTGGGGATCACCTGCAGCGGCTGCAGAACAGTAAGGGTTGCTGCCAGTTTCTTCTTCTGCTGTCTTTGTCCCTGAAGGATACCTGCCTGATGTCAATCTGAGCTCTCATTTATGAGGTACTCTTTGGATATATGGGGCTCAGGGGGCTGCTTGAGGAGACAGTCTGTCCTTTATAGGAGCACAGGTGCTGAGCTGTGAGCTCTGTTGTTTATTCAGAGCTGCTGGGCAGGTATGTTTAAGTCTGCTGCAGAAGAACTCATAAACCCCTTTTTTATTTTATTTTATTTTATTTTCCAGGTGCTCTGTCCTGGGGAATTAGGGCTTTATTTATGAGTTTCTGTTGTGCTGCTGCCTTTTTTCAGGGCTGCCCTGCCCAGGGAGGAGGCAGCCTAGTCACTGTCTGCCTGCAGAGGCTTTGCTGAGCTGCTGTGGGCTCCACCCAGCTGCCGTGTGAACTTCCCTGCAGTCCTGTTCATACGGGTGTAGTTAGAACTGCCTCGGCAATGGCGGCCCGCCTCTACAATGATGGACTCTCTCTGTAATGGCGGGCTACCTCAGCAATGGCGGGCTACCTCAGCAATGGCAAACTACCTCCATAGTGGTGGCTGCCTTGGTAATGGCAGACGCCCCCTCCCCCCACAGAGCTGGACTGTCCACGGGGTTCAGCTGTGCTTGCTGTGAAACTCAATCCAGAGCATTTCCGATTGCTGTTTTTTTGTGGGGGGTGGGACCAGCCGAGCCTGATCACCTGGCTCCCTGCCTCAGAGCCCTTTTTTTTTTTTTTTTTTTCAGTTGAACGGTCGATTCTGTCTACCAGGTGTTCCAGTTGCCTGTTGAAAAGGCGCCAGGATCTGTGTGATTTCCCGTGCAGTGACCCACTGTGCTGGCTGAAACAGCTGCGCTGAGATTTGTGGCGCTTTTTTGCCCCGGAATCTCTTGGCCTGGCTCCCTGTTTCAGTCCCATTTTTAATCAGTTGAATGGGTGACTCTGTCTGTCAGGAGCTCCAATTGCCAGCTAAAATGGCACCTGGACACATGTATTTTGTATGGAGAACCGACGCGCCGGGGCACCAGCAAAACAGCTGTGCTGGCAAAAACAGCTGTGCTGGCCAAACCAGCCACCCTGGCAACCCGTGGGGCTCCTCCGCCTGGGAATCTCCTGGTCTGTGGGCAATAAAAATCTGTCTGGAAATGCGGCATCCACTCACCCTCCACGCTTTCACTGGGAGCTGCAATCCTGAGGTGCTCCTAATCGGCCATCTTGAATCCCTCTTCTTGGGATTGAAGGTATCTTTCCGGATGAATGGATTTTTAACAAAGTAGTATACAATCATATGCCATATAATGACTTTTTGGTTATCTCCAAATTGCATGTATGACAGTGGTCCTGTTAAGATTACAATGAAATATTCCTATAACCAGGTGACATCGTAGACCTTGTAGCCATTGTAACATTATACTGTCGTAGCACAATTACTTAATGTTTAGGTATATTCAGTGTAGCTTATGTATACAGTTTTTATGAAGTCTACAGTAGTGTTTGGTAATGTCCTGGGACTTCACATTCACTCACCAGTCAGTCATTGACACCTAGAGCAACTTCCAGTCCTGCATCCTGCATTCATAGTAAGTCCTCTATACCAGTTACCATTTTTCATCTTTTGTATTGTATTTTTACTGTACTTTTTCTATGTTTAGATATGTTTAGGTGCACAAATACTTACCACTGTGCCACAGTTGCCTACAGTATCAGTACAGCAACATGCTGTATAGGGTTGTAGCCTAGGAGTCATAGGCTATACCACATCGCCTAGGTGTGTAGTAGACTGTATCATCTAGATTTGTATAAGTAGACTCTGTCATGTTGGTACAATGACACAGTTCTCAGAATGTGTTCCCACTGTTATGTGATACACGACTGTATATGTTATGGGATCCATATACACAATGGAACATGATTCGGCCTTTAAAAAGAAAAAAATCCTGCAGAATGCAATGACATAGATAAACCTTGGAAACATTATGTTAAGTGTAATAAGCTAGTCATAGAAGGACAAATACTGCATGTTCCACTTATAAAAGGTATCTAAAATAGCCAAACTCATGGAAGCAAATAATTTAATTGTGGTTTCTAGGGATTGGGGGTGGAGGAAACTGAGTTGCTAACCAACATGTATAAAATCTTAGTTATGCAAAGTTCATAATTTCTGGAGATCTTCTGTACAATATTATTCCTGTTGATAAAGTACTGTATTATACAATTTAAAATCTGTTAAAAGAGAAAAAATCTCATGTTAAGTATTTTTACCACAATAATACTTTTTAAAAAGCCGACACATTTAAAGGGAGAAATATACAGTTTCTCTAAAACTTGGGGGATTTTAGTATGTCTCTCTTAGCAATTAAAAGACCAACTAGACAAAATTAGTAAAAGCATAGAGAACTTGAACAACATTATCAACTACCTTGACTAATATTTATACAAATAAAGGGGAAACATCTGTATTCTGAATTTAGCTGATAATAATTTTTTTAATTACAGGTATTTATTTTTACTTTTTTGTTCTTTTTTTTTTTTAAAAAAAGTTACTAAATTCCAGAATACATGTGCAGAACGTGCAAGTTTGTTACATAGGTTAGGTATACATATGCCATGGTGGTTTGCTGCACCTATCAACTCATCATTTAGGTTTTAAGCCCAACGTGCATTATGCATTTGTCCTAATGCTCTCCTTCCCCTTGTCCCCCTCTCCCACAGGCTCCGTTATGTGTTGTTCACCTCCCTGTGTCCAGGTGTTCTCATTGCTCAACTCCCACTTATAAGTGAGAGTATGTGGCGCTTGGTTTTCTGTTTCTGTGTTAGTTTGCTGAGGATGATTGGCTTCCAGCTTCATCCACATCCCTGCAAAGGACATGATCTCATTATTTGTTATGGCTGCATGGTATTCCATGATACATATATACTGTATTTTCTTTATCTACTCTATCATTGATAGGCATTTGGGTTGGTTCCACATCTTTGCTATTGTGAATAGTGCTGCAATGAACATATGTGTGCCTATGTCTTTATAGTACGTGATTTGTATTTCTTTGGGTATATACCAAAGGGATACACTCTTAAGGGACTTTCTTAACAGTACTAGAATTACTGGGTCAAATGGCATTTCCAGTTCTAGATCCTTGAGGAATCGCCACACTGTCTTCCACAATGGTTGAACTAATTGACATTCCTGCCAACAGTGTAAAAGCATTCCTATTTCTCCACAGCCTCACCAGAATCTATTGTTTCTTGACTTTTTAAATACTCACCATTCTAACTGGCGTGAGATGATATCTCAGTGTGGTTTTGATTTGCATTGCTCTAATTATCAGTGATGGTGAGCTTTTATTCATATGTTTGTTGTCCACAGAAATGTCTTAGTTTGAGAAGTATCTGTTCATATCCTTTGCCCATTTTTTGATGGGTTCATTTGTTTTTTCTTATAAATTTGTTTAAGTTCCTTGCAGATTCTGGATATTAGACCTTTGTTAGATGGGTAGATTGCAATAATTTTCTCCCATTCTGTAGGCTGTTCACTCAGATGCTAGTTGCTTTCACAGTGCAAAACTCTTTAATTAGATCCCATTTGTCAAATTTTCACTTTTGTTGCAATTGCTTTTGTTGTTTTCATCATTCATTTCTTTTGAGACATTACTCAGTGAATGTCTGACTTTTGCATATATAAAATATATTTTGGTTCTCTTTTTTTTGTTGTTTCATATTAAGAAGATTACATTTCCAAATTTTTGGTTTCTTATGTTCAGTGCTTCCTCTTGTCTCCCACTTATTCTAACAAAGTATTTTTAAATATTTTACAGTGTACTAAATTTTTTCCATACACACACACACGTCACCGCACACACACGCTCATTTAATTGGTTAGGAGAAATACAAAAAGATAAATTTATTTCTCTTGATCATTTTCTGTTTTCTGTCTATTGATCTATCATCTATCATCTATCTTCTGTCATCTATATCTATCATCTATGTCATCTTAATGTGTTCATAATTTATATTGTGCTCTTGTGTTGTTCTCTTTACTGACAATGATTTGACTCACCCCAGAGTATAGCCACTGATGGTTATAACAAAAAAAGTTAATCTTATTTTTTGGCTAATCAGTAGTACACATACCCGTTAGGAAGGCCAGTAGGTTTTATCCTCTAATCACATTGCCGCAATTGGGTAAGTACTGGGATTACAGGCCTGAGCCATCACACTTAGCCAGGGCTTTTAAATTATCTGAAAATTTAACGTAATTGTTCATCAAACAAACAAAGAAGGTTATAAAATCAGTTGCTTCACAGTTCTAAAGGAGCAATTCATAAAACTTATGAAAATACCTTACCGTTATTTTACACTTCCATAAGTGATTTACAGACATGATTTAACTCTTTTTCCTTGAAACCTCCTATGAGGTAGGCAGGTATGTAATTGCAGACCTTGAAACTCATAGATGTTAAGGGGCTTTCTTAAGGTTACACAGCAATCTCTTGGCAAGGTAGGATTGCATAGTAGATCTTGAGATCCAGCTTTCAGAAAATTACAAAAACATTCCAATGTAATATTTGTTTGAAAATGTTTTAAAGCTTATTTCAAAATTATGTTGCCCCAGAATAATATTCATTTTATGCAAGTTTCTAACTCTGAAGAAACTTGAGAACTGTCTAGTTTTTGAGGATTCCCGTAATATGATACATGTGACATTCCTATTAGGGGAATAGTAGGAGTAAGTCACACTCCTAAGCACTGTGTTATGATATGTCTGCCTCACTTGGATTACCATGTGTCAGTGTAACATAGGGTTTCCCAAACTGGCACCACTGACATTTAGGATCAGATAATGCTTTGTTATGAGAAGTTACTATGTGCATTGTGGGCTGTTTAGCACCATCCCTGGCCTCTACCCACTAGATGCCACTAACAACTCCCCAGTTATGTCAAATAATGCCTCAAAATATTGTCAGATCCCCTTGGGGGCAAAATCACTTTTTGTGGAGAATCACTATTATAATTTGACTGACTTACCAAGTAAGTGAAACTGTGGAAGACTGGAGATTCCTTTCCATGTTCTCTATAACTTGAGTATTGATTCACAAAGTTGGAAGGGTAAGGTTGGACTTAGGTTTCTAGAACCTCATTTGAATATAGAGTTAATGAAAACAGTCACTTTCCTGACTTTTAGGTCAGAAAGTAATTTTGACCAAAGAGAAATTCTCTGTGTAAAGACATGAAAAGTCTTCTTTGTGCCACAGGAATGGCTAATGTATGGAGCTAGTAGAGCTACAGTCAAGTAAGAGACTTTTAGAAGAGAAATCTTATTTTTACAGATTTGGGCCAAAACCAAAACTTGTTTGAAATAGCTAATCCAGAGGAATTCTCATGACTTCTTATGGAGTAGCAATGCAGGAAATAAAAGTGCTAACTGGTACTTTAATATTTGTTATATATTATTAGAAGTTGATAAAAAAATCTTTACCAAATAGGATTCAGAAACTACCTTCTACTTCTGTCAGAATTTTACTAATTGTGTTGTTCAGGCTCTACTGAATTTTTGGTGCTCCATTTTTGTTCTGCCCATGAATTTTTTCATTAGATCAAAACTTTTGTTACTAACAGAACAAGATTCTCAGCCTCTGCCCTCAGTTGTTTAGCAATTGTAATAATGAGATGAAGCTTCCTTCAATATTCTCTGCTAAATGCCTGCTCTCAGTAAGTCGTTGCTCTAGAAATATCTATGTTCTGCATTTCAGTTCCTCTTTGACTTTGGGAGGAACTTACAAACCTGCTCCTTTGACAGGAGGATTACTGCTAGATTTAGGATTGATCTATAAATAAAGTCTTGATAATAGACTTTATATATACCTTCAGGAAGGTATATATTAATAGTCTCATTTTATAGATGAGGAAGTTGAGACACTGAGATGTTAAATAACTTGCCCACGTTACAGATTAGGGACATAATGGAGATTCAAACTCAGGGCTGTCTGATGACCAAGATTATGTTCAATCATACTGCAATGCCTTCCTGTCTCCCATGAAAGGAGGTAGCAGCATTCTTACAGACTTTTAAGCAACTAATATATGGTGTGTGTGTGTGTGTGTGTGTGTATGTGTGTGTGTGTATATATATTAAAATATATATATTACAGGTATAAATATATAAATATATAAATATAAATATATATAATATATATAAATATACATATATATATATATATATTTATACCTGTAATACACACACATATTTTTAGCTGTGGAATAATTGGGGGTGTATGTGAAGTAGAATGTTGAATATTGATGCAAGAGAGAAAAGTCAGAAAAGGATCCCAAGTATGAAACAATGTTTGGAAAGATAGCCTATTTATTATTTTATTTATTCATGCATCTGTCTGTTTGTTCAATAATTCATTCATTCATTCAACAGGCACATATTAAGCCTAGCATGTGCTAGCCAATGTGGTAGTGGACTGATGTAGCTCATGGATCTCTTGGTGGGAACTATATAGAGTGGACTTATGAGAAAAGCCAGCTGGGGCTCCAGGAGGGTCAGGGAGCAAAGAGAGGTATTACTATCTGTGAGATAAAGGGAAAGATGCCAAAACCCTGATAGGGGTTCCACTCAGGGAGAAAAAGGGAGAGAAATCTGTACCTACTTTATAGATATGTCTAGGGATATTGTCTACATGAAATTAATTACTGCTCCCAGCTCAGCCTTTGTATCTCCATGACCTTACCAGCAGTTACAAGGATATGAATATACTTGTAGCTACTTGTATCACCTCTAATGTAGCTCTGATGTAGCAGGTATTTGTGGTGTCAAAAGAACAGTAAGAACATGACTAAGATTCACTCAGAATCACCAGTGTCAAAAGAACGGTAAGAACATAACTAAGATTCACTCAGAATCACCAGTTTACTTAACTGGCCCTCATTTGACATTGTAAGTTCACATATTGAGGCCAGTCCATGCAACCTTTATACAAAAATTTGAGCTTAAAATTTAGCCTTTTAAGAAACTTAGGATTCATTTTAATCTGGAAATGTTTATTGTAGGAACTCCTAGAGCAAATGGGAACAATTTATAGCGCAGTAAAACAATGTTTGATTGTTTTGGGGTGTTATTAAAATGATCTGGCAATTTTATTGTACTTGAATATAAAATAGTTTGCGTGACTAACATGAAATTTTTTTTCTAAATCCCTTTCATATTTTTTCCTTTTTGGTTTATAAATACCATTAGTATCAAGTGACTGCAACTATATGGGTTAATCTGGCTTGGGAATTCACAAGAAATAAAGTGCAACTAGTAATTCAAGTTATTTTCTGTTCACAGTGGTAATGCTCATTAAATTATAAATAACTATTATGGAGTATCGAGGGGTTTGCAATGGAATTTAAAAGAGCTGTTGCACTCATGAGTATAATTTTATCGCTTGCAAATTATGGCATGTCTGTTTATAGTAATAAGGTATTATAGAGATCACTGAGTCATAGGTAGTTCTCGTGGGAAGATGCTATCATTTTCTAACCTTTCCCAGTTGATGTTGCCATTGGAAGGCAGAGTTACAATATATCAATGAAAACACAGGGCCATGCTCCTCCTCCTGCCCCCGTGACTCCCTAAATCCATGTAACTGAGTCAGATCACCAGATATGCAATTCTCATATAGAATGAGTGCCCGATGGTTTCAGACCCTCTACTGGTATCTCTTTGATTATTCAACACCTCCTCAAACAAGCAATAGCATTAGAAAATCAACTTGCTTTCCTTTGAGTGAGGTGTTGGTTTTGTCTGTGCTTGAGCTTTTCAGGCCTCATTTTACCTATAGGACAAGTGAATAACTCTAGATAGCAGGTACATCATAAGATGGAGAGAAAGGAGTAGGAGGCTTCAATGATGTTACCCTGTTTCCATCAATGGCAAGTAAGCTTTCCAGACTAAAGCTGTTGAAAGACTTGAGTAAGTTTATTTGCAAGTCAAGCCTGTTTGAGGGATTCTATTACTGGAATATCCCCCCAGGCTTCATTGGTCTGTGGTTACAAATAAAGCCGGAATATTAATAATATTCCAGTCTTGATGGCTAACTCTGATTGCAACAGAAGATATCAGGCCCCTGCAAAATTCTGTCTCTCAAGACTCTTCAGTAGTCCCTGGAGTATGTCCCATATGAGCTCTCCTGCAGGGCACTGCCCCCTTCCCACCAGGTCTCCACTGAGTATTTCTGTCTCTGCGGACCACCACTGATGTGTGTCTATTGTTACAAGTAATATCAGTTTCCTAATACTATCATAACAAATTACCACAAAGTTTATGATTTAAAATAATAGAAATTCATTATCTTATATTTTGGAGGTCAGAAGTATAAAACGGGTCTTATGGGGCTAAAATCAATATGTTGGCAGAGCTATGTTCCTTCTAGGGGATTAACGGGTGAATCTATTTCCTTGCCTTTTACAGCTTCTAGAGGTTGCCTGCATTTCTCAGCTCCTGGACCCATCTTCCATTTTTAAAGTGCATCATTCCAAGCTCTCTTCTATTTCCCCAGGTCACATCTTTTTTCTGACTCTAATACTTCATCCTCCTTCTCATAAGGAATCTTGCAATTAAACTGGACCCTCTTGGAAAATCTAGGGTAATCTTCCCACCTCAAGATCCTGAGCTATTAATAAATCATACCTGCCAAGTCCCTTTACCATGTAAGGCAATATATTCACAGGTTCTGGGAATTAGGATGTGGAAATCTTTGGGGGTCCATTATTCAGCCCACCACAGAAGCTTCCTGCCCAGATATGGATGCTGCTGTCTAAATATCTCCACCAATGTCTTATAATTCTTACAATACAGGAGTGGTACTGGGCACCAAATAAAGAGGGTGGGGGAGAAACGGGCTTCACTCCACTCTATGTCAGACCTCAGAAGCACACGCTTCAAAGTCCCCATGAAAAAAGTTGTTCAGCTTTTACTTCTGTTCCTCTCAGTGAAGAGCTCTGATGTAGTTTATAGTCCTGGGCTGGGGCCATTCATCATGTGCTCTTCTCTTTCCATTGTACTTTATTCCTGCAAAGTGAACAGTCCCACATAAAACTTTCTACTGGTAGACGTTTTAATGTGGAGAATGAACACATGTATGTAGTGCTAGGGCATAGTCAACTCCTCAGTGCCAACATGCCTAAATCTTAGCTGACGCCTGTGTTCTCTTGATATAATTCATTAATGTGAGAATTCACCAATCCATCTTAATTCATTCCCACAAAACCCACCACTAAATGAAAAGCCGTTATATTCAAAATGTTCTCATTAAATTTAAAGAAAAAATTATGATACATCCCATCTCAACTAGCCTCTAAGATATTGAAAACATTCAATATTTGCACCTTCCTCTATGACATTCATATTAATAAATTCACATCCCATTCATTCACAATATGTGTTAAGATGGACCTGCTGTGGGGCTAGAAGTTGGATGGATGAAGAAAGTCACTGCAAAGGGTGGATAACATTATAAAGGTAATGTTTAAAACTATTGAAAAAATCATAGTTGACTCCAGTTTAAAAAAATCTTTTGTTCCTGTAAATAATTGATATAATAATTATGCACATTAGTGGTCTAATCGCTTTGGTAGATTCTTTGCTACTTCTGATAGAAGCATTTAATTAGCATAATTCTAATCAAAATGTAGTATATAATGAAGTCTGAGCCATAAGGTAAAATATCACTTCTTATGTTTATTTAAAGGGGTTTTGGGTGAAAATCAGCTATATCAACATAAAAAGAAATTGTTGGAAAAATGATAAAACCTTTCAAAAGACAATATTTGCTTTTGCTACCTGAAGAAAGTCTATATTTATTAGACACTTACTTATGCCAAGCTCAGGGATTTTAAGATAAAGGAAACAATCGTTATAATGAAGAGTTTCACTGCTTAGTGGGAGAGATCAGGAAGTATTAAAACTGCACAGAAACAAGCCAAACCATTAACATGGTTATCAGGGAATGACTCACTGAACAATTTATTTTTTTATTCGATATATTGATTTAAAAATATACAGTGAACCTGCATAACTTCTATAAGTAGAAACACTTATAATTTATCTTTACATTATCTACTTAGTGTAAGTTAACAACAAGCTACAATTAAGCCACTGAGCACATCCAACATTCATTTCAAATTAAAACTGTCTCTTAGACCTCAGAATTGGCATTGTAAAATTATAAGCCACATCTCTAACTTAAAGCTGCTCTGTCATGTCTTCTCCGGCACGGGCCTGACTCTCCAAATCTTTAGGTTTTCGTGAAGGGGATACGATTCTAGTTGGCTCATGGGTTCTGATAAACTTCTTAGTAATCCCAATGGAGTTACAGAATGTTTGAATAGGAAAGGGCCTTGGAGCTTAAAAGTAACTTCTAATTACACAACTGGGAAAATAGAGGTCTGCATGAGTGATATGAGCTTGGCAGTAATGTGAATTATTGGCACCATAACTGGGCCAAAATTACTCATGTGCTTCTCTTAAATAAGGTGCCAGCTTGAGCTTCATAGGACCTACTATAAGAGATCCTAAGATGCCTAGCACCACTCAACCTGGATCAGAATTAATTAATAGCCAAAATCCAGTGACTTCTTTCTGTACTTTCCATCTCTCTAACTTTGCTGCCAAGACCAGTTCCAGCCAATTGGAGAATACAATGTAACCCGTGGCACTACCCTCAAATTTGGCTCTTCTTTTTGCTTTCTGGGCAGGCCAGCCACCTTTACAAGTGACTACATTTTTCTGATGTCTCATCAATTGGGAGTCTGATATTTGGTTGCTCAGTTCATATTTTCTCAGCACAGATCACTTTGATCTGTGACTTAAAGGGCAGGCTCTGGCATATTATTCTGCATCTCTCTCCAGCCTGGACTTGCTTCTGGGCCTAGTCCTTCTTGGCTAGACGGAGATATTAGTGAAACAAAAAAGCATTGCCCTTGAGCTGCCTTTTTCTCCTCAGCTTTGCTTCTACCCTTCCCCAAGTTGTTAAATCCCTCCCTGTCCCCTGTAACATTAGAGGCTGGGGCTGGAGTACTCTTTCTTTCATTGTGTGCAAAACTTCCAATCTTCTCCTTCGAAGTTAAGGGTGACAAGTAGGGCACTCCAAAACTTTCTGTTAGAAGATTTCATAGCTTAATCACTCAGGGATAAATTTAAAGCCGAAAGAAACCTATGTTAAAATTCCAGTTCCTCCAGTTGCTTGCTATGTAGCTTTGTGACTTTGGGCAAAAACTTAGTTTCTCCATCTGCAAAACAAAGTTTATAATAGCACCAACTTATGGAGCAGAGTCATTGAAATGATGCAGATAAAACTCTTGATGAGTTCCTGACATGTAGTAAGAACTCAACAAGCAGTAGCCTTGAGTATTCCTTTTCTTCACTAACTCCCCCAAACACCACACTGGGACTCTGATTTATGGGACCTGTGTGCTGACATTCAATGTGCATGTTCAGTTTGTACCAAATTATGTTTGTAACTGACAATCAGATGTTGACATTTACGGTGTGATGTTGGTACCATTTTCTGGCTTTTTAAGATTTGTTTGAATATTTTTGCTATTTGGGGTTATTTTTGTTAATTTTGCTGAGCTTCAAGGAGGGCAGTGATTTTAAAATAGGCATTCTCTCTATCTTTCCTAGAAGTACTGCCAAATTATTTTTCTATTTCTAATATACTATTTTGAACTGAACATGAGTGCAAAATTTGCTTTTAATAAAACATGATACTAAAAATTTCATGATACTTAAAAACCAGGTGTAAAGAAAATGTAGAGTTTGTCACCTTATTTTATTTAAAGTAGATGACCAAATTAATTTTTTAATTTTTTCTTTCCTTTTAAATCTTGGAAGTCCCACATAGGTCAAATCCCATGATTCAAACTTCTTTTTTTTCTTGGCTTCCTGACTCTAATGCAATGATTTGATTTCTGTTTAGCTGATATTTCTTTTATAAATTCTTGCAGTGCTTCTCATGTGATTTTTTTTTTCCTTTTTGCAGAACAGGAAATAACCACTTGGCCCTGTTTCTGGTGGTTTTGCCTGTACCAGCATGTCCTAGAGAAATACAACCCATGACAAACCTCAGAATGTCAGGGGAAGATGAATGGCCTTGAATATTTTGAACAATGTAAATTCAGCAGAGTATAGAGTATCTTACATTTTAGGCTAAGCTCTATTTTCTGGAAAAAAGAAAATATGGCTAAAATGTTTCATAGTGTAAATCAGCCTTGATTCTTTCAAAATCATTCAAAGAATTGTATGTGCTGATGAGAACAAGTTCTTTGCTTTTTAATGATGGTGTATATGCGTAAATCAGAGCCTTATTTCAAGATTACTGGTCAATTTATGCCTTTTACTGACATTAACCTTCCTGTAAAATGAGATCATTTACGTTCACCTTTCAATTGACTGGCTGATATTATAAGTAGCCTATTCTGAGATTTAACCAAGTATAAACTGAAAGTCTTCTCTGGGTCACATTACCTAGTCTAGTAAAATTTGTTTGAAACAAGGTCCTTAATGCTGATCATTGAGCTCACACTGCGTGGGTTCATAATTTCCTTAACTCCTTGCTTTCTGAAATCTTTATTTGCTTCACTTTTCTTTGTTTCCATTTTTTCCCATCACCTTGTGCAGGAAAGGTGAGAGCTAAATCTATTGAGTGTGTTTGTTGCCATGGTGAAGAAAATAGTACAATTCCACAGTTAGTAACGAGTATCAGGGTGAGGAAGGTATTTCTTCCAAGCTCCCATGATTTTCATTTCATTACAGTGGAACTAAAAGCACTGACAGGCCTGTTAAAGCAAAATCTTATGTTAGATGTAGTTCAAAATGTCATGCTATTCACTCAGAATATAGTACTTTCCTTTGAGAAATTATTTAAAATGCTTGTAATGGAGAAATGTTTTAAAAGGGACTTCATGTGGTCATTTACTTCCTAACTGAAAAGGAATTGGTATTCTACAGATTTCCATTTTGAAAACTGGAGAGCAACAGAGTAATATTGTTACAAAATCCCTTATTAATTCATGCTTTAAAAATGATTTGTGGCTTTCTAAAGGAAAATACCTTCATTTAGCTGTCCCATCTAAACTTGAGTGTGGAAAGTATAAAGAACTTTATCTTTCACAAATAGTAAGGGTAATGCATTTTTAGTAATGTATGTGGTTCTGAACAGAAAATCTTTCCTCTTATCCTTTCTCTCTCATCTCTTTCCATTTCTTTTACTTACTCCTCCTGCCTACCTCAGTCTTTCTTCAGAAGTACTTACAGATTCACAAGGTCAACTGTGTCAGGAATTTTTACTAGAAGAGAGAGAAGAAGGTAGCTAAGGTCCAACAGTGTAGCTGAAAGTCTTTGCCCTATGAATTTTTTATTTGTTAGATAATTCAAAACACCATAGCTGAACCTTGTGTGAGAGCTCACATCAACTTCACAATCTTTCATTTAAATGGAAGCAAATAGAAAGCTTTCTTAATTGCACTCTTTTCTGCGTATCTAAGTCTAATTTACTATGATAAAATGCACTTTGGTGAGCATTCCATTGTTTCAATAAAGAAAATAAAAATGATTTTTGAAAAAGTAGATTGAAGAAAAGAATATTTGAAAATAGCAAATTTCCATCTTTTAACTTCATTATTAGGTTGCCAGGTTCCTTATGAACACTGAGATTGTTAGAACTGCAAATAAAATAGAACAAAATGTTGAAGTAACTTGTGTTGAAATCTTCTGATACACAACACAAAGGTATGTTATGTAAGAAATTTTCTGTCTAAATATGCTTCAAATAATAGAAAAAAGTGGAAAAAGAAAGATGAATGCATTCAAAGCTTTCTTTAGGGGAAAGAAACTTAGCATTAAAAATAGATAGTAGACATTTGTCAAGAAATTATGTTGGAATAGGTGCTATTGAGATGGATGTATGGGAAACTGGAAGAAGTAATAATTGTGGGGTACTCATGCTGTGCTGTGCACCTCAATTTGTCTTGTATAATCTTTGTTTATTGTCAGCCTGAGAAGGTGGGTGGCATTGTGTACATTTTCACAAATAAAGGGAGAAAAGAAATCTTTTTCTCAAGCTCCTAGGATAGAACACTTGAAATTAGGTCCATAGGATGCCACACCTTATTGTCTGCCCCCTGCTGATAAGGGAAGCAAAGGTTTTCAGTATTTTGGATAAAGGGGCATTGGAAGAGAAACTGGAGAGAGCAAATTCATAAACTTGCCTGGTTAATTCCATTTTATTATCATTTCTTATAAAACAAAATAGATGTTCTGATGGTCATATGACCAGGGAATTTTTATTCAGCTGGACATTGCAAGTCTGAGTAATCAATCTCCAAATCTCACTTCCATTTAATTATAATCTATTGACGGTATTGTTCCATTTTACAGGCAATGACAATATTTATTTGGATCCAATAAACAATATAAATTTGAGCATTTTAAAAGATCACATCAAACTTAAGAGAAAGACTGTACCTCAAGACACAGAAGAAATAAACGACATGGACACTGCCTCTTAAGAACATAAAATCTAAATGTTGAGTCAGGTCAAACTAAAATGTAAATGCATTTGAGACTCATATCATGAAACACAACACAGATGTAGACTGATATGAATGTCTTTGCAGATAAGGTCCAAAGATCCAGACTGATGATAAGCCCAAAGCTGGTTGGGGACAATCACCACTGGATTCTCCTACAGAAGGCTGCAAACACAGCTGTGGATTTTTACTAAAGTTACAAAGGTAAGGGCTTTTAGTAAATTTTGTTTCATAGGCAGTATGTTATTTAATTAGAAGTAAGCTAATATTTTTGTTTTCTTTTGAAACTGTTAGTTTCTGGGTAAAATCATACTCTACAATAAATAGAAGCAATGGCTTACCATAGATTACATATCCACCTTCTATACTGGAACATTTTTACAATAATTGATACTCTAATTCATTTATTCTTTTATTAAAATATATTGCATGTCTCCTGTTTACTAGGCATTGAGTAGGGAACAAAGCATGGTGTTTTTATATTTTAATATTGAACATTATAGCTCATAAGAGTCTAAAACAAGGCAACCAAGTTTTCCAAAGTGATTTTCAAAGCACTAATTCTTCAGGATGCTTCCTATCCTTAAAGGGCACCATGGCCAAATCCATTTGGTAAACAATGCAATGACTGAGAAAGCCTATGAGAAAGAAGTCCCTCTGGCTTTGCCAAGCCCAAAACACTTTTTCTTAAACCAAGGATCATTGATTAACATCCTGTTGCACAAAACATCCTAGGTGAGATGTCAGCTCAGAGCAGGCCTATTTGGAGTACTAATTCTGCCGCACAAAGATGTGAGAACAAGTGAGCAGATGACAAATTCTGGAAGAGCTGGTAGAAGAGCAGAAAAATTCTTTTTGTTTCTTTCATTTTTTTTGAGACAGGGTTCTGCTCTGTTGCCCAGGCTGGAGTGCAGTGATGTGATCTTGGCTCACTGCAACCTCTGCCTCCTGGTATCAAGTGATTCTACTACCTCAGCCTCCCGAGTAGCTGGGGCTACAAGAATGCACCACTACGCCTGGCTCATTTCTGAATTTTTTTGTAGAGATGGGGTTTCACCATGTTGCCCAGGCTGGTCTTGAACTCCTGGGTTCAAGTGATCCTCCTGTCTCAGCCTCCCAAAGTGTTGGGATTATAAGCATGAGTTATCACTACTGGCCCAGAAAAGTCTTTTAAGCATGTTACAACTCTGCCACTAAGAGATCAAACATAGAGTTATTTGGAATAAAATCAACTATGGTGGAGGACATTGCTACATAGGCTCTAAAGTCATACGAACTCCTTCCTTCCATCTGTCCCTCCCTCCCTGCCTTCCTTCCTTCCTTTCCTCCATCCCCAAGGAAAGATACATATCTATAGAGAGCTATAATCTACTTACTCATAATTAATTCTTTCCAAGAAGTTATAAGAACAGTAAACATTTTCAGGTTTCCCATATCTAAAAATATCTTATTTTACCTTCACAATTTTAGGATAATTAGGCTGAGGATAGAATTCTAGATTCAAAGTAATGTTCCATCAAAGCATCGCATATATTGTTACATTCTCTTCTAGCATCTGGTATTGGTAATAAGAAATCTGGAATTCTGATTTGTTTTCTTTCATTTGTTAATAATTTATCTCTCTGGAAACTTTTAGAATTTTCTGGGCAACTTTATCTTCCTGTAATTATATCTATTTTACAGCTGGATTTTGTTTATTTTAATATACTCTCTTTCACCTTGATCAATTTTGCCATTTACTATCCTTAAAAAAAAGTTTAGACTATCCTAAAAGCTAATAAACGTGTAAAAAGATATTCAGCATCATTCAGAATCACAGGATGCAAATTCATTTAAAATGAGGCATTATTATACAGCTGTTAGACTGATAAAAATATGGGTAATGATACGTTTTGACAAGAATGAGGAGAAACTGGTAACCTCAAGCACTGCTGATGGTAACGTAGGTTGGGGTGGCCCTTCTGGAGAGCAGTTTGGCATTTGGCACTAAGTGTGCAGACTCAGCTTACATCTACCCATGATCTAGCAACTCTGCCTCTGGGTATATATATCCCCCACCCCACCAGCACAACACTTTTATGAATAGAAGGATGGATGAGAGAGAGAGAGAGAGAGAGAGAGAAATACCACAGGGATTATATGAGGATTTTCATTGTATGGATATTTGTGGAAAAGGAGAGTAACTTGAGAACATAGATTGACAAGATGTGGTGAACTCACATCCTACATTCATAGGGATATATATATATATAAAACAAAAAACTCATTAAACAGAACAGAATGGTTGCCATGGTTTTAGGGTAAAGAGATCTGGGAGTGAACAAAAGAGAAAGCATTAAATCTAACCAACAACGAAAGGGTTTATTTTTGTTAATCCTTTCTTCTCTATTCATTTCCCTACCTCTCTCTATCTATCTACCTACCTACCTACCTACCTACCTACCTAAGACAAAAAGGTCTCCCTCTCCTCTCCTTTCTGTCTTCTAGCCCTATCTCTCCCTCTCTGTTTTTGTTTCTCCCTCTCTCAGATCACTGTCATTCTCGGGAATCCAGCTGCCATGGTGAGTAGCTCTACAGAGAGGCCCAAGCAGCAAAGAATTGAAGCCCCTAAACAATATCCATGTAGGTCAGTTTGGAAATGGATTCTTCTCAGCCTACCCTTAGGATAGCTGTGGCCCCAGATAATAGCTGGACTGGAATATTATAGAGATTTTGCACCAAAACCACTTAGCTCATCTGCGACCAGATTTCAGGCCCACAGAATCCCGGAGATTAAAGAAAAAGTTTGAAGATTTAGGCTACAAAGTTTTAGATAATTTGTTACACAGCAGTATATAAGTAATACACCCAGGAAATCAACTCTTAGGTACATATCCCAGGAACACTTGATCAGGTGCCTAAGCATGTTCCCTGAAACACTATTTATAGTAGAAATAGGTGGAGGCAAATAGATTTTCATCACTATCAGAATAAAATAAGTAAAATATGACAATTTCAAAAATATAATGAAACTGTGCCCCAAAGAGTTAAAGAAAATAGTAACTAATAGAAATCTTTGAGTTTGCAGATTGTAGATAAGAAAGCAAACAACTTGTTGAAGTGTTGAAACATTATCTGCTTGTAAGATAACAAAACTGGCTACACTCAGAACCAATATGGCCAACTGGAGTTTAGGCAGAATTAGCTTGCAGACATCACGTTTTATATGAACTCACCCTGAATTTGCACATGAGACCCATGAAGAGGCATGAAAAAGTAGCTGCACCCAGAAGGAACTTCCAGACCTCCCCTTTCCTTCCACAAATTACGTACTAATTCTCAGACTCCACCCTCTAAATCTTTTCCAATAAAATTACTACCTTAAAGTCAGCAGGGGAAAACAAATTTGAACTAGACTCCTGTCTTCTTGGTCGACTTACAGTAAAAAGCTTCTCTTTTCTCAAGAACCTGGTGTGATAATATTGGCTTTTAGTTCATTTGGGCAGCAAGCATCATTGGCTTGGTAATAGTAATACCATAATAAAACACTAGAAGAAATAACTAGATTGGACAGATAGATCTTCAAAACACAATAAATTGTACAAAAATGTTACATAAATAATCGTTTATAACGAAATTCTTAAGAGATAAAACAGACTTAGAGAAAACTGACATTTATTTAAGTTTAAAAACAATCAGTTTATTATTTATTTTATAAGTAATCAGATACACAAATACAAATATATTTCCTGATTATGAGCAAGAACAGAAAAATATATATTAGACTAAAATTGACAAATGAATATGGGATACACAAAGACCTTTGGTAATGCCTGCCCATAAACGGAGGAGTATGTACACTCTCCTCTGTGTAACTGAAGTCCAATAATACTTTAACATAGTACATGAAAATGTGAAACAGTGTTACAACCTCACTTATAAACATATATTCAAACAATTCTGAACAAAAAATGAGGTATTAGAATAATAATTGAATCATAGTAAAGAATTGTTTATTCTAAGAATGCAAATCAATATTAGAACATATGATATTTGAATGTATTAACATACAGAAAAATATAAGGTAACTAAATTTGATGCATTTAACAATTTAAATAGTTTAATATTTATCTTTCAGTCAGTCTTTCTAATAAAGTTTCATATATGGAACTTCCTCTGTCTGATAAAGGGTATTTTCCAGAAATCTATAGAAAACAACATGCTTAACTTTGATACATTAAACATTGGAATATTCTAATTTGTACATTGAAATTTTATTTTTAGTAACTTGATACCTTGGAACCATTCTTAAAAAGTCAGGAATGTGATAAGGGCATTTGTTGTCACTGATAACCTTCGACAATATACTTAAGATTCTGGTTAATGTAATAAAACTAAGGTAAAGCAATAATGTATATAAAGTTTTATAAGGAAAAGACAGAGCTGCAATTTTCATAGAATAATGTATCTAGGAAATATAAGAAAATTAAGTAAAAATCTTTAATAACTAATAACAGAGGTAAACCTAAAAAAAAATAGCTTTTCAAAATACCAGCAATAGCCAATTTGAAACTATAATAGAGAAAATGAGGGTCTTACCATGATAAGAAAAAAAGCAATAACAACAACAAAATCATGAATGCTAGGCAATAAAACTAACAAGAAATGTGCAGCTCTATATAGATACAATTTATAAATGTTACTGAAGGGATATAACAGATTCATGTTCTGATTTGGAAGACATAACACAATAGTTCTCTCCAAATTAATGTATGTAGTCAGTGCATTCCACCAACAATCAGAATGGGATGGGGCAGATGCAGTGGCTCATGCCTGTAACCACAACACTTTGGGAGGCCGAGGCGGGTGAATCTCCTGAGCTCAGGAGTTCAAGACCACCCTGAACAACATAGTGAAATCCCGTCTCAACTAAAACACAAAAAATTAGCTGGGCATGTTGGCGTGTGCCTGTAGTCTTAGCTACTCAGGAGGTTGAGGCACAAGAATCGCTTGAGCCCCAGAGGCAGAGGTTGCAGTGAGCCAAGACTATGCCACTGCACTCCAGGTTGGCCTGCAGAGTGAGACTTTGACTCAAAATAAATAAATAAATAAATACAAAGAGTGAGATGACGTTTCATAATGGAATTTCATAGACTACATTGAAAGAAAAAGGGAAATGTGTAAAGAGCACGGTACTGATACCAAAACAGACATATAGACCAATGAAACAGAACAGTGGCCTCAGCCACACATCTACAACAATCTGATCTTTGGCAAACCTGACAAAAACAAGAAATGGGGGAAATGACTCCCTATTTAATAAATGGTATTGGGAAAACTGGCTAGCCATATGCAGAAAGCTGAAACTGGACCTCTTCCTCACATCTTATACAAAAATAAGACCTAACACCATAAAAACCCTAGAAGAAAACCTAGGCAATACCATTCAGGACATAGGCATGGGCAAGGACTTCATGATTAAAACACCAAAAGCAGTGGCAACAAAAGCCAAAATAGACAAATGGGATCTAATTAAAGTTAAGAACTTCAGCACAGCAAAAGAAACTACCATTAGACTGAACAAGCAACCAACAGAATGGGAAAAAATTTTTGCAATCTACCCACCTGACAAAGGGCTAATAACCAGAATCTACAAAGAACTTAAAAAAATTTACCAGAAAAAATTTAGACTAAAATTGAGAAATGAATATGGGATACACAAAGACCTTTGATAATGCCATCAAAAAGTGGGTGAAGGATGCTTCTCAAAAGAAGACATTTATGCAGCCAACGAACATGAAAAAAAGATCATCAGTGGTCATTAGAAAGATGCAAATCAAAACAACATTCAGATACCATCTCATGCCAGTTAGAATGGTGATCATTAAAAAATCAGGAAACAACAGATGCTGGAGAGGATGTGGAGAAATAGGAATACTTTTACACTGTTGGTGGGAGTGTAAATTAGTTCAACCATTGTGGAAGACAGTGTGGCAATTCCTCAAGGATCTAGAACTAGAAATACCATTTGACCCAGCAATCCCATTACTGAGTATATATCCAAAGAATTATAAATCATTCTGTTATAAAGACACATGCACACTTATGTTGGTTGCAGCACTGTTTACAATAGTAAAAACTTAGAACTAACCCAAATGCCCATCAATTATGATAGACTGGATAAAGAAAATGTGGCACATATACACCATGGAATACTATACACCATAAAAAAGGATCAGTTCATGTCCTTTGTAGGGACATGGATGAAGCTGGAAACCATCATTCTCAGCAAACGGACACAAGAACAAAAACCAAACCCTGCATGTTCTCACTCATAAGTGGGTGTTGAACAATGAGAACACATGGACACAGGGAGGGGAACATCATATACCAGGGCCTATCAGGAGTTGGGGGGAATAAAGGAGGGATAGCAGGGTGTGGGAGGATTGGGGAGGGATAACATTAGGAGAAATATTTAATGTAGATGAGCTGTAGATACCACTGCCAGGGATGCAGGAAACCACCATGGCACGTGTATACCTATGTAACAAACCTGCATGTTCTGCACATGTACCCCAGAACTTAAAGTATAATAATAATAAACAAAAATAAAGTAAAAAAATACGCATGAGGATAGCCAAAGAAGTTTTAAAGAAACAATTATAATGAAGGAGTCTCCCCTTAGGAGCTATCTAGAATTCTATTAACTCTAGTAGTAAAAACAGTACAGTTGTAGTGTAGAAATAGGCAAATAAAAAGAGAGAGAGAGTAAAGGAGTAGACCCATATATGATAGGTGCACCCAAATCTCAGAAATTACCACTAAAAATCTTAATCATGTAACCAAACACCACTTGTTCCCTAAAAACCTACTGAAATACAAAACAAATTTAAAAAAATATATATTCTTTTAAAAAAGAAGTAGACCCATAAGTAGATAAACTTTTGAAAAAGGCAATTTTAAATTGATATAAAAAAAGATAGCCTACAAATTTTCAAGTTGTTTTGAACAATTAGCTATTCATTTGGAAATTATAATGTCATCTTCAGACCTTTCATCATTCGCTAAAATGAATTCTAGATTATTTTAATAGTTAAGTATAACCAAAATCATAAAAAGCATTTGTGAAAAAAAAATGTTTGTAACTTATCTATGTTAAAAACCTTCTTGTAAAAGATATGAAGCCCAGAAGCTATAAAAAGGAAAAAGAATTGATTTATTTTTATGTTCAGTTTTAAACTTAGTGTTCAAAAGTATAGATTTTGCAGCCAGAGTGCCTATTGTTTAGATTCTGGTTCTGCAACTTGGTTATATGGCTTTGGATAAGTTTGTAATTGCTCCATGCCTCGGACTTTTACTTGTACATGACTCAGATTTTTACCTGTAAACTAGAGAAGGTAATAGTACCTTCGTCACAGGACCAGTGTAAGTCATACATAAGTTAATATGTAAAGTACCTTGGGAAGTACTTGGCTCAGAGTAAATATTCTATATATGTTTGCTACTATTAAAAAGATAAGTTGAGAGAAAGCTATTTTCAATATATAGAATCCAGATCCAGAATATATGATGAACTCTAACAAGTCATTAAAAAAATCCCAGTAGAAATATAAAGAACATGAACACACAATTTACAGAAGAAAAAATTATATGACCATACATACTTATACTAAAAATAAGATAAATACAATTTAAAAGCTTTAAAAATGACAGTAAAAAAGATTTATATTATCGAGTGTTGCCAAAGATATGAAGAAATGTTGATGAAACATTTTGAAAGGCAAAAATAACTTGATGAAACATTTTGAAAGGCAACCTGGAAGTATCTGTAAAATGTAAATGGCCTTTCATTATTTACAACAATTCTGCTTTTAGGAATGTATTTCAGATAAATACGCTCACATGTGTACAGATAATATGTATACAAAGGTTTTCTTCAACATTGTTTACAACAGAGAAAGAATTATAAATAACCTAAGTGTCCATCCCCATAGAGGGGGATTCAATAAAGTATCTCTCATTCATTCAATAAAAACAATGCTACTGTTGTAAAAGAATAAGGTAGTCCTAGATACATACTTCAAGTTCTATTTAAAAAGTAAAAGGTCTGTTATGAGTTATTACACTCTTATTTAAAGCTAAATTTAATGTTAATGTTTACATATGTTATGTAAATGCATAGAAAGTTAACTGGGTGTCTGTCTACCCAAATGTAGCTCTACTAATAGCTGGAAATCAGAAGAAGAGTGTGGAGAGGGCTGCTAAATGTAGATAAGGACTATGGGAATTAAAGATTTTTTTTCGGGCCAGGCACGGTGACTCATGCCTGTAATTCCGGCACTTTGGGAGGCCGAGGTAGGCAGATCACTAGGTCAGGAGATCGAGAACATCCTGGCTAACACAGTGAAACACCATCTCTACTAAAAATACAAAAAATTAGCCAGGCGTGGTGGCAGGCGCCTGTAATCCCAGCTACTTGTGAGGCTGAGACAGGAAAATTGCTCAAACCCAGGAGGCGAAGGTTTCAGTGAACTGAGATCATGCCACTGCACTCCAGCCTGGGTGACAGAGCGAGACTCTGTCTCAAAAAAAAAAAAGACAAAAAGATTGTTTTAGAAGTGAAAGAGAATAGAGAAAGCATAAATAACAAGACATAGCTTCCTTTCTCAACAAGAATATAATAAATAATGGGTGATAAAACAAGTTATTAAAATGTATTCAAAAATCTATCTATACCCAGAGCTATACCTATCAATTTAGAATTACCATGAGGTTCAAATGAAAGAATACATATGCACACTCTATAAATAGTTACAAAATGCAACACACACACACACACACACACACACACACACATATACACATATTTTATTGCAAAGAATGAAAGAAATGATGCTACTGGCAAAGAGCTTTCTTTTTCCTGTGCATCAGTACAGTTCCATAGAAGTCAGCATTGGATATCCTTCTTGCTCGTATGCTTACTTCTATACAGTCTGTTTCTGTCCACTACAATGAAGCTCAACAACTGCTGGGAGTTATTTTGTTACATGCTGTTTCCTCACTGCTTGGAATAAGGCTTGGCAAGCAGTAAGAACTCAAAAAAGTTTCCTTGAATCATAATTTCTTTCTGCCAGTGCTTATCTCATACTGATTAATGTATTTCTTGCTATGGTGAATGCTTGAGTGATAATCCCTAACTACTTCCCAAGAAAACATTTCAAAACAGGAGTTCAAGTTCTGTGCTTTCACTAATATCTTAACTTGCTAAAAACATTTGACCAAATTCAACAGTTATCCAAAGCGGCTTCATTAGCTGTTTTGCCAAAACAACAAGGAAATGAATATTTTGAATAGATCTAGACTTGCTCTTTCTGTGAAATATCTATCCAAATGGGAATTATAAAATGAAATGGTGCCGATTCTCCGAATCCCAGAGCAGCATCTGGGCTTGCCAAGGGCAGGCAGGCATCATTGAAGAAAAAATGCTTGCCTTCAACTTTGTAATATAAACTATCTAGAGTGACCAGAGGAAATATGAAAATACCAATTGGCAATGTTTGTTTAAGTTAATGCCAGAGGGTTTTTCTTTTATCTTTTGGAAAGAATTCTGTTGTCAAAATAGGCTTTGTGCAGGGAAAAACAAATGTGTGTTAAGCAAAAGGCTTCTGCAGTTTAATTTCCTCTTGCAAAAAGTAGGAAAATCTACTGTAGGTTGAATTCTAGACAATATTGTTGGTGGTTTGTGTGTCATCAGATCTTTGGGATCAATGATTGCAGATTGCAAAATCTTGAAATTTGTAATTACAAAAACAGGACAGTTGAAAATAGCTTGATGTGAACACCTGCCACTTACCCCTTTTCCTTTGGTCACGTTTGTCTTTTACTTATTAATTGGTAAGAACTCTTTATATATCTGGATATTAATTCTTTACTATTCATCTTCTAAATGCTTTTTAACAAACTTATTTTCTGCTTTAAATTTTATGTATGGTAGTTTATTTTCTATATAGAATGTTTCCATTTTTATGTGTTAACCCTGTAATTTTTTGTTGTTCTAGTTTCTGGCTTAATTTTCATGTTGAGAGAGAGCATTCCAAACCAAAATAATTAAAGTAATAATATTCTATTGATTTTTATGGTTTTCTTACTAAAATTAAATATTTGATTAATTTAGCATACAGTGAGAAGTCTTGATTTTTTTTCAAAATGGTTTTATGTTTTTCAGTAATGTTTTTGTTATTAAAAAATTTCACATTCTACCCTTTTCATTTACTAAATTGATGTGTATACTTGCGTCTTTTAATTTTTATTTTATTTTATTTTATTTTTTCAGATAGAGTTTTGTGCTTTTGGCCCAGGCTGGAGTGCAGAGGCACTGATCTCTGCTCACTGCAACCTCAGCCTCCAGGGTTCAAGCGATTCTTCTGCCTCAGCCTCCCAAGTAGCCTGAATTACAGGTGCCCACCACCATGCCTGGCTAATTTTTTGTTATTTTTCACAGGGGTGGGGTTTTGCCGTGTTGGCCAGACTGGTCTCGAACTCCTGAACTCAGGTGATCCACCCTCCTTGGTCTCCCAAAGTGCTGGAATACAGGCCTGAGCCACTGCACCCAGCCCTTGAGTTCTTTTGTGAACTGTTAGTCCATTTACTTGATCCTTTTGTCAAGCATACTATTTTAATATCGATCAGGACACATGCACATGAATGTTCATTGCAGCACAGTTTACAATAGCAAAGACCTGGAACCAACCCAAATGCCCATCGATGATAGACTGGACAGGGAAAATGTGGCACATATACACCATGGAATATTATGCAGCCATCAAAAACGATGAGTTCATGTCCTTTGTAGGGACATGGATCAAACTGGAAACCATCATTCTCAGCAAACTGACACAAGAACAGAAAATCAAACACCGCATATTCTCACTCATAGGCGGGTGTTGAACAATGGGAACACATGGACACAGGGAGGGGAGCATCACACACTGGGGTCTGTCAGGGGGGAAATAGGGGAGGGACAGCGTGGGGTGGGGAGTTGGGGAGGGATAGCATGGGGAGAAATGCCAGAGATAGGTGATGGGGAGGAAGGCAGCAAATCACACTGCCATGTGTGTACGTATGCAACAATCTTGCATGTATGTTCTTCACATGTACCCGAAAACCTAAAATGCAATAATAAAAAATTATATATATATATATATATATATATTAAATAAATAAATAATAAAAAAGCAAAACAAAACCAGTTTTATCCCGGAAAAAAAAATATCGATCAGGGAAAATCCTTTATTTTCAGAATTCTTCTAGCTGTTTTTACATGATTTTTCTTCTAGATAGGTTTGGGAGTCCGAGGTGAGTGGATCATCTGAGGTCAGGAGTTTGAGACCAGCCTGGTCAGCATGGTGAAACCCCATCTCTACTAAAAACACAAAAAATTTAGCTGGGCTTCGTGGTGGGCACCTGTAATCCCAGTTACTCAGGAGACTGAGACAGGAGAATCACTTGAACTCCGGAGGCGGAGGTTGCAGTGAGCTGAGATTGTGCCACGGTACTCCAGCCTGGGCAACAAGAGTGAAAAGCTCCATCTCAAAAAAAATTTTTTTTCACTTTTTAAAAATACTTATGTAACTACATTCTTACTATAAACATTAAAAACAAAATACAGAATGACATATGATAATCTCCTCTTCTTAATTCCCTATTCTACTTTTCTTCCCTGAAGTAATAATGGCTAATACTTTTCAGTGTATGTTTCTAGAACATTTTCTATTCGTTTACTTAAACATATATGCTTATGTACATTTTAACATAAATGGAGCCATACAATAATTATTGCTTTGGGCTTTTTAAACTTTGTATGTCTGATAGATCTATGTCAATATATAGCATTTTTCCTCATTGTTTTATGAAGATACACATACATATATATTTATGAAGATACACATCCACATATATTAACATTCAAAGATTCCTTTCTTGCAATAAGCACTACATGTTACACAATATATAAAACTTTATCATCAATCTTTTGCAATAAACAAATATAGAACTTAAATGTATAAAGTAAAATACATTGGCAATCCAAATGTATAATAGTAATGGGAGACTTTAACACCTTTTTCTGAGTCCTTCACAGATTGAGTAGATAAAAACATCAAAATTAATTTAGAGGGGACCAGAAAATATCAGTGAGATTATATATATATATATATATATATATATATATATATATATATATATACAGACATACACATAAAAAACAATACGTAACATATTAGTGTATATTATATATAATTATGTGTAACAGATGAGATTATATCTATATAGATAAATCATATTTATTATTTGTAAAGCAGATATCGTTGGTTGTACATCCACCCAGAAATAATTCACTCTTCTTTCTGGTTAACAGAATGCCAATGTGGGCATCTTTGATAATAGCAGTGTATGAGCTATGATGGGTCTAAGTTGACAATAGCAATCTGATTCTACTTGTTAGTAATTGTTGGGTGTGTGAGATCAAAAGGAAAATACTTTTGGGCCCTCTAGAAAATATTTTTATCCCTGATATGAGACATGTGAGAACACTTCTTTTTCCCTCCTTGCTTTTGGACATTTTTGTGACGTAAAAGGACACTGGGAATTGCTGTAATCCAATTGTCTGGGTCCATGAGGGCAGACACTGCCAATACAGGAGGTGGATGGAGCATAAATAGAAACTGTGTCCTGGATGGTTATCATCAACTTGCACAATGAACTCTGAAAATCTCTATTCTTCTTAACTTCTTAAGTGAGATAATGATTTATTATTGTTTAAGCTACATTAAATACACAAATAGAGGTCAAATTTTCAGACCACAAACCATATATGTGGAAATAAAGAGGGAAGAAAACAACCATTTGAAATGTAAAAAATTTTCTCATAGTGAATTACTGATTCAGAGGTATTTAATCTGCTGTTGGAACACATCTAGTAAATAACAATGGTAAAAAGATTCCATATCAAAACCTGTGAGATGAGGCCAAAGGTTACACAGAAGAAAAAAGAAATGATAAAAATAACATGAAATGTTCAAGAAGTTTGAAAAGAAACACAAGGTAAGCCTGAAGACAGCAGAATAGAATCAATGATGGCAAATTGGATAAAAGAAAATAAATTGATAAATAAAATAGCTAATTGTTTAAAAATGTTAAATACTTGTTAGCCTAATAAAACATTGTGCAAAATCATTCTCATAATTATCTTTTTGTTCTGTTTCTGATTCTAGAAATCATTCTTAATTTTTGTGTTCTCAGATTACATCTTAAGTCTTTTTTAAAATGTGCACAGGTGATAACTGTATGTGAGGCTGTGATAACTAATTTTAGCATCAGTTTGGGTTAAGAGATGTCTGGATAGCTGGTAAAATACTGTTTCTGAGTGTGTCTGTGACAATGTTTCCAGAAGAGATGAGTATTTGAATCAGCAAACTAAGTAAAGAAGATCCACCCTCACCAATGTGAGTGGGCATTGTCTAAACTGTAGAGAGCCTGAATAGAGCCTAAAGGTGGAAAGAGAGTGAACTCTCTTTCTTTTTGAGCTGGGACATTGATCTTCCCCTGCCCTTGAACATCAAAACTCCTGGTTCTCAGGCCTTTGGGTTTGGGACTTACACCAGTGGCCCCAACCCCAGTTCTCAGGCCTTTGCCCTCAGAATGGAAGTTACACCAACAGCTGCCCTGGTTCTCAGGCCTTTGAACTCAGACTGAACTGCACCACAGTCTTTCCTGGGTCTCCAGAATACAGAAGGCAGATCATGCGCCTTCTTGACCTCCATAATCATGTGAGTCAATTTTTATACTAAATCTCTATCTCAATCTCTATCTCTACCTATCTCTATCTGGACACAGATATCCTATTGGTTCTATTTATCTGGAGAACCATGACTAATACAGACTCCTTGCCAATTTAAAAATGTATTTCTTAATAAAAATGTGGGAATAAAATTTCTAAATTACTTATACCCTATTGCATAAAAAATAAAAATGCATCCTTAGTGATTTAATGTTTCAGCCTGTTTCTTCTTTAAAAACTCTATTTTTTGTTTATAAAATTATTTTTATCAGGTATCTATTAGAAGATATCAGTCTAAACAAATGAAACTATAATAGAAAATAGGTACTTGTGGACTTTAAGGGTTTTTTTGTTCTTGAAATATAATAAAGTTGCAAGGATATACTTCATTATTATAATTTTTAAAATCACTCTTCCTGGTACATGGTGGACTTATTTAACCAGAAGATTTTTGCTTTGTTTCATGTTATGAAAATCAACTTTTATTGTAACTAATGTAATTTATTTATTCTGTATATTCTGTTCCCTCCATAGATTTTAATTGTTTGTCCTCCCAGTCTTTTTCTTTCTAATGATTTGCATGGCAATGCTTTTTCTCTATCTTCTTTGCTATTTTTAAACACTTACAGTATCTTACTGACTTGGTTTTGTAATTGTCAGATATGCTGGCTTTTACTTCTAATTTGATTTTAATGTCTGTTGTGGCTTTACTCTCTTTCGTAATTTCTTACTTTAGTTCTGCTGAAGAAATGTCATATAATCTTTATCTCTTATAAAATTCACGTATTTTAAAATCTTGGGAGTAAGAAGTAGTTATCTAAATATGTTGTCCCCAGATGAAATATGTTTTTTGTTTTATTCATCTATCTTTTGTCAAATAATTTGTGTAACATTGCTTATTTTCCTCTTTGCTTCATTTTATTATGGCCTGCTATTTGACACTGAATAATGTGGTATATTTTTCTGATTACACTACCTCTTTATCTGAAAATTATTAGAGTAGTGTTTTTCAACCATAGATACACGTTAAAATCACTTTCAAAACAGAGATGCTTGAATTCCAACCTAGCACAATTAAATTTCAATTCCTAATGATGGGCCTCAGATGACTCTATCATGCCATTGAGCTACGAGGGTAGAGGTAGTTGGTTTGGTTTTTATCAGCTGTTCATCTGTTTAAGGGTGGAAGAGATCTGCTTGAGGACAAATGGGTCCAGAAATCTGAAACTGAGAAATTGGAACAGTGTATCTTCTCCTTTCTGTTAATTGAAACACTTGCACCAGAGCCTCTTCCACAGAGCAGTTACAGAGAAACTATGGCATTTTGTTATCTGTAGCCATCTGAAGCTTTCAACCATAGTTGGCTCTCCTTTGACCTATTTATTTCTGTGTCTTGAATTTACATAATATCAGTAATAGTTAACATTAACAGATTTTTACTGCTAGAAGGAATCTTAACAGTCAAGTATTTCCAAGTAAGAGTTAAGTTAGATTCCCAGAGTACCTAGAAAGGGTGGGATATGTACATGAGAAGGGATTAAACATTTCAGGCACTGTTAGATGCTTTATGAACATCACATCATTGATTATATTCTGATAACCCTTTAAGATGATGGGAATGAAAATTATCAAATGCTTATTCAGCATTCATTCCCTATTATTCTACTTCCTAACAGCTTCGAGATTTTTCTTTAAGTGAACATCATTTCCCCAATCCAACCCTTAGTTCCAACATTCATCAAAAATCTCCATTCATTTTCCAAAGTAATTAGTTTGGGGAGAGGTAGGAAACCTGGTACAAGTCAAGCAGTACCAGCCTTGGTTGTTTCAGATTGATCTTGTAGAGTAAAGCTCTGGGCTTTTTAAAAGTATTTGTGAAAAGCAACGTTCCCTCTCTCTTAGTCTCCTGCTAGATATGAATGAGGAGCAAATAACCCCTGTTACTTCCAGCAGTCAGATTGTGACCATCAGGGGAAACCAGCATAAGGCAAAAGAGCAGACACAAAAATAAAGGAGAAGCAAGGGTACTAGAAAAGAGAGAGTTAAGAGAGAGAAAATGCACCCTGATTGAACTATGCCTAGAATTTTCTACTTCTGGACTTTTAACTTAAAGTGAGCCAATATATTCCCTTTGTTGTTTAAGTTTTGAGTTATATTTTCTCTGCCTGGAAACTGAAAGCATCTTCATTCATATGAGTGGAAATCACTTGAGGTTGCACTGAATTGTCCACTACTATAGCCATTAGCCACATGTTGCCATTTAAATTAAAATTAATTAGAATAACCAAAGTTAAAATTTCAGTTTCTCAATTGCACTAGCCAGATGCTGGTGCTCAATAGCCAATAAAGCTGGTGGCTATCTTATTGGGCAGCATAGATATAGAACGTATCTATCATCTCGGAAATGCCTATTGGTGAGAGCTTTTCAGTAATTTGTCCATAGTTATACAGCTGTTAAATTTCAGAACTATCATTTAAGCCCAGGTTTTAGATGCCTAGAGAAGCGTTCTATCATGCTCCATTAAGCCTCTGATAAGTGCATTGACAGTAGGTATTATCTAACAAAGTGGTGCCACTTCTCTTGGGTTTGCATTTTGGCTCTGTAAATATAACATAAATGAATGGTTTATAAGACACAGCTAGTCATGGCCCAGCTTGCCTCCCTTATCCTATGTAAATGCTTATCCATGTTGGTTTTAACCTGAACTTCTATGACTTTTATTATCAATATTTGCATTTCTGTTTTTTCCCCAAATTTATATCAATGGTTAAATCTTTTCAACACTTTCATTGTTATTGCTTTAATTTTTCTCAAGATTCTTCAGGAGTTTGTTTTCCCTTGTGAATCTGCTAAATGTCTGTCTTTGCCTTTTTATTTTCAAATACTTGCACACCAGGAAGCTTTCCCCAAGGTATCTGGGCTCTCTTCTTGACAGAAACCATGACATGAACAGAAAAATAGTACAAACTCCTCCATCCATGTCTGAAAATGAATTTGACAAAGCTTATTAATACCAGTAGCCTTCTGGTCATTTCAAAATCTAAGCATTCTGTTCATTGGCAGTAAAGCTTATATCTTCTTGATTTGCTTTTTAATAAATAACCTATTGAACATTTGAAGTGCTTGCTGGTTATCAAATTTAGAATTAATTGCACTGCATTACTCCAGGCAGATTAATAAAGCTGCCAATTTCAGCAGAATTCTATCTTAATGGACATTTTGTGGTACTATTGGAAATAATACTGAACATAAATGAAATAAAGATTTAGTTTCAAGCATGGCTAAGTTCAGAGTCACGTTAAATAATGGATAATATGTGATTTTAATCTTTGAATCTTTAAAAGTTTATATTAGTATTTATGGTATATTCTAGTTGCTTTGAAATAATATAGAGTGAAGACACATGTCCAAAATGCTTTCCTAAATCATTTTATTATGCAAATTACATAAATACTCTACCAATTTTTGCTCTATGTAATATTTAAATTTTGGTAGAAGATATAATATTTTGTATTACAGCAAAGGCAGTGAATTAGGCATTGGCATTCAGGAACAGGAAGTAACGTTAATCCTGGGTTTTACTATGCTCTGCTATTTTGATATCATTGCTAAGTTGCTTCATTGGAAATGGTGCTTCTATAACAGAGAGCTCAATTAAGGTTAATTAGCGGAAAGAACTTGACATCCATGATTAATAACCCAACTACTACACAAAATGCACTGATGTTTTTGAACCAGGTGTGATCTTGATGGAGTAGTTGAAGTAATAAAGTGTTTTTTTCTATATGCTTATACAGCAGAAATAACCCCTAAGTGAGGCTTAGTTATATTCAAGATGATTTTGCCACTTATTTTTAAATGATAACGTTTATCTCATAAGATTATCAGTGAAATCATTACAAGGATGTATTCAGAGTCATTATAAGATATGTAGTCCCTCCATTTCTCACATTTTTATTTTGCTTCATTTATATACAGACACGTATGAAAGGTTCCTTTATTTCTGATATTTTTATGTTGCTTCTTTCACAGAACTCTTTATTATTGCACCAAACCTTACTGTCCTTCCAAATTAAAGAGAGGTGAAAAACAATGGGAGCTATACATAGAGCAGAACATATGTGAATATGTAGTTCCTTGGTCACTCAACCATGGGAGTGAAATATGACACATTCTCGGCAGTTGAAATTACCCTGAGCCTTTATTCCTGCCTTAAACATTTTGGTTCCTCCCCTTCCCCAGAGGAATTAAGCAGAGAAAGAAATACAAGGTATCCAAATTGGAAAGAAGGAAGTCAAGTTATCCTTGTTTGCAGATGACATAGTCTTATGTAAGAAAACCCTTAAGATGCTACCAAAAACCGTTGCAACTAATAAATGAATTTCATAAAGTTGCAGTATACAAAACCAAATATAAATTTGTTTAAGTTCTCCATAGATTTTGGATAGTAGCCTTTGTCAGATGGGTAGATTGCAAGATTTTTTTCCCATTCTGTTGGTTGCTGGTTCACTCTGTTGATAGTTTCTTTTGCTTTCAGAAGCTCTTAAGTTTAGTTAGATCCCATTTGTCTATTTTGGCTTCTTTGCCATTGCTTTTGGTGTTTTAGTCATAAAGTCTTTGCCCGTGCCTGTGTCCTGAATAATATTGTCTAGGTTTTCTTCTAGTTTTTTTTTTTTAATTGCCAAATATCTTTCTTTCTTTCTTGCATTTTAGGTTTTGGGGTACATGTGAAGAACATGCAAGATTGTTGCATAGGTACACACATGGCAACCTTCCTCCCCATCACCTATATCTGGCATTTCTCGCTATGCTATCTCTCCCCCAACTTCCCACCCCCTGCAGTCCCTCCCCTTTTCCCCCCCGACCCCAGTGTGTGATGCTCCCCCTCCCTGTGTCCATGTGTTCTCATTGTTCAACACCCGCCTATGAGTGAGAACATGCGGTGTTTGATTTTCTGTTCTTGTGTCAGTTTGCTGAGAATGATGGTTTTCAGGTTCATCCATGTCCCTACAAAGGACATGAACTCATCATTTTTGATGGCTGCATAATATTCCATGGTGTATATGTGCCACATTTTCCCTGTCCAGTCTATCATCGATGGGCATTTGGGTTGGTTGCAAGTCTTTGCTATTGTAAACAGTGCTGCAATGAACATTCGTGTGCATGTGTCCTTATAGTAGAACGATTTATAATCCTTTAGGTATATACCCAGTAATAGGATTGCTGCGTCAAATGGTATTTCCATTTCTAGGTCCTTGAGAAATCACCACACTGTCTTCCACAGTGGTTGAACTAATTTACACTCTCACCAACAGTGTAAAAGTGTTCCTATTTCTGCACATCCTTTCCAGCATCTGTTGTCTCCAGATTTTTTAATGATCACCATTCTAACTGGCGTGAGATAGTATCTCAATGTAGTTTTGATTTGCATTTCTCTAATGACCAGTGATGATGAGCATTTTTTCATATGTTTGTTGGCCTCATATATGTCTTCTTTTGTAAAGTATCTGTTCATATCCTTCACTCACTTTTGAATGGGCTTGTTTGTACTTTTCTTGTACATCTGTTTTAGTTCTTAGTAGATTCTGGATATTAGCCCTTCATCAGATGGGTAGATTCCAAAAATTTTTTCCCATTCTGTTGGTTGCCGATTCACTCTAATGACTGTTTCTTTTGCTGTGCAGAAGCTGTGGAGTTTGATTAGGTCCCATTTGTCTATTTTGGCTTTTGTTGCCAATGCTTTTGGTGTTTTGGTCATGAAGTCCTTGTCTATGCCTATGTTCTGAATAGTTTTGCCTAGGTTTTTTCTAGGGTTTTTATGATGTTAGGTCTTATGTTTAAGTCTTTAATCCATCTGGAGTTAATTTTAGTGTAAGGTGTGAGGAAGGGGTCCAGTTTCTGCTTTCTGCACACTGCTAGCCAGTTTTCCGAATATCATTTATTAAACAGTGAATCCTTTCCCCCATTGCTTATTTTTGTCAGATTTGTCAAAAATCAGATGGTGGCAGATGTGTGGTGTTGCCTCAGAGGTCTTCTTCTAGAGTTTTTATGGTGTTAGGCCTCATGTTTAAATCTTTAATCCATCCAGAGTTAATTTTTGTATAAGGTGTAAGGAAGGGATACAGTTTCAGCTTTCTGCATATGGCTAGCCAGTTTTCCCAACACCATTATCAAATAGGGAATCCTTTTCCCATCACTTGTTTTTGTCAGGTTTTTCAAAGATCAGATGATTGTAGTTGTGTGGTGTTCTTTCTGAGGCCTCTGTGAAAAAACAACCCCATCAAAAAGTGGGTGAAGTATATGAACAGACACTCTTTAAACGAAGACATTTATGCAGCCAACAAACATATGAAAAAAGCTCATCATCACTGATAATTAGAGAAATGCAAAGCAAAACCACATTGAGATACCACCTCACACCAGTTAGAACGGCAATCATTAAAAAATTAGGAGACAACAGATGCTGGAGAGGATGTGGAGAAATAGGAACACTTTTACACTATTGGTGGGAGTGTAAATTAGTTCAACCATTGTGGAAGACAGTGTGGTGATTTCTCAAGGACCTAGAAATGGAAATACCATTTGACGCAGCAATCCCATTACGGGGCATATATCCTAAGGATTATAAATCATTCTATTATAAAGACACATGCACACGTATGTTTATTGCAGCACTGTTCACAATAGCAAAGACTTGGAACCAACCCAACTGCCCATCAATGATAGACTGGATAAAGAAAATGTGGCACATATGTACCATGGAATACCATACAGCCATAAAAAAGGATGAGTTCATGTCCTTTGTAGGGACATGGATGAATCTGGAAACCATCATTCTCAGCAAATGGACATAAGAACAGAAAACCAAACACCCCATGTTCTCACTCATAAGTGGGTGTTGAGCAATGAGAACACACAGACACAAAGGGGAACATCATACACCGGGGCCTTGGGGTTGAGGAGCTGGGGACGAATAGCAGGCAGTGGGGGGGGATTGGGGAAGGATAGCATTGGGAGAAATACCTAATGTAGATGACAGGGTGATGGATGCAGCAAACCACTATAATGGCACGCGTATACCTATGTAATAAACCTGTACAGTCTGCACATGTACCCCAAAACTTGAAGTATAATAAAATAATTTTAAAAATACAAAAATCAGCTATATTTCTATATGTGAATAGAGAATTTTCTGAAAAAGGAAATCAAGAAAAAATGCCATTTACAATAGCTACAAAAAAATACCTAGAAATTAACCAAGAAAGGAAAAATATCTTTACACTGAAAACTATAAAACATTGATAAAAGAAATTGAAAAGACTACAAAAATGGAAAGATATCTCATATTCATAGAATAATTCATATTATTATAATATTTACATCACACAAAGCAATCTACAATTTTAATACAATCCCTATCAAAATACTGATTACGTTCTTCACAAAATAGAAAATACAGTACTACAATTCATGTGGAACCACAGAAGACCCTGAATAGCCAAAACAATCTCAAGGAAAAAAAAAAAAAAAAAAAACGAAGTTGGAGGCAGCATACTACCTGACATCAAAATTTTCTAAAAAGCTATAGCAACATAAACAGCATAGTATTGCCTTAAAAACACACATAGACCAATGGAGGAGACTAGAGAACCCGGAAATAAACCCACCTATGCACAGCCAATTGATTTTTGACAAAAGTGCCAAGAACACAACTGGGGAAAGGACAATCTCTTCGATAAATGGTGCTAAGAAAATTGAATATCCACGAACAGAAGAATAAAATTGGACACCCAATCTTTCATTAACTCAAAATGAATTAAAGATTTAAATGTAAGACCCAAAACTATGAAAATGCTAGAAGAAAACATAAAAAAATGCTTCATGACATTGAACTGGGTAGAATATTTTTTATAAGAACTCAATAGTACAGGCAAGAAAAACAAAAATAGAAAAATTGAATTACATCAAACTATGGTGTTTCTACACAGCAAATGCAATAGTCAACAGAGTGAAGAGAAACTCTACAGAATGGGGGAAAATATTTGCAAACAAAACATATGACAAGAGGTTAATATTTAAAATTTATAAGGAACTCAAACAAGTCAAACTCATAAAAAACCGCAAATCATAAAACAAGTAATATAATTGAAAATGGGCAAAAGACCTTAATAGACATTTCTCAAAAGAAGACACCCAAATGATGAATAGCTATATGAAAAAAATGTGCAACATCACTAATAATTGGGGAAATGCAAATCAAAACTGTATTGAGATACCACCTCACCCCAGTTAGAACGGCTAGTATCAAAACGGCAAAAGATAATAAGTGTTGGTTAGGGTGTGGAATAAAGAGAATGCTTGTACACTGTGGAAATGTAAATTAGTACAGCCACTATGAAAAACAGCATGGAGTTCCTCAAAAAAAAAAAAAAAAAAAAAAAGAATTACCACATGATCCAGCAATCCCACTATTGGATATATATCCAAAGTAAATGAAATCAGTATGTCAAAGAGATTTCTGTACTCCCATGTTGATGGCAGCACTATTCACCATGGCCAAGATATGGAATCATCCTAAATGTCCGTCAACTGATGAATGGATAAGGAAAATGGGGTATATATACCCACAATAGAATACCATTCAGACATAAAAAAGAATGAAATCCTATCAATCATTCACAGCAACATGAATGAGCCTGGAGGACACTATGTTAAGTGAAATAAGCCAGACACTAAAAGAAAAATACCACATTCTCATTCATGTGTAGAATCTAAAAAAGTTGATCTCATAGAAGTAGTAAATAGAACAGTAGTTACCAGAGACTGGGGATGGGAGGGGGAAGAAGGAGAGAGAATGTTCAACAGGTATAATGTTACAAATAGAGAAGAAAGATAAGTTCTGGTGTTCTATTGCACAGTAGAGTGACTATAGGCAACAATAAGGTGTTACATAGCTTGAAATATCTAGAAGAGAGGATTTTGTATGTTCCCACTACAAAGAAATAATACTACATTACACGACACTATACTACACTACAGAAATGATACTACACCACAAAGAAATGATAAATGTTTGAGCTAATTACCTTGATTACATAATGTTTACATGTATCAGAACATCACATTTTACTCCATAAATATGTACAATTAATATGTTTCAAAGCAAAATTAAAAGTTCATATTATTTAAAAAATAAGATACGGATCCTACATCTATAAACTATGGGAAAATCTTTGTAAAATCTAGTAGGCAATCACATTTTCTTGTTTACTGCTGTGTGCTTGTAACTTAGACCTATGCCTGGCACATTGTAGGCACTCAATATAGCTATTGAATGAATGAATGACACAAGAGGTATGGACCATGCCATCTTCTAGGTCTAATTGTAATGGTTTCTTTAGCAGTTCTACTGTGTGCTATGAGTGTGTTAATCATACTCAATGGACAGGGAAATAGCTTCTCTTTTTAAACATTTTATTCTTTGTTGTGAAAGAATAAAGCCTATACTATGGATTTTTTAAAGGAATAAATGCTTAACATGCATGTGAAAGACTTATAAATTTCAAATCATAATACCACTATTAGTTATGATTAGGTTCCATTTTGCTTCATCATTCTATATTCCTAGCACTTGAAAACATTGGTGAAAGATGTTTACAGTAAAAAAAAGACGTTTTACTGAAAAAAGATTATAACTAGAGATGTCAGTGTAGCGAAAACATGCTTAGTGGAATAAAAATGCAAATACTGTGGTGATAAATGTATTCTGTTACGATCAAATAAAAGTATTTATTCACTAAGTAAACCTGTGGAAAAGTTTCCGATGCCAGCATTGAAATGTATGTGTCTCAGCCAGACTGATGTCAAAATGTACCAGAAATATTCTAAAGACTATTTTTTACTAAAATTTTACTTTTCCTCAATAAGCATTCTCCATTAACAAAAACTAAAGCCAGACTTCTTAATAGTGCTTATAAAGGGTCTCCCAAAAGTTAAACATGTTTGTAACCCCATGCTATTCTGATCTGGACTCTACACTTGAATTGTGGGCTTAAGCTCTACTACTTCAGTGAAGCCTTTCCTCAGTCCCTCATGCTAGAGGCTATTGCCATTCTGAAAATGACTATAGCACTTGCTGACACAGCCCACTGTTTCTTAGAGGGACAAATCCATTTTTCTTAAATAATTAGCATGCGTTCCTTGTGTCGCTTGAAGAACTGGCCTCTTTATCTTGTTGCCCAGTTTCATTTCTTTAGCTAGACTGTATACTTCAAAGGCAGAAGACATTGCTCATATGTTTATGTTGTTCTTCTGAAGTCATGACAGGGTTTTACATTGCAGCTGTCTAATAAGTACACATTCATTTTGTTTGAAAATTCAAAGGCACAGAATGTTACAGCTAAAAGGGATACTACAGTTATCACTATGTTTCAACATTTTGAATTTAATGCTTTTGGGAGGGATATGTAGTCTTCAGTTCACCAAAGTCCCCACTACTTTTGTCGACCCTGGCCACTGCCACATTTAGTTGGTCTCTGAGGCATTCGTAGCTGTCATTCTGGATAGACACCCATAAGAGACTGTGATCCAGAGGCTTTAAGTGAGTTGCCTGAAATGACGCTGAGCTACCTTAATGACATTGCCAGGCCTGACCTGAAGGCCTTATTTTTACTTATTTTTCAGAGCTCTTTTCATCTCAATATATTGCCTTCTCAAGTGATTTTTAACCTAATTATTGTTTTTGTATACCAGCCTGCTTCCTGCACCCAAATTCAGTTGTAATAAAAATCAAAGTCTACTTGTTCAAGACTAGAGCTACTACAGGGCTATTTGAGAATGCACAGTCAACACTGTAAATCAGAACATAAATACCCTTTGTAATAGATATAATAGATATAATTGGGTATGTTAACTTTGCAAAAACATTTTTGTCATGATATAGAACAATGAATCTGAACTTGTGAAATGTTTAGGTAACAGTAATAAGCTAACAACAAAACATTTTATCAGACTCTTAAAAATCACAACAAAATGAATGTCTTTTCACTCTGTGTAAAACATTCCTAGGTCAGGCTATAAAATAGTATCAAAGCCCCTATAACTGACAAGAAAAGGCTCCCATTCCTTTACTTTGTCCCTGTATCTTTTCCAGATGCTTAAAAATAAAAATAACTTATGTTTGCAGGATAGAGACACTATAATCAAAAGCATTTAACGAGAGAGAAGGGCCCACACACGCACACACACACACACACACACACACACACACACAGATTATAGGCTCATTGATTAAAAAATTAGAAAAGTTTTATGTGAACATTGGTGTCTATCCTACATCTAATACAAATCTTGCCAAGAATCTATTTTACAGTTTAAGCAATGCTATTGTTTGTACAGCATGTTTTTATACTTATACAATTATTTCCCAGACATCATCATTCTTTCTTTATATAATTTCTTAATCAGTACAATGTAATATTAGTTTGAAGAGATTAACTGAAAAATCAAAATGTTTTTTGTCCATGGCAAATAGAGCATTTCTTAGATTTATTATTTAAAAATAATTTAGTTGATACACATAAAACAACCCAAAATGTGACTTCTAGCCCTTTATTGAAGGAACAGATGCAATCTTTATCTGTTCACTACCACATTATTATGCAGACAAAGAAAAGATAAATGAGGTCTCATGTCAGTGACACAATGTGTTTATGAAAAATAAAACTACAGGAGTAAATGTTCTTAAATGGAAAAAAATGTATATAAACAAAAATTTTGAAGAAAAAACATGTTTGTGGACTCAGGAGAAGAGAAGTGAAACTGTTTTAGATCTCTTTATTTTCAGCAGAAAATCAGTCAATGGGAGGAAAAGTTGCTTGTAACACAATCTTGAAGAACTCTTAACACCTTGAGGAAGTCAAAAGGAAACCAGACAAACCACAAAGTAAAAGATACATAGCAAGGGAAGAGAGGAGCTAAATCAGGCGGGTGAAATTGCTCTGCACAAAACCTTAGAAACAATAAGCATTATGAAAATGGGCCACTTATTTTTTTTTCCGAATGCAAGAATCTTGTTTGAGGCAGTCTTTGCTCTTGAACAGAGAGCTTACATTTTCCTGTATTTGTACAAAATAGCATCCCCCTTACTTTGTACCCATAATCCTGCTTTACCTGTTTAATAGCAGTTATTTCCGCCTGATATGTATTTGTTTGTATATTGTCTAAATTTCTCCACTGGAATATAATGTCTCTAAGGTCAGGGTTTGCTGTTACAAGCCTTGTGCCTAGAACAATGTCTGACACATGGAGGTGCTCAAAAACTATTTGTTGAAAGAATGTGCATTTAGGTACTGCATTTAGATACTCTTCACTTTTTTGGTTCTACTTTTAATGATAATCTTACTGTATAATGATTGTTACTGAATGATAGACACAATATATATTCTGGTTTTAATGTGTCCCCCAAATTTCATATGTTGGAAACTTAATTCCCAATGTGGCAGTATTAAAAAGTGGGCCTTTACATACACACCATGGAATGCTATACAGCTATAAAAAATGGGTTTAACTCCTTTGCAGGGATGTGGATGAAGCTGGAAACCATAATCCTCAGCAAACTAACACAGGAACAGAAAACCAAACACTACATGTTCTCAATGGTAAGTGGGAGTTGAACAATGAGAACACATGGACACAGGGAAGGAAACAACACACACTGGGGCCTGTCGGTGGGGTGCGGTGAAGGGCAAGGGAAGGGAGAGCATTAGGACAAATACCTAATGCATGTGGGGCTTAAAATCTAGATGACGGGTTGACAGGTGCAGCAAACCACCAGGGCACACGTATACCTATAAACAAACCTGCACATTCAGCACATGTATCCCAGAACTTGTAAAATAAATTACATATATATGTATATATATGTGTGTGTGTGTACACACACACACACACTTTAGATTCAACTAAAAGTTTTTAGGTACCTACAATATTTAAGGCACTGAAATAGACATGTTAACATATTGTGATGATTAAATATGATTGTATATGTCAAAAAAGTGGGGCCTTTAAGAGGAGATTGAATCATAAAGGTTCTGCCTTCATGAATGAATTAATCCATTCATAAAGTAATGGATCAATGGGTTATCATGGGAGTGGAACTGGTGGCTTTATAAAAAGAGGAAGAGAAACCAGCAAGCATCTAGCACACTCAGCCCCCTTGTCATATGATGCCCTGTATTATCTCAGGACTCTGTAGAGTTCCCACCAGCCAGAAGGCTCTCATCAGATGTGGCCCCTCAACCTTACATTTCTCAGCCTCCATAACTGTAAAAAATAAATTCCTTTTAAAGTAAATTACCCAGTTTCAGACGCTCTATGATAAGCAATAGGAAATGGACTAATATCATCTAATATATAATTAAATATGGTATTTAGTTTAGAAAGGCAGAAATACATACCCACACACTTGATCAAAAAAATCATTCTGAGCTTTGGGCTCACCTACGTCCCTCCTGGAGACCTGGAACTAAACTGATGATTATAATTGTGAAGCCCTCAACTGCTCTGAAAGGATAATTGGGCATTTGGTATATTTAGTTTAATTGTGTGTAAAGTGAATTTAAATCTTTGAACTACAAGAAAAAATTTACAGTTTTTTAAAATAGCAGGAGGATCAGAATCATGAGTGTTGGCTATAGGAGACAATTCAGCAAACAAAATCACTAGTCTAGCACTGAGTGATAAGGATTCTTAAAATGCATAGGCATGTGTGTATTTGTGAGTTGGGTGCACAGACACACACAAACGGAGGGATGCGATTTCCTGAAACTCTCTTAAGAGGAGGTATCTTTTACAGATATCTTTAACACATTTCAAACAAATCTCAGTTGCAATGATGTAGAATCCTAAATCTGGAAGGGACTTAGATTATCATCTGATCCAGTGCTTTCCTCTTTTTCCCTTATTTTTTCCCCTGGACGTTTTAGCTTAGGGGGAAAAAAAAATCTAACAGAACAAAATACAAAACAGAAGTGGATTGTGAGCCCCAGACATTTATTCAATCAGCATCTCCTATTCTCTACCGCTTCCAAAGGTATATAACCTCATATACCTTCAGTGCCATCATCTCATCATTTTGAGTTTGATCTTTGCTTGACCACCTCAACCTTACACTTACAATCTGTTGCCCTATTCAGACACATCAAATCATTTAGAAATTCTACCCCCAAGTTGAATTGACTTTTCTCTGATTTTCCAGTTTGATAATTGTATCATTCTGGAAGCAGCCAAAGCCAGAGCCTAGCAGACCATTTCTAAAGACTTTCTTCCAAACTGAGATTGACTAATTAGTCAACATTTTAAAATTTTCATTGTACAATCGGTTATGAATCTACCTTATTCTGCTATTACCAGCCACAATCCCCTGTCACGTTCAGATGAATGAGTGATAAATGTTTTCAAGTTGAAACCAAGATATGCTACAATTATCATTCTCTTATTACAACTTTTGTAATCTTAGCAACAAAAACAAAGACGGAATATGCCAGTCATGTCTGTGAGTTCCCTGCTGCCTCCTACCAAGTACATTTACTTTATAGAATGATTAAAAAATTGTTCAGAACATCTACTATAGAATTTTGCTCAGGATTGATGTCAACCACACTGCCCTATTTTTCATCGAATTTTTGTGTATGCTGTAAATACTGCTTAATAACAGCAAAGCTTGAAATTAATTCCTATGTCTTTCTTTCTCTGAATAATTCAAAACTCTAATATATTATTTCACCTGTTAGTATTTTCCTTCAAGGTGATATTTTATATTCACAAAATACAAGCTATTAGTTATGGCAAATTTCATTATAGTCTAGAGTTATAAAAGTTCTCAATTATCTTAAATGGTTAAGAAAACTGTAAAGAGCAGTTTTCAGAACAAAGTCAGAAGCTGTGAGCAGTGTCAGCAATATCAGGACAGTATCAGCAACAATCTCAGATAATGATTACTTTTGATGGGAGTGTATTTCTTTCAATCTCAACAGATAACATTTTTTAAAAACACCCTTTTAATAATACTCCCCACAGTATTCACATGTAATACAAGTTTGGCCACAGGAACTCAATAGTCAAAGAAAATTATATCATTTCGGCAATATACAGGCTGATAAAAATGTCAATGGCTGCTTCATTGCTTTGATATACAGTAACTCTCACTTTGATTTTGTGACCATGATCCCAGGGTTTCTCCCTCTGCTGCTGTTTGTCAGGTTTCATTTGTCATATCCTGAATTTTGAGGTCATTGTCTTTGACAACCAGTTTTAGAATAACATTAATACAATTTTTTTCTTGTTTAGTATAATTAAACTTTCACTTGTGCGTTTTATTTTCTAAAACCAAACAGATTGCAGTGAGTTCTTAAGCTTTGATTGTATTGTCAAGGAAGAGAGTTTTAAATTAGAAAGGAATATCTGATGCTACGAAATGGGAAAGAGAAAGGGAGTACTTTATTAAATAATACCTCCTTAAATGTATGTGTATTGGATTATATATTTCAAATACATTAAGGAAAGAATATGAGAATTTCAGGGTGCTTATTAAAATGTAGATTTGGGGTTCTTCTGAAACCTAACTCTGAGGACGAGGCTTTATTTATTTATTCACTCATTCATTCATTCATTCATTCTTTTCTCGGCTCACTGCAACCTCCACCTCCCAGGTTCAAGCGATTCTCCTGCCTCAGCCTCCTGAGTAGCTGGGACTACAGGCGGGTGCCACCATGCCCAGGCCGGGCATGTAGAAATAATATTCTTTTTCAGTTATTCTTGAAAAAGAATAATTACAGGCTGATAAAATTGGCTACAACATAGAATTTCTTTGTCTCCTCACAGAGACCAATTGATTGACAGCAAAATGAGAACAGCCTGGAAGCAGCCCAGTGATGAGTTATACCCATAGCCTATGGGACAGGGATTTTTCTGTGGAAAAGGCCAAATGACATGATGGTTGAAAGTATAAAGCAGCCTCCTAACAGCAGTTGTGATATTACCATTTATTGGGACAACTTCATCACAGTCTGTCTGTCTGTCTGTCAGAGGTAACTGAACATTTCTTTACTCCATAATTAATTATTAGATGCTGTGGAAAGAAAAGATTATGTTAGGCTTTGAGTGCTAGAAAATAAGAAAAACTAGAGTCCCATTTCTCAAAGTGTCACAGACTGAAAGGGTGAAATAAAGCATTGATTTCATTTCGACACATGAGATAGCAGAAAGTTAACCTTTTTTCTGATTTATCTCACTCTTTTTCAGGGCCAGGATCTGGCATTCTTTTATTTCCAGGGAAATTCTGAGATACCAAGCCCTGAGTTTTGTATGACTTTCAAGCTTTGAATATCTTATGTGTGCTTATCAGAGTCAAGAGATGGTTTTCATGGTATTTAGAAGTCCTTAGCCCAAATTTTTCTCTCTTTTCTTCTGCCTAAGATGAAGAATAGCCTTATTTGGTATTTCAGAGGTTTGACATTGCTCATTACACTTTTTCTTCTGTTGTGTGGCCAATTATAACCTTGCCTGAAGCCCAAGAATTGTAGGTTTCAGTTGTATTGAGAGCAGTTGCAGGGAAAATTGCATAATGTAGCAAAGCAGACAAGAGGGGGGTGAGTGGCCTGAGCCCCAGCTTTATCTCTGTTCTATCACTTGCTGATTGGGTGGTTTGGGGAGTAACACTTCAATTTTCTGAGACCCAGTGTCTTCATTTGTAAAATGAGCAATTTGGACCAGGTCATTTCAAAGGTACCTTTAGGCATAAACATTGGAACATTATTCTGAGAAGCTAAAAATTAGAAAATCTGTTCTCACTTCATATCACACCTACTGGTATCACACCTAATAGGCAGAGAAAGAATATTCCTTTTTAAATTAAAAATCAGAACTGAATCTAAACAAATCTTCTGTTTCTTTCTTTATACAAAGAATTTTCAATCATTCCATTCTTTTTTCATGTTGTGTTTTTCTTGACATCTGAATCTTTTCCAGGATTGACAAAACACTGACTATCACACCTATTTTGACGAGTTTTTCAATTGTTTCCCTTCCATAAGATACCTTGTATAATTTTCAAATTTGCAGAAGTAGAGAGATAAGTACGATACGCAAAGTAGCCTACCAAGGTAAGTGAAAAGTATAAATTGAAAAACCAAAGTAATAAACATTATAAACATAAAATGTACACTGACCTAAATTAAAACAAGGTAGACATTTTGTGGATTGGATTTCCATCAAACTCATTAACAGCTTTCTTTAGTTTTTGTTGGAGAAAAACATAGATGTACTCCTAAGGTATTCTCATAGTACTACTAAAGTTATTAAAATCTAATGAACATTACACCAATTTTGGAAAAGGAGAAGTGAACAAATCTTTGTCTTTCTTAAACTTCTCAAGCTTCAGCTGACTTATCTGCAAGATAAAAATAATACTGCTACCTACCTCATGGCTTGTTATAAGGACTGAAAGTAATAATGCAAATAAACCTCTACTTGGTTTGCATTAATGGCTTATAAGTTTTCTGAGCTAGTCATAATGCTTGTTGCTATACATACTTTATTTCTTTTCATTCTACAAGTGATGTTTTGAGTAATATTTTGGAATGAGAATTTTTATCTTTTTTTCAAGAGAAAAAAACAGAATCAAAGAACTGAAGGTTCTTAATCAATGCCATACAATACAAAGTGGTTAAGGTTGGAATCGTCCTAAGGTCTACATGGCTTTTAGGCACTTGATTTTCTTGGGATCCAAGCCAAATGTGTAAGCTTTAAAATGCTTGTTTTAAGTTCATAGGAGAATATTGACTTGGTAACTCAGCATGAAGAAATAATGTTACTGGCTTTCATGTATAGAGGAGTAATTAAAATTTATTGTGATTTTGAAAATTAACTGAGCCCCAAATGAATGTTAGTTTTTAAAGTGATCTTTCTGGGAGGCTTCCATTTTCCAGAGTATTTTGAGATTGCCAACTCAAATAGTGATCCAAGTCAACTGGTTTGATTATTTGAGTCACATCTCTTATTTTATTTTTAAAGAAAATATTGTTTTAATCAATTTGTTTATCCACTATATTAGCTTCTGGCTCTTTCCAAAGAATAAAATCATCCCCCAAAAGATCAATACTCTTTGATCTTAAATCTATTAAAAAGAATATAGGTAGGCTTGAAATATATCTAGATGTATGGATCCTAATATTATTTTAAGTAATGACACAATTTGGAGTACAGCCATGGTCACTTAACAATAGGAACTTTCTCTGAGAAGTGTGTCATTAGGCAGTTTCATCATTGTGTAAACATCATACACCATACTTACACAACCTACGTGGTATAGTGCACTGCACGCCAAAGCTGTATGGTATCGCCTGTTGCTCCTAGGCTACAGGCCTGTATAGCATGTTACTGTACTGAATGCTGCAGGCAATCGTAACACAGTAACAAGTGAGGTATATCTTGGAGACATTGCTGGTTCAGTCCAGACCATCACAATAAAGCAAATAAAGCAAGCCACACAAATTTTTTGGTTTTCCAATGCATATAAGTTATGTTTGCCCTATACTGTAGTTTATTAAGTGTGCAATGGAACTATGTCTAAAACAACAATGAAAATACATTAATTTAAAAATACTTTATTGCTAAAAAATGTTAAGTAACATCGGAGCCCTCAACAAGTCATAATCTTTTGGCTTGTGGTGGGTCTTGCCTTGATTGAGATGGCTGTTTACTGATTAAGATGGTGGAAGATTTCTCTGAGCATGAGATATTGTTTGATAGCATTTACCCACAGTAGAACTTCTTCCAAAATTGGAGTCAATCCTCTTAAATCCTGCCACTGCTTTATCAACTAAATGTATGTAGTAGTCTAAATTCTTGGTGGTCATTTCAACAATATTTACAACATCTTCACCAGGACTAATTTCCATTTCAAGAAACAACTTTCTTTGCTCATCCATAAGAAGCAACTCCTCATCCATTCAAGTTTTATCATGAGATTGCAGAGATTCAATCACATCTTTAAGATCCACATTAAATTCTAGTTGTCTTGCTATTTCCACCAAATCTGGAGTTACTTTCTGCACTGAAGTCTTAAACTCCTGAAAGCCATCCATGAGAGTTAAAATTGGTTTTTTCTAAATTCCTGTTAATGTTAATATTTTTACCCCCTTCCATGAATCACAAGTATTCTTACTGGCATATAGAATCATATGCAGAAGGCTTTCAATTTACTTTGCCCAGATCCATCAGAAGAATCACTATCTATTGCAACTGTAGCCTTACTACATGTCTTGTCTTGTCTTTCTTGTTTTTTTTGTTTTTTTTTTTTTTTTTTGAGACAGAGTTGCTCTGTTGTGCAGGTTGGAGTGCAGTGGCATGATCTTGGCTCACTGCAATCTCTGCTTCGTGGGTTAAGGCAATTCTCATGCCTTAGCCTCCCGAGTAGTTGGGATTACAGGCATGTGCCACCACACCCAACTAATTCTTGTATTTTTAGTAGAGATAGGGTTTCACTATGTTGCAAGGCTAGTCTTGAACTCCTGGCCTCAAGTTTTCCTGCCTTGGCCTCCCAAAGTGCTGGGATTACAGGTGTGAGCTACCCCGTCCGGCCATTAAATGTATTTCTTGAACCATAAGACTTAAAAGTCACAATTACTCATTAATTCATAGGCTGCAGAATGGTTGCTATGCTAGCAGACATTAAAACAGCACTTATATTTCTCCATAAGACCTCTTGGGAGACCAGGTATATTGTTGGTGCGCAGTAATATTTTTAAAGAAGTCTCAATGGTGGGCTTAAAATTTTCAGTAAACCATGCTATAAACAGATGTGCTGTCATCCAGGCTTTGTTATTCAGTTAACAGAGCACAGACAGAATAGATGGAATATCATTCCTAAGTGCTTTAAAATTTTCAGAATGATAACTGAGCATTGGCTTCCACTTAAAGTCACCAGCTACATTAGCCACTAAGAAGAGAGTCTATCTTTGAAGCTTTTAAACTAAGTGTTTAGTGTAGACACTTTCATCACTTACCTTAGCTAGATCTTCTGGATAACATGCTGCAGCTTCTATGTCAGCACTTCATGCTTCATTTTGCACTTTTATTTTACACAGATGGCATCTTTCCTTAACCCTTATGAACCAACCTCTGTTAGATTCTAACTTTTTTTTCTGAAGCTTCTTCACCTCTCTCATCCTTTATAGAATTGAAGAGAGTTAGGACCTTGCTCTGGATTAGGCTTTGACTTAAGCAAATATTGTAGCTGGTTTGATCTTCTATCCATATCAACAATAAAGCTGTTTTACTTTCTTATTCTTTTTTAAAAAAATTTTTTTTTATTTTACAAAAGTGTGGAATGCTTCACTAATTTGCATGTTATTGTTACCCAGGACCGTGATAATCTTCTCTGTACCATTCCAATTTTAGGATATGGGCTGCTGAAGCAGGCACACTTTCATATTATTCCTCCGTTCACTGAAGTAGGTCTTTTAATTTCTTTCAACAACTTTTTCTTTGCATTTATAGCTTGACTAACTGTTTGGCAAAGAGGCCAAGCCTTCAGCCTGTCTTGGCTTTTGATATGCCTTCCTCACTAAACTTAATTATTTCTAGCTTTTTATTTAGAGTGAAATATGTGTGACTCTTCCTTTCCCTTGAACTATTGGAGGCAATTGTAAGGTTTTAATTGAATAATTTCAAAATTATTGAGTCTTAAGAAATAGGGAGGCCCACGGAGAGGGAAAGAGATGTGGGAACTGTCAGTCAGTGGAGCAGTTGCAACACACACATTTATCAATTAAGTGTTTCATCTTATTTTTTTATCATGCATTTTATCCATCCATCCATCCATCCATCCATAAGTTATTGGGGTAGAGGTGGTATTTGGTTACATGAGTAAGTTCTTCAGTGGTGATTTGTGAGATTTCAGTGCATGCATTACCCAAGCAGTATACACTGTGCCCTATATGTAGTCTTTTATCCCTCACTCCCTTCCCCTCTTCTCCACAAGTCCCCACAGTCCATTGTATCATTCTTATGCCTTCGTGTCCTCATAGCTTAGCTCGCACGTATCCGTGAGAACATATGATGGCTGGTTTTACATTCCTGAGTTACTTCACTTAGAATAAATAATAATCTCCATTGTCATCCAGGTCACTTCAAATGCTGTTAATTCATTCTTTTTTATGGCTGAGTAGTTTTCCATTGTATATATGCAATACTTTGCCATGTTGCAAGGCTGGTCATGGACTCCTGGCCTCAAGTGATCTGCCTACCTTGGCCTTCCAAAGTGATAGGATTACAGGTGTGAGCCTGGGGTGTGTGTGTGTGTGTGTGTACCTCACAGTTTCTTTATCCACTCCAAACTTGTTGATTGATGGGCATTTGGATTCGTTCCATGATTTTACTATTGTGAATTGTGCCACTATAAACATGAGTGTGCAAGTAACTTTTTCAAATAATGACTTATTTTCCTCTGGGTAGGTACCCAGTAGTGGGATTGATGGATGAAATGGTAGTTCCACTTTTAGTTCTTTAAGGAATCTCCACACTATTTTACATAGTGGTTGTACTAGTTTACATTCCCACCAGCAGTGTAAAGGTGTTCCCTGTTCCCTGCATCCATGCCAACATCTGCTGTTTTTTGATTTTTGATTATGGCTATGCTTGTAGGAGTAAGGTGGTATTGCTTTGTGGTTTTGATTTCCATTTCCCTGATCATTAATTATGTTGAGCATTTTTTCTTTTCTTTTTTTAAAATTTTAAGTTCTGGGATACATGTGCAGAATGTGCAGGTTATGTAGGTATACACGTACCATGATGGTTTGCTGCACCCATCAACCAGTCATCTACATTAGGTATTTGTTCTTGCAGTCGATCTGGAACTAAAATTTACAGTGCAAGCTTCCCAACATGGTACTGTCTGGAGCTGCAGTCTATCCTGCCTCCCTTCCACCCTGATGATCTAATATCAATTTTTCATCTTATCTAGGTGCAATTTGTGGCATCCCAAAACAATTATCATAGTAACATTAAAAATCAATGATCACATATCACCATGACAGATATAATGAAACAGTTTGAAGTACTGTGAGAATTACAAGTGTGACATTGAGACACACAGTGGACCCATGTTGTTGGCAAAATGATGCAAATAGACTTACTTGGTGCAGATTTGCCACAAATTTTCTGCAAAAAATGCAGTATCTGCAAAGCAATGAAATGCAAAGTGCAATAAAATGAGAAATGCCTGTATTTGTATATCTAAACATTGAAAAGGTACTGTAAAGATGTGATATGACTGAGCCCTAACCAGGTGTGCAGTTTTTTCTTCCTTCCTGGGCATCTCGCCACCTACCTGAGCCCACAGTGCAGCCTGCTCGGCTCTCATGTTTAGGAGCTCAAGCCTGCGACAATGGTGTGCATTCCTTGTATCATTCCACTTCTGGTCTGGATCTATAAAAAAATCCCTGGATTCATCCCTATACCCTCTGATTTACCATTTTTTAATTCATATGTGGCCTAGAAAAACTACACAAAGATCCAGTGATAGAAATAAAGGCAAAGTAGACTGCAAGGGTACAAACATGAATGGATTACCAACAAAAGTATCAACAGAAATCTCTGATAAGAAGACTAAAGCAATTTCCCCAAAGGATCTCATTGTTTTAAAAATAGAGGTGATAATAGGAGCACTTTCTTTGTAGTTGTCTCTGACTTTTCTCTGTGAGACCAGAATTCAGTTTAGATATTTATCTGATACTAATCAGGATATACATGGTGCCTGTATTTAAAATGTAGTTAGCTATATTTAATCATTTCATTTCTGAGTTCCTTTTTCATTAATGTAGGTTTTGTTTCTATTATTGCTGTTTTAATATGATTAAATAAAAAGTTTGTGCCAGTAGACAGCTTTTAGTAAATCAGTACTTAAAAACCTTTCGCTCTCTGTAATTGAATCCTATGAATTTGACTGCTGTATACTCAAATCTCTTTGAGATCTTCTCATTTGAGTGGAGTATAATTTTACTGTGAACAGTGCAGTGAGACTGTGCAGCAAAATGAATGGTAAAGTTTTGGAAATGATGTGAAAAATAGAGATATAATTACTGTTCAGTACAGTAGGGCAGCTTGCTTATGAGAGTAGCAATTACTATTTATTGCTGCAAGAAAGATAAAAAAGGTAAGGAAATAGAGGAAACTTCTTTGAAAAATGAAACATCTTTTACATAACTGTCTTATGCAAATTCTAATCCATGTTGCATTCCTTTCTATTCCTACAATTGTATTAAACATTGAGTTTAAAAACAATGTGGTTGGAAAGTTTAAAAATGGTACAACTGTATAAAGCACTTACAGTAAATGGGGCTTGCAAGACTGGCAGTTGCTCTGGGTGGGCCAGTGAGTGAGTGGTTAATAGACATTTAGTTTGCTTCCAGCTCTTGGCTGTTGTGAATAATGCTGCAGTAGATGTGGCAGTGAAGGTATCTCTTTGATATACTGATTTGCTTTCCTTTGGGTATATACCTAGCAGTAGGATTGCTGGATCGTGTGGTAGTTCTATTACAGCTTTTGGAGGACGTTCCAAACTGTTCTCCATAGTCATTGTACTAATTTACATTCTTACTGACAGTGTACAAGGGTTCCCTTTTCTCCATATCCTCAGCAGCATTTGTTATTGCATGGCTTTTGGATAAAAACTATTTTAACTGGGGTGAGATATCTCATTATAGTTTTGATTTGCATGTCTCTGATGATCATGACGTTGAGCATTTTTTCATGTGCCTGTTTACCATGTGCATGTCTTCTTTTGAGAAATGTCTATTCAGATCTTCTGCCTATTTTAAAATTGGATTATTAGATTTTTAGATTTTATCCTGTACAGATGTATATTCTGGTTATTACTCCATTGTCGATGGAGAGTTTGCAAATATTTTCTCCCATTTTATGGATTGGCTCTTTGTTGATTTGCTTTCTTTGCTGTGCAGAAGTTTTTGAACTTGATATTATCCAATTTGCTCATTTTTGCTTTGGTTGCCTGTGCTTGTGGGGTTTACTCAAGAAAACTTTTTCCAGTCCAATGTGCTGGAGAGTTACATCAATGTTTTCCTATAGTAGTTTCATAGTATGAGGTCTTATATTTGAGTCCTTAATCCATTTGGATTTGATCTTTGTATAGCAAGAGATAGGGGACTGGTTTTATTCACACACACACACACACACACACACACACACACACTCACACTCCATGGAATACTACTCAGCCATAAAAAAAGACAGCCTAAAAAATGGGATTCTTATCTGCTGTAGAGGAAGAGCTGAAACTGTGGAAAATCAGACACAATCTCTTAACATGTGAATGGCTGACCTACAACAAAAGGTTCATGCACAGACTCGCCAGGTTATCTATTGCTAAAGTGAGGGCATTGACTGGAAAAGAATGGGACCTTGCAACTTGGAATGGTGACGTGTGGGAGGACCCTGATGAAGCTGGGGACACTGCGCTTGTAAACTCTGATGAACCTTTTTCTTTGCCAGAAGAAACAGCTTCTTCTACCCCAGTAGTGGCTACATCCCCTCCCCAACCCATGCTACCATCAGCCATTCCACCTTTGTCGCAGAAGATAAACCCTGTGCTGCCTGAGGCAACAGCGATGCCTTCCTCTGAGGTAGTTTCCAGGCAAGATAATGTTGATTCTCCTCTGGATCCATCCCCAACATTCCTTTTTGCTTCTAGACCTATAACTCACTAAAGTCTGGTGAGCCCCTAGAGGTGAGGTTCAGAGTACTTATGATCCACGAGGAGGTGCACAACACTTGAAAAGAACTACTTGAGTTTTCTAATTTATGTAAGCAGAAATCTGGAGAACAGTCACGGGGAGTGTGGAGATTAGTGCCACCATCAAGGACTTGAAAGACACACGGGTGGTGATTCCTACCACATCCCCATTCAACTCTCCCATTTGGCCTGTGCAGAAGACAGATGGAACTTGCAGAATGATAGTGGATTATCATAAGCTTAACCAAGTGATTATTCCAGTTGCAACTACTGTACCAGATGTGGTTTCATTGCTTGAGCAAATAAACACATCTCCTTGTACCTCGTATGCAGCCATTGATTTGGAAAACGCCTTTTCCTCCATTCCTGTCCATAAGGGCCACCCGAAGTAATTTGCCTTCAGCTGGCAAAGCCAGTAATATACCGTTACTGTCCTACTTCAGGGATATAAACCCTCTGGTTTTGTGTCATAATCTTATTTGAAGAGACCTTGATTGCTTTTGCTTCCACAAGATATCACACTGGTCTATTACATTGATGACATTATGTTGATTGGATCCAGTAAGCAAGAAGTAGCAAACGCACTGGACTTATTGGTGAGACATTTGTGTGCCAGAGGATGGGAAATAAATCTGACTAAAATTCAGGGACCTTCTACCTCAGTTACATTTCTAGGGGTCCAGTGGTGTGGGGCCCATTGAGATATTCTTTCTAAGGTAAATGATAAGTTGCTGCATTTGGCCCCTCCTACAACAAAGAAAGGCAATATGCCTACCTAGTGGGCCTATTTGGATTTTGGAGGCAACACATTCCTCATTTGGGTGTGTTACTCCTGTCCATTTTATCAAGTGACCTGAAAGGCTGCCAGTTTGGAGTGGGGTCCAGACTGGGAGAAGGGTCTGGAACAGGTCCAGGCTGTTACACAAGCTGCTCTACCACTTCAGCCATAAGACCCACAAGATCCAATGGTACTTGGGGTGTCAGTGGCAGATAGGGATGCTGTTTGGAGCCTTTGGCAGACCCCCATAGGTGAATCACAGCAGAGGCCTCTGGGATTTTGGAACAAGGTCCTGCCATCTTCTGCAGATAAACACTTTCCTTTTGAGAGACAGCTCTTGGCCTGTTACTGGGCCTTGGTGGAAACTCAACATTTGACTAGGGGCATCATGTCACCATGCAACCTGAACTGCCTGTCATGAACTGGGTGCTTTCTGACCCATCTAGCCATAAAGTGGGTTGTGCACAGAAGCATTCCATCATCAAATGAAAGTGGTATATACATGATCAGGCTCAAGCAGGTCCTGAAGGCACAAGTAAGTTACATTAGGAAGTGGCTCAAATACCCATGGTCTCTACTCCTGCTACCCTGCCTTCTGTCTCCCAGCCTGCACCAGTGGCCTCATGGGAGTTCCCTATGATCACTTGACAGAGTAAGAGAAGACTAGGGCCTAGTTCACAGAGGGCTCTGCACGATATGCAGGCACCACCCAAAAGTGGACAGCTGCAGCACTACAGCCCCTTTCTAGGACATCCCTGAAGGACTGTGGTGAAGGGAAATCTTTCCCATGGGCAGAACTTAGAGCAGTGAAACTGGTTGTGCACTTTGCATGGAAGGAGAAATGATCAGATATGTGATTATATACTGATTCATGGGCTGTAGCCAATGGTTTGGCTAAATGGTCAGGAACTTGGAAGAAGCATGATTGGAAAATTGGTGACAAATGTGGGAAAGAGATATTTGGATGGACCTCTCTGGGTGGTCAAAAAGTGTAAAGATGTTTGTATCTCATGTGAGTGCTCACAAAAGGCGTGACCTCAGGAGAGGATAATTTTAATAATCAAGTGGATAAGATGACCCATTCTGTGGATACCACACAGCCTCTTTCCCAAGCCTCCTCTGTCATCACCCAATGGACCCATGAACAAAGTGGCCATGATGGCAGGGATGGAGGTTAGACATCGGCTTAGCAACATGGACTTCCACTTACCAAAACTGACTTGGCTACAGTCTCTGCTGAGTGCCCAATTTGCCAGTGGCAGATTTCAACACTAAGCCCTCGATATGGTACCATTCCTTAGGATGATCAGTCTGCTACTTGGTTGCAGGTTGATTATGTTGGACCTCTTCCATTATGGAAAGAGCAGAGGTTTGTCCTCACTGCAATAGATGTTTACTCCGGATGTGGGTTTGCCTATCCTGCACACAATGCTTCTGCCAAGACTACCATCTGTGGACTCACAAAATGCCTTATCCACTATCATGGTATTCCACACAGCATTGCCTCTTTATGGCTAAAGAAGTGTGGCAGTGGGCTCTTGCTCATGGAATTCACTTGTCTTACCATGTTCCCCATCATCTTGAAAAAGCTGGATTCATAGAATGGTGGAATGGCCTATTGAAATTACAATTACAATGCCAACTAGGTGGCAGTACTTCTGCATTGCTGGGGCAAAGTTCTCCAGAATGTCGTGTATGCTCTGAATCAGCATCCAATATACAGTGCTGTTTCTCCCATAACCAGGATTCATGGGTCCAGGAATCAAGGGGTGGAAGTGGAAGTGGCACCACTCACCATCACCCCTAGTGATCCACTAGCAACATTTTTGCTTCTGTTCCTGTGACATTACATTTTTCTGGCCTAGAGGTCTTAGTTCCAGAGGGAGGAACACTGCCACCAGGAGACACAACAACAATTCCGCTAAACTGGAAGTTAAGATTGCCACCTGGACACTTTGGGCTCCTCCTACCTTTAAGCCAACAGGCTAAGAAGGGAGTTACAGTGTTGGCTGGAATGGCTGACCCAGACTATCAAGATGAAAGCAGTCTACTACTCCAAAAGGGCGGTAAGGAAGAGTATGCGTGGAATAAAGGCGGTCCCTTGGCGTCTCAGTATTACTGTGCCCTGTGATTAAGGTCAATTGGAAACTACAACAGCCCAATCCAGGCAGGACTATAAATGACACAGACCCTTCAGGAATGAAGGTTTGGGTCACCCCACTGGGAAAAAACAACAACAAAAAAAAACAAGAACTGCTGAAGTGCTTGCTGAAGGCAAAGGGAATGCAGAATGGGTAGCAGAAGAAAGTATTCATCGCTACCAGCTAAGATCACATCACCAGTTGCAGAAATGACTGTAATTGTCTTGAGTATTTCCTCCTCCTCTTGTTAAAAATGTGTCTGTAGATATAAACACTTATACTAAGAAGCTATCTTCATTTTATTTCCTTTTTCCATTATCATGTGACATAAGATTTATTGACTTCAAATCAGCATTTAAATATTGTTAATTTTATGTAATAGCATTGGATTGGGGATTGGTGCATTTCTTGTATAAAAGATAGTTGTTCCATGTTGGGCATAATTATGACTTTATTATTGTCTTTATTTGAAGATTAGGTATGATCTTAGGAGGTGTGTATGGGTTCAAGTTGACAAGGTATGGACTTGTTATGTTTAGTACTGAGTGTAAACTTGACTGAAGGATGCAAAGTATTGATCCTGTGTCTGTAAGGGTGCTGTCAAAAGGGATTAACATTTGAGTTAGTGGGCTAAAAACAACAGACCCACTCATAATCTGGGGTGGGCACCCTCTAATCAGCTGCCAGTGTGGGCAGAATAAAAAGCATGCCAAAGAACGTGAAAAGTCTAGACTAGCTTAGCATCCCAGCGTTCATCTTTCTCTTGTGCTGGATGCTTCCTGCCCTTAAACATTGGACTCCAAGTTCTTCAGCTTTGGGTTTTGGACTGACTTCCTTGCTCCTTAGCTTGCAGATGACCTATTGTGGGACTTTGTGATCATGTGAGTTAATACTCCTTATTAAACTCTCATATATACATATATATTTATATGGGAGTTTAATATATATATTACAGCTAATATATTACAGCTGTGTAATAGGAGATTATATATATATATATATATATATATATATATCTCCTATTAGTTCTGTCCCTCTAGAGAACCCTGACTAATACATGGATCCATTTCATTCTTCCACACGTGGCTTGCCAATTATCCCAGCACCATTTGTTGAATAGGGTATCCTTTCCCCACTTTTTGTTTGATTTGTCAAAGATCAATTGAGTGTAAGTATTTGGCTTTATTTCTGGATTCTCTATTCTGTTCCATTGGTCTATGTGTCTATTTTTATATCAGTAATATACTGTGCTGGTGACTATAACCTTGTAGTATAGTCTGAAGTCAGGTAATGTGATGCCTCCAGATTTGTTCTTTCTGCTTAGTCTTGCTTTGGCTATGTGGGCTCCTTTTTGGTTCCATATACATTTTAGGACTTGTTTTTCTTTTAGTTCTGTGAAGATTATGATGGTATTTTGTGGGAATCGCATTGAATTTGTAGATTGCTTTTAACAGTATGGTTTTTTTCAAAATATTGTTTCTACCCATCGATGATCATGTGACGTGTTTCCATATGTTCATGTCATCTATAATTTATTTTAGCTGTGTAGTGGAGATCTTTCACCTTCTTGGTTAGGTATATTCCATATATATATATATATATATATATGGAATATATATATATGGAATATACATATATATGTATATGGAATGTATATATATCTATATGTGTGTGTATATAGATATATGTATATTCCATATATATATGTATATGGAATGTGTATATATATCTATATACACACACATTTGTGCAGCTGTGTAAAAGAGGTTGAGTTTTTTGATTCTCAGCTTGTTCACTGTTGGTGGAGAGCAGTGCCACTCATTTATGTACATTAATTTTGTACTCTGAACCTTTATTAGTTCTAGGAGCTTTTGGGATGAGTCTTTAGGATTTTCTAGCTGTATGTTCACATCATTGGCAAACATCACAGTTTCACTTTCTGTTTACCTATTTGGATGCCCTTTTTTTCTTTCTCTTGTATGATTGCTCTGGCTAGGACTTCCAGTGCTATTTTAAATAGAAGTGGTAACAGCAGGCATTTTTGACTTATTTCAGTCCTCAGAGGGGAATGTTTTTAACTTTTTCCCATTCACTATAATGTTGACTGTGGGTTTGTCATGCATGGCTTTTATTACCTTAAGGTATGTACCTTCTGTGCTGATTTTGCTGAGGGTTTTAATCATAAAGGATGTTCGATTATGTCAAAATGCTTTTTTCTGTGTCTATTGAGATGATCACATGATTTTTGTTTTTAATTCTGTTCATATGGTGTATCACATTTATTAACTTGCATATGTTAAACCATCCCTGCATCTTTGGTATGAAACCCACTTGATCATGGTGGATTATCTTTTTGATACGTTGTTGCTTTTGGTTAGCTAGTATTTTGTTGAGAATTTTGTGTCTATGGTCATCAGGCTATTAGTCTGTAGTTTTCATTCATTCATTCATTTTTTTTTTTTGTTTTTATATTCTTTCCTGGTTTTGGTATTAGGGTGATACTGGCTTCATAGAATGATTTGGAGAGGATTTCCTTTTTCTTTATCTTGTGGAATAGTGTCAATAGGATTGGTACCAATTCTTCTTTGAATGTCTGATAGAATTCAACTATGAATTTGTCTGGTCCTGGACTTTTTTTTGGTTGGCTTTTTAAAACAATTACCATTTCAATTCTGCTGCTTATTATTGGTCTGTTCAGAATTTCTATTTTTTCCTGGTTTAATCTAGAAAGGTTGTGTATTTCTAGAAATGTATCCATCTCTTCTAGGTTTTCTAATTTGTCTGTGTAAAGGTATTCATAGTAGCCTTGAATGGTCTTTTGTATTTCTGTGTTATTGGTTGTAATATCTGTCATCTTGTTTCTAATTGAGCTTATTTGGATCTCTTTCTTCTTGGCCATTCTTGCTAATGGTCTATCAATTTTATCTTTTCCAAGAACCAGCTTGTTGTTTCATTTATCTTTTGTATTTTTTTGTTTCAGTCTCATTTAGTTCTGCACTGATCTTTGTTATTTCTTTTCTTCTGTTGGGTTTGGTTTGTTCTTGTTTCTTTGTTTCTTAAGGTGTGAACTTAGGTCATCTTGTTGTGCTCTTTCAGACTTTTTGATGTGGGCCTTTAGGCTATGAACTTTCCTCTTAGCCCTGCTTTTGCTGTATCCCAGAGGTTTTGATAGGTTGTGTCACTATTATCATTCAGTTCAAATAATTTTTTAATTTCCATCTTGATTTTATTGTTGACCCAGTGATCATTCAGAAGCAGATTATTTAATTTCCATGTATTTGCATAGTTTTGAGGGTTCCTTTTGGAGTTAATTTTCAATTTTATTCCATTGTGGTTTGAGAGAGTACTTGATATAATTTTGATTTTCTTGAAATTTATTGAGACTTTTTTGTGACCTACTATATAACTATCTCAGAGAATGTTCCATGTGCTGATGGATAGAATATATATTCTGCAGTTGTTCAGTAGAATGTTCTGTAAATATCTGTTAAGCCCATTTGTTCTAGAATATAGTTTAAGTCAATTATTTCTCTGTTGACTTTGTCTTGATGACCTAATACTGTCTGTGGAGTATTGAAGTTCCCCACTATAATCGTGTTGCCACTCTCTCTCATTTGTTAAGTCGAGTAGTAATTGCTTTATAAATTTGGAATCTCCAGTGTTAACGTGCATATATATTTAGGATTGTGATATTTTCCTGTGAACTATTTCTCTTATTGTATAATGTCCCTTTTTGTATTTTTTAACTGTTGTTGCTTTAAAGTCTGTTTTGTCTGACATAAGAATAGCTACTCCTGCTTGCTTTTGGTGTCCATTTGCATGGAATATCTTTTTCCATTTCTTTACCTTACGTTTATGTGAGTCCTTATGTGTTAGGTGAGTTTCTTAAAGACAGCAGATAATTGGTTGGTGGATTTATATCCATTCTGCCATCTGTATCTTTTAATTGGAGAATTTAGGCTATTTACATTCAATGTTAGTATTGAGACATTAGGTACTGTTTTATTTTTCCTGCTAGTTGTTGCTGGAATATGTTTTTCTTTTAAATTGTGTTATAGTTTTATAGGTCTTGTGAGAGTTATGCTTTAATGAGGTTCTATTTGGTATATTTTAGGTCTTATTTCAAGATTTACAACTCCTTTATTTCTTAAAGTGCTGGCTTGGTAGTAGCATATATTCTCTCTGCTTTTGTATGTCTGAAAAAGCCTATCTCTCCTTCATTTATGAAGCTTTATTTCACTGGATACAAATTTCTTGGCTGATAATTATTTTGTTTAAGTAGGCTAAAGATAGGATCCCAAACCCTTCTGGCTTATAGAGTTTCTGCTGAGAAATTTGCTATTATTCTAATAGGTTTTTCTTTTTAGGTTATCTGATCTTTTTGCCTCACAGCTGTTAAAAGTCTTTCCTTTGTCTTGACTTTAGATAACCTGAAAACAATGTGCCTAGATAATAATATTTTTGTGATGAATTTCACAGGTGTTTTTTGAGCTTCTTGTATTTTGACGGTCTCTAGCAAGACCAGGAAAGTTTTCCTTGATTATTCCCTTTAATAAGTTTTCCAACCTTTTAGATTTCTCTTCTTTCACAGGAGCATCTATTATTCTTATGTTGGGTTGTTTAACATAATCTCATATTTCTTGGAGGCTTTGTTCATTTTTAAAATTATTTTTTTTCTTTGCCAGATTGGATTAATTTGAAAGCCTTGTCTTCAAACTCTGAAGCTCTTTCTCCTACTTGTTCTAGTCTATTGTTGAAACTTTCTAATATATTCTGTATTTCTCTAAGTGTGTCTTTAATTTCCAGAAGTTGTGGGGTTTTTTTTGTTGTTGCTTGTTTTTCCTTTATGGTATCTATTTCTCTGGAGAGTTTTTTATTTATATTCTGTATTGTTTTAAACATTTCTTTTAAGTTGATTTTTAACTTTCTCTGGTACCTCCTTAGTGGTTTTATAATCAGCCTTCTGAATTCTTTATCTGGCAATTCAGAGATTTACTCTTGGTTTGGATCCATTGCTGGAGAGCTAGTGTGATCTTTTGGAGATTGTTATGGAACTTTGTTTCTTCATATTATCAGAATTACTTTTATGGTTCCTCTTATTGGGTAGACTGTTGCAGTGGAAAGATCTGGAACTCAAAGGCTTCTGTTTAGATTATTTTGTCCCATGGGTTGATCCTTTGATGTGGTGCTCTCTCCTTCCCCTAGGGAGGGGGCTTCCTGAGAGTCAGCCTGCAGTGATTTTTATTACTCTTCTGAGTCTAACAACCCATTGGGGCCACTGGGTCTGGGCTGGTGCTGGGTAATGTCTGCAAAGAGTCCTGTGATGTGATCTGTCTTCAGGTCTCCCAGACATCGATACAAGCACCTGCTCTGCTGGAGGTGGCAGGGAAGTGAAATGGAATCTGTGGGAGTCCTTAGTTTTCTCAAATGCTGGGTATGCTAGCAGTAAAACTGTCACATGAACAGTCTCAGGACCTCTGGTTAGTAAGGATATTGTAGGTGCTGAAATTAGCTGTTGTTTTCTCCTTATTTGAAAGAGGGTTGTTCTGTTATAAACAATGATTCAAGCAAATAGTTTCATAGATAGATGGATGGATAGATAATGTGTCTTTGGTTTCAGTATCAGGCTAGTTAGTGCTGACTTCATAGAATAAGTTTGGAAGTAGTCCCTTCTGTTGTATTTTTTAGAATAATTTGATTAGGACTGTTATTTGTTTTTCTTTAATCACTTGGTAAAATTCATCAGTTAAGCCATTAGTTTCTAGGCTTTTCTTTGATGGGAGAGTTTTTCTTAGGCTTTAATTGTGTTACTTGCTATTGGTTTGTTTAGGCTTTTTATTTTTTCATAGTTCAATCTTGGTAAGTCATATGTGTTTAGAAATTTATCAATTTCTTCTAGGTTTTCTAATTTATTGTCATATAGTTGCTCATAGTAGTCCCTAACAATCCTTTGAATTTCTGTGATACAAGTTGTAATGTCTCCTTTTTTATCTCTGATTTTATTTGTTGGGGTTTTCTGTCTTCTTATTCTAGCTAAAGACTTGTCAATTTTGTTAATCTTTTCAAAAAGCAGCTGTTTTTTTTTTTTCATTGAAACTTTGTTTCCTATATTTCAATTATATTCATTTCTGCTCTGATATTTTTATTTCCTTTTTTCTACTAATTTTGGGTTTGCTTGCTCTTGCTCTTCTGGTTCTTGAAGATGCATGTTAGGTTGTTAATTTGAAATTTTTCTACTTTTTTGATGTAGGTACTTATAGCTATAAACTTCCCCCTGAATATTCCTTTCACTGTATCTGATAGATTTTGGTATGTTTTGTTTTCATTATCATTTATGTCAATAAATTTTTCAATTTTCACCTTAATTTCTTAATTGACACATTGGTCATTTAGGAACATATTGTTTAGTTTCCATATGTTCGTATAATTCTAGAATTGTTTTCATTATTGATTTCTTTGTTTACTCCACTGTGGTTAGAGGAGATGATTGGTATTATTTGATTTCTTTGAATGTTTTAAAATGTATTTTTTACCTAACATATGGTCTGTTCTTCTGAATAATTCATGCATTGAAAAGAATGTATATTCTTCAGCTATTGGATGAAATGATTTATAAATATTTGTTGGGTCAATTTGCTCTGTAGTATACATTAAGTCTGATGTTTCTTTGTTGATTGGGGTCAATCTGTTTCTAATAATATTTGCTTTATATATCTGAGTACTCCAGTGTTGGTGCATATATATTTACAATTGTTACATCCTCTTGTTGAATTTACCCTTTTATTATTATATAATAACTTTTTGTCTCTTCTTATAGTTTCTGTCTTGAAATCTATTTTGTATGATAAGTATGGCTACTCGTATTCTTTTTTGGTTGCCATTTGCATGCAATATCCTTTTCCATCCCTTTATTTTTAGTCTATGTATGTCTTTATAGGTACAGTGTGTTTCTTGCAGGGAACGGATCATTGAGTCTTGGTGTTTCATCCATTCAGCCACTTTGACTTTTGATTAGGGAAGTTAGTCTATTTACATTCAGTGTTATTACTGATGGATAAGGACTTCTGCTATTGTCTTATTTGTTTTCTAATTGTTTTGTGGTCTTCTCTTTCTTCCTTTTAAAACTTTTTTGTTAAAAACTAAGACACAAACATACACATTTTCCCAGGCCTATGCAGGGTCAGGATCATTGATATCACTGTCTTCCACCTCTACATCTTGTCCCACTGGAAGGTCTTTAGGGGCAATAACATACATGGAGCTATCATCTCCCATGATAAAAATGCCTTCTTCTGGAATACCCCCTGAAGAACCTATCCGAGGCTGTTTTACACTTTATATATATTTTTATTTTATATATTTATATTATATATATATATTTATATATTATATATATTTCTATAACAGTAAATACATAAACCAGTTACATAGTCATTTATACTGTTATTATCAAGTGTTACATAATAATGATGTGTGATAGGCTTTTATATGACTGTCAGTGCAGATCTCTTTACACCAGCTTCACTGCAAACACATAAGTAACATGTTGTACTATGATGTTAAGATGGCTACAATGTCACCAGGTGATATGAATTTTTCAGCTCTTTTATAATCTTATGAGGTCAGTGTCATATATGCAGTTTGTCATTGACTGATACATGGTTATGTGACTTATGATTATGTATTAGGTTAATGCAAAAGTAGTTGCAGTTTTTGCCATCACTTTTAAGTTCCTCTTCACTTCTTTCTTCTCTCCTGATGTTTAGTTTGAAAATAACATATCACTGAGTTTAAACACTCTGAACTAGCATATTTGTTGAAAATTCTGATTTATCGAAAAAAATATTTATTGAATGCCTATTAATTGTCAGGCATTGTTCTGAGTTCTTGGGAAACAACAGTAAACAAATCTCTCACCTGTGGTGCTTACCTATATGTGCTTACACACATTATATATATTTACAAATAAGTATAACAAATATCTAAATTATATATAATGTTGGAAGATGATAAGTGCTATAGGAAAAACAGAAAAGACAGAGCCATTTCGTATGGAAAGTAGAGGCAGATTACAATTTTAAATAAAGTGATTAGGGGCAGACTTCATTAAGAAGGTATTATTTTTGCAAAATATGAAAAAGGAAGAAAATTAGTCAAGAGGATACCTAGAGGAGGATGGTCTCAGGAAGAGAAAATAGCTTGTACAAAGGCCCTGAGTTCTAGGAACACTGGCACTGTGAGACAGAGTAAGGAGATCGGTGTAGTTAGAAAAGTGTAAGTGAGGCATAGAAACCCAGGGAAAAAATGTCAGAGAAGAAAGGGCTGATCATTCTGGCCTTGGAAGCCAGTGTAAGGAGTCAAGCTTTCATTCTTCATGAAATGGAAGCCATTGCTGTGCTTTCAGCGGAGATGTGACATTAACAGTCTAGTCTCTTAGAAGGATTTCTCTGACTCCTTCATTGAGAATAGAATATAGGGGCAAAGAGAGAAACAGGGAGACCAATGTGGAGGCAAGAGATGATGGAACAGGGTGGTAGCAGTGTTCTTAACACCATGCAGCACTGCTTTAAAGAACTGTAAGTTATTCACTATAAATCATGGACTCGAAAATATGAGTTTTTATGCTTGGCATCTGTTCATTTTCATAACCGCAAATACATGATAGGTAAGGTACACACAGACACTAAGATTAAATGTACTTTCTTTGTGAAATTAAATCACCCACATTAAGAGAACCTAAAATGTGCCATAAAAAGAAGCAAATTGTTGGTGATAGCATTTGAAACTGTACCTTTTATTTTTACTCAGTCTGGAATATATTGGAGTAGAAAATGTACCATGAGCAATTTGTTGTCTGAAACGCTAAAGTGGCTTTCTGGCAAACTAAGATAATACATCTTCTTGTGTAAATTTATTTTAATGCATAGAATTCTTGCATTTAAGCTTACAAATGCTACATTTTTCCATCTCTATTAGTGGTGGATTTTTAACATATATGACTAAAGAGTCCAATCATACACCTCAAGGAAAGGGCACAATGAACAGCCAAAAAGGGGCTTTATTTAGAAATGCAGCAGATCTTACTTTTACCTCTAAAAGGAAAAAAATAAAGTCATACAATTGAGGATTAATGAGCCATAAGAAAAATTTAGTGAATAATTTATGTAGCAAAATAGAGTACATGAAAGAGGTATGTGAAAAATTAGCACTGTCATTTCTGGAGTGTTTAATATTGTAGTAAAATTGAAATACAAAAGGGAATGTACAGTTGGTTAAGAGAGATAATTTTATCAGTGTAGAGTAATGATCCAAACATGCTGATGTGTTTTTGATGGCATAGAGCTGTCATGAACTTCCCTAGGTCTATAGAATATTAAGAAATTCCTAGTAAAAAGGCTCCTTTGTCTAGAAATCAAGTTAAAAATATACACATGGCTTAAAAGACACATGTAGAGAACCTGTTAATGTTTAAGAATTTTAATTTTCTGATTTTTAAAATACACATCTTTTCACAAGCACCCTGTATAATCAGAAAAATAAATTCGCCTTGCATTACCAATTAGATGACATCCTGAAAATGTGTCTCAAGAGAACACATTTTCCCCATTGTTCTCTTATAACTGATTTACATTTAAAATGTAAAAAACAATTCCCTCAAAATACTTCCATGCATGGTTCATATGCCTTCCCAAATAACTCAGCAAAAAAAAGTAATCATGATAGCCAAATATCACTTTTTCTGGTATACTTACTAAAACAAAATGACCTTTACTCAAAAAGCACATCAGCCACAGGAACATCAAATATTAAGATTTGCTTGACACTTAAGATGAAAATCAGAAATCTGCTACCCAGAAATCATGAAAAAATTGACTTTCACATACTGCCTGATTAAATATAAGTTGTTAGGAATGACTTCCAGACTTGATTTGAACACATTCACAAATATTCCTTGACTGTTTTATTTGTATCAAGAAATATTCAAGGCTGTAGGTTGAGGAATTTAAAGATTTCTTCCTTCTTTCAGTTTATTCAGTTAAGCAATATGTATTTTCCTGAGGCACTTTTCTGGGACTAAGGATATAGTAGTAAATAAAATAAAGTACCTGGCCTCAAATAGTTGGAGCTGGCAATAAACAAGCAATTAAATAAAAAAAAATACATATTAGTAACATAAATTTCAGGTGGTGGAAAGTACAATGATGAAAAATAGAGCAACTCTATGGGAGAGTACCAGGGAGAGAGGGGTCTGTATTGTGGATGTGGCTTGCACAAAGGACATTGCTGAGGATGTCATTTTCACTAAGACCCAAATGAATTTTATGTGTAAGCCAAGGGAAAACACAAGAGAAAGAAGAGTTGCAATCTGTTTGGCATGCCTAAGCCTAGCAAGAAGGCAAATGTGACTGGAACAGAATGAGGAAGAAAGGGAATGGAAAGTCTGTGAGGTTGGAGAAATTACTGGGAGCCAGATTACGTAGCATCATGGTAAACATTTGAGATTTTGCTGTAAACGTGATGAAAAGCTGTTGGCAATTTGACTGTAGGGACTGACTCTGTCTTATGTTTTGTAAGATCACTCAGGTTGGAATATATTTTTAAGGTAGAGTCAACAGTGCTTGTTGATAAATTGAAGTGAGGTCTGCAAGAAAAGGAGGAATCAAGGGTAATGCCTGTGATGTTTTTCTGAGCAACTTATAGACTCTGGATACATATACTGAGATGGGGGAACACTTCAAGAGTTGTGGGTTTGGTGAAGAAGATCAGGAGTTCATTTGCAATGTGCTTAATTTGAGTTGCCTATTAGACATTAAAATAGAGATGCCAAAGAAGAAATTGGGTATGTCTGGATTTTCTGAGATAGCACAGAATCCCTTCTGCCATAATTTATTGGTCAAATCATAATTTACCTTCAGCCCATATTTGATTAAAGGAGAAATAGACCTCACGTGGTCATCTTTAATTTTTCTTGTCCATCTCTCCCACAGTGGATTAACTATTAGTTCACAGTGCAATCACCATTAAAATAGAGGTATATACAAAGCAGTTGAGACAGAGAGGGCTGTCTGAAGGATTAGGAGAAAGCGTAACAGAAGGACTTAATTTGGGTTTTACAGGCTAGATGGAGTTTGTTGGATGGAACAGCAGTAGCAGCATGTGCAAATTCAAAGCTTCATGGAAGAGTACACTGTGCTAAGTGAATGCAAATGTGCCTGCAGTGTGACCAAGTTAGAAGAAACTTACCTAATAGACACTGGATATCATTGGAAAGTCTTATTACAAAATTTATCCTATCAATGTATGGGATCAATGAGTATGAAAAGAATAGATGTTTAAAAGTCATATAGGATCATATTGCAATTACATTTTGGGAAAAATTTCTCTGATTCAGTTATGGGTAGTGGGTATCAATAGGAGAAGAAAGACTTCAGAGGACTCGGCAAATATCTGATAGTGGCTAGGGGGTCTGAAAAACAGTAAAGAATGACTTTTAGCAGCCCAGCTTCATAGACAATAGCCTCTGGATGATCCATGGTTGCACTGCCCAGTAAGCTGTCTGCAAGTTTGGAGGATAGAATAATGAGTTGCAATTATTTACTTATCCAATCTTTGTTAGCACTTGTTAGAAGCCTGGCACTGAATTAGGATTTAGAGAAATAAAAATGAATGGTGTGGTTCCTACCCCAGTGGGGCTCACAGTCTTGTGAGTCTGATTTGCCTTGGGTTTAGAAAGCCCTGTGGAACATCTCAGAGCCTCTCGGCAGGAGCAGGAAAGTTACTGGGGAGTACAAATGTATGTATGTGATCTGCAGAAGCTAGTCAGGATCCAAACTGCATTTACTACATTTCCATGGATGTTCAGTTGCCTCTTCTGCCTACTCCTGAACTTTCATCCAAAAGAAATCGGTGTTTGCTTTGCAAGGTAAAATATCGATTTAGCTTTCAGCCTAGATGTTCTCTGCTTATTGAGCCCCATAGGCAACTTCACATCCGCACTTTCATCCTGTCCCTTTCAACTCTACTTTTTTAAAAAAGAACTTTCCTATTTAACACTGTTACTCTGAATAATCTCTAGCTTTTTACATTTCTAGCCAAACTGTTTTCAAAAAACCTGCTATTTCTTTTTTTATTGCATTTTAGGTTTTGGGGTACATGTGAAGAACATGCAAGATTGTTGCATAGGTACACACATGGCAGTGTGATTTGCTGCCTTCCTCCCCCATCACCTATATCTGGTATTTCTCCCCCATGCTATCTCTCCCCAACTCCCCACCCACGCTATCTCTCCCCAACTCATTTCCCCCCCAACAGACCCCAGTGTGTGATGCTCCCCTCCCTGTGTCCATGTGTTCTCATTGTTCACCACCCACCTATGAGTGAGAACATGCGGTGTTTGGTTTTCTGTTCTTGTTTCAGTTTGCGAGAATGATGGTTTCCAGGTTCATCCATGTCCCTACAAAGGACACGAACTGATCGTTTTTCATGGCTGCATAATATTCCATGGCTGCTATTTCTTATAGACATATAAAGTTTTTAACCCTTTTAAAATTATATTGAATTAGTCTTACCTTTTAATGTATTCAGTTTAACAAGTATCGGGGACAGCTTTAAATTGATGCTTCAGTTTGTGGCTTTGTTATAGATGAAAGATTTGTGGCTGAAAATAGGGCTAAATCCTACTTCTTGAAGTTGCTCAGAGTCTCTAGAATCAGGCAGGCATGGATTTGGTTCTCAGTTCTCAGTAACCACATGACCTTGAGCACATTTATTCATCTCTTCAAGTCTCCTCAATCTTAAAATGGCAATGGTGTTTGGCTGTAATGTGCAAGATACCAAAGATATAATAGGGTACAAAAACAGACACAATCCTGGGAACACCCATCATCTAGATTTAATATGTTAACATTTTACTGTTATTCAGATTTTTTAAAGAAATAAATGATATATATCAAGTGAACAATGTTTTTGAAACTTAACTGTCACTACCTGTAGATAAATTTCACTAATTTTAATATTGCCAAGTGTTTGATTTTATAAATGAAATAAATATGCAACCATTTGTTTATTCATTCGTCCTATAATAGACATTAATGTGTTCCATTTTTATATTACCAAAAATTCTGCCATAAATATTTCACACATTTCTGTGTGCTCACACATGATATTTATCTTGTTGCCTCTATATATACCTCAATCTTGATGAAGATTCTGTTTAGTTTTAAAAGTATACATCAGAGTGCCTTTAAACTTCTCTATGTGGACAATAATAATACCTAGAAGTAATTTTTTTTTCTGTAGAGACTTCTGGTTGTCTAACCCAAATGCCAATTTTTGTATGGGAACCCTGCCACTCTTCTAAAAGAAAGACTACATTTCCCAGGCAATTTTGCAACCAGGTATGATCTTGTGACTTCATTCTGATAAATGAGATTTAAGCAAAGTGTTGTGTGGGACTTTAGGAAAGCCTCCTTACGTGGGAAAAGGTGAGCTTTTCTTCCTCACTACTTCCTTCCTAAAATTCACTAGAATGAAAATGCAATGGTTGGAAGTTTACCTTGAACATAAGGCCATATGCAAAACTCGTAGAGCCACAAGATAGAAGTATGGGTCCTTGATCACTGTGACGCTGCCACATCAATCCTGTCTGCCTGCCTCTAGATTCTCATTCCCTTCTTTTTTTTTTTTAAGTGAGAGAGAAACTCACTCCTATCATATTTAAGGTATTATTTAAGATTTTTCTGTATGTACAGATGAAACTACTCCTAATGGATACCCTTTCCATTTCTTGTATCTCTTATCTATTTTCCTTGAGCTATCATGTTGTCTTTGACTGCCAGGAAAATATTGAATAATAGTTTTCATTGCAGCCCTCCTTCTATTATTCTTACATAGAATAGAAAGGAATCAAAATCTTCTTCATTAAGTGTGATATTTGAGTTCTTGTAGATGTCTTTTACTATTAAGGGAGAAGAAAATAAAAAGTACATTTTACCAGTCTTCATTATACTTTATCTCAGTTAAATCAGAGAAGTAGCCATCAACTACTAGCAGATAGTTGCATTAATTAAATTTGACCATATATAAGCTTTTAAAGGCTGTTGCTCTTTTAAAATATTTATTTTTAATGTACAACAGGGATTATAATCCATATGTACATATAAATCTTATAGTAAAAGAGTATAACAAAATAATATAGGATACTAGTAAAATAGTCACAATTAAAATTCCCACGTCAGAGAATTCCTAGTATTACTTTGCAATTGACTTTTCTTTTTAGTTTGCCTGGCATTACTACAGACAGAAGAAATAAACTTTATCTTATGAACAAACAAAAGATTCTTTTTGGTTCAGTATTCAATTTTTAATGATAGGATTTCTAAAATTTGCTTTTAAAAAAGTAGGCTGGATAACTGAACACAAACAACAGAAAGTAAATTTCCAATCACGTAGTACCTATAAAGAAGGTGCTGCCTTTATTTTAAAGGAAAAGGAAAATTTATTAAAGACTTATATTCTAATAAGGAGGATCAGAATATCAAAACTTCAAAAGATGGATCAATAGGAAAGATTAATATTTTGATGTTTCCAAAATATTTGCTCATTATAAATACTGCAAAGTAACATCTATCTTTTATTTCTGTTTAGAAGCCAAATACCTGTTAAGTGTTATATACGTACTCTAACTTTTAATGCATGTGCAAATTGTTCACAATCTCATTCTCTTAAAATCCAACAAAGTGCCTGCCCAACCAGGTCTTTTCTATAGTATCTTAAACACACATCTAAGTTGTTGGCCATATGTGCTAGAACTCTAACTGCTGCATTCATTTGAAGACACAGACAGGATTTGGATTAGCTACCCAATTTAGATTTTTGAAAATTGTATGATCTGAACAGAACTTCTGTTCAGAACTTCAAACTCCAATGTTTTATTACACAAAGGATTTGCAGTAATGACCCCATCAAAATATTCAGGTTTATAGAAATACTACCAGCATACGAGTTTATTTTTGCTCTTAAATATAGTAATATTGGAATGCATACTCTTTCAAGTCAGCTGGATCTTTTATGTTACGTTTATGTTTCTCATCTCTTGATTCAATTACTTAGAATATAGCCTCAAGGAAGCAGATGGTAAGTGGGTGACTAAAGATCTGAATTCTAGTTCCATAATTATTTAGCTAAGTCCCAGAGATTGGTTGGTAGAGTAGGCTTTTTCTTTTCCTCCCAGAGATAGTATATATGAATCCTCTCCAAGGGTGCTGATACTAATGATAATCTTCACTATACCACTCTGTTTAAACAAAGCACATATTTAAAAAAAAAATTACCAGGGTATTTTTGTCATTTTGCAATGAAAATAAATAAGATCATTCCACTTCTGCAATTGAAGATTTCAGAGGTTATGAGGAAAGTCAAACAGAAGTTTGAAATTTTATTTCAAGAATTACCTCTTTAAGTCAATCTATATTCTCAGATGACTTGTGGCGTGTGTTTATATCATCCAAGGTAGAGCAGATGGTTTTACTACAGGTGAGACTGAATTTGGGAAACAGGAAACTGCCACAGATTTATGCACTGACAGATCTGAGATTGAATCATGTGAAATTTCAATATTTGACTTTTTGACTTACAAAATGACAATTTCATTTTGTTCAACCCAACATTAATGGCTAATACTTATTAAGCACTAACAGTTTTATATGTATTTAATCACTTACTCCTAACAGCTATGCAGTGTGGCAGTAATTAGAGTAACCCTTCCCATTTTAGAGATGATAAAAATGAGCCTCACTAAAAACAGGCTTGAGCTAATCCTGTATTATTCTAGATCATCTTCCCTTATGCCTGATCCCTGGCTTTAAATTCTCAAAAGTCAGCAATTTAAGAAATAAAGGGTATCCAAATGAAAGGGAGGAAGTCAAATTGTCTTTTTTTTTGCAGATTACATGATCTTACATAAGGAAAAACCTAGACTCTACCAAAAAGTCTTAGAACTAATAAATTCAGTAAAGTTGTATAAAAATCAGTAGCAGAAACACCTAGGAATAAATTTAATCAAGGATGTGAAAGACTTCTATAAGGAAAACTGAAAAACACTGATGAAAGAAATTGAAGAGGATACAAACAAATGGAAAGACATCCCATGCTCACGGACCAGATGAATTAATATTGTAAAAATGGTAACACCATCCAAAGCAATCTACAGATTCAATGCAATCCCTGTAAAAATACCAATGGCATTTTTCTAAAATTTGTGTGGCACTGCAAAAGACCAGGAATAGCCAAAGTAATCCTGAGCAAAAAACAAAGCTGGAAGTAATCACACTACCAGACCTCAGAATATACTACAAAGCTGTAGGAACCAAAATAGCATAGTGTTGGCATAAAAACAGACACATAGACCAATGGAACAGAATAGAGGACCCAGAAATTAATTCACACATATACAGCTAAATGATTTTTGACAAAGGCAAGAACACTCATTGGAAAAAAAATCTCTTTAATAAATGGTACTGGGAAAATTGAAATTCATGTGCAGAAGAATGAAACTAAACTCCAACTTCTCACCCCATACAAAAATCAACTCAAAATAGATAAAATATCCAAGTGTGAGCACCCAGATACATAAGGCAAGTTTTTAATGACTTACAAAGAGACTTAGACACCCACACAATAAAGTGGGAGACTTGAACACCCCATTGTCAATATTAGACAGATCAACAAGACAGAAAACTAACAAGGATATCCAGAAGTTGAACTCAGACCTGGATCAAGCAAACCTAATAGACATTTACACAACTCTCCACCCCAAATCCACAGAATATACATTCTTCTCAGCACCACATCACATCTACTCTAAAACTGACCACATAATTGGAAGTAAATCACTCCTCAGCAAATGCAAAAGAACGGAAATCATAACAGTCTCTCAGACCACAGTGCAATCAAGTTAGAACTCAGAATTCAGAAACTAACTCAGAACCACACAGCTTCATGGAAACTGAACAACTGGCTCTTGAATGTTGACTGGATAAACAACAATGAAATGAAGGCAGAAATAAAGATGTTCTTTGAAACCAACGAGAAGGAAGACACAACATACCAGAATCTCTGGGACGCATTTAAAGCAGTCTCCAGAGGAAAATATATAGCAATAAATGCCCACATGAGAAGCAAGGAGAGATCTAAAATTAACACCCTATGGTCAAAATTGAAAGAGCTACAGGAGCAAGATCAAAAAAACTCAAAACCTAGCAGAAGACAAGAAGTAACTAAGATCAGAGCAGAACTGAAGGAGATGGAGACACGAAAAACCCTTCAAAAAATCAATAAATCCAGGAGCTGGTTGTTTGAAAAGGTCAACAAAATAGACCACTAGCCAGATTAATAAAAAGAAAAGAGAAAATAATCAAATAGATGCAATAAAAAATGATAAAGGGGATATCACCACAGATTCCACAGAAATTCAAACCATCATCAGAGATTATTACAAACAACTCTATGCACATAAACTAGTAAACCTGGAAGAAATGGATAAATTCCTGGACACTTGCATCCTCCCAAGTCTAAACCAGGAAGAAGTCGAAACCCTGAATAGACCAATAACAAGGTCTGAAGTTGAGGCAGCAATTAAGAGCCTACCACCCAAAAAAAGCCCAGGTCCAGATGGTTTCACAGCCGAATTCTACCAGACATACAAAGAGGAGCTGGTACCATTCCTTCTGAAACTATTCCAAACAATCCAAAAAGAGGGAATCCTTCCCAAATCATTTTATGAGACCAACATCATCCTCATACCAAAACCCAGCAGAGACTCAGCAAGAAAAGAAAACTTCAGGCCAATATCCATGATGAACATAGATGCAAAAATCGTCAATAAAATAGTGGCAAACCGATTGCAACAGCACATCAAAAAGCTTATCCACCATGATCAATTAGGCTTCATCCAGGGGATGCAAGGCTGGTTCAACATATGCAAATCTATAAACATAATTCACCACGTAAACAGAACCAAAGACAAAAACCACATGATAATCTCAATTGATGCAGAGAAGGCCTTTGACAAAATTCAACAGCCCTTTATGCTGAAAACCCTCAATAAACTAGGTATTGATGGAACGTATCTCAAAATGATAAAAGCTATTTACGACAAACCAACAGCCAATATCATACTGAATGGGCAAAAACTAGAAGCATTCCCTTTGAAATCTGGCACTAGACAAGGATGTCCTCTCTCACCACTCCTATTCAATATAGTACTGGAAGTTCTAGCCAGAGCAATCAGGCAAGAAAAAGAAATAAAGGGTATTCAAATAGGAAAGGAGGAAGTCAAATTGTCTCTATTTGCAGACAACATGATTGTATATCTAGAAGACCCCATCGTCTCAGCCCAAAATCTCCTGAAACTGATAAGGAACTTCAGCAAAGTCTCAGGATACAAAATCAATGTGCAAAAATCACAAGCATTCCTATACACCAATAACAGACTTAAAGACAGCCAAATCAAGAACCAACAGCCATTCACAATTGCTACAAGGAGAATAAAATACCTAGGAATACAACTAACAAGGAACGTAAAGGACCTCTTCAAGGAGAACTACAAACCACTGCTCAATGAAATAAGAGAGGACACAAACAGATGGAGAAACATTTCATGTTCATGGCTAGGAAGAATCAATATGGTGAAAATGGCAATACTGCCCAAAGTAATTTACAGATTCAACGCTATCCCTATCAAGCTACCAATGACCTTCTTTGCAGAACTGGAAAAAACCACCTTAAACTTCATATGGAACCAAAAGAGAGCCCGCATAGCCAAGTCAATTCTAAGCAAAAAGAACAAAGCTGGAGGCATCACACTCCCGGACTTCAAACTATACTACAAAGCTACAGTAATCAAAATAGCATGGTACTGGTACCAAAACAGAGATATAGACCAATGGAACAGAACAGAGGCCTCTGAGGCAACACAACACATCTACAACCATGTGATCTTTGACAAACCTGACAAAAACAAGCAATGTGGAAAGGAGTCCTTGTTTAATAAATGGTGTTGGGAAAACTGGCTAGCCATGTGCAGGAAGCAGAAACTGGACCCCTTCCTGACACCTTACACTAAAAATAACTCCAGATGGATTAAAGACTTAAACATAAGACCTAACACCATAAAAACCCTAGAAGAAAATCTAGGCAAAACCATTCAGGACATAGGCGTAGGCAAGGACTTCATGACCAAAACACCAAAAGCAGTGGCAACAAAAGCCAAAACAGACAAATGGGACCTAATCAAACTCCACAGCTTCTGCACAGCAAAAGAAACAGTCATTAGAGTGAATCGGCAACCAACAGAATGGGAAAAAATTTTTGCAGTCTACCCATCTGACAAAGGGCTGATAACCAGAATCTACAAAGAACTGAAACAGATTTACAAGAAAAAAACAAGCCCATTCAAAAGTGGGCGAAGGATATGAACAGACACTTTACAAAAAAAGACATACATGAAGCCAACAAACATATGAAAAAATGCTCATCATCACTGGTCATTAGAGAAATGCAAATCAAAACTACATTGAGATACCATCTCACGCCAGTTAGAATGGCGATCATTTAAAAATCTGGAGACAACAGATGCTGGAGAGGATGTGGAGAAATAGGAATGCTTTTACACTCTTGGTGGGAGTATAAATTAGTTCAACCATTGTGGAAGACGGTGTGGCGATTCCTCAAGAACCTAGAAATAGAAATTCCATTTGATCCAGCAATCCCATTACAGGGTATATATCCAAAGGACTATAAATCGTTCTACTATAAGGACACATGCACACGAATGTTCATTGCAGCACAGTTTACAATAGCAAAGACCTGGAACCAACCCAAATGCCCATCGATGTTAGACTGGACAGGGAAAATGTGGCACATATACACCATGGAATATTATGCAGCCATCAAAAACGATGAGTTCGTGTCCTTTGTAGGGACATGGATGAACCTGGAAACCATCATTCTCAGCAAACTGACACAAGAACAGAAAATCAAACACCGCATGTTCTCACTCATAGGCGGGTGTTGAACAATGCGAACACATGGACACAGGGAGGGGAGCATCATACACTGGGGTCTGTCGGGGGAAAAAGGGAGGGACAGCGGGGGGTGGGGGAGTTGGGGAGGGATAGCATGGGGGAGAAATGCCAGATATAGGTGATGGGGAGGAAGGCAGCAAATCACACTGCCATGTGTGTACCTATGCAACAATCTTGCATGTTCTTCACATGTACCCCCAAACCTAAAATACAATTAAAAATATATATATATATATAGAAAAGATCCAAGTGTAAGACTTGAAGCTATAAAATTACTTGAAGAAAGAAAACAGAGAAAATCCCTCAGGACATTGGTCTGGGAAGATATTTTATGAATAAGACCTCAAAAATAAGGCTGGGCACTGTTAGTTACATCTGTAATCCCAGCACTTTGGGAGGCTTAGGAGGGCAGATCACCTGAGGACAGGAGTTTGAGACTAGCCTGGCCAACATGGTGAAATCCTGTCTCTACTAATAATACAAAAATTAGTTGGGCATGGTGGCACATGCCTGTAGTCCCAGCTACTCGGGAGAATCACTCAAACCTGGGAGGCAGAAGTTGCAGTGAACTGAGGTTACACCACTGTACTCCACTCCTGGGAGACAGAGCAAGACTCTGACTCAAACAAAACAAAATAGAACATATCTCTAAATAATAACTATTTATGACAAACCCACAGCCAATGTCATACTGAATGGGCAAAAACTGGAAGCATTCCCTTTGAAAACTGGCACAAGACAAGGATGCCCTCTCTCACCACTCCTGTTCAACATAGTATTGGAAGTTCTGACCAGGGCCATCAGTTAAGAAGATGACATAAAGGGTATTCAGTTAGGAAAAGAGGAAGTCAAATTGTCTCTATTTGCAGGTGGCATGACAGTATATTTAGAAAACCCCATCGTCTCAGCCCAAAATTTCCTTAAGCTGATAAGCAACTTCAGCAGAGTCTCAGGATATGAAATCAATGTACAAAATTCACAAGCATTTCTATACACCAACAACAGACAAACAGCCAAATCATGAGTGAACTCCCCTTCACAATTGCTACAAAGAGAATAAAATACCTGGGAATACAACTAACAAGGGATGTGAAGGACCTCTTCAAGGAGAACTACAAACCACAGCTCAAGGAAATAAGAGAGGACACAAATAGATGAAAAAACATTCCGTGCTCATGAATATGAAGAATAGCCATACTGCCCAAAGTAATTTATAGATTCAATGCTATCCCCACCAAGCTACCATGGACTTTCTTCACAGCATTAGGAAAAACCACCTTAAGCTTCATATGGAACCAAAAAAGAGCCCACATAGCCAAGGTAATCCTAAGCAAAAAAAACCAAAAAACAAAAACTTGGAGGCATCACACTACCTGACTTCAAACTATACTACAAGGCTACAGTAATCAAACAGCATGGTACTGGTACCAAAACAGAGATACAGACCAATGGAACAGAACAGAGATCTCTGAAGTAACACCATACATCTACAACCATCTGATCTTTGACAAACCTGACAAAAGCAGTGGGGAAAGGATTCCCTATTTAATAAATGGTGCTGGGAAAACTGGCTAGCCATATGCAGAAAGCTGAAACTGGATCCCTTCCTTATAAAAAAATTAACCCCAGATTTAAACATAAGACCTAACACCATAAAAACCCTAGAAGAAAACCTAGGCAAAACCATTTAGGACATAGGCATAGGCAAGGACTTCCTGACTAAAACACCAAAAGCAAAGGCAACAAAAGCCAAAACAGACAAATGGGATCTAATTAAACTTAAGAGCTTCTGCACAGCAAAATAAACTATTATTAGAGTGAACCAGTAACCAACAGAAGGAGAAAAAAATTTTGCAGTCTACTCGTGTGACAAAGGGTTAATATCCAGAATCTACAAAGAACTTAAATTTACAAGAAAATAAAAACAACTCCATTAAAAAGTAAGTGAAGGATATGAACATATACTTTTCAAAAGAAGACATTTATGCAGCCAACAAACATATGAAAAAAAGCTCATCATCATTGGTCATTAAAGAAATGCAAATCAAACCCACATCGAGATACCATCTTACACCAGTTAGAATGGCAATCATTAAAAAAATCAGGAGACAACAGATGCTGCAGAAATAGGAATGCTTTTACACTGTTGGTGGGAGTGTAAATTAGTTCAACCATTGTGGAAGACAGTGTGGTGACTCTTCAAGGATCTAGAACTAGAAATACCATTTGACTCAGCAATCCCATTACTGGGTATATACCCAAGTGATTATAAATCACTCTATTATAAAGACACATGCACATGTATGTTTATTACAGCACTGTTTACAATGGCAAAGACTTGGAACCAACCCAAATGCCCATCAATGATAGACTAGACAAAGAAAATGTGGCACATATACACCATGGAATACTATGCAGCCATAAAAGAGGATGGGTTCATGTCCTTTGCAGGGACATGGATAAACCTGGAAACCATCATTCTCAGCAAACGGACACAATAACAGAAAACCAAACACTGCATGTTCTCACTCATAAGTGGGTGTTGGACAATGAAAACACATGGACTCAGGGAGGGGAACACCACAGAGCATGTCGGGGGGCTGGTGGGGGAGGCTAGTGAAGGGATAGCAGGGGGTAGGGGGGATTTGGGAGGGATAACATTAGCAGAAATACCTAATGTAGATGATGGGAGCATGGATGCAGTAAACCACTATGGCACCTGTATACCTGCACATCCTGCACATATACCCCAGAACTTAAAGTATAATAATAATAAAAAAAACCCACATGTAACAACAGCAAAAATAAACACATGGGATTATATCAAGCTAAAATGCCTCTGCACAGCAGCCAAGAAACAATTAATAGAGTGAAAATAGTCTACAGAATGGGATAAAATATTTGCAAACTAATATGATAGGGTATTCAGAATATACAAGGAATTCAAACATCTCAACAAAAATAAGAATCAGGTTAAAAAATGGGTAAATAATTTGAACAGACATTTCTCAAAAGACATGCAAATGGCTAACCAATATATGAAACAATTGCTCATCAGAGAAAAGTAGATCAAAAGCACAATGAGGTGTCATCTTATGCCAGTTAGGATGGCCTATTAGCAAAAAGACAAAAACTAACAAATCCTGACAAGAATGCGGAGAAAAGGGAATTCTTACACACTGTTGGTGGGAATGCAAACTAGTACAGCCACTACAAAGAATAGTGTGAAGTTTCCTCAAAAAACTGCGATAGGGCTGCCATATGACCCAGGAATCCCACTGTTGGGAATCTCTCCAAAGAAAAGAATATCACTGTTTTGGAGAGACATTTGCACCCTCATATTTATTGCAGCACTATTCACAACAGCCAAGATGTGGAATCAACCTAGGTCCTCATCAACAGAGAAATAAATAAAATATAGCATACATATTTTTTGAAGTACTATTCAGACCTAAAACAACGAAAACCTGTCATTTGTGGCAACATGGATGGGCTGGAGAACATTATGTTAAGTGAAATAAGCCAGAAACAAAGTTAAATATTGCATGTTCTTGTTCATATGTGGAAGTTAAAAAAAGTTGATCTAATAAAAGTAAAAAGTAGAACAGAGAATACCAGAGGCTGGGAAGGGTAGAAGGAAGAGAGGGATGGGGGAAATTTGTTAAAGGATAGGAAATTGTAGTTAGATAGAGGGAATACCACTATCTATACCACTGTAAGATGTCTGTAGTCAACACTAATATATGGTTTCCAATAGCTATAAGGAGGATATTGAACATTCTGATCCAAAGAAATGATGAATACATGAGGTGATGAATATGCTAATTATCCTAATCTTATCACTATATTAGTAGGGTTCCCTAGAGGGACAGAACTAATAGGATAGATGTATAAAGGAGTTTATTAAGTATGAACTTACATGATCACGAAGTCTCACAATAGGCTGTCTGCAAGCCTGAGGAGCAGGAGAGCCAGTCCGAGTCTCAAAATTGAAGAACTTGGAGTCTGATGTTTGAGGGCAGAAAGCATCCAACAAGGGAGAAAGATGTAGGGTGGGAGGCTAGGCCAGTCTTGCCTTTTCACATTTTTTTCATGCCAGGTTTATATTCACTGGCAGCTGATTAAACTGTGTCCACCAGATAAAGGGTGGGTCTGCCTTCCCCAGCCCACTGACTCAAATGTAATCTCCTTTGGCAGCACCCTCACAGACATACTCAGGGTCAATACTTGCCTACTTCAATCAAGTTGACACTAAGTATTAACCATCACATCACTGTAAATGATGTTTTAAAACCTCACTATGAATCCCATGAATATGTACAATTATTATTTGTCAATTAAAAATACAAATTTTAAAAAATATAAAGGATTTGCCTTACCTGCTATTGTTCCTGTTGTATCATCCCTTCCCAGAGGAGAAGTGCTGAATAGTCTTACTGCTTATTACTGTTTGAAGGAGGAAAGGTAGTTAAAACTATAGAGAAAATAACAGTAGTTTATATATTAAAAGATTTTTGCATTATGTGCAATTTTATTTTGGTTGTTTTATCATAGTTTTAATCTTACTCATTGATATAGTAAAAACTCAATTCTGGTTAATTAAAGCTAATATTTTTAGTATTAGCAAAGCGTTACAAGAACAAATTTTTAAAATTTAGCCTTTTTACAATCCCGCTGTCAGAATTACAGTGTACCTGGAATAGGCTTCCTATGTGTGTTTCAATTGGTTTATATTATATATATTTTTTCCTTAATAAGTAAAAATCATGTGTGATTAGGATACCAATGAACCAGGCTATGTAGGAACCTAACATTGTGCATATATTTAAATTACACTTTATTACTCATTTGCTTTAACAAGTTAAATCTAGAAGTGTCAATCTTTTAATGTGTGCCTTTTAAACTAATGAGAATTTATTTTACTATGCTGTAGAATAAAATGTCAAATAAGGAGAAGCCACAAATATTTATTTTATTGATGGGTCATAGCATTCTTAAAAACTATATCTAGAAATTGTAAAGTTGAAATAGGAAAAAAAAAACCTATGCAAAAAGAGTTTAAGAAGTGCTAGATCCAGGAACAGAAAACCAAACACCGCATGTTCTCACTCATAAGTGGGAGTTGAACAATGGGAACACATGGACACAGGGAGGGGAACATCACACACTGGGGCCTGTCGGGGGTGGGGGCAAGGGTAGGTAGAGCATTAGGACAAATACCGAATGCATGTGGGGCTTAAACCCTAGATGATGGGTTGATGGGTGCAGCAAACCACCATGGCACATGTATACCTATGCAACAAACCCGCACATTCTGCACATGTATCCCAGAACTTAAAGTATAATAAAACAAGGAAAAAAAAAGTGCTAGACCCTTTCAGTTGCTTTCTGAAACCAACTACCTAATATATTTGATGTAATTTTATTCCTGTCAGTTCTAGCAAAGATTATGGAAAAACAATTTGTAAATGCTAAGAATTGTACTTACTTCAGAGGATTATTGTAAGAATGGGTAGAGAAAGCCCAGAGCCTGGCACATAATAAATTCTCAATAAATGCATTGAAATATATTCCTGATGGCATCAGAAAAATAACAAAACTGTTCCTGATACTGTACATAAAGTAAGACCGTCTTGACTGTGATGTCCTTAGAGGTTTTGGTGGTGGGGGTTTGCAGAGCACATAGCTTTAATGGGAAGGAAGGTCGTTAAGGGGGAACAGGGAGTCAGGCCAGGTGCTGAGAATCTGATAGGATGGGGAATGCAGAGGATTGTGACCACAGGCAGGAAACCTTTGGCCCACCGGAGAACAGCCAAGGTGTGCAAAGCATGAAGCAACTTCCAAAAAAGTGAAGATGTACAGGCAAGATAAGTTACCAGAAAAAGAGAAAGGATAAAGGGAAAGTTCACTTAGAGGCTATTGTAGGGAGAGCAGCAAATCCCTAGCAATATGACAGTAAGACACTGTAAATGACAGTTTTCCAGCTGAGCTCTTCTTTCTATAGAAGCAGAAGCAGAGATCAAGAGCAAGACCCAGACACTGACAAGAAAATATCTAGCTGTTAAAATCCACTTGGAATTAGTTATCAAAATTAAAATAGATATGGTACTTTAAAAAAAGGCATTAATGCATATTATATAATTATACTGTATGATTATTCTTAAGCACACATTTATCTTATTAAAGTTTCAGTTAAGAATTCTGAGAAATGACTATATTTTTATAAACCATCTGGTTTAGCTGCAGGCAAACTTGGGGGGAAAAATACATCTGATAGTCTTTTTCATTTCCCAACAAATCAGAACAAAGGCTGAGGAGAAGAATGTTCAGAATTGAAGCAATGAATGTAAAGATACTTAAATATTTGTATATAAAATTTTTGACATTTTAAAAATTACTTGAGAACCATTTATCTTTACCACAGTTATGTTAAATCTTCTGTCACTTTATGATATTAAGTCCCTATTTTGAGGTCATTAGTAGTACATATAACACCACAGTCATTTGGGGAGCTAACAGTGGGAGGCTTCATAAACTAAGGGCCTTGAACTGTGTTTCCATGAAGCATGTGGAGAATAATTAATTGAGGATCAGCACCCACATGCAATAGTTTTCCCCTCATTCTCTGCCTTCTTGTTTTTACATCTTCTCATTTTCTTCTCACTCTTTTTGATTCTAACCACTTCTTTCCCTGATACCATCACGTAATATTTACTGCTTTTCTTTCCAAAAAAGTACACTAAAGAGAAAAAGTCAAATGTTGTAGAATCATTAATCTGTTGATAATCAACAACAACAATCTGAATTTGTTTAATGGTATTATTGAAATTTAAAGAAGTAACTTAAGTTCAACTTAAATTATTTACTTTTCTTGGATTCTTTTTTTTTAAGAAAGAAAAGAAAAAGAGAGAAAGAAGGAATAAAAGAGAATGAAAGAAAGAGAAAAAGAAGAAGAAAAAGAGGGAGAGAGAACGGGAATCTTGCTCTATTGCCCAGGCTAGAATGCAGTCTAGAAATGGATATTAAAAAGCTCTTTTATACTAATAATTGTGTTATACAATGGAGACAGGAAGGAATAAGGGAGGAAAATAACAAACAAACAGCCAACCAATATTTCATTTAAACCTATAAATGCTATGCAATTGCTGGGGAGTGATTTACTCCCAACCATGTGGTCACTTTTAGAATAAATGTGATGTGCTACTGAAAAAAAAAGTGTGTTTTATGGATTTGGAGTAGAGAGTTCTGTAAATGTTTATTAAGTTTACTTGTTCGAGGTCTAAGTTCAAGTCCCGGGTATCCCTGTTAACCGTCTGTCTCATTAATCTGTCCAATATTGACAATGTAATGTTAAAGTCTCCCACTATTATTGTGTGGGAGTCCAAGTCTCTTTGTAAGTCACCAGGAAGTTGCCCTATGTATCTGGGTGCTCCTATATTGGGTGCGCATAGACTTAGGATCCTTAGCTCTTCCCGTTACATTGATCCCTCTACCATTATACAATGTCTTTCTTATCTCTTTTGGTTTCTATTACTTTAAAGTCTATTTTATCAGAGATGAGAATTGCAACTCCTGCTTTTTTTTTTTTTTTTTTGCTGTCCATTTGGTTGGCAAATCTTCCTCCATCCCTTTGTTTTGAGTCTCTGTATATCATTGCATGTGAGATGGGTCTGGATGCAGCTTACCGATGGGTTTTTTGGAATGGCTGATACTGGTTCTTCCTTTCTGTATATAGTGCCTCTTTCAGAAGCTCTTGTAAAGCAGGCCTGGTGGTAATGAAATCTCTGAGTACTTGCTTGTTCGTAAAAAATTTTATTTTTCCTTCACTTATGAAACTTAGTTTGGCTGGATATGAAATTCTGGGTTGAAAGTTCTTTCCTTTAAGGATGTTGAATACTGGCCCCCACTCTCTTCTGGCTTGTAGGGTTTCTGCTGAGAGATCTGCTGTGAGTCTGATAGGCTTCCCCTTGTGGGTAACCTGACCTTTCTCTCTGGCTGCCCGTAGTATTTTCTCCTTTGTTTCAACCCTGATGAATCTAATGATTATGTGCCTTGGGGTTGCTGTTTATGAGGAATATCTTTGTGGTGTTCTCTGTATTACCTGGAGTTGAGTATTGTCCTGCCTTGCTAGGTTAGGAAAGTTTTCCTGGATAATATCCTGAAAAATATTTTCCAGCTTGGATTCATTCTCTTCGTCACATTCAGGTACACCTATCAAACGTAGATTAGGTCTTTTCACATAGTCCCATATTTCTTGGAGACTTTGCTCATTCCTTTTTACCCTTTTTTCTCTAATCTTGTCTTCTCGTTTTATTTCGTTAAGTTGGTCTTCGACCTCTGAAATCCTTTCTTCTGCTTGATCAATTTGACTGTTAAAACTTGTGCATACTTTGCGAAGTTCTCGTATTGTGTTTTTCAGCTCCATTAATTCACTTATATTCCTTTCTAAATTGTCCATTCTCGTTAACATTTCGTCAAACCTTTTTTCAAGGTTCTTAGTCTCCTTGCATTGGGCTAGAACATGTTCTTTTAGCTCACAGAAGTTTCTCATTATCCACTTTCTGAAGCCTGATTCTATTGATTCCTCACATTCATTCTCCATCAGGCCTTGTTCAATTGGTGATGAGGCACTGCAATCCTCTGTAGGAGGAGAGGCATTCTGATTTCGGGTGTTTTCAGCCTTTTTGCGCTGGTTTCTTCCCATCTTTGTGGATTTATCCACCTGTCGTCTGTGTAATTGCTGACTTTCAGATTAGGTCTCTGAGTGGACGTCCAGCTTGTTGGTGATAAAGTTTTTTCTATTTCTTAATTTTCCTTTGGCGGACGCCCCCTCCCCCACAGAGCTGGACCTTCCCGGGTTCAGCTGTACTTGCTGTGAAACTCTCAATCCTCAGCAATTCCAATTGCTGTGTTTTTTTGTTGTTGTTGTTGGGGGGGGACCAGCCTTCCCCTGTGGCGACCCACTACGCCGGCTGAAACAGCAGCGTTAAGATTCGTGGCGCTTTTCTGCCCGGGAATCTCCCGGTCTGGTTCCCCACTTCAGTTCGCTTGTCAATCAGCTGCATGGGAGACTCTGCCTTCCCGGAGCTCCAAACGCCAACCAAAAGGGCACTCAGTCCCGTACACTCCGCACCGAGAACCGCCGCGCCGGGGCACCTGCAAAACGGTCGCGCCGGCCAAAAGAGTCGCGCTGGTGACCCGTGGGGCTCCTCCGCCGGGAATCTCTTGGTCCGTGGGCAATAAAAATTCGTCTGAAAATGTGGCGTCCACTCACTCTCTGCACTTTCAGTGGGAGCTACAATCCTGAGCTGCTGCTAATCGGCCATCTTGGATCTCTCTCTCCTTTTCTTGGATTCTTATTAGCATTTTTTTTTTTTTTTTTGAGATGGTATTTGGCTCTGTCACCCAGGCTGGAGTGCAGTGGTGTGATCCTGGCTCACTGCAACCTCTGCCTCCTGGGTTCGAGTGATTCTCCTGCCTCAGCCTCCTGAGTAGCTGGGATTACAGGTACCTGTCACCATGCCTGGCTAATTTCTGTATTTTAGTAGAGATGGCGTTTCACCATGTTGCTCAGCCCGGTCTTGAACTCTTGACCTCAAGCAATCCACCTGCCTCAGTCTCTCAACGTGCTAGAATTACAGGCATGAGCCATCGAGCCTCGCCTTAGTAGCACTTCTTACACAGATAATTGATTATTTGATAACACTGAATCTCTGGCTTTTCTAATTCAACCTTAGAATGAAAGGTATTAGTTTACCTGTGGACCAGCAGCTGTGCACAGAGCAAAGTCTTTGCCCTTATAGAGTGTACATTAATGAAGAGGATATAGAAAAAAATTAAATAGAGAAATACAAGATATAATTTTAGGTACTGATGGGTGTTAAGAAATGAGAGAGTACGAATTGAGAAAATGATGGGCGGGAACTCGTTTTAGACAGAGTTGGTGTGTAAAAGTGAACAAGAAAGAGACGAAATGTAGAGTTCAGAAGGAAAGAGCTCATGGAGGGCCTTAGAAGTCTTGGTGAGCATTTTATTCTGAGTTTGATGAGAAACCATTGGAGGGTTAATATCAGAAGATTGATAATATGATTTACACTTAAAAGGAATTTCTTTGGCTGCTGTAGAAATATGAAAATATATAAGAGGAGACAAGTCAAGATTATGCAGCAGTTAGAAAGGGAAGGACTGGGAAATGGTCAAGTTTGAGCTTTGTTTAGAAGTAGAGATGATGGTATTTGAACACCAGATGATTAGTTTAGTACTTAAAGTTATAAAAATCTTAATATTGGTTTTTGTTTAATAGAGGGCCTAGCTCTCATCCTCGTATATAAAAGTGATCTGCCTGGCCCATCTTGTACATGGTATCACATGCAAAGAAATTTAACGTTCTAATAAATGCATTTAAGAAATTCAAAGTTTTCTTGAGTTCTCTTGGAAAGTTACCTGACCAGTTATCTTATCATCCTCTTTCATCCCCCTCCTTTTCCCTCTGTTTTTTATGTGGCTCAATAGCTGCACCATATTCTCTCTCCTCCCTCTCTCCTCAGTTCTTGCTAACTTCAATCAGCATCAGCTCATCTCTCCCTCTTTCTCTTCTCTTGTCCACTGGGGGTCTCTCCCTCTACCTATTTTGACTTGAGACACTGCATCCTCAAAGGTGAAGTGAGGTGCTGCTCTGGGTATCTTAGATTACTCTTCTCTGCCCACCCCCCCACTCAACACAGTGGAGACCAGGCCAGCAGCCACGACAGCAGCAAGGCTACCTGAGCCTCAAAGCTCAGGGAATGAGGGGAAGGGTTTGAGACTCATACACTAATACCTGTTGCCTCGTCTACATTTATTATTAGTGAAAAGCCAGAAAGCACAGGTCTAAAACACCTATAAATCAGTTTAACTTAAATTTGAACTAGAAATGTCAATAGGACATTTTGAGAAACAATATTTAAAAGTAATCATCTTGCTCTAAATACTTACTTGTATTCATAAATAATTGTCTTACAAATCAAACGATTATTCTTATGGCGTAAGATACATCATGTGTCATTTAGGTATGTAATGTTTTAAACTTTCAACTGATTTAGACATCATTATTTTAAAATCTCTAATTTGGGGGGTAGGTCTTGACTCTTCCTTATTTTGCTAATTCTATTTGTAAATTTTTATTTCCTTTTTAAGTTGTAGGTTTTTGTATTAATTTTTCTAAATTTCTTTTTTATTCACTCAACTATTGTAAAATATGATTGGGCTGGGCTCAGCGGCTCACACCTGTAATCTCAGCACTTTGGGAGGCTGAGGCGGGCAGATCACCTGAGGTCAGGAGTTTGAGACCAGCCTGGCCAACATGTGAAACCCCGTCTCTACTAAAAATACAGAAATTAGCTGGGCATGGGGGTGTGTGCCTGTAATCCCAGCTGCTTGAGAGGCTGAGGCAGGAGAATCGCTTGAACTCGGGAGGTGGAGGTTGCAGTGAGCAGAGATTGTGCCATTGCACTACAGCCTGGGCAACAAGAGCAAAACTCCATCTCAAAAAATATATATATAAATACACATATTATTATATATGTAATTATACATATATAATATGTATGTTATATGTATTATACATATGACAAAATATATAAATATACTAATATTGATCAGTATTTGCAAATGCAAATGTAATTCTTATAAAATTTTGGACAGCTGTAATTTGGTGAGACATATGTTTAATACCAAAGAGAGTAAAAGAACTATTAAATAAGATATATCTTTGTGAATGTTTTAATGAGTTATATAGTAATAATTTTTGTTCCCTATACTATACTCAAAATTGCTTATAGCACATTAAGTATGGTACTGTAATTATGACTTTTTTTTTTTTTTGAGACAGGGTCTTGCTCATTCACCCAGCTGCCGTGCAGTGTTGCAATCTCACATCTCAGATCACTGCAACCTCCACCTTCCGGATTCAAATGATTCTCATGCCTCAGCCTCCAGAGTAACTGGGAATGCAAGCGAATGCCACCACCCTTGGATATTTTTGTATTTTTAATAGAGACAGCGTTCTACCATGTTGGCCAGGCTGGTCTTAAACTCCTGACCTCAAGTGATCCTCCCAGCTCCATCTCCCAAAGCTGGGATTACTGGCATGAGTCACCGCACCTGGCCAGATTGTTATTTTAAAACCTCTTATTTTGACAAATAAAAGTTATCTGAACAAGGTCTTTTTTTTTTCTCTATTTTTTTAAATTATATAACCTCTTATAAGCTTGCTAAATATTGTTTTATATGAGTGCATATATAAGCATGTATTTAAACTAGACATGTGCTTTCTGGCTCTTAGATAATAAGAAATACAGGAGAGGCAACAGGTTTTAGTGTATGAGTCTCCAAGCTTGCCCCTATTCCCTGACCTCTGAGGCTAAGATGGCCTTGCTCCTGCGGTGGTTGCCCGACTGGCCTCCACTGTGCTGAGTCGGTGGTAGGTGGGCAGAAAAAAGAAATTAAAGATACCCAGAGCAGCACCTCAATTCACCTTAAATATATAAGGCCACTTTTGAGACACAAATGAAACATAATTACTTCTCATACTTAATGTTTTGTCATTAACATTTTCCTATGCCAATAATATCATTTTAAAAAAGGAATAATTTTGGAGAATGGGAATTCTGAAGAATACAAGAAAGGATATTGTGCTCCCAAGCAATTCAAGGGAGGGTAATATACTACAGGAACAGGGAAGTTTCACTAAGGAGGTATCTGAACTGAGAAGCTATGATAGTCAATTTTGTGTCAACTTGACTGGGCCGTGGGATGCCCAGACATTTGGTCAAACATTATTCTTGGAGAGTCTGTGAAGGTTATTCTGGATGAGATTAACATTTGAATTAGTAGACTGAGCATAGAAGATTGCCCTCCCTAATGTGAATGTGCCTCTTCCAATTAACTGAAGGTGAATAGAACAAAAAGACTAAGTAAGAGGGAACTTCTCTTGTGTAACTGGGTGAGCTGAAACATCAATCTTCTCCAAACTCAGACTGAATACTGGTTCTCCTTAGGTCTCAAGCCTAAGAAGGCTTCACTTCTCAGATTGAAACTTGTACTGTTGGCTCTCCTGGTTTTCATACCTTTGGACTCAACCTACAACGATACCATTTGGCTCTCCTTGCCCTCCAGTTTGCCTGCTGCAGATCTTCTAACTCTTTAGCTTCCTTAATCACATGAGCCAATTTCTCATAATAAATATTTTTACATATATAAAATAAAGATATATGTCTGATCTATATATATTTAATATCCAATATGTACATTCTCTGTAAGAAGCAGCAAAACAGAATTATAATTCATTTCCACTCTCTTATTTTTGTGTCCTCATTTATAGCGGGTATGCTGATCAAAACTACTGCTTCAAGTTGATTTACAATAAAAACATAACAATTTGAAAAACATACAGTCTGTTTTTAAAAATTGTGGATGATCATTTAAAAAGGTGGATTTCATTTTTCTTATGTACTACTTAAAATGCAAAAAATTACTTTCACCAACAGAGACTATTAAGGTACTAATTAATTTGTAGGACTGGTTAAGTGCAGGAGAGAGGCATTGTCTTGGGTAGATGCTGATGAATTCTTTTTCTGTAACATGTTTTATAAGAAAAAGTAACCTGAAGGCACTGAACGTGTCGTATTTGACACACATTCAATAAAATATATGCAGAGGAACAGTCTGACATAATGGGCTCACTTTAAATATTTACTGAATAAATATTTATTAAACATCAGCTACATGCCAGCTCTGTTCTTTATGCAGAAGACAGGAAAAAGAACAACACAGACAATATTCCTCCCTTCAAGAAGCGGGTATTCTACAACAGGGACAGATACTCAAATAAGCAATGCAGACAAATTAGTATATGATGTATAAATTTTATATATGTATATATAATGATTATGATTAGTTTCCACAGTAAAACAAGTAGGGTGCTGCTGTGATAGACAACAGTGAAGAAATATAACTAGAAAAGGCCCGAGGAAGCAACGTTTATAATCAGGATGATCTTTTCTAATAGCACAATGTCTATAGTTTTCACCTTTTTCCTTCCATTGATATTACTGATCTGGGGAACGATTTAATATGCCAAGGACTCTTCGTTTGGATTTAGGGGGACAGGTACAAGGGTTGTTATGTGAGTATATTGTGTGATGCTAAGGGTTGGAATGCAGATGGTTTAGAGAGTGATTTAATAATACTTTTCATATGGACTCTATTTCAATATATGTTTCTCAATTTGTTTAAGTAACAAATATATTTCATAACCAAAGCCCTTTTAGTTCAGACTTTTATATCATAGAACTTTTAAAACTTAATTTATTGGTGAAGTCAATACGTACTCTGCATGTCTTAATATGATTAATTTTAATTTGTAGCAATTATTGGCATAAATTTGTGATTTGCTTTGTCTCCCCTGCTAAATTTTTGGTTCTATGAGGCAGGAACAGATCTAGCTCCAGTGTCCAAAATAGGGCTTTAAAAAAGAGTCAAATATTTTTTCAAGAATTGTCTAAAAGAATTTTCTATTATGAATATTAACATAATAATCTCATCATTATTACAGTTATATTTTTTCAAACAGAGACAGAGTTTGCAGATGTTAAATTCTTTCTACTCTTGACTTACAGCCTTAACTCCCTCTTTGTAAATGTGAAGGCTGGGAACTTTAGGGAAAATATCAGCAACAAGAAAAATTTCTCTGATCTTCCCATGCCAAAGAGTTGGTAATGAGGAGAAGCTATTTCTTAGGATTATGGAGTATGCATCATTTGTGCTTAGCTTTCTCTGCTCCCTTTAATATTCTGTTGAAAGTCTGTCACAGGAAAGAAGATTCAAGGAGGAACTGAAATAGAGCCTCCTTTGCAAACAAGTATCAGACATATCCCAGTCACTTGTAACATCTGCCCTGCTGTTGGAATGACATAATGAGAGACCTAGGCAACCCAGAGAGAAGTGTAAATGACAGCAATTACTAATCAGAACATTGTTAAATTTTGATAAACTTTTGCATGCTTTTATTTCTCCACATTTTAAGTAATTATACTAATTATGAGAGTGCTGTGTGTATCCCTTATTAGTTGTTTGGTCAGAAATAAAAACAAAGCAAGTTCTTAATGACCTACAAAGAGACTTAGACTCCCACACAATAATAGTGGTAGACTTTAACACTCCACTGTCAATATTAGATCAACGAGACAGAAAATTAACAAGGATATCCAGGAATTGAACTCAGATCTGGACCAAGCGGACCTAATAGACAACTACAGAAATCTCCACCCCAATCCATAGAATATACATTCTTCGAGCTGGGTGGAGCCCACAGCAGCTCAGCAAAGCCTCTGTAGGCAAACAGTGACTAGGCTGCCTCATCGCTGGGCAAGGCAGCCCTGAGAAAAAGGCAGCAGCACCAGGGAAACTCATAAATAAAGCCCTAACTCCCCCGGGACAGAGCACCTGGGGAAAAAAGGGGTTTATGAGTTCTGCTGCAGCAGCTTAAACGTACCTGCCCAGCAACTCTGAATGAACAACGGAGCTCACAGCTCAGCACTTGAGCTCCTATAAAGGAAACTCTGTCTCCTCAAGCAGCTCCCTGATCCCCGTATATCCAACGAGTCACCTCACAAAGGAGTGCTCACACGGACATCTGGCGGGTATTCTTCTGGGACAAAGATAGCAGAAGAAGAGACTGGCAGCAACCCTTACTGTTCTGCAGCTGCTGCAGGTGATCCCCCCAGGCAAGCAGGGCCGGGAGTGGACCTCAGCAGTCCTACAGCAAAGGGGTCAGACTGTTAGAAGGAAAACTAAGAAACAGAAATAAATAACTTCATCACCAACAAACGGGACATCCACTGAGAGACCCCATCTGAAAATCACCAACCACAAAGACCACACATAGATAAATCCACAAAGATGGGAAGAAACCAGCGCAAAAAGGAGGTAAACACCCGAAACCAGAACACCTCTCCTCCTACAAGGGATCACAACTCCTCACCAGCAAGGGAACAAGGCTGGATGGACAATGAGTGTGATGAAATGACTGAATCAGGCTTCAGAAGGTGGGTAATAAGAAACTTCTGTGAGCTAAAAGAACATGTTCTAACCCAATGCAAAGAAACTAAGAACCTTGAAAAAAGATTTGACGAAATGCTAATGAGAATAACCAACTTAGAGAGGAATGTAAGTGAATTGATGGAGCTGAAAAACACAACACAAGAACTTTGCGAAGCGTACACAAGTTTCAACAGCCGAATTGACCAAGCAGAAGAAAGGATATCAGAGGTCGAAGATCAACTCAATGAAATAAAACGAGAAGGAAAGAGTAGAGAAAAAAGGGTAAAAAGGAATGAACAAAGTCTCCAAGAAATATGGGACTATGTGAAAAGACCTAATCTACGTTTGATAGGTGTACCTGAATGTGAAGGAGAGAGTGAATCCAAGCTGGAAAATACTCTTCAGGATATTATCCAGGAGAACTTCCCCAACATAGGAAGGCAGGCCAATATTCAAGTCCAGGAAATACAGAGAACACCACAAAGATATTCCTCAAGAAGAGCAACCCCAAGGCACATAATCGTCAGATTCACCAGGGTTGAAATGGAGGAGAAAATGTTAAGGGCAGCCAGAGAGAAAGGTCGGGTTACCCACAAAGGGAAGCCCGTCAGACTCACAGCAGATCTCTCAGCAGAAACCCTACAAGCCAGAAGAGAGTGGGGGCCAATATTCAACATCCTTAAAGAAAAGAACTTTCAACCCAGAATTTCATATCCAGCCAAACTGAGCTTCATAAGTGAAGGAAAAATAAAATCGTTTGTGAACAAGCAAGTACTCAGAGATTTCATCACCACCAGGCCTGCTTTACAAGAGCTCCTGAAGGAGGCACTAAACATAGAAAGGAACAACCAGTACCAGCCACTCCAAAAACATACCAAACAGTAAAGACCATCAACACAATGAAGAAACTGCATCAATTAACGGGCAAAACAGCCACCTAGCATCAAAATGGCAGGATCAAATTCACACATAACAGTATCAACCCTAAATGTAAATGGGCTAAATGCCCCAATTAAAAGACATAGACTGGCAAACTGGATAAAAAGCCAAAACCCGTTGGTGTGCTGTATCCAGGAAACCCATCTCACATGCAGAGATACACAAAGGCTCAAAATAAAGGGATGGAGGAAGATTTACCAAGCAAATGGAGAGCAAAAAAAGCAGGAGTTGCAATTCTCATCTCTGATAAAATAGACTTTAAACCAACAAAGATCAAAAGAGACAAAGAAGGACATTACATAATGGTAAAAGGATCAATGCAACAAGAAGAGCTAATGATCCTAAATATATATGCACCCAATACAGGAGCACCCAGATACATAAGGCAAGTTCTTAATGACTTACAAAGAGACTTAGACTCCCACACAATAATAGTGGGAGACTTGAACACCCCGTTGTCAATGTTAGACAGATCAACGAGACAGAAAATTAACAAGGATATCCAGGACTTGAACTCAGACCTGGACCAAGCAAACCTAATAGACATTTACAGAACTCTCCACCCCAAATCCACAGAATATACATTCTTCTCAGCACCACATCGCACCTACTCTAAAATTGACCACATAATTGGAAGTAAATCACTCCTCAGCAAATGCAAAAGAACGGAAATCATAACAAACAGTCTCTCAGACCACAGTGCAATCAAGTTAGAACTCAGAATTCAGAAACTAACTCAGAACCACACAGCTTCATGGAAACTGAACAACTGGCTCTTGAATGTTGACTGGATAAACAATGAAAGGAAGGCAGAAATAAAGATGTTCTTTGAAACCAACGAGAACGAAGACACAACATACCAGAATCTCTGGGACACATTTAAAGCAGTTTCTAGAGGAAAGTATATAGCAATAAATGCCCACATGAGAAGCAAGGAGATATCTAAAATTGACACCCTATCATCAAAATTGAAAGAGCTAGAGGAGCAAGATCAAAAAAACTCAAAACCTAGCAGAAGACAAGAAATAACTAAGATCAGAGCAGAACTGAAGGAGATAGAGACACGAAAAATTCTTCAAAAAATCAATAAATCCAGGAGCTGGTTTTTTGAAAAGGTCAACAAAATAGACCACTAGCCAGATTAATAAAAAAAGAAAATAGAAAATAATCAAATAAATGCAATAAAAAACGATAAAGGGGATATCACCACAGATTCCACAGAAATTCAAACCATCATCAGAGATTATTACAAACAACTCTATGCACATAAACTAGTAAACCTGGAAGAAATGGATAAATTCCTGGACACATGCATCCTCCCAAGCCTAAACCAGGAAGAAGTCGAAACCCTGAATAGACCAATAACAAGGTCTGAAGTTGAGGCAGCAATTAAGAGCCTACCACCCAAAAAAAACCCAGGTCCAGATGGGTTCACAGCCGAATTCTACCAGACATACAAAGAGGAGCTGGTACCATTCCTTCTGAAACTATTCCAAACAATCCAAAAGAGGGAATCCTTCCCAAATCATTTTATGAGACCAACATCATCCTGATACCAAAACCTGGCAGAGACTCAGCAAGAAAAGAAAACTTCAGGCCAATATCCATGATGAACATAGATGCAAAAATCTTCAATAAAATACTGGCAAACTGATTGCAACAGCACATCAAAAAGCTTATCCACCATGATCAAGTAGGCTTCATCCCGGGGGATGCAAGGCTGGTTCAACATACGCAAATCTATAAACATAATCCACCACATAAACAGAACCAAAGACAAAAACAACATGATAATCTCAATTGATGCAGAGAAGGCCTTTGACAAAATTCAACAGCCCTTTATGCTAAAAACTCTCAATAAACTAGGTATTGATGGAACGTATCTCAAAATGATAAAAGCTATTTACGACAAACCAACAGCCAATATCATACTGAATGGGCAAAAACTAGAAGCATTCCCTTTGAAATCTGGCACTAGACAAGGATGTCCTCTCTCACCACTCCTATTCAATATAGTACTGGAAGTTCTAGCCAGAGCAATCAGGCAAGAAAAAGAAATAAAGGTATTCAAATAGGAAAGGAGGAAGTCAAATTGTCTCTATTTGCAGACATCATGATTGTATATCTAGAAGACCCCATCGTCTCAGCCCAAAATCTCCTGAAACTGATAAGCAACTTCAGCAAAGTCTCAGGATATAAAATCAATGAGCAAAAATCACAAGCATTCCTATACATCAATAACAGACTTAAAGACAGCCAAATCAAGAACCAACTGCCATTCACAATTGCTACAAAGAGAATAAAATACCTAGGAATACAACTAACAAGGAACGTAAAGGACCTCTTCAAGGAGAACTACAAACCACTGCTCAATGAAATAAGAGAGGACACAAACAGATGGAGAAACATTTCATGTTCATGGCTAGGAAGAATCAATATTGTGAAAATGGCAATACTGCCCAAAGTAGTTTACAGATTCAATGCTATCCCTATCAAGCTACCAATGACCTTCTTTGCAGAACTGGAAAAAACCACCTTAAACTTCATATGGAACCAAAAGAGAGCCCGCATAGCCAAGTCAATTCTAAGCAAAAAGAACAAAGCTGGAGGCATCACACTCCCGGACTTCAAACTATACTACAAAGCTACAGTAATCAAAACAGCATGGTACTGCTACCAAAACAGAGATATAGACCAATGGAACAGGACAGATACCTCCGACGCAACACAACACATCTACAACCACCCGATCTTTGACAAACCTGACAAAAACAAACAATGTGGAAGCGAGTCCCTGTTTAATAAATGGTGTTGGGAAAACTGGCTAGCCATGTGCAGAAAGCAGAAGCTGGACCCCTTCCTGACACCTTACACTAAAATTAACTCCAGATGGATTAAAGACTTAAACATAAGACCTAACACCATAAAAACCCTAGAAGAAAATCTAGGCAAAACCATTCAGGACATAGGTGTAGGCAAGGACTTCATGACCAAAACACCAAAAGCAGTGGCAACAAAAGCCAAAACAGACAAATGGGACCTAATCAAACTCCACAGCTTCTGCACAGCAAAAGAAACAGTCATTAGAGTGAATCGGCAACCAACAGAATGGGAAAAAATTTTTGCAGTCTACCCATCTGACAAAGGGCTGATAACCAGAATCTACAAAGAACTGAAACAGATTTACAAGAAAAAAACAAACAAGCCCATTCAAAAGTGGGCGAAGGATATGAACAGACACTTTACAAAAGAAGACATACATGAAGCCAACAAACATATGAAAAAATGCTCATCATCACTGGTCATTAGAGAAATGCAAATCAAAACTACATTGAGATACCATCTCATGCCAGTTAGAATGGCGATCATTAAAAAATCTGGAGACAACAGATGCTGGAGAGGATGTGGAGAAATAGGAACGCTTTTACACTGTTGGTGGGAGTGTAAATTAGTTCAACCATTGTGGAAGATGGTGTGGCGATTCCTCAAGGACCTAGAAATAGAAATTCCATTTGATCCAGCAATCCCATTACTGGGTATATATCCAAAGGACTATAAATCGTTCTACTATAAGGACACATGCACACGAATGTTCATTGCAGCACAGTTTACAATAGCAAAGACCTGGAACCAACCCAAATGCCCATCGATGATAGACTGGACAGGGAAAATGTGGCACATATACACCATGGAATATTATGCAGCCATCAAAAACGATAAGTTCGTGTCCTTTGTAGGGACATGGATGAACCTGGAAACCATCATTCTCAGCAAACTGACACAAGAACAGAAAATCAAACACCGCATGTTCTCACTCATAGGCGGGTGTTGAACAATGCGAACACATAGACACAGGGAGGGGAGTATCACACACTGGGGTCTGTCAGGGGGAAAAAGGGGAGGGATAGTGGGGGGTGGGGAGTTGGGGAGGGATAGCATGGGGAGAAATGCCAGATATAGGTGATGGGGAGGAAGGCAGCAAATCACACTGCCATGTGTGTACCTATGCAACAATCTTCCATGTTCTTCACATGTACCCCTAAACCTAAAATGCAATAAAAAAATAAATACATAAATAAATAAATAAATAAATAAATAAATAAATAAATAAAATGAGTTCATGCATTATCTCAATAAAGTTTTGGTTATGGACAAATTTTGCACATTGGCTAGAAAGTGATTAAGACTGAATTATATTTAAAGAGTATATAAATCTTACACAGTGTACATCATTATATTTGTAATAAAAAAAAAAGAATATACATTCTTCTCAGCACCACATGGCACCTACTCTAGAATTGACCACATAATTGGAAGTAAATCACTCCTCAGCAAATGCAAAATAACAGAAATCATAACCAACAGTCTCTCAGACAACAGGGCAATCAAATTAGAACTCAGAATTAAGAAACTAACTCAGAACCACACAACTTTATGGAAACTGAACAACTGGATCCTGAATGTTGACTGGATAAACGATGAAATGAAGGCAGAAATAAAGATATTATTTGAAACCAACGAGAATGAAGAAAAAATTTTTGCAATCTACCCATCTGACAAAGGGCTAATATCCAGAATTTACAAGAACTAAAACAGATTTACAAGAAAAGAAACCCATCCAAAAGTGGGTGAAGTATATGAACAGACACTTTTCAAAAGAAGACATATATGAGGCCAACAAGCATATGAAAAAAATGCTCATCATTGATTATTAGAGAAATGCAAATCAAAAACACATTGAGATACACGCCAGTTAGAATGGCGATCATTAAAAAATCTGGAGACAACAGATGCTGGATAGGATGTGGAGAAATAGGAACACTTTTACACTGTTGGTGGGAGTGTAAACTAGTTCAACCATTGTGGAAGACAGTGTGGCGCTTCCTCAAGGACCTAGAAATAGAAATTCCATTTGATCCAGCAATCCCATTACTGGGTATATACCTAAAGGATTATAAATCATTTTATTATAAAGACATGCATATGTATGTTCATTGTGGCACTGTTTACAATAGCAAAGATCTGGAACCAACCCAAATGTCCATCAACAATAGACTGCAAGGAAAATGTGGCACATATGCACCATGGAATACTATGCAGCCATAAAAAAAACAATGAGTTTGTGTCCTTCATAGGGACATGGATGAATCTGGAAACCATCATTCTCAGCAAACTGACACAAGAACAGAAAATCAAACACCACATGTTCTTACTCATAGGTGGGTGTTGAACAATGAGAACACATGGACACAGGGAAGGGAGTATCACACACTGGGGATCTGTTGAGGGGGGCAAGGGAGGGACAGTGGGGGGGGTGGGGGAGGTCGGGGGAGGGATAACTTGGGGAGAAATGCCAGATGTGGGTGACCGGGGGATGGAGGCAGCAAAGCACATTGCCATGTGTGTACTTATGCAACCATCCTGTCTGATCTGCACATGTACCCCAGAACCTAAAGTACAATTTAAAAAAAGTCTGTAAATGTAATCTACCACATAAATAGAACCAAAGACAAAAACCACATGATTATCTCAATAGATGCAGAGAAGGCCTTCGACAAAATTCAACAGCCCTTATGCTAAAAACTCTCAATAAACTAGGTATGAAAGGAACATACCTCAAAATAATAAAAGCTAATTACAACAAACCTACAGCCAATATACTGAATGGACAAAAACTGGAAGCATTCCCTTTCAAATCCAGCACTAGACAAGGATGCCCTCTGTCACCACTCCTATTCAATATAGTATTGGAGTTCTAGCCAGAGGAAAAAAAGTCATTTCAAATATATATCTGACTTTACTGCTTTCCTTTAGAGAATTGCTTTGTATAGTGAATTACTTTTCATGTTAAGAAAAAGTAATATAAAAATTCATGCTCTTGGGAATGAGTTGACATGGGCCCTCACATACACCAGTAGTGGAAGTGTAAATTTATTAATTTATTCAACAAACATTTTGTGCTAGGCATAGTTCTGGGCATTGGGGATATGGAGGTAAGCCAAACAAAATCTCTGCAGTCATGGAGCTTACACTTTAATTGGGGAGATGCAAGTAAATACACAGTAAGTCAGATGGTATTTTATGCTATGGAGAAAAATGAAGCAGGTTAAGGGAGAAGGGGAGATGGGGAGAAAATTTTCTTATTTAAGTGTGTTAGGAAAAACTTGGCATTTGACAGAATTGTAAAGAAAGTAGAGGAACTAACCATATAGATATTTGTAGAAGGATCACTCAAGATAGAAGGAGTAGGCCTGGAATACACACAGATGATGCTATAGCTAAGTAGAGTGAGTGGAGAGAAAGAGATCAGAGTTGATGCCAGGGTCTAGGTCTGAGCAATATAAGAAATCCATGCTTTCTATTTTAAAGGGGTTTTTAAGTAAGAATGACATAACTTGTTTTAAAAGACTCCTTCTGACTTCTCTATACCATTTTTGGGCAAAATCAATAGAAGAGAGATGCACTAGGAAGAAATTACAGTTTATGGAACAAGAGACAATGGTGGCTGGGACTAGTCCCCACTAGTAGCAGTGGAGGTGAGGATGTGATCAAATTCTGAATGCATTCAAAAGTATAACTCTGGAGTATAAAAGAAAGGCTTGGTCCAGGAAGATGCTAACATTTTTAACTTAAACAACTAGATGAGTGGAGTTGCCATTTTATCATATACTGATGAAGAGAGTTTAAAAGAAGAAACCAAGAATTCGGTTTTGTATATGATCAAGTTGAGACATCTATTAGAAGTCCAACTGGAATTGTCAATACAGAAGTCTGGAGCTCAAGGGGCAGGATCCAGGATGGAAGAAAAAATGATCTTAGGATTGTCAAAGAATAGATGGCATTCAAATTCATGAGACTGGATGACTATGAAAAATTATGGCAAAGAGAGCATAGTATATGGAGAATAGACAGGGAAATAGAGTGAGAGCAGAACTATTGGATTCAATTTTCTATGAGGGATATAATAGAGCCTAGTGATTTACAATATGAACTCTGTGGTTAGAATGTCTGAGTTCAAATTATGGTTCAGCAAGGATTATTTGACCTCAGAGCATAGATAAAAATGGAAGTTTTATAGATTCTTTTAGAATTATTATAAAGATTAAAAAAGAACCTGCTCACAGAGTACTTAGCATATAAATACTCAGTAAATGTTAGTCATCATTATCAGCATCATCACCTTCATCATTAATGAGAACAATTTCTAAGGAAAGATGGATGGTAATATTTATACTAACAATCTTCAGAGGATAAAAGAAAGTGGTAGACAGGAGTTCAAGTTTTTATACCCATCACCACAGTAGCAGGTTTCCTTCTGTGCCTTCGTATTTTCTTTTATATATAGACCTCAGTTACTTACAAATACCAGCCGCATGGTTTGCATTCCTCCCTATGTTAAAGTCTTAATCTCTCTTTTACTTTAAAGTTGCTATGTTTACTGTAATATCATTAAAATATCTAGGGTTTTAAGCAGTTTGTGCTACCTGTGTAAGTCCAAAGCTACACATATGCCCTAGCCACTCAATAGTAAAGGATATGTGAACTGATTAAAAGAAGTAAATCATGAGAATTTACCTTTAGATTAAGTTGAATAAGAGACCAGGGAGCCAAGGTGTGCATTCAGGTGAATGGGAAACCAGAATGGCATGGAGAAAACAGAAGAGCTCAAGTGGATTCCCCTCCTACACAGAGGGGCTGAAAGGAGCCAGAGGGTAGGTGAAAGGTTCTACAGAAGATAAAGAGCAAGAAGACAGTACTCCTGATGTTGAAGTCCTACCCAGGAAGAGCTGTTTGTTTCTAGAATAGGAATAAGTAATGCAGTTGCATCAATTTGGTATGTCAACCAAGGAAACAATGGCATTATGATTGAAAACCAGTTATTTTCTTCTTTGCTGGTTTCATTCAAATTCAATGTTAATTATCATGCATTCCAAGTCTTAGTAAAATCGGGCAATAAGCTTAAAAGAATTCAATGCCCTGTGTTTCTCTTTGGCAAAATTGCCTTAGTAAACAGAAATAAAGTTTAAAAGATTAGAAAAATAGTAAAAAAAAAACAAAACCTATTTTTCTTTATTTAAATTTTGTAGAATTTTCTGTCTAGGAACATGTATATATACATTCACATATATGAATATGTTTATATATATAGATATACACACATATGTTTATATGTGTGTGTTTAAAACTACAGGCCAATTTGAAAAGAATGCCATTTCATTCTTTTAAGTTAATCATCAATAATTTATTTAAATCTTATAAAACAAATTCTTATCTAGTAACAAGTCATAATTTTAGGTTGTTTCTACACAGATACTCATGCACGGGAACTGTTTAAGGCAAGTATGTTAACCTGGAATCTATGGAATCATAAAGGATCCATGGATGAGCTTCAGTAGGCTTACAGCCTCCCTGAAATTATATTGATATTTGTATATTTGTGTCCTTGTAAGTTTCTAGCATCTAGAGACACTGGAGGATTCTTAACTGATTCCTAATCTCCCAAAAGTTTTAGCCTGCTTTATGTAAAACAATTTATCAACTATTTAAAATAAAAATAAAACTATAAACAAAATCCACCAAAAACATTGATGGATTATAAAGGGAGGATTTGAAAATCTATTAACAAGATACTACTTCTGTCCAGACATCTCTGATCTTCTGTAGTCATTTTTCTCAAAAATTATTTTTTCTAGATAGTCCCCAGAATTATTTAATTTCTGTACTTAGACAATACGATGCGATGTTTTTTAACCACTTTCTTCCATCAAAGAACCCTAGTCTGGGTTCTGACATATCCCCTGGGCTCACACTAACATTTCTGGGTTTTGTCTATTCTCATCCCAAAGTTTTCGATGATCAGGCTGGAAAGTGGATCAGAGAGGATTTTAGAGCTCATCTTTATTTGTAAGGAAAATCTGCTTTGCTTAATTTTCGTGAATTTGGAAGAATGTTATTAGGGACAAAAGGAGAAGGCAGTTGAGGGATGGAGAGAAAGACGATAAAGTGGGAAGATTCAAAAGAAACTTTGCTATATATAAATACATTTGTTTCTTTGGGAACTGGCAGTTTGCAAATGCCATCACTAATTTGTTTAACATATGAGAATTTCCATTTTAATGAACATGTTTTGTATAATCAATTAACAATTATTATTACATATATACTAGATGCTTAGTGCAATTCTAGTCAATGAAGAGGACAGAAGGGAAATAAAAATGACACTCTCAACCCTTAAAATGTGTACAATTTAATGCAGAAATTAAACTAACAAATACTAATAAAAAGAGGAAATTATTAAGTGGTATACATATATAAAATCAACTAAGATTATATTTACTAAGAATGAATTTAGACTCTTTCTCTTCCTCTCTCATCCTTTTAAAATGTTTCATTTAAATTATGCAACATTTTAAACATACCAACTATTGTAAAATATAATGTACCCCTATCATGAAGGTTAAATATATATTTACTTTTTGACACTTTTTTTTTCTTTAGATTTAAAACCCAAATGAAGTGAAATGTTCCAGTTCCAGTTAATACCCATTCCTTCCACTCTTTCCCTTCCCAGAAGGAACATAATCACAAAACTGACAGGTACTCCTATGCATGGCTACGCAGTTTTTCCGCATATGTTGTACATTTCTAAAGAATACATTTTAGAAATTTCAAATCTTTGCATCAATAGCACAACATAGAATTTTCAGTTGTTTTTGTTTTAAAGTTTATTTTTTTGTTATCTACATAACAAACTTGAATATATTTTATTCATTTTAAAGGTTATAAAGCATTTGTTAATCTATTTTTGCACTAAAAGAACAGTTTTCTTTCAAGATCTCATGCATTTCTTCGTAGCCTATGCCTTTTCACTTTTTTCATAGTGTTTCATCAAACAGAAGTTATAAGCTATGATAACTGTTATAACAGTTTTTTCCATTATGGATCATACTTCTTGAGTGTTATTTAAGAAATACTCTGCGTAGAAGTTGGGAAAGAGGAGGGCATTCCAGACATACAATCCAGACAAGCAAAAATTGGCATGACAGAAGACAGTAAATATACTGACTTGACTGCAAGAAAAGGGACCTCAAGGAGTTATCTCGCCCACCTTTTTTTAGATTGAACAGAAACTGGTAGTATTCTAGGTACCTTGAGATAAATGGTAGGGTCTGCTCACGAATGTAGGAGATGACTTCTTTTTGATTATTATTATTATTATAAGCTCTGGGGTACATGTGCATATCGTGGATTGTTACATAGGTACACACATGCCATGGTTGTTTGCTGCATCCATCCCCCTGTCATCTCCATTAGGTATTTCTCCTAATGTTATCCCTCCCCAATCCCCCCCACCCCTTGCTATTCCTCCCCTAGCCCCGCCAAACCCCAACAGACCCCGGTGTGTGATAATCCCCTCCCTGTGTCCATGTGTTCTCATTGTTCAACACCCACTTATGAGTGAGAACATACAGTGTTTGGTTTTCTGTTTTTATGTCAGTTTGCTGACAAGGTGATGGTTTCCAGCTTCATCTATGTCCCCGCAAAGGACATGAACTCATTCTTTTTTGTGGTTGCCTAGTATTCCATGGTGTATATATGCCACATTTTCTTTATCCAGTCTTTCATTGATGGGCATTTGGGTTGGCTCCAAGTCTTTGCTATTGTAAACAGTGCCACAGTGAATATACGTGTGCATGTGTCTTTATAGTAGAATGATTTATAATCCTTTAGGTATATGCCCAGTAATGGGATTGCTGGATCAAATGGTATTTCTACTTCTAGATCCTTGAGGAATCTCCACACTGTCTTCCACAACGGTTTAACTAATTTACACTCCCAACAACAGTGTAAAAGTTTTCCTATTTCTCCACATCCTCTCAAGCATCTGTTGTCTCCGAATTTTTTAATGATCACCATTTTAACTGGCATGAGATGGTATCTCAATGTGGTTTTGATTTGTATTTCTCTAATGACCAGTGATGATGAGCTTTTTTTCATATGTTTGCTGGCTGCATAAATGTCTTCTTTTGAAAAGTATCTGTTCAATGCTCTTTGCCCACTTTTTGATGGGGTTGGAGATGGCTTCTTAGTCCACATATTTCAGGCCTATCCAGGCCCTCCTAGGCTGAAGAGATTAGTGTCTTGGTACATCAGTAGCCATCTGAAGCATTGCAGCTTGCCAAGTCACCCAAGTTAGGAAGGTCTGAAACTTTGCCAGTAGGGGGAATGAACACTAAAGTGTCCTTGACAGACCTTTGCCAAACTAAGATAATTTCAGAGGTACATTTTTCACAGCCTCACCATTGCGACGTTCAATAAACTTTTTTCCAAGAAACGTTTTCTCTTATCTTTTCTTATCTCTTATACCTACTCGTTTTTGAGACTGTTACTATCTGAAGTAAAGGCAGACACTTTTTTTTTTTTGGGACAGAGTCTGGCTCCATCGCCAGGCACCAGGCTGGAATGCAGTGGTGCAATCTCGGCTCACTGCAACCTCCTCCTCCTGGGTTCAAGCAATTCTCCCGCCTCAGCTGCCCGAGTAGCTAGACTACAGGCATGTGCCACCATGCCCAGCTAATTTTTTTCTTTTTTAGCAGAGACGGGGTTTCACCATATTGGCCAGGATGGTCTTGATCTCTTGACCTTGTGATCCACCCACTTCGGCCTCCCAAAATGCTGGGATTACAGGTGTGAGTCATTGTGCCCGGCCGGCAGGCACAATTTTTATACGTAGATCACTGCTCTCTGGCTAAAGTCCCTGCTAATTGATAGACTTTTTCAATTGTTTCTTCTGGAAATATTTCTAATTATCAAGTCATTACAGTTTACTTTAAGCTAATGTATGAAAAAGAACACAGATTGAATTTTACACATCAGTGCAATCATTTATTTATTTTATAACTTGATTATTTTGCAATGTTTCCTCATTATTCTTGTTCTGTTCTTTCCACGATGTTGTATCTGATGGAACAAGCAATAAACAACACATTTTCATAAAGGTACTCATAAAATTTTAAAAATGACAGTTCATATTGATATTATTTAAAAGTTGTCTTAGTAAATATTTTGGAAACTCGCCAATATATTTATTCTGTCATACTTTACCCTCAGAAGAACAAGAAGGAAAAAAGAGTATTATCACATTACTTCCATACACATCTAAAAAGTACATCACACCTACAGATAAATATATTTAAAATAATTTGAAAGAATGAGGTGAGTTAGGATATAGTTCACTGACATGGCAATCAGAGTTTATCAATTCAAAATCAACATTCATCATTCTTACATGTTCTTGTAGGTACCAAGTCAATCAAAGTGGAATGGAGGGAAAACACTTCTCAAGATTCATCAGAGTTTATCAACAATGACAGGTGCATGCTTCTCAAATAAAAACATGCCAATGGAAAAACAAGCCAGCTATTAGGTTTGTATAAATGGTACTGCATCTTATAAATAATGAATTTCTGGCATATATAATTTTACATTTTGATTAGTGTCTAATTTACATAATTTTGTATAGATGATTCTACTTTTTTACACAGGTATATTTGCCAATTAGTACCATCCCTTCCACATACACACAATTTAGCCAAAATGACATTCTGTAGGGGGATCTATATAAGCCCTCCAGGTGATTCTTTTTCAGGCTAAAGTTTGAGAACCATTGCATTACTCTGGACTAAGTCTCTGAAAGTTTCGATAGCTTAAATATTTATATATATTATGAATATATATGAAGGATATGATTGCATACTATAGAATACAAATATTATTTCATAGGCAAACTTCATAGCAGAAATAAAAAGAAAAGCCTAAGTGGATTCTGCATTGACTGACAAAGAAAACCTATGCCAATTTTTACAGAATTCATTTTCATAAACTATTAACCTAAGATAAAAGTTCCCTATGATGTCATAACCTAATACATGTAGACTGGAAGAAGTATTGTCTAATGCCTCAATCTCACTACATTTATCTGCTTAATTAGAGCTATGTCGAGCCTAAGTTAAAATGTAATTAATATATATAAAATACCGATAACAAATATTATTAGCAAATTTAAAGAAAAGTGTTATGTTTCAGAAACAATTGAAAAATAGTCATGACTTATGTCAAAATCTAGTATTGGATATGAAGATATAAGTCAAGCCAGAAAACATCAGATATACTTAATTTATAACTAGAATGGATTATTTACATATTGCTAACTATCAATCAAACCTTTCAGAAACAAAAACAAAATGGGTTCAATTTCGTAATTCCCAAGATATAAAGAGAAAAGCTGAAATATAATTATGCTGCTGTATTTTTGATAGATAATAGGTATATATATTTTAGGGTACATGTAATAATACATTCATATAATTTGAAAAGAACAAAATCAGTATTAGAATACCTATCACTTTAAATATTTGTCTTTTCTTTATGCTAGAAATATTCAAATTTTCTCTTCTAGCTATTTTGAAATATACAGGAGATTATTGTAAGTTATAGTAATGATCTATCAAACACTAGGTCTTATTTCTTTTATCAAACTGTGTACTTGTACCTATTAATCAACCTCTCTTCAGTCCCCCCTCCCTCCCACTCTTCCCATCCTCTAGTAACCATCAATCTGCTCCCTATCTTCATGAGGTCCACTTTTTTGGCTTTCACATATGAGTCAAAAGTTACAATATTTGTCTCTCTGTGCTTGGTTTATTTTATGATCTATAGTTCTATCCATATTGCTGCAAATGACAGGATTTCATTCTTTTCTGTGGTTCAATAGCATTCCACTGTGTATATATACCACATTTTCTTGATTCATTCATCCATCGATGGGCATTTAGATTTATTATATATTTTGGATATTGTGAATAGTGTTGCAGTTAACATGGAAGCACAGATATCTGACATATTGATTTCTTTTCTTTTGGATACATAACAGTACTAGAATTGCTGGATCACATGGTAGTTCTATTTGTAGTTTTTGAGGAAGCTCCACACAATTTTCCATAATGGCTATACTAATTTACATTCCCACCAACAGTGTACAAGGGTTTCCCTTTCTCCATATCCTTGCCAGCATTTGTTAATTACAGTCTTTTTGATAAAAGCCACTTTAGTTGGGGGTGGGAAGATATTTCATTGTGGTTTTGACATTTCTTCCATGATTTGTGATGTTGAGCATTTTTTTCATATACTTGTTGCTTATTTGTATGTCTTCTTTTGAGAAATGTCTATCCAGATCTTTTGCTCATTTTAAGAGGATTATTTGCCTTTTTGCTGTTGAGATGTTTGAGTTACTTATATGTTCTGGTTATTAACCCCTTGACAGATGGATACTTTGCAATTAATTTTTCCTATTCTGTAGGTTGACTTCCCACTTTGTTGACTGTTTCCTTTACAATGCAGAATCTTCTAAGCTTAATGTAATCCCATTTGTCTATTTTTGCTTTTGTTTTCTATTGTTTTGAGGCCTTACACAAAAGTCTTTGTCTAGACCAATGCCCTGGAGCATTTCCCTATGTTTTCTTCTAATAGTTCCATAGTTTCAGGTCTTAGATTTAATTTTTAATCAATTTTATGTTTGACATATGACACTGCTAAAATATAGAGGAGACATCCCTACTTCTACCTCTATTACCATCATGACAGAGTGGAGGCTGAAAGAGCAGCATGTTGTGGAGCAGTTAGAGGTAAGAGATGAATTCTAAACCTCCACATTGCTTGTGGCTGAAATCCCAAGGCAATATAACCATCCAGTAATAACCAACTATAGGACGATGGAACATAACCAGCAACTTAGAATTGGGCTACTTCCCTATGTGACTTGAGTCTGCAAATGTAGACATTAAGGAAACATGGGGTTTCTCTGTTGCAACAAATATTTTCATATTTCTGTATAGTCTGGGCTTTCTGATGAAACATTACTCATAACCTGAGTTAAAGGATGAGTGAACAGGAAATACGCTTTGGACATTAATGACAGTGAAATACCCAGGAGAGACTGATAATGATTTGTCTCTCCTAAACCCATTTGTTTACATTGAAAAGAGTTTTAACAACATGGGGCCCTTCCCATTCTCTTTCCAGAGAGGATTTGATTGCATTGGAGAGCACAAGTTTCTGTCTCTTCTCAGTGGGGAAGAGAGGCATCTCTGCTGCAGTTTCTACAAAAACTCCAAGATTCATAATTTTCAGGTCCTCTCCTAAAGAGCCCCTCCCTCTTTACATATAGAGTGATAATATGCCCACATTCTATTGCTCCAAAAGGGAAATAGAGCACTGGAAACCAGCACTAAGATTGCTAGAGAACTGCAGAACTCTCACAAGATAATGACTCCATCCAAACCTCTGCACTAAGAGATGATCAAATTCCAGCATGGCCTCTAGCAGCACAGAGCTGTGTTCCCAGGATGACTACAGCCCCAGTTATAATGGCTAGCTGAGAAAGCTCAATGCTGCCAGGAGAATTTACTGTTTGTTCTAGTCAGCTGCTGACAGTAGGCTCCATACCTTCCATTTTAAAAATGATTTATAATTGTGACAATGTATCTCTTACAACTCAGAAGATTCTGAGAGCTATTTCTTTAAAATGGGCATGGGCAATATGAGAAAAGAGTACAGTAATCTATATTGTGGGTTACTGTATAACCTATGAATTATACACAATAAATTTTGCAGTGAATCATTTTTTTCACTTATCACCAGGAAAGATAGGGCCTCTGTCTTCCTATCTATCTGGGAAGATAGAATTCTTTCATTAGAATGTTAGCAAACACAACTTGCCTAATCATATTTATACTGATCAATCCTTTGTAAATTTTTCACTTCTTTGACTCTACCTAGCTCTCCCCTTCCTAATCCTTCCTTAAAAAAACCAATAATATCTTCACAAATCAAAATGGAGCTCAGCTCTTTCCTCTACTGTGAGTAGTTACTAAATCAGTGTTCATTGTTTTAACTAGTACTTGTCTGTGTTAATCTTTTATACAATATAAGTAAATAATCAGTCTGAGTCTTATCCAGAAAACTTTTGCTTGCAGTATGAATAAAATATATAGATGTAAAAAGTTATTAATATTCCTCTACCCAAAGGAAGTCATCTTCTTTTATAGTTCTGTTCTAATAGATATAGAAAATTCTGTTTCCAATAATTGAATAACTGTTATTTTTAATTAACTATAAAAAGTGAACACATACTAGGTCATAAAACAATTATCAATACATCATAAAGAATTACAGAAAATTACAGACCATATTCTCTAACCACAGTGGAATTCAGTAAGAATCTATGACCAGAAAAGCAAATACAGATATTTCAATGTTTTTAAAGAAATATTTCCACATAATCCATGCACCAAAGAAGAAACCATATTTTTTTAAATGTGGAATAATATGGTAAATAGTGTCAGAATATATGAAATACAGTTAAAAAGTTATATTTAGATTGAAATATATAACCTTAAAGGCTGTTATTAGCCAAGAAGAAAGGCTAAAATTAATGAGCTAAGATTCCAACTTTCAAAGTTGAGAAAAAGAACAAAATAATACAAAAAAATATATAGAAGAGAGAAACATCAGAGCAGAGAACCAAAATTTAAAAAACAGCAACAAACCTAAAAGTTGGAAGTTGGAAAATAAAACAATTTATAATTGTTATCAACTGGAAATACTGATGAAGGAAGAGGAGACACAGTTGCTGATGCCACTGTGGAATACCAAGGAATACAAAGAGAAACATATTTATAGATGTAGAAGATCCAAACTGAGTGCTTTTTACAAAGAGCATTAAATTACTGAGTCATTTATCAGTAACTTAAAATCTTCCTACAAAGAAAAATCTCTGACATAGACAGTTTTACAGGTAACTTTTATCAAATATTCAAAGAGCAAATAATACTAATATTATATAAAGCCTTCTGAGGAGTAGAAAGGCACTAACTTCCTACATTCTTTTACAAGGAGAGCATATTCTTGATACAAAAATGACATATGGGCAATACAAGAAAAGAGTACAGTAATCTATATTATGGGTTATTGTGCAACTTCTGAATTATACACAATTTTTTCTGTCAATGAAAACTGTAATGTTAATATTTTAGATTAAGACCTTATGTATTTGGTATTTTGTATATTTGTGATATTTAAAAACTCTGTTCTATCAGAGTATCAGGTCAACATTTTGATTCTAATCCAATTGTATTATTGAGTAATCAATTTAGACATTTTAATTTGAAAAGAGTATATATAACAGTGAAGCATATAAAAGAATTAAAATGATTATATTTGTTAGATTTACAAGAATTAAGTACTCAGCATTTTTATTGTTAAATTTTACATTAAGATTACTTGAAAATAAATACAGTCTATAAAATTTATATATGAACTTAGAATGCTTCTATGCATTTGGATAAATTTATAGGAGGAGTCCCACATTAATCAAAAGCTTTAGATTAACATTACAGGATACATAATTAGAATCACTCATATATAAGATATAGCTACAAAATTAGCGATTGAGTTTTTAAATAAACTGAAAATAAATACAAAGATATGAGTAATCTTAAGCATAAAAATTATTTTCAAGGACTCCAATAGTTTACCTTAACTATAGATAGGAACTGGGATGATACTCATCCAGTATGCCTTTTGATGGACATGCTGCTTTCTCATAGGCAGTATTAACCCTGATTGTTCTGATATCAATAGATAGGTTGATGTGTATACTCCAATGCTTATTAACTGTTTAGAGCATCAATGAAACAGAAAGAGTTCATATTATTGAGAAACCAGTTTTCCATTAATAAATCTATAGAGACTATTTCAGTAAAAATTCTGACATTGTTTCATAATAATCTGAAAAGCTAATTTAAAAACTTATATAAAAGAATAAAGGTCATGAATATTCAAAATATTCCTATAAAAGAAGGAGGTGAAGAATTTGCATTACCAGATAGTTAATCCTATTAATTATACAACTTCAGACAACGTGATAGTGGCACAAGGACTCTTCTATTCCATTGGTCTCTTTTTAAAAAAGACCAATTGAATAGAATCATCAAGAAATCGTTTCATGCATATAAAAAACTTGAGATATGAGAGAAGATCAGTAGGAAAATACAAGACCATTCAATAAATTATATTATACCACCTAGCTATCAAAATAGAAAAATTTTAAAAATTTTTATCTCATAAACATATGCAAAAAATTAATTCCAGGTGGATTAAAGAACATGTAAAAGGCAAACCTTTTAACTTAAAGAGTATACTTTAATGACTTCTATATAGTAGAGAAATACTTAAAAAAACCACTAACCAATAACCATAAAATAAAATATTGTTAAATTTGATGTCATTAATTTAATGCTTGTCAATCAAAAGACCTGATGGAAAAAGTAAAAATATGAATTAAAAACTAGAGAATATATTTTAAACACACATAATTGTGTTTAAAATATTAGTGTACCATTATATAAAGAAATCATACAAATCAAAAAGAAAGGAAAATACAACATAGAAAAATGAGCCTTAGTTATGAATGGCTGGAGGAAGCAGAGCAGCGTGGCCAAATAGAGGCCTCCATTGAGGAACTTCTAGAAGCTTCCTTCAGGAACACCAAATTTGACAACTATCTATACAAAAAAACACTTTCATAAGAGCCAAATATCATGTGAGTAATCGCGATACCTGGTTTTAACTTCATATTACTGAAACACAAACTGAAGAGGGTAGAAAAGATAGTCTTGAATTGCTGATGCCAATCCTCCCTAACCCCCTAGCAGAAGCCAAGTGGCACAGACACAGAATATGTGCACTTAGGGGAGAGAAAGCACAGTGTTTGTGGGACTTTGCATTGCAACTCAACGCTGCCAACATTGGACAGAACTCAGCTGATACCCATAGAGGGACCACCTAGACTAGCCCTAGCCAGAGGGGAATTGCTCATCTCAGCAGTCAAACTTGAGTTTCAGCAAGCCTCACCACTGAGTATTAAAATTCTCTGGGGTTCTAAATAAACTTGAAAGGCAGTCTAGGCCACAAGGACTGCAACTCCTAGGAAAGATCAGTATTTTGCAGGGCTCAGAGCCAGTGGAATTGGTGGGCAGGTGACATAGTGAGATACCAGCCGGGGCAGCTAAGGGAGTACTTGCCTCATCCCTCTGCAGTGCTAGGCAGCACAGTTTGCAGCTCCAAAAGAGACCCTTTTTTTTCTGAGAAGAAGGAAGAGTAAAGAGGACTTTGTCTTACAACTTGGATATTAGCACAGCCACAATAGGACAGAGCACTAGACAGAGTTGTCAGGCCAATTCCAGGCCTTATCTCCCACACAGCATTTCTAGACACATCCTGAGCTAAAAGGGAACCTGCTGCCCTGAAGAGAAGGAAGGAAGGACTCAATCCTGGCAAGATTCATTACCTCCTGACTGAAGAGCTCTTTGCCTTGAATTACCAGCAGCAGTAGCCAGGTAGTATTTACCCTGGGTGAAACTCAGAGCTGTACTGGCTTCAGGTGTGACCCAGAATAATCAGAGTTGTGATGTCTATCAGGAGAGAACCATTCTACTTGAGAAGAGGGGGAGGAAAGAAGAAAAGAGACCTTGTCTTGCAGCTTAGGTACCAGATTGGTCACCAATTTGGCTCTTGGAGTCTGTGATTCCAGAATTTGGCTCTTAGATGGCATTTCTGGACCTACCCTAGGTGAGAGGGGGAGCCCACTGTCCTGAAGGATGAGTCCCATGCCTGGCAGCATTTACCATAACATGACTGAAGAGCTCTTGGGACTTAAATGAACATTGGATGTATGCTGGCAGTGGGTTGATAAAAAGACTAAGAAAGAAATTGAAAATTTTCTTGAAACAAATGATAATGAAAACACAACATATCAAAATCTATGGGATATAGCGAAAGCAGTACTAAGAGGGAAGTTTATAGCTATAAGTGACTACATCAAAAAAGGAGAAAAACTTCAAATAAACAACCCTAATAATACATCTTACAGAACTAGAAATGCAAGAGCAAACCAAAAGCAAACTTAGTAGAAGAAATTATAAAGATGAGAGCAGAAATAAAATTAAAATGAAGAAAACAATATGAAACATTAATGAAATAAAAGTTGGCTTTTTGAAAAGATAAACGAAATTGACAAATGTTTAGCCAGACTAAGAAATAGAGTGAAGATCCAAGTAAATAAAATCAGACATGAAAAAGGAGACATTACAACTGATTCCACACAAATTCACAAGACATTAGAGGCTACTGTGAGCAACTATAAGCCAATAAATTAGAAAACCTAGAAGAAATGGATAAATTTCTTGACGCATTCAATCTACCAAGACAGAACCAAGAAGAAATCCAAAACCTGAGCAGATCATTAACAAGCAATAAAATCAAAGCTATGATAAAAAAAAAATGTCCCAGCAAAGAAAAGCCCAAGACTTGTTGGCTTCATTGCTAAATTTTACCAAGGATTTAAAGAACTAATATCAATTCTATTCAAACTTCCAAACAATAGAAGAGGAAGGAATACTTACTTGCAAACAAGGTGAAGAACTACCGAAACCATACAAAGACAAATCAAAAAATAAAGAAAAATGAAAAGAAAACCACAAGACAATATCCCTGATAAACATTTTTGCAATAATTTTGTACAAAATACAAGCAAACTGAATTCAACAACAACACATCATAAACATCATTCATCATGACCAAGTGGGATATATCCCAGGGTTGCAAATATGGTTCAATGTATGCAAATCAATCAATGTGATACATCAACAGAATGAAGAACAAAAACCTTCTGATAATTTCAACTGATGCTGTAAGGGCATTTTATGAAAATTCAACATTTATTCATGATAAAATCCTTTAAAAAACTGGACATAGAAAAAACATACCTCAACATAATAAAAGCCATATATGGCAGAGTCATAGTTAATAACATACTGAATGGGAAAAACTGAAAGCCTTTCTTTTAAAATCTGGACCATGACAAGGATGCCTACTTTTACCACTGTTATTCAACATAGTACTGGAAGTTCTACCTAGAGGAATCAGACAAGAGAAATAAATAAAGTGCATTCAAATTGGAAAGGAAGAAGTCAAATTATCCTTGTTTGTAGATGAGATGATCTTATATTTGGAAAAACCTAGATTCCATCAAATAACCATTAGAGCTAATAAATTTAGTAAAGTTGTAGGATATAAAATCAGCATACAAAAAATTAACAGGATTTCTATATGCCATTAGGAAGGAGTCTAAAAAAGAAATAAAGAAAATAATTTTATATATAGTAACCATGAATAAAATTAAATGTCTAGTAATTAACCAAAAAAGTGAAAGAGCTTTACAATAAAAACTATAAAATATTGTTGAAAGAAATGGAAGAGGATGGCTGGGAGCAGTGGCTCACGCCTGTAATCTCAGCACTTTGAGAGGCCGAGGTGGGCAGATCACCTGAGGTCAGGAGTTTGAGACCAGCGTGGCCAACATGGTGAAACCCCATCTCTATTAAAAATACAAAAAAAATAGCTCGGTGTGTTGGTGGGCACCTGTAATCCCAGCTACTGGGAAGGCTGAGGAAGGAGAATTGCTTGAACCTGGGAGGTGGAGATTGCAGTGAGCTGAGATCATGCCATTGCACTCCAACCTGGGCAAGAAGGGTGAGCGAAACTCCATCCCCCCCACCAAAAAAAAGTAGAAGAGGGCACAAAAAAATGGAAAGATATGGCCAGGTGTGGTGGCTCATACCTGTAATCCTAGAACTTTGTGAGGCCAAGGTGGGTAGATCACAAAGTCAAGAGATTAAGACCATCCTGGCCAATATGGTGAAACCCTGTCTCTACTAAAAATATAAAAATTAGCTGGGTGTGGGGGTGCACACCTGTAGTCCCAGCTACTTGGGAGGCTGAGGCAGGAGAATCACTTGAAACCAGGAGGTGGAGTTTGCAGTGAGCCGAGATCACATCACTGCACTCCAGCCTGGTGACAAAGCAAGATTCCATCTAAAAAATGGAAAGAAAAGAAAAGAACAGCAACAAAAAAAAAAAACAACAACAATAAAAAGAAAGATATTCCATGTTGGTGGATTGTTAGAATCAATATTGTTAAAATGTCCATACTACACATAGTGATCTACAATTTCAATGCAATCCCTATCAAAATACCAAAGATATTCTTTACAGAAATAGAAAAAAAATTCCAAAATGTATATGGAACTATGAAACATCCAGATTAGCCAAAGCTATCCTGAGGAAAAAGAACAAAACTAGAGGAATTACATTACGTGACTTCAAACTATACTACAGAGCTATAATAACCAACACAGCATGGTACTGGCATAAAAAGAAACAGAATAATGAACCCAAAGACAAATCCACATACCTACAATGAAATCATTTTCAACAAAATTGCCAAAAACTTATACTTGGGAAAGGACAGTCTCTTCTTTATACCGTGCTGGGTACACTGGATATCCATATGCAGGATAATGAAACTAGACGTGTATCTCTCACTACATACAAAAATCAAATCGAAATGGATTAAAGACTTAAATTTAACAATTGCTACTATTAAACTAGTAGTAGAAAACATTGGAAAAATTCCCCAGGACATTGGACTGTGCAAAAATTTCTTGATAAATACCTAACAGGCACAGGCAACCAAAGCAAAAATGGACAAACAGGATCACATCAAGTTAAAAATCATCTGCACAGCAACAGAAACAAAGTAAAGAGACAACCTACAGAATGGGAAAAAATATTTACAAACTATTCATTTCACAAGGAATTAATAACAAGTATATGTTTGGAGCTCAAATAACTATAGAAAAAATATCTAATAATCTGATTTTAAAATCGGCAAAATATCTGAGTAGAGATTTCTCAAAAGAAGACATACAAATGGCAAACAGATATATAAAAATGCTAAATATCACTGCAAATCAAACTACAACTAGATATTTTTTTCTTACACTTTAATTCCAATATACAACTAAATAAGCTGAATTTCCCAATGTATAACTAAATAAGCTGAATTTCAATCGAAGCATAGTTATTATAGGTATTCACTTCTGTATACTAAAGTATTCTCAGACGTTGAAAAATATCAGAACCTATTTATAATTTGAAGGCTGCCATACAATGTAATATAGTGGTTGGTTATGTGTACATGACTTTACAAGATATGGAGATCTAGAATTAAATCTCAGCTCTGTTACTTAATAGTTGTATGACTGGTAAAAACTCTGACCTTCAGCTTTAATATTAACATGGGAATGGTAATAGTGCCTAAATCCTTTTGGTGAGTATGGTAAGTGACTTATTTTGTAGGTCCTGGTAAATAATAATAATGCAAATGGTAGTTATTTATTGTTAACACAGGAAAAGTTAGCTAATAATACATGATAGAAAATAATGTGTCCAATGACAGCTGTAATAAGAAAAGACGTTATGAAGGTAGGTGGGTAGGATTTGCCAGCAAAAAAGGAGAAAGCAAGGAATTTTGGCTTGAAGCTTAGAGGCAAGAAAACATGGAAAATTTTTTACCAAAAGTTTAGTTGAAGAGATAATAATGAGCAAATGGATTATGTTTAGATTGTAGAAAACCTGAAATCACTGAGGAATTTGAGTTTAAACTAGATGCTAGCCAATAATAGTTTAGATATAGCAAGAGCTGTTAGGCATAAAAGATTAATACTAAATTTTGAACACTGGAACTAAGTATAGATGGAATGAATGTCAAAATGATTTTTGTTAATAGGCTAAAATATAGAAATGCAAAATTGCTTTCTGATGAAATTTTCTAAAAATAAAGATTTATTCCATGGAATGCACTTAAAAACATATAACAATGTAACTTTCATGAATTTGCTTTTTAAAGATTATAGATTTATTTTGTTCATGCATTTTAGAGACTCAAATGATTTTACTACAGAACTACTAAGCTAACACAAAAGTTTCCGTTTCATATGATGAAGTGGGGATGCAGTCCTGAAAGAAAAAGTGACATTACTCTCGGTTATCAACTGAGAAAATGGCACTGAAATGCATTGATATTTTCTTTTTCTTTAGGAAATTTAATCCCTTCGTATGATGATACAATCATATATTGCCTCAAGCTTAGACACTCAAAATTAATTTTGCTCTGTGTAAAGCAGAAAGATTAATCTGGCATCCTTACTACATTAGAAATAAAAGGAAGTATTTAAAGAATAAAAATGATAATTGAGAACAAAAACTATATACACGTTGTTTTGAGAGATTAATCACACAAAAATGATCTGGGGAAATAATGCTTAGTTTAGAATCAATGTTTGTTTACATAATTTTTCCTTCTATAATTCTTTTATATGAAATTACAAAAAATACTGGTAAATCTAAAGGAAAATTGTTTTTACTGATATGTTTTTGGATCACTGAGAAAAAATTACCCCAGTGGCTCTAAAAATGTGGTTCTTATAACCAATAGCAGCAATTGGGATATTTAGAAATGCAAATTCTTAGGCTCCACCCCAGATCTATGAATTAGTAACTCTAGATATGGGTACCAACAGCCCATGTTTCAATGCTCTCTCCAGATTATACTGACATACACTAAATTGACAACCACTGATTTAGACTATTGCCCCAGGATTAGGAATTTTTTAATGAACTTTAATTACTGCCATGTGTGGTTAGCAAGAAAATATAAATTTCCTGTTTCAAACATTATTTTTCCATTTAGCTCAATCATCATTTTACAATTCCTTGACATTTTGATAATTGGTATTTTTGTATGTACCAAGGAACTTGAGTATATAGTTGCTAAATTAAAAACGGTTTTAAAGCAATTTCTCATCAGGCCAATGTAGGTAACTCATACTTGATAAATTTATGAATGACTCATACTTTTTAATATCAGGAGGAGGAAATATAATGCAATTCTACCAGCAGATTCTATCCTATTGCTCTACCCATTGTTGACATCTTAGATTTGACCAAGCATTTGCAAAATGTGTAAAGATTTGCTTTCTTATAGACACTACAGAGAAGTAAAAACCACTTTCTCTTATTAATCCAGGAACAACCATCTATTCACATACTGTTTATCTAATCAGACCTAACACATACATGTACATACAACTCCTCTACCAAAACAGTTCCAGTGCAGGACCATGAGTACTGATATTCCTTGCTGGAATTAGTAAAATTTTTGCCCCTTTAGAAACAATTTTGTCAATTGTTCTATGGTAGTCACATGAAGTACTATACTTCAGATGCAATATGGGTTAAGCTGGCTTTGCCAACTGTCTTACAGGCTCCACAAACTAATACATTATTTTTCTTGAAGAAAAAAAAGTCTAAATACTTAACCTTGCTAACAAATAATTCATTGCCCAATATCACCTTAATAATGTACCTTGTACCCATTCATTGTTCATCCCCTCCTGCCTCTTTGCCCTTGTAAGTTGCCATCATCTATCATTCCATACCCTATGTTTACATGTACACATTATTTAGCTCTCACTTATAAGTGCAAATATATAGTATTTGTCTTTCCATGTCTGACTTATTTTACTCAAAATAATGGCTTCCATTTCCAACCATGTTGCTGCAAAATACATTTCATTATTTTTCATGGCTGAATATTATTCTTTTATTTATATATATACCACATTTTCTTTCTACCACATTTTCTTTACCCATTCATCCACATGGACACTTAGGTTGATTCTATTTATTTGCTACTGTGAATAGTCCTGCCATAAACATACAGATACAGGTATCTTTTTGATATAATGATTTATTTTCCTTTGGGTAGATACCCAGTAGTGGGATTGCAGGATTGAATGGTGGTTCTGTTTTTAGTTCTTTGAGAAATATTGATAGCTATAGAGGTTGTACTAAATTTATATTCCCACCAACAGTATAAGGCTTCTCTTTGCACACTCATCAACATCTGTCATTTTTTTTTCTTTTAATAGTAGCCTTTCTGACTGGTATAAGATGCTATCTCATTGTGCACCCTCATCAACATCTGTTATTTCTTGTTCTTTTAATAATAGCCTTTCTGACTGGTATAAGATAATATCTCATTGTGATTTGGTTGGCAGTTCCCTGATGATTAGTGATGTTGAGTATTTTGTATATGCTTGTTCACCATTTTTATATCTTCTTTCAAAAAATGTCTAGTCATATTCTCTATTTTTAATATGATTAATTTTTGTTAAGTTGTTTGAGTTTTCTAGATGCTAGTCCCCTGTTGATGCATAGTTTGCAAATATTTTCTTTCCTCCTGGAGGTTGTCTATTCACTCTGTTGATTATTTCTTTTGCCATGCAGAAGCCTTTTAATTTAATTAAGTTCCATTTGTCTATTTTTGTTTTTGTTGCCTGTGCTTTTGATGTCTTAGACATGAATTCTTCGCCTAAGCCAATGTCCAGAAAAGTTTCCCCTTAGGTTTTATTCTAATATTCTTATAGTTTCAGGCCTTCCATTTAAGTCTTTAATCTATATCGAGTTGATTTTTTATATGGTGGGTGATAGGGGTCCTATTTCATTCTTCTGCATATGGCAAACCAATTTTCCCAGCACCATTTATTGAAAAGCGGACTTTCCCCACTATATGTTCTTGTTGACATTGTCAAAGATCAGTTGACTGTAAATATATATCAGTTGAGTTCTCTATTTCATTGATTTACATGTCCATTTTTTATACTAGTACCATACTGTTTTGGTTACTATAGCCCTCTAGTATAATTTGAAGTTAAATAATGTTATGCTTTCAACTTTGTTTTTTTGCTTAGCATTTCTTTAGCTATTTGAGCTTGGTTTCAGTTTTATATAAATTTTAGGACTGTTTTTTCTAATTCTGTGAAAAAATTGCATTTGTATTTTGATAGGGATTGCACTGAGTCTATAGTTTTCTTTGGACAGTATGGTCATTTTAATTATATTAAATTTTCCAATTTGTGAGCCTGAAATGTTTTTCTATTTGTTTCTGTTGTCTATGATTTCTCTCATGAGTGTTTTGTAGTTTTCCTTTTAGAGATCTTTCACTTCCTTAGGTTAATATATTGCTAAGTATTCCCTATTTCTTTTTATATCTGTTGTAAATGGACTTGAAAAAGGCGATACTTTTTTGTCTACTCTTCTTTCACACCAAAGTGTAGGAGGTCTTTAGATTATATATTATTATTTTGGTTTGAGCTCTAAGCAGTAAATTGCTAAAAGAGGTGCTTTTTTTTCTATAATTTTTTAATTCTAAGGTAGATGTCTATATATTTGTTTTAGAATGTTCTTACTGAAGAGAGACTAAATGTCATTTTAAGTATTTCCATAGCTTCAGAACTATTATAGGCAATAAAATGCTTATGAAAATATTTCTAAAGTACGTGAATAAAGATATGAAAATGTTCTTAACATAAACCATTAAGATTATACTGGCTGTTTACAGTTGGGCTCACTTTCAAGGAGGGATAATGAAATGGAATTTTGCTGAGTTGTACTGGGAATGCAGCTTAAGGAGCTAATATCCGTATCCAAGAATATTTCAAGCATGTCTTGGCTACATCCTCCTCTTTTTTCTTCCTTGGTAATTTTTTTGTAGGTTGCAAACATACTGAATGTCTTTGTCACTAGCAGGAAAGATATTTTAAATTACCCTTATTAGCTTGAATTGTATCCCCTTTTATTCTGGTCTCTTAAATAATGAGATTTTGACATTGTCTCTGAACATCCTGCCTTCACTTCTGCACTATAAAAGTTTATAATCTTCTTTTATAAATGTAGTACAGTTAGGTCATTTTAAAATTAATAGTTTATTTATTTGTGACAGTGTCTTGCTCTGTCACCCAGGCTGGAGTGCAATGGTGTGATCTCTGCTCACTACAATCTCCACCTCCAAAGTTCAAGCAATTCTGTTCCTCAGCCTCCTGAGTAGCTGCAATCATAGGTGTGTGCTACCAGGTCTGGCTAATTTTTGCATTTTTCGTAGGGAAGGGGTTTCACCATGTTAGCCAGGCTGGCCAGGAACTCCTGGCGTCATGTGATCTGCCCACTTTGGCCTCTCAAAGTGCTGGGATTACAGGTGTGAGCCACTGAACTCAGAGAGGTCATTTTTATTAACTGTGAAAAGTAGTTCAAAATTTTTTTAGAGCTAAATATTATAAAATTATTTCTTTTTTTATAAAGTGACAGTCATTTGATTTTCTTAAATTGTATTTGAATATTTTGCAGTCAGGTTTTACTGATTATTAATAGATATGCTAGGCATTTTAAAGTTACAACAAAAAAATCCATTTTAAAGGGATGAAGTAGATTTTACTCAAATATGGATTATTTAAATGATCTCAAATCACACACTTGGCAAGAGAGACGAAGAATAAACACTTGCTTGATAAATCATAATGTTCTTCCTTAACCATTAAAAATATTTGTTTTTGTGTTGTGATGAGTCATTTTCAGTTACAAATTTCCCCTCGATTACCTTCTAATATTTTTGAGTGAGAGGGAACTATTTGTTTGGTTGGGTAACAGTCTCCAAACTCATTAAAAATGAGTAACTATAGCAACATCCATGTCATATCCCACTCACTTCTGCAAAACACATATTGACAATATGTGTTTAGTTAAAGCCAAATAACAAAAGAAAAACAATGATATTCAATTGTTCCAAACTTTGAGCTAGCCTGTGAAGCCAAAAGATCAACTACATATTATTGTGAACTCATTGTTCCATTTTCTTTTCCGTCAGATTGTTTTCTTTGTTTCTACATAGTTTTAGAAGTATTTTAGACCTTTTTGATTTTATGCTTTTTGGAACGCTGACCCTTAAGCATACATACTCTCTTATTATTTTGATCTTAGGCTAATATGTTTTTTATTTACCAACCTGAAATATCTCTTTTGCCCTTATCTATGAAAAGAAAAGGAACGTCATGGTTTGAAGAAGGACAATTTAAAAGTTTAAGCCTCTAGCTTACTTCTATTTCTCATCATTTCAAACAATGAAAGATCCAGACAGTAGATAATTCCTGTCTTTTTTCAAGATTTAAGCAATATTTTTCTATCTTGTTTAGAGACTTAGAATTGCAGTCTTTTCAAAGACCTCAATGGTTTACCATAAAAAAGTCTTATGCTTCAATTATACTCCATAAATTCTTGAGCGAGTCTTTGGTCTTTTAAAACCAACCAAAGGTACTATTTCCCAAACCTCCAAGTCCTACTTATGAAACATTAGAAAAAGTATCTTATCTGTGTGTATTTTTCTACTACACAAATGAATTCAGATTTCTTAAAGTTGGACATCCATTCCCTAAGACAGTATTACACAGTTGGAGTATTGCCTTCCCTATTCAGACTACCAGAACAAAAATCTTGCCTTCAGGATAGAAAAGAGTGAAAGTATCTATTATGTCTTCCCCTACACACATCATGCTCAAGCCCATCCATGAAGCCCACGCTGGTGTAGAGAGGCATTTTTTTTTTTCATCTTAGTAGGCCATCACAGATAATTTTTAAAGTTTTAGTTATGAAAACCACTTGTGAGGTTAGATTGAGGATCCTAATTACCATTTCTTACAACATGTAGGTTATTATGCTCCCCTTTGCTGCTTGGTAGAGACTCCTATGCAGAGGTGCTATTATCTGGGACACCATTTGCCTACAGGCTACCATCAGAGGCTCTCTGGAAAAACTTTTTTTCCCCTTTAATTCTGTTTTACCCTAGAGTACACTGCCCTCTTATGCCTGATATACTATCATTAGTTTTTCTGTAGGTTAAGGCTTTTCATCAGAAGTTCTCCATCAAAATGCAAATTGCCCTAGGAGCACTGTGAAACAGACATACTAAGGCTATTTATTAGACAGAATCCTGGGGAAGCTGGAACTCTCACCTTAGGATTTCATTATCTTCTAAGAGTATTTTGATGCTGATTTGAAACCTCGTCTTCTGGCTTGGAGGCAAGGAAAGAATGACAGAGTGTTCTCTAGGGCCAGAACAGAGAGGAAAAGAACAAGACCTGGAGCAAAATAGAAAGGCAGATCTAAAGGCTCAGTAATTGTGTTCTAAATCAAATAGCATTAATGAGTCATCTGTCATCTGAAAATGCTCTTCTCATTGATGGTTGGAGAGAAGTGCAGTTTTGTGGGAAAATAGAGCAGTTGCATTGAAAAGACCTGAACTTAAGGCACTTGACTTCAAGAGCAGCACATTTTAATGCAGAGCTTGAGTCTGGAGGTTTTAATGCCAGCATATTTGCCAGCTGTGTGACTTTGCACAAAACTTTATTTCCTTAGACCCACCACAAGGTAGAAGTGATAGTCAGATGTATTTAGTAGGGTTATTTGGAGGATTTAGTCAGATGTGGTAGGTGCTGGGGAAAAAAAAAGTCAGTTACTACTATGATTTCTAAACAAATACAGAATTCTTGCTATATTATAGGCACTATTCTAAGCATTTTATTTACTCATTTAATTTCCTCCATACTCTGATGTAGGCTCTTTCAAAACCCCTACTTTACTGTTGAGAAAACTGAGATTTCCGTAGTTAAGATTATAGCAATAATCTGCTTTATGGGTTTGTTGCAAGGCTTTAATAAAATACTGTGGGTTATGCTTAAGTAATACTTTTTAAAATTTAATGTGCATATGAATCATTCGAAGTACTGTTAAAATGCAGTTTCTAATTCATTCAGTAGGTGTGGTGTGGAACACTTCTATCAAGGAAATTCTGCATGTCTAAGGAGTTTCCAGGTGACACTAATGATGTTGGTCCAGGAACCACACTTTGAGTGTACTAGGAAACTCTTAAAAACTTTTTGCACTTTTGGTTTGGGAGCTTCTTGACTATTTCTCTTTCCTTTCTTCTTTTCTTTTCCTTTCTGTCTATCTGTCTGTCTCATTCTGTTACCCAGAATGGCGTGCTGTACTGCAAACATAGCTCACTGCATCCTTGCCCTCCCGGGCTCAGGGGGATCCTCTTACCTCAGCCTCCCGAGTAGTGGAGACCGCAAGCATACACCATCACGCCCAGATAATTTTTGTATTTTTTGTAGAGATGTGGTTTTGTGGTGTTGCCAAGGCTTATCTTGAATGTCTGGGCTCAAGCTATCTGCCAACCTTGGCCTCCCAAAGTGCAAGGATTATAGGCATGAGCCACCATGCCTGGCTGCTTCTTGATTATTTCTATGTGACAAGTTTTCCTGTATCTTGACAAACGGGGCTTGATAAACATTAATGTACTAGGGCAGAATTCTGCACAGACTGGGCCATTCCATTACCCAGAGGTATTTTGTACATTATAAAAAAGAAAAGAATGGATATTTGAGATGTTCTGTAAACACTTTTGTCTTTTTACGTGTGATGTTGAGATATTAAGCACACTACTTCTTTGTAATTTTTGTGTTGGAGAATAAAGAAAGCCATCTTAAAGTGTCTCTCAATGAAGAAAACTGTAGGTGAATACAATCCTTATCAGTTGTTTAGGACACAAGAGGTAAAGTTTTGCTACCTCTTGTGACAGGTTTTGTGACTGCGTATCATCAAAAGAGCCTGTATTTATGGCTGGAATCCTCTTGTCTCATTCTTTCCACTCCTTTCCCTATATAGGAGAGGGAGAGGAGCAATTTTTACAGTCCACATTTTTTTTTTTTTTAACAAAAACAGTAACAGCCCAGCAGCGATTCAAGGGGAAAGCCTGATTGTTAATCAATATTATCTTGTGAGGAAATAAAAAGTATCTTTGTTAAAAAACAAACAAAATACTTTTCTAGCTGCTATGTGCCCCTTGGAATTCTTAGTCATTTATTTCCTACCTCATAAATATAAAATCAAAGCAAATAAAAAGTAATTAATTCAAGGTCTCACAGGAAGAGGGCAGTTTTTCTTGATCTTAAGTAATAATACTCCCCCAAATAATTTTTAAAAGGTCTTATGAACCATAAAATACCAAACAAATGGTAGTTAGGATAATCATCACCACTGCCATGAGGTTTCTTCACATAGCAATAAAGTTTTAAAAATAATCTAAAGAGAGCTGTGGTGTTTGTTTTCTCCTACCAGTTTTTGGAAGGCGATAAAAGATGTTGCAATGATGAATATTTGGGCCTTTCCCTATCCCAGACAGTTGTCTTAGTAAAGGAATACTGTGTATTGTCAGTCACCGTGAAACTCCATCATGACAATCTGATTGCTTAAATATTCATTTGTTTATTTTTCCTGCAAATGTTTGAGAAGATGTCAAGGAAAAACAAGGTTGTGAGTGTGTGGGAGGGTGGCACTAGATACCAGCCTTACTCACTTCATGATTTTGCCCTCACTCATGCAAATGAATAAAGATAGACTTGATTTGAGATTTCTATAATTGTTACTTATTTTCCAAAAGAGAAGCTTGGGGGTGATAATAGTAAATGTCATATTGTAAAAAAAACAAAAACCAGAAACAAAAACTTTTATGTCTCCGAAGTAATACTAGTTACTTGGAAGAGAAAGTGTTTTCATTTTATTTATGACTGATTTTTTGGAAAATTAATGTAAATATGAAAGCATCATTTCCAGAATTAATAATGATGAAAAGTACATAACTAGACTGATGATATTCATGCTCACAGGGGTGATTTCGTACTTAAAAGCACATAATGTTAATGCTCAACTCTGACATTTTGGAGCATAGCTTCCAAATGTTGTGTGAGGCATGTCTTATCTTTAGATTAATGTGTGATATGAAAGGAGGGGGCAGAAATGCCTCTCAAGTGTGAAAATGAGAATCCTTTCCTTGTATGTAGTGTTCTGCCATACTGTGAGAATAAAGTCCTTTTTTATAATATATAATACAGTTTTTAAAATAAGACATTGGATATAGGCAAAAAGACTCAAAGCATTTTTAAAAGCATAAACTTGTATAAATATTATTCTTTTTTAAAGATAAATTGGATAGAAACAGGCAGAGGGCTTAAGTTTTCTTATAATAAATTTTATAATCAAAAGAATATTGTATTTGGCAAAATAGTTTAGGAGTTGCCATATAAACAGTTGGAAATTCCTTTGAAATGCTTGATGAATTTGGAACACAGCTGTTGGAATTCTTATGTGTAATTTTAATATGTTGGGTTTTTTTTTTACTGTTACTTATTTATGGATAATCATCTATATAAAACTACTGCATTAAAAGAACAATAGAGTCCAAATTCTTGAAAAGATTTCTATTAGACTAGAGAATATATGGTATATGACTAGCATGAGGATGAGATGTGCTGCCTGAACTCTCCACTGGAGTTGCAGAAGATGCTACTGCTCCTCCCAAACTTAGGGATTGCTTTGAAGGGCTGTTGACAGCACTAATGACTAATTCAATGAACAACCTGTACTTTTCTACATGTAAGATAGATTACGTGTGTATTTGGGAAGTAAGGTTACTAGATTTAGCAAATGAAAACATAAGATACTCAGTTAAATTTGAATTTCAGATATATTTTAGTATAAATATGTCCCATGAAACCATGAAATGTAAGTATATCCCATATAATACTTGTACAAAAAATGGTTATCTGAATTATATATTTACTAAATACCCCGTATTTTATCTTGTAGTCATATTAAGGAGGCTATTTGAGGTTGGAGCCATTGTCCATGCGATAGTAGAAGCAGCAGTAGGAGCACCAGCTATAATAGTAATAATGTAGAAAAAGGAACAACTCTTTATCAAGTGCTTTGGCTGTGATCTGTGTTCATTTTCCCATTTCACCTTGCCAGCAGTCCTCTGAGGTAACTGCTATATGAAGAAATAATTTATCAGACTCCTTGGCACATAATAACCACAATTATCGGTTAATCATCTCTGTTGTTTTTATTTTTATTTTTTTACCACTGTTACACTTCCTCTTAAAGAGGAAGAGACTGAAGTTCCAACACAAGTCCACTTAAGTTGAAAGAAGGCACCCTGGAATTTGAATCATGGCCTATTTCCAAAGCCCAAGATCTTAGACATTTTGTTCCACAGGAAGTCCTCACTTAATATTGTTAGTAGTTTCTTGGGAACTATGACGTCAAGCAAAACAATGTATAATGAAACCAATTTTACCATAGGCTAATTGATATAAATGAGTTAATTCCTAAGGCATATTTTTGGTTAAAAAAAAAAAAACACCAAATTTCTAAATAAAGACACAAAACACCCTTAATATTAAACATTAAAATAAATGTGAGCTACACATACATTTAAGAGAGATTAATAAAAACAAGTAAGATAATTATTTACCCAATTATTCTAGTTCAGGGTCGCAGGTGCCCAAAGGATATCCTGGCAGCTCAGTCAAGAATAAACTCTCAACAGGATGCCATTCCATCACAGGGCACATTCACATACAAACCCACACTCAATCAGAGTGGGTGCAGACACACCAGTTTACATAACATGCACATCTTTGGGTGTGGGAGGAAACTGGAATACCCAGAGGAAACCCATGTAGACAGGGGGAGAATATGTAAACTTCACACAGACCGTGGCTGTGGCCAGGAATCTTTTATTTATTTTTTCTCATTAACATTATAATGAAAGTATGTTGAACAAAACAATGTTTATTTGAGGACCTGTTGTTGTGTTCTGGGTCTGATTTTAGTCTTTGAACCTTTCAACCATACTAGGTGACTGAAGCTTTGAAGTGGCCTGCATTTACTCTATTCTAACTCGTGTCAACATATCTGTGGTTGACTGCAACAAACTGTGGACAGCTATGTGGAGCAAAGGTGTTGGCATGAGAGTTTAGGGCCACTGGAAGACAAGGATTCACAAACATCAACAGACTTTTTTGGATGATAACTGTTTACACACTTGATAAGGGTTAAATAGGCAGTAAATGCCTAAAAAATAACTAAAATCCAAATCCTCTGACTCCCGGTAGTGATCAAGCATGATGTCATCACCTTCATTTCAGCATTTTTCATGTGTTTCATAAATTCATCAGAAAAGCCACTTAATAATTTTCATTTACTTTCTATCAGAATGCTCATAAGTGAAGAATTTAATGTTAACATCAACTATTACATACTTAAACTTGTCTAAATTACTAAGCTTGTGATTAATTTATTTGACAAATTCTTTAAAAGTGTTAATTCTTGGAGACAATAGAAGATGGCTGAATAGGAACAGCTCTGGATTGCAGTTCCCAGCGAAAACGCAGAGGGTGAGTGATCACCACATTTCCAGATGAATTTTTACTGCCCACAGACCAGGAAATTCCCAGGTGGAGAAGTGCCACGAGCCTCCAGCACAGCTATTTCAGCCAGTGCAGCGGGTCTCCACACAAAAACTCACACAAATCTGGGTGCCATTTCAACTGGTGCCTGGAATGCCTGGGAGACAGAGTGCCTGTTCAACTGAAAAAAAGGGGGTTGAAACAGGGAGCCAGGTGATCTGGCTTGGCCGGTCCCACCCCCACAAAGACAGCAATCTGAAACACTCTGGACTGAGAGTTGCACAGCAAGCACAGCAGGACCCAGAATGATCCAGCTCTGTGGGGGGGAAGGGTGTCCAACATTACTGAGGCCATCCACCATTACTGAGGCAATCCACCATTACTGAGGCAGTCTGCCATTACTGAGGCAGACTGACATTACCAGGCAGTTCTAACTATACTGCTATAAACAAAACTGCAAGGAAGTTCCCACAGCAGCAAGGCAGAGCCCACAGTAGCTCAGCAACGCCTCTACTGGCAGACTGTGACTAGGCTACCTCCTCGCTGGGCAGGGCAGCCCTGAAAAAGGCAGCAGCTCATCAGGAACTTATAAATAAAGCCCCACCTTCCCGAGATAGAGCACCTGGGAAAAAAAGGCATTTATCAGTTCTGCTGCAGCAGACTTAAACATACATGCTCAGTAACTCTGAACAGAACAATGGAGCTCACAGCTCAGCACTTGAGCTCCTATAAGGGTTAGACTGTCTCCTCAAGCAGCTCCCTGGCCCTCGTATATCGAAAGAGACACCTCAAAAAGGAGAGCTCAGACTGACATCTGGAGGGTATCCTTCTGAGACAAAGATAACAGAAGAAACTGGCAGAAACCCTTACTGTTTTGCAGCCACTGCAGGCGATCCCCAGGCAAGCAGGGTCTGGAGTGGACCTCCAGCAGTCCTACAGCAGAGGGGCCTGACTGTTAGAAGGAAAACTAAAAAACAGAAAGAAATAACTTCAACATCAACAAAAAGGACGTCCACTCAAAGACCCCATCTGAAAGTCATGAACTACAAAGACCATAGGTAGATAAATCCACAGGATGGGAAGAAACTAGCACAAAAATGATAAAAACACCCAAAAACAGAACGTCTCTCCTCCTCCAAGGGATCACAACTCCTCACTGGCAAGGGAACAAGACTGGATGGAGAATGAGTCTGATGAACTGACAGAAGCAGGTTTCAGAAGGTGGGTAATAAGAAACTTTTCTGAGCTAAAGAACATGTGCTAACCCAAGGCAAAGAAACTAAGAACCTTGAAAAAAGGTTTGACAAAATGCTAATGAGAATAAACAGCTTAGAAAGGAATATAAATGACTTGATGGAGCTGAAAAACAACACAAGAACTTTGCGAAGCATACACAAGTTTCAACAGCTGAATTGACCAAGCAGAAGAAAGGATATCAGAGATTGAAGATCAACTCAATGAAATAAAACAGAAGGCAAGATTAGAGAAAAAAGAGTGAAAAGAAATGAACAAAGACTCCAAGAAATATGGGATTATGTGAAAAGACCTAATCTGCATTTGATAAGTATACCTGAATGTGATGGAGAGCATGAATCCAGGCTGGAAAACAACTCTTCAGGATATTATCCAGGAGAACTTCCCCAACCTAGCAAGCCAGGCCACCATTCAAGTCCAGGAAATACAGAGAATAGCACAAAGATATTCTTCAAGAAGAGCAACCCCAAGGCACATAATCGTCAGATTCACCAGGGTTGAAATGAAGGAAAAAATGCTGAGGGCAGCCAGGCAGAAAGGTCAGTTTACGCACAAAGGGAAGCCCATCAGACTCACAGCAGATCTCTCCACAGAAACCCTACAAGCCAGAAGACAGTGGGGGCCAATATTCAACATCCTTAAAGAAAAGAATCTTCAACTTAGGATTCATATCCAGCCAAACTAAGCTTCATAAGCAAAGGAGAAATAAAATCCTTTACAAACAAGCAATTGCTGAGAGATTTCTTCACTACCAGGCCTGCCTTACAAGAGCTCCTGAAAGAAGCACTAAACAAGGAAAGGAACAACCAGTACCAGGCACTCCAAAAATGTACCAAATGGTAAAGAGCATTGACACATTGAAGAAACTGCATCAACTAATGGGCAAAACAACCAGCTAGCATCAAAATGGCAGGATCAAATTCACACATAACAATATTAACCTTAAATGTAAATGGGCTAAATGCCCCAACCAAAAGACACAGACTGGCAAACTGGATAAAAAGTCAAAACCCATGAGTGTGCTGTATCCAGGAAACCCATCTCACATGCAAGGATACACATACTCTCAAAATAAAGGAATGGAGGAAGATTTGCCAAGCAAATGGAGAGCAACAAAAAAAAAAAAAAAAGAGAAAAAGAAAAAAAAGCAGGAGTTGCAATCCTAGACTCTGATGAAATAGACTTTAAACCAACAAAGATCAAAAGAGACAAAGAAGGACATTACATAATGGTAAAAGGATCAATGCAACAAGAAGAGCTAACAATCCTAAACATATCCACACCCAATACAGGAGCACCCAGATACATAAAGCAAGTTCTTAACGACCCACAAAGAGACTTAGACTCCCATACAATAATAGTGGGAGACTTTAACACTTCACTGTCAATATTAGACAGATCAACGACACAGAAAATTAACAAGGATATCCAGGACTTGAACTCAGATCTGGATCAAGCAAACCTAATAGACATTTACAGAATTCTCCAACCAAATCCACAGAATATACATTCTTCCCAGCACCACATCACACCTACTCTAAAATTGACCACATAATTTGAAGTAAATCACTCCTCAGCAAATGCAAAAGAATGGAAATCATAACAAACAGTCTCTCAGACCACAGTGCAATCAAATTAGAACTCAGGATTCAGAAACTAACTCGAAACCACACAACTTCATGGAAACTGAACAACTGGCTCTTGAATGTTGACTGGATAAACAATGAAATGAAGGCAGAAATAAAGATGTTCTTTGAAACCAACAAGAATGAAGACACAAGGTACCAGAATCTCTGGGACACATTTAAAGCAGTGTCTAGTGGGAAATTTACAGCAATAAATGCCCATTAGAGAAGGGAGGAAAGATCTAAAATCGACACCTATCATCAAAATTGAAAGAGCTAGAGGAACAAGATAAAAACAAACTCAAAAGCTAGCAGAAGAGAAGAAATAACTAAGATCAGAGCAGAATTGAAGGAAATAGAGACATAAAAACCCTTCAAAAAATCAATAAATCCAAGAGCTGGTTTTTTGAAAAGATCAACAAAATAGACCACTAGCCAGATTAATAAAAAAGAAAATGGGGAAGAATCAAATAGATGCAATAAAAAACAATAAAGGGGGATATCAGCACAGGTTCCACAGAAATGCAAACTACAATCAGAGATTACTACAAACAGCTCTATGCACATAAACCAGTAAACCTGGAGGAAATGGATAAATTCATGGACACTTGCACCCTCCCAAGCCTAAACCAGGAAGAAGTTGAAACCCTGAATAGACCAATAACAAGGGCTGAAGTTGAGGCAGCAATTAATAGCTTACCAACCAACAAAAGCCCAGGTCCAGATGGGTTCACAGCCGAATTCTACCAGACATACAAAGAGGATCTGGTACCACTCCTTCTGAAACTATTCCAAACAATCCAAAAGAGGGAATCCTTCCCAAATCATTTTATGAGACCAACATCATCCTGATACCAAAACCCGGCAGAGACTCAACAAGAAAAGAAAACTTCAGGCCAATATCCATGATGAATATAGATGCAAAAATCTTCAATAAAATACTGGCAAACTGACTGCAACAGCACATCATAAAGCTTATCTATCACGATCAAGTAGGCTTCATCCCCGGGGGATGCAAGACTGGTTCAACATACGCAAGTCTGTAAATGTAATTCACCACATAAACAGAAGCAAAGACAAAAACCACATGATTATCTCAATAGATGCAGAGAAGGCCTTCATTAAATTCAACATCCCTTCATGTTAAAAACTCTCAATAAACTAGGTTTTGAAGGAACATACCTCAAAATAATAAGACCCATATATGACAAACCCACAGCCAACATCATGCTGAATGGGTAAAAGCCGGAAGCACTCCCCTTGAAAATTGGCACAAGACAAGAATGCCCTCTCTCACCACTCCTATTCAACATAGTATTGGAAGTTCTGGCTAGGGCAATCAGGCAAGAGAAAGAAATAAAGCATTTTCAAATAGGAAGAGAGGAAGTCAAACTTTGTTTGCAGATGACAAAATCAATGTGCAAAAGTCACAAGCATTCCTATACACCAACAACAGACAAGTTGAGAGCCAAATCATGAATGAACTCCCATTCACAATTGCCACAAAGGTAATAAAATATCTAGGAATACAGCTAACAAGGGAAGTGAAAGACCTCTTTAAAAATAACTACAAACCACTGATTAAGGAAATAAAAGAGGACACAAACAAATGGAAAAACATTTCATACTTATGTTTAATATCATGAAAATGGCCATACTGCCCAAAGTAATTTATAGATTCAATTCTATTTCCATTAAGTTACTATTGACATTCTTCACAGAATTAGAAGAAACTATTTTAAAATCACATGGAACCAAAAAAGAGCTCATATAGCCAAGGCAATCCTAAGCAAAAATAACAAAGATGAAGGCATCACACTACCTGACTTCAAACTAGACTCTAAGGCTACAGTAATCTAAACATCATGGTACTGGTACAAAAGCAGACACATAGACCAATGGAACAGAATAGATTTCAAAAATAAGACCACACAACTAAAACCATCTGATCTTTGACAAACCTGACAAAAACAAGTAATGGAGAAATGATTCCCTATTTAATAAATGGTTCTGGGAGAACTGGCTAGCCATATGAAGAAAATTAAAACTGGACCCCTTCCTTACACCTTATATAAAAATTAACTCAAGATAGATTAAAGACTTAAAACCCAAAACTATAAAATCCCTAGAAGAAAATATAGGTAATACCATTCAGGACATAGGCATGGACAAATATTTTATGCCCATGCCTATTTTCTGGAGGGTATTGCCTGTATTTTTGCTAGCTACATTTTAAAAATGAACATTAGGAATGAACATTTCCTACCATACAGTAAATATCAGTTTAAAACTTTAAATGTACAATTCTGAGGAACTAATATATGTCAAGTTTAGAACCTTATTTTTAATAGGTTGTGATTTGTGATCTTTTGCTTATTAACTATAAAACCATTTTAATCTTAAAGCCAAGTAAAAATTCAGCTAATCATTTTTCATAGGATCAAGTGTTTGACCACACTAAAAACACTAATTTTGAAAATTCAATTTCTTAATTTAACATACATATATAGTTGTATCAGTTATTTTGAGAAATTTGTGCTTTTGGAATGATGGTGACCTCCTGAGTAAAGAGACACACCATCATTCATCATGATATTGCCTCAAACTTTGATTCCAACTAATTTGTAGGATGTGGCCTATGCTTTGAAATAGGCATTAAATCCTTTTTGTTTCTAAATCACATCTGAGAAACTAGCATAGCTTGTTAAGATTCTCACATATCCAATTCCAAACTTAGGAGGAAATAATTGGATACACCCACACTTAGGAGGAAATAATTATAATTGGTGATATGCCATAGAGGAGGTTCCTATCACTCAGAATTTTTCAGTTTTGTTTTTTCCAATTTTCAGTTTCAAACAACTGGAGAATATAGATGCCTTCAAAGAAACATCTGATATACTACTCAGAAAACATTGCCTTATTCATTGTTATCATCCTACTGGGGAATATCATTGCTTTTCTCTTATGTGCTGCTGCTTACAAGAGCAAGTATAATAGTCATCTATTACTGCATAACAATATCATCAAAAACTTAGTAGCTTAAAACAACACATATTTATTATCTTATAGTTCCTATGGTCAGAAGTCCAAGCATCCCTTGCCCAGGGCTTCTGCTTCATGGTCTCACAAAGCTGCAACCAAGGTGTTGGCTAGGGCTGCAGTCACACCTGAAGTTCTACTGGGGAAGGACCTGCTCTCAAGTATACATGTTTGCTGGTAGCTTTCAGTTTCTTGCAAGCTGTTGGTCAGAAGCCACCCTCAATTTCTTACCATGTGGCATTCTCCATCAGAAGGCTCATACCATGGCAGCTTATTTATTCAAAACCAGAAAGGGAAAGACTCTTCTTGTTAGATTGAGGTTATAATCCTCTGTAATATAACCACAGAAGTTACATTCCATCACACTTGCTGCATTCTACTGGTTAAAATCCAGTCATGGGTTCCATCAATGCTCAAAGGAAGGAAATCATACAAGAGCCTTAATACCAGAAAATGGGAATTATGGGGACCCACCTAGATTTTGTCTGCCTCAGAAGAAAATAAGCCTACTAAAATAATTATGGGGGGAATATTTGCTTAATTATGATCTTTAATATTTTGTTTCATTTTTTCAAATCCCTCCTTAACTCATTCTGAAAAAATACTCTCAAATATACAGTGCTAAGAATCACAAAAGAAATATAAGCTAAAACTGTAGAATGGTGAACCATATGAGTTTAAATTTCCTTTTATATTACCTTATATTGAGAGGGAACCCTCAGTTTAGAATGTTGAGCAGCAATATTCAAAGGATCTTGGAGAATAATAAACTTGCATCAACTATCAATCAATGAACTTGATCCAACAGAAAATGTCTAGTGTTGGCTGGGTGTGGTGACCCATGCCTGTAATCCCAGCACTTCGGGAGGCTGAGGCAGGCGGATCACATGTCAGGAGTTCGAGACAAGCCTGACCAACATGATAAAACCCCGTCTCTAATAAAAATACAAAAATTAGCCAGGTGTGGTGGTGTGTGCCTGTAATCCCAGCTACTCAGGAGGCTAAGGGAGGAGAATCACTTGAACCTGGGAGATGTAGGTTGCAGTGAGCCAAGATGCCACGATTACACTGCAGCATGGGCAACAGAGCAAGACTCTGTTTCAAAAAAAAAAAAAAAAAAAAAGAAAGAAAGAAAGAAAGAAAGAAAAGAAAAGGGGGAGAAAAAAGGTCAAATATTTATAGGTTGTCAATAAGAACATTGTGAAATACTGTTAGCATTACCTCACTGCAGTTCAGCCATGCTTTAAGTGCAGCCATCCCCCTCATATTATAGGGTGATGCTGTGCTTAGGTCCAGAAGGATTCAATGCAATTTATAGTAGAGGAATTGAGGAGGTTGTGATAGGGTCTAAATAACATGGATTCTGCCACTGATGTTCGTAATTGCAAAGATAATTTTTTTCTAATAACTGGTACAAAGACTTCTAAATTTTTTTTGTCAAATTTACTGTAAAGCTTAAAGGGATAGCGAATACTTTGTATGACAGAAGATATGGCAGAATGGATGTGGTGATTTTCTGATACAGTTTAGATTTATGTCCCTGCCCAAATTTCACGTTAAATTGTAATTCCCCATGTTGGAGGAGGAACCTGGTATGAGGAGACTGGATTCCAGTGGGTGGATTTCTTTCTTTCTGTTCTTGTGTTAGTGAGTAAGTTCTCACAAGATCTGGTTGTTTAAAAGTGTATAGCACCTCCCCATTCTATTTTTCTCTTCTTCTCTGGTCATGTAAGAAGCACCTGCTTTTCCTTCACTTCCACAATTGTTGAAAGTTTCCTGAGGTCTCCTCAGCCATGCTACCTATACAGCCTGCTAAACCATGAGCCAATCAAACTTATTTTCTTTCTATAAATAAATTATCCAGTTTCAGGCATTTCTCTATATCAATGTGAGAGCAGACCAATACAGAAAATTGGTATGTAGGAGTAGGGCATAGGCTATAAAGATATCTGAAAATGTGGAAGAACTTTGGAACTGGGTAATAGGCAGAGGTTGAATAGTTTAGATGGCTCAGAAGAAGACAGCAAGATGAGGGAAAGTTGGAAACTTTCTAGAGACTTAATAAATTGTTGTGACCAAAATGCTGATAATGAGATGAGTAATGAAGTCCCAGTTGAGGTGGTCTCAGATGGAGATGAGGAACTTACTGGGAACTGGAGTAAAAGTCACTCTTGCTATGCTTTAACAAAGAGACTGGTGGCATTGTGCCCTGATCTAGGGATCTGTGGAACTTTGAACTTGAGAATGATGATTTAGGGTAACAAATAGAATAAATTTCTAAGCAACAAAGACTTCACGATGTGACCTGGCTGTTTCTAAAAGCATATGGTCATATGCATGAGCAAACAGATTATCTGAAACTGCAACTTATATTTAAAAGGGAAGCAGAGCACAAAAGTTTAGAAAATGTGTAGCCAGACCATGTGGTAGAAAAGATTTTTCTGGGGAAAGAATTAAAGCCAGCTGCAGACGTTTGCATAAGTAAAGAGAAGCTGAATATTAATGGCAAAGACAATGGGAAAAATGCCTTGAAGACTCCTTTGTGGCAGCCCCTCCCATAACAGACCTGGAAACCTAGGACAAAAGAATGGTTTCATGGGCTGGGCCGAGGGCCCCACTGCCCTGTGCTATATCAGAACACTACTCCTTTTGTCCCAGCTGCTCCAGCCCAGCTGTGACTAAAAGGGCCACAGATATGCCTCAGGCCACTGCTCCAGAGGGTGCAAGCCATTAGCCTTGGTGACTTCCACATGGTGTTAAGCCTGTTGATGCACAGAGGGTAAGGGTTGAGGTTTGGGAGCCTCTGCCTAGATTTTAGAGGATGTATAGAAACACCTGGATGTCCAGGCAGAAGTCTGCCACAGGGCTGGAGCCCTTATGGAGAACCTATACTAGGGCAGTGTGGAGAGGAAATGTGTGGTTGGAGCCCCCACACAGAGTCCTCACTGAGGCACTGCCTAGTGGAGCTATGTAAAGAAGGCCATCACCCTCCAGATCCCAGAATGGTAGATCCACCAACAGCTTGCACTGTGCACCTAGAAAAGCCACAGGCACTCAATACCAGCCCCTTAAAGCAGCCTAGGGGGCTGTACTCTGCAGAGACAGAAGGGTGAAGCTGTTCAGGTCTTGGGAGGCTACCCGTTGCATCAGTGTGGCTTCAATGTGAGACATGGGGCCAAAGGAGATTATTTTGGAGCTTTAAGATTTAATAACTTTTCTGATGGGTTTCAGACTTGCAAGGGGCCTGTTCCCCCCTTTGTTTTGGCTGATTTATCCCTTTTGGAAGGGATGTATTTACCTAATGCCTGTACCCACACTGTATCTTGGAAGTAACTAACTTGTTTTAGATTTTACATGCTTATAGGCAGAATGGACTTGCCTTGTCTCAGATGAGACTTTGGACTGTGGGCTTTTGAGTTAATGCTGAAATGAGTTAAGATTTGGGGGATGTAAGTTGAGAGGGATGATTGTATTTTGCAATGTAAGAAGGAAATAAGATTTGTGAGATGCCGGGGCAGAATGATATGGTTTGGACTTGTTTCCCCACCCAAATCTCATGTTGAATTATAATCTCCAATGTTGGAAGAGAGGCCTGGTGAGAGGTGACTGGATCATGGGAGCAGATCTCCCCCTTGCTGTTCTTGTGACAGTGAGTGAGTTCTCACAAGATCTGGTTGTTTAAAAGTGTGTAGCACTGCCTCCTTCTCTGGCCATGTAAGACGTGCCTGCTTCCTCTTCCCCTTCCCCTTCCACCGTGATTGAAAGTTTCCTGAGGCCTCCCTAGCCATGCTTCCTGTGCAGTTGCCTGTGGAATCATGTGCAATTAAACCTCTTTTCTTATAAATTACTCAGTTTCAGGTATTTTTTTATAGCATTACAAGAATAGACTAATACACTTCCAATCCCAGATCTACCATTTACAGGGTATATTCCCTTAGCTATTCTGAGCTCCACGTTCTTCATCTTTAAAGTTAAGGTGATCTTGCCTATCAAAGGTAGGTAATGGTGGTGAAAGGCATTAAAAAAGTCAATTAGCATGGTGCCTGGAACATAAATTTAATCTGTAATAACAATGTTTATAGACTAAGTATTTTTCATAAGTCAGTAATTGAGCTGTGTCCTATTCTATGTGAAAATATTATTATTCCATTTATTTCCATAAACTGAAAATCAAAGGGATTTGCATTAACAAGATTGAATGTGACAAAATGACATTTAACAGAAATTAACCTAAAGTTTTTACTTGTATCCTCAAAGAGAACTACAAAGTCAAGAAGGTATGATTTAGTAGCATCTGTGGAAAGTGTGTACAATCTTTAAATGTCTGTGACCTGAATGTGAGTGACAAAGAGTAATATGGTTACCACAAAACAGCTAAACTTTTTAGGTACCTTTAATAGAGGTAGAATGGTAGGAATAAAGAAGATAATCACCCTTCTGTACTCAACCATATTCAGACCTTACTGAGAAGCTGGTGTTCTGAGGGCCAAAAACACAGAATATTTAACTAATAGACAATAACAGACTGAAGCAAACCTTGAAAACTGCGCTATTCATGGAATGACTGAAAGATCTGCTGATTGGAAAAGGAAGAATTATGATGAGAATGTGATTACTGTCTTTAAATAGCTGACAAATTATCCCATGAAGTAAAGAATAGGCTTAGTCTATGATGTCCTACAGAATGTTAATAAAATCATCTGAAAATAGTCAGTTTCAGAAATTAGGAAGTATGAGTGTATTGGCTTCCAATCAGATCATTTGGATGTGTTTAGGGGTAATCTAACAGAATACCCCTTCCACAGGCCACCTTTATGCTCTTCCTTTGTTGTTTTGTATTTTCACTGTACTGTCTTGGTACAGATTTTAAAGATATTGCCTGAGACTTATTGGTTGTTTTGAATCTTCTAATTAGTTTTTTTCATCAGTTCCAGAATACCCTCAAATACTAAATTTCAAATATTTCCTCTGCCCCACTGCTTCTCTCCTCTCCTTCTTAAGCTCTGTTTAGATGTATATTAGATTTTCTTACTCAATCCTCCATGTTTCGTAACATTGTTTCTATCTCTTCACTCTGTGTTGTGTTACAGAAGCTTTATTCAGATCTATTTTTCAGCTCAATAATTTTACCTTCACTTCAGTCAAATATGTCATAACTGTTTCACTGAAGCTTACTTTAAGTGAATTTCAGCTCCCTGCAATCACATAGGACTTGATTAAATAAATTAGATACATATTTGATTTTTCACATATTAAGAATGTGTATTTGTGTGATTCCAAAGTCTTCTGCCTTGGGAGTTACCTGTGGACTATCATTCATTGATATTTGATTTAACTTCGAAGATCATGTACGTAGATAGCAAGGTTAAGGCCACTATACGTAGCTTAGGATAGCAAATACCTAACTGGATATTTCTAAAGACATTACACTATAGTTTAAAGATTTGTTTGGATTTTTCTTCCAAACAATTATTTTAACATTTGATTCCATATTTTGCATTTTAAAATGCAAACTTTTCTTCCTAATTTTCATCCTTAATCTTAGAAAAGTTCTCCAAATAACATTTTCTGATATATTGTTAGTATTTCCCTAAATAGAATTTTAGAAGTTACTTCATTTTTAAATTTAATGTCATCTTTAAAATATTAAACATTCTCACTGCAAATAAACTTAAAACATTATCTCCTTTATATATAACTCTTTGTTTACTCATAACACAAAGTGAGAAACATGTATGTCGCAATGCTGATTTCTGTATTTTTTTTTTCTTTTGATGGATCTCTAAAATGGCAAATAGAATCTATCAAATTCATGATGGCAGTCATTTGATTTTTTTTTTTTTTTTGGTTTGTTTGGATAAAATGAAGCTGGCTTAAAATGATTAAGCTTTTTGGAACACCCAGAAGGGATTTTTTTTTCTCAGTTATGTACTGGTTGTTGGAGTCTATCCAGGTATATTCAAAAATGTAATTTTAATTTTAGTAGATATTTCCTCATAAACATTGTGAACTTATTTTAATAAGAATCATTTATAATCTCTGCATTTATAAAGACAGTTTTGAGTACTGCCACTACACAAATCCATGGCTGTAGGATTGAGGTCATAAATATGTGGTCATGTATTGTAGATTTTTTTAAAGTACAGGTAAAATCAGAGATATACTGGTAAAAAAAGTTCTATAGAAGAATTGTTACTCTCCAATAATTAATAATGGACAGAATCAAGAATTGCTATATAAGTGATTTATCTAAAGAAATCCTGTGTTGGACTAGGTCTAGCTTTTTCTAAATCCTTCTATCTCTCTAGGGAAGCTATTTTGCAGTAGTTACTATATTTCTGATAACACATTGAAATATGATTATGGTATATGAAATAGGATGGCTTACACAGCATATGCTTATTTCTTTCACTCTTTATGTATGTTTATTAAACAATATTCTTTCATTTGCAAGCTTCAAGAGTCTACTTCAAAAGTGGCTAAAGCACATTAGCTAGTTTTATATTTTTAGTAGAGATGGGGTTTCACCATGTTGACCAGGATAGTGTCAATCTCTTGACCTCATAATTCATCCACCTTGGCCTCCCCAAATGCTGGGATTACAGGCATTAGCCACTGCGCCCGGCCACCATTACTTGTAATGATTAACTTTTTTAACCTAATACAGCCACAGCTGCTGAAGGAAGAAAGGGAGAAAAAAGCATAATTACTTCTTCTTAGCACACAAGTGAAACCCTTTTTTTTTTTTTTTTTTTTTTTTTTTTTTTGAGATAGAGTCTCATTTTGTCACCCAGGCTAGAGTGAAGTGCTGCAATCTCGGCTCATTGCAACTTCTGCCTCCTGGGTTCAGGCGATTCTCCTGCCTCAGGCTCTGGAGTAGCTGCGATTACAGGCACATGCCACTACGCCTTATGCCTGCAAATTTTTGTATTTTTAATAGAGATGGGGGTTTCACCATGTTGGCCAGGATGGTCTCCGTCTCTTAACCTCGTGATCCGCCCACCTCGGCCTCCGAAAGTGCTGGGATTACAGGCGTGAGCTACTGCGTCCAGCCATGAACACATCATTTTTGTTCATCATTCATTGAGATCCATGGCCACGTCCAACTCAAAAGTGGTTGAAGTATGTGGCCTATAGTCTTTCCAGGAAGAAAAGAAAAAGAATCTCTGAGAGGTTAATTTAATAATGGTCATGAGCAAGACAGAATCATGAGCTTTGCTCTAGACATAATCTGTGTAGTTATATCTATATCCATCTTTTGACAGATAGATCAACCCATACATGAAAAGTAACTGATCCCTTCCAAATGAAAAATCACATTTGCAAATTTGGCCACTATGATATGTCTCAGTATAGGATTATTGAATTAAAAAATGATAAAGTTCTCAAAAACAAATTAATGAAAGTGTGATTAATACAACTGAGTACCATTTAGCAAATGAGAAATTTTATAAAAATAAAAATTTCTAAAGTTCTAAAATTCTGAAAGGTTTTAACCTTAGTTGTTTAAATTAAAAATAAAATCATTTAAACATGAGAATTTTCTCTGCTAATTTGCAAATGTTTTTGCCCTTTTCAAAAGGGACAAGTTATATACTTGAGGCTCAAAGTAGTTTTTGGCATTGAAGGGACTTAAAAATCTCACAAACATTAGTAACTGCAGAGTCTATTGATTTACTCATTGTCCATTGACTCTTCACTACTCCCTTCAAACCTCATCCCTTCACCTCAGTGACTCCAAGAATTGCCTAATTCTCTGTCCTGACTCATCTCTACCTCCTATGCCCAGAGTCACTCCTAACTTGCTGGCAGGAATTATAATACTAGTAGGAAATCATCTCATACAGTCATTAGCTCACAAGACAGAATCTAAATCTGAACTGAAGCCATAATAAATTCTAAGTTATATGGGTAGGGGAAAATAGATCCCCAGATAACTTGCATAGAATTGTCTTTTAAAGAAACCACATAAGATACTCAGTTCCTGTCTGGGCACGTTGGCTCACGCCTGTAATCCCAGTACTTTGGGAGGCCGAGGCGGGCAGATCATGAGGTCAGGAGATCGAGACCACCCTGGCTAACATGGTGAAACCCCATCTCTACCAAAAATAAAAAAATTAGCCAGGTGTGGTGGCATGTGCCTGGAGTCCCAGCTACTCCGGAGGCTGAGGCAGGAGAATTGCTTGAACCTGGGAGGCGGAGGTTGCAGTGAGCTGAGATCATGCCACTGCACTCCAGCTGGGTGACAGAGTGAGATTCCATTTTAAATAAATAAATAAAATTCAGTTTCTAATAGTCTCACATTGTTGTACAGAATTTTAACTCTAGCAACGACAATAAAAGGGAAGAAGTAGATCATACTGAAAATTGAATAAAGTTGATGTTTGCAAACTCAAATCAATGAATATTTTTATGCGTAAAAGAGATTCTAGTATTCTCTTGTAAAGACAGGACATTAACAGCCATGGCTTTTATGGCAACGCAGCTTGTACCCACCCAGAGCAAGTCATCAGATGAGAATGTGACCCTTGGTCAGAAGAGCACAACTGAGCTCACTGTTAATTTGAACAGACACTGTAGCATAAAACAAAGACTCTGAGACCGAAACCTTGTCAGTTAGAATGTAAATGAATCCTGCTGACAGAAAACACGTTTCTCCATCCAGAAGCCAGAGTCGTCATGGGAGGTACTGTGAATGGCTGCCTGTCAAAGCTTGCAAGAGCCCAGGCTTCTGAATGTAGTTTATGTGGTATTGAGAAGAGAAGGCATCCATGAATGTAATCTCTTACTGGAGCAGTGTGCATTGTAGGCTGTGCAGTTTAGAAGAATCTAAAAGACTAGTGAGGTGATATGTTTTTTGTTTTGTATGTTTTGCCCTCTACACTGTTAAATATTTGAATTGACAGGAGGCGTCAAAATGAGGGGCAGATGTGGGGTAAGCAAATGAAAGTTGATGCCTTACCTAAGTTAACAGAATGACGGCTCAATTAGTTATTTTACTGGCTTCTAGCATGCCTGTAAGGAACTCATTCTCCAGCATCATTTAAAGTCACTGACACCACTGTAAAACTTCCCTGGAGTTCTGATTCTTACTGACTTTAAAATTTGGCTTCTTAGGCCCAGGAACATTCTAAACACTTTGCAGTAACTGAGAAGACTTTTCCAATGATGGAGCCCCCAACTAACTGTGTGATGTAGGGTGACGGCAGATATTTAGAAAGGAGACTTTGGTAGTTGGATGGTAAGCAGAGTTTATCACATGTAAGATCTCATCTGGCAGAGGGAACTGTGATGTGGAGAACCAGGCAGCAGGCTGAGGATCAGCACAAGTGTTATCTGCTGCAGGATTCCTTTCTTAACCTCTCTGAGGCTCCTTGGGCACAAAAGAAGTGCTTTTATCTATTGTAGTTAAAAACCAAAAACCCCAAAATATAATTATCACATAATGTATGTTTTTACCAAGTAGCTGTTTAAGATGTGCATGTTTTTTCCTTTGGATTTGAGAATAATGAGATCACGGACCCACACTTGGCACACTGCTAAATCTATTTTCCTTACCCTTCCTCCCCTCACATACAAAGTTAGTAAAACTACATTAGTAGTGCATACCTCATCTCTTCCTTTTTGTAATATAGAATTTCCTCGTAAACCATCCCAGCACTCATCCACACATGCTTCTCTTTCTAACTATAACATATTCTTACGGTACACGTGATGCACCATCTCTCAATTTTCTGTGATTTGTTTGCAAATATGCTTGGAAGAAACACACTGGCTTCTGTTTGCTATTAATACTGTAAAGGGAATTATGTTAACATAAATTGCTTTCTTCTTCTGAGTAGGCCAGATTAATCCCAGACCAGACTAGAACAGACAGTAATTCTGAAGTGTGGGCCACTGTGGGTAGAAGGGACACTTGACTGAGGCTTTGATGTCATGAATTTATACAGAGAAATGTGGGAAAATAAAAATACAGGGTATAGGGGCGTGGTCTGGACAAGGGAAGTAGAGGCATCACCAGGAAGCAAGCAGGATTCCTGGCAAGAATTAAGAGTACTTTAAATTCTTATTTTATTTCTCTCTAATTTTGCAAAGAATGGGACTCACCTAGGATTTACAACATCAGCAGGTGACATCATAAGAGTCAGTGATGAAAATTATTAATTTCAACCTACATATGTTACCTTTTATGTGTTATATTTAAAAACATAAGAATAGAAAATATTTGGAACATACAGTAGCACGAGGCAAACTAAATTGGTTTTTTCGGAGCAGTATATCAGCCAGTACCGGTACCAGGTTGGCACACAGAAACTCACACAAATCTGGGCAGCTGTTTCAACTGGTGCCTGGAACACCTGGGAGACAGAGCCACTCATTCAACTGAAATGGAGGGGACAGAGACAGGGAGCCAGGTGATCTGGCTCGGCGGGTACCACCCCCCACAAAACAAGCAATCTGAAATGCTCTGGGTTGAGAGTTTCCCAGCAAGTGCAGCTGGACCCAGGATGGTACAGATCAGCGGAAGGAAGGGCGACCACCACTACTGAGGCAGTCCGTCACTACTGAGGCAGTTCACACAGCAGCTGGGCAGAGCCTGCAGCAGCTCAGCAATGCCTCTGCTGGCAGACTGTGACTAGACTATTCTGTGCAAGGCAGGGCATCTATGAAAAAGGCAACAGCATGACAGGAACTTACAAATAAAGCTCACCTTCCCGGGACAGAGCACCCGGGAAAAAGGTGTTTGTGAGTTCTGCTCCAGCAGACTTAAACATATATGCCCAGCATCTCTGCATGGAACAACAGAGCTCCCAGCACAGCACTTGAGCTCCTATAAGGGACAGACTGTCTCCTCAAGCAGTCCCCCAACCCCTGTATACCCAAAGAGACACCTCATAAAGGAGAGCTCTAGGCCGACATATGGCAGGTACCCTTCTGGGATGAAGATAACAGAAGAAGAAACTGGCAGCAACCCTTACTTTTCTGCAGCACCCACAGGTGATCCCCAGGCAAGCAGGGTCTGGAGCGGATCTCCAGCAAGTCCTGCAGCAGAGGGGCCTGACTGTTAGAAGGCAAACTAAGAAACAGAAAGAAATAACTTCATCATCAACAAAAAGGACGTCTACTCAGTCACCAACTACAAAGACCACAGGTAGATAAAGCCACTAAGATGGGAAGAAACCAGTGTAAAAAGAATGAAAACACCAAAATCCAGAATGCCTCTCCTTCTCCAAAGGATCACAACTCCTCACCAGCTAGGGATCAAAGGTGGATGATGAATGAATCTGATGAATTGACAGAAACAGGCTTCATAAGGTGGGTAATAACAAACTTCTCAGAACTAAAAGAACATGTGCTAACCCAATACAAAGAAACTAAGAACCTAGAAAAAAAGATTTGATGAAATGCTAACTAGAATTAACAGTTTAGAGAAGAATATAAATGACGTGATGAAGGTGAAAACACAGCATGAGAACTTCACGAAGCACACACAAGATTCAATAGCTGAATTGACCAAGCAGAAGAAAGGATATCAGAGACTGAAGATCAGCTCAATGAAATAAAATGAGAAGGCAAGATTGGAGAAAAAAGAGTGAAAAGAAATGAACAAGCCCTCCAAGAAATATGGGATTATGTAAAAAGACCTAATCTGCGTTTGACAGGAGTACCCTAATGTGACGGAGAGAATGATACCAAGCTGGAAAACACTCTTCAGGATATTATCGAGGAGAACTTCCCCCAACCCAGCAAGCCAGGGCACCATTCAAGTCCAGGAAACACAGAGAACACCACAAAGATATTCCTCAAGAAGAGCAACCCCAAGGCACATAATCATCATATTCACCACGTTGAAATGAAGGAAAAAATACTAAGGGCAGACAGAGAGAAAGGTCGAGTTACCCACAAAGGGAAGCCCATCAGACTCACAGTGATCTCTCCACAGAAACCCTACAAGCCAGAAGACAGTGGGGGCCAATATTCAACATCCTTAAAGAAAAGAACTTGCAACCTAGAATTTCATATCTAGCCAAACTTAGCTTCATAAGTGAAGGAGAAAGAAAATCGTTTACGGACAGGCAATTGCTAAGAGATTATGTCACCACCAAGCCTGCCTTACAAGAGCTCCTGAAAGAAGCACTAAACACAGAAAGGAACAACCAGTACCAGCCACTCCAAAAATGTACCAAATGGTAAAGACCATCAACACAATGAAAAAAATGCATCGACTAACGGGCAAAACATCCAGCTAGCATCAAAATGGCAGGATCAAATTCACACATAACAATATTAACCTTAAATGTAAATGGGCTAAATGCCCCAATCAAAAGACACAGACTGGCAAATTGAATAAAAAGCCAAAACCCATTGGTGTGCTGTATCCAGGAAACCCATCTCATGTGCAAGGATACACATAGGCTCAAGATAAAGGGATGGAGGAAGATTTATCAAGCAAATGGAGAGCAAAAAAAGTAGGAGTTGCAATCCTAGTCTCTGATGAAACAGACTTTAAACCAACAAAGATCAAAAGAGACAAAGAAGGGCACTGCATAATGGTAAAAGGATCAATGCAATAAGAAGAGCTAACGATCCTAAATATATATGCACCCAATACAGGAGCACCCAGGTACATAAAGCAAGTTCTTAATGACCTACAAAGAGACTTAGACTCCCACACAATAATAGTGGGAGACTTTAACACTCCACTGTCAATATTAGACACATCAATGAGACAGAAAATTAACAAAGATATCCAGGACTTGAACTCAGATCTGGACCAAGCGGACATAATAGACATCTATAGAAATCTCCACCCAAATCCACAGAATATACATTCTCCTCAGCACCACATTGCACCTACTCTAAAATTGACCACATAATTGGAAGTAAATCACTCCTCAGCAAATGCAAAAGAACGGAAATCACAGTAGTCTCTCAGACCACAGGGCAATCAAATTGGAACTCAGAATTAGGAAACTAACTCAGAGCCACACAGCTTCATGGAAACTGAACAACTGGCTCCTGAATGTCTACTGGATAAACAATGAAATGAAGGCAGAAATAAAGATGTTCTTTGAAACCAACGAGAATGAAGACACAACATACCAGAATCTCTGGACACATTTAAAGCAGTGTCTAGTGGGAAATTTACAGCAATAAAGGCCTAACAGAGAAGCAAGGAAAGATCTAAAATTAACACCCTATCATCAAACTAAAAAGCTAGCAGAAGACAAGAAATAACTAAGATCACAGCAGAACTGAAGGAGATAGACACACAAAAACCCTTCAAAAATTCTATAAATCCATGAGCTGGTTTTTTGAAAGACCAACAAAATAGACAACTGCTAGCCAGATTAATAAAAAGAAAAGAGAGAATAATCAAATAGATGCAATAAAAAATGATAAAGGGGATATCACCACTCATTCCACAGAAATACAACTATAATCGGAGATTACTACAAACAACTTTATGCACATAAACCAGCAAACCTGGAAGAAATGGATAAATTCCTGGACACCTGCACTCTCCCAAGCCTAAACCAGGAAGAATCAAAACCCTGGATAGACCAATAACAAGGGCTGAAGTTGAGGTAGCAATTAATAGCCCGACCAACCAAAATGTCCAGGTCCAGAAGGGTTCACAGCTGAATTCTACCAGACATACAAAAAGGAGCTGGTACCATTTCTTCTGAAACTATTCCAAACAATCCAAAAGGAGGAAATCCTTCCCAAATTCTTTTTATGAAACCAACATCATCCTGATACCAAAACCCGGTAGAGACTCAACAAAAAAGAAAACTTCAGGCCAATATCCATGATGAACATAGATGCAAAAATCTTCAATGAAACACCAGAAAACTGATTGCAACAGCACATCAAAATGCTTATCCATCACGATCAAGTAGGCGTCATTCCAGGGATGCAAGGCTGGTTCAATACGCGGAAGTCTATAAACGTAATCCACCACGTAAACAGAACGAAAGACAAAAACCACATTATTATCTCAATAGATGCAGAGAAGGCCTTTGGGAAAATTCAACAGCCCTTTATGCTAAAAACTCTCAATAAGCTAGGTATTGAAGGAACATATCTCAAAACAATCAAAGCTTATGACAAACCTACAGCCAAAATCATACTGAATGGACAAAAACTGGAAGCATTCCCTTTGAAATCTGGCACTAGACAAGGATGCCCCTCTCTCACCACTCCTATTCAATATAGTGTTGGAAGTTCTAGCCAGAGCAATTAGTTAAGAAAATAAATAAAGGGTATTCAATTAGGAAAAGAGGAAGTCAAATTGTCTCTATTTGCAGATGACATGATTGTATATTTAGAAGACCCTATTGTCTCAGCCCAAAATCTCCTTAAACTGATAAGCAATGTCAGCAATGTCTCAGGATACAAAATCAATGTACAAAAATCACAAGCGTTTCTATACACCAATAACAGACTAACAGAGAGTCAAATCATGAGCAAACTACCATTCACAGTTGCTACAAAGAGAATAAAATACCTAGGAATACAACTAACAAAGGAAGTAAAAGACCTCTTCAAGGAGAACTACAAACCACTGCTCAAGGAAATAAAGAGAGGACACAAACAGATGGAGAAACATTCCATGCTCATGGTTAGGAAGAATCAATATTGTGAAAATGGCCACACTTCCCAAAGTAATTTATAGATTCAACCCTATCCCCATCAAGTACCAATGACCTTCTTCACAGAACTGGAAAAACCACCTTAAACTTCATATAGGACCAAAAGAGAGCCTGCATAGCCAAAACAATCCAAAGCAAAAAGAACAAAGCCAGAGGCATCACGCTACCTGATTTCAAACCGTACTACAAAGCTACAGTAATCAAAACAGCATGATACTGGTACCAAAACAGAGATATAGACCAATGGAACAGAACAGAGGCCCTGGAGGCAACACCACACATCTACAACCATCTGATCTTTAACAAACCTGACAAAAACAAGCAATGGGGGAAAGGATCCCCTGTTTAATTAATGGTGTTGGGAAAACTGGCTAGCAGTGTTCCAAAAGCAGAAACTGGACGCCTTCCTCACACCTTACACTAAAATTAACTCCAGATGGATTAAAGATTTAAACATAAGACCTAACACCATAAAAACCCTACAAGAAAACCTAGGCAAAACCATTTAGGACATAGGCATAGGCAAGGACTTCATGACTGAAATACCAAAAGCATTGGCAACAAAAGCCAAAATAGACAAATGGGACCTAATTAAACTCCATAGCTTCTGTATAGCAAAAGAAACAATCATTAGAGTGAACCAGCAACCAACAAAATGGGAAAAAATTTTTGCAATCTACCCATCTGACAAAGGGCTATGTCCAGAATTTACAAAGAACTAAAATAGAATTACAAGAAAAAAAACAAACAAACCCATCCAAAAGTGGGAGAAGGATATGAACAGACACTTTTCAAAAAGAAGACGTATATGAAGCCAACAAACATATGAAAAAATGCCTCATCACTGATTATTAGAGAAATGCAAATCAAAACCGCATTGAGATACCATCTCACACCAGTTAGAATGGCAATCATTAAAAAATCTTGGAGAAACAGATGCTGGAGAGGATGTGGAGAAATAGGAACACTTTTACACTGTTGGTGGGAGTGTAAACTAGTTCAACCATTGTGGAAGACCATGTGGTGCTTCCTCAAGGACCTAGAAATAGAAATTCCATTTGACCCAGCAATCCCATTACTGGTTATATTAGCCAAATGATTATAAATCATTCTGTTATAAAGACGCATACACACGTATGTTCATAGCAGCACTGTTTACAATAGCAAAGATCTGGAACCAACCCTAATGCCCATCTATGATAGACTGGACAAGGAAAATGTGGCACATAGACACCATGGAATACTATGCAGCCATAAAAAATTATGAGTTTATGTTCTTTGTAGGGACATGGATGAATCTGGAAACCATAATTCTCAGCAAACTGACACAAGAACAGAAAATCAAACACCGCATGTTCTCGCTTGATAGGCGGGTGATGAACAGTGAGAACACATGGACACAGGGAGGGGAGCATCACACACTGGGGATCTGTTGGGGGGGGGCCAAGGGAGGGACAGCGGGAGGGGGTGGGGGAGGTCAGGGAGGGATAACATGGGGAGAAATGCCAGATGTGGGTGACGGGGCAATGGAGGAGCAAACCACATTGCCATGTGTGTACTTATGCAACAATCCTGCATAATCTGCACATGTACCCCAGAACCTAAAGCACTAAAAATAAAAGATAAAAATAAAAAATGCATATGGGTAAAACCTGAATTTCAGGCTTATCCTAAGACATTTAATACAAGAGATAAAACTTCTATTATAATTAACCATTTATTTTGAAAGTTAATGTTTGCATTTTCCTATTGTTATATAGTGTGGCATGAGGCCTAAAATTATGTACTGTCTTGACATCTGAAACTTGGAGGGCCTCAAATGGCTTAACTGTAAGTTCTTCCCTTCAATCTACTTCCATGAAGAAATTGAAGTAATCATAGAAAATAAACAGAACAATGGAAAACTGACATCTACTGAGCACTGAACAAATGCCATGTACTACCCTAGTGAGCTCAATTTTACTGAGACATAAAGAATTCAAGAAGAAAGGTAGAGTGTGAAGGAATATGGGTGTTTGATATTAGCAGAATATTGGGCAGATCACTTGAGCCCAGGAGTTTACGACCAGCCTATGCAACATGGTGACACTTCATCTCTACAGAAAAATACAAAAATTAGCTGGGACTGGTGGTACATGCCTGTAGTCCCAGCTACTCAGGAGGCTGAGGTGGGAAGATTGCTTGAGCGCGAAAGGCAGAGGTTGCAGTGTGCCATGATCGTGCCACCGCACTGCAGGCTGGGTGCCAGAGCGAGACTCCATTTCCAAAAAAAAAAGCAGACATAATATAAAGGACAATTAAATTTTGAACAATGTTCCAGATCCTTTCAAATTATTTCCCATGGCTTAAGTGGAGAAGAATCTTCTAACTTTCTTGAGCCTTTTAAATCATAGAGATAAGGGTTGAGAGGCAAGAAAAAAAGTGTAACATGAAATCCATGAGGGCAGTATTCAATATTGTATATTCAGGTAGTGGCATCTCATAGGCTTTCAGCGAATATTTGTGCAGCCAAAAAAAAAAAAAGAGGAAAGACATGTTTTTATACACTTCCTTAACTGCAGCCTTGATGCTATTGAAAAGAAGATGTGACAGATTCAAATCGGGACCCCCGTCCATAGCTTTCATTTGTCTATTCCATAAATACTTGTTTTACTGGGCACTGTGGGGATGAAATATCAAATAAGATGAGGTATCCATCCTCCAAAAACATACTTTAAGATAATAGAGAAAACTGACAAAGATTTTTTGAACAACTACTATGTATAGAGTTCATTACAGAGGATCCAGTATAGACACAAATAAAAACAACATGCCAATCAAGTTATTTTTTGGCAAGTGTATTAAGTAGTAGAGAGCAATAGCACCGTGGGTTTGGGATCAGAGAATCACAGAATTTCCAAGCTGGAAGAAACTTTACAGAGGATCTCCTTTGTCACTGCAGTGCTCCTCTATGGCGAAGGATGAAATTCAAGCCCCTTTCCACAAAGCACACTGGGCTCCTTAAGCTCTCCCTCCTGCTCACGTCTCAGGTTGAATTTCTTACAACTTTTTCCTTCCAACTTTCGGATATGCACTTGGCCAGGAGTATCCCATTCTCATTTCTCTATGAGCTTTTCACTCTCTCTTCACTATCTGCGGTGATCATTGCCACGCGCCCCTTCCTCTTGTGGCCTCTGATCATACCAGCTTCACTTCTGCTCTTCTTGTCACTGGGGTTCATGTCCCCTCTTTGAGTGCACATAGCATTCTGAGCATTCTTCTGTCAAAGAGCTAAATGCACACTGTGACCAAAGACTTCTCCCCCTGGACTGCAAACTCCTAGGAATAGGAACAAGGTGTCACCATCTTAGAAGCCCCAGTGTTTAGTTTGGGGCACAGAACTGACTCTTCAGAGATTAGCTCAATTGCCCAGAGGTAGATCTCATAGACAAGGTGTGAGGGACATAAGCCACAGCTTAAAAGATGAGTAAAAGTTGAGTAGAGATGATGGTATGAAAGTTAATTATAAAAATTGGGTCATTCTTGCCATACCCACCTTAAATAGAATCAAAAAGTCAGGAGAAAAAAGTACTCAGAGTCCAAAACATTCCTCCAAAAATGTAATTATCTGAAAGCCTGGCAGCTAAAACTGTCTGCTATAAACTGAAACCAGTTTTTATCTGCTACTGACTACTGAAACAACTGCCGCAACTTTAAGGCTAGTTTTACCTAATGTTGTCACTAACCAGTTAGAGCTTGCCAGCTCCCCAAAACTTACTAGTACCCACAAGCTTCTTCAAAGAGCAATATATAACATTTCTCATTTTTATAAAACCTCTAGCCTTTTCTTTGTTCTTTGTACATACCAAAGACCAGGCAGTCTGTGTGTATGCCCCAAACTGCAATTCTTTCTTCCCAGATAAAACATTTTAATTTCAGAGATTTATCTCTGTATTTTATTTGACTTTGACTATTAGGTTGGGAATTCTGGTAAAGTCTAAGAAATCAGGTAAGCTGAAGCTCTGCTCAAACCGTGTGGATAGACCAGTTTGGCTAAAGCAGAGAGTTAAGTGGAGAATACCTCTGAAAGGCAGAGGGAGCCTAATTTAGGAGGGCTTTAATGCCAGACAGAAATACAAGCATCTTCCTTAAAGGAATTTGATTTATCTTTTTATACTTATTAACACGTTCTATGCTCTCAGAGATAATCTAGGAGTTATTGGAGGATTCGTAGTAGAGACATGATCCTGCTAATTACATATGAATTGATTTAATAACCAATAACTTAGAGGAAAAGTCAGAGCACAGAAGATGACTATAAGCTTTATACTTAACAGGGCAATAAGCATAGGCAGGAAAAACTCCAGGGTAAGGTCTCCAGGGCAACTTAGTTTAATTATATGTCAAGTAGAAGTTCATTAAAAAGGAATTGTCCAAAGGCATCTTAGACATCCTGAGACAAATGTTTACAAATTATTAGTCCCTTCAATTATAGCAGGACAAGTAAACATTGACAATATTTTAATTCTAACATCATTTACATGGATAAGTATTTCAATAAAATGACAAACATTTTTGCCAGAATACATGTTGACCACATCTCTTATGCCACTTATTATTTTTTTGGTAAATAATACAGCTTTAATAGCTCCGGTGCTAGTTAGGAATTTTTCTGGAGAAATATGGAGACAGTCATTCTGCTGAGTGTGTGTAGGTGTTCTGATCATGTCACCCATATGTGCTAATGTAAGAAATAGGCAACTAATTTCCTCAGTTACAGTACATGGGATGTGCTGCTGTGCACACTCCCTCTCCATGATGCACACAGCAGTGCTGAATTCTTGCTTTATTTAACACAGGCCCCAATAAAGACAAAGAATTGTTCATTAAAAACCATCCTGTGACATGCAGAGTGACTGTGGTAGAATATGTAGACACTAATTCAAAACAAAAGAAAAGTTCTTTAAAATAGCAAATTTTTAATGTAAAAATATCTAGGATAATATGTGAAACCGTATCATGGAGTTTTGTCTGTTTTTCAAAAAAGGCATACATCTTAAAGTTCACTGTGAACCCTTTTATGAGTACAGTGCTCCAGCTGAATTGACCAAATCTATTGCATATTCTAGAAGCCAGTTAATATTGCAGACAGCTTTTGTTTTAATTTTGTTGCCTGGCAGTGGGAAACTTATTCCACAGTATGCCTAACTCACCTATGCAGAGAAGGTGGGTGGGTTTTTATATAGCATATTTTAAAAGGCTAAGGGATGCAAAGCTTTCTAATGAGAAGATTCTGAAGTGAGCAGACACAGATATGATTATTATGAGCTTCTGAATGGCTCTTTTCAGCTGGAGTCATTCTCAGCGTGTACCTCGGTGGGAAGAGACTCACTCTGTCCATTCATTGTCAGTTGATAGTCCTGAAGCTGAAATGTCTTGTTTGCCTTTTGTTCAGTCAATTACTGATTTTTTTAATTAAAGGGGTGAAAACTGGCTTCATTAAGATGCAATATTCGCAGATGTCTTTATACGATTTAAAGAACAAAGCAGGATTTTAATGGATATTTATTGCCTGAAAATTAATAAAACTAGAATCACAAAGAAAGCAAAGAAGAAAGAACTGGAGGGAACATGGGATTGGAGCTTGTGGCTCGGCTTCATCTCTGACATTTAGTCTTGTGTGGCCCAGAGGTTGCCATAAAATGTCACCAAAGTTTAAATTGGGATTAAAATGAGTGAGGTAGTCCTGGTGGGAAGACTGTGAAAAATTCAGTATTCTAAGATAACTTGATTTTTCAAGGGAAGCCAAAAATATAGATTTGTGCAAAAGCTCCCAATTTTTGAATGTTGAAGACTAAATTTAACTAAAAGTAAAGTGCATTAAAGGCAAAACAAAACAGCTGCAGCCGCATTCTGCCCATAGGCCTCTGGGATGAGACTGATCGTATTTTCAGGCTTCATTTTCTTAGCAATTAAAGGAGAGACAGAGTAGAAGATCACTAAGGCCTTTTAGTTCTAAGATTTCCTCCTGAGCAATGGAGTGCAGCCTCTAGATATTCTCAAATCTGTCTTCTCTTTCTCCTAAGCAGCACTCCTTCTGGTCTTCATCTGTTCAGTCTTCAAAAACTCAAATCCTACCTTCTTACTTGCACTTAGAATGTGGAAAATTGCTGTAGTGAGAACAGCAACAACAATGAAGAAGAAATCGGAAGATGACAGCAGTTTTTTAAATAGAAATCTACAGTTATGTCATGCAAAATATATGCATTCATGGAATGTGCACATGACTGAAAGGATTTCCAGTTAATAATTTAAATGGCTATTTCCACCTCAGAGTATATTTATAGTGCTTAGAGTTCTTTGAAGAAAGACATAAATGTCTTGCTTGAGGAAATTGTGATATTCTTATTTTAAATGACAAAGTCCCAGTGTAGGATGGATAATTTAATACAATTTCTATATAGTGAGAATATAATACATGAAGGTTACTGTCTTTTCCTGGAAAAGAAAGCTTTAAGTTTTTGTTATAACTGACTTATGCCATTTTGCATAAAGTTGAACCTGAGGGAAACCATGCATTATGACCATAATAACTCTGTGTATTAAAAGCGCTCAGCCTCCTTCTGTAGGTTAAATGAATGATAGAGAAAATGCTGTTGTATTAGCCTCCTAACTCATCTCTTGTTTATTCTTCATGCCACAGACAGTGTAATCTCTGAGACAAAAATCTACTCTTACAACTTCCCTAATCAAAATCCTCCCATCACTTCTCATGGGTCTTATAATTCTAAGCCTTTCCTATAGCATGTGAAGTAGTTTTTAAGTGGCTTCAAATGCTTTGGTGCTCATCCCACCAAAGAGGTATGGCCTCTTTTCCCACTCTCTGAATCTGGGCTGACATCATGACTTCCTTTGATTCTTAGAGATGTGTCAGAAAGGATCTTGAGCAAGTTCTGAACTAGATATCAAGAAACCTGAAGCTGGCCAGGCATGGTGGCTTACACCTGTAATTCCAGCACTTTAGGAGGCTGAGGCAGGTGGATCATTTGAGGTCAGGAGTTTGAGACCAGCTTGGCCAACATGGTGAGATGCTGTCTCTACTAAAAATACAAAAATTAGCTGGGTGTGGTGGCACGTGCCTGTAATCCCAGCTACTCGGGAGGCTGAGGTAGGAGAATCACTTGAACCCGGGAGGCGGAGGTTGCAGTGAGTTGAGATCACACCACTGCACTCCAGCATGGGTGACAGAATGGGACTGTCTTAAAAAACAAATAAACAAACAAACAAAAAAACCCGAAGCTTGACTATCACCTTCTGGAATACATTTGCTACTGTGTGAAGAAGCCCAAGATAGAAAACGTTCTCAGCTGAGGCCCTGGCGAAGTGAGTGAGGACATGCTAGATCAGGGGTGCCAATCTTTTGGCTTCTCTGGGCCCCACTGGAAGACGAACTGTCTTGGGCCACACATAGAATACACTAGCATTAATGTTAACTGGTGATCTAAACAAATCATTAAAAATCTCATAATGTTTTAAGAAAGTTTAAGAAGTTATGTCCAAAGCATGCAGCCTGCAGGCCTAGACTATAAGCTCCAGCAGATCCACCCCTTCACTGCAGTGCATGTAAGAGGCCAGGTGAGACCAGCAGAATTGCCAAGTAAGAAATAATAAATCATTACTGTTGAAGCCACTATGTTTGGTGTGATTCATTATACAGCAGTAGATAACTAATACAGCCTACAAGGCACTGGATGATCTGAGCATGCGTACCTCCTAACCCCTTGCCTTACCTCCCACCTATTTCCACCACTCTGGCCTCCTTGCTGTTCCTCAACCTACCAGGCAGGCCATACCCTTCACTCTGCCTGCAGCCCCCTTTCTTCCAATAGACACATGGCTCCTGCATTCACTAAGGTCTCCCTTACCATTCTGTCAAAAATAGCAACTACCTCTCTCCTCCCTCTCCTGGCCACTTTCCACTTCGATCTCCTGATGGATTATTCTTCCTAGCACTTACGTACTTAGCTATGTATTATTTTCTGGATTAACAATATATTTATTTTTTCTCTTTCTTAACCTGAGTGTAAACTTCACAAAGACAGAGATTTTATTTATCTTGTTTACTAGGGTAGTCCCACTACCAAGAACAGTGCCTGGAACATAATAGGTGCTCAATTAAAAATATGTTGAATGAATTATTTTTCAGTTCCTAGAGATTCCATGGACATTCAAAGTAGAAAATCTTCTTCACATGTATGCTCCAGCTTATATGTAGTACATTCGAGAGACTAAGACAGAACCTTAAACAGAAAAAAAACCCTAAAAATCCTGGAGTAGAACACTTGGTGCATATGTGCTCTTGAGTTTTCCTGGAAGATAGAAATGAGAGTTGCCTCTATGAAACAGTTGTAGATATTGTATTTATACTCAGATAAAAAAGAATTTGATGTCATTCAGTTTCTCTCTGGGATTCTTTTTCTAAAACATTTCTATTCTGTTTTTTTCTAATCCCTAAACAGAATTTTGTGTCTCTGAATGGGCCTCGACCATTATAATTTCCTAACATATCTCATAACCTAGTTCCCACTTCACACTGTTCCTTTTCTGTTTCACTTCTTTACTTAGGTTTAAGACATTAGGTTTTGTGGGTATTTACTTTGCATCAGCTCAAATAGCTGTCGCTCTCTATCTTGTTTTTTAAATTAGACTTTATCTTCTAGAGTAGTTTTAGGTTCAGAGCAAAATTGAGTTGAAGGTACAGAGATGTTTCATATAACCCTTACCCCGCACATGCATAAACCTCCCAGATTATCAACAACCCCCACAGATGGGTAGATTTGTTAAAATTAACAAACCTATATTGATAGCACATCATCACCCAAAGTCCATAGTTCACATTAGGAGTCACTCTTGATACACATTCCATGGGTTCAGACAAATGTATAATATAACCCGCATCCATCATGACAGCATCAAGCGGAGTTGTCTCACTACCCTAGAAGTTCTCTGTGCTTCACCTATTCATCCCTCCCTTTCCCCACAATTGTTGTCTTTTGTTTGAAATAATTTGGACATTAATGAGAGCCCCAGGAAAGGTCCTAAACACTGCAGTGCCTCACACATGTCCAATACATTAAGCAAGGAGATGTTACCTAGCATCCCTTATACTCATTGCACAAAGGAAGGAGATCAACATTATGCATAAAATGCACACGGCATGCTGCTATGTGTAAGTCAGTTCATATGGGCCAGAATCTGTTTCTGCTCCAACCAGAAACCTGGGTATCATGCTAAACTCTGTCAGTTTTTTTCTCAATCATGTATTTACCAAATCCAGGTGATCTGACTTTCCAAACAGCCATCTAATTCATCCATCTTTCTTTAATTAATCAATACGGCGATAACAAATGTGATTATTATCTCTTACCTGGACTATCACAATAGTTTTTTCTATATCCTTGCCTTCAACCTTGCCCCACCTCCAATTCATTCACCACACTACAGCAAGCCTGTGCATTCTGTCAGCAGATGCAAAGACTAGGGAGGGAAGGACGTCGTTATTTTTCCCCACATAATTATTTTTCTAGAACGTGAATATGCTCAACTTTACGTCTGTCATGTGCATCTATTTTCCTATGAGAGTAGAAATAATCTCTCAAAAAATTTGCAGTTTTCTTGTACATATTCCTCTCCCGATTTTTTTTTTTCTTTTCTGAGACAAAGTCTTGCTCTGTATCCAAGGCTGGTGTGCAGTGGCAGTGGCATGATCTCTACTCACTGCAGCCTCTGCCTCCCAGGTTCAAGTTATTTTCCTGCTTCAACTTCCCGAGTAGCTGGGATTACAGGCACAGGCCACCACACCTGGCTAATTTTTGTATTTTTAGTAGAGATAGGGTTTTGCCATGTTAGCCAGGCTGATCTCAAACTTCTGGCCTCAGTCTGGTCTCAAACTGCCTCAGCCTCCCAAAATGCTGGGATTAAGGGTGTGAGCCTCCGCACCCAGGCCTAGTTTGTTTTTCTGTTCTTTTGAGAGAATATAGTACTTTTCTATCAGACAATCGTGGAACATTTATTTGCAACTTCCCTTCTGTTTTTACCTTCATTGTGAACAAACAGTAGGTCTGAATTCCATTTTATAAAGTCCCAAAAGGCAGTGTTGCAGCCTTTTTATTTTTTGAAAACATATTGTTTTAATATTAGTCTCTCTGGTGGCTTATTTCATTGATAGATTTACATGTGTTGTACTTTATATCTTTTGTTTCCTTTGATTGCCCTACATATGCACATAGATATATGTATTTTTTAAATTTGGTAGTCCATTTTGTGAAAGAGTTATATGTACTAGAGATAGTCTGGATTTTGAGAGTTTTTCTTGTGCTTGCTTTTAACTTATTGAAAGTTGAGTTATCCTCCTCTCTCCAAGGAGGTTAGAAACACAAAAATACCCACAAATAAAATTTTGCTTGGGCCTCTGGGCTCTCAATGATCTTGTCTAATATGAATCTTTTTCTGTTCATGCCTCATGTGGAGGAAGTGTGGAGGAACATCTTTTCAAGATTCTTGTTAGCTCTACCTTTTATGGAAGTGCTATGTGGAATTTTCTTCGGCCAAGTTGTAAGATTTCTGATTTTATTTTATAATGGTCAATCAATAAAATATATACAGAATTGTTAATGGCATGGGGAAACAATTACATTTAGTAATTAGAAAACTCAAATTTTTACCAAATTCACTGAAAACAAAAAGGCTTTTATATTTAAGAAATACCCTCTGGTTAAATTCAAATAATACTTTCTCTTATGTCCATTTTATTTATATTTTACATTTAGAAAATCTTGAAAATCTTATTTTCAAGATTTTATTATATTATCAATATTTTATTATATTAAATCATTGATCATTAAACAATCAATATATACTACTTTTTCTCAATTTCTGTGACAACTAAAAATTCAATGATTCATTTAGTTTTTGAGTACTTCTTGCTAAAGGCCATGATTACCCATCTATTAAAACTATCTGGTTAGATACAACTATTCTATATGTATTTTCATGCTAAAGATTATTTTCAAATTAAATAGTAGGATTTTTTCTTCTTTCAGTAATGAACAACTTTTAACTAGCCAACTTTCCAGTCATTGTTGTGATTTTATGAGGAAAAGTTGTGGATATTCTTATAAACTAGTTAAATAAAACATTAATAGAATGTTAAAATGTGTAGGAATTTCACAATCATTGCCAAAGCTATGTACCTTACACATAACTTTGGATCTCTATCCCATACCATCCTTTTTTGGGGGGAACTCAGTGATTCAGCTAGAGCTAGTTTCTTGCAGAAAATATCCTAAATTGACATATCATTCTTGCTAAGAAATCCGTTTTTATGACTTCCATCAAACTCACATTAAAGACTTCCTTTGCTACTAAGCCAGTAGAGACAATAGGAATGTTGAGGAAGTTTCTAGAAAGGCACATCCAGTGTTTGCTCTCCTGCTCTAGGTTTGTTACGTAATAACAGGAGTTTTTAAAAGCTGTTTGGGAATACAACCACCATTTTTAACATTCTTGCTATAAGAAAATTCATTCTAATTGCCATAAACAAATTGTAAGAAGTTTTCACCTTATAATTTGTTTAATAACTTCAACTTATAATTTGTTTTATAATTCTTTTTAAAATTGAGTATAGCAGGTATGCTATGTTTCAGGAAGATCATTATAAGCCTTTTAAATTCATAATAATTTAATGTTCTATATAATTTTGATGTCCTCATTTCACATGCATTTAGTCAGCCTCTATTCTAAGTGTTAGCTAGAACTCATGAGAAATGAAGAACACTAAATAAAATGTGCCAAAGAGTTTACAGCCTCTTCAGTAAGGAAAAAAAGGTGTCTAATCACCATATTCAAGATGAAATGAGAAAAAAGAACATAGAGAGAGAAGTACTGCAGCATGGGAAAGAAGGTTTGGAAGAATGGTTCTCATTTATTGGCTGGGAAGGAAGAGAAGACTGAACGTCTTCATGAACTAGGATCAACTAATATTGAATTCTTCTAATACAGAATCTAATGTAATTCATGAAGCAAAGTTAATGAGGAGCGCACAAAATTTCACTCAAAGAAATAAAAGATAAAACTGAAAATTGAGAAGACATTCCCTAATTTATGTTTCTGAAACCCTTGCTTCTGGTGATTTCTTAAAATTACATTCAATAATCAGAGCAGTACCAACTAAGGGAAAATTAATGAACAGAAATCAAAGTGCATTGGCATTGAAGATTATCTTTTTCTGCTTTAGGGACAAGAGTTTTATAGTAGTCCTGGTGTCTGATGTCACTGAGATGGGAATTGAAAATAAAGCATGCCAGAGGAGATGACAGAAAGAAGAAAGACACAAAATTTCTCTACAAATAACTTCCTACTTATTTTCTTCCCCTTAGTACTACATGTCAAAAAAAAAAAAAGAAAGAGAGAAAAGGAAGAAGATATCCATTAGAAACTGAGGTTAGTAAACACTATGAAGAGGGTAAAAATGAGACCTGGAATTTTTATAAGAAGAGAATCTAATGATGCAGCTTTTACTATATTAGAAATTACTGTATAAGCCAATTATCATCTGTTGAAATTCTGTTAAATTCCAGGTATTCTCTATGTATACATACATATATAATTATATAATATATATATATATTCTAGTATGTATTTAACCATTGCAGCAACTTTGCATGGTAGAGTAACTTTCCCAACTTCACAAATGAGCAGATAAACACTCAGAGCGATTAAATGGTGTGCCTAAAGCAATGGTCTGCAAACTCACAGAACCAGCTAGCTGTATATGAAATCAACCTGGGTCTACTTAATTCCAAAGTCCATACTGTTCTCACTGTAGAATATGGATGTGATTGCTTTCCTAAATTACTCCTTCCCAAGGGAACTTTGAGGGGAGATTTGATAAAGAATAAGAGAATGCAGATTTTAGGTGAGTTTCTGATAGCAGAGGTATTTATTGAAGTGGGAATCTTCAACATTAACGGAGGTCAAATTCCTGACTAACTTCAAGTCCATCCCAGGAGAAAGTAACTGCAGAAGCAATGTGGGTCTTCCTCTTCAGTGAAGAGTTTGAATGGAAACCTGTGGAAGGAGGACAAGAAGTTTTTTGTCCCATTTATTGCACAGATCACCCTGCATGTTCCAGTGTCCAAAGGAAGAGGAAAATGGAAAGATGACACAATCAATGCTTCCCCATGGCTACACCACAGCCTAGGGATTTGAAAACCAGAGATTAAATTTATGACCACCAGAAAAGTTCCCTAGAACCCAGTGTGGCAATTCTCATTAGGCAACTGGCCATTTCTTTAAGGTAATCCTAAACTCTAGTCCTGCCATTGTTCTCACCAGCTACAGTAATCCTGGAGATCTAAGTGCAGTTTCTCCACTACTAATACTCAGTGGGTAGATTAAACCTGAAGAAAATCTTGCTAGCAACAATTCCATTTTTTTTTTTTACTTGGTAGGAAGGTCAGGGAGAGCCCAACATATCGTTCTACTTACAAGTCTATCCCTAACACCTTTCATTGAAATCTTTGGTCCAAGGTAGAACGAGAGAAACCTCCAAGAAGAAGTCTTCGCAGGTTCTGGCTGGATGGAACAAGGGTGGAGTGACAGGAGTGAGGGAGTAAGAAGAGGAACAAACATTTACTGGGGCTTCAGTGTCCCACTCCCTGTGCTCAATTATTTCACATTCCTTTTCTTATATAATCTCCCAAGCAGTTCTATGAATAGCTAACATTATCTTTATTTTACAGACGAGAAAATCAAGGAGCAAAGAAGTCAAATAACTTGTGATTTGTGAGTAGCAGAAACCTGAAACAGTAACCAACCTCCCCTTTATCTGGTTTTGTTAGGGGGAAAAAAAATGAATTTTAAAAATTTAAAATCATGCCTAATTGCCTGAAGAACATTTTCGCATGCACTGAACACCCCAACCTCACTAACTCTGTTTTGAAGGTGAATGCTACTTCTGCAATAAATTTGTGACTTTTTTGATTGGTTACCAACATCACTCAAACTGTACAAACCCAAACTTAGCAGTGGGATCATCTCTACAAGTAAGGGTTTCTCAGCTTATTAACAATGCCTGTTGCAAAATGGTAGATTGGGGGACACTTTATTCAACAAAAATCAAATCTACTTTAAATATACAAGAGGTGCTTCTGCAATTCTTTCTACTGACATTTCTGATAGGATTTTTTTCTTCTTTAAATTGTTTATGCAAATTAGTATCTGTTTTTCTAAGTTTTAAACAAGCAATCACCTCCAACTTGAAAGAAAATATTTTAAAATATCACAAGATCTAATTTATTGTTATTTTGGTTGGCAAAATATTAAGTGTATTGCTTTCAATGAAACACGTTGAATATTTGTAGAGAGTGTATCTGAACATATTTACATAAGTAATTTAGAATTATGCTGTTTTCTGTAAATAAAAAACATACAGCCTTCAATATTAATTATTTTAAATCACATCGTCATTGCACTAGAAGAAATAATTGTGTTTTTAGAACACATTTGTTGTGCAAATGAGAATGCTCTTGCTTTTGCTAAAATATGTGGAAATATAAGACTTCATCTAACATAATATGCTCTTTGTTTTGTGAAATGACAATTACATTTCTCACAAACAGAGACGTGTCACTAGAAAGCACAATGGAGGCACCATGCTATCATTCTTTGTGGTGAATGAAGCGTGTTATTGATCAAAACCAGAACTCTCGTTGATAATGCATTAAGTGTCTGCTTTGTTTTTCCAGGTAGTATCAAACATAATGTAGCTTCCCAATATATCTAGTTGGATATGAAGTTAGGCTGCACATTTCCTAAGCTTAATTTTGTCTTCCAAATAAACCCCAAAGCAAACATAAATTAGCTTTATTATTTTTTATTTAATCTGATTGTGGACATTTAGATCTTTTTGTTCTGTTTCTTAGAATCCAGAGATTCATTAAGTCCTCTCTTTTGGTTTTATATCCAAAAGATCAACACACACACACACACACACACACACACACACACTTATACATGTGTGTATATATACATACACATACATAAGTGTATGTATACACACACATATATGAAAGAATATGCTGCTCATGAACAGATATTATGCTTTTTTTTAAGCTTTTCATATGTGAATCAGGTGGGAATATGTTTCTTAACCTATTGTCTAAAGTCAAGAGCAGTGCCTGCTTTTGTCCAACTCAATGCAGGGGTTATTACAGCTGCCAGAACCTTATCTCTTGGCTTACCTGTGCTATGTACACACACACTGTGTGTGTGTATATATATCCTATATATATGTGTGTGTGTTGTGTATATACACACATTGAGTTCTCCTATATATAAAGAGATGAGGAGAACTCAGATTTGTTACTGAAATAAATTATTAGCCATAATAACATATTTGCATTCTCCTCTTCCCTTACTTGGAAACTGTTCTTTGATCTGCCTTCTCTCAGAAAGATATTGTGTAAATTACTACTTCATTTAATGTTCTTTAAAATAGGATAGCATCCCTTTCCTCTGGTAATCTTATTCCCTGAAAAATCCATGAGAATTGTACCTTGTTTTTAAACATAAGAATTGCTTTGATATTTTTGTGAGAAAAGATGTCTGATTTACACAACCTAAAGTTCTATATTGTGTGTCTGCTGGGCACAAAACGTCATGAAGTTTCCACAGGAATAAAATGAAGTGTAAGATACCATCCCGTCTCTCAATGACCTTATAAATTTTTTGATGACACATAACAGAAACACCTACAAATGATCACATTATTTTTGAAAATCACTAGAAAATCACTTAACTTTCTTCCAGCAAACTAAGTACTATGAATTCCCTCCCATCTATTACTGCTCAAGCAAGATAGCACAGGTAAGCCAAGAGAGAAGGTTCTGGCAGCTGTAGCAACCCCTACACTGAGCGGGACAGGCCCTGCTCTTGACTTTAGACGAGGGTTTAAAATCTCTGCCACCTGCAACCAACACATTCCCACGTAATTCATACATGAAAAGCTTAAAAGCTGAATAATAGTTGTTAATGAGCAGGAATTCCTTTTTTTCTCTGTGCAGATAAAGAAGTGAGGTGCTACACTCCTTTGGGAAATTTAGTTCCTGGGCAAAATCAACTGGGTCAAGTTTTCAATACAAAAAAATATTAGACATTATCCCAAGATGGAAATTTTGGTTCCTGAGCCCTTAATAAAATATTGCTCTATTTTTAATAGAAGCATGAAATGTGACCCCTCTAGCAACTATGTAGGATGCCATGTAATCATGAGGGAGTCTCTTTCAAGATGACAGAAAGAGAATGAGATTGGGAGAAAGAACTTTTCCTCTTCTTGGATCTGTAATAGTAGTTCTCAATCAGGATGATTCTGCTTCCCAGGGGAAATTTGGCAATGTTTGGAGATATTTTTTATTATTACTACTGGGGTAGAGAGAAGAGTAGAAAAGTGCTACTGTCACCTAGTGGATAGAAATCAGGCATGTTGTTAAATATCCTACATTGCACTAGACAGCCCCTGACAACAAAGAATCATCTGACCCAAAATGTCCGTAGTACTAACATTGAAAAGCCTTGTACTCAGTGTACTCCTTAGTGTTGAGATACTTAGTTGGATAGGATTAACAAAACTAATAAGAAAAAAAAAATAGAACTGCTGTTTACATTGTATCATAGAAAACTAAGTACAATTGCTCTTACATTACAATTATGTACATATTCATATATTAGTCAGTTACCTATTGAAAGATATTCTATTGTTTCAGTCATCCCTTGTTGTCTGGTAACTCTCACGTAACAGATCAATGACCTAACTGGTATTCACAGCTTTTATATGAGCTTCCAGAGTATTTTGGTATGTTGTATCTATGCAACCTTATGATTTAAAGAAGCTAGTCTCAACTGGTTAATTGCCCATGTCATTTATGTAGGTATACTGCATGTGTGACTATCAGGCCTTCGAAGTGAAATAAAATATTTGTGTATCTGAAGTCAAAGTGGAATACTCTAATTTTATAAATTAGTCAATGGATTTTTTTTTTTGTGGCAGAGTTTGTTGAGATATTTTTCTATAGACCAGAAATAGTTCAGAAATGACTTTATATTGAAATGAATGTCAAGCAGCAGAGTCATTAGAATGAAATCTGTTGTTTAGTTTCACAGACACAGGTTGCAAGGATATTCATACCAAGAATCAAACTTCTGATAGAAATTTTGGTGTTTTCAAAAGCAAGCTCATATAATTAATTTTCCTTAAGTCAGTATAAGGTAAAAAAATATTTCTTTGTCAAAAGAATCCTATGAAAAGTTCTGAATGCTGAAGAAATAAAGACCATCACAATAAAAATAACAACAACATAAACTCATTAGGAGAGAAAGTTTGCTATCCTGTGGGACAGCAGAAGTACTCTGATGAACTTAAACGTAATGAAAATCTTTGACACTTATAACATTTTAGAATATATCTAAAAATTGCTCAAATAAAAATAAAAATTCCTACTGGTATAGTCTAATTACACAAAAAAGAGCACTGTGCTTTAACATTTATTTAATTTCAGTCACATATTCTCAAATGATAAAATATTTCTTTTGTAATCTTTCTGATTTTTATTTAAAAACAAGATCACCTTTATAAATAGCAATGGAAAATTCTGTAGCCCAATAAAATTTTTAATAGCTCTTCTTCCCTATGGAAGATGACAGGTAATAAAATGAATAAAATGTGTATACTTTACATCTCAAATCATATTAATTGCTATGTACTCTAAGCAATTTATTCTGCTGCTGAGGTCAAGGCTCAACGTGGGATAACTTTATTATTCAATTTATAAGATACGTAGGCAAAAATGTCATTATTTTAAAGGTTATAAATTCCAAAAATTGAGACCAGAATATGTATTTGTTCAAGGTTATCTATTCATAAGATGGGAAAAGAGTCAAGATAACAAGACATGTATTAGATGCAGAAGAATTCCATCACAGTATGATGATCAGGAGATTTTACGACAGATATAACTGAAAGCATAGCTATTTGAACACATTTGTTTACAGATAAAATGTCATGATGATTTTTATTGATTTTTTTTTGTTTTATTGCTCTTTTTCTCTTTGTAAGATGAAACAGATTTGATTAGGTGAAATAAGAGCTCTCATCTTATCCAGCTGTATTTATGTCGACGTATTTATTGCTTACCAGGAAAACATACTTCAGATTCTTCTAGTCCAACGTTTTGCAAACTTCTCACTAAAATACCCCAATAGATGGAGACAATATAAGTATATCCTATGGAATATAAGTGTTAGCCTGATTCAGACACTGCATGCCTGCCATGTTCTTGAAATTTAACATGTTATGTTAAAAATGCATTCAAATTCACAATCGAACTTGATAACATAGCAGTGTATTGGCATCTCAGTTTGGAAAGCAAGGCACTTCAGTGGTGTCTTGGCACAGCAAATCTCTTATAATGGAAGATACCTTAAAAGTTACCTAGTATGATAAGTTCAGGATGTTTTGGTAGGCTCACGGTGCTTGTCTGTTCCTCCCTTCATTAGCTACCTTATTTTTTTTCCTTTTGTAGAGACAAATTGTTTTGCCACTATGTGGCAATGAGTAAACCATTCAGTCTTTCTGGGCCTTTAATTTCGTATACAGTTTGGGGATTTAGGTGGATTATTATAGTCTGAGGCCTGAATTCTGACCCCAGCTTTATTTATTACTCACTATCAGGATTTTTAAATTTTTTGAATGAGATCCAAAACAGCCTTATTATGAGTAAAATATTAATCTATGTGAAAAGTAAGGCAATGAGATTGCTGTAACATAGTGCCTTACACATGATAAGCTCTCAATGGCACTGGTGGAATCAAGTTAAGGAATTTAAAAAGAACATGCCTGGACTATTTAGACAAATCTTGAAACCAACAGTGATCCTCCCAACTGATGGAATCTCTGGGCTCCTACTTGAACTTATCTAAAATACAGACCAGGACAAATGACAAATGAAGTATATTATACATGTCAAGAGATAAAGACTCAGTTCCATCACAATCTATTTCAAAGTTTGTTATTATCGCCAATGAGGAAAATACCTTTTATTTAAGCTAATTCACAACTGCTATAATTTAAGCTTTTTTTTTGTTTGTTTGTTTCTGTTATGCTCCTTAATTGCAACAAGGAAAGGGTTTTCTCTTTCTTTGGACATCATATGTTATAAAATTGAAGTCCCAGCTTCTTTTCTTCCTCTTCAGAATGAATCCTCTATATATTAGGTTCTTTCTTTACATTATGAAAAAAATTTATTATTATATGAGTGTATCTCCATGTATACATAAATATGTATACACACACACACTCCCATGTACAACATTTTTTCACAAATATTTTCAGACTAATAGAGATGACCAAGTTCAGAGAATCTCTTCAAAACAATTAGGATTATTAGTTCTGATTTCAAATACTAAAAATAAATAAACCTCACGCTACAGTGTGCATTAGCCACTTCTGAATTTTTATGGAAATAAAAAACATTATTCTGAATTCATATATGATAGATGATGGTGGATTTAGAAAGGATAGTTGTAGCAGAACAAGTTTAGGGAAAGAGAACTGTGCCACCTGAAGAAAAGTCCTGAGATTAGGAATGAAAGCTGTGATCCAGTGGGGCACCAGAAGTCAGAGCAGGCAGTGGATGAGGCATTAAAGTTTATATACAACAGGATACTGCACTGGATTGAGGTAGGACATCTAAAAATGTCTGAGGATAGGCTTGCTTCTCACAATGACAGTTGCTACTGGCATTTAGTGGCATGAGACTAGGGATGTTATCAGGCAAGCACTGAGACAGTCCTGTCCACCCAAGAAGTGTCTGACCCAAAGTAACCATAGGGCTCTCATTGAGAAACACAGGCAGGAGAAAGCAAATTTCACAGGTTATTATAGGTAACAGACTTTAAGTTCAGAAACGTGATCTCGATAGGCAGGTTCGGGAATCTGCCTGGACTGAGCAGTGGAACAAAGCTTTAGAAGCAAGGTGTTGGCCAAAATCACAGAGTCTACTAAATAATGGCCATCACCACCAACAACCAGAGCCCACTGTGTTCAAAACTCATATCCAGCACTTCAGGGGAAAGACAGGCGATAAGGACCTTCCCCCTAGTCCACTGTGGGCACGAATCTTTTATCACACAGAGCCCCCGGCCAGACTGGGTGATCAACACTGCCTTTAGGAAAACACAAATATGATTCATAGCACACACGGCCACTGCCAGCCTTGCAAAGTCACTAATCTGACACAGAAAGAACAGTACATCCATTATTTTGCCCCCAATTTGTGACCCTTATATGTTACTCCCCTGCCTGTGGCCAGACTTATTTGGGTCCAAGGAATAAACTGTGGTCAGCAAAGCCCGTTGGCCATCAGCAAATATCCTTAATCACTCCTGTGGTTTCTGTTCTCCATGAGTGAATCATTCCTTGGCTTCTGCCACTCCTCTAGTCTCAAGTCTATGGGGAAGAGTGCTTCCTCAGGCTCACATGTGGCTGGACTGCCTCCCAGAACCTGAGCACATACATTAGTCCCCGTAGACTATGTTGGAGCCTCTAACCTCCCTCCATCCTGTGCCTGTTTGTATTAAGTCACCTAGATTTTTATTTTTGAGACTTAAGAATCAAGGACATTTAACTCGGCTGTATTTTAGAGGCAATAGTTGATTTTCACCTTTAGAGTTAATAAAAGAGGTAAATCACATATCCAATTGTTTGGGGTTTTGGTTTTTAAAACCTGATCCCTAGAAGGAAAGCTACTGTACATGTGATACTCAGAGCAAAGATTTATTATGGGATATAAGAGAGTTAGATTTGGCAGCGGTTGACAATTTGAAGAATCGTCATGAAAATGTAACCTCAAGGAGGCATTTGGTTGTGATAAAAAGCTCTGCTTGTTTCCAGAAATGATTTTTATCATTTGCTAATCACTGGGCTCTTTTCTTACTTAATGGCCTGAGATCAGAACTCTGGAAAGAATCTTGGAAAATTAAAGGGCTTCTTCATGCCTTTCTGCCCAAAGTACCAGCATCCCTTCAGCCCAGGGTGCAAAGAGTTGGGAAAACTTCCACTCAGCCTGGTAAATAGCGGGAGCTTCTCCATAGAAGAGACTCGAGCCCCTGCTTCTAAGCAGAAGGGCTTACTGTGATGGGCCTCTCTCTACTGTACTTGGTTAGGAACTTTGAGACTTTGGGGTCCATTTTCTAGGCACAAGCAAATGGAAAGAGAAAGAATTTATTTCCTTCAGGACCTCACAGATAACTGGATGCTTTTCTAGGTAGAGGTAAAAATCATTTTGTCATTTCCTTAGTTTCCTTTGTTAGAAAATGTAAAAATAATACTATTACTGATAACAAAATTGGCAGCATTTTTTTGTGTAGCTTCATGCTCACAGAGCCATGCATGTTTCTGTTTGAATGGCTTTCTTGAACATAGGCTCATGGTCTCTTCCTCAATGTGTTTGACTCCCCCTGAGCTTTGGAAAGGAATTGCATGAATTATATGTCAACTAACTTTCTAAGTCTTGCAACACTTCCTACATTCACAATTCGGAAGCTAAAAAAACATAATTGAAAATTACAGGCATCTAAAACAGATAATTATCTTTCCAGAATTAAGTTCCTCTTGGGAAACTATTTTTACTCAAATGGTTCACTGGAATGAATTTCTTCTGAAGAAAATGTGATAGCATCTTAATCCATTGTTAACTCATTGCCTTTAACTTCAGCCCTGATTTTAAGCAGCAATAAAATCAAAGATTAAGCATGCTATAGGTCTGCTTTAAATTATGTGTGTTATACATCTCTTTGCTTAATGTCCTAAGCAGAAAAAAAAAAAACTCTTCCAACTGGACAAAATGTAGGCAAGTATGCTATATTATTTATCAAACTCTCCTAAGGAAATAAAAAGTCAACAAGTGTTACACAATTTCCACTTCCTGCCAAAATAAAACAATGAGCACTGGGTTTACCCTTTTATCTCAAACAACAAAAATAGCAAAGAGATAAAATGTATATTAAAAAAAGTTTTCAAGACGTGAGACAAGAGGAAATGAAGGACAGTAAGTCCAGAGTGAGGCAAATGAAGCCACTTAAACTGCTCCCAGCACTGCCATAAGCCAGTGTCCAGACCACTGATTAGGGAGGAGACTCAAGCAAATCCTGGTGTGCTCCCTGCTGAGAAGACAGAGCTGACCTTCTGCGGGGGTTGGGGGTCAGGCAGCTGTATCTTATGGGACAGGACACAGAGAAGGAAGGAGAGGAGAGGGTGGCACAGACAGAACTACTGAGATAGGCAGAGGGTCCTTCTAGAACACCCAGCAAAGAACTAGCAGCACATGTGTATAAGAAAACGACCGGAAGCCAGAAAAAGAAAGCATCTGAAAAGATCAGAGGAACAAAATAGTGACTGATACCCACACAGTGATGGAAATAATGCTTGTTACCAGAGTCAGGCTGGAAAAAAACTTATCACTTGCAGGCAAGAGTTGAGTAAATTCAGGATGGTGTTGCTTCAGTAATGGGAAATAATTACCCCAAACTATGCACTGCTCTGATTCTACTTAATGAATATTAAATATAAGACCCTAGATTATAAAAGTATTTCCAAATACCTTAACTGCATCTCAAAACAAGGCTCAGTAATTTTTATAGAAATTCAAAAATACCGAATACCCAACAAATGTTACAAACAGCAAATCCACAATCCTATAAATATTATTTTATGTAATCACAAATTCATGGAACAGGCCAGGCATGGTGGCTCACACCTGTAATCCCAGCACTTTGGGAGGCCGAGGCGGGCAGATCATGAGGTCAAGAGATTGAGACCATCCTGGCCAACATGGTGAAACCCCATGTCTACTAAAAATACAAAAATTAGCTGGGCATGGTGGCAGGTGCCTGTAGTCCCAGCTACTTGGGAGGCTGAGGCAGGAGACTTGCTTGAACTCGGGATGTAGAGGTTGCAGTGAGCTGAGATCAAGCCACTGCCCTCCAGCCTGGCGACAGAGTGAGACTCCATCTCAAAAAAAAAAAAAAAAAAAAAAAATTCATGGAACAAAGGCTTATTGTATTGAGAAATAACTAGCAACAGAATCCAGGTTCTCAAGAAGCTTTGCAGTCTAGAGGGGAACACAAAGGGTAGCATGTATCATCGGGGAACCATGGATCAGCTGCAGTGGGAGAGCACAGGTTAAAGGTGGTTATTCCATGTGAAAGAGGCTTTGGCAAGGGTACTTCTTGTTTTAAAGAAGAGTGAGGCCTTTACTTCACCTGAAGCAAAGTAGGATTTATTAAAATGCAGTCATGGACTAGAAATGAAAACAACCAGAAAGCCACAAGGAAGCTGGGAAGGCAGTCAGGGATGCATGGTCCCTCACACACAGAATATGTTTCTGCCTGTGCATCCACTACATTCTCCCTCTATGGGGTGTTGTCCCCAGGATTTCAGCTTGCATGGTACAGGAGAGCCACTGCAGTCCCACATAACCCATGACTTGGCTTCTCCTGCACCTAGTCTCTCTGTTTCTACATTCCCCAACCCAACGAGAAGCTATTAGGCCCCACTCCACTCTATGAGCTAGATCACACCATGAGCATCTTTAAGTTCGGGGTCCTACCTTTTTGCCCAATCAGCAGTGGCTACAGACAGAATATAACTATCTCCCTCATCAGTGCTGTGTTCAGGACAGATTTGACTTAGCAGAGGTTGGATGTAGCAAGAATTCTTTATTTATGAGGAGTTGGAAAGATGAACAGATGTTTGCCAAGTAGATGGGAACTCAGCATTGCACGTAGAGAAAACCATAGAAATATGAGTACTCAGTATTTAGTCCCTAGAAGATACATTTCTTTGTTGGTCCCCCTCTACTTAAAAAGTATTTGTTTGTATATCCAAGTCAGTTCTACTATTCTGCCTATTTGGTCCTCTCTGTGGCATATTTTTCTTACAGAAATGGTCCAATTAGGGATCTTCTTAATCAAATGCATTGATAGAAAAAAAGCATCTACAAGTTTTGCCTTTGTGCACTCTGGCTGGTAGGACCAAATCTTCAGAATTGTATTGCATCTGGGAAGTATCTTGAGTGGGCTTTTGGCAAAATAGGATGGATTGAGAAGGGGTAATGAGCAGGAAGAAGTATAAGAAAATCACATCCTGAAGAATGATTGACAAAACTGTAGCAGTTTCTCTTGAAAACAAGAAAACAATTAGTAGGAGGCTACCTGACAGCTTATTTAGATATCTACCTGGGATGTAGAGAAGGGCGTCACTGGATCTGATAGATGATACTGGAGGCAAAACTAACTTCATGGAATGGAAATGATTGGCAGACAAATTTCAATGCAATATAAGGAAAAAAATACCACAATTACACAGTATAGTTAATAAAGAGTTAATGAGATTTATTGTGATCCAGGGAATGCCTCCCAACTAGAGTCAAAGGCTAGATTAAGCTATTATTTTAGTGTGGAAACTGAAGAATAGAGAACCCTGTAATTGCTTTTGCTTTTGTCACAAAGGTAATGCAATGCAAAGCTGAAATTTCTTAGTTTGAAAGATATTTAGTAGTGAATTCAGAGGATCATTGTTAGTTCTCCTTAGGGTAAGACATAATATTTGCATGTAATTTTTAAAAGTAGTGAAATCTTGGATTGCATTTTTCCCAAAAAGCAATAAGAGCTTCAACTGTAGAATAATCCTGATGATACAGCGGTTAAGAGAGATAGGTGGCTAAATAACTGTGTTCTATTTTGCAGCATGGTCCACAAGGTACAAAGGAAGAGTTCACAATTTTAAATGACCCTACTTCTGAAACCAGAGTATCTTTTTTCTGTGATACAACTGACCCAGTGTACTCATATAGTAAGTGCCGTTTACATGCCATCCCAACAGTTCCTCAAATCAATTTAGTAAAGAAGAGGAAGAGGAGCACAACTCTGGAAAAATGGAAATGCATCCTGTGTGTTGGTATCTTTATATCTAGCTATGAAAATATTGACTAGAATTTACCTCAGCCACTTAGGACCCTGCATGGCTCCTGTCCTATTAATCCCATACTCCCTTCTTTACCTCTCACAGTAGGGCACTCACACCAGAGAGCTGCATCCTAGCTCCATCACTTACTATGAGATTCATTCATGTGGACTGCTTCATGCCTTAGTTTCCTTATCTGTAAAGTAGAGGTAATGATAATGGCTTCTTCACTGCATAATTGTGAGAATTAAAGTTTCATATATAAAACACCTCACATTATTTCTCTCCCATTTACCCTCTCTCAATTTTCTTTTTTTCTTTTTGAGAGGGAGTCTTCACTTTTGTTGCCCAGGCTGGAGTACAATGGTGCGATCTCGGCTCACTGCAACCTCCGCCTCCCGGGTTCCAGCAATTCTCCTGACTCAGCCTCCCAAGTAACTGGGATTACAGTCATGCACCACCATGCCTGGCTAGTTTCTTATGTTTAGTAGAGATGGGATTTCACCATGTTGGTCAGGCTGGTCTCAAACTCCCAACCCCAGGTGATCCACCCACCTCGGCCTCCCAAAGTGCTGGGATTACAGGCATGAGCCACTGCGCCCCGAGGCTACCATCTCTTTTTACCCCATGTCCCCACATCGTCTCAAATACCCTTAATTAATGCTGGAAATGAAAAAGCAGAAGCTAATCTATAGTTTGTTTTTCAGTTCAGAGGAAGGATCCTCTTCAGAATTTTTTATAGGTAGTTAAGAATTTGAATTTATTTCTCTCCATGTATTTTAATTTTTCTTCAAATGCAGAAATAAAAACAGCCTGTTAACTTGGGTACATTTTGGAGTGATATTTTATTAGGTGGATATAAGCAAATTACTTTTAAGAGTAATATCATCCTTTCAGCTCTAAAAGTGCCTGTTTGTTCCCAAATCCAAGACCCTTTGTGGCAGTTTTCAGCATTTCATGAGACTGAGAATGTAATCTCACCCCCTATTGCTGGAATTCTCTTTGATACTGAAAATCTTTCAAAGATTGTTGGCTACTGTTGTTTCTTAGTGAAGTTTGGCAGGCACAGTGCCAAGTATCTGACAGACATGTGTTTTTCCATTGATAAGAAGAAAAGTTTCCTAAGACAAGTGTGTTGAATATTCATGCTAAAATTTAAAAAATGTGTTGTTCATTTCCCTCCTGCCCAGCACATGCGCTAGTATGCACATCACATAAACTGGTATCATCAGCCCCCAAACAAACATCTATAACAAAATCTCTTTACCTGGTGCTAAGCAAGGCCCAGGCTCACATAGTGAACTGGTGAGGCAAGAACTTGTTAGTAAAATCGTCTGCAGTTCTGTTGCTATTCAGCTGACAGAGCCTCACCAGCACCTGCTACTAGAGACTATGAATTTGTTTCTCTCACCATAACTAAGTGAACTGAATTATCCTCCCAGGGGTATTATACCAGTCTGAGATATTCAAACCATCACACACACACACACACACACACACACACACACACACACACACACCTCAAAGAGAATTTTCACAGGAGGAAAGCCCTGAGAAAATCTATTTATGAAAATAAATGTAACCCACTATAACAAGTTGCTACGGAATAAAATGATATATTTCCTGATGTGAATGACAAAAGAAAAAGTACCCTTCTGTCCTGTTAGGTAAAAGAAAACTTAAATGACTTAATATAACCTAAATCACTTAATATAACCTAATTTCCACCGCTAATAGAGGGGGAAATTAGGTTATATTCTCAAATGTAAGGTCCAGTGTTCTTATGGCCCCAAATTAGAGGAAGGAATATGAAGACCATAGAACCTTTGGATTCATGCCACTTTCAACTGAAGACATTCTCTACTAAAATAATCCTTTAAATCTTACTGAGAACAATTTACAAGGAAGTTTACATTTTATTGCAGAAATATAGAAATACTTGTATACATTATTATTTATATAATAAACATTCTATAGTTCTGAGGAAAACAATGAACTATGCTTTTCTTGAACTGCACTAATATGTTAAAATTTATTTATACTTTTTAGAGGATATAGGTGAGCCACTTTGAGAAATAAGCTAAAAGACTTCTGGCAGTATGCACGCTAGAAAGGTAGGACAAACCCATCCTCCAGGTCTAAAAGCAAAAATTATGGAGAAAATATCATTATTTTCTCCTTCAGATAGCCAAGCTCAAAATAAAGGAAAACTCATAGGTACTAGAAATGAAGAAATTAAAGCTGAATTGTCAATCCGTAGCTGAGAACGTGGTGACCACAGGGATTTTGGTTCACAATTGATGCTGAGGGGGCAGGGGTGGGTTCCCAGTGCCCACTTAGTAACATCAGAGTTTGTCTTAGACCATAGAAAATGGAGAAGCTGGAATAGAAAGCCCTTGGCTGGTAAGGAGGATCTAAAAAACTTTTCCCCTGGGGCCTTTCTTTAGGGCTCTGGAAGAGAGTAAAGGCATGAGAAGTCAAAACAAGCCTGAAACATGAACTTGGAAAATTAAGTGAAAACTAGGACCACTGAATAAAATTTATTAGGGAAAAAAGGACCATGACAATGATGGTCCTTTTTGAAATTTCTTTATGAATTTAAAAATTCATAAAATTGAAAGATTTGTTTCTATTTAGAACAAATCTTTGAAAAACTAAGTTTCACAACAAAACTGCTAAATACTAGAAAACAAATTGTGCTATTACTATCGGTATATCTAATAATTTAATCCACTTCAGTAAAACCTCAAAGGAGACTAGAATACATGATTATTTTAATGAATGTTGAATTTTAATGAATGTTTTGTGGCTTTTTAATAAAACAAAAAAGCTTTAACAAAGCTTACAAGAGAAGAAATTTTTTTAACTCAGTAAAAGATGCCCACCAAAATGCTATAGTAATCAGCATTATTAATGGTGAAATAAAATTGTCTCTTCAAAAAATCAGGAAGGTGTAAAAAATGTCTGTTAGCTTCTATTGAAATTAATCAGCCAACCCATAGAGAGTAGAATGATGATTACCAGAGGTTGGGAAGAGTATTGTGGGGGGGGATGGTAGGGAAGTAGGGATGGTTAATGGATACAAAAAATAGTTAGAAGGAATAATATCTAGTATTTAATAACACAACAGGGCGACTATGGTCAATGATAGTTTAACTGCACATTTTGAAATGACAAAAAAATATAACTGAAGTGTTTGTAGCACAAAGGATAAATGCTGGAGGTTTTGGAAATCCCATCTACCTTGATGTGATTATTAAATATTGTATGCCTGTATCAAAATATACCATATATTATGTACCTACTATGTATCCACAAAATTAGAAATTCAGATTAGTTTGTTTACAGAGAATACTCAATAAAATCTATAGATAAATTACTAGAAAATTTGATGTTGATTATAAGAAACATATAGAAAAATCAATTGATTTCTATGTACTTATAGTCTACAAATGGCAGTTTAAAATGTCCTTTAAATATAGAATATGTGTGTGAGCACACACAGATTTATACATACATGTACCATATCTATACACAGTTTCTAACAAAAAGTCTAATGTTATCATCTACAAAAATAAATGAGGTATAAAGACTTGCCCTACCAGATATGTAATTTATTCAGTGTGATATTTGTAGAATGGGAGAGGTATATAGACAAATGGTATATAACAGAAAACTCAGAAACAAACCCACTAAGAGTGGAAGCCTGATAGGTGACAGAAGTGATCTTGCAGGTCAGTTGAGAAATTGACTATTCAGTAAATGGTGCTGTCCTAAGGGCTGTCCAAATGCAGAAAAGCTAGATGCCTATCTTATACCCTATACAGTCAGCTGTAAGTGTATTACAAACATAAATGTAAAAACAAAACTTAATGCTGAGAAGGGAATTGAGATAATCTTTATGACCTTGAAAGAAGAAAATGTTAAGAGAGAGCCCAAAAATACAAACTGCAAAGGGAGTAAAATTAGACTGTATCATTAATGAAGAGTTTGCCCATAGAATACATAAAGTCTACAAAATAGTAGCAAAAAGAAAAACAAGCCAATGGAAAAACACAAATAGAAATAGGCAATTCAGAAAGAAGGAATTCCAAATGGCCTACAAACACATGTAAAAACATTCAACTTCACTGTAAAAAGCAAATGCAAATTAAAATTACACTAAGATTATTTCACACTCATCAGTGAGGCAAAAATGTTTAAAGTCTAACAATATCAAATGTTGACAAAGATAGGGGATAACTGGAACTTACACTCTCCAGGAAGGAAAGTAAATTGGTGCAATCATATGACCCAGCAACTCCCTTCCTAGATATATATATATCCTTGAGAAACAGTCTCACATGTCTACCAGAACAGCATTGTTTAGAATTTTTAAAAAATGTAAACAAAGTGCACATAAGAAAAATTATAAATTCATACAAAATACCATCCAGATTAAAATGAATGGAACTCACCATATACACCCAAGATTATAAATATTAGAAGAAAAACAAAAATAATTTAGAATGCAAAATTATAGAAGTAAATAGTTTTCAAAAGGCAAAACAGTGCCCTTTAAAATATATCTAGAGAAATAGATTTTCATATGTCTATATAAATATTACTAATGTAAGTGCAAGGAAAATTTGAATACCAAATTGAGAATAAATTAACACAAGCGGGGGAGGAGAGTTGCAGTCAGTGAAAGAGACACAGGGAGACTTAAACTCTCAGCGATTTTCTGTTTGTTTTTTTTTACGTTCAGCATAGATATAATGGTACTCATTTGAATATTTATTGATAAATTTGTAAACTCTCAAGCCATACCAAAATAAAGTTTAAACACACGGCAAAAAGTATACTATTCAAATTTAAACTGAAAAAAGACTTACATCTCATTATTAATATCACAAAAACATGTTCTGGCAAACTTATTAATGGTATAAAGTGGGTCTGTTTTGTGTAAAATAAAAATCACTGTGATTATTTAAAAATCCTGACTACATGTCTAGTACTGAACAGTATATTTTATAACACATAAAGCAAAACTGAGACACTTTCTTAAAGAAGCTGTTAATTTTGTGATTATAGAGAAATAATTTTACACACTTCTCTCAAATGAATAAATCAAAAACACAAAAGAAATAAAAGATTTACTTAACAAGACACGAACAGCATGAAATATAAAGGGAAGGATTAATACATAAATGAATAGTAAATTATTTTTTAAATCTAATTTTAAAAACCTATATACAAAGTTAAAAGACAAGCCACCAATTAGGAAAAGATAGCTGCAATATATTTAACAAAGTGTCGCTGTCAAGAATGTAAGTAGTTACTACAGAACAAATAAAACAGAAGAACTATAATTATAAAAAAAGAAATTAACAGATAATTCATTGACAAGAAAACCCAAATGATTAATTAACATTTGAAAGATTTGTCATATGGGGGTAATTCTAATAAAATTGTTAGAGAATCATTTCACAACTTATCAAATGGGTAATAAATGAAGAGCCTGACAATACTAAGTATGAATGAATGTATAAAATGAGAACTTTCAAATTTTACTGGAAGAAATGTTAATTCTTACTACCACTCTAAAAGGAAATTTGTTATTATTAATAAATTAGAAGAGATCTATTCAATAAATTTCAGCTTATAGTTATTTGCCCCCCAGAGAACGTTTTATACAGGTCTATAAGTAGTCATGCACAAGGATATTGATCACAGTTTGTTTTTTTCTTATCGGGAAAGTACTAGAAACAATCTAAATATCCATTAATATAAGAATGGACTTATGATATAATCATGCAGTTGAACACAGAATAGCAAGTAAAGGAAACAATATAAATCTATATATCAATTTGGCAGAATTCTAAGGAATGAGGTTGAGTGAGAAAAATAGTAAATAGCATTTATGTAAAATTTAAGTATACATATAAATACTACATATTGCTTATGAACATGTATTATGGAGTAAAATGTAAGGATTAACAAAGATACATGCAAAATTAGAACAGTGATTTTCTCTAGGCTTGCAGGTGTAGGCAATGGAATAAGGAAGATGTTCAAGGGCTGGTTTTAACCAATCTTTAATTTTTCATAAGTGTTAAAAATCTAACCAATATAGTCAATGTCTGTTGTGTATTCTCTGAAATACTATATTACATCCAACCATCTGACCACTTTGCACCACTTCAATTGCTACAGTGTTAACATCATCATCATATCTCCTGTGAACTGTCACTGTTCAAAGTGTCAAATGTCACTGTTCAAAACCCTTCAGGGGGTTCCTTCTCTGTCGGAAAAAGCCCAAGGGCATTGTGACCTTCAAATTCATACATGGCGTGTGCTCCTTACCTTTTCGTTTCTGGCGTGTCGCCTGCCTCAAGGCCTTCCTATATGCTGACTTCCTTTGCCTGGATGCTCTTCCTTCCTGGCTCAGGCCCTTGCCTGTGGGAAACTTGAGAGGGCATCCCTGATCATCCACAGAACAGCAAGCACTTCCTAGCTGTCTTCCCTGCTTTTTCTGCACTGAATTTATCCCCTGCCAAGATATGTGTTACGTATTCATCATTTGTCTCTCTTATCAAATCTCCAGCTCTAGAAGACTGCCTGTAAGCAGTAGGCACTTATTAATTTTTGTTGAATGAATGAATGAGTGAAATGCTATAAGTACTTAATGATAACCATATAATCAATTTTCCTTTTAATAGGATTTTTTTTTTGGTCTTTTAACTTCTCATGTAATGATCTACAGTGATATTTGTTATATTTTTTGACTCCTGCATAGATATGGGAGATATATATGAAAATAGGCTCTATTCAAAGATTATTTTCAAAAAATAAATAAGCACTTCAAAAAGACAAAATAAAATATGTAAGATTGTTTTAATATGGTGTAAAAATGTGTAGTGAATGCATATTTTAGTATATTTTATATACTTAGATATAAATGTATATCTAGGACTACATGTATATATGGACAAGGGTTAGATGTTCTTTTCCCTGATTGCCCCAAATATTTATTAAAAGCTACCATTAAAGCAAACTCCCAGACCACCAATGTGTCAGTAAGAATACCCAGAAAGGAATAAATGCTAAGATATATTTTGTAAATAGTATTCCATATATGGTCTGCCCATTATTATATGAAATCCTCAAGGGAATAATTTGATGGGGTTGGAGTCTGAATATGCATTTATAATATTAAAGAAATTTTTTGTCACAGGACCTTTATGAAGATGACATTGGCATAAGTCAATAACTTATTCAAACTGGGAAATAAAGAATATTCAGTTCATAGAAACCTTAAGTTAATCATAAATAATATAAACAAAATTCCACCAAGTACTTCAATATGAGATTACTGCTACTTCCCAACCCACTTCATTATGGTATTTATAACTCCATTAGCCAAATGACAAAAAGAAAAACCCTTAATGGCTTCAAGAGGCTACTTGGTTTCCTCCTCAACTTTCTCAGAAATTCATTATCAATGCAGGATGAACTAATCACCCCATTGCCAAGAGCCGATATACAATGAAAAGAAGAGTGAGACCTTGTTTATTATATGGACTACATTTAAACTCTAAATTACAGATATTTCTTCATTTATTACTTATTTCTAGATATTTCTGTTCCTGTTTACCACAACCAATCTATTCAAATACTGAACTGCAATTATCATCTAATTTCATAAAACTTGGGCTTCAGCTGGCTACTATTTGAGGATAATTTTTTGATCTTTCTGCTTAATAATGATGTGAATTTCATAAACACCACTCCTTATTCTTAGGAAGAGACCAACTTTCAGAATAAGTGTTAACTGAATGGCTGTCCTACCTTTGCTGCGAATACTCCTGTGTCATTTTAGTAAGGATCCACCCTGGGTACAGCAGCCATCACTAAAATGCTATTTCTTAAAGCTTTTTTCTTTTGGGTTGTCATTTTGTTGTTTATCTTTTACTCTTCACAATTACTGAATTAAAGTAATAACTAGCACCACATTAAGTACATAATAAATGCCTAACTGAATTTTAATAGGATGCCTATAATACATATAAAATTATCAATTAATATTGCACACATAGTAATGAGCTCACCTTTCTTTAACGTGAATACACCTTACACCTCTGGGGTATGTGATAGCATTGTTAAAGCAGTATTACTATTCTCATACCATTGACGTTGAGAAGCTCATTTGCCAATGTGCAGCAGGATGTGACAGACATGCTAAAGTTGGGGGAGAGGGGCTCTAGGAGGGAGGAGAGAGAGTCTGGCTACAGGATGATGACATGCAGCAGCTCACATAACAGACACAGAAAACTTGGTGGGATTTTTTTCAATCCTCCCCTCGGTTCCAGAATGTGTTTCATTAATCTCCCAGCATACCATCTGAGATCTGTAATTTTTTTGTCTTCATTTTGACAAGAATCTGAGGTTGAGCATAAGGTAATGAGAGGAATGACATGACAGAAGGAAGGTTAACAAAGAGTCTCTAATGCTATTTTGGTAACCCCAGATTGTTTTAATAACAATAAGAATTTTCTTTTTCTGCAACAACAAATAGGCTTTATTAATTATAGAAACCAAGTCAATGAATTACTTTTTCTTTTTCTCATGAAGATGTACTTCTAATTTTACTCAGTGTTCTTTATACAATCTCTTCTTAGTGGTCATTTACAGGGCCTTAATCATGAGGTTAGGATTTTGATTTTCTTTATAAAGTATTTAACAGAGAGTCAAATGCCATCTCTCTTTCATGTCTAATGGAGGGCTCATCAAATAGCTAAAGGATTCAGTCTCTCTACTCATTTGGTCTCTCTGAACCAATGGAGTCATGGTGTGGTAATCCAGACAAATTTCTAGTTTTTGTCTCTTGATCCTCTTCTAGTAACACCTATAACTTTCCTTCTTGGTTTGCTATATCTTCAAACTATTTCATTTAGCCCTACCCATTTTTTTGATATTTCTTTCGTTTTCCCTTTCCATACCTTGCTCCATAGTCAGCCTCTAGATTGGTCAGTTCTGAGTAAGAGTCATACAAGGCCAGTCTGGATGGCATGGCAGATTCTTATTGGGACACAATGGGGAAACAGACTTGGGAAGGCATGTCAAACCTAAATAGAAGGATGGTAAATCAGTTTTTTTCTGATTCTCTGGACTTTATGGCATGGACAATGAAAAGAAAAATCAGAGAGGGGTTATAAGACCCAGGAATTACTTAAATGATTGATTTGGACATATAGACAGAACCTTAATGTAAGGCCAAAGAGGCTATACACTGCATAATTTCATAAGCTGTCACAGTAGTACTGCTGTCTATAGCACGTGTTTGAGGTATACTGTGGTTTCCCTAGTGTTTTCCTAGCTATTTAGGAAAAATCTGAACTTAGTTATAAAGATATTCAATATTTCAGAAATCTAGACAAAATATTACCTGAAGCAATCAGTTTTTTTCTTGAGTAAAAATGTGTAATAGAAAGCTGAATTTTCCATAAATATACCTCTCATTTTGTTTTAAATTTCTAGAAGACAAATTACTTAATATGCATAGCATTTGGATAAATTTATCAAAAATAAAAAATTATTAGGTGAGGTTCTTTATATTTTATTCCCTTCCATCCATTAATTTTTAACTATACATATTTCAGATCAATACCAGATGTATTGAAGGAGAGGGAATCTAACAAATATTTAAAATAAGCTTACCTTGACAGGCATTGTGCTAAAAACCTCTCATTTTATTTATCCATAAATAAATAGAATATAGAACTATGTTTTTTTCTCCAATTTACAGATTTAAAAACAGGCTGAGAGAAATAAATCAAATTCCCAAGTCTCCATTAGTTGAAAGTTACAGGACTGAAATTCAAGTCCAGGTCTAACTATAAAGGCCTTTCTTGTCTACTCTCAGCAGATTGTGTCTCAAATATGGACATTTTGTCTAAATGTGTTGAGACTGCTGGAGGCAATATTCATTCCCACGCCCCCCCCCCCACTATACTATACTATCTTTACTGCCAACATTGTTTGATAAGTTCTATTTAAACTGAGCATTACTAACTAAAGCACTTTAGGTGATAACATTCTATCTCATTAGTTTATACATAAAAGGAAAGCTTATCTGGGATCTCCAAGTAGCACCACCAAAGGGTTCACTAACGTAATTATCACCAGTTGGGTGCCATCTGTCCAATGTATCATAGTCAAATTACCTCAAGGCTAACACAAATTGTATTTCCTTTAAAGAAAAACCAACACAAAATACTTGCCTCACTTAAGCTAAGAGTAAGAAGCAAGTCATGCAGGCTCTAGGTGTATGCTTTCTTCATGTTGGAGGACTGAAAGAACTACTTTGTAGTGGAGGTGTAGGGTATTTGAATAGTGACAGTAATTCCAGTCTTATACTAGCAAATTCATTCATATTATGATGAGATTATAGTCACAAGTGGAGAGACAAGTCCTCTTCTAAGACACTGTGAGAAATAGTCTGAAACTGCTGTAATAGATAGAAAAGAGGAAGAATATACTTTGTTTTGTATAAGTAATGGCAACAAAAGCCAAAATAGATACATGGAATCTAATTAAACTTAAGAGCTTCTGCACAGCAAAAGAAACAATCATTAGAGTGAACCAGCAACTAACAGAATGGAAAAAATTTTTGCAAGCCTCCCATCTGACAAAGGGCTAATATTCAGAATCTACAAAGAACAAAAACAAATATACAAGAAAAAAACAAACAACAGCATCAAAAAGTGGGCAAAGGATATGAACAGACACTTTTCAAAAGAAGACATTTATGCAGCCAATGAACATGAAAAAAATGCTCATCATCACTGGTCATTACAGATATGCCAATCAAAACCACATTGAGATGCCATCTCATGCCAGTTAGAATGGCAATCATTTAAAAATCAGGTGACAACAGATGCTGGAGAGGATATGGAGAAATAGGAACACTTTTACACTGTTGGTGGGAGTGTAAATTAGTTCAACCATTGTGGAAGACAGTGTGGCGATTCCTCAAGGATCTAGAAATAGAAATACCATTTGACCCAGCAATCCCATTACTGGGTATATACACAAAGGATTGTAAATAAATCTATTATAAAGATACATGCACATGTATGTTCATTGCAGCACTGTTTACAATAGCAAAGACTTAGAACCAACCCAAATGCCCATCAAAGATAGACTGGATAAAGTAAAGGAGGTTCTTGTTGGTGCACAGCACAAATTAGTTATATATGGGATGGTAGTTTTTTCATCTTCAGTTGTCTCTGATGCAGCTTATATGAAATAATTGTTGTTCTGTTAACTGAATACCACTCTGTAATTGCAAAAAAAAAAAAAGTTGCAGCTGTTTTGTTGACATTCTGAATGCTTCTAAGTAAATACAATTTTTTTTATTAGTATTGTTGTCCTTTTCATAGGTCTGAAATTTTTCTTCTTGAGGGGGAAGCTAGTCTTTTTGCTTTTGCCCATTTTGAATCACATGAATTATTACAGTGTTTATCCTTTCATATAGTTAGCTAATAAAAAGCTTTTGTCTATACACCCTGCATATCATAATAAGGGTAAAGAAGTTGAGATAGTTTTCATGCATAACTAAAAATCCAAAATCTTGATCAGTTAAGAAATTTCACATAGCCCGCTTATATTTACAAACTGAAGAGCAATCGATCTATTCACAGCATGGGATTATTAGAATCAGCAAGCTGACACAAGAACAGAAAACCAAACACCTCATGTTCTCACTCATAAGTGGGTGCTGAACACCGAGAACACATGGACACAGGGAGGGGAACACTGGAGTCTGTTGGGCAGTAGGGGGCTAGGGGAGGGATAGCAGGGAGTGGGGGAGATTGGGGAGGGATAACATTAGCAGAAATACTTAATGTAGATGACGGGTGGGATGGAGGCAGCAAACAGCATGGTATGTGTATATCTATGTAACAATCCTGCAAGATCTGCACATGTACCCCAGAACTTAAAGTAAAATATAAAAAAAATAAAGTTTGTTTAAAGGCATTCACAATTCAATTTTAAACATATCTGTGGGGCAGCTATTGGGTACTAGGCTCTGTGCGAGGGCCTAAGGATACAAAAGAGGAACAGGAAGCTCTCCTCATGAGAATCTCCAGTCAAATATAGGAGACAAAAAGAAAATAGTCTAGAACCTTTGTGAAATGACATGTGGGTCTATAAACCTGGCTGATCTGAAGGACATAACGAAATATGAGAGGTTTTATATCAGTAAGTTTTATACTGATAAGTTTTCCAGGAAAGCAAAAATCTACAAAGTTGTATATATTTTGTAGATATGCAATAGTGCCATATTTTTCACCCTCAAAATTTTCTGTTATGATTGTAAAGAGAAAAACAAAAGCTGAAAGTAATATTTCTGGGGGAGAAAATGATATAAAGACCTCAGTTTTTTTGTGAGCAGATAAGGAGGGGAAGCCAGACAAAAGTTGTTACAGCCCGAAATGACAATCAGAAGCTGCTTCAGGTGTGTTCCAAAACCCACTGAAGTCCCCAGAAACCCAAATCACTGAAGTTGCAGTAGTCTAGAGTACTAATGACCCCAGTAGGAAATATCCAAAATCATGACTGATTCGAATAAAGAAAACATACTGTGTGTCCCCAGGTTGGAGGGTCTCTGAAATATAATATTTCCTTGGACAAAGAAGAATACAAGGCAGCACTCCTGATCTAAGAAGGGGCTCTGGGATTAGGCAAGGAATGAGTGGAAAGGCCCATTTGGCATTTCCCGCAATAAAGGGAAGCCAACATTTTAAACATTTCCTATCAAATTTTTTCAATCCCTCTCTTTATACTTCCTGTCTCCTTCCTCTTCTCCTTCCCTTCTTTCCCAGTATAAATTGCTCTAGAAATGATTGTATTCCACTAAACAAGCATCACAAGAGCCCATAGATCACAAAAGCAAATAGCAACAGATGACTTTTGGTAAGGAAAACACACACAGATATTCCTATTTTTTGAAAGATGTTTCTGTTGTAGCTTGATAAGAACGTAGTAAACAATAATACTAAAACCTGAATGGTGAATTATTCAGTTATATATATATTTTAATGAAGTTTCTACCTATAGTAAAAGCATCACTGACTGGATAGTGGACAAGTACTCTGAGAGTCTACTTGAGACATCTGGCAAAACATGAGGCAGCACCCTTCCCCTGAGGCTCAACTCAAATTCCGATCACCTGGTCATGAAGGGGTGACTGACCCTGGGTTCTGGCATCCTGTCTAAGCTGGTTACATCTTGGCCCCTTCATACAACCTGGTTTCTCTAGGACCATTTCTTACAGCAGAGGCTCTCTCCTGCCTGTGTCACAAACCCACACTCTGCATGCCTTGCTTTATGGGTGATCACTTTTACCTTATGCCTCAACATCAAAGCTCACAATTTTCTGATCAAATATAGCTCTTCAAATGATCATGTATTCCAGAAGAAATACATATGTAATTCAATGACTCTGATGCTGATTTTACAGTAGAGGCTGAAAAAAAGTTAAAGCAAAATTTCTCCTGCCTTAATAAAACATTCATATTTCAGTTTTCACATCTGCCATGGAAAAGATCAAGGAGAAAGAGACACTCCTACACAAGGAAAATGGACTGTCTTTAAAAATTGCTGAAATTAAACCTTCATAGGACAGAAATTTTCCTTTATCTACTGCCGTTTATGCTAAGAACATCTGAGAAACATAGGCAATGATGAGATGACGTAAAAGAAGAAAAAAAAAGATACTCCAAAGTGGTTTTACAACTACATGAAATGCCATTTAACCCACTGCATAAGCTCATGTTCCTGCAGGCAAAGTTTGCATAGGAAATTTCAACAAGTGAAAGAGCAGTCACAGAGATAACATCACAATAAGATTTTCACAGTTAGTGTGGATGTGACTCGAATGCGCTATTGAATACATTGCACCCAAAGGGAAAAGAGCAGGAATTCAACAGATGTGCGTATCCATAGGGTTCTCCATCCATCAATTTCCCTTCCAAGGCTATGATTCCACCCTCCCTCCCTTTGCTCTGCCAAGACAGAATTATACCTCAAGTTTTCATAAACTGAACCATTCCCTCTGTTCATTGCTTCCAGGCATTTAAAAATATAAAGCCAATTTTTTAGACTATTTCTATCTAGAAACATGACATTGTGCTGTTCCAACATAACCCAGTTATTATACCATACAATTTTGGAGGGAATAATTCTTTATTGTGTTTGTATTTATAATATCTTTCAACATAAAATACCTATTTACCATATTCTCTGAGTGCTGATAGAAATGTCTGCTGTTATTAGTTATGGTGTTGCTAATATTTTAATTGAATATGCTACATAAATACTTCTGTTCTGATTAGCCTAATCTACTACTGCTAAAACTCATTTTAAGCTTTTGCAGTAGAAAAATTTTGTATATTTAAATTGTTTCATTTAAAAAAAAGTTGTCAGAGATTTCGCTTCTCCTCCAACTTTCTTGCCACTATTGGAAGAGTTTCCACCATAATAGAAAAAATAACAAAGAAACATTAGTGAAATAATGAATCACACCTGAACTGCCCCGGCATAACTGCAATATGTAATTACAGGTTGCTATACAATTAGAACCATTTTATTTTAATAATTCCTCCATGTGTCTAAGTACCTAATGCTTTTCAGTGGGCGGGGAGGGGGGTGGTAGACAGACTGTGCAGTATTTCTTTATTCCTTTCATAAACCACCATTATTAAGAACTGGGAAGGCAAAACTTTACAATGATAGCAATGACAGCTATATAACCATTTTTAATGCATCATCTGGCATTTTCATGAGTCTCACTCATTTTCCTTGCATATACGTCAGAAACACCAGCATCTGCTTCTGAACTGATGTCACACAGAGTCAGGTCCTCCTGTTTATGTCCAAGAGAAAAGATGAGCTAATGTTACAAGGCAGAGTGCCTATGCAGAAAAACGACTAATTGTCAGCAGGACAAGCTGCTCTCCTGGGGACTGATAGCATGGCAGTTGGCTGGTAGGCATGACTATCACCTGAGTCTTCTGGGACTCTGCTTTTGGAAAGACTTACCAGAAATAAAGTCTAAAGGAGCACTATGCATTATTATAATTGCATTCACAGCTATTTAAGGCTTGAGTAGATGTTAGTTTCATTTCATTTCCTCTCCAAATACCACCACTACATGATGGTTGTGGATCTTTCTGAATATTTCCCCAATGTTTATTTTACCCCTAACAGCTTATTTACGATTTTTAAAATCTAAATTATTGAGTAAAAGCAAAGACACATAATCTCTATTTAAAAAACAAAACTAGCTTGGTTGAGTTTCTCCCCGTCCACCCACCCACTTAGGGGTAGATAATTTTAAAAGGAAAATTGTTAAGTCTTTCAGTATATAATTTAACTGGATATCTGTCATTGTCACTTGAAAGTGAAAATCAAAACATGTAAACAATTGTGATATTCAGTTATCAGATATTGTGCCTTCCTGTGAATAAACAAGTAGTTTCACCTAAGAGGGTAGATGAATGGATATAATATATGATGATGATTTTAAGAACCCTCTAAAGGATTCATAAATAGTAATATTGAAACAAATAAGGGTTGGGATAAGTCAAAATTAAATCATGGTAAGAAAACTAGTTGTTTGCAAGTAAACAAACTCAGGAATATTTTTGCCTCCAAAGTTGCAAACATAAAATTAATTCCTAGGAATGTTAAGTCACAGTTTTTAGATTTCATGGAATTTCACTTTAGATATTGAATGTAATGAAATTTGGTATCACATTCAGAGCTTTACTATTTTTGCTCTAGTTTGGCCTTTCTTGCATTTGTGAGGAAGTCTCAATTCTCTAGACTATTCTGGCATCTTTCAGCAAATTGCTTTAAGTCCTCTTCCCTGTAAAAAATAAGGCACATATAGAAATTCTGTGTTTGCTTTATAGAGACACCTAAGTAGATGGGATCAGCAGGCACGTGATAGAAGAGTCTAAAAAATTGAGGCAATGATATGCTATTGAAAGTTATCAGTACCCTGAACAATACAGCAAGATCCTGTCTCAAAAAAATAAAAATAAAAAAAAAAGTTAGTTGCTAGTATTCTGATTAACCATATCAATTTTCAGTTAAAAAAAAATTTACAAGAAGAAAACAACCCCACTAAAAAGTGGGCAAATGACAGGAACAGACAGTTTTCTAAAGAAAATATACATGCAGCCAACAAGCATTGAGAAACGCTCAATATCACTAATCATTAGAGAAATGCAAATCAAAACCACAATGAGATACTATCTCATATAAGTCAGAATGGCTATTACTAAGAAGTCAAAAAATAACAGATGCTGACAAGGTTGCAGAGAAAAGGGAACATTTATACACTGCTGGCAGGAGTGTAAATTAGTACAACCATTGTGGAAAGCAGTATGGCAATTCCTCAAGAGCAAAAAATGGAACTACCATTTGACCCAGCAATCCCATTACAGGATATATAGCCAGAGAAATATAAATCATTGTACCATAAAGATACGTAAACACAAATATGCATTGCAGCACTATTCATAGTAGCAAAGACATGGAATCAACCTAAATGCTCCTCAAGACAAATTGAATAAATAGAATGCAGTACATATACACTATGAAATACTATGCAGTCATAAAAAAGAATAAGAGCATGTCTTTTGTGGAAACATGGATGGAATTGGATGCCATTATCCTAAGAAAACTAACACAGGAACAGAAAATCTAATACTGCATGTTCTGACTTATAGATGGGAGCTAAATGTTGAGAATTCATGAACACAAAGAAGGGGAACAACAGACACTGGAGCCTCCTTGAAGGTAGAGGGTGGGAGGAGGGGAGACGAGCAGAAAAAATAACTATTGGGTAGGATACTAGTACCTGGGTGACAAAATAATCTGTACAACAAACTCCCGTGATGCAAGTTTACCAGGATAACAAACCTACATGTGTACCCCTGAACTTAAAATAAAAGTGCTTTTTAAAAAAGATTAAAGCTACATGATGCTGGTCAGAATTCAGAAGTTATAGATGCCTTTGGCTATATAAAGATAACTACTGTGTGTGGGAAAGAGAAAGGGAGGCAAGGAAAAGAGAGAGAGAGAGAGGTGGTGGGAGAGGAAAATAAAAGAGAGAAGACAGAGATATGGGAGGGAGCATTTGTTTCAAATATCTTGATAAACTTCTAAAGAAGCTTTGGTCACAGTCAAGAACAAAAGGTACTATATACTGACTGGGTGGGGTTTTCACACAGGGTAACCAAATTTATATGAGGGAGCAGAGCTCAGCATGTGGTAAACGGAAAACTTCAAAAATTTACTAAATAGCTGTGATCATCCTAGAGTGTCTAAACGGATAGATTTGCACAAAGCTTGGTGATACAAATACAGTTTGATGAATGAAAGTGCTGGGGTCTGGAAGATTTTGACAAGCTAAATGGATGGCTAGAACCACCAAGAGTACATTTAATAAAACTAAATATAAATTCTGAACCTACAGTTAAATATGGAAGTTTGAACACCTGCATTTATTTCTGCTCTCTCCCTAATCTCCACTATAACAACAGTTGAGGAATTTCAAAAAGACATAAATCCACAAGGTCAAACAGAATGGAAGACAAGATCACAGCAGGTGAGAAATAGGAATAAAGTTTTGGAAGAGGAAAAGCAGATGCAAGAGTCGTAGCTCTGTGTCGTGGTGGTGAACAGGAAATGAAACCAAAAAGAAACAAGCTGATTCATATCAGAGAACTCACCAAAGGCTCAGAGACTGCAGTCACCAGCACTTCTGAATGTAGTGGTGTAAGCTGGGGCTGAAAGCAGAAGGATTGATAGGTAGCCTCCCCTATTGTTCTCCATTCAAACAAGAGTGTATATTTACTCTGCAGGTATGGATGGGGATGAAGTTGAAACACTGCACAGAAAATAGCCTATCAAATAAAAGCTTACACTGTGAATATGTTTCCTTCCCTTTCCACTCCCAAAAGTCTATCAACCAGGTTTGCACCCAGAAGAAAGGACACCAAAAGGGTCTGATATTTGAGAATTTTCCAAGCATGAAATGGCCAGGTTTCACATCATCACCCATCTGGAAAACCCACCATCAACTCCCCTGCCTATGTACACAGAGCTTCCAATCAGGATTTTAGTGCCTCTTTTTAAAATAGAGGCGTATAGAGAAAAATCACCAAGCATCGAAAGAAACCTTTAAAAATAAACAGAAAAAAGAAAAATAAAAAGAGAAATAAGGAAGGAAACAGGAGAAACCTTCAAACTATAACTGATGTGCTCATGAAGAAAAGGGAAAACGCTTTTAGCCAAGAAACAGGAAAAGATATAAAATAAGCAAGAATGATTTTAAAAGGCTCTAGAAACTTAAAATGATAGCACAAGTAAAAAGAAAATCAAGAGAAAAAGAGAGTATAAAGAAAATCTTCTAGAAAGTAGACAAAAGGGCAAAAATAATCAGTCCAAGAGACCTGGCATACAAATAACTATTCAGAAAAAGAAAAGAGAGAATGTGGAAAAGGGAAGATTTTATCCAATAAATACTGTAAAAAACCATATTCCAGACTTTATACAAAAATAATAAAAATATTGCTAAAAATAGAGTATATGAATTTCTACTTTGGAGAGAGAAACAATCTTAAGAGTCACTTTACTATAAAATTTTTGAGTCAGAAATAATATGAAGAACTTAGGCACTTCCATAGAAGGGTTAAAAAAAACAGATCACAGATAATATATTTAGCATAAACATGATACTAGATTTCTTAATAGTAAACCAGAAGCTAAAATAAAACAGAGCAATGCCATCAAAATTCTGAAGGAAACTTAGTTCCAATATAGAATTCTATATTTAGTTGAAAGATCAAATTAAGGGTAGATAGAATTGAGGCACTCCCAGACATGCCAGGTCTCAAAGAAAATCATCATCTTCTTTCAGAAAGCTGCTAAAGGATACCATCATCAAAATGTGGAATTAAAATAAAAGATACAAAATTCAGAAAGCAGGAGATTCAAAGAGGAGACAGAAACAGAGACAGCATGCACTCTAGTTGACAGTGTCACAGCAGGTCTAGAGAGCAAAAATCCACCTTGGAGCACAGGAACAGACAACTCTAGGATAAATATTACCAGAGAGAAAGATTATGTGCTTACTTGATGTTTAAACCTTGCAAAGTCAGTTTTCTATACTAACAGAAAATTAAGTATTGAATGTCAGGTAAATAGAAAGCTAAACAAACAACTGAAATCAGAGGCAATATTAAACTCCAGGAAAAAGAAATTGGACAAGCACAAGAATAATTAAGATAATCATAGATACATGGTTCAACTGTGGATAATATTTATAAATATATAACATAAACTAAATATTAATTTAAAAAAATCCTACTGAAGAATTTATCTTCAGTAGGATGAGCCTAGGAAGACTGGTTTATTTTTCTCACCACAGTGACTGCATTTCTGAAGTAAAGAGGTTTGTTTGGTAATAGTCATAGTCATAGTGCCAGCAGCCCTGACTGAAGGAGATGAATAGCCACATGAGGCAACCCAGAATCTCCAGGCGAGCCCAGGTGGCCTCTGTTCCCATAAAGGGACACAAGAGACGCAGATCCCTCAACTGGTGTAGGCTCTCCCTTTCTCTTAAGGATGATGATAAATCAAGAGTAGGATCTGAGCAGAGAAATTGACGAAGCCCAAATCCAAAACTATTCGATTCAATTCATTTAGGGGTATGTTTGGTGTGGGAGAAGTCAGACAATTGAGTCTGTTTGGCAAGGCTAACTAATGTTATTTAGATGGCTAGTTATTTTTATTTATAGCCATAAGCTGAATCTAATTCTAGTTACCTACATCACTTGAGATATTCTCACATTGTTCACTAAGTCTAATGGGCTACTAATCGGCTCACTTGCAATTTTTTTTAAGGCCCCATTGTCCTTGACTTTAATGTACAAATAGATGTTTTTACAGGAAATGATGTTGGGTTTCTGTAAGACTGGGAAACTGAAGAACAACTAAAAACATAAGTAAAGGTTAAAAACAGGAAATAGTCAAATAATCTGAAGTATACGTTTCCACAAGTTTTATCTTCAGAAGACCATGACTGGCACTTCTGGTGATCCATCTCAGAGTGGAAAACAGAATCCACAGGGTATCTTTCCTCACAGGGTGGTTATAGCCTCCTCTGAGATAATAGTTGTTTATAAGAGAGTGTGAAAAGGATGGCATGATGCACTGCATTTTTCAGTTGGGCTTATGTCATCACCAATTGTTACCAGCTAAATATGTAGGCGATAACAATAAAATGGGACTTTTGCTACAGCCACAGTGGAGGAATTTTATCTTCAGACAGAGAGTTACAGTAGATCTGAAGCATCCTGCCTCATTATCTCCATCATTGTGTGCTGAGGTGCCACTCTGGATGAGCTCTTACAAAATGTACCAAGAGTTTCTACCTAAAAACAAAAAATAGTGTGGAGCAAGTTCTTGGTGAAGAATATCATGTTGGTCAGAGTACAATTTTATTATTTTGTGCCTTCAGAATATGAATGATGTGAATGTTAGACTTTCTATAGAAGTTAGCACTTAGATAAAATTAAAACAACCTAACATCATTAGCAGTATAAACACAGAGGTAAGAGCTCAGGAAAATCATTACTTTGAAAGTCACTAATTCCAAAGTATGTTGACACAAAATTGTTTAACTCATTCAGAAAACCAGCACAGGATGTTAGTATGCACACACATTATAGTTTGCATTCATCTTTTCAAATAATGAAAAATTATTTTGAAAAGCCACTGGCAATGTTGTCCTGTTTTGCCTTTGTAAATAGAGAAAATTCTCTTAATGCCTAAAAGAACTTTTAAGAATGTCATACACTTTCTAACTGAGCTTTCTTGAGATATAATTCATATACCATACAACTCACTCACTTAAAGTATCAGTTTCATGGTTTTAGTATATTACCAGAGTTGTACAAATACCATCACAATCTAGTTTTAGAACATTTTCTTCACACCCCCAAATCCCACCTCAATTTTCTCCCCCAGCAAAAAGAAGTCCTTACTTATTAGGAGTCAAGAGGGGTAAACTTTAGCGGTGTCCTTTCTTTTCTTGGAAAAAAAAAAAAAAAGCAATGAAGGGATTAAGAATTACTTGTTTACACACAGGAGCTGAATGCACTTTTGAGGGAGTAGCTTGAGATTGCCATCTGGTGCCCAAAGCAGTCCCCTCTTCCATGTGTTTGTCAATAAGAGTCTGTGAATTATCAAACAGTGCTCACAGTCATGAACACCAACATATTTACTATGTACCTGTCTCTATAAGTGGTTTGTGTACATAACTCACTTAATTCACCTGACAACCCTATCAGGTAAGTATTATTACTATCCTTACTTCAGAGATGGACAAACTGAAAAATAAAGTTAAATACATAAGAAGTGTTATTATATATTTTTTTTATTTTACCAGCCCTGTTATTTGGTATTCTCTGTAATGGTTGGACTGCAATGCTCTTTTCTTTGTTCCATCTAAAAATCAGTCAGAATTCAGGAATTTCCTCTGCAAATACTTTTGGGGCTATTTTAATATGAAATTCAGTGTTGACTTGCAGTCCTTTGACTATGAAAATCTTTGTAAAATGAGGTTGGGTGTCTAATTTCTACTGCACTTAGTTTATAAGTGTATTACACACATCGCATGCTGCATCTGGATATAGGCTCCTCCAGACACAGGGTATTTCCAGTGCTTCCTGTACAGGTTACTTGCTTGGAACTTGAAACACATTTTCCACAATGTTTTCAGTAGTTGCAAAGTCCTCTGGCTAGTCTACAAATACTCAAAATGGACTTGAAAGTACAACCTTGAAAACACTGAGTCATAGATTCATTACATTTTAAGGGTATTAACTACTCTGTAGTTCAAAGATTACCTTTGCAGAGATTCTGAATTACAACAGAAGCCCCCTCTGCCTGTCTACACCTCTGCTCTCTTTGAAGGAGAAGGAAGTTGTACATGGTGTGCACATACAGAATTCAGAGGGAACCAAGCTAATTTCTCTTGGTTCTCAATCTCTGGAGTTAGAGCAGAAAAATAACTAAGGTACTTTCTCTTGGTTCTCAATCTCTGGAGTTAGAGCAGAAAAATAACTCAAGTGGGGAGTAAATGGGATACTTCCTATGATTACAGCTTTGGGACTGTGAGATTCAGACAGCAATAGGGTGTGGGCGGGTGTGTGTACGTGTGTGTGTGTTGTGTGTGTGTGTGTGCATACACATGTGTGTGGGATCAAGCACATTCGTAGAAGGGGCATGGAAAAGGCAGAGGCTATATGCAGACCAGACATTATCTCTTTCTCTTTTAGAAGAGGTAGCTTTTTACATATGATAGATCTATGGAAAATACAAAGTGAATTTCTCCAGAAGATGAATAGTTTTTGTTTGTAAATTACTTCCCAACCGGAAAGAGAGTTATGGATGGCCAGAAATCTATGCAATGCCATTAAATTCCTACCTCATCCCTCTAGGCCCACTGTTAGGTAGACCCCATATGTATTACAAGCGTGTGTGTGTGTGTGTGTGTGTGTGTGTGGTGTAAACTTCAAACCATTGAATTCCAATTAACAGAATACAGATATTAAATAAGAGTCTGCATTGCATCATAGCTATATTATATGTACCTTATTTCCTCTTCTAATTTTGAATGATAGGTTGTTTTTTCACTTACTCAAATCCCACAGAACATAGGACAGTGCCTTCAAAGGACAGCCTCTCACCAAGTATTTTCTGAACTAAATGTTCTAAATAATGAAATAATAAAGGGCTACCCAAAGGCGAGCACAGTTAATTATTGCAGAGGTGATAGGCACATCTTCATGCTGGAAATTGCATTTGAGAAGGTCAGTCCTAAAAAGATGAAAAGGACTTTGAGAAATGGATAAATCAGAAAGGTAGCCATGTAGGCAAAGGCATATATACCAGAAAGCAGACCCACTAAGGGCAAGAGAGAGAAATCCACTTAGCTAGACATGGAGTGCAAATGGGAGGGTAGATGTAGAACAAGTGTAAAACAGCTACATTGGCTGAAAATGGAAGATTTAGGTTTTTTCCTTTAAAATTTTTAAAAAACATGTGGCTGATAAAATAATGAACTTTGTCTTAGACTCACAAGCCTGTATCCACAGTCATAAATAAATGGATCTTGCACTGCACTGTTTTTGTATTCATGGAAAAGTCCCCTTCCTCACCAACAGCTATTAAGTAAAGAATTGTGGTTTTCCTAATTATACATGCAACTTAGGGTAAAAGACCAGAACCTATGAGTCTCTGCATGACATGAGGATATAAAGGGTAACTCTTATTTTTTCACCATGAAAATTATGCTGCTTTACAATGTCATGTATATAGAAATGGGCGACATGAAGGCCCAAGAATATTCAAGTGTAGGCTGTTTAAAAATATGTGTTCCTTTAAACATAGAAGAAGAATACTTCCAAACTAAGTGCAATGCCATTTAACTTACTAGGGCCCTGCAATTCATTGGCAATAAGGGAAACAAGATGAACAAAATGTGGTGCTAAGGGATTTTCCTTATCTCCTGAGAGACTGCCCTGAATAATTTATTTTCGTATATAGACATATGCATATGTACATAAAATCCAAAAACATTCCACGGATATTTGATAACTTACAGGAGTATTCTTAAAGCCCTGTCTTAAGGTCTTAGAAAGGCCAATAGCCACATCGTTGGAAAAACATGGTTAATTTATTTGGTAGTTACTAATTTTTCTCCTTGTTAGTACTTCTGACTTTGTCGTAGTCAAAATATTTTTCATGTCAACATTCTGGTGTGGAGAAGTGAAATGTCATTTTTGTTAAAATTGCTGCTACAGTAATTAGAAGAGGAAATTATATAGCATTTGGATTTAATGGATGCAGTACATATATTTTTCTTGAAATCGTCCCCAGGAAGGAGAGGCGTAGACTAAAATGTTTGATAGCTTTTAGATCTTGAAAATAATAATATTAAACCTGTATAACTTTATAAAATATATTTTTACTAGAAAATTACAATTTTGTACATGGTTAATATTTTGCCTTGTAATTTTATGTATTTTTCCAATGTTACAAATTAGAAACTTAAGCTTCCTGTCTGAAGTCATCATAGTTAAAACTGCATTTCAGGAAGTCAGTCTATTATCGGTCTACCCAGATGTTTCTTCAACTTGTCCGAGGCTGTCTGCGACTAATTTGCTTCCTTTAAAAACATAGGGACTTTCCCATTCCCTTTATGATCATTCTCAAGTTTAGAACACAGTGTTTGCCTTGGTATCTCATTCAGTTTTCTAAGTGACTGGTGAATGTGTGTGTGCCATTCTCTCATCTCCGGAAAAGTGTGTCACTGAAGCTTCCTTGGTCAGAAATGTCCTTCTTGCCAAAAAGGAAATGCATTGTTCTTTTGAAAATACTGAAAAATTTGAAAACCTCAAGCCAATCTAGAAGTATCTCGAAATAACATCATAGTAAGATAGTGTATTAGGAGTTTGTATTACCTTTCATCCAAAGTCTCCACCTGATTTTTCTTGTGTCTTTTTTTTTTTTGATACAGAGTTTTACTCTGTTGCTCAGGCTAGAATGCAGTGGGGTGATCTCGGCTCACTGCAACCTCCGTCTCCTGGGTTCAGGCAATTCTCCTACCTCAGGCTCCCAGGTAGCTAGGATTACAGGCGCCTGCCACCACACCTGGCTAATTTTTGCATTTTTAGTAGAGACGGGGTTTCACCATATTGGCAGACTGGTCACGAACTCCTGACCTCAGGTAATCCACCCACCTCGGCCTCCCAAAGTGCTGAGATTTCAGGCGTGAGCCACTGCGCCCAGACTTTCTTTGTACTACCTATTGCCAAATAAGGTGGCTCCAGATGGTCAGTGGTAAATGCTGTAAATTTGCATGAAATTTGTTTGTCAAATTTGCTGCTGAATATTACATGCTTTGTAAATTGTAGAGAATGAATAAAACTATCAACAGCAGATCAGGAGACCTGAGAATTCAGCCATCTCTGCCAGTCTTGTCCTTAAGATTAGGACTCTGAAGGGTTACATATTAAAGTACATGTAAAGTACTTTATGTCTTTGTTAAGCAGTGTGTCTTGCTTGAGGTAAATGTTCACTGAGGTTATAGAGAGCAATCTCAGCAAATCATGGACTTAGCTTATTTCCCCACATGGCTCTCTGCTAATATGTTCCATGTAGTCTCTATTAATTTCACTCCCTCCAAAAAAAATCTCCTTTAATCCGTTTTTCTTGGCTTTCATGCTCAATCATACTATTTAAGCACTAAATTAATTTCCACCTACTTTAATAGCTTTCACAGGATGCAAGGTGGGTAACATTTTTACATATTAAACAGGGAATAATAATATTTGATCAATTTATATAAGGTAATCTTTCATATAATAGAAAAGAACACACTTTAGGAGTCAGACTTACATCAGTTAAAATGCTACCTCTGTGAAATAAAAGTCCTTTTAATATCAGTTTTCTTGGCTGGGCACAGTAGCTCACTCCTGTAATCCCAGCACTTTGGGAGGCTGAGGTGGGTCAATCACGAGGTCAGGAGATTGAAACCATCCTGGCCAACATGATGAAATACCGTCTCTACTAAAATACAAAAAATTAGCTGGGCATGGTGGCATGCACCTGTAGTCCCAGCTACTCAGGAGGCTGAGGCAGGGGAATCACTTGAACCTGGTAGGCAGAGGTTTCAGTGAGCCAAGATTGTGCCACTGCACTCCAACCTGGTGTCAGAGTAAGACTCCGTCTCCAAAAAAAAAAAAAAAAAAAAAAAAAAAATCAGTTTTCTTATCTTCAAAATGGTAGCATCACAGCTATCTCAGAAGATTACAGTAAAAATGAGAGTATATTTAAAGCATATACAAGAATGCCTGGAATCCAATGAGCATCGATAACTTACTCTTACATGCCAGGTGCTATACTGGGTTCTAATGTCACAAAGAATAAGGTAGTGTTCCTCCTCTCAATGAGACCATGATTTATGAAGTAAAAATACTGAAGAGGATGCAAAAAAAGTAGCTATCGTTATTATTTAAACTACTTTATTCTCTTGTCAAACCATATTTTCCAGATATTAAAAACAGAAAATATCATCACTGCAGCCTTAATAGTTGTCTAAACAAACTGCCATGGGAGAAAGGCTGGAAGAACATCTTCTTTAGGAAGAAGTATAATAGAGAAGAATCCAGGAAAGCTTCAAGATCGAAGTAATTTCTGAGCTGAACTTTACAGAAGCAGGGAGAAGGTACTCCAAGAAGCAGGAACACCACGCAAAGGCACAGGGTATGAGATTGCACAGTAGGCAGTTACCAGCCAGAAGTCTTCTTAGATGGCATTACGGCATATAGCAGGAAGGGAGGCTGGAGCAGCAAGGAACTCAGTTGTCAATGGCTTTGTGTGACATATCAAAGAGTTTAAATTTAGGCTGTTAGCAATGGAGAGACACTGATGATGAAGAGGAAAAGAGCAAGGTGATGAGATCTATGCACTAGAATGGAAGCTCTATTTGCAGCACAGACAGTAGAAAGGATGGTGGCTAGGCTGGAGGAAAAAAGGCAAGTTAGAAGAGTACAGAAAACAATAGAGATGATGACTGAAACTAGAGAGATACTAGTGAGGACGGAAGGGAAGGAACAATTTGAGAGACATTTTGGGACATGCTTCATTAGCATATCTGGTCAAATGATCAGAAAAAGAATATTTATCTCCTCACTTTCACTTATTAAAATATAGTCATAGAGTAGCTCTCTGTAGTAAGATCCCCTTGGAGATACTCTGAATTTCTTTGGGGAAAAGGAGGAACTGAGGAAAGATGGGAGGCAGGCAGAGAAATCTGTCTGCTCATCAGTTTTCACTACCAGGAACTCCTTCATTCTCACCTCCATTTAAACTCTCAGTATGTCACTGTGCAGACTTTTAGGAAATAGAAAAAGAATAGAGAAGGATGATTGGGGTGGGGAGGATGGGTAGAAGCAGCAGAGAGAGGGATACTTCAGGGCTTTGGGGACAAGAGAATTATGCTCTGAAGACAGAAGGCCAGGGCCAAGAGGCTTTATCACTTACCAGCTGTGTGACCTTGGGAAAGCCACTTAATGTCACAGAAATCTAACAGCATCATCTGTGGCAAGAAGACGAGGACAAATAACATCTCCCCTGCCTGCCCTTCCTTCACAGAGATGTGAAAAGAAATGGAAGAAGCTCATGTGTCTGAAAATTCTTTGCCAAAGAGCTACATGAATGTAAAGAATTATAATCAGGGGATCACAAATGTTGATATAATGGGCATTTCACTTTTAAGGAAATGAGAGAGACAGTGTCTGCTCTCCAAAATATGTTTATTTCATAAAGATGTATTCAAATCCACAAAGGCATGCATAATTCCCTGGAGGCGTGAAGAGCAGAGCTAAATCTAACCACTTAATTTAAGCGTGCTATATGAGATTTCTACATGCTGTTGTGGAAAAAAACACAGAATCTGGATTTATTATATAATGAGCTTGTTGTCTAATGATATAATCAGACTGGGGAGCTCCTTAAGGGCTTATACGGCATTATAAGACCTAAGTTCTCATTTTTCTCATTAGTGAGATGAAAATCACGCTTATCTCACAGTAGTAACTATGTAAACTAACATAGATAATAATATTTAGCACAATACTTGACATAAAAATGGGATTCTCTAACTGTTAGTGTCTCCACATTTATTCATCTATCCATCATTTAGCAAATAAGTAATATATGTTTAGTGTGCTGATGCCACTCCAGGATTTGATAGAATAGAAATTAAGAATAATAAGGCCCCGTCCTCACGGAGCCTATACTATACCCGGAGAAAGAAAACAAGGAAACAGAACAAAACAAAACAGACTATGATATATTATGTGAAGAAAATAAAAAGATGCTGTGGCATCAGGGTAGGTGACGAGTGGCTATTTTATAAAGAAGACTCAGAGAAGGTCTTTCTGGGGATGTGACATTAAGCTGATGAGGAATGTGATGGAATCACTCATAAAAAAGACAGGAAGCTAGTATTCTGGGCAGAAGAATCAGCAGGTAGAGAGGACCAGTGGCAGAAATCTTGGAATGTTTGAGCCACTGGAAGAGAGCTGGGGTGGCTGGCAAGCAGCAAGCAGGAGGGAATGTGGTAGAGGTAAGGATGGAGAGAAGCAGAGGCCACCAGGTCATGCAGGCCTGGGGTATTGTCATGAGAGTTTGAAGTTCATTTTAAGTTCAATGCAGAGACACTGAGGGATTGTAAAAAGCTGACATGATCTGAATTACAGCACCTACCACTGTACCTAATGTATAATCAGCACTGGAAAAACAAATCCCATATTTGAGTTCCAAACATTTTACATTCACGGTGTCCTTTATCATAAAGATGTGGCTAATTGATACAAAGCAATATAATAACAAAATAATACCCACCCTATTTAAATAATTTGCATTTTTCTGAATGAATTTATTAATTATGAGATCTACCCAAGAACGAGTCATGCCTGGGTCTGACGTGCCTAACTATTTTCATCAACTAGGTAAAAATCTTTAAAGCGATTTCCAGAGTACTTAATTAGGCTAGCACAAAATCTGACTCAAAAGAAGTAACTCTTTGCTGCAACAGGCTTCTTTTTCTTTCCCTGGTATTTTTTTTCCTTCATAAAACCATAAGAAAGAAGATGAAGAGGAAGGAGTTGTTTCTTTCAGTGATCTGCTATTACTAAACTGACCAATACTCAGGAGCATTTTTTTTTTTTTTTTTTGCCAGCCTAATGTAGTTATGAAGCCATTTTGAGAAGGGGAAAAGAATATATGTTCTATTTCTCTCCCCTCTCCAACTTGATTCAGCTTTTCGTGATACGTGGCACTTGTCTTCAGGTCTAGCCCCACGATTTCCGGTCCTATGACAGGCTTTTTTTTTTTTTGACTGGTAGAAACTGTTCTGTGTTTCTGTGTGGCAACTTTCCACTTAGCTGGATTCCTCCTGATATCCTTTCCTATTCTCTCATTTGTTTTTATTTCTTTTCTTTTTCTCCCCTAGAGACTCAGAGTATAAAAAATTTCAGATGAAATTGTGTTAGGACAAAGTTTTCATATTCTGTGATAGTTCTTCCTGTGGTTGGGTGTTTCTGGATATACTCTCAGTAGTGGGTCATGATTTTCCTTACTTTAAAAGCCAGTAGGAAAAAATGTTCACCGTTTGTAAGGAAAGTTCACCAGCACTGGTCTCATGAGCAGTGGTGAAATCATCATTCAAGGAACAGACACCTCATGTGAGCTGCATCTCTTCCCATCTTCATCCCCCAGCTGGTCCCAGAGGGAGACCATATAATTAGGTTAAAGTGGGCATATAAAGATGTAAACAGTGACTAGACCAAATGCATACGGCAAGGAATCTTTTCTTTTGAATGGACACAATGGAAACCAACTAATAGGCAGAATTTCATATGAGGAGTAATTGCAAAAAATAATAGTTATAGCCATCCAAAGTGAAATTACCTAATAACTTCTCTTGTGCTTGGAACCAGAAACTGTCTTACATATAAAATATTATTATCTGTATCATCACATTTGGTTTTCACAAAAACTCTCACTTTGAGAAAGTTTGAATCATGTCATGATTAAATTGATGGAGAAGGGTGGGGCACACACCCTGGTATCTGTATGTGATAGCACCACTTACCAGCTGTGTGATCTTGGGCAAGCCACTTCACCTGTGAGAGGCTGAGTTCCCTGCAGTATCACATGGGAATAACAGAAATACCTGCTTCTGGGGTCCTATGAGGAATTATCAAGATAATGCATGTAGAAAATTCACTATAATTTCTAATACACAGTGACCACATAAGAAATATTTTTATTGTTATAACCATAAAAATTAATTTCAACTCCAAGCCTGACTTTGCATCCCATAATTTAAACATTTGGAAGTTTGGGAGATTTTATCAGTTGTCTTTTTTCTCACACTTTGTAGATATTAAATGACTTACATTTGAATGAACATTTTTCTACCCACCTTGGGACCAGTTATCACATAATAAGGCTGTGGCAGCCACATTTTGGGGGAGGACCTTGTACCAAAAGGCTTATTTTTGTCTTTTTAGTAAATTCAAACACACATCCCCAATCATATCATCATCTCTACCAAGACTGAGGAGTGGCCTCTACTAAAATATTTTTGTTAGAGGTGCTGGACTTACATAGGGTAACAGGGTCTAATTCAGAAGAGAGCTCCTACACCACCCTCCTGAACCCACTCATCAGAGAAGGGATCTCACTCCCATATCTGGCTATGCCTTATCCCATTCCCTTAGGAAAATGCTATCTTTCCCCTTCAGTTTTCCCAGTCAGCCTCTTTTGTATGAGTAATAGTACGTGTTCTTTATCCCTAAAGAGATAAGACTCAAACAGTTCTCTCCCAGAAACCACAAACCACAGGTTTAATGCAGTCACAGAAGTGTTTTGTTTTGGTCTATACATTGTATTATAAAATTAAGCCAACATTTAGAAAAGCCTATTTTAGTAGAGGTCTGATTTCCTGGCTTCTCTTGAACTGTCAGTATACGAAGAGGTATGGGGCTCATGTTTCCGTATGTAATGATGAGCTGGAGTTGATCAAAAGCTGCCCTCTTTGAGGATCAAGTGCTCTTCAGTTTGGAATGGTCCCCACCACTCCTTTTGTGTTACATGTTGCCCACTTCACTTATTTACATGTTCTGCCTGGACTCTATAGGCATTTGGGTTTGGAATCCCTTGTGCTACATTCTCCAAGATTTCATAATTATTCCTTTCTCTGTTTGTAAATTTTTCATTATGCTCTGTTTTCTTTTTAAGCTTCAATAGAGCAAGATTCTCACTAATGACTAAATTCTAACGCTTTGCAGATCACTGTGTTCCCCAAGGAGTTACTGTTCTGCAGTCACGACAAGCACATCCACTTCGTGTGAATTACCTGGGCACTCTGATCACACCACGCTTCTTATACTCCCATCTGTCCTGCCTTGTAAGGGAGCAGACTCAGTTACTAAGTTTTGTATTACTCAAGCTATTATCCCATTTTGATCACTGATTTTTAAAGTAGATACGGAAACAGCACATTCTTAAACAATTGCTGAACCACAGCCCCCAGCTTGTCATTTTGAAGTTTAAAAGTTACTATGTCATCATAACTTTGTTCTATATCTCCCAATCACACAACCATTACCATTCACTGATTAGGTGATACCTCTTAACGCAATACTTTGTAGAATCCTCAGCTATTTATAACAGGTCACATCAAACAAACATTATTTATCTTCAGTCCTCCCATTACCACCAGTAGGCCTATTTTATTCATGCATTTTTATATTTATAATCTACTTCTAAAATGTAAGATGTGGCTATAAGGGAAACCAAGTAAAATAAAACCCAAAGACCAATAAGACAAAGGAAGCAAGTATATGATTGGAGAAATGAAAATGAAAGGTAATAGTATTCTAAAACTGGATAAATGACAGCTATTACAAGTCAGTACAAAACTTAACTCTGAGTTTCCTGATAGGCAAAGAGATCAGGAAACATGCTCATCACTCCATGCCTGCATTATTTTAATAATTTCCTTGTTGATCTTCCTGCTTCCTCTCATCTAAACACACTGGATAGCTCTGTCAGATTGTTGCCAAAAAAAAATCTGTCTTTTAACACTTTCAGTCCCTTGCTTACTCTTTAACTTTCAAATGATTCCATCCATACAAGCACATGTCAAAAGTGGGTAAAATGATGTCTGGAATAGGCAAGTGGCCCATGACTTACACTCCATCCAGAATGCCATGAGTTTTCCTCTTGCTTTCTGTGGCCCTATTCCTATCTGGACTACACAACTCTTTCTTAGTGTGGCATCCCTTGTTCAGACACAGACATACTGTAGCTGAGGTCCTGGCTTAATCCCAAGCTATATCCTCAATGAGGAGGAGTCCAGAGATGCCCGAGAATATGTGGTCAACATACCAGAAATTTATATACATGAGGAGTGTCTAAGTAAAGAAAGGATCAGGCACAGCACACTTAATAGGCTAATGTAGCTTTAGAGGTGAGGAGAAGAAAAGTCTGAACAGAGCATGATGTTTACTACTAATTTTCATCTTCATATCCAGCTCCCTCCTGTGTTACACTTACCCACGACTGGACTCATGACCGAGCCCTGGGAGGTATGTGAATAGGGTGTGGAGCTATAAGTAAAAATTGAAACAACCTATTTTACTTTAATCTACAATCAGGGCTGCACACATCTGTGATCTAGGACACATGACTATAGTGATTGTAATAATAAAGATGGCCAGAGATTCCCTGGATTCCCAGTAGACAACTATGAATCTTGAGTAGCTTGAGCTCCATCCCTCAGAGGCAGTGGGGACAGTCTGCTCAGCACAAACCTCCTTGATGCTTGATGGCAGGAGTGATTAACAGCAGATATGGTAGGGACAGCAGGAATGAGTGATAGTCTTATTCTAGGAAAGGAGTACATGACACTGGAAAGAGAAATTGAGAGTTCCAAACATGGATGCCACATGGTAACTGATTCGATTCATTTGTGAATCCAGGTAGAATACCCCTTGTACTTCCCTAAACCATTCTGTGGGACATTCAGGGTCTAATAATGCTATATTAATAGGAGAATTCATAGGCAGTTTCCATTGACATGTATCCTCCAGAATATGTAATTTTGTTTGGGAAAAAGGATTTCTTAACTGCCATACTATAGAAATTCCCTCTCTGAGATGCGGGACAGACCACTTAAGTCATTACCAAACTGGACTCTCCATCATGAATGAGAGCTTACATCTCCTCATTTAGACTCACCTTTGCCTGCCAATCACTGCTCTCCTACTGCTGCTCTCTGGAACAAGGTTGCCTCCCAACTACCAGTGCCCAGTCACATCTGTGCATTTTCTTGTGCTTTTTCTCACTTCCAACTCTTCATTTGCCTACTGACATCAAGTTGATGCTTCTAAATATCAGAAATTTCACTAATTGTCTCCCTGTATTTTTATTTCTAAGCATCATTATAAGGCATGTACCTCAGTGTTGCTTTGGAGTTACTTGTTGTGTGTTTATATTCAGCTTAATCACTTTAACTTAAAGTAACACGGAAGAGAAATGCCATCTTCAATTAATCAATAAGCATTTATCTAACATTATGTGCTCTGAAATGTTCTAGATGTGCATACAGAAGATTATTTGCCATCTCAAAGTGTTTGCTAAGACAGCACTTGGAGAACAATGTGAGACAGTATGTAATTGAATGGGAGAGATCCTCTCGGTTAGCAACAGTCAGAAATGACCTCAGGAAAGCAATGGAATTTGAGCTGGGTCTTGAGGGATGTATAAGATTGTAACAGGCTAGGAGGAGAATGGAAGACAGTTCACTCTTCCACAACAGTGCTCATCCAATATACCTCCATCCCCAAACCCACTGGCACATTTGCCCTCCCCAAACACAACACGTACTCTCAACACTCAATCTTTTGTTCACATTCTTCCCTCTGCTGACTTTCTTATGTGATGAAACGCCACTAAACTTCAAAATCTAGCTCAAAGATTTCTTGGTAACTTTTCACTTTCTAGATAAAATGTAATCATTCTTTTCTCTAAATTTATAAAATATACTTATTCCTCAACTGCAGCATTTTTTACGTTTTTACCAGTAACTAACATCGCTGTGTTTTCTACCTAATTATGGGTTCCTTTAACCATATTTTAGAGTCCTTGATTCCACCACCTAGCACAGAGCCTGGTATTTGGTAGGGGATTAGGAGTAACAATTAAATCACAAAATAACTGTCCGACTAACTACCTGGACACAAAGGTATGAGAAAATACGGCCAACATGGGATGTTCTAGGTAGGTAGTCCAGCTGGTTTCAACATATATTTGTTATTAATTAAAAATTTCCCCCCAAAACAACATACACTTAACTTGCCAATTCTATGAGTTAGGAATTTAGGCATGGCTCAATTTGGTTCTCAGGCTCAGGGTCTCTCAGAAAGCTGCAATTCCCCCAGGGGCCAGGACTGCGGTCATTTCCAGGCTTGACTGGAGGAGGTCTGCTTCCAGGCTTACTCAGGTGGTGTTGACAGAGGCTGCCTACCACAGAGGGCTTGACATCAGCTCAGGAACAGCTGGAGATGCTTCCGGAGAGAAAGGTGGGTACCAGATCATGAAGACAATACTTTTATGCCATGCTAAAGAATCTGAAATGTATGCAAATGACCTCTGAACCTTCAAAACTATTATCACATGATAATGCATACATTAGAAAGATTATTCTGAATGTTTAAAACGTTTCAGATAAATCCACTGGATTGGACTATGGTGATACCACAAGCAGGAAAGCTACTTAAAAGGCAACTATATCAAGGGTGAGGTCCAGCTTAGTAGTTTTCATTTTTACATTTAGTAAATCGTTTTTATTTTGCTTACATATTTAAGATTTTAAATATAAAAAAGTAGAAATTATGTTTAAATATAAATATTTTAGTTAATGGTTATATCTTGCATGTGTAACAAAGGGTACCTTTGGAAAGAGATTGAAAAACAAGAAAGACATGTCAAAAAAATATTCTGAAACTGTCATGGACTAAGAGACATGGTGCAGCATGGCATTCTATGATCTTGGAACAAGCTAAAAGACATCAGTGGAAAAACTGGAAATCTAGAGTTTAGCTAATAATATAACAAAATCTAGAGTTTAGTTAATAGTATGGTACCAGTGATAATTTTTTTTTTAATTTTAATAAGTGAATCATCAGAAGATACATTTTTTAAATTATAGGAAGCTGGGTAAAGTTGTACACCTATACTATCTTTGCAACTCTTCTGTAAATCTAAATTTATTTCACAATAAAATGCTTAAAAAATAAAGAAGAAAAACAGCAGGGAAATAACATATAACACTAAATACGTAGCTGACAATTCCAGAACAACTTGGATGTGACTGCTGTTAGAAATCACTGGTCTTGTTGTATCGAGAAAAACAACTTAAAATCAAGCTCTGTGGGTGGTAGATGGTGGAAATGCTGCCAGACTCCAGGCTGTGGTATCTCTGTGAGGAAACAGCTCACCATAGTCTCAGGAGTTATTCATGCTGATAAAAATAAATCAAGAAAAGGCCCGTTGGGAAAAATCTGCAATTCTGTATTAACCTGGTAGAATTTTTATGACTTTTGTCCAAAAATCCATAGTTCATATTTAAAGGGAAAGTACAGCTCCATCATATGATGAGCTAAGTGTACACCCTGGAGCACAAAAGAGAATCTGTGTTTTTTTCCTAAAATGCAGAAACAAGTAGAAAGAGAAATTTATGTTCCTTTGAGTATACAGGAAGGACTCTTCGCAGACCTTTTTTTTAAAAAAAATTTCCAAATTGTATGGTTTGGTCCATATGTTCAAATATAACTGTTCCAGGGATCATGGTGGATGGGAGGCAGGACTAGATGCAGCTCCAGACAGAGCAGCATGCGGAGGCTTGCATTGTGAATTTTAGCTCCAGTCTGACAGCAGGAACAAATCAGCAATCCTGAGAGGAACAACAGACCCTCTGAAGGACTGCTCCTGCAGGACCCAGGAAATACCCCAAATAATGTGAGTGTCCCAAATACAGAAGTGGGAAAGGGAGACCCTCCTCTCCCTAACACACACACCCACTGGAGAAGCTGAAAGTCTGTTTATGGGAGAAGTTTCCAACTTTACCTAGAGCTGAGTCAAGTTAGAGAGCTGAGTGAAATACAAGGGTAGAGGAAGATGCAGAAGGCCCTGGGAGCCCATTGGGTCCCTAAGCAGCCCATTCCTGCCTGGCACCACAGGGATCCATCTGGAGGGTGGCCAGAGGAGCAGAGGGTAAAACTCACAGGGAGAAGGAATTCTCTAGCTGAACTTTGTAACAATTTGAATAGGCAAGAAGCCTCCTGGCCAGAACTCGGGAGGGCAGAAATCTAGTGTGCAGACTTTACAGGTCGGGGAAGAACTAAAGCCCTTTTCTTTGGCAGGTAGGAAGCAGATAGCCTCAAGCAAGTTTTCAAGCCTGTCTAGACCTCCACCTGGAAGCAGACTTGGGGCTGTTGGTGGGGGGCACATTGGGAGTGATACGGGCCCTTTGCTTTGCCCAGGAACTGGGTGAGGCCTGTGACTGCCAGCTTTCCCCTACTTCCCTGACAACTTGCATGACTCAGCAGAGGCAGCCATAATCCTACTAGGTACACAACTCTAGTGACCTAGGACTCTCACCCCCCACCCCCCACAGCAGCCAAAGCAAGAACCACCCAAGCAAAGTCTGAGCTCAGACAAGTCTAGCCCTACCCCTAACCTGATGGTCCTTCCCGACCTACCCCCTTAGCAGAAGACAAAGGGCATATAATCTTGAGAGTTCTAGGGCCCCGCCCACCACCCATCACTCTCCACACTACTACAGCTGATGCTTTCTGGAAAGTGCCAGTGCTGGCAGGAGACCAACCAGCACAAAAATAGACTATTAGACCACCAAAGCTAAGAACTCTCAGAGTCCATTGACCCTCTGCCACTTCCACCAGAACAGACACTGGTATCCATGGCTGAGAGACCCACAGATAGTTTATATCACAGGACTCTGTGCAGACAACCGCCAGTACCAGCCTGGAGCTGGGTAGACTTGGATGGCTAGAAGAGAGACAACAACCACTGCAGTTTGGCTCAGAGGAAGCCATATCCATAGGAAAAGGGCAAGGGTACTACATCAAAAAAACACCCTGTGGGACAAAGAATCTGAACAACAGTCTTCAGCCCAAGACCTTCCCTCTGATAGAGCATACCCAAATGAGAAGGAACCAGAAAACCAATCCTGGTAATATGGCAAAACAAGGCTCTTCAACACTCCCCCCAAAAATCATCCTAGTTCACCAGCAATGGATCCATACCACAAAGAAATCCATCATTTACCTGAAAAAGAATTCAGGAGGCTAGTTATTAAGCTAATCAGGGAGGGATCAGAGAAAGCTGAAGCCCAATGCAAGGAAATCCAAAAAATGATACAAGAAGTGAAGGGATAAATATTCAGGGCAATAGATAGCTTAAAGATAAAACAATAAAAAATTAATGAAACTTTGGACACACTTTTAGAAATGCAAAATGCTCTGGGAAGTCTCAGCAATAGAATTGAAGAAGTAGAAGAAAGAAATTCAGAGCTCAAGACAAGGTCTTTGAATTTACCCAATCCAACAAAGACGAAGAAAAAAGAGTAAGAAAATATAAACAAAGCCTTAAGAAGTCTGGGATTATGTTAAGCAACCAAACCTAAAAATAATCTGTGTTTTTGAGGAGGAAGACAATTCTAAAATCTTGGAAAACATATTTGGGGAATAATTGAGGAACACTTTTCTGGCCTTGCTGGAGACCTAGACATCCAAATGCAAGAAGCACCAAGAAAATCTGGGAAATTCGTTGCAAAAAGATCTTTGCCTAAGCATATTTTAATCAGGTTATCCAAAGTTAAGACAAAGGAAAGAATCTTAAGAGCTGTGACACAGAAACACCAAGTAACCTACAAAGGAAAGTCTATCCGATTAATAGCAGATTACTCAGCAGAAATTCTACAATCTAGAAGAGATTAGGGTCCTATCTTCAGCCTTCTCAAACAAAACAATTATCAGCCAAGAATTTTGTATTCAGTAAAACTAAGTATCATATATGAAGGAAAGATAGTTTTCAGAAAAATGCTGAGAAAATTAGCCATTACCAAGCCACAACTACAAGAGCTGCTAAAAGGAACTCTAAATCTTGAAATAAATCCTGGAAACACATCAAAATAGAACTTCTTTAAGCATGAATCACACAGGACCTATAATACAAAAATAGAAGTTAAAAAGCAAAAGCAAAAAACACACAAAAAAGCAAAGTACACAGGCAGCAAAGAGCATGATGAATGCAACCATACTTCATATTTCAATACTAACATTGAATGTAAATGACCTAAATGCTCCATTTAAAATACGATACAGAACTGCAGAATGGGTAAGAATTCACCAACCCACTATTTTCTGCCTTCAGAAGACCCACCTAACACATAAGGACTCATAAACTTGAAGTAAAGGGGTTGAAAAAGGCATTGCATGCAAATGGGACACCAAAAGCAAGCAGGGATTGTCATTCTTATATCTGACAAAACAAACTTTAAAGCAACAGTAGTTAAAAGAGACAAAGAAAGATATTATATAATGGTAGAAGGCCTTGTCCAACAGGAAAATATCACAATCATAAATATATATGCACCTAACACTGAAGCTCCCAAATTTATAAAACAATTACTAATAGACCTAAGAAATGAGATAGACAGAAACACAATAATAGCGGTGGACTTCAATACTCCACGGACATCACTAGGCAGGTCATCAAGACAGAAAGTCAACAAAGAAACAATAGATTTAAATGACACCTTGAAACAAATGGACTTAACAGATATACATGGAACATTTCATCCAACAACTGCAGAATACACATTCTATTCAACAGCTCAAGGAACTTTTTCCAAAATAGACTCTACGATAGGCCACTAAACAAGCCTCAATAAATTTAAATGACCATAGTGCCAAAAGTAATCTACAAAATCAGTGCAATCTCTATCAAAATGGTGAAAATGACCATAGTGCCAAAAGTAATCTACAAATTCAATGCAATCCCTATCAAAATACCACAATTACATCATGCGCTAAGACCACAGTGGAATAAAACTGGAAATCAACTCCAAAAGGAATCTCCAAAACCATGCAAATATATGGAAATTAAATAACCTGCTCCTGAATGAGCCTTGGGTCAAAAACAAAATCAAGATGAAAAATAAAAAATTCTTTTAACTGAATGAAAATAATGACACAACCTATCAAAATCTCTGGGATACAGCAAAGGCAGTGCTAATAGAAAAGCTCATAGCCCGAGACACCCACATCAAAAAATCTGAAAGAGCACAGACAGACAATCTAAGGTCACACCTCAAGGAACTGGAGAAACAAGAACAAACCAAACCCAAACCCAGCAGAAGAAAGGAAATAACCAAGATCAGAGCAGAATTAAATGAAATTGAAATAACACAATAAAATACAAAAGATAAGTGAAACAAAAAGCTGGTTCTTTGAAAAGATAAATAAAATTAATAGACCATTAGCAAGATTAACCAAGAAAGAAGAGAGAAAATCCAAATAACCTCACTAAGAAATGAAACAGGAGATATAAGGCTACTATGAACACCTTTATGCACATAAACTAGAAAACCTAGAAGAGATGGATAAATTCGTGGAAAAATATAACCCTCCCACTAGCTTAAATCAGGAAGAGTTAGATACCCTGAATAGAGCAATAACAAGCAGTGAGATTGAAAGGTTAATTTTAAGATTACCAACAAAAAAATGTCCAGAACAAGATAGATTCACAGCAGAATTCTACCAGAAAGTCAAAGTAGAATTGGTACCAATCCTTTTGACACTATTCCACAAGATGTAGAAAGAAGGAACCCTCCCTAATTCATTCTATGAAGCCAGCATCACCCTAATACCAAAAACAGCAAAGGACATATCAAAAAAGAAAAGCATATACCGATATCCTTGAGGAACACAGATGCTAAAATCCTTAACAAAATACTATTTAACCAAATCCAACAACATATCAAAAAGATAATCCACCACAATCAAGTGGGTTTCATACCAGGGATGCTGGGATAGTTTAACATATGCAAGTCAATAAATGTGATACACCACATAAACAGAATTAAAAACAAAAATTACATGACCATCTCAATAGATGCAGAAAAAGCATTTGACAAAATCCAGCATCCTTTACAATTAAAACTCTCATCAAAATAGGTATACAAGGGATATACCTTAATGCCATACCTAAAAGCCATCTATGACAAAACCACAGCTAACATAATACTGAATGGGAAAAAAGTTGAAAGCATTCCCTTTGAGAACTGAAGCAAAACAAGAATGTCCACTCTCATGACTCCTCTTCAACATAGTACTGGAAGTCCTAGCTAGTGCAATCAGACAAGAGAAAGAAATAAAGGACATCCAAATTGGTAAAGAGGAAGTTGAACTGTCACTGTTTGCTGATGATATGACCGTTTACCTTGAAAACCCTAAGGACCCCTCCAGAAAGCTCCCAGAATTGAAAAAAGAATTCGGCAAAATTTCTGGATACAAGATTAATGAACACAAATCAGTAGCTCTTCTATACACCAACAGCGACCAAGCAGAGAGTCAAGTCAAGCAGAGAGTCAAATCAAGAACTCAACCACTTTTACAATAGCTGCAAACAAAAACAAAAACAAAAACAAAACTTAAGAATATACCTAACCAAACAGTTGAAAGACCTCTATGAGGAAAACTACAAATCACTGCTGAAAGAAATCATAGATGACACAAACAAATGAAAACACACTTCATCCTCACAGACAGGTAGAATCAATATTGTGAAAATGACCACAGTGCCAAAAGTAATCTACAAATTCAATGCAATCCCTACCAAAATACCACAATCATTCTTCAGAGAATTAGAAAAAACAATTCTAAAATTCATATCGAACCAAAAAAAGCCTGCATAGCCAAAGCAAGACTAAGCAAAAAGAACAAATCTGGAGGCATCACACGACCTGATTTTAAACTATACTATAAGACCATAGTCACAAAAACAGCATGGTACGGGTATAAAAATAGACACATAGACCAATGGAACAGTAAAGAGACCCAGAAATAAACCCAAATACTTACAGCCAACTGATCTTTGACAATGCAAACAAAAACTAAAGTGAGAAAGGACACCCTTTTCACAAATGGTCCTGGGATAATTGGCTAGCCACATGTAGGAGGATGAAACTGGATCCTCATCTCTCATCTTATTCAAAAACAACTCAAAATGGATCAAGGACTTAAGACATGAAACTACAAAAATTACATTAGAAAAACCTTCTAGACATTGGCTTAGGCCAGGATTTCATGACCAAGAATCCAAAAGCAAATGAAATTAAAACAAAGATAAATAGCTGGGACCAAATTGAACTGAAGCACTTTTGCACAGCAAAAAAGAACAGTCAGCAAAGTAAACAGACAACCCACAGAGTGGGAGAAAATCTTCACGATCTATACATCCGACAAAGGACTAATATCTAGAAACTCAATTCAGTAAGAAAAAACAATCCCATCAAAAGTGGGATAAGGACATGAATAGACAATTCTCACAAAAAGATATACAAATGGCTAACAAACATGAAAAAATGGTTAACATCACTAATGATCAGGGAAATGCAAATTCAAACCACAATGGGATATCACCTTACTCCTGCAAGAATGGCCATAATCAAAAAATCAAAAAACAGTAGATGTTGACATCGATGCAGTGAACATGGAATATTTCTATACTGCTGGTGGGAATGTAAACTGGAACAGCCACTATGGAAAACAGCGTGGAGATTCCTTAAAGAACTACAGGTAGAACGACCATTTGATCCAGCAATCCTACTACTGGATATCTACCCAGAGGACAATATGTCATTATTCAAACAAGATACTTACACACACATGTTCATAGCAGCACAATTCACAATTGTAAAATTGCAAAACCAACCCAAATGCCCATCAATCAGTGAGTGGATAAAGCAACTGTGATACACACACACACACACACACACACACACACACACACACACACATATATATAATGAAATATATGTGTATATATGATGAAATACTACACAGTCATAAAAAGGAACAAATAGCCAGCATTTGCAGTGACCTAGATGAAACTGGAGATTATTATTCTAAGTGATGTAACTCAGGAATGGAAAACTAAACATTGTATATTCTCACTGATACATGGGAGCTAAGCTATGAGGATGCAAAGGCATAATAATGATACAATGGACTTTGGGGACTTAGAGGGAAGAGTGAGAGGAGAGCGAGGGATAAAAGACTACAAACATGGTGCAGTGTATACTGCTCGGGTGATGGGTGCACCAAAATCTCACAAATCACGTGAGAACTTTCTTATGTAACCAAATACCACCTGTACCCTAATAACTTATGGAAAAAATAATAATAATAAAAAAAGCAAATAAAATAAAATAAATGAAAAAAAATTTTTTAAACGTATAACTGTTCTACTCACCTATCCCCTAAGTGAGAGGAGTTTTCCAGATGAGGTAATTTCAGCTAGTTATCAGCATAGTGGGGTTAATCTGGTACCTAGGGTTAGCTCAGTAAATGTTCTTTAACTGACTTGTTTTAACTGTGGAATGCTTTACAAAAAAATTGGGCATTATAGATCCTGAGTAAATAAGCCACAGGCAGAAGGCATTATTTTAGATTAAAAATCAACAACCCTCAATATATCTAATTTTCATTTCAGATTTGCGGCAGATCTTAAAGGTAGCTGTGCTGCAAACTCTAGTTTTTTTAACAAAGCTGCTTTCAGAGGTGCTACTGTTTCTAGCTCTTTTTTTCCCTTCCAAAGGCTAACTTGAATACCATGAATTGCAAGGCAAGTAAATGCCTAATCAATACAGAATAAACCTTAGGAGGCAATATGTACAAACTTATAGAAAGGCATTTTATTCAATTAAAAAAAAAACAGTGGCCATCAATTGTACATAGGATGCAAATATCAAATAACCAGCAAATTTAACTGACTGCCTACTTTGCACTTAGCATTACAAAAGCTCAGTAAGGAAAACACTAGATATTTCCTCAAAGTGACTACTGTGAACTGTATTGTGTCCCCCCTAAAATTCATATGTTGAAGACCTACCTTGTGTGATGATATTTGGAGGTCAGCATTTGTTAATTAGGTTAACATGAGGTTGTGAAGGTAGGGCTCTCACAAAGGGATTAGTACCTCTATAAGAAGAAACACAAAATATCATGCTTCCGCCTTCTTGCTGTGTTCCACTACATGAGGACACAGCAAAAAGGTGGCTGGTTATAAACAAACAAACAAAAAAAGAGTCCTCACTGGGGAACCAAATTTGCCAGCACCTTGATCTTAAACTCCCCAGCCTCCAAGTCTGTGAGAAATAAATTTTTGTTGTTTAAACCACCCAGTCTGGTATTTTGCTGTGACAGCCTCAGCTGACAAATGCAGATATTAAAGTTTTTAGTGCCTAAAGCTGACTAATAAAATGACATTCAACAAAAACAGAGCAGGTTACTAAGTCCTAAGTTGTGAGGTGTAAAATTCTTTGATCAGATGAGAAAAATAATGAAAGTGGGACTGATCTAGGAGTAGGTTTTGGAGAATGTGGGCCTGGATCTCATCTTTACAGGACTTTCCCAGTCCCTCTCATCTGGATTCACAAATGTCTTCAGCCTGTAGGGTCAGGTCCCTCCCTGTCCCATGTCCATTCTGACCATGCCTACCCTTCCCAGCCAGCAGGTCCTATAGGATATTTGTTACTTTGCAGCTAGTTAACTGCCAGATGGAGGCCCTAATCCTTGATGCCTACCACCAGGTTACTGTCTAGCCATGTTCTCTTACTGAGTTGGCCAGTCCTCATGCTTGGGCCTTTGCTCTAATTACCCTTCTGAAACGTGGCTTCCTCAATGAAATGGGAACCTACATGCAGAGTTCCTACAAAAGATGGGGAGAAATCTGATGAGGTGGGTCAAGGGGAGATAAAGGGCTTTCTGGAATTATGGACAGGAATGAAGACTGCAGTTGAAACTAAGTATGGTATTGTTATGAACTAATCTAAACCAAATCTCCACCCCTTATAAGTAACACTACATGAACTAGGCTAGGGAATAATAGGAAATAAAACCAAGGGACCACATTATGTGGAACTTGGGTTAGACTATGTCTCCAGTTTATAGTGGCAAGCAGATGAAAGGTAACAACAATAAACAAGCAAATCTAATTTTCACTAATTGTGATATTCCACTACCATAATTGCTAGCAAAAACTGGTTGCTGCCAGATTGGTAATTCACCATCCAAATAAATTACCATCCATATAATTGAGAATTATCTGTTTGCAGCAAAGTATCACAGTATAGACAGAATAAGTTTATAGGAAAGAAAGTGCTTTCTATTATTGCATTTGATTTTCTAGTAGCTGAATGATTAATAAACTAGAGAGAAATGAAGAGATAAAAGCAACAACAGATGTCATAAACTTCTCTATAGTATCAGAAAGTAGTCTGCAAACTTCAGAGTGCATCAGAATCACCTGGATATGAAGTTTCTGGGATGGGGGGTGGATATGGGGAAGGCAGACTGGGAATTTACATTTCTAACATGTTCCCAGATGATGTTGATGCTGCTGGTACAAGGATCACATTGTGATAAATGCTAGTCTAAGAAAAGAGCCCTTGATCATTTTTGCCTGAGAAAAATCTGTGCTAAGAATTATGTCTAACTGCCTTTTTTTACTCAAGAGAGACTTTGACAGACCACTATTTTCCATCCACACCATTAGCAGCCCTCTCCCTAAAAATATGAAAATATTCCTTATCATTAAAACCTGATGTTGCCCAACAAAAATAAGCTGGGGAGTGAGAAACATGAAACATTCTTTCCATTTGATTATTTTAATACACTAAGTATGTCATAAGATAAAATAGTAAACATCAAAGAAGAAAAAAAAGAAAACTCATTTCATTTAGTTGCCTTGCCTCATATAACCCAGACATGAATTAGAATTAAGACTGAATTTCACATATGATTTAGACAGTGAAAGTGGTCAAACTTTGTTTATTTTACAAACAGTAATTTGAAAATATCTTTATGTAATGGGTAACCCAATGAACAGTTTAATAATACCATCAATGTAAAAACTATTACATTCATTTAAAATAAATGAGCAACTTTGGGAGGTATTGTGTAATCATTCTGCATGTGTACTATCTTCAGACTCTGAAGATTAAAGTGGAACATTTGTTCCATCCTTTAAAGTTTCTTTGTAAATTTTAGGGCATAATACTGTTAAAAGCAAAAGATTCATAGCCTACTTGGAAATGACTGATTGTTCTTTGGCTATAGCAGTATGTAACTACCTGAACCAGTTAGCAAATGCAACAAAAACAAAGACATATGCAACAAAAACAAAGATATATGGTGGGACTTAATTAAACTAAAAAGCTTCTGCACAGCAAAGGGAACAGTCCTAATCTGTTCCTAATCAATGCAACAGTCCTAATCAATGCAACTCACTCCAAAATTTGCCATTCTGGAACTCCATGCTTTCCTAAACCCTGTATAAGTTCAATGCTCTTCTTTCCTCAGAGAGATTATGCTTACAAGTACAGCTTGCCCTTAATAAGCAATAATCACGGATTAATGAGCAAAAAATTCAGCTTTTTCTTTCAAGTACTTCCTTTGGTACTGCACATAAGGATTATCAATGGCACGGGGCTGATTATAAATTATACTTCCTAATGCCCATTTTGGAAAATATATGGTTATGTCACAAAGCAGCAGAATCTACAGCAGTGGTTCCAATGATGGGGGGAGGAAATGAGTTTGTTCCCAGGAGACATTTGACAAACCCTGGAGATATTTTTCATTGTCACAACTGAGGTGAAAGGAGGATTACTGGTGTCTGATGGTTAGAGGACACGGATACTGCCAAACATGCTACAATGAACAGAATGAAACTGGATCCTCATCTCTCACCTTATTCAAAAATCAACTCAAGATGGATCAAGGACTTTAAGACCTGAACTATAAAACTTCTAGAAGATAACATTGGAAAAACCTTTCTAGACATTGGCTTAGGCAAAGACTTCATGACAAACAACCCAAAAACAAATGCAACAAAAACAAAGATACATGGATGGGACTAAACTAAAGAGCTTCCGCACAGCAAAGGGAACAGTCAGCAGAGTAAACAGACAACTCACGGAGTGGGAGAAAATCTTCACAAACTATTCATCCGACAAAGTACTAATATCCAGAATCTACAATGAACTCAAACAAATTAGCAAGAAAAAAACAAACGATCCCATCAAAAACTGGGCTAAGGACATGAATGGACAATTCTCAAAAGAAGATATATACAAATGGCCAACAAGCATATGAAAAAATGTTCAACATCACTAATGATCAGGAAAATGCAAAATCGAAATCACAATGCAATGCCACCTTACTCCTGTAAGAATAGCCATAATCAAAAAATCAAAAAATAATAGATGTTGGCACAGATACGGTGAAAGGGAACATTTCTACAATGCTGGTGAGAATGCAAACTAGTACAGCCACTATGAAAAACAGTGTGGAGATTCCTTAAAGAACGAAAAGTAGAACTACCATTTGATCCAGCAATCCCACTTACTGGTTATTTACCAGAGGAAAAGAAGCCATTATACAAGATACTTGCACACCCATGTTTATCACAGCACAATTCACAATTGGAAAAATATGGAACCAGCCCAATTGCCCATCAGTCAACAAGTAGATACAGAAATTCTGGTATATATATAAGATGGAATAGTACTTATTCATAAAAAGGAACAAATTAATGGCATTTACAGTAATCTTGATGGAACTGGAGACTATTATTCTAAGTGAAGTAATTCAGGAATGGAAAACCAAACATCATATGTTCTCATTCATAAGTGGAGCTACCCTGTGAGTCTGCAAAGGCATAAGAATGATACAATGGACTTTGGGGACGCAGTGGAAAGAGTGGGAGGGTGGTGAGGGATAAAAGACTACAAATTGGATGCTGTGTATACTGCTTGGGTGATGGGTACACCAAAATCTCACAAATCACCGCTAAAGAACTTACTTATATAACCAAATAACACCTATTCTCCAAAATCCTATGGAAATACAAAATTTAAAAAACAACAACAAAACAACAACAACAACAACAACAAAAAGCCTGGGCACATTGGCTAACACCTGTAATCCTAGCTCTTTGGGAGACCAAGGCAGGCAGATCACGAGGTCATGAGATGAAGAATATCCTGTCCACCATGGTGAAACCCTGTCTCTACTAAAAATACAAAAATTAGCTGGGTGTAATGGCACACACCTGTAGTCCCGGCTACTTGGGAGGCTGAGGCAGGAAAATCATTTGAATCCAGGAGGTAGAGGTTGCAGTGAGCTGAGATTGTGCCCCTGCACTCCATCCTGGCAACAGAGCAAGATTCCATTTCAAAAAACAAACAAACAAAAAATATATATACATGCACTAATTTTTTAAGCTGTTTTTTAAAACCCAAATGCCCATCAATAATAGACTGGATAAAGAAAATGTGGCACATATACACTATGGAATACTATGCAGCCATAAAAAGGATGTGTTTATGTCCTTTGCAGGGACATGGATGAAGCTGGAAACTGTCATTCTCAGCAAACTGACACAAGAACAAAAAACCAAACACCACATGTTCTCACTCATAAGTGGGTGTTGAACAATTAGAACACATGGACACAAGGAGGGGAACATCACACACTGGGGCCTGTTGGGGGTTGGGAGAGCTAGGGGAGGGATAGCAGGGGGTTGGGGGATTGGTGAGGACTAACATTAGGAGAAATACCTAACGTAGATGACAGGGGAATGGATGCAGCAAACCACCATGGCATGTGTATACCTATGTAACAATCCTGCACGATCTACACATGTACCCCAGAACTTAATAATAAAAATTTTAAAAAGAGGCCCTCTTGCCTCTCCAAATCATGCTGTCATTAAATAAAATTGAGCAAGAGCACAATAGAGTTTCCTTTCCAAGAACTCTGATTTTTCCATGGGAAAGACTCCAAACTGTTGCCTAAAAAATGACATTTGAATGGTGCTGAAAGACACATTCCTATTGCTGTGTTATATTAAAAGTTTTTGAACATCTTAATTGAAATTGTTCTGTTACACATGGAGCACAAAGGACCTAACTGGTAGTAGTAAATGACTTTTTAATTTTCTCCTTCTCTGAAGCAATGAGAGGCAGGATAAGTGGTCTTTCAAATATGTTGTAATATTAAAATTGTTATTTTAATGGAAAAAACTGCTGAGACATACACTCCGATAGTTCAAACATTCAAATGTGTTTCCTTGCTTTCTTGTAAATGGAGCCACAACTTCTAACAACACTTTGAAGTCTTCTTTGTCATTACTCAGACTAAGATGTGTTTTTCTCCTTAGACACATAATTGGCCTTTCAGCCTTACTAAATAACTTTATAAGAGTCATAATTATTCATATTCAAGGTGATTTAAGAAATAGAGGCCAAAAGAAACCTGCAAATATTAAAGCTGTTGCCCACATCATTTTCAATACATATCACTTACGTGTATTGATATTCTTTATGAGGAAGTTTGGAAATCATATTGTGTACGACATATTCTTGACCCTTTTCAGTGAAACTGAATTTTAATGTGACATTCCAATTTCTATTAAGAAACCCACTTAATCTTAGAAACCATAAAGTTAAATTGGCTTTAACCCCTTTAGTATGCATAAAATGAATGCGATAATTGCACTGTTACATTTGCTTTTATAATTATTACTGTGAAAATCTTCTCTTTTGCCAATTAAGTGTTTTTTCTCCCATATTCAAGGATAAAATGGAAACAAAGGTCAATTCTAGAGAAAGCTCATCACATAAAAGTTCAACATACTCTTGAAACTTCTATTGCTAAGATCGTATATAAATAAACATTAAGTAATTAGGATTTTAAAAATAGAAAGTTTTTATAAAGAAAGTAATTTAAAACTTTCCATGGCTTTTCAAATAATTATGATTAACTGGAAAAACTATCTCTTATTTCAGCATTTATCAACTGGACCGGATTTCTAATATTTTTCTGACTTTTCAGTCTTCTCAAAATCTATCTTCTTTAGGTGATAATTTATCAGCCTCACACTGTAATCTCATTCACTGTGGTATCATAACCAAAGTTGGAAATTCATGGTTAGTAAATCTCTGAGGAAAGAAGTCAGCCAAAATCAGAAACACCATTTTGAATTTAGTGCTGTGATACTGTTTGGATGTTTGTTCCCTCCAAATGTCACATGAAAATATAATCCCTAGTGTTGAAGGTGGGACCTAGTGGGAGGTGTTTCACTCATGGGGGTGGATCCTTCATGAGTGGCTTGGTGCCCTCCCCATGGTAATGAGTTTATGGGAGGGCTGGTTGTTTAAGGAGCCTGGCATCTCCCCAACCCTTGCTCCCTCTCTCACCATGCCACACGCCTGCTCCCCCTTTGCCTTCCACCATGAGTAGAAACTTCCCGAGATCTCCCCAGAAGTAATGCTGGTGCCATGCTTATACAGCCTGCAGAACTGTGAGCCAAATAAATACTTTTCTTTATAAACTACCCAATCTCAGGCATTCCTTTATGCAAGATAACATAAACTAATACATGCCGAGTTACTCAATTGCTAATAGGCACCAATAAAACTGGTGCACCAAAAATATTTTTTAAAAAGTTTTATATTTGTTGTTAAAAGGAGGCTAGTATATCATGGAAAAATATCAAAACTTCTTTGGATATTCCCACACTTATCTTAAAGTTTATGATTTAAAAACAAACATATTTTGGGTTAAAAATAGCCATCCCCACACATAGTCACAGGCTGCCTTAATACACTTCCTGATAACAAGTGTATAGGTGTTTTTGTAACACAATTACAGAAGTGACAAAAACTTTGCAACAAGGAAAACACAAATCTAGACATGACTTTTTCATCTCTGTAACAATCTCTCTAAATAAAAGACTATTACAGACAGAAATGGAGAAATATCCAGGACATACCATCAGAGAAATTCTGCCCCTTCCTCACTTGGAATGTATTTCTGCAGTCAACAAGTAAATTTGCTTCAGGAGTGATTCCCTAAAATTTCTAGTTGCTCCCAGGGTATTTACATGAATGCTGTTACTACAACTTCAAAATATGCTGGCAATAAATAATATATTATTAAAATTACACAAGTGCAACAAAATCAAATTCCAAAAACTTACAGTTCTGTGTGTATCTCCTTTCTCCACGGAAATGTCAACCCTTCCCAAGCTCAGCCTTTGTAATTACATACTGCCTTCAATCAGGTGGGAGGAGGAATCCAAAGTCTCAAACCCTTCACAGTGGTTTCCAATCTTGGGTGTGCATTGGAATCACCTGGAGGACTTTTTATTAAAAAGTCATTATGACTCACCTCTAGACTCTAAATTAATTGATCTGGGGAGGGGCTCCCAATAATCAAATGCTGGCAAAGCTCCCCAGGTGATTTTCATATGCAGTCAGGGCTAAGAAGCTCTGCTCTAAACCTAATATACATTCAAACTGAAATATCTTGGGCTCTTAATTCCTTTAACATCAACTGTTGACTTTTATATAGAAGACAAGCATTTAAAGGTTTAGCAACTGAAGTCAGAGCCACAAAAATTAAGTGCTATCCTTAGTTTCAGAATTTTTTTGCCAACTGATATGTTAAATGAACCAGAAAACATTCACCTACATTCTTACCCTGTAATGATGAGAATCAGAAGACGGACTAGATTTGATAAGAGAGAACCCCAGCGCCTCAGAACTTCCTCAGCTGTTTTTGAGAAAGTATGAGTCCTTCCTGATTTGTCCTATTTTGACATCTTGCTTTACTAAAAGCTTTGAGTGACTTGCCACCACCTACAAGTGTTAGCACTCAATAAAATAAGATGAAGAAACAGTGCTGTGCTGGAAAATGTTTAACTAGTTCTCTTGGGGTGAGATGGGGTGCATAGGGGATTTGCAGTGTTTGCTGTTTCCATAGTACATATACTCCCACTCTCACTGCGGTTGATTTTAAGCTATCAATGGTTTAACAACTGGCTTGCAAAATTTTTTGAAAATTTTACAATTTCTTGAGCCAGTATAAGCCAGGCCGAGGATTCCACTGTAAAATTACTAACGTTTGTGTATCAGAGACTTTGCTTGGCAAGAATCGACATTTAGTTGCATCTGGCTTATTACTTGACATATCTCCCTATGAATATGTTTGAAATTTTGATTCACAGTTGAATAAGACATCCCCAGTTGAGGATATACTTAAACTATGTTTTATCCATAATTGAGGTTCAACAATTCAGAGGGAAAAAGATAAAGCAGATAAGATTTTAGTGACTTTAAGAAACCATCAAAAAAAAGGGTTTCTGTGATGAGATGAATTCAGCAGTAAACCCTGAGAGTCAGAGATGACATGCTATTATTAGTAGAGTTCAGAATGACAACAGATATGGAAAGTTATGTAGATCCAGCTCATTTGTGCAAGGGGAAGGAAAAAAAAATCTTATCAATGAGCTAAATGATCTGCGTTACTAAACTTAGTGTCAAAAATGCTACAGGCTCCACTATGTGAAGCCAGAGGAGGATCCATTCTCTTTACTTTTGAGAGTGAGAGACTATCAGAAGAACTGGTAATGAGGCCAGGCACAGTGGCTCATGCCTGTAGTCCTAGCACTTTAGGAGGCCTAGGTGGGCAGATCACTTGAGGTCAGGAGTTCGAGACCAGCCTGGCCAACATGGTGAAACGCCGTCTCTACTAAAAATACAAAATTGTGACACTGTTTACAATAGCAAAGACCTGAAACCAACCCAAATGCCCATCGATGATAGACTGGACAAGGAAAATATGGCACATATACATGATGGAATACTATGCAGCCATAAAAAACAATGAGTTTGTGTCCTTTTTAGGCACATAGATGCATCTGGAAATCATCATTCTCAGCAAACTGACACAAGAACAGAAAATCAAACATCGCATGTTCTCACTCATAGGCGGGTGTTGAACAATGAGAACACATGGACACAAGGAGGGGGAGCATCACACACTGGGGTCTGTTGGTGGGAGGCTAGGGGAGGGACAGCGTGGGGTGGGGGAGGTTGGGGAGGGATAGCATGGGGAGAAATGCCAGATATAGGTGACAGGGGGGGATGGAGGCAGCAAACCACCTTGCCATGTATGTACCTATGCAACAATCCTGCATGATCTGCACATGTACCCCAGAACCTAAAGTAAAAAATATATATATACATATACACACACACAAAAATTAGCTGGACATGGTGGTGTGTGCCTGTAATCCTAGCTACTATGGAGGCTGAGGCACAATTGCTTGAACCCAGAAGGTGGAGGTTACAATGACCCGAGATCACACCACTGCACTCCAGAGCCTGGGCAACAGAGCGAGACGCCGTCTCAAAAACAAATGAAAAAAAAAGAGTTGGTAATCAGAATTGTTAGCTGGAAAAGGTTAAGAGTACTCAGAGAGGTCTTTGGTAGGGACTGGAGTTTCAGAGTAAGGAGTCAGAGACTTAGAGCTATCAGGATCCAGCTTAGCTATCAATAGGTTAACATTAGATGGCTAGGGACATACAGGTAATTTACATTTCATCATCCCACTTCTGCAATTGCATGTATAGGCAGAATAGCATAGTGCTCAAGAGTATAATCAGGATCAGTCTAATTCCCAGCTCCACCCCTTAATAGCTGTGTGACCTTGGAACATTTCTCTGTGCACCAGTTTTCTCCTCTATAAAATGTAGATAATGACAGTACCTGCTTCATTGGATTATTACAAGATTTAAATGAGATGTATGTGCAAAACATTCAGCATAATGCCTTCATGGAGCATTCTATTATTTTTGGGTAGAGGCCATGAAGAAGATGTGAGCAAAAGATAATATAGGTGAGTTATATAGCACTGTCCACTCTTGAAGGAAAAATATGTTAAAGAAATGAAATATCTCACCCAAGATCAGATAGTTAACAAACTGTAATTCAGAATTTGAACCTGAATCAGCCTGACCCTGAAGCTTCTGTTTTTCCCACACATGTGCGGGAAAATGTCCTATCTCCCAATGGGAGAGGGCATAATAGTACAAATGGATTCTCCAAGATGCTTACCTATCTTGGAGGTAGTTTAGATGACTGATATAATGCTAAGTTTTTTTCTTTATATACATAAAAATCAAAGTTATGACAGGGACACAAGCAATAAAGAATCCCTTCTAAATCCTGATTAAAGCCACATTTCTTTTGTTATGTAATTTCCACTTTTATTTTAGATTTAGGGGGTACAGGTGCAGGTTTGTTACATGAGTATATTAAATGATGTTAAGGTTTATTATGATTGATCCCATCACCCAGGTACTGAGTATAGTACCCAGTAGTTTTTCAACACTTATCCCATCCTCCCTCCTTCCTTCCCTGCTCTAGTAGTCCCCAGTGTGTACTGTTGCTTTAAAAACGCAGAGCACTCATTGTCCACCCACCCTATTTTCATCAACCTTCATGGTCTTCTGAAGGTTGTGGTTTCCATTTCTTTGCCCTTCTCACTGACCAGTCCTGCAAACCAGCCCCACTAGCAAAAATATTTCATTAATAGCTGAACCCATAGTTCTTGCCCAATAAATAATAAGGTGTGGTGGCTCATGTCTTTAATCCCAGCACTCCAGGAGCCTGAGGCAGATGGATTGCTTCAGCTCAGGAGCTTGCGACCAGCCTGGGCAACATGGCAAAACCCTGTCTCAACTACAACAAAATACAAAAATTAGCTGGGTGTGATGGTGTGCACCTGTGGTCCCAGCTACTTGGGGAGGCTGAAGTGAGAGGATCACTGAAGCCCAAGAGGTTGAAGCTGCAGCGAGCTGTTATTGTGCCACTGCACTCTTGGCTGGACAACAGAGCAAGACCTTGTCTCAAAACACAAACAAGCAAACAAACCCTCTGCAATAACTCTACAATAAGGACAACTCCATGAATCTGGTACAATGCATTAGAGTAGATCCCTATCTCAAGCTGAACTTGTAATTCACCTTTCACTTTGACAAAAAATTCGTATGAAACAAAAAACAGAACATTCAAAGCATATCTGAAATACGTGGATAGCTTGTTAATTGGATAATAAACTCTTGAGATAGTTGCAATAATGTACAGCACTTTTTATTTGGATTAGGGTATAAACCAACATATTGAAAGTGATACAAACTGATTGCTCAGAATAAAGAAAAGATAACACTATAAAGGCTAACTGGAGAAAAGAGACCTAGAGCAAGATTAATCTGTTTAGAAGCACAATTAGAGTCCCAACTGCATATTTCTTTTTCACTCTGCAATTTTCTATCCATTTTTTCCCTCTCTTACTATTTGCTCTTTACAGACAGGCTGGAATGCTTCCAGTTTAAATTTATTACATTTTAAGTGGGCTAGTTTTTATTCTTATACCATTGTGTTATGAATAATCTGAGGTTGTTTCACATGTTGTTGAACCTTCCTGTTTCACCTTTTGCACAGGTTGTCCATGCTTAATTTGAACGAAACGGTATCTCTTCAACCTTGAATTGTGAGACCATTGGAACTTCTTTCAGCTGAAAGTTTTATTTGTGTAGAAAAGATAGGGAGTGATAAAAATGTTAAGTGAATATAAACTCTTAAAGTGTTATCAAATAATACTTTACTGATGAATAGCAGTTAATACTAGTTAAGTTCAATATTATGTTAATATATAATATAATGTCAGGTTAACTCACTTGGAGAGAAATCAAGTTGCTAAAAATACAGGGGGATGGAAGACTGATAAAATATTGTATTCTGTACTAGCCCTGAATGGTGAGCTATGTCTTCTGTCAAAATGATTAAAAGTGATGATAAATTATCTATTGCCTTATAACTAAGATGAAGATAATAAGGTTTATGTTTATTTGTTTAATTAATTAGACTGAGCTTCTACTATGTACTTGGGGCTGGGGTTTAAAAAAAAAGTCTTTTAAAAAAATAGTCATCCCTCAATGATGAGTTTTATGCAGAGTACTATATATATAAAATTTGAACACATCCCTCTTTGGTGGTTTTCCCTGGATGGATATCCAATAGTTGAACTCATGCAATTCAAGAAACATTTGAGGTCCTAAATTTTTTTTTTTTCCAGGAAAGATATGGTAGATTAGGGTGGATTTTCTCATTTTGGAAATGACAGCATATTGCTATTCTTTATAAAGAAATAAACTCTGAAAAAATGATCTTTATAATTTTATAGAATGTATTGCCATCATTACTTATTTATGGACCTGCTAATGGTAATGTTTGGTTAAAATGCTATCAATTCCTAAGAGGAGATATGGCACATACTTAGTAATTAATAGGTATTCTTATAACAAAATAATCATGCCACAGATTGACTCTGCTTGTTGCATTCAGTAAAGCCTTAAAATAAAGCAGGCATGGATTATAATAGTTATAATAGGTAATTTACATAGTAAGCTACTAATAAAATAATATATTTTTAATACTTGCTAGTGCTGGGCAAGAGAAGGAGTTCTGATAAGGGATAGACTGAGAATGAAGGCACTGTCCTTGCTTTGTTAGACAAAAGAGGCTAGGAATTTTAAAAAAGAATCCTGAATTCTTGATTCAAAAAGTTCAAAGTTCATTTAAATAACAATTCTAGTGTTAAAGAGTCTGGGACAAGCAATGAATTAAAACCTGTCTTCATAACAAGAAAACTGAGGAGAACTATATATTAAATATAAATCTATAGGCACAGCAAACATAGGGTTTTAAAATGTCATTTAAAGTAATAGTTTTATTTTTTACTAAAGACTGCAAAGAATTATATTTTCATTTAATTAACTTGCAGCCTCAGTCATCAACATTAGAACAGTATAAACAACAATATAAAATGATAAGCTGAAACTAGGATGTGCTAAATGCAAAATGATTTTATCTAATGTTTCCCGAGATGCTCTTTAAAAAGGCTTTACCACACATTATCTGCTTCTCACCTCCCTATCTTGCCTTTGCCTAGCAACGATGTAACATCAAATTCTTTGCTGCTCTCAAACAAATATTGCCTTAAAACTTGTTTTCTATCTTTATGATCTGCAATTTGATTGTTAAAATGATTTGGCAAATGCTTTTGCTTTACTACAGATGGAAGGGGACAGGGATTAATGGTTCAATGTAAGCACAAGCCAGAATAGTAACTGTGTTAGTAGCGATGGCAAGAGTCACTGAACCTGTGTGGACAAAACAAATGTTTGAATGAGTAACCGGCTGAATAGCATGAAATGTCAATGTCCTCAGCAAAGTTTAACAGAAAATGAAAATAATTTGAAGGAAAAATATGTATGTTGTGTGAAAAGCCTTTGAAAAGATGGGCTGCACTCTGTGAACTGAATATTAACAAACGAAGCATCTCAGGAATGCTAAGAAGGAACATAGTTACCCATGTATATTTCTGTGCTGACCTAGTATCTAAACCAACTTGGGTGGAATGTAATTTAACACTCGAAGATCACAGTCTGCTCGGCATTGCACTGATCAGTGGGAAATAACAGTAGTAGTTATTTACTCATCACTCTGTCCCCTGTACCCTTCCCCCATCAAAACTCCAAAAGATTCACTCTAATATTCTAAAAGGAACTGGCCACTTAAAATTAAAACTATTTATTACCTGCAAAAAGTTTATCATATAACTTGCTGTTGACCTTGCTTACATAGTTAGTGTTTGTGTCAAGGCATGCTTGTTATCTTAGTAGAAAAGTCCTTACTATAAGAAAAGTGAAAACAATATTTCTTTCTGCATTTCTTAGCAATAGATATAATAAAAGAAGATTGAAGTCTATTTGATGTCTGTGTCTTTTTTTCTTTTTTGGTTTCTGGACCAAAAAAAGTCTTTTTATTTCCTAGATAGAAAAACTACATTGTAACTAAATTATCTTTATCAAAAATCTGATTTATATTTCCCATAGTGCATTTGTACTTCTTAAATGTATATGTTTAAAAACATATTAAAAACTCTTTTAATGGACCTCTCAAAGACACAATGTTTCTGTTCATTCTGATATGATCTGAACTCCTTAGTATTAAAGAAATGTGGATTTTAATCTGCTTATCTTCACTGGAAGTAGTCTTCAAAATGGTAAGGAAGCAAAATCACCTTTTAATAGACACGTTAAAATTAGTTTCTGAGGACATAATAACCCATTTCTCTCTTCTACTTTTGTAATATATATTTTGTACTTGCTGTTAACTATACACACACATACACACACACACAAACAGTTTGGAAGGACAGGAGTGGGAAACTCATTTTATTGTCTCACTACCTTTAACATTACAGAAATTCATGGGATGTTCTATTTCTCAGTTGAGTGATCTAAAAATTTATATCCAGAAAACGTCAGAGGGAAGGAAGAAGTGAAGGTGTGAGGAAAGGGACAGGAAAGGAGAGGAAGGATGAAAATTACACTATCCTAAAATAGAGACCCAAATCATTTGTTTATCCCATTATGGAACTTGGCTAAGCCACTTGAGTTCTGATATATAAGGAAATATATGAAATGTTAAAAGCAAATTAACTATTCTCCCTACTTTGTTGTATGCTTGAAATTTTTCGTAAGAAATGTACATGAAAAAATAGTCTTAATCCCAAGTCTATAGATTTTTTAAAAATTTCATACAGTAGATTTCTACACTTACTTCCTTAGCTGAGATTTCAGTGGACCACATCGGACAGAGCAAATACTCAAATTATTATCATTAAAAATGAAACAAAATGATCAAAAGTAGGATGTTTTATGGGAGTTTGGAGAAAAAACAGATTAGGCTGAAATGGATAAACTGGGAAAATTTTGAATGGAAAGCAGCATTTGGAATAGAATTTGAAAAATGGTAGGAGGAAGTTTGGAGGGTATTTGAAGGAGAAAAAAATGAGGAAAAACCAGAGAAGTGGAAAAATTTTGTGTGATTTGAAGGAAAAGAGGTTGTCCAGTGTGGCTGGAACACAAGGGACAAATAAAGAAGTACTGAAAACAATGAATGAGATCTAGTATTTGACAGCACAACAGGGTGACTACAGTCAGTAATAACTTATTGTACATTTAAAAATAACTAAAAGAATATAATTGGATTGTTTGTAACACAAGGAAAGAATAAATTCTTGAGATTATGGCCAGCCACTTACCTGATGTTATCATTACGCATTGTATGCCTATATTAAAATACCTTATGTATCCCCTAAATATATGCATCTACTATATACCCACACAATTTTTTTAATTTTAAAAGAAGTAGGGGCCCCATTGTGGGGAAGTCTTGAAGGCCAAGGTTGATAAAGAGGAGGAATAATGTCTGATATAACCAGTAATTTTAAAAAATCTTGTTTGGAGAAAGAAATAGCTAAAGCCAACTGCATAAATCCTACAGGAACAGCTCAGTGAATTATCACAATGTGAACACCACCAGATTAAAGAACATAACACTACCATCCACGCCAGAAGCCTCTCTTCCACTCTCTCCCAATCCTTATACCTCTGCCTGTTTTTGAACATTTTGTGAAAGGAATCATATAGTATGTATATTTTTATAAGTCTCCTTTCACTAAGCTATGTTTGACATTCGTCTGTTTTGCTTCCTGATAGCTATGTAATTATGTCACTTTCATTGACATTTATTATTTCATTGTATTAAAATATGCAATTTAATCTATTATTGATGAACATTTGGGTTTTTCAAGTTTGTAGCAAATGTTTATGTCAGCAACTAATGCTGTTGTTTAATTACAAATTATCCAAGTAGAGCATAACCTAATCAGGTGATCTCTTAAAATCATCTGGGCTTTTCCTGGTGAAAGAGATTTAGAATTTGAGAGGGATTTTACGGGAAGGAGATTCTCTGTTGCAAGCTTTGGGATACAAGAGACCACATGTCAAGGAATGCAGATAGCCTCTGGGAGCTGAGTGGTCCCAGCTTCTGGTCAGCAAGGAAAGAGGAACCTCCATCCACCAACCCTAGGGACTGAATTCTGCCACAACCTGAATGAACTTGGGTGCATATTCCTCCCTAGATCCTCCATTAAAAGAACATAGCCCTGCCAACTCCTTGATTTCAGTCTGTGAGAACATGAGAGAGGACCTAGCTAATCCATGGCTAGACTTTCAACCAATAAAACTAAAATAATAAACAGGAGTTGTTTTAATAAGTTTGCTGTCATTTGTCAGGCAGGAGTAGAAAACTGATACAAGTAGTACATGTGGCAAATGCAAGGCTCAAAGGATTAGTGTGGAAGAACCTCAGGAAGAAACTATGAGAGAGCAGTCAGAGAACTAGCGTTACAGGGTTAGGGGAGAAGGGCGTTTCAAGGAGACTGCTTCCAAGAGTTTGAACTGCAACAGAGAAAACAAGTATAATGTGTAAGGAAGTAAAATGATTGGATTCAATGATACATTGGTCACTAATAACTGTCAGAGCAGCGAGGGCAGAGGAATCTCAAACTACAGTTATGTTAGGAAAAAATAGAAAGTGAAGGGGAAAACTGTGAGTATAGACTTCTCTTTCCTGAAGTGATTGAGAAAAGACAGAAGTAGAAAACAAGATAGTGAACAAACTGGAAGGGAAATGAGTCTGTTTATGTACTCAAAGCAGAAGGGGAATGGAAGAAATTGGAGTAGAGAGGAGAATAACTGAAGCAACATTTCCAGGTAAATGAGGGAAGATGATATAGTGAGTGCAGATGGAACAGTGATCTTGAAGGAGAGAAAGGCACCTTCCCTTCTGATAATTTACAGAAGATAAGGATGGAAGCAGATGTAACTAATGTTGAAAGGAGGAAATGGGCATTGGAGGAAGTATCACTCTTAGACCTGGACAATTGGGAAATAGTAACTTGGATGTCTACAGATCCAAAGTTTTGGCGTGCATTTCTCAAATTTTCCAAGTCCTCCACTGAGACTTGGAATTGACCAGAAACAGCAGTGCTATCATCAGTAGGGTACCCCGGGTCTGGACCCCAGGACAGTTCCACACTATCCCTGGTCAACAGAAGTACCTTCCTCAAAATTGTCTATGTCCTCTTAGATACCTGGGACTGGAGGTGGCAGTGCCATCTGAGAGGATGTGGAGGGGCCTTGGGCCCTGTCTCTCCCCTTCAGGACACTTTCTGATGCCCTGTTACTTACATGGGTTCTACCAAATGCCCCTAAGAAGTTTGGAAATCATACCTATGGGATTGTCATTGGCCTGATGTTAGTCCCAGTTTTTAGGAGAGTAACGTAGTAAGCATATTGTTCTTGCTGGCCGATGTAGTAATTTCTCGTATGGGACTCTGTGAGAATGGGCTGCCAGAATGACACAGGAACGGTGATTTTTGGTGATACTCACTCATGAGGATACAGAAGAAGTTCAGGGGATCTGAGTTACTCATAGTAATGGTTCACCAATGACACTGGAGCTCAAACCATGGACCCATTCCTACTTGTGTTTTGCTTATAGTTCCACCTGTAGTCTTCAACAATCAGCAACCAAAGGCTGTGGGAGTGACAGCAGAGATCATTTATCCTATATGCTTTCCACTTATGGCACTCAGGGAAGTCACCTTACCTTCTCTATAGGCTCTGTGCCTTGTTCAAGAAGTCATTCACTTCTCCTCTCCTGTAGTGGTGTGTGGTGTGGAAGGCAGGGTGTGTTCACACTGAAAGAAATCATGTTCTTGGAATGCATTCATTATGGCCTAAAACATTTTTAAAAATACATGATTTGAAAATATCTTTTTTTATATGTATTCAAGATTCTGAATAGTAAATTTAACATGACCACAAAATGAATTATGGTAAGACTTGGATTTGTGGTTATCATCAACAAAGCAGAGTCAGATCTCTCAAGAGGGTCATTGGAAGCTAATATTCATGGGTGGCACAATGAATGATATAGCCTCATGAGTAACGATGTAAACACATGAAATACATAGGGATCTCCTTTTTTTTTTTTTTTTGAGACAGATTCACTCTGTCACCCAGGCTGGAGTGCAGTGGTGAGATCTCGGCTCACTGCAACCTCCACCTCCTGGGTTCAAACGATTTATCTGCCTCAGCCTCCTGAGTAGCTGGGATTACAGGCATGCACTGCCATACCTGGCTAATTTTTGTATTTTCAGTAGAGATGGGGTTTTACAATGTTGGCCAGGCCAGTCTCGAACTCCTGACCTCAGTTGATCCACCCACCTCAGCCTCCCAAAGTGCTAGGATTATAGGCATGAGCCACCATACCCAGCCCTCCTATTGCTTTAATATGGACACTGTGATTAATAATGTACTGCTACTTTTTACTAATGATGGGAGATACAGAATTAACTGGAAATGGCTTATCTGATAATAAAGAATATGAAGCCACAGTTCCTAAACCATCTCTCTAGAGATTCTGTTGGACACTATGAAGAATCTTTACATGCACTGAATAGACAATAAATAAATACACAAATGTTTCTTCTCTACCTACTATTCTAAGTCATCATAAATAATTACTGTAATTCAGCTGAGCACATGGCTCACACCTGTAATCTCAGCATTTTGGGAGGCCAAGGCAGGCAGATCACAAGGTCAGGGGTTCAAGACCAGCCTGGCCAATATGGTAAAACCCCATCTCTACTAGAAATACAAACATTAGCCAGGCATGGTGGTGGGGGTCTTGTATTCTCAGCTACCCTGGAGGCTGAGGCAGGAGAATCACTTGAACCTGGGAGGTGGAGGTTACAGTGAGCTGAGATCATGCCACTGCAGTCCAGCCCGGGTGACAGAGCGAGACTCTATCTCAGAAAAAAAAAGATGTAATTCACATGGGTCCATTAATTTAGTAATACTTTCTTTAAAAACCAAATTGTTTCTACAAATAGGGACCCTGCAAAAAAATTATTTTCCTTGAGTCCTACATGCCCTATAGGCAGCCCCTCAATGAAAATAATTCACATTTTCTCACCTTAATTTTATTTATAAGGTGAGATTTAAGGTCATCAGCTACAAGTGAAAAAGGTGATGTTTTTGTGGCGGTGCAAAAAGAGTTGGTGAAGATTTAAAACAATCACTAATGAGAATGGGACACAGTTCTGTTTTGGCCACGTAAAATGAATCATGGTCAGTTTTAAGAATTTGGCTAAGTGTGAAGACCATGAATCTGTACTGAGCACTCTATATATTTGAGGAATTTTATTCTAGCAATTTTCAGCAGATCATATATAACAGCAGAAAAGGCAGACAGTGAGATTAATTCTAGGGTGAGGACTGGCCAGATAGTTGTAGCAGAAGGACATGAATTCAACATATTAAGAGATATTTGGGTGATCAATCATGAGTTTCAAGATGAGTGTTGATGTAATGTAAGAGAAAAGTAAAGTAGTAGTTCTTGGAGACAAAACCCAGAGTGGAACCAAAGGTAGGGGACTTTTAGGATGGTAACAGAGCAAGAGGTAGAGAAGAGTCAGGTGCCAGCACCTTCTATGACTTTGACAAGAAACAGGGAGTTCATGGTTGTATAAACAGACATCATAAACCTCCTAGGGGGAAGTGTTTAGCCACAAAGATTGATGAGTAGTCGTGCATTACTTTTCTGTTGATGCTGTAACAAGTCACAGATACTTAGAGGCTTGAAACAACACAAACGTTATCTTATAGTTCTTGTGGTCAGAAGTTCAAAGTCAGTTTCACTAGGCTAAAATGAAGGTGTCATCAGAACTGCACTACTTCTTGAGGCTCTAGGGGAAAATCTGTTGCCTTGCCTTTTCCGGTTTGTAGAGGCCACCTTGCATTTCTTGGTCCATGGGCCTTTCCACCATCTTTAAAAACAGTACCCTTTCTTCTCTCTGACCTCTGCTTCTTTCCTTATAACTTCTTTTCCTCAAACTCTTATCTTTCTACTTCCCTTTTCTAAGGACCCCTGTGATTACAATGGACCCACCCAGATCACCCAAGATAATCTCCCTCAGCTCAAGACCCATAGCTTCATACATGTGCAGTCTCTTTTATCATGTAAGTTAACATATTCACAGGTTCTCAGGAATGGGATGAGGAAATTTTTTGGGGTGGACGTCATTCAGCCTCCCATAAATAGTGTATTGAAAGAATGAATATTTCTGCTTGGAGTGCTCTGGGGGGTGGGGGGACATTTGTAGTCACCAGAAAGGGCAGGATTTTGCTAGGGCTAGAAAAAGGAAAACATATACTATGTAAATTTTGAGCCCCATCAGAGAACAGTGCTAGGAGATTCAGCAACAGGAGTCTGTAGTGGAAGCTTCCAGACAAAATGGCTGGGCTTTACATTGTTTATTTAATCAATAAAATAAAGTAAATTTGCAATGCCTGAGATAAAGTTTTTTTATGTTTGCATTGTTTTTTTCATTTATAAAAAAGGCTATTCTATTTTATGACAAGCTTCATACAATTGAAATGGAAAGAATTCCTATTTCCTTGAAAATGTATGAATTTAGATTCTGAAACTCAAGAAAATTATATTATAGTGGAAAGCAATGTGTCTGTATTTCATATATTGCATAATATTTATATTTCTTAGACTCAAGCTGAATAGAATGAGAAAGTCAGTATCATTTATGTCAACCTTAAAATGGCACTTTTGCAAGAAAGTAAAACAAAAAGAAAACAAAATGAGAAAAACAAAATAAAACAAGAACCAAAAAACCAACAACTCTGTGTATAAATATCCTAGAAAAATTCTGGATATTCTAGTTCCATAATTGACAAATTATTTCAATAAAGTTTGCACTTTGTTATTATTTTATTTCCACACCCTCAAACTTTAATTTCTTTAGATAAATTGATCTGAGATATAATTACAGGAGAGCTGATATTTGTTAGCGCTGGTGACTTGAACAATTAAAGACTCAGTGTGGCATAACTTCTGCCCCTTCTCATTGCTCGTCAAGGTGAAATTTTTTCAATCTTTTTCTTTAATTTTTATCAAAAGTGGTATAGGTCCATTTTGGATGAAGCCTACTTAATATAACCTTGGTTTTAAGCTTTTCATCTCTTAGGCATTTAGAATTATAATTGTTTTTTCTTTTTAGCTGAAAAAGTTAAAACAAAAAGGAGGATGATGAGGGCAAACCCCCTGCTCTCACTGTTGACTGAGCTGTGAGATGGGAAGCTGTGTGGTAGCCTCTCACTGTTATTTCTAACCTGTGACCCAACTGTAAGAAGCACTTTCATCCGCAGTGCCAGTTTCATCTTCTCTATTAGCAAAACTTACAGGAAGTAGTCTGAGTCTACCTGCCCCTCTAATACTGTCAAAGCATCAGCAATTTGTCTTTCAAAAAGACGCAGAAGACAAATCACTGTTTTCTTCTTCAATATAACTAAGTGAGCAGATACAATATAAATGTAAAGTGTTTATCTTTATCTTTCTGGCTTTTCCTATGCAGACTTCTTTTTCACCTTATGTGCTTTATAGTCACATGTCAGAAACTTTTCACATGAATTTTACAAAGCTATAAGTAACTGTAAATGTTGGGTAAATAAATTTTTTTTCCAAGTATGAGAGGTCCATCAGATAGTTCACCCATAACCTGTAGGAAGTTAGTTTAAATCTGGGGTCTGGAGAGAGAAAGATTGAGTCAGTAGGGTGATTTTATTATTTCACAGTGCACAACCAAAATAAAAATGAGAGTTTTCTTTGTTTTGGATTGAGTTTTATCATCTAAGTGTAGTGAGACGCACTATCCACTGATATTTGATAAATTGACTATTCCATTGTCTGGATGTGCTACAGTTTATTTATCTGTTTGCCTATGGAAGAATACTTGGTTGCTTTCAATTTTTGACAATTGTAAAGAAAGCTGCTATAAATAAAGCTACCAAAAAACTATAGTAATTGAGACAGTGTGGTATTGGCAACAGAATAGGTAGATAAACAGAACATAATAGAGAACCAAGAAATAGAGTCACATAAATATATAGTCAATTGATCTTTGACAAAGGAGCAAAGGTAATGCAATGGAGAAAAGATTAGTCTTTTTAACAAATGGTTCTGGAAAAACTGGATAGGCAAAACAAAAACATTCAGACACAGACCTTATATCCTTCACAAAAATTAACTCAAAATGGATCACAGACCTAAATCTCAAATAAAAAGCTGTAAAACTCCTAGAAGATAACACTGGAGAAAATCTAACCCAAATTCTTGGTTTTGATGATCAATTTTATATATAACACCAAGGGCACAACTTGTAAAAGAAGAAGTTGATACACTGAACTTTATTAAAATTAAAAATGTCTCTTCATGAAATACATTGGCAAGAGAATGAAAAGACAAGCCATAGACTGGGATAAAATATTTGATAAAGGACTCTTCTCCAAAACATACAAAGAATTCTCAAAACTCAAAAATAAGAAACTTAACAACCTGATTTTAAAAAGGACCAAAATCTTAAAATATAATTTGCCAAAGAAGATATGCAGGTGGCAAGTAATTACATGAAAATATGTTCCATGTTATATATCACTGGGTAAATACAAATTAAAACAACAGTGAGATATCCTACACACCTATTAGGAAGACCAAAATCTAGAACATTAACAATACCAAATAGTGACAAGGATGTGGAGCAACAGGTACTCTCATTTATTGACAATAGAAATGCAAGATGGCATAGCCACTTTGGAAGACAGTTTGGTAGTTTCTTACAAGGTATATTAATATAGCTTTACCTCTAACCCAACAGTTGTGCTTTTTGGTATTCACCAAAAGGAGTTAAAAGCTATGTCTACACAAAAGCCTACACATGAATGTTTATGTCAACCAGCATTTTTTAATAAAATAAAATAGATATATCTAGAAATGTTTAAAATAGTAAAAGTGTACATTGTTTCCTGACATTTTGTTTTGGAGACAGTAGGTAAGTTTGCATGTATGTGTGTGCACTGTAAAGTCATATGTTTAAAATGTATTTTAAACATCTGATTACTTTAACACATGGGGTTTCTTGAGAAAATATTACAATGGTATTTTCTTTGTACAGGTAAACTGTGAGTAGACTGCATGAGGGATGAGTATCATGAATTGACACTGAATAAACAGGATCAATCTTGTTAAAATTTCTATGTAGGTGTGAAATGAAAACTGCAGGCAACACCCCGGAGACATCATTGGAATATACTTGTGAGCTATATGCAACATGAAACTGCCCTAATAAATTTCTGTGTCCTATTGCCAGTCTATTTTCTCTAGCAACCTTTTCTCAACCCCAAGATTAACACATAATATAAATATTTATATCAATAAAGAGCAATATATTTAGTCACTTAATTATATATTTCATTGAATAGTAAGTTCTCCTATTGTTGCTAATAAATGCAGTTTGAAGAATTTAATCAAAATACATTACTTATTTAAAAGTCAGTCTTCAAATACAAGAATGACTTTAAAGAGAAAAGTGAGTTAAAGGATGCTGTCTCTTCATCACTAGGTCCCAGACCCCTTGGAATATAAAACTGGATTCTGGCACAAGGTGCAGATCAAGTTTTTGTCCTGGAAGAAGAATCAAAAAGGCCTTTCCCTCTAATTTGGGGACACAGAAATACATCATCACAATCCAAACGGTCAAGTTAGTGGGAGAGAAAGTAAGAAGCTGACCCTGACACACAACTGGGCAATCTACTACTCCAAAATTAGCCTTCTCTATTGTTATTTCACAAACAAAACTTTTTAAAAAAATTCTTATTTTGCAACTCTTTTTGCAACAGGTGCAGAATGTATATATAAAGTAAGAACCAGAGCATGAAGCTTAAGACTGGAAATTTAAATAGATGTTTAAGGAATTGCAAAGAATTTTTTTAAAATGGATTTAAAAATTGTTCAGGTATAATAATCTGAGTCATTATGCAGCAAACCACCATGGCACGTGTATGAGCATGAAATGAACCTGCATGTTCTGCACATGTATCACAGAACTTGAAGTATTAAAAAAAAAAAAAGAATAGGCTGGCAGAAATTTTAGCACTAAAAAAACTGACCAGTGAAAGCAAAATAAAAATATACATAATAATGTATTACTCAGAAAAAAATAGTAACAAACTAAGTAAAAGTAATTTAATGTTTTAAATATATTACCTTGACTAATTAATAGACTCAGAATAATTTTATATTGAGAAGTCTAATTCAATGAGTTAGCAAATATTTTAACAGTAGTAGCATATGATAATCCCTAATAAAATTATCATTTAAGTTGATTGCTGAACGTGAGTGCTATGAAATTCTTGTTGCTTTTTTGGGGACTTATAGTTTTAAAACACCACAGGAAATGGGTAGTAACAAGGAAAGTAGCTCCTAGAGAACGAAAAGACAGAGGATATCAGGAGAAAGATATCCTTTAAAATTTTTTAAATTGCATTTTCACGTTTAATTTTGAAACTGACTCAATTGTCTTACAGAACTGATGTTTATGGGGTTTTCTTAAATAAACATAGAAATTGACCCTCCCAGTCTTAAAACTTAAGAAATTACATCTGTCGTATCTGAGTTCCCCTTTCCTGAAAAGCAACAATCAGGACTCTCTAATAGTATCAAGGGAGTAAAACTTACCAGATCACCACATCTGGACAATAAGATGTCAGACCCCTCACCAATCATAATTGCCTAAGTGACCACTGCTTCCTGTTGGCCAACTCGTCTTCCTTATTCCTCCTTAATTCCTGTTTTCCTGCATGTAGTTACATTTTTTTCCCCTGCTGTATAAATCCCTAATTTTAATTGATTGAGGATACGGATTTGAGACTGATCTATTCTCCTCACCTGCAATACCCAAATAAAGACTTCCTCCCTGGCAATACTTGTTGTCTCAGTGATTGACATTCTGTGCAGCAAGGGGCAAGACCTAGACTAGACTCCTGGCATTTTGGTAACAATTTTATCTAAAATGTTTACATGTAGGGTGAGAAAAATGGGCATTTCTTCATCACATTTAAATCATACACAGTCTCTCAACAAAATGACCTAAGCATTGGATTTGTTCATCTTTCTGTTCACATTTTCCAAAGATGTTTATCTGGCTCTATTACTGAAAATGCTTTGAGTAAATATATTTCTCTGGAAGGGAAGAAAAAAATTAATTAATTAGGATCATTCATCTGTTCTTCGGAGATTGAACCTAATAATAAAGCACAGTGGAAATCACCATAACAATGTAAATACTTTCAGAGGACCTAATGATTCTCTTTCTCCTTGCTACATTCTCCACTGCTCTGATCCATCAAACCTGAAAATGTAGAAGATATGCTGCAGCATGTGAGCAGAACTGCCATTCAGAGGCAGCCTTCACACTCTGCTGTGTATCTTGCTGGCTAAGTGTACCCCTCCTTTGCCTGTACTATGTGTATTGAGACTTTTCCCCATCATACCTTCTCTTTACTTTCTGGAGTAGGTTACTTGTACCTGTCATCCACAGTCATACATACTGTACCTGTCAATCAATCCACAACCTGTTGATACCAAGTTTCTGAAAGACTCAGTGCTGAAGCTTTGAGGAAGAACACCAGAGCTAATGATAATGAGTATTTATTGAACTGTTACTATGTATTAGACTCTAAGGTAGGAGCTTTACATGCATTCATTCATTTAATACTGTCAGCCATCCAATATACCACTGAACTAATTTTGTACTAACATAATGCTGAGAAACAGAGGCTCAGATAGTCAAAGTTTATATCACAGAGCTAGAAATAGGTAAAGTCCAGGTTTGAACTTAGGCAGTGTATTAGCCCATTTTCATACTGCTATGAAGAAAGATTTGAGACTGGATAATTTATAAAGAAAAGGAAGTTTAATGGACTCCTGGTTCCACATGGCTGGGGAAGCCTCACAATCATGGTGAAAGGCGAAGAAGGAGCAAAGGCACATCTTACATGGAGGCAGGTAAGAGAGTGTGTGCAGGGGAACTGTCCTTTATAAAACCATCAGATCTTGTGAGACTTATTCACTATCATGGGAACAGCATAGGAAAAACCCACCCCCACGATACAGTTACCTCCTACTAGGTCCTTCCCATGACATATGGGGATTATGGTAGCTACAATTCAAGATGAGATTTGGATAGGGACACAGCCAACCATATCAGACCTTATGATATAGTGTATGGCCTTAACCACTACTAACTCACTGTAAAGAAGAGAAAGAAAAAATATCTAATGATGTGTAATTTTGAAATTATAATGGCACATATAAATGTGACCAAGAATGTCCAATTATCCAAAATAAAATCTGAAAAAGACACCATGAAATGCTGGTGCAGGAGCTCAGAAGTTACAGTGCAATTTCTTGTTTCTTCTACTTTGCGCTGGGACAAGGCTGTGTCCCATCCTGGATCCGTGCAAAGAAGAGTAAGGGAAAAAAGAAACTTGAGTATAGGTCTATGGAAACAAAGAATCAGACCCACAGATACTTCAGATACTAAAATCAACCAAAATATAGTTAGTGTATTTAATATAATACTATTGAGGGAGAAGAAAAGGAAAAATTAGCTAGGTAGACAGCTAAGGCTAGACCTTGGAGAAGCAGCCTGCCTGAATAATCACTGCTACCAAAAACAGAGCAGCCAGGGGAAAACTCAGACTGCAGATGCACAGATAGGGTCTAACATGGAAACCTTTTGTTCTTTTGTGTAATTAGCAGGCTCACAGGAAAAAGTTTTCCCCACTTTTCAGACATGTACATGGTGGGCTCCATAGGAGCTTGCATGGGGAGGGAAGGGGGGCTTACCTAAAACAAACCCACAATTATACAAACAAGAGAAGCTGCACTTTGTGTTTACCTAGAGACATACTCACAACTACATAGTTAAGAGGGAGTTATGCAGACAGCTTTACAGGTAAGAGAAGTTACTCAAACAGCTACAGAGATGAGAGGAGTTTCTTATTAAAGCTTTTAAATTCAACTGTAAAAGCGGCAACCCACTTGGACTCCCTTTTTCTGCAGAGAGCTTTCTTCTTTTGCTTATTAAACTTTCCCTCCAACCTCAATCTTTGTGTCCATGCTCAGTTCTCTTGGTTGTGAGACAATGAGCTTGGATAACACCTCAGACAACAAGAACACTGACCCTGATCCATTTCACTATTATATTATAATATTATAATACTATCATATTGTATTAAATACATTGTATATGATATTTAATACATTAAAAGAGAAATAATTCTAAGTATGGATTAGGAACAAAATACTATTTAATATAACTGAATAAATCTGAAAAACTGTCAAATAGAACTTAAGTAAATTTTTAAAATATTAGCATGAAGCTTGACAAACAGATTCTAAAATATGCAGAGAAGAGCAAAGGTCCAAAATTCACTGTGGTAGTCCTCAGGTAGAATATTTGAGAAACTTAGAAAATATCAATACATATTAAAAAGCGCCAGTATTTAAAATGTGTGGCATTGTTACAGAGGTAGACAGATAGACTAATACAATTGAATAGAAAACCGACATACAAATCCATTTATGTGTGACATCTTAATATGACAGTGATGAATTGCTTATCAGAAGGGATAGAATCCTATTCAGTAATTGCTGAGAGAATAATTGATTACTTTATACCAGGCACAAAAATCAATTCTTGATGGATTCGTGATTTAAATAGGAAAGCCAAATTTTTAAAACTTTAGTAAAAATCGAAGGACAGATTTATCACCCTGTAGAAAAAAAAATGATTTCCTATTCAAGACACAAACAATGCAATCCTTTTTTTAACGTTTGATCAATTTTACTAAATAAAATTGGAATTTTCTGTCTATCAAAAGACACAACAAGGTAAATGAAAAAAGCCAAAACCTGATAGAATATATTGGTAATGCATATAAACAAAAAGGATACATAGTCAAAACATATATATAACTGAAAAGAAGAAAAAACACAAATAATCCAACATAAAAATGAGCAAAATCTATAAACAAGCATTTCACAAAAGGTAAAACTCAAGCAGTTCGTATTCATTTTAAAGGCATTTAATATAATTAGGACTCAGAAAAGTGAATATTTTTAAAAAAATACAATTTCATACTCACATATTATCAAATATATAAGTTTTACAATACAGGGAGCCATGTTCAGTGGCACATATGTGTAATCTCAGCTACTTGGGAGGTTGAGACAGGAGGATCACTTGAGCTCAGGAGTTTGAGGCTACAGTGAGCTATAATCACACTATGAATAGCCACTGCACCCCAGCCTGTGCAACACGGTGAGACCCTGTCTCTATTTAAAATTGTTTTTTAAAGTTTCATAATACCAAGTATTGGGGAAGATAAGATGTGCAGCAATTGAGACATATAAACAAATGATGCAACAGTAAATTAGTATGATCACTTTGAAAAAACAGTTGACACTACCTACTAAAATTAAACATAAGTATACCCAATATCCCATCGATTCTACTCATATATATATCATATATATATATATATAATATACTTTTTGGTAATACTTTTATGGCATTTTTTTCCTAATGCCATAAAAGTATTACTATTAACATTTCTTTATATGTTTCCTCATGGTCATGCATAAGAGCTTTCCTAGGGAGTGTGTTTATATATAGTATACACATATTTTATATATGTAGTATATATATATATGCTATATATAGTGTACATACAGTATACATATACTATATATAATATATGTATACCATATATACACTCTATATAGTATACTATATGTATACATATATAGTATACATATACTATATATGCATACATAAACTACATATATATACTATATGTATACATATAGTATATACCATATATAGTATACATATATAGTAATATAATGTATATATACTATATATAGTATATATACATATATATACATAGTATACATATATAGTATATATACATATATACTAAATATATAATATACTACATATAGTATACATATATATACTGTATATATAGTATACATATATTATATATATATACACACACACACCCTCTAGAAAAGCTCTTATGCATGACTATGAGGAAACACATAAAGAAATGTTAATAGTAATACTTTTGTGGCATTAGGAAATAAACCCAAAGCCTGGGAATAACCAAAATACTCATTGATTGAAGAATAGATATATGAATATTCTATTTATTCAATGGAAAACTGTCATTTGAAATGAATTAGCTACATGGATGATCCTCACAAATGCAATGATATTACATAGATATAAACTTCATAAATATTCAAAACTATACTCTTAGAAGTGCATACATACCTATTAAAAGTAAATGAAAATCAAATGGGTTACAAACACAAAATCCAGGGTAGCCATTGGTGGAGAAGCAGGCATCTATGATTGGGAAGGGTACACTGGGGAATCAAGAGTTCTTAACTCAGGTGGTAACACTCTTTCAATGGCTATTTTATGTGTTAGCTTTACCAGGCTATAGGATGCCCAGATAGCTGGTTAAATATTATTCCTGGGAGTGTGGAGAGTATTCTGGAAGAGATTAGCATTTGAACTGGTGGACTACATAAAGCAAACAGTCCTCCCCAGTGGTAGTAGGCATCACTCAATTTATTGAGAGACTGAATAGGACAAAAAGGTAGAAGAAGATTTAATTTGCTCTTGGCCTGACTTCTTGAACTGGAATATACATCTTACGACCAAGGAGCTCCTGGTTCTCAAGCCTTTAGATCTGGACTGGAATCTACACCATTGGCTCTCTGGCCTTCTAACTGCACCACCAGCTTACCTGAGTTTCCAGCTTGCAAAATGGTAAGTTGTGAGACTTCTCAACCTTCATATTTTGTGTGCCAATATCTTACAATAAATATCTCTTCCTCTCTCTTGGTTCTTTGTCTCTGGAGAACTCTAATACTATCCTCTTCTGGGTCGCTTTAGAAATTCATGATTAGGAGTGCATGACTGGCATTATTGGACCTCAAAATATCTTGCTGAACTAAACCCTTAAAAATATGAGTTGGTAGTATTTTAATACAAAATAATACTGAGTTTTAATACATAATAACTGAATTTCTATGAGAAATTACTCTAAAATTTCAGCGATATAGGAGATTTTATTGAGAGAGAAGCTTAAATGGAATAAAGACAATATCTTGAAACTATTCGGTTTCACTCTGCACATCTTACACTGTATACTCAGTATATTCTATCATTTCTAAATACATATGTAATTGAAAAGGGTTTCAGGATAGAGTACACTAATGACAGCATCCTGTGCTATACAAAGGGAATAATTTTGACACTATAAATATAGCTTAGATGATCACTTAAGAGACTATTATTCTTCCTCCTTTTCTCCATTTTAGCAATCTGTAACTTGCCTTGATGTGTTATCTTCACCTGCTCTTTTGTCATTTCCTTTGCCTTACACTAGTAAATTTGGTTTGTGATTATTTATCTATCCCCCAGGCTTTTATTTACTAATTTGAGTGTCTGTCCCTAACTCTATTTCCATATAAAATGGTCTTTGATCTATACATCTTCCATATCAAAACGAATTGTCAGTATTTAAAAAGAAATTAAACTGCTTAATGAGATTTCCAGAATACATGTGCCCAAACATTTACATATTGAAGTACATTTTATTACATTTTGCATTCTTTTCATATATCCTTTTTTATTCAGTTAATTTCACTGATTTTTAAAATTTTGTGTAGGTAAGTTTGTTATGAATTTTCTTGCCAGATAATGAAAAAAATCTATTATTTCAAACCACGTGGTACATAGACAAGTGGTCATTTCACTATAATTTATTACAACTTTCACACATGTCATCATATCTGTGTAAAATCTTCCATAATAAGGGAAGAAAACTTTCTTCAGATAGTGCAGGAACAGTTTGAGTAATCTTTAGATATTTGTTTGACATTCTGTGTTGAAATCAGTAGCAAAGTACTGAAGGAAAGAGGAAGGGATGGAGAGCCTATGGACCTGTGTGTGAGATATCAATGGACTAGGACTAAAGTATACTTCCAGGAAGGAGTGACAGGACCCTCTACAGCCTTCTCCATTCCTAGACCCCTCCTCTACATCTGGGCACCTGCTGCAGATGGTGATGGATGGTGAGGAGGCTCATTTTCTAAAAAGCCTGTAAGTCCTTCTTTTAAAAAATCCTCCACAGAAATATCAAAAAAAGAATAACGTATGTTGGAAACAGATGCTTGGTGCCACAAGGAAAAACCAGCACTGAGACAAAGGATTTTTCAGCAATGAAATTTTTACTTCTACGACTGCAGGAAGGGTACTCTCGCTAGCCATCTTGCCATGAGAGCACAATGAACAAAGGAAAACAAACATATTTATCCCTTATGCATTTGGGGTCGTCCTTACTGCTGTATCTGATCTCCGTTGGCTGAAGCCAGACCTCACAATCTAAACTAAAACCCAAATGGCTAAAGACTTAAAACTTTTCTAAACAGGTGAAAGCAATGGAGAGCTGGGACATGCCTGTGAGCACATTCAGCACAGATATCTTAGTTAAAACACAAGGACACAGAAGGTACTATGTGCTTGTAAGCCTGGCATGTCTAACAGCTACCTAGGATAGGGCTTAACCAAGAGTTATTAGCACACTTATGATTTATTCTTTAACAATAAAGGAAACTTTAAAGAGGAACATGTCTACTTCCCACAATGTATCACTTGCTTTCCCCCCACATGTTTCTTCTTTTAAAATTTTATTTTATTTTTAATTGACAAGTAATGATTGTATATAGGGTATAACGTGATATTTCCATGCATATATACATTGTGGAATGAGTAAATCAGGCTAATTAACATATTCATTACTTCAGATACTTATCATTTCTTTGTGCCACCACAGATTTTATTGCAGAAAATCAGCAGCTCAGACATCTGAAATGTCATCATACTAAAATCTTTGTGCAATTCAACACACCATTACGTGGAAGGGTTGAGAAACAGAACTATCAAGGTGTTGCCCACAGGCAACACAACGCACATGCTGTCCCAGCCAGGAGTTTTTCTGGAATTTGGTTTAACAAGTAAGGCTCTTAAGGCTGTCAGGGAGGCAGCCAAGACACTCCCTGAATGTTGAAAACAGTAAAGGACCCAGATTTTGGAAATGAGGCTCAGAGCAAATATATCTGTTATTATTGCAAATGATTAGGACTCCAGCCCCTAAGTGACCAAAATAAGGATCTTGGGGCAAAGAGGAAGCTACAAAAAGTCACATTTCCTGGAGCTAAATGTAAAGCTTCAACTACAGTATCCTAGCTGTATGATAGAACCAGTTCAAATAAAGCAGAGATGTGATAATGTTTATTAGAACTCAAAAGCATAATTTATCAGTGATAAAACCCAAGATAGATAATGTAACAAATATAACTGACTTTACATTTACATTTGCCTGACATTTTAAGCTGTACAGTGTTTTTACAGATTATATTGGTTAGAGGGGTAAATAGAAGTGAAAAGACAGTGAAGAAAAAAATAATCTATTACAAAGGGATCCTCAGGGCAGGAAAAAGAACCTTTTATTTTACTGTATGTACTATTTCGTTTTTCCCCGAGATGGAGTCTTGCTCTGTCACCCAGGCTGGAGTGCAGTGGTGTGATCTCGGCTCACTGCAACCTCTGACTCCCAGGTTCAAGAGATTCTCCTGCCTCAGCCTCCCGAGTAGCTGGAATTACAGGTGCCTGCCACCACACCAGGCTAATTTTTGTATTTTTAATAGAGATGGGGTTTCACCATGTTGGCCAGGCTGGTCTCAAACTCCTGACCTCATGATCCACTTGCCTTGACCTCCCAAAGTGCTGGGATTATAGGCGTGAGCCACTGCACCCAGCCTGTATGTACCATTTCTGTATGAAATAGTCACAGTGAATTAGCAGATTTAAATAAAATTTTCCATTGCCAACAGTGAATTCATTTACGTAGCTTGCCTTATCACTAATGAATATCTGGTTTTTTGTTTAATATTGGGAAATATTTTACTTGAAAAAGAGGATTTTAAAATATTTAAAATATAAGTGAATGGTTATATTTTTACAATGGTTATTTTTTTACAACCTCTTATAAAAGTGATACATCCCATGCTATAAATATAGACTCAGATCCACCTTCAAATCAGAAAATTGTCTTCTATCAGAAACGTTTCTGAAATGTTCAGAATTCTACATTGACAGTTTAGCTTTGAGAATCAGAAAAATAGAATTTCAAGCAGCATTGATATTTGAGAATTAAATTAGGGACATCTCTCCAGATTAGTGTCTCATAAAATTTGCCAAATGTTAGACATAGAGTCTGTGCGAAAGCATTATCTTGAGAAACAACCTTTGAATATTCAAACGGTTTTTCTTAAGAAGTAAGAAGGATATGGGCTCATTTGGTTGAACAGACACTTTTTCTGTACTCAGCTAATTGCACATAACATTTTACATGAAGCAAATTAGGAATCTTCTATTATCATTTGGCCCCATACTGCATTATAATAAGCCATTATTGTTGAGTTAGCCCAGTGCTATATTTCTTACCAAGTTCAACTTAGAATATACAAAATAAGGATCTACCTGGATATTTTATGAGGTTATTTAAGAGTGTACAGCATTTACCGTCCTCATTCTTCTACATTCCTAGGGTGGGCATGGAAGGCAGAGGACACCAAGTATGAGGGAGATTCATAATATCTCATTTACTGCCTATTCAACACATTTCAGTGCTTAATGCTCAGTCCCAATAAATTAAATCTTTTAAATGATATTCAGTCCTATTAATAAAAATAAAAATCACAGGGGAAAAGCTTTTTGTTTCTTTCTCTAAAAGCAAAAATAGTTCAAATCCCAGATTTGTGCCTCTCTGACTACTGGTTTTTGGATATGGTTATGGTCTATGTCTCAGTTTCAGTATGTGCAAAAATAAATGTCTGAACAGATGACCTCTGGGGTCAGTTTTGCTTACCAAGAGCTTTGGTTGTTATTTATAGAGAGAGTAAAGAACTATAGTAAAGAATTATAATGTATTGGAAGGAAGAACAGGAGTTTGAGGTTGTCCAAAGAGGCTGTATGATTAAACAGGAGGCCACAGATAAGAGACACAAATTACAGTTCTTCTTTATAAATTAACATGACTTTGTAATCTTTCTCAATAATGTGAAATTTTTATATTAAAAAGCTTTTACATCTGATCTATGTCACGGAGACTATAGAAAACAAAAGAAAAACTGATTTTCATGAGAATAGGCATAGGGGCACTAGACTTTTGCCCCAGACAAAGAAGAAATCAGGAATTTCCCTTCAAATAAAAAATATAATGCAATTACAGTATACATAGCCTTCAAACATTCCCAGCACTTGAAACAAAATGCCATTGTTATGTTACCTAATATATTGTTACTTAAAATAGATGGTTTCTATCAAAAAAAAAACAACAAAAAAAAACAAAAAAACAAAAAACAAAAAAACCAATGCTTTTTTCTTCCATCCCAGCATCCTAACCAACCTTGAAAATATAACGTTAGGAATGGGATTGTCAAATGACACAATTTGTCAAATGACAAAACAAATTTAGTTAAAGATCTATTTGGCTTTCATTTGTAATCCTAATATTAAGTCACACCTTGTTCTATGATATAGAAAGTATACTGTTGAGCATGACAGAATGGTTGGTTTTTGTAAGGTGAGAACAAAGAACAAATTTTTTTCTTAAGTAGATTGGTTAATGTCAGCTTACTACAGGCCACTTTTCTTGTAAGGGTTAAAGCAGAAGGGACTTCCTTACTGCTGACTGAGGTAGAAAAAACTCAGGTAGACTGAGCTGATTCTGATTGAATCTCCTGTTTTCTGGGAAAACTGGTCTATTTGGGAATGTAATTGCTTTACCTAGTATAAATGACTCTATTTTTGGTTTGTTCTTGCTTACCCAGGCCCAAGTCAGGAGGCTAGTCTAAAACAATGGCCTTCTATAAACTTTAACGGGAGAAATTTAGTTTGTATCACTGTAATAGCAATATAGCACAAAAAGAATTGGATTTTGAGGATTCTTCTTTTTTGTGGGGAGCCCAAATAATTTTTAAATAAAAGAAGAGTTGTACAAAGACATTTGCAGTGACAGTTTTTAAAATATCCTGGCAGATACACTGATCCTATCAAATCAGGGGTCTGTCTTAATCCAGCAAATGGAAAGGGACTCCTTTTTGGTTCAGAAGCTCTAGGTTTAGATATAAAGATATAAGAAGAACAGTGGTAAAACTTGGTAGGCTCCAAAATAATACTATTTGTTAAATGCATAGTCCACAGGTACATTCGGCACAGCACCAATTAAGGATTAGCTGATAGCTATAATGACAACATCAGTTTTAATTTTTCACAACCTCAGAAGTGGACTCATTACCTCTCATAATGAAATAAATGGTAAAAAAAAAAAAGGATGAAATATTACATTTATTATTTGCCTATACTGGGTCAATCAGTGTGTTAAATGGTTTGCCTACATTGCCATTTAATTCTTAAATTACCTTTCAAGAAATGATTATTCTCATTTACAAACATGTAAACTTGTCCAAGACCACATCAAAAGTAAGGGGTTAAGGCTGGGATTTGGGATCAGGTTTCTCTGATGCAAATGGCAGTACAGTCATCCCTTGGCATTCAAGGGTTATAGGACCCCCTCACCTACCATATATATCAAAATCTGCAGATGCTCAAGTCCTTATACAAAATGGCATAATATTTGCATATAACTCACACACATCCTCCTGCATATTTTAAATCATCTGTACTTATCATGCCTAATACAATGTAAATGCCATGTAGATAGTTGTTATACTGTATTATTACTATTTGTATTAATTTTTATTTTATTTTTATTTATTTTAATATTTTCAATTCATGGTTGGTTGAATCTGTAGATATGGAACTTGCAGATACAGAGGGCCAACTGTGCTCTTATCCTCTATGCTATGAATATTCGTAATCACAGCTGAAGACCCAGTGGGTGTAATTTCTAGAAATATAAAGTCTGTTCACCCACTCCTTAGTTATCTTGAGGTGAACTAGTTACTACCCTCTACATTTTCTTGGCCATCATAGGCGTGTTCAGTTAATGTTTGTAGACAATTTTGAAGCCTTTAGATGGTAATAAAAATCTTATACAATAGTTTGGGTATTTTGAGTGTCCTTTTTGCTTTCACAAAGAGGATTTTAACTGCTTACAACTGAAGGTCAGGTCCACTTACAGTTAAATATGTTGTTCTTAGATATATCTTCCACTGAGTTCAGCGTCACGTGGATCCTGAACTTCATGTGAAGATGAGTAGCGAATTGGGTACTTTGCAAAATTCTATGCAAGCTCAGAATATAATTATCATCAATTTTGGTAGTCATCCTATTTTGTCAGTGTTCGTATATGTGTTTCAATGCTATGCTTGGATTTACTGATCTTATCCCTCATGTTCACTGTCCTTGAGCATGTTCATGTTATATCAAAGCTCTTTCTAGGATGATCCTTAATAACAATTTCAGAATGTTCTTAATCTAGAAATCCGAGTGCATTTAATTCTAATTCTTAACAAAATCCAATAAATTTGGCAACTCATAAGGGGAAATATATATGAAAATGTGGCCACTCTAAACCAAAATATTGCTCATAATAGGCAATACTTTGCCAATATGTATGCCATGGTAATAGATTAAGGCTTAAACCCTAATGGATTAACAGAACAAAGGTTCATTTTTTTGTTCACACTACATGTTCACAGAAGTTTGATGGGACACTCTATTTCACATTGTCAGACAGGGACCTAGGCTGATGGAAGTTCCACCATCCTGTAGCTGCACTATCTGAAACCAAATAATTTTGTTTACTATGGCAGGAAAAAGAGGAACTAAGGAACTGGAGAATCTTTTACAGACTTTCACTGCTCCAGCTATGAAGTCACATAGGTCACCACCATTTACACCTCATTGGCTGGAAATAATCACAAGTCTCTACCTAACTGCAAGATGCCATTTAAATAAAAGGAAGTAAATGGCATGCTTTGTGAGGCTTATTGCTGCTACCACAAACAGGAACAATCTAGTTTCTACTGTATCTAATGAGGCAGCTTTTAGTATCCTTTAGAATCTCCCCTAGATGCACAGCTCATTCTCAAACACGTTTACTAAATTCACCTGTGAATGACACACCCTTGCTTCTTCTCCACTTAAAGCATTTTACTGCATGCTTTTTCTATGATATTGGTCATAATAACTTACATTACAATGCAGAAAACTGAAACTTTAAGAGAAAAAGAAAATGTCCTAAAGTAACAAAACTAGTAAGTGGTAAAACTGTGATTTTTAAAAGGACCTTTCTAAAATGACACATTTTCTTTTCGTTAAAATGGGCTTTCTTCATATCACAACAGGCTTAGATCTATGCAGCTTTCAAGGAGATAAGCATAGACATTTTTCCAAACCCCAGTTTCTGCCCAAATTAAAATAATTACCAGTTCTCAGCAATAACATTAGAATAGCTGACTTCTATTCAAACCCTGAAAGGAAAATACCAATCTCTTGATAATTCTTTAAAAAAATAACATCACATATAAGAGACTGAGCTTTAGTCAGAAGGTGATGTGAAATAGATGGTCCTTACATCAAACTAAGTCATTAGTAGAAATTGAAAGACGTCTTTTAAATAAGTCAGCATGTTTTGTACATGTGTATGTAGGGTTCTTACTTCCCAAAAACCTATGTTTGAAAACTCTGAGGTCTAATCATTTTCAAATTTCCTCATGTAGACATAGAAGGGATGTGTTATTCTGTTTTAAGTTGATCTTTTGGATATCTAGCTAAAATTTGAGAAATAAAAATCCAGTGACATGCCAAATATGAATGTTATGTGAGGTGTGTTAAATTCAGATTAACTCAGGACTTTTCTTCCGATAAAGAAAATATTTGAATTTTGATAGATTTATGCTTAAAACTATTATACTGTTGTAAGGTATATTGTCGAGTCGAAATGAGGAAACTGAGGCCAGTATAAGAAAATGCAAATGCGATTTATTCAGCTCCCGGGCGAGATTCTATGGTCCAAGTAAGGGCCAGAGAAGTCGCACTTAACTTTTTAGGGTAAGGGGTTTTATAAGGAGTGAAGGCATTTGATTGGATATAGGGGAGATAAAGCATAAGGCACTTGACTGGATATTGGGACCCAGGAAGTGGAGTGAACACATTTGATTGACATAGGGGAGACAAAGCATAAGGCACTTGACTGGATATTGGGACCCGGGAAGTGGAGTGAAGGCAGTTATTACTGGTAGGTAGGCGGGATCTTCGGTGAGTGGGCTGTCTTGGGAGAAATGACCTTGACAGGGCAAAGTGCTTATCGGGGCAAGGGAGTGCTATCAGGCAAAGTTTGTGGAGGCTTTCCAAAAATTTTTGGGCGGGGTTTTTCAGCGGGGGCTACGTGTCGGGTGCAGAGTGGTGACGTAATTCCCTGTTGCCGGGAAGGATGGGCGTGTCCGAGCTTCCGGCGAGGCAACCGGCCTTACAACTGTATTTACTTTTTAAAAAAAACTAAATGTCTTTTAAAGACTAAATGTGTTTTAAAAGATTGTTAGGAGTGGGTTTTATTATGGTATGCAAATCTTTTCAAACCATGATACAAAAAATTGCCAAAAATTGATTTTATAATCACGTATTTTAGCATAAATTATTTCTCCTTGAAACTCACTTTAGTGACTTGAAATATCTGCTAATTCTGTATTGTTTACTTGGCTTGGAATTCAGATTGTTTCCAGAACCCTACATGATGGATGTTAATACTTCACTTATCCAGATAACAACTACCTAGCAACCTCAAACTTCCAATAAAAGCAGAAAGGTTGAAGATCAGCTAAGCCAGATAACATAAAATATACTCATTTGCTTAAGGAAGATCACATCTGGGACATACTCAGAGTCTAATTTGTTCATATTTTAGATAAAAATTTACACTGTCAATAATGTGATTTACCAACTCAATACAATAAAGGTAGAGAATTTTAAAAGTAAAGCGGGAGTTTATAGAGGCAGGTAGGTGCTACCTACTTTTATATTTCTTTTAGTTGCTACACATGTAATTGTAGTCACAGTAAGAATCAAAGACCAAAGGTTGAAACTTGTATCTGATACAAGAGCACAAGTATTGCCAGGATGTTCTTACCATGTCAAGTATACTTTGGTAACAGTGCAGTGGTAAGGAAAGGGCTGGAGTTGCATAGAATTGGATCAGACATTAGGGGTAAATGCTGGGGCTTACAGAATACAGTAAGCTGAGTGCAGTGAATCTGCCTAAGAGGACTGAAATAGAAATCATAGAGCATGGCATTGAAGTCAAACCACCAAATTCACAGTACTTACATATGTCTGTGTGACAGAAAACAAAACTTTGAAGGGATCAACAACTCATAGTTAAGTTTACAAAAAATGTTTTTTATGCCCTCATCACAATTTTTAAATCAAAACAAGAAGCACCTAATATTCTGACATTAACTGAAAGAGGTGTATTTAGACATAGCACTCATCTTGCTGTTTCTTTACTTCTACACAAATATTATCAGTATTACGTCCTGTCCCTTAAGATAAGCCAGCAAGCAAACTTTTGGGTGGGGGCGGTTTGCTGTTATTATTGTTTTTTAAGAAGACTATTTTTTCTAAGGACAGGAAAGTGGTAGAGAACTGACACAAGAAAAGAAAAAGCATGAGATTGTAAGCCAAAAACAGTACGCTGAGATTTAAAAAATTTATATTTCTTACTAATAGTGTCTGAAGTGTCCTGAACATTAAAATATCTCTTTTGTATGTACGTGTGTATATATATATGTGTGTATATATATAAGTAATATAAAATATATGTAACATAAATATATGTAAAATATAAAATACACATAAAATATATGTAAAAATAGAAAATATATGTAAAATATACATAATGTATGTCATAGAAAATATGTGTAATATAAAAATGCGTGGTTTTAAAATCTTTTTATATGACATATATGTAAAAGCCTGCATTTTTTGTATTGTTAGAGTAGAACCAATCCTTTTGTTGATAACTAGAAAAGCTAGCCATGGATACATATGCCTAGATTTTTTAATTTATTTGTGAGCTGCCAAGGATGGCAAAAACTTCAAGACTTTCTTTGGCAGTAAAACATAGTCAATATATTTAAATAAATAAACATTTAAATAAATATAAAGTATAATTAAACATTATTTAAAAAGTAAACATTTGATCAAAATTATTCCTAAACTGAATATCAAGATTTTGATATTTAAAAGAGATTATGGTTTCTGTGAAAGAACCAATAAATAGACCAATTAAATAGAATAAGAAATCCAGGAATATATCTACACTTATAATGACAACTTGCTATGTGGCAATGGTATCATTGCAGATAGGGAACGATTAGTAAGGAAATACAATAAGTGATACTTAGTTGATTAAATACGCACATAGAAAAGATAAAACTTGATGAGTAGCTTATGATATACACACTATAAATATACTATTTATAATCCCAGAAGGATTTCAGATTGAAGTGTGAAGGGCAAAATGATAAGGCTTCCAATGGACAACATAATAAAATAACTTCAATAGTATCTGGATTGGAAAAGACATTTTAAGACACAAAAATAATTAATTATAAAAGAAATAATAGATGAATTAGACTACATTAAAATTACAAACTCTTTTCATATGATACTATCAAAAGAGAGACAATTCTGTTCATTAATTAAGAGAAGACAATAAATTTATGAAAAGATGATCGACTTTATTAATCATCAGGAAAATGCAAATTAAAATCACAGAGATAATAGTACCCATCCAACAGAATGGATAAAATTAAGAGGACTAACAATACAAAGTGTTTGAGAGAATATGGAACAATGGGAACTCACACACTGCTACAGGATAGGTAAATTGGTATAACCATTTTACATAACACTTGGGCATTGTTTAAGAAAGTAGAAGATACATAAACCCTATGATTCAGCAATTATCCAACTAAATACTTCTCAACCAAAACACAAATACATGTTTCAGGAGAAAGGTGTATGTACTATTCATAAGAAGAAAAACATAAATTTATCTTAGTAATAGGAGAAATAAATTATGGTTATAAGGAGGTACTAAAAAGCGATGATAATGAACAATCTACAGAAACTGTATAGATGAATCCCCCAAAACATAAAGTGAGCTACAGAAACCATACATAAAAGAATACATATGTACGATTCCACTTATTTAAAATTTAGAAAGCAAGTTGAAACTAAATTATAGTGTTTAGTGATTCATATTGGATGGTGAAACTATAAAGAAATGCAAGGAAGTGGTTACCGTTGAAGTCAAGAAAGTGGTTATTTTTGGAGAAGGAATACAATGGGTATTTTGGTTGCTACCAATGTCCAACTTCTTGACCTGAATGGTAGTAAATCATTTGACTCTACCTTTTTATTTTGTACATTTTTCTATCATTTTATAATATTAAAATAGTTTAAACTATTATTCACAATAAACTAATAAACTATTCACAAATACATGGGTGGCTATTGTCAATGAATATAGATGTATTATATTAAACATTGATAACTTTATAGTTATAAGGTTTTTATAGTATTGAAGACTGAGGTCTTGACTAACCACTGGTGTGCTATATTTCATGCTTTCTCTCCTGTTTCAGGAGTTTTGCTTCCATTTCTCCTGTATCATCATTTTTCTCTCTACAATGGTTCATTTTCCCAGCAATCTAGACAGGTAGTATTTCCCCTTTTATTTAAAACAAAACAAAACTCCCTGATCCTTTGTTCTGCCACCACTCTCAGATTAACCTTTTGCTATGGTCTGAACATTAGCATCCCTCCAAAATTCATTTATTACAACCTAATACTCAATGTGATAGTATTAAAAGGTGTGGACTTTGGGGGAAGTGATTCAGTCATGAAGGCTCTGTCCTCATGAATGGGATTAAGTCTTCTTATAAAAAAGAGGTTAAAGGGAGCTGCCTTGTCCTTTCTGCCATGTGAGGACACATCATCTATAAGGAATGGGTCCTCACGGGACATTGAATTTTCTGGCACTATACTCTTAGACAACCTAGCCTCTAGGACTTTTGTTATTTATCTAATTGTTTTGTTATAGCACCCTGAAAAGTGTAAGGTACCTTTATTTTCTGTTTCATTTCAAAGGAAAATTCCAAAAGAATTGTCTAAACCTGCTGTCTCTACTTCTTCCATTCTCTCTTGAACTTGTTCCAATAAAGCTTTCATCACTACTCCACTGAAACTGCTCTTGTCAATTACTTGTGAACCTCCATATTGGGAAATACAGTTTCTGAAGTTTCAGTCCTTTCTTGTTGAACCTATTAATTACATTATGTAGAATTTGTCGATCACACTTTCTTCCTTGAAACAGTCCACTTAGCATCTCAGTCACCATTTACCCTGGTTCTCCTCTGATTTGTTCCTTGCTTGTTTAGTTTTCAGTTGTAAAAAGCCTAGTGGCCATGTCAACATGTTACATGTCAACAACGGCCCAAGAAATAGTCTGATCATGTTAATTTAATTCTCAACTGTCTTGCCCCATTAGAAATTATAATTTCTATTTTAATATCCCTCTGCATTATACTTTTATAGTGAATTGAGATCAACATTTAAATAACTGCTTGAATAATAAATTTAAATTTGTATCATATTATGATCTGCACCATTTCTCACCATTTATTTCATGTTTTTCACTGCCCTTAAAGTTTCTATTTTCATTGCTTCTAGAGTTGACCTTAAGGCCAAGGAACATGTATTGCCCTTAATTGGGCTCAGTCACATTTCTTGGCAGGAAGCTAAAAAGGGACAGAAAAATGAGGAAGATATTGTCCATTTAAGAAGTCTTCTACTTTTCTCATACAAAATTATACTTGTTGATATGCCAAAAATTTATTGAGCACCTACATGGTCCCAGATACTTCATAAGGGCTAAGGAAATGAGGACTAAAAAATAATGCCTATTTTCAAGTACCTTGCAAGCTAATATTACTTTGTTTTTTAAAAAATTGAGTAAGAGGAGCACTAATTTATTATGGATTTAACAATCTGTTCCATGAGAATGTATTCTTCATAACTTGTAAAATGTATAAGAGGTTATTAAGTGTTCTTTTAGTGAAGTGCTGGGCTTGATTCGATTGATTGGGCTATGTTACAACTCTCTTAGGGCAGAGGTTAATGAATAGTTGTTGTCAGCAAAGATCCAAGTAGTTCCTATCTGGTGGAAAAATAAGGTTCATTTCTCCTTGAAACACTAACCAGTTTCATAAACTATACACCTTATCTTGACATTCCTGTATTAAATTGCACATATATCTATTAACAGTAGTGTGCTAGAATCAGCTCAGACTAGCTCATAAGAACCAATTGTTTTATTTTCAGGAACTTTGAAAGCTGGTTGATTTCATGTTGGTAGCTTAAACTTAGCTATGGTGGGGAATACCTATACTACAAAAATCAACAGACACTACTAATTAGGATTTTGTTTGTTTGTTTCCTGGAGAACCAGTTGAATGAATTTTAATGTTTATTTGTTCCCTTATTAATTGATAAGCTAAACAAAATTTCTCATTTAAGCAAAATTTCTGACATATGCTAATTTTATATTTTTATAAACAGCAATACTTTCAAAACTTTTGGAGATTATACTTTAACAGTTTATGCCAATTGTCTTTCACAAGAATTGTTTAGCCATCATTCAACTCTGCGAATGAAGAATCTGATTTCCACAGTCACTGGAACAAATACAGACTGGCTCAGCTGGACCACTTTAAGATGACAGTGTAAAAGGTTACAACGGTAACAATTCATCTTAACCAAAGAGAAAGAATAGACAAAATAATGTACAATTCCCTTACTCTTTTATTTTCTCATTGCAAATGCAAATATGAATTTAATTTGCAACATGATTGCTTAGATTTTAATACTTTCTTGATCTGTGTTGGGGAAGAAGTTAGTGAAATAGGAAATAAAACTTGGGTCTAATTAAGAGTAAAGGCTTCAAAGCAAAGCTCTACTTTATTTGAGGGTAGTAATCCAAACTTCAAGAATATATTAGTACCTTTGTCCACTTGGCTATTCCCTTTCTTACGTGTTTTTACTTAGGATGGTTTTGGGGGAGACTGGAGATTTAGGGGGCAGAAGGAAAGCAGCAGCCATTTTGTAGCTCAAATATGTTGCCACTTTTCTGACTCATCTCAGTGTGAAACAGTAGCGAGGCCTGCAACTGTTCTAACTTCCCCCGAATTCTCCCGTTTCTTTGACTCCTGGGACATCTGTGTGTGTTTAATATAAAGAGTCTGGCCCAGGCTTCTGCAAGACACTCATCAGTGGCAACAAGAACTCACATGGATGTCAGTCTTTTCTTGTAGAATTCCAGCTCATGCTTTTGGGTTCCAGTTTGCTCTTGGTCTCCACCAATACACATTCATCTTCCCTTCCCAAATGAATGCTCTTAACACTCTAAACTCCAACATGAGATATAAAGAAAACAGTTTTGCAGGGACTGTCTGTCCAACTGCATAAGGCCAAACATATATATACATATGTATATCTCCCAGTGGTTATTGTTCTCGTGTTGAAGTCTGAGTGATATAATGTTCTTCAGAATGGTAAGAGACACAAATTGTGGAATAAATGCTAGTATAAGACTTTTAACACAATTATAAAAAATATCAGTGACCTGGCCCACCAATAGCAGCTGCCCCATCCCCAGTTATATCCTGTTTCTCCATGACCTCAAGTAACAGACAAGATGGAAAAACACACAATATTAAGTGCTCTGAAGAAAATGCCAATTAATCTCAGATTTAAAAAAGGGAGTTTACGACAAGTTCCCCATTCTGTACCTGGGCAAATAGAAGGTTTGGAATAGACTTGACCTTGTTAACTATGGTAAGATAAAAGGAAATGGCATGATAGCTATGTAAAAATTCAGGTGAAAAAGTGAAGAAAAGAAACTCAATTATATAGCACAAATAAGCAATTCAATGTGGTGAAAAAGAAGAAATCATTTCATTACACATGTTTATATGAAAAATTAAAAAGAAAATCACTGAAACAAAATGAGACTTTACACCAAAGAAATATATGATGAATAATGCAGAGCTAAATAAGTCAATTAGGGACAAAACACTACTTTGCAATGAAACTCATACATAAATTAAAATTACAAGAGGCAAAAAATCAACACAGCCAATATTGGCTTTTAGAAATATTGTACCAAATTTAATTTGGTACCTAATTGGTATCTCCATGAAACCTAATTGGAAGCATGGAGGAAAGGAATTAAGACAGTCACAGTCAGGGCAGAAATATATAACAGTGAATAAATTTCATTTGAAAATACAAATGGTGAATGGGTAACAATAAGAAAGCTTACAAGTATTCAATGAGTATGAAGCTGGGAAGATTATTAACAGTAGAGAAAATGTATACAACGTTTTAATAGAGTAATGGATAGTTTCAAAGGTTTCAGGCTAAAGGATTATAGTATTGATGAGCCTATTTGTTATAATAAAATACCAGTAACAATGATAATAATAGCAAATTGAAGATAAAATTCAGCCAAACAAAAGTAAATCAAAATGAAGAATTTAAGAAAAGATAAGCTATAGTAAACACTTCTGATAATCATTAACTTTACACCATTACCAGGGACTCTTCAATCTCTCTGAGAAGTCCCAACATTTTTCTATCAGTTTCTGAAATCTATGTTTTCCTCTCACTTCCACAGTTTATCCAGAACTGATTTTAAGTAAGCAAACTAGCAACCTGGGCTAATTCCCTAATTTCACAAAATCTGAAAGTTCGAACAATGTTGCATGAATGTTTTCAATGAGCATGCATTAATTTTCTTAAAAAGTGGATTTAAAAAAAAAATAACAAAAGGAAATCCTATAATAAATACCACATTACCTGAAACAAGAGCTGTTAGGTTTTTGAACTTTTATATACTTGCTTGCTTTTTTTATTTTGTGAGATGGAGTTTCGCTCTTCGTCCAGGCTGGAGTGCAATGGCACAATCTCGGCTCACTGCAACCTCTGCTCCCTGGGTTCAAGTGATTCTCCTGCCTCAGCCTCCCAAGTAGCTAGGATTATAGGCGCCTGTCCCCCATGCCCGGCTAATTTTTGTATTTTTAATAGAGATGGGGTTTTGCCATTTTTGGCCAGGCTGGTCTCAAATCCTGACCTCAGGTGATCCACCCTCCTCAGCCTCCCAAAGTGCTAGGATTACAGGCATGAGCCAACCTTGCCTGGCCAATTGCTTGCTTTTTACATAGAAAAATATTAGATCCTGAAAATGACTTCTCTCATACTAAAATCTGTGAATACAGAGAATCAATCACTGGGTAATCTGGTACACCCTGGCCTCAATCTTTAGGCTGCCTGCAAACCTGAGGCTTAAGTAGCTTTCTGATGAAGTAAGATGCAAACACACAGTTTCAGTAATTTATTTACTTTCTGAAATTGTTTTGGTATTTGTAGGTAGTTATTAGCCCAGAACACTAGATCTGAATACTTCTTTCTAAATTTAATCTTAGGGCTCTGAGATAGTTAATGAAGTCTGAAAGTGCATTTGAATGTACTTATTCACCAGGAGAATTTCAGTTATATTCTTAAAATTTAATAAGTCTAAAAAAGTGGATTTAACAAAACTCTATCTAGTATTTTTAGCTGACTTTATTGTGAAGTTCTGTAGATACCTAGTTAGCCAAAATAATCAGAACCAGAAGGATCAAGCTATTTTTTTTCAGCCAAGAGGTCTTAAAAAACATGAAAATTGTTCACCTCCACTAACAACAAATAAGTGTAATTTTATGCAAAAATAGGATAGTAATTTTTGTCTACAGAACTAGTATATGTTCAAAATAATAATTTTGTTGAAGTGAGTTAAGATTCCCAAATACTGAGAATTAAATTTGGCACAATATTTCTAAAAACCAATTTGAGAGTTGAATTATCATTAGAACTTTGTAAAATTAGGGATGACTTCTTTCTCTGAAGTCATCCCTAATTTTCTTTCTTCTGCTTTACTATCATTCTTTCTTCTGCTTTACTATCATAACAGAAAGTTTAGGGTCATTGAAAGTTAAATTGTCAGTTTCGAATGTAGCACTGTGAGTTGACTGTTTGCATGCCTCCAAAAAGTTCTTACTATTAAGAAGATATGTTTTTAAAAGGCAAGAGTTGAATCATTGTAAAGATTTGCCAGAAGATTTCTTTGGAGAGAACTGACGTCATATGAGTTCCACACTCAGTCCATGTACATAACATGACACCCACACAGGTATGGGGATGGGTAGAGCTCTCTTCCCCTCAAGCCTGGTGATCTGGACAGTAACAGGACCACTACTCAAATATGGCAACTCTTCTAAAACTTGAGAAGGACAGTGGACTGGCATCTGACTTTTGCCAGATAAGAGAGTGAGAGAGATGGGCTGCCGAGCAGAGTACAGAGCACAGGTAAGGTCCTGTTTTGGGTTTGTTTATGCTTTCAGGATGGATTTGGATAAAATATGCATGAGTGTTTGACTGTGGACCATATGTGAACCAGGTCAGTGAGAAAGCAAGCCTGGAGCTTTTTTGACTTCTTCCCAAGAAGACCACGTAGGTATGCTGAGGGTTCAACAGAGAAAGCCCATGCAGAATAGGCAACTGGAGAGCCTGAGGCTAAAGGTGAGGCAATGGGCAAAGAAATAGCATATATCAAGATAACGGAGTTGCAGTTGGAGCAACCTAGCAGCAAAATTTTCAAAACCCAATGAAAGCCACATGTGAAATAAAACTTAGTTTATCTGGCATTTCCACAAGGCCAAAAGCCATATTCCAAAACCAGTCAAATCAGAGCTTTCTGTCCCCATTCTCTCGTCCCTCTTCACTTCAATGCAAATAATCCTTAAGAATTTCTAACAAGTTGGGAGAAGGGAATAAAAGAAACAACCTAAACTCTCTAGTGCATGAAATCAGGTTCTGATTCTCTTCAGATTACATTTAGTGGCCAAGATGAAAGAAGCTTAATTTTAATGAAGATGGATGTGTTATTCACACATTATAATTTCTGAATCAAAATTGTACCATGCATAGGACCATCTATTACTCTAGAGAGACTAGACAATCACAGGTCTGCATGCGTTTCGTCCAGCGAAAGGGAAAAACATTTTCCTCAGAGAAAAAAAATGTAAAGTGACAGTGAGAAATTAAAACTATATATTCATCTGTAAACTTTTATTCAAGTATAATAAACACAGTTGTACACAAACAATAAGGCATGGTTCAATACATTGTCACAAAGCCCCCATTCCTTTTAACCAACACAGATTTCAATACATTGCTAGAATCCTCAAAGCCCCCTTCATGCCACATTTGAAACAATCACCTCTACCATTGTAACCATTTACCTAACTTCTAACACCACAGATTAGTTTTGCCTATTTTTGGACTTTATATATAAATGGAATCTTTTGGGTAATCATAAACACTTTTGCACTCTTGTGTCCAACTTCATTCACTCAATATTATAATTAGAGATTATTTCATACTGTTGCATGTACAGAAGTTGTAGTTTTCTTCGTTCTCATTTCTATATAGTATTCTTCTGTATCAACAATTGGCAAACTCTGGCCCATGGGGCCAAATCTGGCTCACCACCTGTGTTTGTATGGTTTACAAAAATAAAATGGGTTTTACATTTTTAAAGAAGTAAATAAAAAACAGTACTATTTCAGGACATGTGAGAATTACATGAAATTCAAATTTTAGTGTCCATAAATAAAGTTTCTATTGGAATATACCCATACTTGTTCCTTTTGTATTGTCTATGGCTGTTTTGTGCTATAATGGTAGAGTTGAGGACTCATGACAGAGACTGTGCTGCCTAAAATATTTACTATCTGGCCCTTTATAGAAAAAGTTTGCCAACCCTCCTCTATGTGAATGAATAACATATTTATCTATTTGACTACTGAGAAGGATCAGGGTAGTTTCTATTTTGGGGACATTATAAATAATGCTGCTATGAACATTCTCATGCATTTCTTTTGTGAACATATGTGTGCATTTCTATTGCAGATATTATACTTAGGAGTGGAAATGTTGCACTTTAGGAAGACACTGTCAAACAGTATTCCAAAGAAATGTACAAATTTACACTCCATCTGGCAGTGTTTGGGAGGTCTGGTTGTTCCATACCCTTTCCAATACTTGCTATTCTGTCTTATCAATTTTAGCCATTTTGGAGAGTTCTTAGTAGTACATTTAGTTTTTATTTTTCCTCAAGGAGTCTCTCAAGTATTTGATTTTTTTCTGTGCTATTATCAGTAGCACCATTTTTAAATTTGTGTGTTCTGTTTATTGCTGGTACCTAGAAATATAATGTGTTTTTGTACATTGTCTTTGCATCCAGCAAACTTGCTAAATTCATTTAGTAATTCTAATAGCTTGTAATTTCTGTTGAATTTTTCCACCAGCACAGCCATGTCTTCTACAAATGATAGCTTTATTTATTATTTCCAATTCTCTTGCCTTTTCTTCCTCTTCCTTCTTCTTCCTCCTCCTCCTCTTTCTTCCTCTCTTTCTCTCTCTCTATTTCTTCCTCTTTCGCTTCCTCTCTCTCTCTCTCTCTCTGTTTGTTTTGGGCTTATTGCATCTGCCAGGATCTTTAGCATAATGCTAAATAGAGTTGATTCTAGCTGACAGGATCCTGTCTCACTTAAAATCTTAAGGAAAAGTCCTTTCTGTATTTAACCAATAAATATTTTTTCTTTAAAATTCTCACAGATACTACTTCTCAAATTAAGGAGGCTTTATTCTATTTGTAGTTTACTAGAAGGTTTTCTATGTGTTTTTTTTAAGTTATGAATGTGTTGAATTTCATCAAATGCTTTATGTATCTGGTAAGATAATAATTTCTTTCTACTTTTCTTCTTTAATGTGATGAAGTACATAAATTGAATTTTAAACAGTAAACCATCCTTACATTCCTATAATATACCCACCCACCTTGGTTACGATGTATTATCTTTCACATATTGCTGAATTTGATTTGCTAATTGACAAGAACTGTGAAGGGTCAGAGATTTTACCTTACTATACTTACTAAAGTAACATGTTAGCCTGCCACAGTTTCATGGATGATGATAAAGGACAGGAAACATTTAAGTCAGAGTTAATGAACAGTTTCTATTCACAGCAACAGTAATAGACAGAGTATCAGCATTCACATTTGTGCCCTGACATCTAATTACCACAGATAGTTCCAATCTGTTTCATATGCAGGTACCACCTGCGTATGAAAAAACTGCATTACAAAAGAGAAGCCTTAAGTTAGTGAACCCATATCTTTTACAATGGGCAGAAATTATATTGTGGTTTTCTCCGGAGAGAGACATGATCTTTGTCTTCTAAGTCTGTTTGCTATACAAACATTCTTGAAAATAGAGCCCAAATGAAAAGCCAATTAAAACTTAATGCATGAAATGTGCAGAAATGTAAGAAACCCATGGAAAATTATTTCCTAAGACTATTTGGTTCTTGTTTCTACAACTCCTTTGCTTTTGGTGTTTTCTTCTGTGAGTACACCACTCTGTTTAATCTGACTGATGGAGGCTGGGACCCAATCTGCTCTGTTTTATTTACTCTTTAATTAGGGACACTTCTAATATGACTTCATGTAGCAGAAAGAGGCCAACATCAAGTCTTCACCTCAGCCTTGCTCTCCAGAATCCCAGATCCAACCAAGTAAATAAATCTCATAAACCGGTAGTAAATAAATCTCATAAACCTTTTTGGCATGCGGACTAATTTCATGGAAGACAGTTTTTCCATGGGCTGAAGCATAGGGGATGGTTTCAGGATGATTCAAGTATATTTATTGCACACTTTATATTATTATTACATTTTAATATGTAATGAAATAATTATACAACTCACCATAATGTAAAATCAATGGGAGCCCTGAGCTTGTTTTCCGGCAACTAGATGGTCTCATCTGGGGGTGATGGGAGACAGTGACAGATCATCAGGCATTAGATTCTCATAAAAGGCATGCAACCTACATCCCTTGAATGTGCAGTTCACAATAGGATTTGGGCTTCTATGAGAATCTATTGCTGCCACTGATCTGACAGGGGGTAGAGTGCAGTTGGTAATATGAGCAATGGGGAGTGGCTGTAAATATAGATGAAGCTTTGCTTGCTCAATTGCTGCTCACCTCTTGCTGTGTATCTGTGGCCCAGAGCTTGAGGACCCTGTCATAAACCATCATGGTCTACCTTAGAAAGTTAGATGACTTTCGTCCCCAAGTACCTGAACTTAACTTTTCACTTGGCTAAAGACATTAATCGAGGTACAATAGAATATATTATATAGACCCTTCTTTGGTTTGCACAGAGGACGACTAGGGCAATTCTATCATCCATAAAAACCCTGGTTAGTGAGTTGAAGCTGACTTGAATGTTTTCCAGGGCTGACATGGCATTATTAATTACTTCAGATAAAGCCAGGGACAAATTTTATAAACATATTTTAATTGCATGATTTTCACCATAGAGATAACTGTCCACAATGGTACATATAATGAGTCACATACCCTTCCAAAAACGTCCACCCATTAGCTAAGACTAGCCTCATTTTAGAGAGATCTCCAAAGTCCCATGAGGGCTACATGAGCTACTGGTAATGTGTCCTCAAATATTTTGGAGAATGAGACAAATTAATATCTGACTTCTAAATAAGAAGTATGGGTCTAGGAAAGCAGATCATGCCTCTGGAGATCAAGTTGTGTCTGTTTTTTCAGTTTTTGTTTATTTGTTTAAGGAGGGTCTTAAACCCAGGCTGGAGTGCAGTAGCATAATTACAGCTCACTGCAACCTTGATCTCCCAGGCTTCAGAAATCCTCCGGTCTTGGCCTCCTAAGTAGCTGCAACTACAGGCACATATCACCATGCCAGGCTAGTTTTTTGTTTTTTGCAGAGACGAGGTCTCATTGTGTCAAGCAATCCTCCTTCCTCAGCCTCCTTTAATCATGTGGAAAGATGAGATTAAAGGCATAAGCCACCATGTCTGGCCAATCAACTTTTGTTTACAATTATTGGGGCAACCTAAGTGGGACCTATTACGTTACAGAAAACAGTTGACAGTATCTTCTACATGGCCTCCCATCCAGCCGGTAGATCTTAGGATTTCAACTTCAGTTTGAATAATTGAGCCTGGTCCTTGTTTTTTGAGGACTGCCAGGGAAGTTGATCTATCCTAACTTATTTGTCCACTGTGCCAGTTAGGTGGGTTTGTCTGTCCCACAAGATGACTGAGCAATTATGACAATAGGGTTGGGGAAAATATCTTATTGTGTTGACAGATGTTATGCATAAAAGATACGAATGCTGGATTATCTCCTGTAGTTTCTGATAGACTTCCCAATAAAATTAAGGATAATGGTGACACGTTGTGGTTAGAGCTATCTGGCAGGGGGTGACATACTCAGCTACCAGTTAAATTTAAATTGCTTGCAAAATTTAGGAGAGCCACAGCAGGGCATTTTTCTTCCCAATAAAAGCTACAATAATGTCTCTGAAACACAGAAGATCATTAATGTCCCTCCTTCTTTTATTCCTCTGAGTAACTAAGGCATTCCTGCTCCAGATACCAGAATTGGTGTTCTTCTGCCATTGTCACAAAATTGCTGTGCTACATTCCAGTAGTCATAAATTCATCTTTTTTCTAATCATTCCTTAATTGCATACACTATGCACACTTCTGATTTTTTTCTATGCTATTGTCAATGGCATCAAAAGGGTCTGGTGCAAGAGGGACAATGGTATTTTTATAAACATAGAGAAACAGTATCTGCATTTTCCAAACCCGTCCTTTGTGAAAGAGTGAGATACTCAAGAGGACTTGCATCCCCATGAAAATGCCACCATCATTCTTCAAAGAATTAGAAAAAATTCTAAAATTCATATGAAACCAAAAAAGAGTCCACATAACCAAAGCAAGACTAAGCAAAAAGAACAAATCTGGAGGCATCACACTACCTGATTTCAAACTATACTATAAGTACATACAGTAATCACCAAAACAGCATGATACTGATATCTGTCTTCTAAGGCTACTTGTTACACGAGCATCCTTAGAAAAATATTGAACAAAATCGCCCAGTTAGTACCTCATTCATATATCACGTGGAAAGATGAGAGATCCACAGATAATTGTTTCCCAACACTAATATTTCATTAGGACTTTGGCTTATGAGAGAGGTTTGTCACAGTCAAATAAAATATAGAAATGAATCTCTAAATTTGAAATGTTTTGTTTGGGAAGCAGGAATTGTAGTTCCAGGGCATACATACAAGACCATATGGTCTTCAACATGTCCAAAAAACAAAGAGGAGGTTGGAAGTTTTATAAAAAGGAGAAAAGTTATGGTTTTTGTTTGTTTGTTTGAAAAACAGCTCACTGCCACTAGTAAAGTTTTGGAGAGCTGGCAAGCTCTGATGAGTGACTGAGGTGGGTAAAACTTGTCTTAGTGTCACAGGAGGTTGTTTCAGTAAACATTAGATAAAATTGGTGTCAGGTTACAACAGGCAGTTTCAGCAGGCTTGCCAAGAATTACATTCTTGGAGCAATGTTATGTTCCCTGAGTTTTTTTTCCACCTGTTCTCTCAACTTTGTTTTAGTTGACTATGTCAAGAATGACTCAATTTGTGTGATCAACTTTCACCAGTTGTTCGGTAGTTTTTCTTTCTTGTAAAATCTCTGGCAGATTTTGGCATCAAAGTTTCTCTAGTTTCATAAAATGAGTTGGGAAATGTTCTCTCTGTGTTTTCTGGAAGAATTTAGGGAAATATTTAGGATGATATTTCTTTCTTAAATGTTTCAGTAAGTTTACCTATGAAACTTTGGTAGGAGGCTGCCACTGAAACGATGGGCTTCAAAACATACTGCTGTGGCTGCAAGACAGACATCAAGAAGCTATTGCTGCCACAAAGTCCTTTCAACACATAAAAAGTCAATGACTAGGAGCTGGGATGCTGCCCAGTACTCAACATCTCCATTACCAGGCAGCCCAACAGGGCAATAGGAAGATGACCCTTGCTTCATTCCCATCTTCCGAAATTCCACTCAAGAGCATTGAATTGATAAAGTAAATTTTGGATCCAGCACCCTAGATGCAAGGAAATCCTGGAAATGTTGGACAGTCGTTAGCTTACTAGTGTCTTTAGTACAGAAAAGCACACTATAGAAAGTTGAAGTGGATAGCATGCCCAAGTTTACCATATTCTGTAAAAGGCAAATAATTCAGTTAGAACTTAAAAGTAGTAGATTTAATCAAGCCTACTCTGCTTCCTGAGAAAATATTTTCAAAAATATTTTCATAAGGGTATTAATGGGTCTTTAGCAACATAAAAAGAATTTGACTAAAGCAAATAGTGGTATAGATCAAGAACCTTAAAACAGTCATATTCTTTATATTATTAATTACATTATTAAAACTCTGAAATAAATAATCATAAAAAGCTATTTATATAGAAATGTGTTTCTAATTGCATTATTTTTAATAGTAAAAAATAAACATCCAATGATCTTAAATTAGAAAAGTGGCCAAGTAACTTGAAAGACAAGCATGTGATAATATTATACAAATATTAAAGTGATGTTTAGTATATAATTTTGAATAAAAAGTAAAGCCACAAAATTTTATGCACAGCATGATTTTAACTAAGATCATAAAACAAAAAATTGGAAGGAAATAAGCTGAAATACTAGGCAATAGATTATTAGTATTTTTTAACATTTTTCTGCTCTTTTCATACTATTTATTACTTCCTAGGTTTACTACAAAAAAACATGCATTACTTTGGAATTAAAAATAAAATAAAAAGGGATTTTATTCTCTGATGGGACAGTTTGGTAGTTGGAAGAAAAATGATTTTTAAATTGTTGAGGTTATGTGAATTAAAGGCAATTGGAAAAATTCAGGACTTGTTCCTACTCTGTGCACATCACTAAAGGGATATTATTGCTGACAGTTTAACAGTCAGTTTCAGAAAAATGCAAGAGAACTATAGAATGCACCATATCTTGTTCAGTTGATCTTGATTTTCTAGGAGTATTGTTTAACATTCTTACTTTTGAAATATGTAAATAGCAAACTAGCTAGTTTCTCTTGTTGAAAATAACATCAAAGTTTCTTAAATTTCATTTGTACCATTTTATTTTTCATTATACTTTTTATTTTGAGAAAATTAGATCCATATACAGTGTAAGAAATAATACACAAAAAATGATATTACCCTTTACCTAGTTTTTTCCAAATTGACATCTTATAAAATTATAGTCACAGATCACAAACAGGATACTGACATTGGTACAGTCAAGAGGAAACAATATTCCCTCCTCTTCTAGTTTTATCACAAGTATGCCTCATGTTACCCTTTAATAGCCATACCCAATTCCCTTCCACTCTATCCCATTTAACACCTAGCAACCATGAACCCATTGTCTATTTCTACTTTTTTAAATCTTTTTCATAAGTTATTGGGGTACAGATGGTATTTGGTTACATAAGTTCTTTAGTGGTGATTTGTGAAATTTTATTGCACCTATCACCTAACCAGTATACACTGCATCATATTTATAGTATTTTATCTCTTGCTCCCCTCACAGTCTTCTCTCCAAGTCTCCACAGTCAATTATATCATTCTTATGCCTTTATATCCTCACAGCTTAGCTCCCACATATCAGTGAGAACATATGATGCTTGGTTTTCTATTCCTGAGTTACTTCACTTAGAATGATAGTCTCCAATCTCATCCAAGTTGCTGCAAATGCTGTTAATTTGTTCCTTTTTATGTCAGAGTAGTAGTCAATTATGTATCTCTATATATACATATACCATATATATATATATACACACACATACATACATACACCGTATATATATATATATATATACATACACCATATATAAACACACATATATATATGTGTGTGTGTGTGTATATATGTATATATGTGATACATATATATATATATGTATCACAGTTCCTTTAGCCACCCTCTGATTGATGGGCATTTGGGTTGGTTCCATGATTTTGCAACTGTGAATTGTGCTGCTATAAACATGCATGTTCAAGTATCTTTTTTGTATAATGACTTATTTTTCTCTGGGTAGATACCCAGTAGTGGGATTGCTGGATCAAATGGTAGTTCTACTTTTATTTCTTTAAGGAATCTCCACACTGTTTTCCATGTAAGCTGTTACTATTTTCTTCAAAATTGTTTTAGCTATTCTATGCACTGTGCCTTTCTGTATAAATTTTACAATAATCTTGTCTGTAGCTATGAAAATACTACCTGGATTTTGATAGAAATTATGTTAATTCTTTATATAAATTGAGAAAAAAAGTCATCTTTACTCTACTGAGTAAAGTCTTTTATTCCATGAACATGGTATGCCTTCTCAATTACTTAATCTTCTTTAGTATCTTTCATCAGTATTGTGTAGTTTCCATCACATAAGTCCTAAACATATTTTGTTAGATTTACTCTTAAGTATTATAATATTTAAGTACTTGTAAATGGTACTGTATTATTACTTTCATTGTTCACATGTTCATTGCCAGTATATAGCAATGCAATTGACTTTTGTTTATTGTATGTTATACCACATTATTGACTTTATTAGTTCTAGGAATTTTTGTAGATTCTTTTTAATTGTTTACATTATAGTGTCTTAGACAATATACAATCATATTGTCTTCAAATAGGAGATTTTATTTCTTCTTTTCTAATCAATATCCCTTTTATTTCTTTATATTGCTGAATGCTCTGGCTAAAATTTCTAGTACTGTTGAAGATGAGTGGTGAGACTGGACATTCTTATTTTTTTCCTATATCTTACAGGGAAAACATTCACTTTTTTACCATTAAATGTAAACTTATGTGCAGATTTTTAATAGAGCTCTTTAACAAGTTGAATGCATTCCCCCCTCTATTCCTGTTTCCTGAGTTTTTATCATAACTGATTATTGAATTTTGTCTAGTAACTTTTTAGCATTAACTGATATCATGTGATTTCTCTTTTTTAGCCTGTTAGTGTGATAGATCACATTGATTAATTTTCAAAATTTTCAAATATTGAAACATACTTGCATTCTTGGATTTAACTTAACTTGATTGTGGTATATAATTCCTTTCATATACTGCTGAATTCTATTTGCTAACTTTTTTTAAAGGATTTTTTGTATTTTTACTTAGGAGACTAATTGGTCTGTAGTTTCCTTTTTCTGTACTATCTTCATCTGCTTTTGATATCAGGGTAATACTAGCTTCATAATTTAGCTTCATAAAATGATTTTTAAAATGTTACCTTCTCTTCTTTTGTGAAAAAATTGTGTAAAGTTAGTACTATTTATTAAACATTTGATAAAAATTTCCCCTGTAACCATCTGGGCTTGGAGGTTTCTTTATGGGGATCTTTTAAATCATCAATCCAATTTTCCTATTAGTTACAGCATTGTCCAAATTATCTACTTTATATTGGATAAGTAGTAGTTACTTGTGTTTTTTAGGTACTTGGCCCATTTTTACCTAAGTTGTCAAATTCATGTATGTAGAGTTGTTCATAGTGCAGTCAAGCCTCTGTACCCATGGGTTCTGCATCTCTGGATTCAACCAACTGCAGATTGGAAATATTTGAAATTAAAAAAAAATGCATCTGTACTGTACACGTATAATCTTTTTTCATTATTCCCTAAATAATGCAGCATAACAACTATACATAGAGTTTATATTGTATTTGGTAATATGAGTAATCTAGAGATGTTTTAAAGTATATGAGAGGAGGTACATAGGTTATTTGCAAACACCGTGCCATTTTATATCAGGGATTTGAACATCCACTGATATTGGTGTCCATGGGAGATCCTAGAACTAATTCCCAGCAGATACTGAAAAACATTCAGTAATAATAAAATAAAATTCCTTTATTATCCTGATATTCCATATTCTATTCTTGAATTGGTAAATTGTGTCATTTTTTTCTGCTTTTTGTCCTTCACCTCTCTTACTGCTTCCACTTCCTGTGTGCATCTCTAAAAGGCCATTGTTTTGGAAAATGTAATAATCTCTTTCAGGGGAAAGCAGGAAAACTACAGAATGTACAATATCTCATTGAGCACATCTGCTTAATATTCCAGCAGTCTAGTTTAATATTCTTACTGAGGGAATGTGTTCTCTTTCCGGGTCCACAAAGGGGCATAGTTTTAAGGGCAAGAACTTCCTAGCACCATGCCCCCTCCCATCTCTCTCCATCCGGGAGATTTAATGGGCTATGTTTGAATTTCGCGGGTGTGGGAAGAAACTAAGAGTCAATCACTCCAGCAGAAGTTCTAAGGAACTCCTTTCAATGGCCTGGGGTCTTAGAGAAGGTATGGGTTCCTCCCAGGTTAAAAGTCCCCTCTTCCACACCCCTTCTGACTCCGTGTTTGGATTCCCTTCCACGAATACTCCCTTCGTGGAAGCCATCTTTCTCTCTCCTGGATTTTCCCTCTGGAGTCCTCTTCCACAAACACTCCCATTCGTGGAAGCCTGTCTTCCTCTCCTGAACAGCATCTCTCTCTATTCCCTTCCACTCAGTGTAGAAGCTGCTTTCCTCTCCTGGATTCCATCTTTCTGGATTCTCTAACTCAGTGTGAGAGTTGGCTGTTTCTTTCTCTCTCCTTCTCCTGTTCTCTCTCTCTGTCTATAAATAAATCACTTTCTACAAACACTTTTGAGTCCAGCATTTACTGCACACTGCGCCTTGGTCCCTGCTCTCATTCTTGAGAGGGCAGGAGACCAAGAACCTGGAGAAACGTTCTCTCAGGGGAGCTGAGGGCACCCTAAACCCCAATATTACATTATCTTGGAAATATTTAAACAACAGGAACTGGGCATTTGCTCTTGTTATACACAAGAAATAACTTATCAAAATGCCCCAGGTTTTCTATTCTAACTGCCTAATTCAATTTTCTTCAGTCTCAGTTGGACATTTAGGGAATCCTAGAGAAAGGGACACAGAATACATAATGGAATTTTTGCTGGACTTTTGTCCTGACTTTTATTGTGTATACATACTGCCTCAACTTAATCCTAAATTATTTGAGAGGTCTATGTAACCTTTCTCAGAAACTAATTTAAGAGCTTTACAGGGTAACTGAGTTATCCCAGTCCTTTGAACAATTCCTTTACTCTCTTCCTATAAACTGATATTGGCTTTGTTACCCAGAATACTCTGTGTTTTAACTCTACTGGATTTCCCAGAAGCTTGGCACTGTTTTCCACAGGAATACATCATGGATAGGAAACTCCTCTTTGAAAATAAAGATGACAGATTTTTAAGGATGACAGAGTAACTACGTTTGGATGGGGGAAAAAAAAAACCAACAGATTAGGAAACAAGAAAACTAACTATAGACAATCATCTATAATTTGGATTTTAAGCAAATCAGTAGTAAGTCTCAGTTTATTGTTTCCTGGCTGCACATATTTATTCTCAGTCCTCATCCTTGGGGAGAGGAATTACCAAAAGAAAACTAATAAACATCAAGTAACATAGAAATACACTGAAGAAAATATATGCCATTAATTAACCTAGTTATTCCTAGTAGTTAGTTGCTGTATATTTCTTCAACATTTGTACGTAGCTAAGACCAGCCAAAAATATGTTTATGAAATGTTTGCTATATAAAACTATAATATTTTAGAAATTGTGCCAAATTCTCTCATTCAGAAGATAAGAAAACTAAGTTTTGGAGGCATTTTATCAACTCAGTGATGGAGTTAGGACAAGAAAATATATGTCTTCTAACTTTTCTAGTCCACTTTCTACTTTAGCAGCATTTTTCTTTAATTTAGCAATCAGCTTTTATATTACTGACAGCAATAATTTTTTTCCTATACTTATGTGTGACATATATTCCTTTTGGTATTTTTTTTTACAGCAATACTTACTGGAACATTTTACATAAGGGTATCAAATTAATATAATTTTTAAAATGAATATGAACGAATCAAGTAGACTGGATTAAGTCTCAATCACTTATGAGTAAAGAGTTTACTGTTAAATAATAAGATCATATTCTTTCTGCATGGCTAACTACGCAGGTTCCATGTGAAATTAGTAGAAGTTTCTCTCCTTTCACTCCTTGAAACAGGAAATGCAATTTGACTTTTTTAATTTCGATAGTTGGATCACCAGAGTATGTGTCTTTAGAGGTATCATTAGATGAGGAACAAACATGTGTACAATCTGAGACTTGAGAAAGATTTTAGAAGTTGTCTAATTTGGCTATTCATGGTAGTAATACTCACTCAGTTTAATTAAGGAATGGCATTTTTTGCCATACATCAATAAACATCAAGCTGATCACTTATGGTCTTAGTAGAAGAGCCAGCAGAAGTTGGGTATATGTGAAGTCAGGTTGGAGACAAATCAAAGCAGATGGCAGATTTAAGAGACAATCTCAGGCTAAGGCAGTACTAGAATCAGATGTAGACAAAACCAGGAGGTGACAAAGAAAAAGATTAGGTATAGCAATTATGGGTTCTTGGTCACTGGGCAAGAAATACTTAGAGTTGTGTCAATGCCCTCCAGTCAAAGACCGCCAGGAACAGACTAGTTAACAAGTTGAGGGTATTCCTTTTTACAGCAAGGGAGAATGTACATCACGGGGAAGAGTGGAGCAACTCAGTAAGAAAGTATTCAGAAAAAACTCATTGTAGGATTTGGTCTTTGGTTGGGTCATTTTGTGAATGAGACAAGGTAGTAGGGATTCACTCTTGATTGGATTTTCTCAGAAAGAAAGAACAATTTTACAATTGCATATCTCAGTATCAAGTAATAAAAGAATAGTGTCTATACTTAAGTCTCTTGTTTTCTGATCTATTTTTTTTTCCACCCAGATGTACATAGTCTGCTATCCCTAAAATCCGTGTTTTTTAAGTAGAGTTTTCTTCCCATGACTGCTTTGTTGGGTGTTCACTCTGTATGCTCTTAATTTGTAGTTCCTTGTTATGAGTTCACACAAACACATATCCCTCACTACTACCTGTTTGCCTGCTTCTAACTGCTTTATCTTGCTCTTCTCAAATGTTTTGGATCAAATTGAGTTTTCCTTGGTTAAATTTCAAAATCAACCAAGATCCCTGGTAAGGGTACAGGTTTCAAAGATGCTCACTGATTATTATGATTCATTAGCTTTGAGGGAGAAGTTGGTAGTCTGTATTTTCATTAAATAGTAAGACACCATATAAGCAAGCTTCTTAAATCTATCAACCTTTGTTCATATTAAAAGTAAATAGCCAGGCGCAGTGGCTCACATCTATAATCCCAGCACTTTGGGAGGCTGAGGCCGGTGGAGTACTTGAGGTCAGGAGTTCAAGACCAGCCTGGCAAAATCCCGACTCTACTAAAAATACAAAAGATTAGCCAAGAGTGGTGGTGCACATCCGTAATACCAGTTACTCAGGTGGCTGAGGTGGGAGAATCACGTGAACCCAAGAGGTGGAGGTTGCAGTGAGCCGAGATCACACCATGGCACTCCAGCCTGAGTGACAGAGTGAGACTCCATCTCAATCAATCAATCAATGTAAACAGAACCCAAGTGAAGACATTGTATTATCCTTTGAGAAAATGTTTTAACTTTAAAAATTATCCTTTGAGAAAATGTTGCATTTGCCTTTGGAAATTATATTTAATGTAGACAATGACAAAGAATAACATAATAGACATCTGAATATTTGCCGTCCAGCATTTTAAAAGGTTAAAATTTGTCACGTTTCAGAAATTTTTAAGTAAAATAAATACTACCAGTAAATATTATTTTTATTTATTTACACTTGTATTTAGTTCTTATCAATCTTGTTCCCCTGTTTTATTCATATGAAAGTACATATTTGTATGCAATTTATTTCCTTAACTACCATAATTTTAGACACCGATTTGATCTATCTAGATCTAGTTCATTTATTTATCACTGCTACATAGTATATACCTGTATAAATAATTTCACCATTTAATTTCCTATTTCCCCACTGTTGGATATCTGCTTGTTTTTAATATTTTCTTCATATATTCAATGCTGCCTTGTCCATCCGAATACCGGCCTCCTTGTGCATATACACAGGGTCTTTAGGGTTTATAACAAGGAGTATTCTAGTATGTTCATTTTCAACTGTTTAGAAATTGCCAACATGCTTTCCAAAATACAACATATATATATTATATATATATATATGTGTGTGTTACATATACAAAATACTGCTCCCATTTTATCAGTACAAACTGTCCATTGGCCTAGAGGTGCTGTTTTCTGATTTTTTTTTGCATATACATACATATATATATGTATATACTATATATATACACACACACATATAAAATCAGCAGTTTGTCAGAGTTAGCTTCCTCCCTAAACTTACTCACACCAATAAAATACAGTGTGAAATATTTATACTTACACTATAAAATACAGCATAGAACAGACTTTCAATTTAAGAGGTATGAAATAGTAACTTAGTGTTTTGGTTTGCATTTCTTTAATTATTGGTGAGGATGAGCATGTTCTCAAATGCTCTGTAGTTACTTGGATTCTTATTCAGTGAATCGGCCTTTCTGACTCTTTGCCCAATTTTCATTGGTTTTGTTGCCTTTTCCTGTTGATTACCTGGTGATTAGAATTTTTTCATAAATTTGGGATACTACCGCCCCCCACCCCCCATACACAGTGCAGGCAATGCACTTTGCTATTATAAATTTTTACTACAAATTTCTAGTTTTCAGGTATATTCCTGATGATTGATAGGGTCTGAAAAGTTAATGCAGGTAAGTGTTCCTACAATTAGTTCTTTTCACTGTTTGTTAGGAAACAGATATCATAAAGCTTGAGATGATTTAAAGCCTAAGGCAGAGTTTCTATTCTTTTGTTATATAAATAATGAAACAAAAAAAAATAAACAAAAAACTAAAGCAACACACTTACAGTTGATCAGCTTTAATTTGTTTTTGCTGAAACAGTAGCCTTGGAAGTTGTTGTACTAGTACCCTTCACATCTTTTCCTAAATTAAATAATTTGTGAAATTATTTTAGAGAGATTTCAAGTTATGCTCAGCCTCTTTTCTAAAACAAATGTATTTCTCTGTCAATGAAAATTGGAAAGAATTAAAGGGCACATTAGCATACAAAATGTAATTTTAAAAAAATACTGCTGAAAAGTCAGACTTTCATGTTGCTAATTCTGGTAGTAAAAACAACTCTATAGATGTAGCATTACTACGTATGTGTTGCTAGCAGACTAAAGGTTAAACAAATTTAAACTGTTGGACTGAAACTAGTCCCCCAAGCTACTTTCAGTTCGATTTCTCTGGTGAATCAAAAGAAGACAAAAATGCTTGGCAGCTCCTTTGTTTTTTTTTATTGTGTAGAGGTAGCTTTGCATTTTTTGTAGATACTGATTTCCAAATACTTTGGTTTTTTTTTTTTTTTTTGCTCACCTTCAGCATCTTAAAAATGTCAAAGCCTGCTCATTTTATAAGATCGCTATTATATGAGATAGGAAGACACTCAGAATTTTAAAAGGAGGATTTTTATAAAATTGTGTTCCTAGAATTCTAGATACTGCTTTTAAATTCTCAAATAGAAACACTTGTTTTTAGAACTGTGTGTTCTTTTTCTCCTGAGCACATTTCTATCTTATCCTTTTTCTTATAAAATAGGCACAAAATACTCCTCCCATTTTATCAGTACAAACTGTCCATTGGCCTAACTAATTAGAGGTGCTGTTTTCTGAATTTCTTATTTGTCCCACATGCCTCATAGAAAATGTCAGTCAGCAGATTAAGAGGAGGAAGTATGGGCACCAAAACCGGATTGTTTTAAAACCTAGTAGGAGATGGGTCATCCTGAAACAATATTAAAAAGGAGAAAATGTTGGTCTCCAGCAAGGTAATTTCTCTTATCTTGATTCTTTCTTCTTTTAAGCATCCCCTTTACCACTTCCCCCACATATGTACTTCTCCTCGCCACATACAAATATCACACACACAAACACATGCACACACACACACTCTCACATACACAATGTCCTTGTGACCTCGCCAGTCATTTCATCTCTTCTGTGCTGTATTAACCACTAACAGAGTAATACATTAAGCCCATCCCAAGTGAAATGTTAGGTAATAGTATCATATCCCTTCCTGAAATATTTATATTGTAACAGAGATGCTAAAAAAACACGTTGCCTTGCTTGTTTTTTCAGTCCAGAATCCATCTGGTACTATGTTCAGACTAAACGGTGATCTGATCCCCCGGACACAAAAACTAAAATCTTTCCAGATCCATCCCTGTGCTTTATGCTACTACCCATTACCAGGGCTTTGGCCCTCCCAGATTGTCTGGGGCAGGAATGCTGTCCTTAACTCTTAGTCTCCAGAACTGGCCATTGATATCTGCTGCCAAACCTCACTGACATGACTTGCTTGCCGTCCAATACCTACCACTGACCAAATCCCCTCACACTAAAATCTGTCCACCTACTGGGCCAAACTGTTTCTGCAGTAGCCAGATAGTGAGTATTTGAGGGTTTGTGAGCCATACAGACTCTGTTGCAACTACTCAACTTTGCCATTGTAGCACAAAAGCAACCATATACAATATGTAAATGAGTGGGAATAACTGTGCTTCAATAAAACTTTATTTACAAAAACAGACTATGGTCCTAATATAACCTACAAGCTATAATTTACAAGCCTGTTCCCCCCAGACACTTGGCCACACAGCAGGCAATTGGCTTTGCTCATTCATTCATCTATTTATTCACTCATTTATTCACTAAATGCATATTGTGAACATGCTATATGTCAACTGCCTAATGCTTACTACATATTGATACAAAGATGACTAATACAGGATATTTCCCCTGTATTAGCTCAGAGTTCCAACAGTAAGTTAAGTTTGTAAATAATAATAATAATAATAATTTGATAAGGTAAGTGTGTGTCATTTTGGATTTGCTGTTGTTACAATTACAGTAAACCTTTCTCAAAGTGGCTTAAGCGAAAGATACCTGCTATCTGCTGCCAGACCTCACTGTTATGAGTTGCTTGCTGCTCAACACCTGTGGCTGACAAATCCCCCCACACTATAGTCTGTCCACCTGCTGGGATGATTGGCCACTAGTTTGGATGGCCTAAATTGTCTTATTCAAGGATACTGTATAATTGGTATAATTCCTGGCCATGCAAAGACCTGTGTGTCTATGCCATCTCCACAGTGTCAATGGGAGGAACAAGTTGCCAATGTGCAATTTGAGAAATCTATAAAGGAATTTAATTTAGCAGAGGAAAAGTTAATCTGAGTAAACAAAAATTCACATCATAGATGCAACTCCCATGTCATGTGTACATAAGCCTAATCCTAATGGTACAAATAATACTAACAACAGCAGTACAACTATAACAATAGTAAGTAACATTTACTAAATTACTAAATGCTTACTATGTGCCAGGTACAGTTCTAAGCATATTATCTGCTTTAATAATCACTATAGGATTAAATGATAAACTTGGTTTTACCCCCCATTTAATAGATGAAGATCCAGGAGTATAGAGAGAGCTTAAATAACTTGCTCATCTAGAATGAGGCACAATTCGGATTTGAACCCAGACAGTCCAGAGTTTACCTTTATGCTAGGATTCTGGACTCTGATATATTGCAGAGTTCTGTTTCCAGTCTGCTGTGAAACTATGGCCTTGGCGCTTTAATATTATCTTCATTTTAAGAGATTCAGAATTGCCAGCTGTAGGGCAGGAAGTAAATTTCCTTTTGTTGTTCAAAGATCGGGGCTGTAGCTAGTTGTCCTAAATTCAACCATAACATTTTAGTAGACTGTGTTACATCATCATATCAGGATATTTAAATTCTCCCCGTGTCTTTCTGGGCATTTGCTAAATGAGAATAACTATTTATCTACCTTAGGATTTCTACTGAAATCTTTGTGAAATATAATCATTTCATTAAAAACTTTCCATAGAGAGTTTACAACAACATGAAATATCTACACTTATAAACTAAGTTCTTGGCAAAGGAGTTTAGTAATTCCAAAGTAGCCAAAATACAAACTAGGATTTCCAACCCTTGTTTTTCCTCTATCCATTTATGTGGATTGTCTTTTTTTTAAAGATCTAGTGATTACTGAGTTTTAACCAAGTGATACAATATAAAGTGTCATATTATAAACTTTTCTTTGGAAGATAAGTAGTCCTTTAAATTTATAGTTGAAAATTTGTAGCCTGGCTTTAAAAAGAGTGTGTGTGCACATGTACGTACACAAATATGTGATGTCTTCTGTAGTTTAGATATATGAGAGATTTTATTCTCAAATTAAAATAACAGCTTAGCAGGACTGAAATATCCTTAATTTCCCTCTTTGGATCATAAAACAAGACTACTGAGTAATAATTCTAACAAAGCACACTTGGAAATTATTGCTAATAAATGAACCCATGTTTTTAATATTACTTTGCTAAAACATGCATCTCTTTTCACTTTAAATTTAAGTACTAGAATTGCTTGATTTTATTTTACAGATATCTTGCTGTTTTCAATAGAGCATCTATATGAACATTAAGTAACCATAGAACAAAAGCGTATCCCCCCATTTGTTCTCAAATGCATGTAATTTCAGAAGATTCATAGGATATTAAAGAGTTAGTGGTAGTATTGGCAAATGATGGTGGAGTTGTTTCAGTTTTAGGAATGAATTACTTTTTATGCTTATTACTTTCCTGTGTTCATAATAAAATAAACGCTTTTTAAATTGTGAAAGAGTGCAAAACATAGAAAATTATTTTAAAAAAAGGTAATCATTTCCATAAATGATAGAAAGATAAATTAATGCCCTTTTCCAGTTTCTGATAGTGTATATTATTAATACCTCTTCTTCCCTCCATAGATGCAGATTGAGAATTACACTATCTCATGTTATATTCAAAAATATATGTCAATGTAAAATGACTCCAATAAATTTTTTACACATAATACTAGGTAATGTCTCTTTAGTTTTTAATTGTATCAGGCACTATACAGGGACTAGCAATAATTATCTCCTGTAAACTTAACATCAGCAGGAAGTTACGGTTATTACTTCTGTTTTATGGACTTGGAATCTGAGACACCAGGCAGTGCAAGTTACTTTCTCAGTTAGTGGTGGAGCTGGGCTGAGAACCACACAGTTAAACTCTAGAGACCATACTACTTAACTACTCACTATTTTGTACCGTCCTTCTCTTTCCTCACCTGTCTTAAGGATTTCTGTTGAAAAATTGGTTGAAATACTCCTGTTTCTGGAGAGTGTTTACAATTTGGCTGTGAGGTTTATGCGGCTACTTTGTTGCTCTGCAGCTGCGATCACTCTCATTAAATAGTAATATCTATTAAGCATGAATCTTTCCCCTGTTTTTTTCTAGTATAGTACTTGTTCCTTTCCTCCACAGAGTTGTCTCTGACCAATTCAAGATTATAGCAGCACAATACCTCTTTGAAGTTCATATTTTATATTAATAGAAACACTTGGAACTCAATCTTCGTTCATTATTGTTGTACTGGAGAGGTCCCTGCCATGTGAATCAAATCCTGAACACAGCTGATTTAATTAGAGGTGGTCAGATTATAGGCAAAATCATAGGTCATGAGCAATCCTGGCTAAAAAGCTTTGCCTGAAGAGGGAAAAGGGAAACTAAGCATACCAAATAGATTTAATTTCATGCATTTAAATTAGAGGCACAAACACATTTAGTTTGAGAAGTGGGAGGGCTACTGAATTAGCACCATATAAGGCTTTTTTATCCAGTATTTTCAAATTTACTAGTTCTAAAATAATTTTGCAAAACTTTGTATCCTATAATGCATTTTCAATTGTAACCTATAATTTTTATCATAAATTTAAACACTTGCAAGGAATATATTTTCTAACATTAGTACATATTGAAATTTGAAAATTACAATGATCTCTTAAGTGAAGTAGAATTCTTAGACCTAAGCAAGAGGAACTCCATATACTATGAAGGAATACCATATAAATTCATTTAAAAATTGCCTAGGTGTAATCCCAGCACTTTGGGAGGCCGAGGCGGGCAGATCACGAGGTCAAGAGATCGAGACCGTCCTGGTCAACATGGTGAAACCCCGTCTCTACTAAAAATACAAAAAAATTAGCTGGGCGTGGTGGGCGCGCCTGTAGTCCCAGCTACTCGGGAGGCTGAGGCAGGAGAATGCTTGAACCCGGGCAGCGGAGGTTGCAGTGAGCCAAGGTCGCGCCACTGCACTCCAGCCTGGCGCCTGGTACTGAGTGAGACTCTGTCTCAAAAAAAAAAAAAAAAAAAAAAAAAAAAAAAATTGCCTAGGACCCTCTATTACCAGGAGCCTAGCATTTAACACTCATGCAGAAAGACCTGTAACTCTAAACATCTGTTCTCAATACTAACACCATTCAAGAGCAGGGAATCACTTTTGCACATGTCCTGCCCTAGTCCTCCACACTAAAGTGAAGTGCATTTAAATGTTAGAAAAGCCTGGAAGATGTACTGCCACCGAGGTCTGAGTCAAATGCTGCTTTGGAGGGGAGGGTATGTTTATTTGAAATGCTTAAGATACAGACAAATAGATTAACTTATCAAATCCCTATACCAGATGGCATGAATGCAAAGTTCTTAAAATAACAAAGTAACTTTTCCTACCAGGTCAAATATCCATTTTCTTCACTCTCTAATTTCTGATAAAAACTATATTTGCCAAGAGTTATACACAGTAGCTGAGGATTATTTATCAATAATAAATAATTCCTATTACCTTTATATTTATATATATGAATATTTAGACCTCGTTTGCACTCACAACTGGATGGAAATTTAATAAAATTGCAAATACTTTTCTTTGTATGAATATATTTAATGTTAAATTCAGGGTTCAAAAATTAAGTAATTCTGATTTAAAAGTAACTTTTTTCAAAAACATTAAAAATTCTTAGTGTTTTGCATTTACTATAATTATTTATGAATATATCTTTCATTTTGTGCACTTTGATTATAACTTACTTTTAATTTTTTAGATTATTACTGTCATTAAAACACAAATTATGTGAAAATGTTATGACAAATAATTATTTAGTTATCCACTAAATAGAATAAAAATAACATTTATGAAAGAACATATAATCACTTGTATATTACATATGTCATTACGGTTTTTTTTTTTTTTTGAGACCGAGTCTGGCTCTGTCACCAGGCGCCAGGCTGGAGTGCAGTGGCACGATCTCAGCTTACTGCAACCTCCACCTCCCAGGTTCAAGCAATTCTCTTGCTTCAGCCTCCTGAGTAGCTGGGACTACAGGCATGCACCACTATGCTCAGCTAATTTTTGTATTTCTTAGTAGAGACAGGGTTTCACTGTGTTGGCCAGGATGGTCTTGATCTCTTGACCTTGTGATCCACCAGCCTCGGCCTCCCAAAGTGCTGGGATTACAGACGTGAGCCACCGCGCCCGGCCGTCATTACTTTTTAAATGCATCCAAACGCAGCTAGTTCACCAAGAGAATACCCAAATGAACATAATAATAAATAAATTCACTACTCACAAACACCATGCCAGTTTTGGGACACATAAAAACCAAAACTTTACACATTTGTAATTCTGTGACTTTGAGAGAACATTTTTCAAGGTAAAATAGAGCATTTTTTCCTAAGAATTTTTCAGCTTGACTTTTAACTCCTAAATATCTAAGTCTATAGCAGGCAGGTCTCATTTCTGCTGAGGGCCCAGGCCCACCAGCATTTGGGGGCAGCCTAACTTTAATGTATCTCACAGAATCTAAATACCATACTGATTTGATGGTCACTCTTTCCCATTTTTAAACACATTTTATTTATTTGCTCATTTAATTGACATATAAAAATTGTATATATTTATGTGTGTTTTGAAATATGTATACACTGTGAAATGGCTAAGTTGAGTTTCCTTATCCATTCTTAAAAGTAATCACCACATTTTTTCTTGGAGTCAAAAACCTTCACTATCCTCTTCAATCTTTGTACTCAAATTTCTATTTCACTTCTCCACAGGATGTATGTCTTAACATAATATTCCTAGTGAATTTATTCATACTTGAAGGTCTATTATTAATCACCCTATCATTCTTTATTATAATTATGATTTATACAATGATGAAAGTATAAAAGTTTCTATTAGAATATTAAATACAAAAATACATCTCTTAATGCTGGGAATGTTGTAATTAGCTCATGTATCCATGTATCCTTTTTACTTGTTGCTAAATGGGGTTACGTTTCAGCATCAGTTCAATTCTACATGTTCAATTTTTAGGAATTAAGTTCTGAGAAACCTTCTTTACAAAAGTATGTAGAGGAAATAGAAGGAAATTTTAATCTTCTGTCAAGAATATCCACCTTCAATTTTGCAGAAAAGAAAGGATTGTAATTTAGCACTTTTTTCTACTGCTATTACCCTGATCTAGCCACAATCCCCTTGTCTGGATTATTAATAGGATCCAAAGTATTATCCCTGCTTTTACCCTGGTTCCCTTCAATCTATACCCACATTCCATAGCATCAATGATTAGTCCATTAAAGGAGAAAGAAAATCGTATCACTTGCCTGTTTAAAATTCTCCCTTGGCTTTCCATCTCACTCTGAGTAGAAGCTGAAAAACCTACCGTGATCCTCAAGGCTGTGCAGAATCTAACCTCCCTTTCCCTCCCTGGCCTTGTCTCCTGTTCTTGTCCTCATTCACTTCACTGCACCTCCCTGGCCCTTAGCCATTCCTCCATCAGGCTCTCATGTCCCCCATCTCATCTCCAAGAGCCGGTACACTGGTTTTTCCTCTGCTGGGAATGCTCTTCCCTCAAGGTCACCAGTTACCTTCTTTCATACAAGACCCTGCTACTTCTCTGTTGTAAAGCTAAACCTTCTATACCTCCCCTGTCTCCAGCCCTGCTTATCCCACAGGTCATTTCCTATTTGCCTACTTTTTTTCTCCTTGGCAATAATTTATAACATTCTAGATATTTTACATTTAAAATTTGTTTATCGCTATTCTACCCACTAAGAGGTAAGCCACATGAGGGAAGGGAATTTGGAAAATGTTACTGGAATCAAACATTGCCAACTACCCGACATCATGACTTACCTCTAGCTATAATTTCTTTCTGTTGCTGTGACAAGATGCAAATGGAATCTTTCCTTAAAATAAAAGGACTTTCGCCCGTCTATCACTAATGCCAGATTATGTCTACTTTCTAATTCCTTGATCATTTTCTTAATGGCATCTCACACCTATAAACCCAGCATGTTGGGAGAAGGAGGTGGGAAGATCACTTGAGGGCAAGAGTTCGAGACCAACTAGGCAACACTGCAAGACCAAGTCTCTCTAAAGAAAATAAATAAATAAAAATATGGCCAGGCATGGTGGTGGGCACCTGAGCCAGGAGACTGAGCCAGGAGGATCACTTGAGCCCAAGAGTTTAAGGCTGCAGTGAGCTATGATCATACCACTGCACTACAGCCTGGGGTGACAGAGAGATATCCCGTCTCTTAAAAATAATTATCCATGGTTAATTCTAGGATTATGTAGGATTATGAGATTTTTTTTTCATTTAAACTTAAGATTTTCCTTTATTTTGCCTCTATACTTTTAAATTTCCTGTTTATCAGAAAGCATGGTCAACTTTACCTCAAACGAATCCCGTTGTTTTGAAATAAAAAAATTACTCTAAAAAAACTATTAAAAGAATCAAGAATTCTTTATACAAATATATTTCATAGATCAATTATGTATCTTAAGCAAAATATTCTACAAAATAGAATTACCTCATTAGACTACCGGCTTCCAAACAAAAGTGTGACATGGTAAAACCCCATAAAAACTGCATACCTCAACCATACCTTGACTTTCTGTTGAAACTGCTCTCTGTAACCCTAATGTGACAGGCAAGCAGTCCAAACCCACGCCACCTTGGCCCCTGCAACTTGTAATAAGTAACTAAGGTCTGGTACATTTCCACCCTACCCAGGCAATGTGTTAACTAACGCTCATCTTTACCTCTGTGAACCACTTAAGTAACAATCAGAATGTCAGAAGCCCCTCACCCTCACCCCCCGCCCAGGAGGTAGTTTACAGAATGTCCAAAGTCCACTGGCCTTCAGAATGTCCAAAGCCCCTCACCCTCATCTCCTCCCAGGAGGTGATTTATGGAATATCCAAAGTCCACTGGCCCTTGGAATGTCTGAAGCCCCTCACCCCACCCCTGCCCCTCACCCTCACCCCCCGAGGTGGTTTGTGGGCATAAAGGTCTTGACACCCTCCTTTAGGGGCCACGGGTTGGAGAGACGCAAGTCCTCCGTGGCTGCTGGCAATAAAGACCCTGCAATTTGGCATACTTTTGTCTTGGTGTTTGTTGACATCTATGTTTGCTCCAGTATAATAAAAGGACCTCTTCTGTGTTGTTTCTCCTGTGTCCAGAAAATACTTAGCACCAAGCAGGTGCTCAATGAATACGTACTCCAAAAACAACTCTCTTCACATTAAACAACTGATATATTTTAAAAATCTACTTATTATTATCATTGTACATCTCGTATTCATTTCTAAATAACTCGAGAAGAGTAAATATAAAATGTTTTTTACCCTGTGCCTTTTTCTTTCTAAAGCACATAATGCAATATAAAAACAACCTCAGATAAATGAAATATAATAATAGAAATCTGTAATTAACCACTCTCCTGTGTTCCAGTTTTAAAAATGGAGGCGCATATGGTATGCACTAAGCCAGTAACAAGACTGTATTTCTCAGAACTGCCTATCTTCATCATTCAAGGAAAGGGTTTATTACAAACAGCATTGTGTGGACTACTACATGATTTGAAACATGAACCTGAACAGGCAAAGGCCACCCATTACTTACCCAGAAAAATCTTGAACAAGAATGTTATGGACATTCCACACATGGTAATTAATTACCACTTTGAAGTCCTGAGTGCAAAAGGATGACTACTATCTAGTAGGCTGGTCAGGTTTCTCTAATGCATTCTATTTTATTCTACTTCTTAAAGGAACCCGCCTTGGAAAACGTTTGTTTGCACAGGTTTTGTTGAAAATGAATATGAATGCTTACACGTTAAATCAGTGGTTCTCAATTCTGGGAGAACATTAGGATCACAGGGGAGCTTACAAATGCTGATGCCTATGGCCCATCTCAGACCAATGCAACCAGAATTCCTGGGGTTGGGATTGGAAACTGTGTGTGTAGGGTTATTTTTAAATTTTTGCTCTAATTCAGTGTGCTCTCAGGATGAAGAACCTTTACATCAGATTGTAAACTTCTTAAACTTAGAAACTATGTCTGTATGATATGCCTTTTTATCCCAGTGCTTGCCACAATGCCTGATATCGTGGTCTCCCAGAAATCACAATGCAGTTTTAAGCTTTAATAACTATAAAAGCATAAATGATACTAAATGACAACAAACATCATTTGAAAGCTTAATTGTATTTGAATTTCACATATACCTACTTATGACTTTTCATTAATAGACTTTTAATTTTTTGCTTCAGTCTTTTTCGTAAATTTTATTTTTACCCCCCACAGAAACTATGGTGACTTATGCTTCAGTCCTTCTGATTAATGCTGGCAAAGACTAAAAATTATTAAAATTAAAAATATGTTTATTCAAACTTAACAAATAAGTATAGAAGAAATGAAAGTAGTTAGACTTTTCAGGTATTCTTATATGTAAGTTTATAGTATGAAATATATGTATATATACATGAAAATATTAAAATTTAAAACTGCACTATTTGGAAACGCAAGATAGTAAAGGATCATTCGTTATATAGCTGAATTTTCATCTGAATGTTGAAAGCCACTGCCTATTACAGGTTTTGTTTCAGTTCTATTCTCATGTTACAGTAGGAATGTTTTTGGTTGCATGTAAAAGAAAACAGTGCTTTTTTAAAAGAATAATTTATTTCTGCATAACTAGAAGTCTGGAGTTAGGCAGCTGCTGATGTTGATTAAATGGTTCATTAATGCCAAGGTAGTTCTCACGCAATTCTCCACAATTGCAAGCTGGCTTCCATAGCTCCAGGCTACACCGTCAAAGGGTAGGGTTAAGATAGTAACACTGGCTGCTTGTGTCTAATATTGTTATCTGAAAAATATATGCTCCTCCCAGCAAATGTTCACTTAGGTTTCATTAGCTAAAACTGTATCATGCCACCACCCTCTAGTTACAAAAGTTACTAAGATAGAAGTATTTGACTTCTCCATCTTCTATTTGGTTGACAGGAAAGAGTAAAGTCAGGCATGCATTTGCTGGCCAGACAAGTTCCAGTTATCCTTAATTTTTTTTCTCATCTACTTTTAAGTGTGAAGTCAACTACTTCTAAAACTAATGGATCTTTTAATTGTTACATAATATTCTCTTTTTTTCTAAGAGAATAAAATGTTTTTAAGGAATCAGAACTTTTCTTTCAAGGCTCTTTTTTCTTAACAATAAAGATTGTAGTTAACAAATTTGCTTTCTCAATTCAGGAAGAAAAAACTGTATTCTCCTCAAATGATGGAATCAATGTGGTTAGGAGCCATTCATGAAGGCTTTGAAATTGTATTCAACATGGAATGGGAAACAGAGGATTTGGGCAAAGTAAACAATATGATCAGCTTTTATATTTTTAAAAGGTTTTGTGGGAAAATGAATTGGTAAGAAACAAGACAGAAAAGAAAGAGGAATTTCTTACAAGAATTATGTCAAGTATTACATGGTCTCTTTCTTTACTGAAATAGGGAAATCAATTGAGATTACTGCATTATCTAGAGAAATATTGTTCAGACTAGAATAGCAGCTGTGGTTACAGAAAGAGGTGAACAGATATTCTGGAGACAGAACTGACAGGACTTACTGAAAGACTGGAAGTGATTGTGAGGAAGAGGCAAGAAGGAGAGCTAACCTCAGAGTTTCTGGCTAGAGAAGAAGATCAGAACAGTTCTGAGAAGGGAGATCAAGAATTTAATTTTGAAAAGGGGAACTAGTATGTGATGTTCCCCTCCCTGTGTCCATGTGTTCTCATTGTTCAACACCCAATTATGAGTGAGAACATATAGTGTTTGGTTTTCTGTTCTTGTGTCAGTTTGCTGACAAGATGATGGTTTCCAGTTTCATCCATGTCCCTGCAAAGGACATGAACTTATCCTTTTTTATGGCTACATAGTATTCCATGGTGTATATGTGCCACATTTTCTTTATCCAGTCTATCGTTGATGGGCATGCAGGTTGGTTCCAAGTCTTTGCTATTGTAAACAGTGCCACAATGAACAAATGTGTGCATGTGTCTTTATAATAGAATGATTTATAATCCTTTGGGTATATGCCCAGTAATGGGATTGCTGGGTCAAATGGTATTTCTAGTTCTAGATCCTTGAGGAATCATCACACTGTCTTCCACAATGGTTGAACTAATTTACACTCCCACCAACAGTTTAATAAAGTGTTCCTATTTCTCCACATCCTCTCCAGCATCTGTTGTCTTCAGACTTCTTTTAATGATTGCTATTCTGACAGGCTTGAGATGGTGTTTCAATGTGGTTTTGATTTGCATTTCTCTAATGACCAGTGATGATGAGCATCTTTTCATATGTTTATTGGCCCCATAAATGTCTTCTTTTGAAAGTGTCTGTTCATATCCTTTGCCCACTTTTTGACGGGGTTGTTTTTTTCTTGTAAATTTGTTTTAGTTGTTTGTAGATTCTAGATATTGTCCCTTTGTCAGATGGGTAGCTTGCAAAAAATTTTTCCCATTCTGTTGGTTGCTGGTTCACTCTAATGATTGTTTCTTTTGCTGTGTAGAAGCTCTTAGGTTTCATTAGATCTCATTTGTCTATTTTGGCTTTTGTTGCCATTGGGAGGGGAACATCACACACTGGGGTCTGTTGGGGGGTGGGGACTAGGAGAGGGATAGCAGGGGGTGGGGAGATTGGGGGAGGGGATAACATTAGGAGAAATATCTAATGTAGGTGATGGGGGGGATGGAGGCAGCAAACCACCATGGCATGTATATACCTATGTAACAATCCTGCAAGATCTGCACATGTGCCCCCAAATTTAAAGTATAATAAAAAAAAGAAAGAAAGAAAAAGGGAACTAGAAGAAAACACCCATGTACCCTATTGCACTTATATAGCAAGATTGGAATACAGAAGAAATTGGCATCAACCCTTAGTATGAGTGATATATATATTTATGAAATGTTGAATAATTTTAATCACATTCCTAAAAGGAAAAGTATGAAGAAAAAACAAACTGAAATAGTATTACTATGAAAGATCAATGGAGTAAAATCAAGTGTATTAGTTTATACGCTAAATGCAAATAGTTAAATTCTCTGATGGAAGAACAGAATGTCAAATTTTAAAAAGCGTTTTAAAGGATTTTAAAAAGTTATCGATTATTTTCAATAATCTTAATATTATAAATAAAGTTAGAAAACATGGAGATGGTCAAAGGGATGAAGAGATTCGAATTAAAAAATCAGAAATTGCAGTAACGTCATTCAAGGTGAAATATCAGGATAAGGAACTTAGTAGAACAGAAAGGCAATATGTATGATTAAAAGCATTATTATGGAGCAAATATAGTAGTTATAAGTCCATGCATCAAACAATATGGTCACTCAACTCAGGTTAAGGGAAAAGCCATCAGAAATGTTTATCACAAAAATATGATAAAATAACTTTATGCTTTCATGCTGAGACTTTAATACACCTTTTCGGAATCTCACATACCTAGAAGATAAACAAGCAATATCAATTATTGATAATACTATGAAAAATCTTCATTCTACATTTGTTAAGACTGAAATATCTCCACATGAAGATGTCGGGTAGGCAGCCCAGGTCTCAGAACAGCACATTACAATACAACATATAATGCTTTAATGTCTACATATAATTCATAAGGGGAGGTAGTAAGTTCTTTTAGTATCTTAAAACCTCCATAAATTAAGGGCTGACATTTCTCTGACCAGACTTGACTTTGCTTAGCTCCATTACAGTGGGATAAAAGTTGTAGACACTAAGAGATAGAGACCATTCAAAATAGTTTTACTAATTCTTTATTGCCTGATCAAGAAAATCCTAAGTGAAAGTCAGATATTACATGTACTACTTACAGTCCTCTGGCAAATATGGTATTTCTTCAAAAGTTCAAGTACACTGAACAGCAAATTTATCTAGCTTACTTGGTCTTTGGACAAAACAGTGGGCTTTGCCTACAACTCACAGACAAGCTTATGGGGCATTACCAAGTAATTATTTCAATGGGGAAATATGTTCTATTTTGTTTTATTACTTTCCTAGGAGCAGAAACCAAGACCCCAATTGACATCCAATTATAGTTCTTAGTTCACTTGAGGTAGGTTAAATGGTGACATTGAATCACAACATCTTTAACCTCATTTGATCATCAAAAGACAAGATTTTTTTTCTATTCTCCAAAAGAAACTTCAAGCAGCAAATATAATTGCTAGATAAAGAGAGATTTCTTACACGAATTTGCAATATATGTAATTTGTCTTCTCTCATTGTTACAATATGTATAATTTATCTTGTGGGAAATGAATGGGTAAAGGGCACAGCGGTCTTTTTGCAGCTTGGTTATTAGTCACAGCTTATTAATACCATATTCTTCCCAAGAGAAATAAGAAATGCCATAGCATTGTGAAATCAGAGAGTCTCAAGAGGGACTCCCATAGCACTGAGACACTGATTCTATCAGACGATTCTACACATATATATTTACAGTGTGAACACGTAGGTTGCTTTACTAGCCTATTAGAATATATTGAGGAGACTATGCTATACTTCATTCCAATCCATCCAACTTTCTAGCAATAAGATAAGAAATTCTCTTGAATGGAAGATCTATAAGCAAAAGAAGGTTTGGAAACCTCAGCATGTTTGGGGAAAATCTCTTTCAAGGCTGCCTCTACATTATTGATTAGATTTAGATTATTAAATGTATTCAATATGAGATGTTTTTGGAAAGTTGTACTTCAAAGTCAGATTCTAGTGGAGCCCAACCCATCAACAACATGTTCACTACTTGAATGCTGCAATGACTATGGTAAAAATCTGTTTGCCTTGTTACAGTGAAGATTAAAGACATTAGCTTTTTTAAAAAAATTATGGTGGAAATATTAATTCAACAAAAAAATTTTTTTTGCTCCTACCATATGCCAGAAACTATTCTAGGCACTGAAATATGGCAATAAATATGACAAGAAAATCCTTGCCCTTAAGGAGCTTATGTTATTTTGACATACGGACATGAAGAGTAAAGATGGAAAAAGAAACTGAAAAGGTAGATATTTATAAACAGGAAGGGCAAAAATGAATGGCAGCTTGAGGTATGTCTGAGTAAAGTCAGAGGAATAAGAGGGAAAGTAGCAGGTAAAGCTTTCCTGACAGCTAAAGAATAAGAGAGCCTTAAGAAGAGTTAAATGAGCTTAGACAGAAACATATCTGGCTTCCCATTGTTTTCACTTCACCATAGAGATGGTAAGATCAAAATGGGGAGAGAGGAAGACTAAATCTACAATAGCAATCATCTAATAATCTATAGAGGTCATTTCAAAGATTAAGGCTAAATTAATAAAAATTACAGTAGTCCAACTAGATTTATTAAAACATAAACATAGTTCATCTAGTCATCATCATCTTTGAACAGAAATAATTGCTTCTGTCCATGCTAGCATTAGGAGAAAAATTTCCCCATTTTCCATCACTTTTTTTCTTCTTCCCCCTCATATGCTTTTCTCTTCTGAAAAAACCCAAATAGGAAATAAAATCACTACTTTTGAGCTTGTTCTCTGATCTCCTCTTGCCCACATGCTTATACTTTCTGAAGAGCATGCTGGTTGGAAGATGAAAACTATCCAGAAGCTGGAATGCACTGACTGGATATAAAAAAGCACAGAGGTGTTTGACAATGATTCTTCTCTATGACTATTTATATCAGTAAATTTAGAGCCTGAGTTTTGTTACATCAGAGAAGATGTAGACACTGGATTTTACTTTTTATTTCTTAGGTGTTCTTAACCTTAAAATTCTTGATTTTAGACAGAGAAAACAGAAGCTTATGAAATTCTTCTCTTTCCCAATTTTTAAAGAGATGCTAAGGTAAAAAACTGGGTTTCTAATTCTACTTTTCAATACATTGCTTTATAGGAAACCCTGCTTGGGTGTTATATTTAGAAACTAAACACTTTTAAAAGTATTTAAATTTAGAACAAGAACTCCGCCTTAAAGAGAAGGATTTATATTTATCTTCAATGAACATACCTTAACACAATTTTGATCCAAAATAACATGTTAATAGGATATATTGTTTCACTTGTTTTTTAGGTCAATGTGGCATCAGGATGCCGCCTCAGTGACCATGAGATAGTGTACTTATGGTTATCATAGGTATCTCTAAGGAGCTAAAATGAGGGAAAAAACTATTATTTGTCCCAAAATATGGGAGATTTAAAAATTAAGAATTTGGGATTTTCCTCTGCCTCAGATAAATCAAAAGGTAACAGACTTATGAGGGTCCACTGTTGACCAAGCAAGAAGAATACTCTAGTGCAACGTATTGTTTAGAGTAGTGTTCCTAGAACTTCTTTCCATTCCAGCGTTGGTGAATTACAGCTATAAAGCCATCTGTAATGTGAGAGCCTGTTTATGCCCATGCCCTCTGTTGGTAGCTAGTTTTTTATGAGTATTGTGCACATGTTTCTTATGGTCACATTTCAAACTACCCCTGACCCACCTTTGTCCTGTCTTATCATACAAGTGGAACGCACAAAGAAATATTTACAAAATAGCAAGTAGATGAAGTTGGCCTTGGCAGTTGGCAATTACCAAAAAAAAAAAAAAAAAAAAAAAAAAAGTCAAGGAAAGGGGAAAGAGGCTACTCAGAGTTAGCCAAACTGTGATGTTTGAGGACATGGTCCTCAAAACATCCTTTACTTTTGACATCTACTGTAAGTTCAGGGGGCTCCCCAAATGACCCTCAAATCTGATAATTTGCTAAAGGGACTCACAGAGCTCACTGGAAGCTATTATATTCACAGATACAGTTTATTATAGGGAAAGAACACAGACCAAAATCAGCCAAAGAAGAGATACATAGAGTCTGGAAGAGATCATAGCAAGTAGCTTCTGTTGTCCTCTGTGGAGCTAGAACAGGTGACCCTCCCAGGATTGATGTGTTACAGTACACAAGAAATGTTGCCAACCACAGAAGCTCATCAAAGTTCAGTATTCAGAGTTTTTATTGGAGCTTCATTATGTAGACGTGATTGATTGACTCATTGCCCTTCTTGTTGAACTCAGCCTCCAGGTCAACTGATACTACCTGACCCAAAGACCCTACCTTAAATCACATGGTTGTTCTTTCTGGTGTGACCAGTGCCTGCCCAAACAAAGAGACTCATAAGAGGTCACGAAATGAATTACATCTCAGAAGCCTAGGGAAAAGGCCAGACCTATCTTTGGGCAAAGCCGAATTATTCACTACATAGAGAAGGGTAAAAAGCAACTACTCATAAAAGCATTCAAGCAATATAGTTGAGATGGTCCTCAGTGCTATGAAGGAAAATACAGTGACACAGAGGTTTGAAATGTACAACACTTTAATTTTTCTTGGCTAAGATTATGGTTTTATGAATGGTAAATTTTAAATATTTGAAAAAGCAAATCATACTTTTAAGATTATTTCAGCAGAACTGGCAATGGTGACTATGTTGGTAGTGGGGCTTCCTTAAGACCACTCCCAGGTTTAATAATTACTAGGGAGACTCACAGGACTTAGTGTATAATCATACTCATGGCTAAGGCTTATTGTAGTAGAAGGATTCACAAGATCAACAAAAAGAAAGGGCACATGGGGCAAAGATCAGGAAAAACCAGGTGCGAGCTTATAAGGATCCTATCCCAGTGGAGTTGCACAAGACACATTTAATTCCCCCTCCTCTGTGAACTATGACAATACACGTGAAATATTGCTTACTAGGGAAGCTTTTTAAAACCTTAGCACCCAGAGTTTTGATGGAGAGTTGATCATATAGGTGTTAAATTAAACTAAATTTGGCCCAAGCCTGCCTCTGTACCTTGAGTCTCTATGTACCAACTGCAACCTAGCTTACTACTTAAATTAAAAGCCTAACTTGAGAGTATATTCTTGCAACAAATAGCTGAATCTTAGCCAATCACAGCAGCCAAGCTCAATGAATTACAGCCTGCCAACTCATCACAACATGCCCATATAAGGCAGATGCCTTGCTGTAGCTGATCAAATAAATTCTCTAGTTTGCTTCTATGTCTGGTCTATAAAAGCTCACTTCTCACACTACTAAGTGGATCTCCCTAAACCTTTAATAGTTCAGGGTACTGCCTGATTCATATATCATTCTTTCCTCGAATAAACTCTGCTAAATTTAATTTGTCTAAAGCTTTTATTTTAACATAGATAATATCTACCAGGCACAGATCAAAATTCCAGACTCCCAGAACAAAAGCACATGTTCAGTACAAATGAATTGTTTGAACAAACATTTTCGCTACAATGAGCCACTCTTAAAGGTTCTGGGAATGGTGGGGAATCCTCCTGAAATCCAAGTTCCCAGACACCAGCCAAAGGCCAACCTTATAAACAGACCTTTCAAAGGATAGCACTTGGTTCATTTCTGCATAGTGGCAAAGTCTCAGGGAGTAAAGAAATACAAGAATGTCGCATTCAAAACCAAACACTAGGGTGAGTAGGGAAACATGCTCCAGCAACTGCTGCAATTGGAAATTTGTATTTGTCCACAGCCAGAGATTTGGGAATCTCAGGGAATATGTTACATCCTCATATGATTTATAGTTCTGCTTTTAGTGAAAGAAGATGTTAAAATGAAACTCGATTTGTTTCACTTTTGATTTCCCTAAAACAACAGGTGTGACCTCTCCTGTATCCCAAAGTGAGTTGCTAGAACAACCCATGCAAAGAAGGTGGTTCAATCCTTAATTAATTAATCCTTAATTAATCCTTAGCTTTCTCCCCAGCCCCTTAAATGTTTGAAACTGAAGAGTTTCAAACTCATGGTAAGGACATCCATTATTCTACATGGATAAGGACATCCACATGTGTGACACTCCTATGAGTAGGTTATGTCTAATCCCCATTTGTCAGTGGATATTTTAACCTTTTCCCTACATGAAGCAACATATTGGAATGTAAGTAAATAAGAATGACATTTCTGTAAGCCAACCTTGGATCATCTAAATTTTTTAAACAGTAAATACCTTTAAAACTTTTAAAAATTACTATTAGTGCAAAATTCATGATTGATTGCAAAGGAGCATTATGTTGAGAACCACTCCATAGTGAGCAATAGGAGAGCTTTCAACATTTTTGGAGTTGATACAATCACAAGTATGCTCCAGAAGCTACATTTGGTAGGTGGGAGATGGGAGGCAGGGAAACTGGTAGTAATAGTCTTAGAGGAAATCATGAGATGGTGGCAGTAAATATACATAAAGGATGTTGGTGGAAGTAACACAAGTAGAAATGTGACAAATGAAAAATTAAAGAGACTAGTTTAAAATAACCCTAAAGTTTTAGGGGCGGGGCTAAGATGGCCAATTAGAAACAGCAGTGTTCAGAAGCTCCCATCAAAAGAACCATATTAAGTGTGTGAATCCTTTACTGGCAACCAAGGTAATTCAGGTTCTCTCACCAGAACTGATTAGGAGGCTGGCATGATCCACAGAGAGGAATAAAAAAAACAATTGCAACAAAGAGATAAAATATCTAGCAATACAGCTAACAAGGGATATGAAGGACCTCTTCAAGGAGAGGTACATACCACTGCTCAAGGAAATAAGAAAGGACACAAACAAACGGAACATGGACAGGAAAAATAAGTATCATGAAAATGGCCATACTTCCCAAAGTAATTTATAGATTCAATGCTATTCCCATCAAACATGGCCAACAAACATATGACAAAAGCTCATCATCACTGATCATCAGAGAAATGCAAATTAAAACCACAATGAGATAGCATCTCATGCCAGTCAGAACAGCAATTACTAAAAAGTCAAGAAATGCTGCTGAGGCTGTGGAGAAATAGGAATGCTTTCACACTGTCGGTGGGGAATGTAAATTAGTTCAATCATTGTGGCAATTCCTCAAGGATCTAGAACCAGAAATATCATTTGACCCAGCCATCCCATTACTGGGTATATATTCAAAGGAATATAAATCATTCTACTATAAAGACACATGGACAGGTATGTTTATTGCAGCACTATTTACAATAGTAAAGACGTGGAAGCAACCCAAATGCCTATCATGATAGACTGGATGAGGAAAATGTGGCATATATACACCATGGAATACTATGCAGCCATAAAAAGTAATGAGATTATGTCCTTTGCAGGGACATTGATGAAGCTGAAAGCCACCATCCTCAGTGCAACAAACAAAAACCCAAACACCACACATTCTCACTCATAAGTGGGAGTTAAACAAGGAGAACACATGGACACAGAGAGCAGAACAACACACACCAGGGTCTGTTGGGGGGAGGGGGGAGGGAACTTAAAAGACAGGTCAATAGGTATACCAAACTACCATGGCACACGTATACATAGGTAACAAACCTGCATATTCTGCACATATACCTCTTCTTTTTTAGAATAAAGAAAAACAAACAAGTTTTAAGCATAGGTTTCTGAAAAAGTCCAGAATAAGGATCAAGTTTTAGAAGAGAAATGAATTCAATTTAAAACCAATGAAATATGTGATAAGAGTGGGATCCCCAAATATGGGTGTACAGCTTGCAGTTAGGAGTGTGAGAGATGTGCAGAATATGGATTGGGGGTGGACAGTCATTATTCGGATGTTGTCCACATAGGGGCAATAAGGTTGATGGGTGTTTCTAAGTGTCCTTTCAGAAAATGCATTTTCTAGTTGTTGACATTATTTAACTATTTTATTATCTGAATTTGTGTTTTTGATAGAAAATGTGTCTACAAACTAAAAATATTAATAAATACTTTTTTTAAAAAAGGTTAAGTAACCATTCCTGTTAGATGGTAGATCTCTTAGATTGGTGAAAGGACTCTTGAAAAGAAGCCAAATTTTAAATTTTCTGTTATTGTTAGAGTACTCATATTTAAAATAACGTGTATGTATGCACAGACAACACACACACACACACACACACACATATTTAGGTAGAAATAACAGAAGAGCCTTTGCAAATATGACTTAGGATAAAGGAAAGATCCGATAGTGAATTTTACGTAAAAGTAGTGGTTTGTTCACTGACTGTCCAGTTCTACTTTTCCTCATGGAGTTTTCTTCTTCTCTTAGTCCTCATTCCTACACAAGGTATCCAAGTTCTTGCCCTCTGCCCAGAGGCCTTACAAGTGGCTAGAATTACGGTGGTGTTTCCATAGAGACAACAAGGAACTGTTCTTCCTTCCTTTCCTCTGTGAGTTGCTATTCCTACTAGTCTCTGAAGGAAGAAAAACTGGTTCCTCATATTTGCACACAAGGATTTTCCAGTTTTTCAAACTTGTGCTTCCTTTGAAATGGGCAAAGGAGAAGAAAAACTGTGCTTGGTGTTAGACAGGAAAAAAAGAGGTGGGACTGTTCATATTCCTGCCAGGCCACACTTGTGGCATGTTTGTTTGTTTGTTTCTTACAATAAAGATGTTAGGCAGGTTTGCTCTTTTCCCACTTGAAAGATCTTTAAAAGTAGGAATTATATCTTACCCAAGTCAACCAGTATTTAGTGAGTACATCAGTGAAAAAATGAACAGTGAATGAACTTTTATTCTGGGGAGAGCAAAGATGCTTGAATAGAACTTTTCCAGTTTATAAGTTTTTAACACATTCTGCCACTTTACTCTTGATGGAATTGCATGAAGTAATTTTTGAGGTACAAAAAGTAAGATAACTGTGAAGTTAAGACATGAATCCAAGTCTTCTTACGCCAATTAATTGCCAATTTTCACTCTTATACTGTGGCTTTGGGAGAATGTGAGCAATTAGAACAGTGATGTCCTGGGCTACAGAATCAGGATGTTTATTAAATGATACATGTAGATTAGGCTAATAAAAGGCAGGTAAAGCCACTGTAACTAGCCGCCCATTCAGCTAAACCCCATGAAGTGTTTCCAGACCCTGTCCCCAGTCACTTGTGGTTTCTCTGCTCTCTTTTAATACAACTGATCACTGATATACTGATTTGCTTATTGCTTGTTTTCCCTGGCTAGAAATTACGCTCCAAGAGAACAGGGACTTGTCTGTTCATTGCTGTCTTCCCTGGTGTGTAGAGCAGGGCTTGGCAATAGCTGTCCTCCAAGAAGTGCTTTCTGAGTATATGAATGTATAATTTTAGAACATGCATTGTTCTATTCTTTAAGCATATTTTCCTTAAGAATTTCTCTGTGAGAATAAGGGCAAAGTTATATAGAAAAATTAGAAATAGTACCAGAAGCAATCTGGTATTGATATTTTATCAATTTTCCCTTCCCTATGTAAAGTACACTACACTTGTTTCTCCTGAGGGTAGTCCATATTTTAACTAGTTTTTTAAAAAATTAGAGCAAAAGTTACGATTTTAATATAAATTTCTAAGTCGCTAAGCTCCCAAATTGATGTCATTGACAAATTTAATCTTAGTTAACTATGACCTAATTCCATGAGGAACAATGCCATTGGCAAGACCCTTTTTTGATTAACACAGAAATTTCATGAGATGATTTTCCCATAACAAAATTAATAAAGTATTTCTATCTTCACCTGTAAAATATTGTACCTTTGCTGTTTAGTCAGAGAAAATACAATCTTAGTTTTAAAGACTTTTTAAAGGATTATAACAATTTTGCTGTTCTTCAAAGAACTTTATCAATATTTCATCATGATATTCTTCTCTGCAGGAGAACCTAAGAAAAATATTCTATTAATCATGGTGGTATTAAAACTATCTGTCACTTGTAGCATGCATATGTAATAAAGTAATCAGATAAAATTGATATCAGAGACAAATGGTCCACATTAAAAATGTCTGCTTGAAGTTCTAAAATTGTTGCTTCTTATGATGATCTCAATAATTAATCTCTCAATTTGCAAATGAAGATAAACGCTAATTTTTTTTTTTTTTTTTTTTTTGAGATGGAGTTTCGCTCTTATTACCCAGGCTGGAGTGCAATGGCATGATCTCGGCTCACCGCAATCTCCGCCTCCTGGTTTCAAGCAATTCTCCTGCCTCAGCCTCCCGAGTAGCTGGGACTACAGGTGCGTGCCACCATGCCCAGCTAATTTTTTGTATTTTTAGTAGAGATGGGATTTCACCATGTTGACCAGGATGGTCTCGATCTCTTGACCTCGTGATCCACCCGCCTCAGCCTCCCAAAGTGCTGGGATTATAGGCGTGAGCCACTGCGCCCGGCCAAAAATTTTTTAAACTAGGAATCGTGAAATAAAATAAGAGAGAGAACTAAAGTGGCTAACAATGAAACACCGGTAAGAAATGCTTACCAACTTGTTGAGACACATTAATCTTTATCTCCGTGTTATTACTTAGGCATTTACTTCAACTTCTCTGCAATTCTATTTAAAATAAAATTAATGAAAGCATGTGACCTTATGCAAGTATTTTTTAATGTATTTGGAGATCTTTTTAAAATGTATATCTGAAGAGTTACATTAGAATCAGTATGTCCCCTATGTCTTGTCACACAAGCCATTAAAATTTGGGGAGGAGAAAGGAGGAGGCTGTGGATAAAATTAGTTAAAGAATGCTGCATGACAAACACTTCTATTTGCCTCCCAATATCCATTCCCCGCAACTTCCTCACGAGCAAAATCCTTATTTGGTTCAGAGTGACAAAATGTCCCTGGTTTAAAATCTCACTTCCACAAAATTCTGGACTTTCTGAGAGCATGTAACTGAGTTCTGGCTAGGAAATTTAAGCGAAAACCTACTGGGTGAAATCCCTACATAAGCAATTATAACACAATGGCAGTAGACGTGTGAGTCTTCCTAAGAACTTTAGGTCGAAAGTCACCTAAAAACATTAGCTGAGGCCAGGAGCAGTGACTCACACCTGTAATCCCAGCACTTTGGGAGGGTGAGGCAGGCAGATTAAAAGGTTAAGAGTTCAAGACCAGCCTGGCCAATATGGTAAAACTCGGTCTCTACTAAAAATGCAAAAATTAGCCAGGCATGGTGGCAGGCACCTATAGTCCCAGCTACTTGGGAGGCTGAGGCAGGAGAATCGCTTGAACCCAGGAAGCAGAGGTTGCAGTGAGCCAAGATTATGCCACTGCACTCCAGCCTGGAGACAAAGTAAGACCCTGTCTAAAAAAAAAAAAAATAGCTGAGCAGAAAAATTGAAGGAGCTCACACATGATCACTTAATTAAGCTATTAAACCAGCCTTGAACTATTTTTCCTTGGACCTCTGTTCATAGGGTAAAGAAAAGAAAATGTCTTTTTGGGTAAACTGGTATATAATTGAGTTTCTGTTCCATGCAGCTGAACCAATCTTTGGTTCATAAAGTCCTTCCTTTGGTCATGTATATCTTTATTTGCATAATAAACACTCTGAAAAGCCCCTACAATATGAACACCCATTTAATTTTATTTAATACTAATTTATGAGAAATATTTGATTATGAGACACCTGATATTTCACTATGAACTAGCAACCTAATGACCACACTTTAGTAAACATTTAGAGATCTCAGAAGGCAAAAAATTTTAGCATTCTGTAATTACATAATTAAATATCTAAAGGGCTATGTTCATAGTCATAATTGTTTCTGAATGTCATATTTCTTAGGGAGCATTGTTACCAGTGACAATTATTGACATAAGCCATTATTCAATGAGATAGCATCCTTTGAGGGGCTTCAGCAAAAGTATCTGAAAATTATCTTTCTTCTTTACTGTAATTCATCCAGGGTAACAGTTTGTTGAAACTTAATACAGGTGATGATCTATTTAATTCTTAAAGAAACATAAGCAAAAGAGATTTATATAGCTTTTCTTTTTCTTTGGAGTTTATGTCCCCCAACTTTTAATATTATGAACACTTGGCCACCATTCTATCTTACTGATATTTGAGCCACCTCTCCTTTTCCTCTACCTTATAATAAGCAGAGAAAAGTATTCAAATTTTCTTTCATATACGTGAAGGAATTTATGTCAATCCATCAGCAATGATTGTGACAAACTAATAGACTAAGGTACTCAACAAGTGAAATGCTTACATCATACTAATGTATTTCAAATAAATATCTACATTTAAAAGGGAAGGTCATTATCACCATTTATAGCATATTTCCTATTTTCAGAGTTATATATTAAGCATAGATGAGCCTCAAAGGGGGTAGATTCTTTGACTCTAATTCTATATTATAAATGAAGAGGAAGTGCATACAGAAAAATTATTGAGTAAAATAGCGCCTTATCATTTGTGTTTAGAAATGAATGGTTAATTTCTAATTTTATAATATTATGTTATCTCAGTAATAGTTTTTTAAAGAAGAAATTACATTAAACCATTATCCTTTCAGTATAGTTACATTTTGACATAGAATTAGACTGGAAATAGAGTAATTGTCAGGGTGATTCTGAGAATAGCTTGGTGTTTATTACTCAGGTTGTCCTTTAGGCCAACTGCCAAAGTAGGTTCCTAGGCCAAACAGTTTGCAATAAAAGAGTAAGTAAAACCTAAAAGAGTAAAAACAGTTTGCAAGCACAAGTCATTCACTACAATAGTTCTGGTTTCTGCAGTACTGGGAGATGGGCTAATCACTGAAACAACAATAGGAAATTGTACCAATGCTTCATGAAAGATGACAGAGAGTGACCTTGATGTAGATGTCAGGGTCCTTGATGTGGAGCCTCAGCACAGACCAGAAACAGCAGGGGAATCTTTAGTAGGCATGGTTAGCAACGTTGTTGCCTTGGTGTTAGCAACCAGAGGAATTAGCACCAACACGATTATAAGAAAAAAGGAGGAAAAGGATGCATGGGTTATTCAAGACAATCTACTGTGCCTATGTTGGGAATCCAGAAGGGGACAGAGTTTTTAGAAGAATATGGATTTGTTACATTATTTTTACTTTAAAACCACTATGGTGTAAAAACAAAATGTGAGTAATAACCCAAAAGAAACAATAGCATAGGCAAAAATAATTTTCAAACAAAATAGATTTTGGTGGCCTTGGAACCTTGTAAAAGAAGACTATATGTTATCTGGTGAATTCAAATAGTCGAAAGGAGTTGGGTAGAAAAACAGAAGGGGTTATAAATGGAGACAGATAAAGAAGAGGCATCAGTCCTGTGGATAATAAAGCTGGGACAGTAGAAGAAAACATATCAGAAACATGAACCCATTAAAAGTTTCCCATCACTGGTAAAGCTACGATCAAGTGATCAAAAGCACATGTATGTTTATATGGAACTTGCTTTGAACTAGCACTATACTAAGCACCACAGGGGTACAAAGAAATGACTGGTACTATTCCTTCTAGTCTTACAGGTGATGGCTGAGGTTGGTGATAGGGTCCTTAGGGACATACAGACAAAAATGAATGATAAAGTAGGGCAGATTACAAAGAAGGAGTGAAAATAGAAAAAATCTTATCACAGTAAGGTCAAGAAAAAAAATGAACTTCAAATATAGGAAAGATAAAGTGTTCTTGAAATATATAAGCCTTAAACATATACAGTTAGGTTTTGTGTTGTTATTAAATACAGGCACTCTTGTAGCCCCTTTACACCCTTTATCCAGCTGAAAGCATTATCAAGCCACTATATGTTCTATAAAATATATCTTTAGAATGATGAAGTATCTAACAATTGGAGAAGAGTTAAATTACTAACCTTTTGAAAACCTAAGACAACATATTTAATATGAAAAATACAGACTGGCGAAACTAACCCACACAGCATAAAATTCTTGAGGGACAAAATAGTAAAATCACAAAAATGTTTAACATCAATGAAGAGGCCAGAATCCCAGGTAAAGATTTATTTTGAAAATCCTGAGACTAAATAAGTTGCCTTCTATAGAAGTGTCTTTTCTGTTTTTACAAGCGTAATCATTTATTGTAAATTCAGCAAATATATTTTTAGTCCCTTTAAAAAACTAGATTGGTTACCACCAGAATGGTATGTAAAAAATTGTTCTTGGTCATAGCTACATTTATCTGTAACTATGGTGAAACTAAATAATAATTTCAAGCATAATTATGGTGTTTTAATATTGTAATACATAGTATATATTAGATTCATGACCTCCTTTGCATTTATAGTAAGCATTTAAATAGGAAGCTCCATACTTCCTACAGGAGGAGCAGGAATTTGAACCAATCAGATCCTGAACTACAGCAATCTGGAAGGCACTGTCTCATACCCTCATGTAGGCTCATCCTCACAGTGTCAAATTTACTTGTAATTCAAACAAGCCCTTCCTCTAAAAATATAGGTTTATTTATAAAAACTTCTCCAATTTTCTTTCTACAAATTTCTGGCTTCACATATTATTCAAATGGGATTTTATTCATGGGCACACCCCTGATGATGCTGAAAAAAAATCCACTTCTCAGCAAAAATTGAATATTTAACATCAGCTCATCATAAAAAATTTGTGGAGAATCTTTATACATCACAATAAAACCCTTTGTAACCAAGAATCTTTATAAATACTGTGGAAGTCTGAGTCCAGCATGGTTAATTACTGAGAAGATGCTCCTATTGTTAGCCATATTAGGCAGGAGCACATTAGATTCTTAATTTGTTTCACTTTCATAATCTCTTTAGTGCTTTCTAGATATAATTCTCCTTTGTTCACTGAACAAATGGATTTGGGTTACTATGTAGGAGCTTATGCTTTATAAGTGTACATTGTGAAATTTCCTATCACAGAAGACTTACGTGTTTAAGAACAGAAATGATGTTATTTACAATGAAAATTAATTCAACTTTATAATGGTTTCCCAATGCTTTCAGATGACACTGAAAATTGTTTTTAAAAATCAATCTTTATCACCCTGATTAAATACACAAAGATGGTACTATACTAGAAAATAAAGAGAATATAAAATGTAAAGAAAAATTTACTTCTAATAAACCTAGAAGATACATTTATGGGTCAGAATAACAATAATATAAGTAAATTCAAAGAATATTGTAATTCAGATAATTCTCATTCCGAGAATATATTATTTCCATAATGGAAATAATCAAAGGAAGATGGCTATGATTGCAGAGCTCAGACTAATCTGCCAGTATTTCCAAAGTAGGTAATACAATGCAGCATCCCGACTGAAACATCAGAATGTTTGGGCTAAGCATGGGAGCTTCTGTGAACCAATACAGCAATAAAAAATCAGTGCAGGTGAGGCTGAAAAGTATCCTAATAACATGCCATATTTTCAGTAAGCACTTAGTAGTGAGACAGAGCAGAAGATCACAACACAAATGCAGGCGTACCTGCAATTGCTTATTTATGACACATGATCGAGAAAAGAAATGTAAAAATCAAACAGCAAAGAACATTTACCAAAATAATTTTGCCACAGATTAGATAACCAAAATATTGTTATAAATATATTTAATGAAATTATTGTCTATATAAAGCAATCATTCAAATAAAAGGTACAAAAGGATATGATATATGAGAGTTTATAGCCAAAAAAGGGAGATATGAACTGAAAGAACTTAGGAAAGTGGAATAGGAAGTAAGATCACTATGGAAATACAGGACACATTGGTAGAATCACACAGTACAAAATACTGCAAGGAACATGGAGAATAATACTGAGAATAGAAAGCAAAATTAAATGGAAGTAAAGTTAAAGAGACTAAGAGAAAAAGTGCTTACTATACAAGGGAAACAAACCAATATATATATAAATTGTTCTCCTAAATTTGATAATGAAAATGATAAAACACAATAAATATTTACAAATATAATACAAGAAAACTTTTCAGAAATATAAAACTTTATAATGATACATCTAAAAATAGAAAGAACACAGCATATCTTAGGGAAAATGGTTATAGAACTATTGACATCAAAAAAATAAAGTAACTGGACTGTAAGATAATGCAAGAGTGTAAGTATACTAATACTTTTTAATTGATACTATAAATGTATAAGTGTAAAGGTAACAATACTTATGAATGGTAAAGCATCAGGCTAGTCTCTGAAAGTTTTCACAGTAACACTAGAAGACAGTGGAGTAATGTCTAAATGTTCTCAAAGGAAGAGAATGTGTGACAATAATTTTATACTCACCCAAATTCTCATGCAACAGTGAAGGCAACAAACTTTTTAAACATGCAAGAACTCAGAATATGCAGTATGTTGGAATTCTGGAAGAAACTACTCAAGAGTAAATTTTAGCTACTCAAGGAATAAATTAAGACAGCCTTATAAAAAAGACTCGATGTGATTTTCCTTTAAGGCTAAAAAATGATAAAGATGGCAGTTACAGAACAAAATGTGAAACTTAAAAATACTGACAGAATTCTCTCACTTGCTTGGTCTCTTTCTCATATTTAGTAGAAATATGTCTTCCATTTGTAGAAAATACTTGAGTATACAGGGGTACCTCAAAGATAAAGAAGCAGTGAGATAATGTAAGCTGGAGTTATAAAGAAGTTATGTTTGGTTTAGATTACCAGGAAAGGAAAGGCATGTGAGGCTCAGGTAAGAGGACCTTACAAAATGAGACCTATATATTTGTTTGTGTATTCTGTGTATTCTTTCTCAGAAACTGAACCTGGTGGCAGATGTACAGGATAATATGGCACCTCATATATATTAGTTTTCTAGAGCACAACTTGGTTAAGCACCAAGTACACTCTCCTGTTATTTGTCTCCGGGGTTTAAGAGAAAATACATACCAGTTTACTAGGACTCCAAAACTGAGAGGATCACTTGTTTCATAAAATGCATGGTTAAATATAACTGAATCTTTTAATAAGCCCACATAATTTCCAATATCAATTTGTGTTGATCTTTAATGTTTATGTTAGTAGTCACCAGAATAAGTATTTGCTAATTCTAGACAAACTGAAAATTTTCTTGGTTTTGAAAATAAATTCAGGTTGAGCACTTTTTTATGTATCAAGTTTCTGTTTAACCATCACAGTTTGACTTCTGATTAAATATGTATTCATAATAATAATAGCCTACGTTAAAGTGAATCTAAAATTCTGGTTTATGAATGATCCGTGGAAGGAGCATTCATGTTAATCTCTCAATGGATCTTTATCTCAAAATTTTTAAGGACCGCTGATAGTGGAATGAATTGCCTAGGTAATTGTTGGAGGTAGGTATTTAAGTCACAGGAGCTACAGATTTTAAGTGTAGTTAGATTATCTCTAGGTCCCTTGAACTTTCCCTCTTTCTAAAATAAGTGCACCAACCTAAGAATGATGCCAAGCATAAATGATTCAGACTAATTAATTAGAAACCATTTCTCATGGTTACAAATTGAGTACAAATTATTCCAGCAGTCAAAATAGAACTTTCCAAATATTCCACATGTTTACAATTCTCTTCCTTGGTTTTTCTAGTGAGTTGTTTTTACTCTTGTGTTCCAGAAGATCCTTTGTTAAAAAGCATTTTACTTAAAATGAACTCATATTTCAGATACATTTTGCATGTTTTATCTTTCAGTCCTCTTTTTTACTTATTCTTTCTCAAGCTGCCACTAAGGAAAAAATCATGCTTTCCCAGAGAAAAGCAACTTCAGTACAGAGGTTTCCAAAATTATTACTAACGCAAAATGATTTTAATAACTGGCAGAGATAATTCTGGCATTGCTTGTCAAGCCTACAAACATTTAGAAATAACAAGATGTAGAAGTGTGAGACTAAGTCCCATTGTTCTGAAAGCTAAGCTTATCTCTTTAATTTGATACTAGCTTCACTCCATTGTTTTATATCTCTACAGTTTTATGATATAGATTACACAGCTTTGATCTGTTTTCTTTCTCCTCTATTCTGGTATATCTTATGTGGGCACTAAACGCTCATGAAGACACCCTTTAAATGGCTGACTGCCAGGACTACTTTCCAAACCCTTGAATTCTTTTCCCATCTCATGCTTTGAATTTGAAAGTGAAATCCATTTATTTCAGCTTGTTCATTTGTTTTCTTTGGCCTGGTGTAGCTTAATTGCCATTAAGTGTTTCTATGATGTCTAAACATAACAGAAAAAGAGAACAACAAGATATGCTACAAGAGGAGAGGGAATAATCAGGTCATGGAATTTCAGAAACCTATCACATACATGCTCAATATTTTCCTCTCTACTTTCTGCCATTTACCCTCATATCCTTTTAGGGTATAGTCAATACCACCTTCATTAATTGAATATTACTTATTAATAATTAAAATACAAATTTAATATTAAAATGACTGACAAAATAAAACTGTTGTCTTTATATTAGGGAAATTTCAAGCCTTTCTTGTTTTCCATTATAGATAATGATTTGTCTGAGTTCTAGCCCATAAAATCTCTTAATCCTATTAAGGTGAGTCTTATTTAAAAATCTAAATATAAAAGTTACAGTAGATTATTACAGTGGACTTAATGTATTATTATTTTATATTTTTTATCTATTAATTTTATATTTAGATTTTATCTCTAATTTTTCACCTCTTCCTTCAACAATCTGCCATATGATTTTGCATGACTTCCCCCCAAAATGAAATACATTTCCATATCCCTTGAATTTGAATTCAGCTTACGACATGCTTTCATCAATGGGATGTTGACAGTGATGACATTTGCAGGGCTTGAGAACAAAGGACTTAAACCTCTGCCGTAGTTCTTGCACATGAACACAACCAGGTTAGCTGCTAGTGATTGCAAGACACGTGGAGTAGGACCACATCAACCTAGTCATTCCAGCCAAGGTCATCCTCCATCACATAAGACTCATCCACCACAAACATGTGAGTAGCCCAGCGAAGAGCAGCAGAGCTATCTAGTCACTCCAGCTGCCTGAAGATGAATGAAGAAGCCTTGCCAAGATCACATGAGTAATTATTGTGAGACAAATAAATAGTGTATTGTTTTAAGCTTTCAAGGTGTTGTAGTTCTTTCTTACACAATATTATTGTGGCAATAGATAGCTGATATCTATGTGTATAGATACAAAATGTATATATACATAAACATATACACACATGTTAGTGCAAATACTTAAAAATATGTTGGAGGGCAAAAAATGTTTTTTGGAATAGTTATGAGTAAGATTTACATATATTGAAGCAATTTTATGGTATATTTTGAAACATTAATGTTACAGTCACAAAAATATACCATTTTCCCTAAAGGCACTCTACCTAAAACCCCTTTGTCTAAAAGTAGTTTTCTAAATACTGAAACCCCCCTTTCAGTGTGTTTGTATATACTGAATGATCCATTCTTTATTTTTTACATTTTGGGAGAAATTTATTCTTTTAATTATTTAGTTCTCAGGATACTTTTAATCTTATATATCTAATAAATATTAAATTTGTAACACTGGGAAAGACGGAAATATTTTGTTTATAGGTTTTATTTAATGTTTTATTCATTTTTTAATATGTTAATACTGAATTAGTCTGGAAAAACCTCTTTCAATAAAAAAGGTTAACAATCAACTTCTGCCAATAATACTGTCATTAATAATAATCAATTATGGAATTGCAATCTTGATGCAATATAATTATAAGTTGTTTTATGAATTGTATTTTTAACCCAGTGTTTGTTTATAGAATAAATACACTGAAAAGCTTGTAAATCTCATTTGACATGCTATGAACCTGAAACATCTTTAACCCTTCAAAAATGGAATATTTCAAATTAAAGTTAAGTGTTCAAAAACAGATATAATGGGAGAAGAAATAAACAATGGCACTCTCATCTTCATAAAATGCTATAAATTTGATACACATGTACTATAAATATTTTTAAATATGTTAAATGTGTTGGAGTGAATTGAAACTTACTTCTAATTATCTGGTCCTGCTGCTATCCATGTGGTCATAGCAACAGCCTGAGAATTAGAAGCAATTATAGGCATGGTACCATTTATGTTCAGTTGTTGACAGGTAATACTAAAATGTATAACAAAACAGAAAGAGGACAAAATAGATTATTAATAAAGCTTAAAGTAGTTATTTTGCACGACACACACACACACACACACACTCAAACACACACACACAAAGAATCAGTGAACATCCATCCCTAGAAAGAGTACAAATTTCCCATGTAAATTCAACAGGGGAATATAAAAAATAATTTTTATTTGTCAGTCAGACGTGGTGGGTCAAGCCTGTAATCCCAGCATTTTGGGAGGCCGAGGAGGGCAGATCGCCTGAGGTCAGGAGTTTGAGACCAGCCTGGCCAATATGGTTTAACCCTATCTCTACTAAAAAGACAAAATTAGCCAGGTGTGGTGGTACGCGCCTGTAATCCCAGCTACTCAGGAGGCTGAGGGAGGAGAATTGCTTGAACCCGGAAGGCAGAGGTTGCAGTGGGCCGAGATCATGCCACTGCACTCCAGCCTGGGCAAAAAGAGTGAAACTCCATCTCAATAATAAATATATATATGTATATATGTATCTTCAAAGTATAGTATATTTCAGGTACTTGAGAAGGGAACCAACAAATACCTATAGGCAACACCCTTTAATCCTTCTTCCCTTGTTGCCTTTCATGAGGCCAGGTTGGTTCCACAATGAAAAAATTCTTTATAAAATGTTGTATAAACTCTTGGAATTACAGATTTTGAAATGTACCCAAAGATATATTGTGTTTTGCTTATTCAGAAGGAATGGTACTACATTGCAAACAACAGAAGCATCAATAGTGTTGGATAAACAATTTCAGTTTGGCTCATTTTTCATGGTGGTATGATCTGAAACACTCTCATCGTCTAATTTTAAATACTCATAAACATATATTAAACAGTAAAAATGTTCAAGATTACAGAAAACCAAGCATATGGGTGTTGACAGAAAGGGTTGGGCAGTTCTGTTAGTTGTGGTATCAGTAGGGTTAGACTGAGAAACACAATTGGGTCAGTCACAAACCACTGGAAGCTACCTGAGACCATACCAATAAAAAATGTGAAAGTACCACTGTAATCAAGCAGACATCGGTGCCAATTTACTGGGCTTTCCTTACGTAACTGCTGAAATGAAATTTGATTATATCACCACTGAAGTAAACAGTGCCCTCATGTGGACACTTGTTTCAAAAGTTTCCTCACTTGCACCACCCTACCTTGCTTGAGTGGTTCTGCAACTGACACAGCAAGTGTGCTGTGCACACATTGCAACTGCTGGCAAGCCCACCCTTAACTCAGAAAGCAGCCAGCTGAGAGCTAGCCAACATTGAGGAGACACTGTCAGCAGAAATTTTGGACCAAAATCATACACAGAAAGAGCAATGACCGGGGTGAGTGGCAGATTTCATCATTTAAGTTTTAAACATTTAATCTGCCTTCCAGAAAGGCAACTAGTTCAGGGACTTTCAAAAGAAAACAGAACAATAAATACAGACCAGTAGGGAATATTTTTTTTCCACCATGAAAGCAAGCAGAAAGAACTTTTAAATGTATTTTGAATAAGGTTGTAATTCTATCCAATTTACCTCTATCCTTTGTGACTGTAAGTGACTAACATTCTATAAGCTGTGAGTAACAGAAAGACTGTAAAATAAAAGGTAATTCTAAATAAAATACTCTGTCATGTTCAGTACATAAAATATAAGTTACTTAATTTGAACATGAAATAGGTAGGTAGTTCATTAATTTGAAAGCTAGGCCTGTTCCTGTCCACAGTAAATAAATCTAAATAAATATTTAAAGAATGTCTACTCGAAATGACTATAAATCAGTAGCCTGTGCAATGTAGTATTGTATTCTGGGCAGATTCTATTAAATATATAATCCTTGACTAAGTACATTGAAACCTCTGCACTAGCATAGCAGCTATGGCTGGAAATAAGATATAGATATTTAGAATCAATAAAACACTAAGACCCTGTCTGGCATTCAGTGTCTGTCTCTAGTTCAGGGATTCTGTGGTTTCTCTAGTCATGCATCCAATAAAACACCCTCTTTACTGTATGAGAAAAAATTTTTAAACTTGTCATTCAACTTTACAGACCTGGAAGCATACAAGTGATAAAGATATTAGCAAATTCCAGGATATGAAGTCACCTCAAAATAAGTGGATGTGCAAGAGCAGAAAGAAAAGAGCTGTTCTTGGCAATGGGGGTTTATGAGTGTAGCAATTATAAAAACAAAAAACCAATAAACAAGGACAGCAAGATGAAACAAGATACTTATAATCTGCGCACCAGAATTAAGAAAAGCTCTGCCACACACAACAGTGACACCCTCCCCGCCCAGCCCCAACCTAAATCTGACAAAGGGATTCTACCAGTACTCAAGGGAAAGGAAAAGGTTGAGATACTGCAGTTATCATATGTGTTAGCTAAACTGTGACAAGACTAGGTGATGTCTCAATGTTCAACTACTAGAAGCAGATTTCCTCTAGCCCACAGGAAAATAAACATTAGCTAGAACATGAAAAAGAAAGAGAATTTCCTTCTGAAGATGATTGATATGGTTTGGATCTGTGTCCCCACCCAAATCTCACCTTGAATTGTAATAATTCCCATGTGTAAAGGGCAAGACCAGATGAGGTAATTGAATCACGGGGGTGGTATCCGCTGTGCTATTCTGATGATAATGAGTGAGTCTCATGAGATCTGATGGTTGTATGTGTCTGGCATTTCCCCTGCTTGCACACCTTTCTCTCCTTCGCCCATAACTGTAAGTTTCCTGAGGTTTCTCTAGCCATGCAGAAACGTGAGTCAATTAAACATCTTTTCCTTATAAATCAGTTTTGGATATTTCTTCATAGCAGCATGACTAATACAAAGATTTACTATATTAAGCTAAAAAACTGATAAACTTCTCAGGAAACTTGTACAGATGCTCCTCAACTTATAATGGGATTGGGTCCTGGTAAACCCATCATATGTTGAAATATTATAAGTTGAAAGTACCAATATTTTCAGTGTAGGGTGGATTTATCTGTACATAGTACTTTTGCACCATCATAAAGTTGAAAAATCAGAAGACAGTCATAAGTTGGAGACCATCTGTATTATTTTTGCTTTGTACAGTGAATAATTGCTTAGATTTACTCACATAGTCACCATTTGGTTACTTTTCCTTCCCTCCTGGATTTCCATGTTTTATCTGAAATATTTTCCCTTATTCTTGAGGAATCACCTTTAGTATTTCTTATAGTGCTGGTTTCCTGGTAAAGAATTCTCAGAATCTTTGCCCACAGATATTTTTTTTTATTTTGCCTCTACTTTGGAAGAAGCTATTCACTAAGTAAGAATTCTAGGTTGGTGGTCACTCTCTTTTTTGTATTTTAAATATATCACTCCATTGTCTGACTTTTATTGATTCTTTTGAGAAGTCAGTAATTAGTTTTATTTTTGATATTGTGAAGAATAATACATCTTTTAGCTTCCCTTGCCTTTGGTTTGAAACTGTTTTTTTTTTTTTTAATTTCTAATTTGTCTCTACTTTGGTTCACAGCTCTTCATGAAACTTTAGTTTGTTTATTCCCATCAATTTTGAAATATAAATGTTCTCAACCATTCTGTTTTCAAATATTGCTTCTGCCCCATTCACTTTCTTTTTCTGTTATTTCAACTAAAAAATATAGGACATCCTCTTTGTGTTTAGTGTCTTTTATGAACTTTTTGTATCTCCCATTCTTTGACTTTCTGGGCTTCAGTCTTTCTTGACATGCAACCGTATACCCTTTCTTCAGCCATGACAATCTGCTGTCAAACACATCTATTGAGTCTTTCAGTTATTCTTTCAGTGCTACAATTTCTCTTCTTAAGTTCCATGTCTCCAGTTAAATTGTCTTTCTCGTCCTCTGTTATCTTAAACACAGTAATTAGCAGAAACTTCTTAAAGTCTTGGTTTGTCTTCTGCACTAGCCTACATCAGACCTGAGGCTAATTCTATTGTCTTTTCCTTTTGGACATGTTTCTCAGTATGCCTGATATTTTATTAATGAATTTTAATAATTGTGCATAGAAAATGTGAGAGGCTCAGCCGCGCATGGTGGCTCACTCCTGTAATCCCAACACTTTGGGAGGCTGAGGCATGTGGATCACCTAATGTCAGGATTCAAGACCAGCCTGGCTAACATGGTGAAACCCCATCTCTACTGAAAATACAAAAAATTAGCCAGGTGTGGTGGTGCATGCCTGTAATCCCAGCCACTCGGGAGGCTGAGACAGGAGAATTGCTTGAACCTGGGAAGCAGAAGTTGCAGTGAGCCAAGATTGCACCACTGTACTCCAGCCTGGGCAACAGAGCAAGACTCCGTCTCAAAAAAAAAAGAAAAAAAAATGAGACACTCTAAATGATGATATCTTCTCCAGAAACCATTCATCTCATTTTCTGACAGACAGCTGGAATGCTGGCAGGTTGTCTCAACATAACTGACTTGAGACTGTGTCACATATTGTAAGGCTTGGACTTTATGCCCTCAGATGTAGGACCACCACCTTTCTTCCCAGGCATTCCTTACTGAGAGCATGGGATGTTTACCAGGACCTCTCCTTGTGGGATATTCTTTACTCCAAATTTTGTCTTACCAGCAAAAAAGTGAGACTGCTGAAATCTTTGCTTCATTTCCACTTTTTGCTTAGATTTGGATTTCTTGATCTGTGAAGCTTACACATAAAAAACAAAACAAAACAAAACAAAAACCTGAAAAGCAAATAGCCCTCTTATATTTTACCACTTCCAAGACACCTCCCTGTACTTCATTTATCCCCAGAATCTTGGACCTCAAGTTCTGCTTGCTATCACAGGTCTCTACTTCCATTTTTGTTTCCCAAGCCCCATGGAATTGCTCAAAATTCTGCTGGGTTTGTTGCCTCTTAGCATTTGCCCTCAGCCTCTCACAGCACCACGCTTAAGAACTGGCATGTGCCCCAAGAGTAATGCTACATTATGTAGTCCACATAACTCATTGTGGACTCTCCTCAGTGCACTGTCCATCTCGAAGATGCTGGTCCAAGTCCTGGCTTGGCTTCTGAGAAGCTCTACAACACCTTCAGACAGGTTGAATTTGAGAGAATGTGTATATATATTGTATCCGTTTTCTGGTTGTTCTCAGCGGGAGTGTTTTGTCTGCTATAAGTTCTTCCATTGTAGCCAAAAGCTGGGAGTCTTTAAATTACTTGTGGGGAGTTACTTATAATACAAATAGGAAGGAAAGAGGGAGGGGAGGGAGGGAAGGTGGGAGAGGGAGAGAGAGAGAGAGAAGATGGATGGCTTCCCAAAAAGTATATAAAAGAAGGAGAGGTACGTGGTTGCAGTTTCTAGATAAATCTCCTACTCACTGGTGAGACTACAATCTTTGACAATGCCACACTGTGCCACATATCAGCTACATGATTTATGATGTGATGCCAGCTAGTTGGATATTACTGATTTCATCTACCTAAATATGTAACCTGAACATGAAAATCTCTTCAACTCCCTCCCAGCTTTATAATGTGTTAGCTCCTTGCTGATCAAACCATGTAGTAGGTAAAGTCAAGGGGAAATCTCACCTGATCTCTTGACTTTTTTCATTTGAAGGAATAATTGTTAGCTTTTGGCATGTGAATACACCATTGAAGTCGTAAAAGAGCTATCAATTAGCTAAATAATCAAATCAAAATTACTTTTACTTCCTCACATTGTCTTATTTTGATGACCCTGACCAGGTCATTGAGAATTCTTTTTTTTATTTGTGAGACAAAGTCTCACTCTGTCACCAGGCTGGAGTGCAGTGGCACAATCTCAGCTCACTGCCACCTCCACCTCCCGGGTTCAAACGATTCTTCTGCCTCAGCCTCCCAAGTAGCTGGGACTACAGGCACGCACCACCATGTCAGGCTAATTTTTGTATTTTTAACAGAGGTGCGTTTCACCGTATTGGCCAGGATGGTCTTGATCTCTTTACTTCATGATCTGCCCACCTCGGCCTCCCAAAGTGCTGGGATTACAGGCATGAGCCACTGCACCTGGCCAAGGGTTCTTTTTAATATATAGGTTATCAGTGCAAAAAAAAATTCACCTTTGCAGAATTTTTGAAGCTTTCTGTATGTTCTTTTTGGAGAAGCAGTTTTTATTGCCACTCTGTTTCATGTATTTAAGGATATATTTCAAAAACTACTTCTAGCTTTCCTTATGTTGACCTTTATGTGTTACTTTTTCTTTTTATTGTAACTCCAAATTTATTTACTATTTTGTAGCACTCTCTTTTCTCTAAGTTGGCCTGATTTTTACTTCTGTGCTTTTCTCATTTATCCTTAGATGTTTACATAACCTTAATCACTTATTTCTTCCCACAGTTCTTGTTTACAAAAATGTTTTCCCTTGTGCACTTAGAATTATTTTTACAAAGTTAATTTTTCTATTGGTAAAGCAATGCAAATTATTTACAAAATTCTTTTAACATGTTTTTTAAATGAAAAAATACTTCACAAATCTTACTCTTAAAGATAGTCATTGCTATCATTGCTATGTGTTTCCTTATTGATTTCTTCTGGGTATTAACACTACTTCCCAGTAGATAAAGGATTTTATCTACCTACGTACCTACCCGTCTAGTAGAATTTACAAAAGAATATTAAAAGGTTCTAGATGGAAAATAATGCAAAGGAAGAGTCTATTTAATAATAAAATCTGCCATGATTCATGTTACCATCACTAGAAAATAATTAATCAAATCACATAATACAAATTTTAAAGATAAAGAAAATCATGTCCTAGATTTCTTAGCAATCAAAGTGATCATTACTTTGATCTATGCAACTCTGCTTTTGATGATGGAGAAAGAAAATACTTTTGACAGAAGACATACATGCAGCCAACAAGCATATGACAAAAAATTCAACATGACTGATCATTAGAGAAACGCAAATCAACACCACAATAAGATGCGTCTCACACCAGTCAGAATGGCTATTATTAAAATGTCAAAAAATAGCAGATGCTAGGGAGGTGGCAGAGAAAAGGGAACACTTATACACTGTTGGTGGGAGTGTAAATTAGTTCAACCATTGTGGAAAGCAGTATGGTGATATACTTGCCAACAATTTGCCTGTCTTCTTGGCAAATGTTGGCAGCCCAGAGGCCTGCTTTTGGAAGAACCATGTTACTCATTCATCCATTCTCCTTCAACTGCACCCCCTACCCACGAATATCTCATCAGCCAGTGCTGATGGGACCAGTTGTTAGTCTCAGAACTCAAATCCGGCCAACATATAAAGTAACTTTCCTTGTTTTTGGTTTTCAATGTTTCCTGGAAATTGGCCTCAGAAAATGATCACATTACTGTGCAGGCCAAGTAGACTCGAGGGTGGAGACTTCTCTTCTCAGGGTTGCAATATTGGACCATGTTCAAAGAGAAACAAAGGCAAAAGACCATGTAGCTTCAGACAGAGAAAGATACTCATTTTTCTAGATCTGATGACTTCCTTATACTCAGGTTCAATCTGCACAAAGCTCACCTCTACTTTCTGTCTTGCATTTCTCTGCTTTGAGCAACATTTATCTTCTCTTTCTGTTGAGATATTTTCAGTGTATTTTTGTACTTTGCAAGTAATGACTGAATGGGGTACAAGGCAGGAAAAGAGATAAGAGGTTTTATATGAATTGTAGAAAGATGAATGGAATTAAAAAAAAAAAGCATCAAAAAACTGGAGAGGAAGACAAATAAGAAAAATAAATACAATTAAAGAAGAGAAAACTCTCCTCACACAGGCAAGGTTTGCCCTGTACTGCAAAGTTCAGTAAGAAAATACTGCAAATATTTTTTAAAATTTTTATTTAACTTATTCTTTTTAAAGCAGGTAGTTTGAATACAAACCGCAAAATGTAGATTTTTTGCTATGAGCACTACTTTAAATCTCAGTTTAATTTGTTTAGCTTTGCTGGGCTGCCAGAAATCTGAGCAGAGCTTATATTCAGAATCTGGGGGCTCCCTTGGATATGATTAGGCTTTGTGTCCCCACCCAAATCAAGCCTATAAGGGAACACATTACAATGTCAAATATATCATGACTTCTGAAATCAATCATTGGTGATTGGTAAGTATAATGGTACCGCACTTAATGACAATAGCTAAATTATTTTCCTGGTGAGTGCATTACTAGACTTGTTAAACCAGAATTATTTTCTTTTTTTTAAAAAAAACTTTTATTTTAGGTTTGATGATAAATGTGAAGGTTTGTTGCATAGGTAAATTTGTGTTGCAGGAGTTTGTTGTACAGATTATTTCATCAACCAGGTATTAAACCCAGTACCTAAATCTCATCTTGAATTTTAGTCCCCAGGTGTTGAGGGAAATACCTGGGGGGAGGTAATTGGATCACGGGGGGCAGTTTCCCCCATGCTGCTCTCATGATAGTGTGTGAGTTCTCATGAGATCTGATGGTTTTTTAAGGAGCTCTTCCCCCCTTTGCTTCCTTCACACACTCTCTCCTGCCACCTTTTGAAGAAGGTCCTTGTTTCCCCTTTACCTTCCCCCATGACTGTAAGTTTCCTGAGGCCTCCCCAGCTCTGTGGAACTGTGAGTTAATTAAACATTTTTTTAAAAATAAATTACCCAGTCTTGGGTACTTTTTATAGTAGTGTGAGAATGGACTAATACAACCTCTTTCTAGTTTTCTCCTTTTCTAGTATGTCCCCCCTTGATTTCCAGTGGTTGCAATGGCCTGATGAACCTCTTTGCTGGTTAATCAAGCAAGTAAACTTGCAGAATTTTCATCAGTTTTTTTTTTTTTTTTTTTTGTCTGCAAGTACAAACTGGGACCTGCCCCCAGGCTAGACGTTTCAAAAACAGGAATCTCACCAGATTCAGTTCCCTTCATCCATATCCTCTCTAATTCTAAGTTAGAGTATCATCTCCCCTCTAATTTCTGCCTGCTTTTTTTTCACTCTCCAATGCCATAAGATGGTTGTTTTATATATGTTTTTTCAAGGGTTGATAAAAACCCTTGAAAGGAGTGGTCTGATAAGAGGTGTTTGGCCCTACTGGAAGGAGAATGCTTCCACAAGACTTTTTATAGTCTAACTTTTTCAGTCTTAAGTCCTTCTCTTTGTCTTAACCTCACGGACAGATGAAGTACCATTTCAAGTAATCATTTTCATAATGCATATCGATAAACAGAGTATTTTCTGAATTCATATATGCCCCCAAATACCATTTGATTCCCTTTCTATAAAAATCAACTTGGCGAGCTAAATATGTGTAGCACAACTGGCATTACATTTGTAGAGAAGAGTATTGGAGAGCCAAACAATGAGACAGGAGAAATTCCTACTTGAATTAACAAAGCCATACAATATGAATGCAACAAATTCAAGCTATGAATCTGTAAAACACAATTAACACACTTTTACAGACTATGGCCAAGGACATTCTACATACTCTTTGGCTGCTCTAGATAGATAGATCACCTCCCTATAAAGAATGAAGAAAAGTATAACAAAAAATAAAATCCAAAGTGAAACCTTTATTAATCAAGGATTCAGCAAATAATAATAATAATAAACAAGGGGGGAAACAAAAAAAATAAATTTATAAATGTGTGGATGGTGCAGATCTCCAGGGTTAGCAGCCACAGGGAGTTGTTTCGGCCCCAAGTCTGAAAGGGCAAGGTCAAGAAACAGCTCAAGGTCAAGAAGCTAGAAAGGATATCTGTATGGAAAGGACTCCTCACAAGAGTTCTGCCAAGTCTCAAGGAGCTGGAAAGAATGGATGAAGGGACATAAATATTCTAATTTCATTCCCTTCCTGCCTTCCAGTCTCCTGCTGGTACTCCCATTGGCTGAACTCAATTGGAAGACAGAGAATTCTCTAGCTTGTTGGTGCAGTCCATGGATATTAGTCTCACAGGGCATACTGTGAGGGCACAAAGGACGAAAAAGAATAAAGAGTGGCTCTAGAGGGTCAAACAGAAAAAGACTCTAGTACAGAATCCATGAAAAATGTACTGCAGATGAAAGGGAAAAAAACTTCATGCTAAAGCAAAAAAGAAGTACAGACTTCTGAAAAATATTCACTATTAGAATTAGAAGATCATTTTAAAGTAGGCTTGGTATTCAAAGTAGGATACAAAAAGAACAAATCTCTATGAAACAGAAAGCTTATAAGGAGAGAAAAAGATTCAGAGGTAGGTAAAGCTAGGTAAAATAATGACTCCCTTTTAAAAAATTAAAGATATAGAAGTAAAAGCAATAACCAGAAAAACTGACATGTTTTAAAATCAAATAAGTTCTAGTCAATATGAAAAATTAGCTAATGTAGAAGACCTTTCCTCCCACTTCAAATGTAGAAATGATACATTCACATTTTATTGATAAAATACAACTGTTAAAATTTAAATTCAAGGGTAAGCTTAAAATTAAAAATGAGATATTCCTAATACTAGAAAATAAGAGAAAACTTAAAGCAGTATTGAGTGAGAATGAAAACAAATGTCTTATAGAACATCTTAATTTGACATATCTCTACATGCCTGGATCTTTGATAGCTTCAGTGAGATGCTTAGGGTGTCTATGGGCCTTGTGCACAGGACATGAAATGGAGATTTATACCTAAAGAGAAGAATCTGCAAGAGTTATCTTGTCTATTCTAAAAGGCTAGAGAGACTGCCACTGGCTTTGGGTAAAAAGGTGTCTGATATCCATGGATCTCTGGAAGAATAACTGTAACCTGAAGGAAATAGAAAACACAAACTTGTGGATGCCATGTCTGAATTTGCACATTTACTCAGTGTGGGAGGCAGAGAACCAAGACATTTACCTAAAAACTGGGAGAACATTCTCATAACTCAGGTCACTCAGTCTTCCTATTAAAAAAGAACTCCCACTGATAAGCTCATAGTAAAAATTCCAGCATGTACACACACACAAAACATTGCTTAGGCTGGAGTTGGCAGCTGCAAAAATGGAAAAATTCATGTTCCATCAGTCCTTTTAGAACAAATCTAAAAGAGATATTAAGAAACAGATGTAAAACAGTCAGATGAAAGTAACATAACCAAAATTTTAGAACAAACATAATAGGGGAAAAGAGGAGTCAGATCTGAAGAAGAGAATGCAAATTCTAGAATTAAATAATATAGTTCATTAACATTAAAAACTCAAAAGTTTGAGCAGTTATGTTGAACTGGCCAAAGAGAAAGATGATAAAATGATAGATAAATATAAAGAAATTACTCAGAACACAGCATAGCCAAATAAAAGGGATGGAAACTGTGAAAGTTAAGATACAAAGAATTAGATGTTCCAACTTATTTCCAGTACTATTGTAGAACTTCCAGAAAATGAGGGAAGGCCCTTAAAGAGATACTGTTGAAAAATGTTTTACAGTTGGAGCGAGCATGAATACTCAGATTAAAAACACCTGTCAAAGAGAGACGATGGCTGAACAGCTAGGATGTGCCTTTTCCATGGAGAGGAAACAAACTTTGAACAGATCTTTTGAGAGGAAACACTGACATTTAATACAAAGGCAACAGAAGACACCATGGTTGAAGAAAGAGGAAGTGTGTCTGCCTGCACAGCAACACTGAGTATGATGACCAGCCCTAAGACCTGGATCAGACCCAAGGAGGGGTGAGTGAAGGAACCCTGGAGCACAGACCTCTGAGATCCTAGCTACTAGAGTTCCCATGACCCACAGGTCTTGGCAGGGGGGAGCTACCTGAAGAACATGCAAGACACTACCTAAGCCTAGGTGGAACCCAGAAGTGTTCATATGCTCGGCAGCTGCAGCAAAACACAACTCTGGGAGCCCACCCTCCAAGGCTCTGTATCTTGCCCTAAGTGGCTGCAGGTCCTGCTGTCTCCTGTCCAGGAGAGAGCAAGGCTGTGGCATGCTCACACAGGCCCCATGCCAATGCCATGGGTTGAGGTGCTTCTGAACCATGCACCCTCATGCCCGCCGGTTCTTCCCAAGACTGCCCACCTCGCCATTCCCTCAGGAGAGGGCCCACAGTGTAGCCTTCATTGCCCTGCCTGAGTGGTTTGTTGGTGGCCTGGTAGCAGTTCGTAGGTGGTACTTGACCCTGAGGGGCTGGAGGACAAATCTGCTGGCCTGATCCTAGTTCCCTAGGACTCAAGCATACCACACAGGCATATGCTGATGAAAACTGTGGCCTGATCTCAATGGGGGAAGTACCCCCACTGTCTACACACAGAATGTGGTGTAGGTTCATGTGGTGGCACTGGAACTGGACACTGCTAATGTCATGAGACCTGGTTGGAAAAGCTATGGCCTGATAGCTGTGGTTTCTGCTGCAGGGGGTCAAGTGGTCAAAATGCCTGGAATGGCAAGGTGATCTGGGTACAGGTGGGTCGGGACTAGCCTAACTAGTCAGATCTGTTGCCATGGCTGGACACCAGATGGAGACGCACTAGGCTGGGGATGTGGGAGCTGGGTGGGCCCCATGGCTACCTGCTGGAGTCTCCCCACTTACCCGGCGCAAACTCTGTGGTATAGGAAATGCACCTCTGCCCCTCCCTAGGTGGCTGCTCCAGTGGCCTGAGAGATGCCCATGGATCCCTGCCAAGGTCAGAGCCTGCACCTGCCTCAGAGACCCTGGTTGCAGTCTCTCCTGAATCAGCTTCACCTAGCTTTGTCCCCTCCAGCTGCCTTGGTGGTAGAGCATACCACTGTACCTCTGGGAACCCCATGTCCTGCTCATTACCAGGAACACACTGGTACTTTCTCTGATTAACAAAGGCCAAGTAAAAAGTTGATTATCATTGATGCAACCGCCTCTCACCTGCAAGCACTACCTACTGGCCCAGAGATCAAACTGCATGCAGTTCATCACAACTTCTATTGTCATTGTACAGGGTACAGCCAGCTTAAGCCATAAGCACCACTTACTGGCCTGTAGGGTGAACTGCATAAATCAATGTAATTTCTCGTGGCAGACATTGCACAGCGCTGGGGAATGAGATAAGCTTCCCAAGACCTCCACCTCCTCATTCCTGTAGGAGATGGTGAGCCTGACTACATGCACAGCATACGACTGCTACAACCTACAAACAACTAGCATTTGAGAAAACCACTACATTATGACTATCTATAACCAAGGAATTAATACAGAGCCTTGGTCCCGTAAAAGCAAATAGAAGCAAAGCGAAAGGACACTACTGAAAATACTCAACAGTCACACCCTCAAGGAGGAAGGAAAAACATCCTGCAAAGAAGAAAGAAAACTCAAAAATAAGAAGTGACAGCTTCTACAGATGAGAAGAAACCAGCACACAAACTCCAGCACCATAAAGAAACAGAGTATTGTGACATCCCCCAAAGGACCACCCTAGCTCTCTAACAATGGAGCCTAATCAAGTGAAAACTTTGAAATGACAGATAAATAATTCAAAATATGGATTATAGGGACGCTCAGTGAAATCCAAGAAAAGGTGAAAATCAACACAAAGAAACTAGAAAAATGATTCAGGAGATGAAAGTCAAGATAGATATGTATTTTTAATAAAACAGAACTTCTGGAAATGAAAAATTCACTAAAGAAATTTCAAATCACAGTTGAAAGCTTTAACAATAGACTGACAAAGCAGAAGAAAGAACTGCAGAACCTGAAGACAAATCTTTTAAATTAAAAAAGTGAGACAAAAAGTAACTTTAAAAAATTGAACAAACCTTAAAGAAATATGGGATTATGTAATGTGACCAAATCTACAATCTATAAGTATTTTTGAGGGTGAAGGAAAAAAATAAGAAGTTTGAAAGACATATTTTGAAGGAACAATACAGGAAAATTTCCCTAATTTTGCCAGAGATGTAGACATATATACAATAAATTCAGAGAACACCTGGAAGATGCTATATAAGAGCAATATCATGAAGGCATAAAGTCATCAGACTATCCAAGGTAATTGTCAGAGAACAAATCTTAAAAGCACTTAGAAGGAAGCAACAGATTACCTATAAAGGAAATCCTATCAGACGAATAGAATTCTCAGTAGAAATCTTACAAACCAAAAGAGATTAGGAGCTTATTCTTAATTTTCTTTAAAAAATAAAAAAAAAAGCCATCCAAGAATTTTATATCCTGCCAAACTAAAGCCTTATAAATGAAAGAGAAATAAAATATTTTCCCAACAAGCAAATGCTAAGGGGATTCATCACCACTAGACTAGAAATACAAGAAATACTCAAAGGAGTTCTAAACGTGGAAACAAAAGCACGATACTTACCATGAAAAAAGTACATGTAAGTAGAAAGCTCATAGATCCTACAAAGCAATTACACATTTGAGATTCTAAGGAGAGTAGATTACAAAACTATGACTAGCACAAAACCACATATCATTGTTAACTTTAAACATAAATGGCCTAAATTCTACACTTAAAAGATAGACCAGCAAGTTGGATTAAAGAAACAAGAGCCAACCACTGCTGCCTACAAGAGACCCACCTAATGGCTGAAGACATGTATAGACTCAAATTAAAGGGATGGGAAAAGATATATAACACAAATGGAAAACAAAAGTGAGCAGCAGTAGCTATTCTTATATTAGATAAAACAGACTTTAATCAACAACAGTAAAAAAAAAGAAGATAAAGGACAGCATTACATAATAATAGAGCACTCAATATAACAAGATGTAACTATCCTAACTATATATTCACCCAACACCAGGGCACTCAGATTTATGATACAATTGCTGATATACTTAAGAAAAGAGATCAATAGACTTAAAAAAACTACGGACAACACTAGACAGGTCATTGAGGCAGAAAGTCAACAAAGAAACTCTGGGCTTAAAGTGGACTCTAAACCAAACAGACATTCACAGAACATTCTGTGCAAAAACTGCATTATATACATTTTTCTCATCTGCACATGGAACAATCTCCAAAGTTGATCATATGCTTGGCCATAAAACAAGTCTCAAGAAATTCAAAAAACTTGAAAGCATATCAAGTATCTTCTCAGAGCACAGTGAAATAAAAGTAGAAACCAATACCAAGAGAAACTCTCAAAACCACACAAGTACATAAAAATTAAACACACTCCTGAATGACTTTTGGGTAAACAATAATATTAAGGCAGAAATAAAAATTTTTTGAAGTAATTGAAAAAAGAGACAGAACATATTAAAATATCTGGGATACAGCAAAAATAGTGCTAAAATGAAGGGATATAGTGCTAAAAGCCTACATTAAAAAATATAGAAAGATCTCAAATTAACAACCTAATGTTACACCTCAAGGAACTACACAAGAAAGAACAAACCAGGCTGGGCGCGGTGGCTCACGCCTATAATCCCAGCACTTTGGGAAGCTGAGGCAGATAGATTATCTGAAGTCAGGAGTTTGAGACTAGCCTGGCCAACATGGCAAAACCCTGCCTCTACTAAAAATACAAAAAATTAGCCAGGGGTGATGGCACACATGCCTGTAGTCTCAACTACTTGTGAGGCTGAAACATGAGAATCACTTGAATCTGGGAAGCAGAGGCTGCAATGAGTCCAGATCACACCATTGCACTCCAGCCTGGGCAACAGAATGAGACCCTGTCTCAACAAAATAAATGCAAAATAAAATAAAGAACAAAGCAAACCAAAACTAGCAGAAGTAAACAAATAACAAAGTTCACAGTAGAACTAAATGAGAATCAGACCCCCTCACAAAAAAAAAAAAGATACAAAGGATCAATAAAACAAAAAGTTGGTCCTGTGAAAGAACAAACAAAACAGATAGACTTACATGTATTAATAATTTAAGCAAGAAAAAAGGAGAATATTCAAATAAGCACAATGATAAAGGAGACACCACAACTGATACCACAGAAATACAAAAGATCATCAGAAATTACTATGAACATCTCCATGCACACACACTAGAAAATCTAGAAGAAATGAATTAATTCCTGGACACATACAACCTCCCAAGATTGAACCAGAAAAACATAGAAATCCTGAACAGATCAATAGTGAGTTATGAAATTGAATCAATAATTTAAAAAATCCAATTAAAAAAAGCCCAGGACCAGATGGATTCACAGCCAAATTTTACCAGACATACAAAGAGCTGGTACCAATCCTGGTGATTTCTATCTCTTTATACATCTTGGGCTTCAATTCCTTCTCAACTATATTTTTCTTTTGCTTTATAGTTTTTACATTATTCTGATAGATAAAATGGAAGCAGACCAAATAAGCTCTGCTTTCTTTAAGAGGCTCTGCTTCTCTCAGAAATGTGTCAGTATTTGTTCCCTGGCATTTTGTCGAGTTTAAGGTTTGTGATGCAGTGGGGGGGAATGTGAGGCAGAGAATGTGTAGAGTAGATGATTTATAAAGTTAGCATTCCTGATAAGACAGAGAGTAGTTGAAAGACAGTTTCACTAATTACCATGTGGGAGAGAGCAGAAAGTAGAACACCTGGTAACTGCAAGCTTATCATGATACCATGCAAACTACATGGACTTTCCAGTTGATCTTGGCTCATCTTGAAGAAAGTGATAAACTCAGAGTGTAGACATTCTGTGTACTCCCAGGACCCAAGTTTACACAGAATATCTAAATTTAATGTTGTATCACTTTCTGAGGGCACCAAAGCAGCCACAGTCCTAGGAGAGAGAGAGAAATGAATAAATGGATGTGCCATCACCCAAACTCACAACTTGATTTTTAAAGATACTTTGGTTGTAGGGCCAGCTCTGTCTCTCTCTCAATATATAGGAGACTCTGCATCACATTGATGTCCATTTGGCAATGAGTTTCAAAACTTCTTCTCCTTACTTCTATTATCACAGATATTGTCAGGTAGAAAATAAACTGATTAGTGTTTGTTCTCTCCTTTCTTATGCCAGTTAATCCTTGAAAGAACTACTATATATTATGTGCCAACACTATGCTAAAGACTATATAAATACATATGTATGTCTCTATGTATGTAAGCTATATAAGTGTTTAATCCTTATAAGAATATGATAATACATGTATTTTTATTTTCCTTTCCAAGATGAAGAAACTGAAATTCTTGAGATAGGTAAGCTGGCCATGTCCACAGCACTAACAAGTAGCAGAGCTTAGATTGAAACCAGGTACATTGGATTCAAACATGTTCTCTTTACTATCAAGATGGATTTCTTAAGAGAAACAATAGTAAGAAAACCAAGTGACAAATTGGCAGCAAACAAGAAGTCACTGTGATGAGCAACAATGCTAATTTAACCAAAAAAAGTTCTAGCCGACCTACAAAGTAATGATCTTCAGGTTTTGAAAAATTCAGAATTAGTGAATGCAGAATGTTTTATATAATTTTTAAGGTAATGTTTATTTGTGGTTTTTAAGGCCTATAGGGAAATACACTCTAATTTAATGTGGAACTGAAAAAATACCTAAGTAGAAAGCAGTTGGAGTATGTCTGTGGAGAATTAGGGAGCTGTAAAAACATAAGAACAATGGTAAAAAGCATATCACTTCTACAGTTTCTTGGCAAAAAGTTTGCATGACCCTATTTAACACTCAACTTCATATTGTTGCTTGTTTTTAATTGTTTCTTGTATTATATTCTTTCCTCCTCAGCCATAGCTTAAGTTCTTTGAAGACTAGGTTTAAAATGTCTCTTCGATGCCAGATACCAAATATGGTGCATGTCACATTTATCATTCTACCAGAGATTATAATTTTTGATCTCTTCAGAGCATACAGTGCCAAGCATACTGGAAAATGCTTATGAATTGATTATTTCTTTCTGTGTATGTTTCTGATTGTGACATGATACGGGTTATTGCTGTATTTACAGCTAAACTGCAAATTCATATTCTTTCATGCTCTGTGATAAAAGAATTGGGCCCTGCAAATTTTTCTTTTGCCACCCAGCAAGATGTTCATGCTTGCCAATAAAGGATACTGAAGGGAGACTTGGGGGAGAAGGAGTTTTCTCTTCTTGATTCAGGCATGGCTCTCTTGCCAGACTCCAGCAGAGAGTATTTTCTCTATTGCTTGGCCCACACAGTTTCTCCTGTGCTGAGTTCCTGAGGAATGTTCCTTTCTCCAGTATTTGGCTGCAGTGCAATCCTTCCAGCTCTACTCAAGCAGTGGTGATATATCTGGGAGTCCAAGGGCATGCAGGCTGGTACCCCAGCCTAGGTCACTGTTCCAAGCCTCAGGAATGTACATGCCCAGGACTGCATAAGGCTGGGCATCTAGCAAGCTGACCACCTAACTTTTATCCCTGCAAATGTCCTAGAGATGCCCTGGTCCAATCCACGCACGAAAGTGAACTAAATGCTGCAGAGGGTAGCCTCTCCAGCATTCAGTTCCACCAGTGCTCAGCAGCCCACAGCTTCCCTCGGCACCTAGAAAGTTCTGAGGCTCCACAACTTCCTGCAGACAGCCTTCTCCAACAACCCAGGGGAAGACTTCAGGGAAGTTCCCCTAGCATAACACTGCTATGACTTCTCTGCCAGTAAGCAGAGCCAGTAGGCCATCTCTGCTCCCCCTCCAAGGAGGCCTGGATTTCAGCCTGGGTCAGGAGGGCCTTTCCCTGGGTGCTGTATCTCACCTTAGGGGTAGTGGCTGTTCCTTATATTTGTCATCTTTGTATTCTTTAGAGATCTCTTTAATTCCTCTAATGAAGAATGAAGGGGGGACTCACCTTTAGGACTTCATTTAAACCTAATTTCTTCCCAAAGCCTTCCTTTCCAAATACCATCACATTGAGCAGTACACAAAAAATGTTCAGTCCACAATTCATGGAGAAATTAGATATTGGTCTACCATTTTTATATTAGTCCATCATTTTAATATGAAGCCCTTTGAATATGTTAGGTCTAAAAAGGCAGGTGAAAGTTATCTAGGTCATTGCTTGGACTTCAGGCTCAATTGTCAAATAACTCAAAGAATTAGGATGAAGAATTGTTTTTATACTATTAGAATTGTGGTCATCAATTCTAGATAAGTTTTCTTTTTTTTTTTTCTTTTTTTTTTTTTAAAGAAAAAATTTTTTTTACATTATCATTTTAAAAAGCTTACAGCACCCGGTATTCCCAGGTGGTCTCCCATCCAAGTACTAACCAGGCCCGACCCTGCTTAGCTTCGGAGATCAGACGAGATCGGGCGCGTTCAGCTAGGTAAGTTTTCTAATTACTTGGCTAGAAGTTAAAATCTTCATAGTCCTATTGCTATTTGTATTATATCTGTGTAAAAAAAATCTTAAATATCTAAACAAACATTCATATGATGTATTATAATCAAACTCGATTTTTATGTTTGTGAAAATTTCTCCATTATTATCTTTTAACATTCAAGCTGATATCCTAATTACAAAAAAAATGACATTTTAAAATCTAGAATAATTATTTAAAAAGAGTGAAGAACTAATTTGCCAGGCAAAACTAGAAAGGGGAGAAAAAAATTAAATGAATAAAATAAAATTATACACTAAATCTGAAGATTAATTCTCTAAAATTTGTTTCTGTAAAGATGAAATGAATTGGTGATAAATGGTACTAGTCAATTCTGTAGAGAGAGATGTGTGTGTGTGTGTGTGTGTGTGTGTGTACAAGCACATTTGCAAAGTTACATTTGGCAGAGTTGCATGTATATTATATATACAGAGTTATATACATTGTGTATTACATATACAGACTTGTATATAGGTTGTATATTATACATACAGAGTTGTATATAGGTTGTGAATTATATATAAAGAGTCACATATACGTTGTGTATTATATCTACAGAGTCATATACAGGTCATGTATTATACCTACAGAGTAGTATACATGTCATGTATTATATCTACAGTCATATACACATCATGTATTATATATACAGAGTTGTATATATGTTGTGTATTATATATACAACTCTGCAAATTTCCTTCTCATTTCTCCTTCATAATAGCTATATGAGTTTGAGGAAATGTTTTAAACTTCTTTGGAGGTCAGTGTTTTAGTCAATAAAATAAGTATAACAAAACTATCTTGCAAACTGTTGTGAGTGTAAGTAACAAAAGATTCACACACATGAAAAGTCTCAAAAATATGTCTTCTCTGTTCCCTTCCTCGGGAGGCTGGTGGATAATGTGCTTCACCTGACCAACAAAAGGAAAGCAGGATATTCAAGAAACAAGAAATTCAACCAAGGGTGAAGCAGAGGGGAATCATACACCCTGCCTGCAGATGATGTTCACAGGAGACTCAGGTTAACTACTACATTAGAGCAGAAAGATGGAGGGCAAGAGGAAGAACATGGCTGAAAAAACCCAAATCTGATAGAGTACCTATTGTGTTTGAAGATGTCAAGAGGGTGTAAATAACTGATTGAATCATAGAAAAGTAAACAAAAATAATAGCTCTGAACTCCAAGGGTAGTCAACAGTGTGTGACAAAAGGACATAAAATTATGCCACATGGCTCTTTGTGACTAATATTTACAGTCAGAATGCTATCTACAGTATTGAACTAACCATAATATATTGGGATGATGGGCCAGGCATGGTGACTCATACCTGTAATTCCAGCAATTTGGAAGGCTGAGGTGGGCAGAACACGAGGTCAGGAGATCGAGACCATCCTGGCTAACACGGTGAAACTCCATTTCTACGATAAATACAAAAAATTAGCTGGGCATGGGTGGTACGCACCTGTAGTCCCAGCTACTTGGGAGGCTGAGGCAGGAGAATCGCTTGAACCCAGGAGGTGGAGGTTACAGTGAGCCAAGATTGCACCACTGCACTACAGCCTGGGTGACAAAGCAAGACTGTCTTCTCTCTCTCATAAATGTATGTGTGTGTGTGTATGTGTGTGTGTGTGCGTATGCATATGTATACGCATATTGAGATGATGGAAGGAGAGGTGTAAGAGAGATAAACCTTCACCTCCTCATAACAGGAAGCCATAAGTAATAAATAAAACTGAGAAAATCAAGAAATGGAACTATAAGCATTTTCTGATAATGACAATGAATACCAGAAGAAATAGCTAAGAGTAAAGTAATTTTGCAAAGGGTATAGTGACACTATTGCAATTCCCTGCCCTATCCATTCCCACCCCCAATGTCTTCTTCCCAAAGGAAACTACTTTCACTCTTTTAGCTGTTTCATCTGACATTTACCACGATATTTCTAAAAGTAAAGATCAATTTTTAAAAGAGACAGACTGTAGCATATCTACCTATCATGGGGTCTATTTCATGGTAAGTAGCTGCTCTTAGTTGCATGTTGTTGTCATCGTCACTGTTAAATGAAGAAAGCTAACTAAGTAATGTTATGAGCATTGGAATGCATCAGGAGGCACACACCATTAGAATGGTCAAAGATTTCAAAGTGCTGCCTAAGGACCCCTTTGCACTGATAGGCAGTTTTTTTTTTTTTTTTTCTTGGGGGGCCCCCCCCCCCCCCCCCCGGGACATGGACTTTTCTATACTATACTTCCCTATGCAGACACAGAGATATAATTAATAGAGAAAAGGAAAGGGGAATGAGAAAGTTGAAGAGTCTGAATGCTCTTTCAACTTAATAACATCAATAAACTAGAATTGTCCTCTTACAAGAGAAGAAATACTTTGGCACCCCGCAGTATTTCATATATGTCAGAAGATAATAGCTAATACTTACATAGAACTTACTATTGGTCAAGCATACTTTTCAAGAAAAGAGGCATACATTAATTCCATCAATACTGGCGACAACACTATGGATAAATATACTGTTTTTCATTTCCCACTTTATAGATGAGGAAACTGAGGCACATATTAAGTAATTTGGTCAAGATTACACAATTAGTAAATGAAGAGCCTGGTCTCAAATCTACATAATGCAGTTCTATGACCCTTGCTTTTTATCATTGATCCATGAAATGGGGTCCATAGAGAACCGTGCTCAGGTCTATATCTTTTCCGTTACTAGACACTGATAGGAGAAAGTTAGGCAGGGAAGGACAGAATGGAACTCTGTGTCAGAGGATGATTGCCTGTGTTGGTGATGCTGTCAGGTAGAGGGAGGAGGTAAGTGAAATGAGCTGGTTGATATCAAATATGCATTTGAGGTTACTACTGTGCCCACAGCCTACCCTGGATCCAAAGTTAACATATTAATGGTATATGCTTTATGTGTATGTACTCCTCCCATAAGCCTAAGCACAGCCTCCCAGAATGCGAGCCCTCTGTGGGATGAATGGGAGAGAAAATGACATCAGTCAAGCATAAGAAGTATATTTATTTTCTGCTCAAGAGTAGGAAAGGGTCTGTCAAGGGAGAGGGTGTTTTAGAACCAACCAGGAATGGCCATGCTGAATGCACCCCTGCTCATAAAAAAGAGGAAGAGAAGGACAAATCACAGAACCCTAGATCAAAAGTGCTCTGAAGAAAAGCTATTTCTTAACTCTAGTGAGCTTTAATTATGTTTAAAAAAGAAAAAAAAATGAATTTAAAAGAAATGAAAAGATGATCAAGAACCTGATTATTAGGGTCTGCAGAAGGGAAGACTTGTAGATCTGTTCAGATTTTATGCATTATCAGTAAAGCTGTTTCAAAACTTGAGTGCATCCTAATCCCCACCTGAGGAGATTAGAACATGTTCTAAGATTCCCTGGAGAGTGACTTGAGAGCACATAATATATTCTATACCCTTTGGAATATAAGCAAAACCAGTTAGTAGAGTATCTCATTGCAGAGCAGCTCCTTCCCACCTGTGCTCAGGCACTTGGCTGCCAGCAGAGAGAAAAGACAGAGCTCCCCAGAGACCCACAGAGTCAGTGTGCTTTGCTGCAGGGAGTTTAGCTTTCAAGGAAGAGATGACTATTAACCGTTTGCTTAGTGACTTGTACACATCTACATGCAAAACAAATTGTATTTCATACAAGAATTTGCTTTTCCTAGTTGCTGAATCTGATGTCATCTAGGAACATTGATTCCCTTAGAGACATATGTGGGCCCCGCTTTGGGAATTCTATAGGCCAGCCACAGTTTTCCATTGTAAAGCCTGGGCTGGTAGGGGTGGGCCGTGAAGCTCATGTATGCAGTACTGGAGACAGGGAGACTCTGCTTCTGTTAACCACATCCCTCCACCTACATTGTTCCAAAGAGGAAGCTTCTTTAACTTTTTGGAATGCCCTCTTGTTACTGATTTTTGTTGTTGTTGTTGTTGTTGAGACTGAGTCTTGCTTCATCGCCCAGGCTGGAGTGCAGTGGTGTAATCTCGGCTCACTGTAACCTCCACCTCCCGGGTTGAAGCAATTCTCCTGTCTCAGCCTCCCTAGTAGTTGGGACTACAGGCGCCTGCCACCACACCCAGCTAATTTTTGTATTTTCAGTAGAGACGGGGTTTCACCTTCTTGGTCAGGCTGGTCTCGAACTCCTGACCTCAGGTGATCCACTGGCCTTGGCCTCCCAAAGTGCTGGGATTACATGGGTGAACCACTCTGCCCAGCCGTTGCTGATATCTTTAGCGGCTCACTGCATTTGTCTTCCAGAACCTATTTCAATCAATAATAACAAAGGAACAGGAGATTAAAATATCTTGCCAAGCCTCTGTAAGCACACAGGTGTAAGGAACTTGCTTCTAGGATGTGGATGTTATCAAAGGAATAACAAAGTGTTGCAGCATCTTAATATGACTGTTTTAAGCTGTGAGACATTTTTTAAAATTCCACCACTAAGTTATGCAACAATTTTAGGCTGCTTTGAGTAATTAAGAGGGTGTTTTTCCTAAAAGTCCCCATGTGGCTGTAGTACAAACATCTGCCCAACATCTGCCAAGAGTTAAGAATGAACACATTGAGGAAACTTGCTTTTGTTCATGAACAACAAACCTTTCATGACAGTTTTTAAAAAACGAAGCTTTTATTTTGTTGAAATTATGTTTTTGATTTCTGGCATTACAAAAGGAGTATTTAAAATGTAAATTGATTCACAGTGGTCCTGTTAACTGAGGCCAGCTGTGCAGATGAGGACTAGACATCATTTGTTCTCATTTACTCTCCTTTCCTGAGTTTCCTCCATAGGTACCCTTCCAGCACACCTGCAAACACATTCTGCGATCTTCTCAATGTCATTAAGGTGCAAACAAATGAAATGGATTCACAATTTATAGATCCCTGGGGAAAAATGCTGTCAACATTTCAAAGAATAAGAATTAAACTTTTAATCTACTAAAATGCAAAATGTACAAATCCTATGACCTAGCAAATTTCTTTTTTGCTAGCTACTGTAACAGTCAGCATTTCATCACAGAAGCAGAGTCATTAGGAAGTATTAGGTTTGTACAAAAGTAATTGTGGTTTTTGCCATTGCTTTTAAAAAACTAGTTACTTTTGCACCAACCAAATATATATATATATATATATATATATATACATATTAGGAATTTGACCTTATGCAATTGTGGGAGCTCAGTTCACAGGCCATATGAGAATGTTATGTTTGTGTCTGAAAGGTACAGCTCACAGGGCAGTCAGGAAGGGAAGTTAGGAGGAAGGGAAGACAGGAAGTGATGTAGGAGAAGACAGAATGACCTAGATTCTAGAACGTGGAGGCTGAGCCTAAAATCACAAGGAGGGATAGAGACCTGCATTAGTCTCTCAACACCACCAAACCTCTCCCTTAGATGATTAGGTTGTCCTGCAGGAGAGGTTGGCACGTGTTGTCATGAAGCTAAATGTGCACCTTGCCCAGGAGTAAGAAACTGAAGCCAACCATCCAGCTGGAGTTGGCCTAGTTGTGGCCCAGCTCCTGCCGCATGCTGGTCATACGAGCCAGTAGATAAGCCTATTGTATGTGTGCGGGCTCCGACGATGAAGCCTGGTGCTTAGCTCCACCTTTCCAAGCATAAAAGGGATACGGCTCCTGCCAGCTTCCACCTTCCCAATCTCGTGCACAATGTCTCTCAGAGCCCACCCTGTATAGGAATTACGTAAGAAAGGGAATTCTGAGAAGCATAATTCCAATTTAGTAAAGTTGAAACAGAAATCTGTCATACTACCCTAGAGAAATAGAGACTCATGTTTCCAAGTACATGCAGGTTATATTCTGTTTATGAAAAATTAGAAATAATTTAAAGGTTCTTTAATACATGAGCTATATCCACATAAGACATATTGCAATTCCAACTAATGAGGCTGAGATATGGATTAACATGGCAGAAGTTATATGTATTGTATGTAAGCATGTTTTTAAAACACGTAATATGAAATTGTATGAAACAGCTCTATGAGCACATTTATTCATTTATTCAATATATGTTTATTACCTATTTTATGCCAGGTTCTCTTGTAAGCACAAGGAATGCAACAGTAAAACAAACAAACAAAAAATTCTCTCTGTCTCCAGGGAGCTAATATTCTAGCTGAGGAGACAGACAATAAAAAAGTGAATAAGTAAAAAATATGGCTTAGGTGGTGATAAGTGCTATCAAGGCAAAGAAAGCTGGGAAAAGGAATAATTAACATTGGGGGTGATTGCAATTTTAAAGGAGGAGGCCAGGGATGTCCTCATTAAGAAGATGATATTTAATTAAAGGTTTGAAGGAAATGAGAGAGCTAGCCATGTGAATATCTGGGAAAAATATGTTGTAGGCAGAGAAACTAGTAAGTACAGGAATGGGCCTGATGTGTCAGAGGAATAACAAAGAGATTTGCATGAGGAGATATAATTGAGAAGGAGCAGAGTAAACTAGGGGTCAGGTCTAGCAGTGCCTTGCAGGCTATAACGCATCCTTTGGGTTTTACTCAGAGTGAGATGGAAGACTTTGGAGGGTTTCAGGTGGTGAGTTTATTTATTAAAGCATATCATCCTGGCTGCTATGTTGAGACTACACTGCAGAGAGACCAGAGTGAGGCACCAGTTAGTCAGCTACAACAATAATCGACATGAGAGATGAGGTGTCTTGGACTGGGTGCTGTTGGAGATGATGAAGTAACTGGATTCTGAAGATTTTTAAAGATAGAGGCTGCAGGACTATCTAACATACTGGAAGTGGGCTGTACGAGAAAGAGAGGAGTCAAGAATGACTTTAAACAGAGCTTTTTAGCCTGAGCAGCTGAGGTAGAGGAAATCATGGGAGTAGATTTAGAAAAGATGAATTTTAGACTGGTTCAAGTCTGAGACACTTATTAGACATTCTAATGCAGATGTCAAGTGGTCTATTGTCCTTTTGCAGCCAAAATCATATCCAGCCCATATTAAAGATAGGCTTGGCTCCTTGCAACACTGATGTCTGGTGGACACTATTGCAGAGTTAATTGGCTTACAGGTAACGGAAGTTCAGACAGTATTTCTAAGGTACCAAATGTGTATTTGGAAGTAAAGGACTGACTGATCCTTTCTCAATCGTCTTTCTTATTCTACCCATACCAGAGGGCAGAGCCTATCTACTGCCTGTTTAACCACAAACAAAATGAGATGAAATTTAGCTAATAAGCCACTTGAATTAGATATTTTTTTCCTGTTAAAGATAACCAGTTGTTTGATTAAAGTGTTTCAAACATTTAAAAATTGTAGATTCAGTTAATTTATATCCTGTTTTATTAGACTTATGTCAGAAAGAAAATGATCTTCATGCCCTATGTCATCATTATCCTTTTATTTCATAGCAATCTTCCAGGTTTGTGAATATTACCTTCCTGAGATAAATTTACTCAAATTCATTGTGAAGAACAAATTAATTCTAAGGTTTTGGTAATCTGGTCAGGTGAATCTAGTTTCATGGAAACAATGCAAAACTATAAAACATCTTATCCTGAAGCACTTAAAATATGGATGCTGCAATATGAATGGACGGTATGAATAGCAAAAACATTATTTAAAATCACATACTTATGTTATTTTTAATTTTCTACTGTCAATTTCTTAAAAACAATTCATAGGCAACTGTTTCTATTAATATGGAAAAATCATCTTGTCTTTTTTTTTTTTAGTTTCCCAGATATGAAGAACTGTGAGACTAAATAAATCATTATATATTCCACAAGCAATTCTCCTGCAACAGTCTTTCAAAAAAGAATTAGGAAGCTTGAATATTAAATGCCAGCAATCCTTGACTAGGATAAGGTCAGTTTCAAGGATAAAGACATTTTTGAATTGAGTAGTTTGTTAAACTTGCATAAAAACAATTTCAACAATAAGCCTTTGTTATTTTATGTCTAATTTATGAAGAAAGCCATTACCCTCTAGTAACGTCACTTACAAAAAGGGAAAGTATGCACAACCTCTCTTTCCCCCAACACACACCACACACACACACACACACACACACACTAATCACAGAATTGAATGTCAGTGGCTTTTAATTCAGGTAAAACATATATCTTTATAGAGAATACAAGCAAATCTAGCCTGTTAATAAGGTTTCGAAGACTTTCCATGTGGAAACAATATCTATTTTTACATCAGTATTGATTTTCAAGTTTAAACTGTCATAATTATTAATGGCACTAGTCTTTATGTGAATATTATTAACTCACACTAAAGACTATAGGTTGAATCAGAAGCCAACCTAACTGTACAATACCTTTTTGTACTATTAAAACTACACATACATTTGGGAGTAATAAATTATCTGTCTTTATGTGCTAATTTCTATGCATTTATTAACAAAATTTCTAAAATATGAATAGCTCTACATATGCACAGAACCATGCTTATGTTGGAGTCATATGAATATCTGCTGGATGTTGCTAGGTATGATAATGCATTTTAATTAAGTAGCAGTATACTCACATTTTTAAGGGTATATTGCATCACATGCATACTGGGGTATGGGTGATGTCTGACTACTTTAAAATGCTTCACAAAATGAAATCAATAAAGCAAATGTACAAAAATCTTAATAATTATGGGTGATGTGTTTATGGGAGCTGATTATACTATACTCTATGCATATGTTCAAATTTTTTATAGTAAAACAAAATCAATCCACTTGCTTCTATCAGTCAGCTTTCTTTTTATAAACAGAAGTTCGAACGCAGAATCATGATTATTTCAAACTGCGGTCCCTATATTGGTAAAGCCTGAAAATATGCTAAAAAATGTAGGCTGACTATGTCTAAAGATAGAGTAGGAGAGCTAACACTGAGGGAAAAAGTACTCTTTTCAGACACTATAGGCATGATAGCACTTAACCCACATAATAATCCTCTGTAATTTCCATATTGCAGATGGAAAAATTGAGACCTAGAAAGAGGCTAAGTAACTTGGCAAATTCAAACAAGTAGTAAGGCTAGAGTTGGGATGCAACTCTAGATCTAACTGCCTCTGAATATAGTTCTTTTTTATTTTTTATTATTATTATGTTTTGAGACAGAGTCTCACTCTGTTGCACAGGCTGGAGTACAGTGGCGTGATCTCGGCTCACTGCAATCTCCGCTTCCCAGATTCAAGTGATTCTCCTGCCTCAGCCTCCTGAGTAGCTGGGATTACAGGTGCCCACCACCATGCCCAGTTAATTTTTGCATTTTTAGTAGGGACGAGGTTTCACCATGTTTGCTAGGCTTGTCTCAAACTCCTGACCTTAGTGATCCGCCCACCTCTGCCTTCCAAGTTGCTGGAATTACAGGCATGAGCCACCGTGCCCAGCTCTAAATATAGTTCTGTCTTAACTAGACTGATGGGTCTTTAGAATAAATTTCTGAAGAAAATTCTCAACCATTAATACTAATTAAAAAACCAAAACACGATTCTGATCCTGCGTATTTCGTGATCAAAGACTGTAAAATGCCCCCTTTTTAGCTAAGATATAGCAAGCAAAATTCCACAGAAGCTTGCCCATCCAACCTCAGTTCTCACAGGACCCTCTATAACCACTTACCTCCTGACCACTGTGATCTGTGTTGTTCGTTTTGTACATGCAATTCCCTCTACCTCAAATGCCCTGCTCCTCTGGCAAAAACAAATACCTCATCCTTCAAGATCCAGTTCAAATGCCAGTTTGAGTTTTCTGAACCTCCCTGGAAAGGTTACATTGCATGCTCCTACCCTAACACTGCCACCAGCCCTGGGTGACAGTAGGTGGAGTTTTTGTCAGAGCTGTAGGGACAACTCATATATTTCTCTTTCTACTTGCCACAATTTGTGTGTTTGTGTGTGTGCTGTGTGTGTGTGTGTGTGTGTGTGAATCCTACAGTCTTTAAATCAGAAAGTGAGGAGACAGTAGTCAGGCAAAATCCATCAGAGGCCTTAAATATCACAGGGCCAAAGCAAGGAAGAGACACCTGCAAGGGAGGTTGGGGAAGCAGCCAGCAACAAAATTTGGCCCCTGCCTCTGGAGGATGGTGGGTTGTATTTTAACTCATCCCTGCTTGCCTCTCTGTGTTCATGTTCTCTCTCCACTCTCCTGATTCCTTCTCCCTAGGCTTTAAATGTTCTTGAATATCTCAGGTAAAACAAACCAATCCAAAATCCAGAAACCTCCTTGAACTCCACAGCCATACACTAGATCACCTTTAACTCACATCCAGTCACCCTACAAGAGTAGTCTTTTCTCTTTCTATTGTCTTCCACCCACTGCCATCTGGCTCCTGCCCCAGCCACTCTACTGACACATTTACATGTGGCCTCCTAATTGCCAAATCTAAACAATAATTTTTAGCCTTCATCCTCCTATATCTCTCTGTTGCATTTGACATTCTTAAACCCAGCCTTTCTGAAAATATCCCTTCCTTTGATTTCTGATATCCTGCAGTTCTGGCCTTTCTCCTCTGCCATCATGTAGACTCCTTTTACTTTGACTAATTGTTTCCCCAGCATTTAAGGGTCCTTTCCTTGGGCCCACTGTTCTCTTTTTATATAGTCTCTTTACAGAACTGCCATCTTAATCCAATCACTACCTACTGATGCCTACATCTGTTTCTCCAGCTTCAGCCTCATACATCCAGCTGCCTGATATTTGGATGACCTGCAAACAGCACAGTCTTGCCATGCCCCAAACTAGATTAACAGAGTCACAATACAATGGCCACTTTATTCTACATTATTTATCTCTAGTGGTGACTATGCCATCCATACAAGATAGAAATCTATAAGTCATCCTTGATGTCTTACCTAAAGTTACTTCCCACTTAAAATCTATCAGGACTTGCTAGTATCAATAGCTTTATTGATTTCACCCTCCCCCCTCACTCCCATTTTCAATAGTTTTCTGAATTTTTCTTAAGATCTGGGGTACCTGTGCAGGATGTGCAGGTTTGCTACAGGTAAACGTGTGCCAGGGTGGTTTGCTGCGCCTAACAACCCATCACCTAGGTATTAAGCCTGCAGGCATTAGCTATTTTTCCTGATGCCTTCCCTTCCCCCCACCCCCTGGCAGGCCCCAGTGTGTGTTGTTTCTCTCCCTGTGTACATTCTCATTGTTTAGTTCCCACTTATAAGTGAGAACATGCAGTGTTTGGTTTTCTGTTCCTGTGTTAGTTTGCTGAGGATAATGGCTTCCAGCTACTTCCGTCCCTGCAAAGGACATGATTGCAGTTCTTTTTATGGCTGCATAGTATTCCATGCTGTATATTTGACTTGAATTTTTAAATACTTCTCAAATCGACTTTTTTCTCGACAAACCTAGTGAAGCCTCCTTAAAAGAAACTCTCTCTTCTTATCCCTGATTCACCCTAGACTTCTAGTTCCTCTCCCTATTTCTGTCATTCTCATTTCAGATAGATCCACCAGCACACAGCCACTAGGACAGTAAGTCTAAAACACATACCTGACCATGACTAAAATTCTTCAATGGCACTTCAGACTATAGGGGTAAGTCCAGGTTTGTTTGTTTGTTTTTAAGGATAGTATACAAAGCTCTCAGTTATCTAGTTCAGTTGCTTTTATACTTTTTAAAATAAAGACCCAAAATAAGAGAAATACCTTTATGTCTCAGTATACACATACATCTAAGTAACTAAAACAACATTTACCTTTACTATATATGATGTTGATTTCTAGTCTATTCTCTCTCTTTTTTTAAATTGACAGTCTATATTGATTTGAAAAGCTCTGGTCTAGCGTCAATTTATCTCTAAAGTCTCATCTTGCGATTACTTCCCACATATATAGGATACTCAAACAATACCACACTGAATGAACAAACGAACAGATTAATGATACTTCAGATATTTTATAAAGATGCTGAAATTGTATCGTCTAAAAAGTCTAAGAATTTGGAAAATAGAAGACATGATTATGATTTGCCAGATAGACTAAATAAATACAAAATTCACAAGCAACCTGTGTCTGTTATCTTTAGCCATGTAACAAATTGCTTCCAAAGTTTAGTGGCAAAAAATAACACGATTTCTTATTTCTCATGAATCTGTGAGTTAGCTGGTTGGTCCCTCAATGGTTTCACCTGTGCTCACTCACACAGCTACATTCAGCTAAAACGAAAGGGCCATGATGGCCTCTCTGAAATGCCTGGTGGTTGGTGTTGGCTGTTGGCTGAGTGTCTCAGCTGTTCTCCAGATGGCCTCTCATTTTCTAGTAAGCTAGATAGGCCTCTTCCATAAAGTTTTAGGACAGCATCCAAGAGAGCAAAGGTACAAGCTGCAAGGCCTTTTGAGGCCTGAGCTTTGAAGTACACACGATGTCATTTCAGGCAAAGCAAATCACAAGACTAGACAAGACTCAAGGAGTGGGAAATACAATCTACCCTAGGTTTCTCAGTAATCAGCTTAGCAATCCTCCTGGTCTCATTGATTATCCCTTCTATATTCCACTGCCCTTCATTTTTCCTTTGTCCTTCCTACTGTGGCATGTGTAATCTAAGAATGATGGGCAGGCAAGTTCTTGATACAATAAGTCACAGAAGAAGTAGAAAAATAAGGAGGCTTTTTAAAAACAAAACAAAATAACAACAACAACAAAAAAAAACAACTATCAAATGAAAACTGGGTAGGCTAGGAATTTCTAATGTTGGATATTGACACCCTTCATTTGACGCATGGGTATCTGAGCTCGGATACTGCACAACTTTACAAACTGTTTTGGTTTATACTCACCTGGAGGAGAGAATGGCCTTGAGCCCTGGAGCAAACACTGTCTTTGGAAGTACTGACTCCAGATTTCTCTTTTCTTATGAAGTCTCCCTCACTCAGACTTACCCTTTTGATGTCCTATATGTTCTCATGGATCTGTAATTGACCTCACTTCTTGTTTTATAGCCTGTCATAGGTTAATCTCCAGATAAATACTGTACCACAAGTACAGTCAAGGAAAGTTTGTGTACAGCCTAATGAAGTGAACCTCTTACTCTGCTCACTAATCAGCTACAATTTTTCCTATGGCTGTGATAAAAGAACAGATTTAGCATAAAACTCTGAAAACCAGGGACAGGGCAAAAGCAAAATGTGTATGCTTGTCAAGTACCTTCACAATAATCTTCAGGTTATTTAACACATTTTGTTTTAAGCAGTCTGTCCCAATTCCTGGAAATGCTAGAGTCTCTGTTACAGCACCATATCAGCGTTATGAATTCTTGATCCAATATTGATCTTCCCTTTAAATTAGTTCAAATTCCAAATAAATCAGTTGAAATGGTAAATTCTCAAAATATGTATTTCTCTTTTGTTTATGCAATGCATAAAGAGGAAATTTAAGAAACAAATACAAGTTTGAATCAGATAGTTTTTATTAATTTAGCTTTCATTTATTCAACAAATATTTTTCTATTATTTATTTTTGTTAAGTATTTAGTAAACACCAACTCTGTGCCAGGCTCTGTTCTAGGTGATAAAGGAGCAATAGTGTGCAAAACCAAGTTCCTGCCCTCTTGGAGCTGACTTCCTATGTGAAAGACTATGTGGAAGATATACAAATCAATCAGTCACTTGGATTCCAGCCTTTAGGTACTTTCAGAGACTGGCTAGACAATGACAAATGCCAAAAGAGAAAAATATACACATACTACAGGACTTTAGAAGAAGCTATAATTGCTTCCAAGATACAGAACCAGAAAAAGGTTTGATATGGTTTTGATCTGTCTCCGCCCAAATCGCATGTCAAATTGTAATCCTCAATGTTGGAGGAGGGGCCTGGGGGGAGGTGATTGAATCAAGGGATTGCATATCCCCCTTGCTGTTCTCTTGATAGTGAGTAAGTTCTCATGAAATCTGGTTGTTTAAAAGTGTGTTTCATCTCCCCCTCCTCTCTCTCTTCCTTTTGCTCTGGCCATGTAAGATGTGCCTCCTTCCTTTTCACCTTCTGCCAGGATTCTAAGTTTGCTGAGGATTCCCCAGCCATGCTTCCTGTACAGCCTGCAGAACTGTGAGTCAATTAAATGCCTTCTCTTTATAAATTACCTGGTCTCAGGTAGTTCTTTACAGTCATGTGAGAATGGACTAATACAAGGTTCAAGCCCTTGAGCTAGACTTAAGGAATGAATAAAACTCACACATGCAAATGATATTAGAAGAAGCTCAGAGGACAAGAGCAGAGCATGAGCAAAGACACACAAGTAGGGAGTTAAACTTATGATTCTGTGTGACCACAGAGCTGGTTCCAAGAAGGGGAATTGTGGAAAAGAAAATGAAAAGGTAAGTTACAGCCCAGGACCGATTAAAACCTTCAAGGCTTTGAAAACTCAAACTGAAATGATTTCCCACCCACCATGAAATAGATTATTAAAAACAATACAAAGACAAAAGCTTTCAGTTTTCCCCACAAAATTCTGATATTTCCCATGACAACTTTAGTATTAGTCTGACTCCGTTTTTTATGTGGAACTGCAGACATCATTTCAGTTTAATTCTTCCTTCTTCCCCTCTGCCTCCCTCTTCTGGGGAAGCTGATAAGAAAGCCTAGGTGCTCTTTCCTGTGGCATCAACAAGGAGCAGAAGCCATGAAAGATCCCTCACCTTGATGTTTCCCTTAGCCACCTTTAAAACTCCAGGAAAGTCCTCTTTCCATACTCTCTCAAATCATTTTGGACCTGCTTGAGAGGTTAGTAATAAATCTTTTCATACATTGTGTGTGTGGTGCCATCAGTCTTGATACTTGAACCAAATTTGGAATGAGGGACCATTCTGTATCTACAAAGTGGCTGCTATAACTATTTTAATCCTCTTTGTAAAAAGGTGATATTCTTTCAATAGAATTCAGGGCCTCTGCTCTGGCCTGATTATTGAGATACCAAAGACCATTGGCAGCAACCTGAAGTCAGATTGTAGAGGGTCCCACATGCTAAAGCCATTAGAATGTTAAAGTTTTCTCTGTAGCTAAAGGACACATGTTTCTTGTAGGTAAGTAAAATACCTGAAGATCATGTTTACCCTAAATACATAATAGATAGTAACTGAAAGAATATTTTAGTAAGAGTTGTTTCAATGACAGCAGATATTTGAGAGTATGCAAGTAAATTTGAAAAAGGAGATATGTACTCTAGCTATAATGAGTAGTAGTGAGAATTTCAGCAACTTTTATTTAGTAATTGTTTATCAAGAATTTATCACACGTAGTGCACTCTGCTTATCTCTGTAGGATGTAGAAATAGATTATTTTCTTCCTGTAGTTACTTCATATGCAGACCTAATACATGCATTCAAACAGGTGCATCTCAGGTGGTTAATTAGCCTAACCAAAACTGAAATGAATCTAAGAATGATGAAAATGAATTAATTGTCACTTAGCCCATAATGAGTCACTTATATTCAAGCCATTCATGAAGTATTAGTCTCTATTCTGTAATGCATTTCATGTGCAAGTCATTCCTTGGCAAAAACAAATGGCATTGAAATTTCTAAAAGCTGATAATTCTGGAAGATGAATAGCATTCTTCTAAACTAACAAATAAAATCTAATACGATGCTAGAAACGTCATTCTCATAATTGAATATATTTGACAATCATACTCAGTAGTTTATCACTGGTAGTATGTTACATCTTACTGAGAATTTCCTGGTTCTGTGAAATAGACCAACATCACCTTTTAAAATATAAAAAATTTTAAATTATTCTCTAATAATGCAATCTGAAAAATAGAGTGCCCAGAGGGTGGATCCAAGATGGACGAATAAGAACAGCTATGGAGTTGTTCCAAGAACAATACAGAGGGGTAGTGATTACCATATTTCGAAACCAGTTATTACTACCCACAGACCAGGAGATTCCCAGGCTGAAAAGTGCCACGAGTTTCCAGCATGGCTGTTTCAGCCAGCGCAGCAGGTCTCTGCACAAAAACTCACACAAATCTGGGCAGCTATTTCAACTGGTGCCTGGAATGCCTGGGAGACAGAGCCACCCATTCAACTGAAAAAAAGGGGGCTGAAACAGGGAGCCAGGTGATCTGGCTCGGCAGGTCCCACCCCCACAAAGACCAGCAATCTGAAACACTCTGGATTGAGTTTTACAGCAAGTGCAGCTGGACCCGGGATGGTCCAGCTCTGTTGGGGGTGGGGGAAGGGCATCCACCATTACCGAGGCAGGCCACCACTACCGAGGCAGTCTGCCACTACCAAGGCAGTCCACCATTACCGAGGCAGTCCGCCATTACAGAGGCAGTCTGCCATTACTGAGGTAGACCACCATTACTAAGGCAGTTCTAACTATACCTCTATAAACAAAACCACAAGGAAGTTCACACAGCAGCTGGGCAGAGCCCACGGTAGCTCAGCAACGCCTCTGCTGGCAGACTGTGACCAGACTACCTCCTAGCTGGGCAGGGCATCTCTGAAAAAAGGCAGCAGCTCCTCAGGAACTTATAAATAAAGACCCACCTTCCCAGGACAGAGCACCTGGGAAAAAAGGCAGTTATGAGTTCTGCTGCAGCAGACTTAAACATACCTGTCCAGCAACTCTGAATGAAACAATGGAGCTCACAGCTCAGCACTTGAGCTCCTATAAGAGTCAGACTGTCTTCTCAAGTGGTTCCCTGACCCCTGTATATCCAAAGAGACACCTCATAAAGGAGAGCTCAGGCTGACATCTGGCAGGTATCCTTCAGGGACAAAGATAACAGAAGAAGAAACTGGCAGAAACCCTTAATGTTCTGCAGCTGCCACAGGTGATCCCCCAGGCAAGCAGTGTCTGAGGTGGATCTCCAGCAGTCCTACAGCAGAGGGGCCTGACTCTTAGAAGGAAAACTAAGAAACAGAAAGAAATAACTTCATCATCAACAAAAAGGACGTACACTCAGAGACCCCATCTGAAACTCAGCAACTACAAAGACCACAGGTAGATAAATCCACAAAGATGGGAAGAAACCAGCACAAAAAGAGGAAAACACCCAAAACCAGAATGCCTCTCCTCCTCCAAGGAGCACAACTCCTCACCACCAAGGGAACAAAGCTGGATGGAGAATGAGTCTGATGAATTGACAGAAACAGGCTTCAGAAGGTGGGTAATAACAAACTTCTCTGATCTAAAAGAACATGTTCTAACCCAATGCAAAGAAACTAAGAACCTTGAAAAAAGGTTTGACGAAATGCTAACAAGAATGAACAGCTTAGAGAAGAATATACATGACCTGATGGAGCTGAAAAACACAACACAAGAACTTCACAAAGCATATACAAATTTCAATAGCCGAATTGACCAAGCAGAAGAAGGGATATAAGAGATTGAAGATAAACTTAATGAAATAAAACAGAAGGCAAGATTACAGAAAAAAGAGTGAAAAGAAATGAACAAAGCCTCCAAGAAATATGGGATTATGTGAAAAGGCCAAATCTACACTTGATAGGTGTACCTGAATATGACGGGGAGAATGAATCCAAGCTGGAAAACACTCTTCAGAATTTTATCCAGCACAACTTCCTCAACCTAGCAAGCCAGGCCAATATTCAAGTCCAGGAAATACAGAGAACACCACAAAGATATTCCTCAAGAAGAGCAACCCCAAGGCACATAATCGTCAGATTCACCAGGGTTGAAATGAAGAAAAAAATGCCAAGGGCAGCCAGAGAGAAAGGTTACCCACAAAGGGAAGCCCATCAGACTCAAAGCGGATCTCTCCACAGAAACCCTACAAGCCAGAAGAGAGTGAGGGCCAAACATTCAACATCCTTAAAGAAAAGAACTTTCAATCCAGAATTTCATTTCCAGCATTTCATTTCCTTCATAAGCGAAGGCAAAATAAAATCCTTTATGGACAAGCAATTGCTGAGAGATTCCATCACCACCAGGCCTGCCTTACAAGAGCTCCTGAAAGAAGCACCAAGCATAGAAAGGTACAACCAGTACCAGCCACTCCAAAAACGTACCAAAATGGTAAAGACCATCAACACAATGAAGAAACTGCATCAACTAATGGGCAAAACAATCAGGTAGCATCAAAATGGCAGGATCAAATTCACACATAACAAAATTAACCTTAAATGTAAGTGGGTTAAATGCCCCAATCAAAAGACACGAACTGGCAAATTGGATAAAAAGTCAAAACCCATCAGTGTGCTGTATCCAGGAAACCCATCTCACATGCAAGGACACACATAGGCTCAAAATAAAGGGATAGAGGAATATTTACCAAGCAAATGGAGAGAAAAAAAAAAAAAAAGCAGGAGTTGCAATCCTAGTCTCTGATAAAATAGCCTTTAAACCAACAAAGATCAAAAGAGACAAAGAAGGGCATTACATAACGGTAAAAGGATCAATGCAACAAGAAGAGCTAACTATCCTAAATATATATGCACCCAATGCAGGAGCACCCAGATACATAAAGCAAGTTCTTAATGACCTACACACTCAGACTCCCACACAATAATAGTGGGAGACTTTAAAACTCCACTGTCAATATTAGACAGATCAATGAGACAGAAAATTAACAAGGATATCCAGGACTTGAACTCAGATCTGGACCAACCAAACCTTATAGACATCTACATAACTCTCCACCCCAAATCCACAGAATATACATTCTTCTCAGCACCACATGACACCTACTCTAAAATTGACCACATAATTTGAAGTAAGTCACTCCTCAGCAAATGCAAAAGTAGGGAAATCATAACAGTGTCTCAGACCACAGTGCAATCAAATTAGAACTCAGGATTAAGAAACTAACTCAAAACTGCACAACTTCATGGAAACTAAACAACTGGCTTTTGAATTCTGACTGGATAAACAATGAAATGAAGGCAGAAATAAAGCTGTTCTTCAAAACCAATGAGAACGAAGACACAACATACCAGAATCTCTGGGACACATTTAAAGTAGTGTCTAGAGGAAATTTTATAGCAATAAATGCCCACATGAGAAGCAAGGAAAGATCTAAAATTGACACCCTACCATCCAAATTGAAAGAGCTAGAGGAGCAAGATCAAAAAAACTCAAAAGCTAGCAGAAGACAAGAAATAACTAAGATCACAGCAGAACTGAAGGAGACAGAGACACAAAAATACCCTTCAAAATAATCAATAAATCCCAGAGCTGGTTTTTGAAAAGATCAACAAAATAGACCGCTAGACAGATAAATAAAAAAGAAAAGAGAGAATAATCAAATAGATGCAATAAAAAATGATAAAGGGGCTATCACCACTGATTCCACAGAAATACAAACTACAATCAGAGATTACTACAAACAACTCTATGCACATAAACCAGTAAAACTGGAAGAAATGGATAAATTCATGGACACTTGCACCATACCAAGCCTAAACCAGGAAGAAATCGAAACCCTGAACACACCAATAACAAGGGCTGAAGTTGAGGCAGCAATTAATAACCTACCAACCAAAACAAGCCCAGGTCCAGATGGGTTCACAGCCTAATTCTACCAGACATACAAAGAGGAGTGGGTACCACTCCTTCTGAAACTATTCCAAACAATCCAAAAAAGAGGAAGTCTTTCCCAGATCATTTTATGAGACCAACATCATCCTGATACCAAAACATGGCAGAGACTCAACAAAAAAAGAGAAACTTCAGGCCAATATCCATGGTGAATTTAGATGCAAAAATCTTCAATAAAATACTGGCAGACCGATTGCAACAGCACATCAAAAAGCTTATCCATCACAATCAAGTAGGCTTCATCCCTGGAATGGAAGGCTGATTCAACATATGCAAGTCTATAAATGTAATTCGGCACATAAACAGAATCGAAGACAAAAACCACATTATTATCTCAATAGATGCATAGAAGGCCTTTGAAAAAATTCAACAGCCCTTTATGCTAAAATCTCTCAATAAACTAGGTATCAATGGAATGTATCTCAATATAATAAAAGCTGTTTACCACAAACCCACAGCCAATATACTGAATGGGCAAAAACTGGAAGCACAGCCTTTGAAATCTGGCACTAGACAAGGATGCCCTCTCTCACCACTCCTATTCAATATAATATTGGAAGTTCTAGCCAGAGCAATCAGGCAAGAAAAAGAAATAAAGTGTATTCAATTAGGAAAGGAGGAAGTCAAATTGTCTCTATTTGCAGATGACATGATTGTATATTTAGAAGACCCCATCATCTCAGCACAAAATCTCCTGAAACCGATAAGCAACTTCTCAGGATACAAAATCAATGTGCAGAAATCACAAGCATTCCTATACACCAATAACAGAATAAAAGCGAGCCAAATCAAAAATGGACTGCCATTCATAATTGCTACAAAGAGAATAAAATACCTAGGAATACTAACAAAGGATGTAAAGGACCTCTTCAAGGAGAACTACAAACTACTGCTCAAGGAAATAAGAAATGACCCAAACAAATGGAAAAACATTCCATGCTCATGGTTAGGAAGAATCAATATTGTGAAAATAGCCATACCGCCCAAAGTAATTTATAGATTTAACGCTATCCCCATCAAGCTACCTATGACCCTCTCCACAGAACTGGAAAAAAACCAGCTTAAACTTTATATGGAACCAAAGAGAGTCCGCATAGCCAAGACAATTCTAAGCAAAAAGAACAAAGCTGGAGGCATCACACTACCTGACTTCAAAGTACACTACAAGGCTACAGTAATCAAAACAGTATGGTACTGGTACCAAAACAGAGATATAGACCAATGGAACGGAACAGAGACCTCGGAGGCAATGCCACACATCTACAACCATCTGATCTTTGCAAACCTGACAAAAACAAGCAATGGGGAAAGGATTTCCTGTTTAACAAATGGTGTTGGGAAAACTGGCTAGCCATGTGCAGAAAGCAGAAACTGGACCCCTTCCTGACACCTTACACTAAAATTAACTCCAGATGGATTAGAGGCTTAAACATAAGACCTAACACCATAAAATCCCTAGAAGAAAACCTAGGCAAAACCATTCAGGACACAGGCATAGGCAAGGACATAGGCATAGGCAAGGACTTCATGACTAAAACACCAAAAGCATTGGCAACAAAAGCCAAAATAGACAAATGGCATCTAATTAACTCCAGAGCTTCTGTACAGCAAAAGAAACAATCATTAGAGTGAACTAACAACCAACAGAATGAGAAAAAATTTTTGCAATCTACCCATCTGAAAAAGGGCTGATATCCAGAATCTACAAAGAACTAAAACAGATTTACAAGAAAAAAAAAAAAAAAAAAAAAACCATTCAAAAGTGGGTGAAGGATATGAATAGACATTTTTCAAAGGAAGACATATATGAGGCCAACAAACATATGAAAAATTCTCATCATCACTGGGCATTAGAGAAATGCAAATCAAAACCACATTGAGACACCATCTCACTCCAGTTAGAATGGCGATCATTAAAAAATCTGGGGACAGCAGATGCTGGAGAGGATGTGGAGAAATAGGAACACTTTTACACTGTTGGTGGGAGTGTAAATTAGTTCAACCATTGTGGAAGACAGTGTGGCGATTCCTCAAGGACCTAGAAATAGAAATTCCATTTGACCCAGCAATCCCATTACTGGGTATATATCCAAAGGATTATAAATCTTTCTATTATAAAGACACATGCACACAAATGTTCATTGCGACACTGTTTACAATAGTAAAGACGTGGAACCAACCCAAATGCCCATCGATGATAGACTGGACAGGGAAAATGTGGCACATGTATACCATGGAATACTATGCAGCCATCAAAAATGATGAGTTTGTGTCCTTTGTAGGGACATGGATGAATCTGGAAACCATCATTCTCAGCAAACTTACACAAGAACAGAAAATCAAACACCGCATGTTCTCACTCATAGGTGGTTGTTGAACACTGAGGACACATGGATGCAGGCAGGGGAGTATCACACACTGGGGTCTGTTGGGGGGGGAAATTGGGGAGGGACAGCAGGGCTAGTGAGGTTGGGGAGGGATAAAATGGGGAGAAATGCCAGATATAGGTGATGGGGGAGATGGAGGCAGCAAACCACATTGACATGTAGGTACCTATGCAACAATCCTGCATGTTCTGCACATGTGCCCCAGAACCTAAAGTTTAATGAAAAATATATATATTTATATAGAGAATATAAAATATTTATATATAAAATATTTTATACAAAATTTATATATTTTATATTTATAAAATATTTTTGTATTTATAAAATATATTTATATATAAATTTAATTATATATATATAGAGAGAGAGAGAGCCATCATTTGCAAACATACTGAGACATAAAGAAGAGACACAAATAATCTGGAAAAAGGAAGAGGAAAAATGGAGTAATTAATCAAGATATCAGGTGTATCCACATATATGCTTTTAGAGTTATTTAAGTAGATTTTCTCTCTGTGAATCCAAGTTATTAATCCAAAGTTATTAAATCATTATCAAGAACAAAAATCACTAAAAGATTATGCTAATCTACATTTCAAGATAAATATATAAGCATTTAAAAGAGAAGCCTAAATAACACCACCAGAATGTGTGGTGATACAAGGATATTTACTACAGAATTGAAAGTTGAGTTGCTAAACTTAATCAACAATGTTGATAAAGATGAAGATTGCCCGTGCAGGTGTCAAGTTTCTATCAGTAGTAGCAAAACTTGTGAAAACAGACTCAAGTCAATTGGTACATCATTAGTGAAGACAGGACTACACACAGAAACACATGAGATACACGCCATTATCTCTTCCAAAGGCAATACTAATTCTAAACATGGAATAATTGCCACCCATTTCATAAAAAATCTCTTTCTAATGTGGACACATTTCTCAAAAAGAAGTGATAATCCTTTGACAAAAGTGTTTTACATGTAGAAATGTTCTTGGCAATGATCCCTTAAAGGATCATTAAAGGAAAGGAGAGATTGTGTGAAAAAAAATGTGAGGACTTATAGAGAATGGACTGCCTTTGTAGGAGAATTAGGATGAAAATATGTGTGATTTTTTGGGGGGATATAGATTGTTAAGACAGAAAAGTCTACATTTCTTCACATCATCTTAAATCCTTAAAGTCAGTGGTCCTTTTGAGCCTGCTAGAAACTATCTACAAATTGTGTAAAGAGGCTCAATGTAAGTCCTTTTTCAGCCTGCTAAGAACCATCTTCGATTTGTGTAAAGAGACTCAATATAAAATATAAACCAAGAGGGAAGTTGTCCCCATGCTTTGGCCTTAAGGGAATGGTCAGCTTGCAACCTCAAATTCATATAACATTCTTTCAGCAAATATGTTAAGTGCTGACTATGCACCAGACCTCAACCTAGACGTTTAAAACATATCTGTAAAACAAAATGGCAAAGATCTCTGAGCCACCCTGCTTTCTCACCTAGATTTTTACAGTACTCTTCCCACTCTCTGCAATAATTATTTCAATTTCCTCAAACTGCCAAGCCCCTCTAACCTTCACTCAGGGCAAATCATCGCAACACCTATTTCTCAAAAAAACTTGGAAATACAAACTCTCTCAACTTTCTGCTACCAAATCTGCTTCTGTGCCATTGCTCTACTCTCCATCTATTATGAATCCCATCACTTTCACATTTCCTAGGGCCTTATGCTATCAATTTCCTTTTCATTCTGTGTCCTAAATAACTTTCTCTCCCTCTCCACTGAATGCTTCTTTTTAGCATTTATGATTGATCTAAACTAAAATCCCCTATTTAAAACACACACACACACACGCACACACACCACACAAACACACGATCCACATTACCTTCAGCCCCTGCCTTATATCTCCCATTGAAAGCCAAAATTCTCTTGAAGAAGGTACAAACTTCTTGCTTCTCATTATCTTTATTCCACCAGTTGACTCAGTTCAGTATGCTCTTTGCCCTCTCCAAATCAGTAAAATTATTTTGATAAGGTCACCAATGACTTTTATGCTACTAGTATAAGTCTAATTAACACTTTTCATCTGTCATCTTACTCAGAAGTATTTGACATGTTTACCATCTTCAAATCCTCTCTCCCTCAGCTTCCACCACGTCGTTCTCTTCTGATTTACCTACTCCTACTTCTCAGCCACCTTCCCAACTTTCTACTCTTTCTTTCCTTTATCTTTAAATACTGGAGAACTCAGATCAAAGCCTTTAACCTCTTCATATTCTTCTTTCGCCCTCTGGGAAAACTTATCCATTCCCACAGTTTCATATGCTGTCACTATTATGATGAAAGTATTGTTCTATTCTGACACTTTCTCTGAACTGCAAACTTTATTTCCCTTGCTGATTTGAATGTCACAGAGGTCCTGAAACTCAATGTGTCCAAACCAAAGCTACGATCTTCCTTTCAAACCCTGCTTTTCATCTCCATTACTCCCTTATCACAGTAAATGAGGCTGCCATCTACCCAGATGAAGATAGTGTTGGTCCTGTCTTCTCAATTCCGTTTCCTACTTATTGCAAATATGTCCATATCTGTCCATCTGCATTGTAAAAAGTTTAGTCCAAGACGCCATTATCTTCTGCCTGAAGTTTCTTGTCAGCCTTCCTGGAAACTCCTACCTTCCTCTAATCCTTCATCCACATTACAACTAATGTCTTTTAAAATACAAATTTCCTTAAGTCATTGTCTCATATAAACTCATCAATTGCCTCACATTACTTTTAGGATAAATGCCTTTCCTTGGCCTCCAAGGACCTTTGGGATCTGGCTGCTGACTGCCTCTCTCACTTTTCTTGTACCATTTTCCCCCTTGCTCACCTCATTCCAGCCACAGAAGAATCATCGTGCCTCAGAGCCTTCACATATGCTGCTGCCTCCAATGGAGCTCTCTTTCTCCACTTCCTTACCTCTCTAAATCCTAATCAGGTATCAGCAGAAATCTTAAATTTCGTACAGCCTTGGCAATTTATCTAACCTTTTATTGCCTCAGTTTCCTCATCTGTAAAGTGGGATAGGTATGAAGATGAAGAGAGTTAATACAAGAAAGATAGTTAAAATGGTGCCTAGGATATAGTAAATGCTTAATAGATATTAGCATATTATTTTTATTACGTTACTATGACTGCCATTATTATCTTCCTTTTCAGGAAGGCCTTCTTTGATTCCCCACACCGCATCAAATCCTCCAAGTAAATGCTCTTGTAACATCCCCAAAGTCTTTGTTCACTAGATTTAACTCAACTATGTTTAATTAACTGTTTGTATAATCCTCTACAAAACTCCAGACTCCATGAGAGCAGGTACTTCATTGTGTGTGTTGTCTTTTACAGGCAAGTCTAGTGAATGCCTGGTGCGTATTAGGTCCATAAGACATAATGCCAAAGTTTAAAATGAGTGAATGAATCACAATCTACTCTTCAGTAATTTTTTTTGTGTCGAACATCTTGGAGCACTCATACCCTATTGCTGTAACTGACTTAACCCCCTTGGGTAGTGCCAGAAGATGTAATTTGTTTCCTTGGGTCCTTTAATGAATTGAATTGTGTTCTCCCAAAAGATATACTGAAATCCTTAACCCCTGGTACCAATAAATGTGACCCTAATGATCTTATATTACTTATATTTGGAGTAGAGTCTTTGCAGACATTTCTTTGTAGACCCTGTTCCAAATACAAGTAATATAAGATCATTAGGCTGGGCTCTGATCCAATATGATTTGTGTCTTTATACAAGGAAAATGTGGACATAAACACTCAGAGAAGAATGCCACGTAAAGACAGGGAGATGGCCATGTGAAGACAGAGGCAGAGATTGGAGGAGGAATGTTGCCACAAGCCAAGAAGCACCCAAGATTACCAGAAGCTGAAAGATACAAGGAAGAATCCTTTCCTAGGGGCTTTGGAGGGAGCATAGCCCTGACAATACCTTGACTTCTAACTTCTAGAACTGCAAAAGAATAAATTTCTGTTACTTTAAGCCAGCATTTGTAGTACTTTGTTATGGCAAACTAATGCAAGTCTTTTCAGAAAAGAATTCAGAGGCAGATAAACTGAGAATGTGGGCAAGTGGACAGACTGTAGAATCATCTCTGACACTCAGTGATTTTCTTGTCCCGTCATATTCAGGACTCACTTCACTAGCAGCCCAGGCACTCTGAAGCATGAGCCAGGTGGGAGTCCCTCCAGGTCCTGCACCTGGCTCACCAAGCAATCTGGGCTTTCCAGGCAGGGCAATGGCCTGTGTCTCCTGGGATGATGTCCAATTAATGGGTAAGGTTAGATTGACTAACACAGGCCACTTGCAAGAGGAGACACTGGCTACTGTTTGCTCTTTGGCTGAAAACAGAGTGTGTCCTTATAATGCATTCAACACAGCTGATTATAGAATAACTTATTCCATGTTAAACAGCAGTCTTCTTTCCGCCAGTCAGCAGGCCATGAGTCTGACAATGCTTAAATTGCCAACTTAGAGGATGCTCTGTTTTCACCTGTGCTTTTTAAAAGCATGCAGCAATCGTATACATTTAGTCAGTTGGTGGAAAGACAGTATTGGTTCTGTCAGCTTTTGTATGCTCAGTGATTACAGAACTGCCAGTATTATTATTCTTGCTAATTCACATGGCTGCCTGACAACCTCTTATCCATTTGCATTTTTCAGTAATTTTTCCAATAGTGTAATTGGGAAGCTTTAAGACTACACAAAAGTGGAAGGCTAGAGAAATCTATGAATACTATCTATCTTGTTTTGAATTATCGTGGCTACAGTCTTATTACCACCACTGACAGGCCTGAATTCAGATATAATCAGAGTCATTTGTTAAATAAGAATAAGAAAACTGAAATATATGTATTTTGATAAGTTTGGCACAATAGTATTATAAAAAGAGATCTTATTATTTCTGCCAACACACTCCACACACACACACACACACACACACAGATGCACACACACACGCATTACAAATATTCTCATGCTACCCCTTGAAATGTTTTATAAAATTTTTATGATATTTCTATTATTAAAAAAACGGTGTTTAAAGATTCAAAGAGAATTCTTTCAGGTGAACCTTATATGAACAAAATATCTAACGGTAATTTTTTAGTGAACTTCAGACTTCAGAAGCTCCAAAAGGGTTCTGGCCAAAAGACATTTCCATCCTGGGTAAATGACTGCATAATCCACTTTCATTGTTATTTTTCTCATGAGTCAAAATATATTGATGTTCTCTTCAAACGAGCAGGGTTCTGAAAAGTAGAACACTTACTCTTTATGAAAACTAATAAAACCTTTAAACAATGAAGTCAGTTCCTCCTAATTCACATACAATTTGCTCTTGCTTGAAATTCCATTATCAAGTCCACAAAAGTGCTTAGACATCTGGAGTGAAGAACTGCATTTATGAAAGTGCGAGTGACTCCAGGAGGTTTTATCAGTTTATCCATTTACCCATTTCTGTAGGTGTTGACTGTTCTCTCACATTTAACTCTTTACTGCAAAAATTCCAGCAGGTGGTTCCAAACTATGGATCTTTGACTAGTGTGAGGCCATTGATTTGTTTAAAGTATCTAAAAATTTATATGCAGCCAGGCATTATCTGCACTCAGAATAATTTTTCATACAAATATTTTTTCAAGTACAGATAGAACCTGCTGTGATTAAAATGAAATTGCTTTTCAAAAATTTTATCATTCATCATAGCTTTTAAATTTATTTTCTCTGACATCAGATTTTAAAAGCAGTTACTTTTATGTAACTACACTAGAATATCTCAAATCTACATACAATCAATAATAGCTACCAATTATCAAATGTTTATTATGTTTCAGGAGTTGTGTTAGGCACTAATGTTTATCTCATTTAATTTTTGCAGTAACCCTTGGTAATATTAATAAACCAGATTATTGGATACAGCCAGAGAGTTTATGCTCCCAAAGTCATACTGCACAAAATGTGGGTGCAGAATTCTGAAGCAGGACAAACTGAACTCTTTTTTCTAAAGTAGGACCAATCCTGTTTGTCTAAAGGAGGATCAGTGTAACACTTCCTGTACTGCAAAATATGATTTAGCCATTGGTGAGCTGGAGCCACTCATGAGAGGCCATGCCAACTGTTAAATGTCCAGCAATTTTGCAAATTGATTGTTAAAATCTGGTGATTTGAATTTGGCCATGAAATATATTCACCATGGAAATCAGAAAGCACTACAAATAAGTGTTTTTTACCCTCCAGCCCCACCACCCAGGAGAGCTTATTTATCAGCACACTACTGGATATAGCAAAAGAATCCAAGAATTATTTCATTTTCACTTTGGTTCAAATGAATCAGAATAATTTGTCTCAATAATTTATTAAAAGGAGTGGTAGACACATTTGAAAAGTAAAGAAAGTTTGCCTGCAGCACCAATTCCAATATCTCACCTCTGTTTTCTGGTTTGCAGAGGGTTTTGAAAACACAGATCTACCTTTTTATAACATCTATGATTATTCAACCTCCAAAGTCAATAGGATAAGACCAAAGCTTTATTCTTTCTTAAGACTTCTAATCTCCAAGTAACCTCAAAACATAAAACTTACCCTCATATATTATATATTATGTTTTCAAAACTTTAACTACCCTATGCTTTTCTCCAGAGTCAAAAGGGGCTTTTGTCTCTATCATAAAATACTGGATAATGGTCAGAGTCTAGAGTAAATATTACAGGTTGTTCATTTTATCTGCCACATATTTGATTTCATGGATACTTTCTGCTCAGTTCACGAGAGGCAGAAAGGTCAAAAATGACCCGCCGACTGAGGCCAATGCCTTTGCAACATCAGCACTTTTAACATCTTCCCCAAAGGTCTTCACTTAGTCAACCCAAAACTTTTGTATAGATATGCTTATTGTTAAAAGGACATTACTATAGTACAGCTTCATTCTACTATAAATTTCTGAAAACTGTTTTGGTTTTCAAATGAGACACATCATATGCTCACTCATCCAGATGAAGCAAAATGGTTATCACAGCTCAGTGGGCTGGATGAGTTTAGCAAGTTACATCCTGTCCATCAATATCCCCAAATGCACTCTCTCTGGTAGTTTTCCGCAGACAGGCTATTTTTTCATAATTAATGAGAAGAAGCTAGAGCACAAAAGCTTCATAAAGTTGCCTACTCATCAGTGAACAATATTCTTGAGCAGCTCCGTTGTCAAAGAATCATTCACTTATGAGAGCAAAGCAGACATTATGGAAGTTAGAATGTTTATATACGGAGAGTACAAGACAAATAACTACTGCAAAAATCCGCTTCATAAGAATGAGGAAGTGATCAATATATTACTCCAGGAGAAATAAAGCGATCAATATGTTACTCCAGGAGTAATAAGTAAGATTAAAAAAATTAAAAAAATGGCTCAGAGGCAGGGAGCCAGGTGATCAGGCTCAGCTGGTCCCACCCCCACAAAAAAACAGCAATCTGAAACGCTCTGTATTGAGTGTTATAAGGAATAACTTATAATAAGGCATAAACTAGGGCAACTGTATTGGCATGGAGATGATAAAGTCTGAGAAATTCAGAGGAAGTAAAATGGGTAAAGCAAACTAAGTCATTGGCTGTCAGGGGTGAGGGAGATAACATGCAGATTCATTTCCTGAGTGACAGGAGTCTCATAAGGAATGTAAGAGAAGGAAGAGTTTTGGTTTTGAGCATGTTACATTTGAGATAAATCTATGAATCCCAAGGGAATATGCAGAGCCCAGGTGAATCTGCATCTAAAGCTCAGAAGAAAGTTTAAGAGTCATGAACTGAGGAGCCATAGAGTATAAAGAAATAGATCAATTAAAATGACTGAAATCATCTAAAAAGAAAACAGAGTACCACACTTGGATGAGCCAAAGACATAACCTTGGGGTCACAAATTAAAACAATTGGTGAATGAGGAACTTAGAAGGAAGGCAGAAATAAATAGAAAAAAAAAAAAATAGGAAGCAAACAAAGAGAGAGTAACAACCCAGAAAAAAAGAGGCCAGAAAATTGGTCTTTGAGCAGTGAAAGGTAAGACGGGTATACTAGGTAAAGCAAAAGCCTAGAAGTTTCATGTTGTGTTCAGGAAATTACCCACACATTAAAAATGTAGTTTAAAGTGAATTAAGAGATTGGGACCAGCTAACGTGGCATTGAAGTCAGTGTTAGTAAGTTCAAGTTTTACTCTTTAGCTTTGGAAAAGTAATATAAGTCATTTGGGAGAAAAGTTACATATTCAACTGTTTATTTCAAAAGTAAAACTCTAATCTTTGTCTAAAAGAAGGAGTGGAGACCAAAGAGATGCTAGAAGAGCATGTGGGAAGCAGTTGCAAAATATAGGAGTTGAGAGTGAGCACCTGATTCAAGAGAATGGGAAGTCAAACTAGCAAGTTCTTTCTTCTGGAAGAGTAGGAAGAGTCATATGAATTGGGGAGCCATTGGTGGATGTTACCAGTGGCTATCTTAAAGGGACCTGTTTTAGGGAATTGAGAACTGAGACCATCTATGTCCACCTGAGTTACAGTCTGTAGACCACCTATGTCAATGTGACTTAGTTCTTCGTTTTAGAAAAAAACTCTTCCAGGGCAAAATAAGACTGTACAGCAAAAAATGATTCCAGATTGCTTCAGATAACGTTTGTTCACCTGGGCAAGCAGCCCACTTATCAAATAAAAGTTTACTTATCAAGACTTTTGGTAGATTTTGTACAGTCTCAATTAGCTCCAATCTTGAAGAATCCACCTTTAATTACTTGATCCTAGTTGCCAATATTCTGTAGATACTCTGCTTCTGACTTCCAATTCTGAGACACGGATAAGACCATTAAACTGGCGTTCTTCCGTACTGCGACAAGTTCTAGTTAAATTTTGCTTAACTGATTCCTTGGTGATGATTGAGACATTTTATTAGAGAGAATATAATGAGTACATTGTGGGACATATTTGACTTGAAAGATCTGGAAGACATTGGCAAGCAGGTAAAATTTTGATCTAGGGCTAAAAGAAGATGGGTGTGAAGATTTACATTTGATAAAGCTTTCAAAAAAATCACTATTGTTAGGGCTCAGAGAATGATACCTCAAAATATGGTGCTTTGGCATGCTGAGAATTTTTGAATTAAAGGAAACTTGAAGGCCTTAGAGCTGCCTCAGAACCAGAATCTTTCTAACCTCTTGTTTTTCACCACCCTCTCAAGCCCCACTCAATCCCCCACCCCACTCCACTCCCCTCGTGGTCCTGCATCCACTTCCACCACCACCCATCTAAGTGCAGGGAGAAGCTCTCTCTGGAAGTTCCCTTATCTGGGGAGGAAATTTCTTCCAAAAGAAAATTCAATTGTCTTCAAACCCCCTCCCTAGGAATCTCATCAAATAACTGGGAAAGACAAGTCACCAGAGAAAAGACTAAAAGTCATTGCTACACCCAAGTAGACTTTTTATCTACTCTGAGGGCAGCAACAAAAAATTACCTGGGAGATTTTATCTGACATAATAAGACAGCCTTCGTTCACAGTCAAGTTCCACTCCTCACTTTTTTGCGATTCGTCACCTCACCCAGAGCCCAGAGGAACCTTATCCTAGATCACTCTTTGTTCTCCTGTCCCTTTTAATTTCCAAAGATAATAATTTACAACTACTGTCTACTCTTTGGGCCCATTCCATTCTCAAAAAAATCATTTACTACCCCTCAAAATTGCCTACATTTCCCCATTTCCCTTTCCCCTGTGAAGAAGGATATTTAAAATTGTGACCCTCACTGGCTAGGATAATCACTCTTCTGTGATTTTGCCCCTCATGCACCTTAATAAATTTCTATGACTTTTCTCCCATTAATCTGTCTATAGTCGGTTCATTTCAGTGAACCTTCAGAGGGCAGAGGGAAGTTAGCCTTTAGCTCCTACAGGATCATATCACTCAGAGGAGCAAAGTATGGATTCAGGTCAAAATGCAACAAACTAATAATGATTATATTTTTCTTTAACCTTCTCATCAAACTTCACAACCACCATTTCCCACTGTACATCCTCCGCTTTATGAAAGTTTGTCATGCCAAGCTCAACCTTGACTCCATGATTTAGCTGATATTGCCTTTTCTACCTTGAATAATTTTTTCCTCTTTTCCACAGTTTAAATTCCCCAGGGCTAGCAGGGCCCTTCTAGCTCTTGAAACTTTTTCAGAAGCTTCATTAATTCTCAGTGTTTGCCCCTTCTCTCTTCTCTATTGTATTAACTGCTCTCCAATCCATCACATGTTTGTTTTGTATCCCTGAGAATATTAAAATCACCTTAAAGAGAGTGATCAATACTTATCTTTGGTTATTGCTCCCAGTCCCTAGTTGATTTTGGAACTTGTAAGCCTTCAATGTACATATTTAAATATATTAACTTGAACTCAGGAAGAGTAAGAGAAAATTCATGTCTTTCTTTGAAAAAAAGATATGTTTAACTAGCAATTTGCTGGTTAATAATTATTAGCTTAATTTGAGAGATTAGGAGAGAATGAAAAGGATATCTGAAAACATATTTAAGCTGAAAATCTAAAGGATGCAAAACTTTTAATTAGTTTCTGTAATTGTTATAGTAGATAGCTAGTCAGACATAACAGGGCAGGAGAGTGCCCTCCCAACCTCCAACCAGGAATGTCAGGTGATCATCAAGTGATGGTCAGGTGGTTTTTAACTGTCTCTCTAAAATGATAATCGATTGCAGCCAGTGCCAGGGAAAGGCAGTCTCTTAAAGATGGGGAAAAACTGAAACTGGTAATCAGTAGCTTCCAATAAGATCAAGATTAAGATTAAGAGTGGGCTCAAGCATGCACACTAAGAGACAAAAATGGCAGAGTTTAACTGGTATATGACCTCCTAGGGACATTTGGGTGGTAAGGGAAGAAGGCCTCAAGTGAGCACGCATTCAATTCAAGTAAACACACTGCACATGCTCCCCTTCCAAGTGCTAGCAGGCCACTGCACATGTGAACAGCCAATCACAATGAAAATATCAGGAGTGAAGGGACACAAGACCTCAGAAGTACACCAACACATAAAACCCCAAATCAAAAGGTTAAAAGGTGCACTTGTCTTTCAAGTTGCCTGCTTGGCCCTCTTCCAAGTATACTTTCCTCCCTTTCATTCCTGCTCTAAAGCTTTTTAATAAACATTCAATCCTGCTCTAAAACTTGCCTCAGTCTCTTCTTCTACTTTATGCCCCTCAGTTGAATTCTTTCTTTTGAAGAGGCAAGAATCGAGGTTGCTGCAGACGCATATGGATTTGCCACTGATAACAAAATGTGGGTTTAAAATACTTTGTATCAAACAGATATCTATGTATATAGAAGCATATATATATATACACACACACTTATGTACAAGTCTGGGATGATATGTACCCAAATGTTAACAGTGATTATCTTATGTGTAATAAAGATAGAAGAAAGAATTGCAGGCAACTTTTTCTTCCTTACTTTCATCTTACTTATTTATTTAATTTATTCTAGAGCACACTTGTATTTAATAAACCATAGTTGAACAAAATTAAAAGTATGAGTGTTCATTGTACAAGTCTTTACAAGGTGTATTAGAAAGATGTGAGCACAATAATTCATCCTCAAAATAAAATAACGAAAGAGAATGAAAGTGACAATGTAAGGGCAAAGGGAAAACTTCCCTTCTGTCCTCTGAAGGTTTGCTGAAAAAAACTGACAATAAACAAATGAGCAGAAGAAAAGGCATAAAAATTTGTTAATGTACATAGGGAAAAATGATGGAAGAGTGATGACCCAACAAACAAATAAGGCTCAGAATCTTTTATACCCTGCTCTTTTAGTCAAGGTTCCCTAGAGGGACAGAACTAACGGATGTATATATGAAGAGGAGTTTACTAAGGAGTATTGACTCACAAAATCTCAAGGTGAAGTCCTGCAACAGGCCTTCTGCAAGCTGAGGAGAAAGAAGCCTGTCTGAGTCCCAAAACCTCAAAAGTAGAGAAGCCAACAGTGTAGCCCTCACTCTATGGCCAAAGGCCTGAGAACCCCTGGCAACCACTGGTGTAGGTCCAAGAGTTCAAAAGACAAAGAACTTGGAGTCTGATGTTTGAGGGCAGGAATCATCCAGCAGAGAAGATGAAGGCCAGAAGACTCGGCGAATCATGTCCTTCTGCATTATTCTGCTTGCTTTATTCTAGCCACCCTGGCAGCTGATTAGATGGTGCCCACCCAGATTAAGGGTGGGTCTGCCTTTCCCAGTCCACTAATGTAAATGTCAATCTCTTTTGGCAATACCCTCACAGACACACCCAGGAACAATTCTTTACATCCTTCAATCCAATCAAGTTGACACTCAATATTAGCAGAGGGAAATAAGAAAACTTAGAAAATTATGAGAGGTATAAATAATTTTTAATAGAATTGAATGGGCCCAAAGAGCAAATGATAGTTTGTAATATTCTCTTTGGACACTAAAAGGGACAATGGCTTGGGACAAAGTTTCTCTGAGCTTTGGAAGAGATGATGACAAATTGCAGAAAGGCAAGGGGTGGAATTTCACTGTGAACAAGATTGTCTTATTTTTTTTATTTATTTTTGAGACAGAGTCCTGCTCTTGTTGCCCAGGATGGAGTGCAATGGTGTGATCTCAGCTCACTGCAACCTCCACCTCCTGGGTTCAGGTGATTCTCCTGCCTCAGCCTCCTAAATAGCTGGGATTGAAGGTGCCCACCACCACATTCAGCTAACTTTTTGTATTTTTAGTAGAGACAGGGTTTCACCATGTCGGCCAGGCTGGTCTCAAACTCCTGACCTCAGGTGATCCACTTCTGCCTCAGCCCCTTGAAGTGCTGGGATTACAGGCATGAGCCACTGTGCCCAGCCAAAGTTGTCTTATTATGCAGATAAATTCTCCCAGGTAATTTTTTGTTGCTGCCCTCAGAAGAATAGATGAAAGGTCTGTCTGGATGTGGTAATGACTTTAGGTCTCTTCTCTTTTCTAGTGGTTAATCTTTCCCAATTATTTGATGAATTTTATAGGGAGGGAGTTTTAAGACAATTGAATTTCTTTTGGAAGACATTTCCTCAGCCAGATAAAAGGACTTCCAGAGAAAGCACCTCCCTGTGCTTGGGGGGTGGTGAGAAACAAGAGAAAGTTAGAAATTTCTTGGTAGCTTTCTACCAAGGTCGATTCTAAGGCCTTCAAATTTCTTTTAATTCATACCTACTCTGCATGTCAAAACACCACACTTAGGGGTATCATTCTTTGAACTCCAACACAACTTTCCTTCTATGCCATCTTTCTTTGTCCCATCATCTAGATCCTTCTGATAATAGGTGAAAGGATAATGGGTTAGGCAAAATAATCCAGTCAGCTAAGAGCAGACAAAATATGAGTTTGGCAGAGATGCCTATGAAGTATCACCAAAGAATCTAAAGAAAGATTTTGAATCTTGAAGAGCTTTTTTTCATAAACTATTCTCAACCTATAAATTGATATCTTCCTGCCAGTGACTAGAGTCATAAAAAATGCTTCTCACCTCTTACCCTGAAACTCTGATCATATAAAAAAGCTGACATTATGTAGAGTTTAGACAGCACCTATCCAGGAAATGAGCATTTGCTTCAGGTATTTTGCAGAGAACATTAAAGGAAATGGTTAAGCTCTCCACACACAAAGAAAAGAACAAAGACAGTTAGCACTATAGAAACATTTTGCACAAACTCTACACAGTTTGAACTGAGAGCAATTGCACACAGAAACTATTTTTCAATTGGTGTTAAATCTATACAAATGCCAAGTCACTGTTCCAATGAAGAAATCATAGCACAGGAACATTGTACAATAAACCAAAAGGTTCAGAATGAAAGCCAGGAAAGTGAACTGGTAACATTTTTTAGCAATCCTTAAAAATATTGGAAGTTAAAAATAGAACCTCCTGTATAGACATCTTAAGTTGAGCTACTTATTATCTATGTTTAATTTAATTGATGAATTACCTGATATAATTAATTTCCATAGGATGAGTTTAGTTGTTTCCCATTATTCCTTTTGTTACCCTGTAAAAAAAAACTTCTTATACAGTTGCACACATATTTTTGGACTTCATAGACTCTAACTAGCAATCATAATAAAAATCCTATTGCTTTACTCCCTACAGGTGCTACATGACATAGACATGCACTTACTGTTTTGATCAATACTGGGTAGTTAGTTCTTTTCTCTGTCTCTAAAGCAGAATCTTTATTGGTGAAGTTATAATCCTAGGTGAAAATTATAATGATAAACTGAACTTATTTACTCTCCTTACATGCTTTATTGCATTGATACAAGCCAGGAAATCATTTTTATTGAGGCCCTTCATGATCAAATAAGACCAAGATTTGAATTAAACTTAATAACTTCAGATTTATAATTTAATATTCTTACTTATTATTTTACATCTTACATTATCTAGTACCCAATATAGGTCAGTAAGACAAAATTGGGTTTGGACCTAAGACTAATATGCATAGGCTTCTCATTGCAGGCATGTTATCATCCCTTCTATTTGTCTCATGGATCCAAATGTGCCTGAAGTCAACCTAAATAGCAATTACCAAATACAAACACACTAAGTATTGGGCACACAATTGAAATTGGGACTTTTGTCCCTGAATATAAATATTTCCCTCAATAATTTCTTTTCCCATCTAATCATTTTTTTATAGTGAGCTCTGTTTCAAGGTAAAAATTTATTCTCTAACAAATAGAAAATATCTTGGCTAGCCTAATTCCAACACAGTGTTTATAATCCTTTAGTTACTTTAAGAAGCAAACCAATGCAGACATTTGCTTTAAAAAGAAAATCTGGTGACAGAATATATTAGGCTAGCACCTTGCAGTTGGAAAAGCTCTGCTATGTGCATACCCCAATGATATGGGAGAGCAAAATAATTATTCCAAAGCAGCCACACAGATGGCACATCGGTTTATCTATTTTTTGACTAATTTGACCATTAATGTCATATAAATAGAGTAAAATTAATGTGTACATATAGAAGTTGTCATATTGGATACTCTTTCTGTATTCCTTATAATCTATGTCTTTGTCTTTATGAAATTTTCTGAATTTTTTATTCTGAGAACACAACTCTATGCACTTGTAAAAGTGTGTACCTAAAACCGTAAACAAAATAAAAAAGCAATTAGCAGAAAATTAGGAATATTTCAACTGCTTTGTAAATGTTTACTCTCTGTTTCATGTCAGTCTAGTATGTCTCATGGCAAAATAATCTATAATTAAACTTCACTGCAATATAAATGTTTGCAAAATGAACTGTCTTAGTCAATCAGTGTTTAGAAAAAATTAATCAAATCCAATTCCTTTCTCTGATGAACTTCTTCATGCACTACTAGCTCAGGCATGTAGCTCTAAGTGAGACTGAGCAGGTAATTTGGAGAGGCTCATGGGGAGCTAGAGCAGTCTTCCCACTCTGTTCTGGAAAGACTTGCAGTTCAAAAAAGCATGTGAAATATTAGCTAACGGGCAAATTCACACATTTTTCAACTTCAGGAAAAGTGCATATATCGAATGCCTGGTTTTAAAAGTGCATTATAGCATAAGATACCATATGCCAGTAAAAAATTAGGAAACTTAAAAATGCATTTCAGGAAATTTTGGAAGATCCATGTAAACACTTGGGTAAAAACCAGGCTTGATCAGTCTAGGCCCTCCACATTTCCACATTGGAAAGTGTTAAGAAATAAGTTTTACACTACATCCAGCTTTGCTACTTACTAAATGTGTAACATTAGGCAAGAATTTAATATTTCTGTGCCTCAGTTTTCATATCTTTAAAATTGGAGCAAAAATACACAATGTATTAGTCCATTCTGGCATTGCTATAATTATAGAAATGCCTGAGACTGGGTAATTTATAAAGAAAGGAGGTTTAATTGGCTCATGGTTCTGCAGGCTTCACAGGAAGCACGATGCCAGCATCGGCTCTGCTTCTGGGGGAGGGAAAAGCAGAGCAGGAGCAAAACAGAGCAAAAAGGAAGGTGCAACACACTTTTCAACAACCAGATCTTGTGAGAACTCACCATCACAAGAACAGCACCAAGGGTATGGTGTTAAACCATTCACGAGAACTTCACCCCCCATGAGCCAATCTCCTCCCATCAGGCCCCACATCTAACACTGGGGACTACAACTGAACATGAGATTTGGTGGAGACACAGATCCAAACCATATTACACACAATGTAGTTTTCATGGGAGATGAAACAACTACTGACACACAGAGACACAATCACACATGTACACATTCACAAACATATACTATGTTTTTATAATAGATAAATTCATATGTCTGATAATTGCTGACATTTAAGGATCATAATTGAATTCTAAGTTGTTTTCAGGTATTTTAGGCTTTTCCTCTGTTCATCTTCTAGGACCAATTGTTTCGAAGTTTTCTTCTTCCCCTGTTACAGATAATTTCTGAAAGCCTTTTCTCTCTTTTCCTTTGCCAGTTTTCTTTATTACTTTCTCTTGAATACTTTTGACCTCTATATTGCTTTTTGTTCTCTTTCCCATATTTTACACACACACACACACACACACACACACACACACACACACACAATATATATATATTTTATTGTACTTTAGATTCTGGGGTACATGTGCAGATCATGCAGAATTGTTGCATAGGTACATATAGCCCCGTCACCTATATCTGGCATTTCTCCCCATTTTATCCCTCCCCAACCTCCCTACCCCCCCACTGACCCTCCCCTAATCCCCTCAAACAGACCTCAGTGTGTGATGATCCCCTCCCTGTGTCCATGTGTTCTCATTGTTCAACACCCACCTATGAATAAGAACATACAGTGTTTGATTTTCTGTTTTTGTGTCAGTTTGCTGAGAATGACGGTCTCCAGATTCATCCATGTCCCTACAAAGGACACAAACTCATCGTTTTTTTTATGGCTGCATAGTATTCCATAGTGTATATGCGTCACATTTTCCCTGTTCAGTCTATCATCAATGGGCATGTGGGTTGGTTCCAGGTCTTTGCTATTGAAAGTGCCGCAATGAAAGCCTTTTCTCTTCAAGTTGCCACTACCCTGTCCATTTATTTGACTCCCTCCACCATCAAGGTTGTCAGTAAAGTAGCAAAAGTCATCTATCTAAGTTCTCCCAAGGATCCTAGCCGTTTTTTTCTTCTTTATTGCTTAAGAGTTTGGAGGAAATGGACTGAGAATAGCAAAGGGAGCTGTTGCAAAGTCTAACATTCTCAAAGTTCATTCAGATGGCCATCTGTTAAAAGAGTGTAGTTTGCATTTCTGAAACCAATTAAACTAGAAGCAGTGTTTGTCTGGTTCTAGTCATCCACCCCAAAGACAGACAGACAGACACACACACACACAAACACAGCAAGCAAGCGAGATACACTTAATTCCAGTTATCTCCTAAACCTGGCATTTTTAGCCCCAAATATTCAGGGAGACTTTTGACTTGGACGGGAAAAATATTATTTATTTATTTTTACAAACGTCTGTGGAATTTATTTATTAGCATAGTAGTAATAGCAGTACGTATGCCTTTTTCACTTCATGATTGTTGCAAATATTATTTAACGCTCATTGCTACTTAAGAATTAAGGTAGCTACTAAACCTACTGTAAATCTTCTTATTTAATGTTTCAATAGAAACTATATGCGTTGACATGGTTTGAATGTTTTGTTTCCTCCAAAACTCATGTTGAAACATGACTTCCAGTGTTGGAGGTGGCCCTAGTGAGATGTGTTTGGATCATGGGGGCATCCCTTATGAATGTCTTGGGTTGTCCTTGAGATAGTGAGTGATTTTCCATCTGAGTTTATGCAATATCTGGTTGTTTAATAGAGTGTGGCACTTTTTCCCTCTCTCTCTTGCTCCTGTCTCTCTCTCTCCCTTTCACCATATGAGATGCCAGCTTCTCCTTTGCCTTCTGCCAAGATTGAAAGCTTTCTGAGGCCTTACCAGAGGCCAAGCAGATGCTGGCATCATGCTTCCTATACAGCCTGCAGAATTGTGAGCCAATTAAATTCCTTTTCTTTATAAATTTGCACAGCCTCGGGTATTTCTTTATAGATATGCAAAAATGGTTGAACATGTATATTACAAATTGGGGGATTTGATATCTGCATTCCCATATAATTTGGCTTATAATTTGTGCATATAAAATATTGCTAGCTATATAGTTATTCTTTTGTTTAAATACTCCATTATTTTGCATACCTGAGTTTCCTTCCATTTAGATATGCTATGTTGATGACAGGCAGTAATTGTTCCACCTACATTTCATAATGATACCGAACTACCTCTTTAACAAGGGAGTTTGAAGCTAAGAATAAAAAAAAAGAATAAGATAACTTCTTTAAAGCTCTATCATTTAATCATGGGGAACTGTTTTTATAAGGAAAAAGAGTATTATATACAAATCTGTATAATAATGAAACAATGCTGCAATTGGCTTCTAAAGCATAACAGGCCAAATATATAAAATATACCCTGAACACAAAGGCACAGCTCACAGAGTTTGCTAACTAAACTTCTCACTCATGGAGGCATGCTGCTACATTATTGACAGGAATCACCATGAAGAGAGTCATGCAGCCATCTTGGCAAGACTTGCCCAAATGTGTGCTTAGGTGTTGCTTCCAAAATTGCTTCCAAATCACACAAATAGAATAATTTCCTTTTGTGTTGAGCACATTATAACAGCTGCATGCTGTCACCATGATTTTTAGAAACAAATATCTAAGCTTTTTCAAAAAGCAGAGCATCCTAAAATGATGATTTCCTATTATGTTGCAAGATTGCCTTGAAGCATTGTTAATATTCTTTATGTCTGAACTGGGAAGCTTGCTAGGTAAGCTTAGAAGGAGTTCATTTGCACAGTTACTAAAGCAAGATCAAAATTTACTGTTTTTATCTTAAGAGCTTGCTAATGTAAGATCAACATTACATGCCATTTACAGAATCCAGGGATCTTTACTCATAGAGAACCTTTTACCTGTGGAACTCATACTCATCTAAATATTATTCCAGTCAACTCCAGATTTGGCCCAAATCTATGGTGTTATGAGAAGAAAAAGCCAACAGTTTTCTCACTGATAATTGCCTAGAATATCCACAGCTCCAGACCCCACGCCAGGCAAAAAGCTAAAAAACAATTTTTTTTTAATCTCAATTTCTGGGTTATTAATTATCTTCCATAGTGAATAGTGTATTTCAAGCTCATGAAAATTTAGAATCCACTTAGAAATGTTTAGGATAATCTAAGATAAAGAAATAACACTTTCAGATTGTATAATGAAGAGTTAACTTCACTCCACAAGAGGTCTGCCCTTTGCCTTCAGCTACTGGGAAGTAATCTCTAGGCCCCTAGAATATCCTGCCTAATAAGAGTTTGTTTGTCTGGGACCTTTAGCCATCAAAGAGTGTAACTGTGATTTTTAATAGTGTCTTTGAGTCATGCTACATCAGTTTTGACTTCCAGAGTAACCAGATTAAAGGCATTAGTCTGACTTCAGGAGGTACTGGAGACAAAATATCAGCAACAAAAACAGTATGTGACTGATCCCCAATAAAAACTCTGGACATCAACAGCTTGGATGAGCTTCTTGTGTTTGACCATTGTTATACATCATGGCCAGAAGGAGGTGCTGCTCTGCATGACTTCAAGGGGAGAGGACAGGTGACGAAAACCTCCGTGTTTAGACCCCTCCTAGACTCTGACCTATGCATCACTTCCTTTGACTGTGAGTCTAACAGCTTTCAATAATTTGATAATTTAGCAAATTATCAAACTTAAGGGTGATAATGGGAATCCTCACATTTGTAGCCAGCTCATTTGAAGTAAGGGTGGTCCTGGGAAGCTGGAGTATTCAGCTGGTGTCTGAAATGAAGGAAGACTTGTGGGACATGTTCCTTCTTACTATATCATTTTTCCAGCTTGGGGTAGGGATTAGGAAGGACACTGCACAAATTTAGAATTTTATATACTTGTAACATTTGGCTTATTAGAGCAACAGCCTTGTAACTCCAACTTAAAATGAGCAATTGAGTTGACCTTTAATTTAACATCTTACCAAGTTTATTAGTACTGCTAACTTTACAACATTAGTTTTATAAAAGTCATTTAAATAGAAGTCATGTTTTAAGTCATCTTTGTTATTCAGCACTTCCAGCTTGGCCATGAGGCAGATGTTGGAGGATAAGTTAGAGAATAAAAAATATACTTTGATAACTTGGGCAGAAAAGAGTGAAAAAGAAAGAAATAAAATTCTGACTTTAGTATTGATCTAATATTTATCAATAAGTCAAGGAAAAGATGAATAGGGCTGAATACAAAAATAACAGTGACAGAAGAAGGATCTAAGGCTGCAGTAATCCCAACACACAGGGGAGGGGTAGGGTAGGAGAGAAGAGGAGGAGGGACGTATGGGGAAAAGAAAGCAGCAAAGGAGGGCGGAAAAATACAATAGCAATTAACAGATTTAAATTAAATTTATTGAACATTAATTAAATACTCAAGATCCTCTCACTTACTCTCAACAACAGTGGGAAGATGTTATTATTCCTAGTTTTCAGAGGAAGAAACTATGAAGAAAGCAGAAGAACAGCTATTTTTTAAAAAATTCTGAGAAGTGAGTCAGGGTTTGAACCCAGGTCTTTTAATTCCAAATTCACAACTTGTTCCAAAATACTTGGCCTGCTTTGACTTCAACACTTTGAAAACTGATTCCTCACTAAGAGTACGTGAGAATTCTTTATTAGCTGGAATGAGCATTTAGCATATTTGTGTAGTCAAACGTTGCTAATTTTTCTTTTAATTGAGACAGAGTCTTACTCTATTGCCCAGGCTGGAGTGCAGCAGCACAATCTCAGCTCTCTGCAACCTCTGCTTCCCGGGTTCAAATGATTCTGCTGCCTCAGCCTTCAGAGTAACTGGAACTACAGGTGCATGCCACCACGCCCGGCTAATTTTTTGTATTTTTAGTAGAGACAGGGTTTCACCCTGTAAGCCAGGATGGTCTCAACCTCCTGACCTTGTTATCCACCTGCTTCAGCCTCCCAAAGTGCTGGGATTATAGGCGTGAGCCACCATGCCCGGCCCAAACTTTTTAATTTTTTTTTTTAATTTGTGGGTACATAGTATTTGTATGTTCATGGGGTGCAGACACGCAATGTGAAATAAACACATCATGGAGAAAGGGGTATCCATTCCCTCAAGCATTTATCCTTTGAGTTACAAACAATCCAATTACACTCTTTATTTTTAAATGAACTATTAGGTTATTATTGACTATAATCACCCTGTTGTGCTATCAAATAGCAGGTCTTGGTTATTCTTTCTAATTAGATTTTTTAAATACCCATTAACTTTAATGTTTTAGTTCTAACAGAAGAAAAACATAGTAGCAAGCAGGAACTATAGTATCAGCTCAGATTCCATCAATTTTCCCTTTACCTATGATGCTTTCCACATTCTGGCACAAATGTCATGAGTCAATAACCACAAAAAGTTGAATAATTGTCATTTATTAAATCAGTGCCTCCCTTTAAGCTATCTTCTGTGGGCAAAAAAGGAATTGTATGAGTTGGACTATATACAAGTTGGTATACTTTAGGTCATTTCCAGGAAAAGCTTTCCTGGGCTAAATGGATATTTTCCCTTAGCATGAAACCATGAGGTCTGAAAAGTTGGTATACTTTAGGTCATTTCTAGGAAAAGCTTTCCTGGGCTAGATGGATATATTGTCTTAGCATGAAACCATGAAGTCCGAAAACTGAGTCTAGTGTAGTATTGTTATCTATTAGGAGAAAACTGGATGCCAGTTCATTGAGTGGGTTCCAAGAATGCACACTGAACATAAAGCATTTTAAAAATATCAAGGGTATATATACCTGTGACTTGACTAATTGCATATGCTTCCCTTCCCTTCCCTTCCAAAATCCAACTGAAATGTAAGTAAAAGTTAGACAAGAGAGGTTACTCTGAAGGGCAAACATTTTATGAATTTTCTGGAAGACAATTGGAAACAGTAGAGAGGAGTCAATATTTAAAACACACTCACTTATACACATGCATATACACCCAAAACAGCCTGAGAGGACTACCACAAAGATCAAAGACATGTACTTTACAAGTCCCCAGGAAACTCCAAGGTTGGAGTCCAGTGGAAGTCTTGGTAATAAATTCAAGAGCAGGGGCTGTCCAAATGCAAATGATCAAGGCAATAAAGACTGCAGAATTGCTAGACCACTCCACCTCACTCCCTAGAGTGTACCACACATGGGTCATTTACCCTGAGGCCAAAAACAGGAGGCTCCTTTCTGAAGGATCATTAGCTTTGTGATGTGAGAGGGATGTGCTCCTTGCTGGAGTGCTAAAGCTACAGGAAGAGAAGCAGAGCAAAGCTCAAGGTTATTCTAGACACTTGCAAATAAGTAATTTCCTATGAATTACTGCAAGCCAGTATTTTTTTTTTAAAAAAAAAATGCAGCATAATCTACTTCCAAGAGTGAAATAAATACAAAAGTAAAATAAATCTACTTAGAGAATAAACTCCAACTAATGGAACAAACTTGTGTCTGTCCCTGTAAGCTTCACTTGAGCCAATCTGAGAACAGGTCTCAGCCTTTATCATACTCCAAAATGCAAGCTACTCCATAAAGCATTTATTAGAAATTTTAACTTTTACTCATTATTTCATGGGAGACCAAGAAAACATATATTACACATTACATGGGAATAACTTAATCACGTATTATATTTAACTGTCCTTCCCTCCATTTACTTTCTCTCTTTTCCAGCTGCAAGAATATCAGTTTTTCTCTTCCTCTTTATTATGTCTGTGTTGCCAGGGTTCTTGCTAATTTTTATATGGTCTTCTTGCTTTCTTTTTAAGTAATCATGCTAATTTAACATGTTTTATTTCAGGCAACCAAGCACACAATATATTCTGAAATGCTCATAATCCCATAATTATCTACCCGCAAACCCTCTTACAATATGTATCGTCCTGCATATTATTTGATGTAACCATTTTCCTTCAGATCACTACTATTAATTTTATATTGTTCCCTAAGTATTTTCATTATTTATTTTCCTATGAAATAAATCTACATTTGCCTCCCCCAACAACTGTCTCTCCTCTTAAATATTTCCCATTACCACATGAGCTAATTTTTCTTCAAATATCTTTAATCATGTATTCTATATAAGACTCTTGTACAAAAGAAAATGTCATGCAAATTGGGTTCCCTATATGACAAGAACAAAGTAAGACTTTAGATTTATGTGATTAACACCTGCAAATCTTCTGTCCATATAGTTCAGTTGACATGTACTCAGTCCTAAGATGACTTCCATCTAATTTGTCATGCAGCTCTACATTTAAAAAAAAAAAGACATTTGAAGAATTTTCCATAATTCCAAAAAAGTAACCTACATGGGACCCACTATAATAAATTAATAAACAATACTGATATTGCTTAATCTAATTAGAACTTTTCAGAATGGCAGTTGGGAAAGTTAATTTCCTTGGGAGGTCAAATGGCATTTTCAATGGCTTGAAATTTCCAGACCAGCCTCTGCAATTCCACTATCCTGATAGAAGTGTGAAACTTAATTTATTTGTCTTGGCTAATTAAATTCTACCTGTAAAATAAGTGCTACCACTGCTTGTCTATAAACTAGAAATGTTAATTATATGAGAATATTCAGTGTTACCATGCTTGGGAAGTCGATTACTATGGCCATGTTTTTGAAAGTGTGGGCCAAAGTCACTTTCAACTGACAAGTTCCAACTATTCTTCTGGAATATCAATGAATCTTGAATGTCCAGATCCAAAGCAGTTATCTAGTCATTTTTTATCCCCTAGTTGAGCACTTGAAATATTAGCTATAATTTTCACAGACTATACATCATTTTGAAAGAAGGTAGTGTACAGAACATCAAAAATACAGGTCAAAAATGCAGGTGTATAAAAAAATTATGAGCAGAAAACATAAATTTAAATTGTTACAACCACTATGAAAAAATAGAACAAATATAGAAAGTCCATAGAGATATGTTCTCGACTTACAGACAATTCTAAGCATACCATCTTAGAATGAAAAGGAGATACTCTAGGTTTTTCTAATGGACATTGTTGGTTTCTGCTCAGGATGTATTCTCAATTCCTTATTAACAAAATCTCATTTCATTCAGGTAACTATGTAGATTAAGAGCAATTCTCTTTAATCTAAGTCAGTCATGGGGCTATTGACTAAATGTTTATGTGCCCCAAAATGTATATGTTGAATAACATTATGGTCTTTGGAGGTACAAAGACCATGGTATGGTCTTTGGGGAGATGCTTAGGCTATGAGGGCAGAATTAATGGGATTAATGCTTTCATAAGAAGCAGCAAGAAAATTTGACCTTGCCCTCTGCTGTCTGCCATTTGAGGATACAAGGAGAAGATGGCCATCTATAAACCAGAAAGAATGTCCTCACTAGATACTAAATCTGCCAGAACCTTGATCTTGAACTTCCCAGGCTCCAGAACTATGAGAAATAAATTTCTGTTGTTTAATCCATCCAGTCTAAGATATTTGATATAGCCGTTTGAAATGACTAAGACACATGGTAAACTCATTTCCTCTGCGAGTAGTTATTATGCTAGTAGTGCTAGCTGACTATCTGACCTGGTCCTGGCCAATGAGATGGTAAGGGATACCTGGCTGGGATGTTGGGGATGGGAGGGTGAGGTCCTCTGGAAGATGTTTCTTTGAAACTAACAAGAATACGCTGAAAAAGAGTGCCATGTTTTATTCCTCTATATGTTAGTGGTTGAGGATTTGATTCCTGGTGCTACTGTAGCCACTGTACAACCACAACTGAGACTAGCTTGAGAAAAAACTTGACACTGAAGGTGGCAGAGCTGGAAAAAATGGGAAGTCATAAATGCCATGAATGCCACTGAGCTGCTGAATTAATCATACTCTAGGTCAAACTATCTCCTAACATCTGGTTAACTGAGATTATACATTTATTGTTGCACTACTGATTGGAGATGGTGTTGCAGAATAGCATTCATTGTCTATGAGAAAGAAATAACAGTTCTTTGGGAAAAGAAAAGTTTCTCTAGGAATTAACAGAAAATCTTCTTAAAAACATTTTCACGTACAATTTCATAGGGAAAGCAATACACTTTGGGATGTACCATACCCTCAAACAACATTCTTGTGGCAAACATAAAAACAGACTTCATAAGAATTTTTTTTTCCATTAGGCATTTAAGTTCAGGGGTACATGTGCAGGTTTGTTATATAGGTTAATTATGTATCATGGGGGTTTGGTATACAGATTATTTTATCACCCAGGTGATAAGCATAGTAACCAATAGGTAATTTTTTGATCCTCACTCTCCTTCTGCCCTCCACCCTCAAGTAGGTCCCAATGTCTATTGTTCCCTTCTTTGTGTCCATGTGTACTCCATGTTTAGCTCCCACTCATAAGTGAGAACATGTGGCATTGGGTTTTCTGTTCCTGAGAGCTCGCTTAGGATAACGGCCTCCAGCTCCATCTATGTTGCTGCAAAGAACATGATTTTATTCTTTTTTATGGCTCCATAGTAATCCATGGTGTACGTGTACCACTTTTCTTTATTCACTCTACCATTAATGGCCATTCAGGTTGATTCCATGTCTTTGCCAATGTGAATAGTAATGCAATGGATATATGCATGCATGTGTATTTATGACAGAATGATTTATATTCCTTTAGGTACATACCCAATAATTGGATTGCTGGGTCAAATGGTAGTTCTGTTTTTAGTTCTTTGAGAAATCGCCAAAAACTGATTTCCACAGTGGCTGAACTAATTTACATTTCCACCAGCAATGTATAAGCACTCCCTCTTCTCTGCAGCCTTACTACCATCTGTTTATCTCTTGGCTTTGTAATAATGGTGATTCTCACTGGTGTGAGGTGGTGTCTCATTGTGATTTTGACTTGCAGTTCTCTAATGACTAGCGATGCTGAGCATTTTTGCATGTTTGTTACTTATATGTCTTCTTTTGAAAAGTGTCCATGTTTTTGCCCACTGTTTAATAGGATTGTTTGTTTTTGCTTGTTAATTTAAGTTCCTTATAGATTCTGGATATTAGATTTTTGTCAGATGCATAATTTGCAGGTATTTTCTCCCATTCTGTAAGTTGTCTGTTTACTCTATTGATAGTTATTTTGCTGTCCAGAAGCTCGTTAGTTCAATTAGGCACCATTTGTCAATTCTGGTTTTGTTGCATTTGCTCTTGGTGTCTTTATCATGAAATCTTTGCCAGGGCCTATGTCCAGAATGGTATTTTCTAGGTTGTCTTCTAGGGTTTTTTAGCTTTGGGTTTTACATTTAAATCTTTCATAAGAATTTTATGAGGACATAGCACCAAAAAAGCAACTCAATGAGAGCTAACTATCAAGGGTATACAATCTGGACAAATGTCAATAGTTTTTTTGCTGATCTAACTTAATTTCAAAACAAATTGTAGCCTATCTAGAAGAGCTTTCCCCCCCAAAGAATGCATCAGAGGCTAAAATACTAATATTAGGTATTCTGAGAAAAATGAAAAGAAAGGGGAGGTATAGCAGGAAGGTTATGGATGAAAAAAAGGGAAAGAATGCAGAGTGGTCAAATAAGTTTAAGAAATGCTCAGATAGCAATGTTAAACAATTTCTCAAATGTCCTTAGTATGCTAATATGCATTAAGATTGTCCAAGAGGAGTATAGAGTAGCATTTCCTACATTAATCTGATCATAGAGCTCTTTATCATATAGAATATAATAGGAATTATATTCTATACATTCTTCTACAGAGATCACCCTAAAAGAAACTCTGAGCAATTAATACACTGAATATCTTCAAAATTACCACAGGTACCATGGGTCCATACCAGGCTTGTGACAAATGTAGCCAGCAGAGCCAGAGTCAAGTTTCCCATGTCCCCTCTCAAGTGCTGCCTGAAGGAGGCCTTCTGTAATTTAGACATTATTTAGGTAAAGAGTGCTGTTGATACCCATTTTATGGAAAAGGAGAAGCCTGCTGAAAACTTTGCTGGAGTTGATCATCCCACCTACACATGGCCATGGATCTGGAGGACTGGCAGTAAAATAAATTAATCAATGTGTATTACTTCTTACCCACAGTTTTACCTCCAGTGATAAATGTTTGCTCAGATTTTACTGAGGAGCAGCTTGCGGTTCTGTAATTTTCCACCTGCAGCAAGAAGAGTAGTAGTGCTATTTTATTTGTTAATATCATCCAGCAGATGAATGTTATAAACTGGAAAATATATTCTGAAAGTAAATTCCAACAAACTATTATCAGATCATTAAATGGAAAAAAAACTCAGTAACATACTAGAAAAGAAGAAAAAGTAATTAAAAACTTATCTTTAACATCCTAGACAAACCTGAAAATGAAATAAAAGAAATAGCCAAGCAGATAACTCAATCTAGAATGTTAACATGATTCCCTTTGTAACCCAATGAGCCTTATACTCCTTTAATGTGAGTTGATTAAAAAGCAGTGTAATTGAGACTAGAGAGAGATTAGTTCCTAGGAAAATATTATGTGACTTTTATAGAGAGATACAATTTCTTATCAATTTTCTTAGAATTTTCTTCTCTTATGAATTCATCCAAGAAAAAAATTAGTCCATAGTTTTCCCCCCCCTCAGTTCTCCACCAAACTCTAACCTTGCTCATAGGTCAGGATTGTTCCGATTGATAAGTGTTGATAAAGCACATACTTAGTACATAGCAGATGCTGGAATTGCGAAGATGAAGCAGACATGGTCCTTGACTTTTACAAGCTCAAAGTCTTACCAAGTGCCTGCTAGAGACTGATGAATACTTATTTACAATCATAACGAAAACAGAGAATGGAAAATACATGTTAGTAATGATTAATCAATAGCAACTGAATCAGAGGAGTTGGTTCTTATAATTTATGTAAGATATTTACTCCGAGTCATGAAGCTAATACTCAGACATTGCATCTACAGAGCATTGAGCCAACTAGCCAATTTGATCATTTGCATCAAGAAACTGTTCAAATTCAATGATTTTGATGCTCTGTCATGTGTAGTCACATTTGTCAATCAAATAATATTCAACCTGACAAATAAATATTGAGTGTGTACTATATTTAAACAATGTGTTTTCAGAATGGGGTTGGAAGGAGAGTAAGAGAAGATAAAGGAAGCAAGGAAGAATACAAAGTGAAAGAATTGTCTGGGGCTTGAGAAACTTAGAAAAACACAGAGAGAGATTAATGTGTAAGTAATTAATTATAATAGAAGACCAAATCAAAGGGAGGAAGAACACAGGAGCATGGAAACAGGAACGGAAAACAAGATGGGGAAGGGGATATTGGGAAAGCTGTATAGGACAAGTAGCATTTTTACTAAGCATTGAAAAAAGAGTCTGATTTTATTTCACATTAAATAGGAGAAATCTGTCCATCTTCCAGCTTTAAGTTTTAATCTTACATTCCAAAAACTTAGTCATCATTCTTGTTCCACTGACTAGGTCTTGAATTTATGGCAGTTGGGTACTTAGAAGGTTATCAGGAAATAATTTGCTTTTAATATCAACTTTTTAGGTTATAATGGGATATGGGGAAAAACCACTTGTCATGAGGGTTATTTGACTCGAAATTTATGTCAGTTCATAGAGGCTTATATCACAAACTCACTCTATGTAGCTTGAAAAATAGAATCCATATATCAAATGTTATAGCTAAGAAGTACACAAGCCATCATATAAACCAAATATCTTGAATTTAGAAATGTGAAAACAGAAGCCTGAAGAAGTTAAGGGAACTGCTGAAGGTCACATTGGAATTTCTGTAGCAGAAATGACACTCAAAACTGGGACTACATTTGAGCAAGCTGTTTTCTCTCTATCATACCCACCTTTCTTGATTTACTTGGATTTGCCACTGGTTAAAAAATTTCCAATTGCCAAACCACCTGGCTCCACAAGAAGAGTTTTGTTTGGGTGTCTTTACTGACACTCTATATCTAGGAATTATTGTTAATGTGATAAAGCAAGAGCTTGTGTCTTTCACTGGAAACTTTCCACATAAATCCCAAAATGGTTTTCAACAGAACCCTTGTTGTCTTCTTCCAGCAACAACTTATGTATATTTTCCTGTCAAAAGGAATATGCTTTATGCACAAATTAGCATCTGTCTTGTTCATGCTGAATCTGTGTAATCAGTGTACTAATGAGAGAAATGACTCATAATCTTTGCCTTATGTTTTTTTCAATTTGATAAATTAAAAAGCAATGCGAAATTGCAGTTATGAAGATACAGCTGAGAAGTATGTTTAACTGCTGCAGCATCATACAGTCTTTATGGAAAGAAAAGCCACATCTGCTTCTTCTGTAAGCTTGTTTGAGGAATGATTATACTCATGAGAGAAACACTAGTTCATGAATTCATGCAATTTTATGAACCAAACCAAACCAAACAAAAAAAAACCAATCAGCATGTCCTTGAAAAGAAATGATTTTCAGTTTCTCCAGTCTGTGTTGTATTCTTCGAAGAGTGGGCCAGATGATCCTAATTTCAAACTATTTAGTTCATTTTCTGCTTAATTAATATGCTTAAATATTAACAGTGTCCCAAGGGCTTTCTACAGAGAAGTTGCAATATTGTATCACTGGATTCCTATGTTTAGGTTTATAACTCTCATTTAATTTTACCATGCAGTAAAAACATTTATGCCCTGACTTATTAAAGTATAGCACTGATGTGGAAATTCACTGAGAGATGACTTTGTAACCGTGAATAGTATTGTAATTGTTTCCATAAACATTATGTAATCATTTTTATTCCTAGGGATATATCTGTAGTCCAGTGAGAGAAGGTAGATGAGCCTCTGGTAGTAAGTAAAAGAAGCCAAAAAGATTCATGAACAGGCCTGAAAGATACATAAAGCTTGAAAACGTAAACACTAAATAAGTCAGAATGTTAAAGAAATAGCTCACTTCTGAATTACATGAAAAATTCTAAACAAGTCTTATTCTTAATTGCTGTAATATACTATACAAGATTTGGAATTTAAAATACATATTCAAACAGAATTGCAGTTTGTTATTTGAGCAAATTGTGATTGTGAAAAATAGTTTATTGCAATTTTAGGCAATAAAGAATATAATATCCGTATCAAAGAATTTGGAACTCTGCTCCACTCAAAGTATATCAGCAAAGTCAAAGACCTTTATAGAAGAATGCCAGCTAAGAAAGTTTAAGGGAATAAAATTAGAAATGGTGCAACTAGCAGTGTAATAACTGATGAAAGCAAGGATCATCAATGGATGCCAAAACTTTAGGTATCGATTGTTGAAAAACAAGATACTACACAGTCTTAAAGTACTACCCCACATATTGTGTATAAAAGGAGAAGACTGACTTCTATAATAGGGAGATTTGGGGACGTCATCTTAACCAAATGAAGAAGTTTGCCAGCTAAGACTGTATGGAACTCATTCGTTTTAAGTGTCACTTCTTAGCTTTCAAACCAAGGCTTCCCTGGATATGTAAAACAGAAAAGAAGGCCATCAGTTCTGACCCACTAAAGATAAAAAATATCAAAGAAAGAAATAAAGAAGTAGAAGAAGAAGAAAAAGGAAGAAAGAGAGAAGAAAGGAGGAGGGAGGAGGAGGAGGAAGAGGAAGAAGAAGAAAGCAAGGAGAGAGATCAATCAGGCTTACCTGGCCCTGTGGAAAATGGAATATGGATAAAACAACTATGAGACTTACCCTTTTTTATATACTTTTCTAGAGAAATACATGGAGAATTTTTAACCGATTCGCTTCATGAAGGCCACGAAAGAAATTCATTGAGATGGACTGAATCTTCACTATACCTTAAGAGGTATATAAAAATATTTGCATGTAACTTTAGAATGATTCTATATAAAGAAATTATAAATATTAAGCTATACTTTGGAATGAATTTCTAGATCCTCCTCACTAGCTCACTAACAAAGTGACTTGCTCTGCTTTGGCCAGAACAGATTTTTTTCTTGCCTTATTAGCTTCTGCTCCTCAGCTTTCCATTGTCTTACACTTGCAAGCAACCCTGGATTGTTATAGTCACTTCCTTGTTCTCACTGTCTATAATTACACTTGTTTCAGGATCACTTTAGCCTGCTTGTTTTCTTTTGATAACCCCAGGTCTGAGGTATGCACCTGGTACTATTATACTTACTACTGGGGGAATGGCTTCTTTTCTGATGTGTGTCATTCTAAACCTCTCTATTTCTCCATCATGTTCATGGCCAGATGCCACATGTGTAGCTCATGCAATGGTTCTGCAAGAAATACCTAGTCCTTTTGACTGGAAGAGTAACTAAGATCAAGTCTAGGTTGACGATTTACCTCTTCCTTAAGAACAGATTCTGGCCAGGTGAGATGGCTCATGCCTGTAATCCCAGCACTTTGGGACACCGAGGCGGGCAGATCACAAGGTCAGGAGACCATCCTGGCCAACATGGTGAAACTCTGTCTCTACTAAAAATATAAAAATTAGCCTGGTGTGGCAGTGCATGCCTGTAGTCGCAGCTACTCGGGAGGCAGAGGCAGGAGACTTGCTTGAACCCAGGAGGAGGCGGAGGCTGCACTAGCAGGGAGCTGAGATCATGCTACTGCATTCCAGCTTGGGCAACAGAGTGAGAGTCTGTCTCAAAATAATAATAATAATAATACATTCCTACATTCCATGACACTCCATCACTCCAGAGCTACACTCCAGAGCTACACTCCACATATAGCTCTATTAAATATATTTTCCAGCTGTCTCTTTTATCTTTAACATGACCATGATCATCCTCACCAGGACAACCTAGACAGCCAAAGTGGATTTCTGAACTTGGAAGATTATGAACTGTGTGATGATAAGAAATAAACAGGAGACCAATACTCAAAATGTGACTTGCAATCTGGGTATAAGAAATTCAAAAGAATAGAGGCAAGGAAACAAGGCAGGCCTAGTCCTTATTTGTAAATAATGGAATTTGCAAAATAATGAGAGTTGTCATTTCAGTGTTGCTGAAAAGCCATTTCAACTAAAATTTTTACTTTCTCATAACTGACTTAATATTTTGTTCAACAAGATGTTATTGAATAAAATATTTCAACAAACTATATATCAATAGAACAAAACCTCAGCTTTTTTGCCATGGGTAAAAGGTGTGAGTTTTTGTATTCCCCTATTATTTTAGCTGGAATTTAAGAAAATAAAGTCTACCTGATTAAAAGGAGAAAAGTAAAAGCAGCTGCCCTCTATTAAGGGTATTAAGGGCTTACAGTATGCCAAGCAATCACACTAATATTTTTAATATAGTATCTCACTTTTTCTTACAATTATGTATGTGGTAACAGTAACTACTCTCATTATATAGATGTGGAAACTGAGGCATAAAAAGATTAAGTAAAATGCCATGCTGACAAACTTCTTAAGGAGTTCATCTAACTTTCACACCTGGGTTATCTGATTCCAAAGGACATGCTATTAATTATAAGCTATACAAAAGATGGAAATTGGGGGTCCAGAAAGCTGGCTTCCACCTAAAGTAAATGTCCACATTTAGGCTGTAGCTCTTTCATAGTACTAGGGACTTTGAGATTCTTAGGTAAATTTGAGAGGCTCTCTGTCTGCCATATATCTCCCTTTACAGTCAACTCATTGGTTAAGGCGAACTGCCTAAAGTGAATGATGTCTGTCCATCCAGTCCAGCATGTTGTCAAGCTCACCATGGGGTACTGGCTAAACTGGAGGAAACTGAATTATGCAGCTAATTCCTCAGTCTGTGGACATTCAGATAAATGTGTTTGCCCAGAGAGCTCTGTGTTCTGTCACTTGTTTGTTCATGCTGGAATCGGGGTGGGCGCCCTACAATGCAGGCTGCAAAACAGCAGATGATGCTGTGCTGGTCACTATGGAAACCAGACTTCTGAGAGGAAAGAATCCACTCTTGGCACTGCTACGTGAATACACTTTCAACAACTGACTATCTTTCCTTTGTAGAGGTCTGATTTCCCAACATTTCTTTAAAAAAACCAGTTTTAAAAACCAATTGTCCACTGTGTGCTTAATGTGCAGTTTTAAAGCATGTTTGGTGTATTTCTAACTGCTTGTGTAGCAGAATAATAGATACCTAAAGATGTCTATCTCTTAATTCTAGAACCTTCTAGAACCCATCTATATAGATATATAGATGGATATGCAGAGATTATCTCTACATATATATTTCTTGAGGAATTAGTAATGATTTCTTAAGAAATAACAGAATATATACACACATATAAATATGTATATATACATAAACACACATATGAATATGTATATATACATATACACACACACACATGCACACATCTATATTACAAGGTAGAAAGTGGTAAGAGAGATATAATAATAAAGTTAAATGCGACAATGCAAAGAGAGGCTACAATGCATGAACAACCCTACTGACTATATGTAGCCATGTTTCAAGGACCATTTCTAACAACATATTCCCTATTTTAAGATTAAGAAAATCAGACTCAGAAAAATGAATTATTCAGGGCCTACTGGCTAGGTGGTGATGCTGACCAATTGCTTATGTTTTTAAAAAAAAAAAAAAGGCTGTTGTTTTGATAACCCCAGGTCTGAGGTATGCATCTGGTACTATTCTGTGTTTTATATCCTTATAAAAATGTATGAAATAGGTTGTTCTTATTATATTATTCTCATGTTCCAGGTGAAGAAACAGAGACACAGAGAAGTTAAGTATTCTCCCCAAAGCCACACACTTAGTAAGTGGAAGGGCTATGACTGAAACCCAGGCATCCTGACTCTAGATTCCATTGCTTAACCACTGTTCACACAAATGCTTCCTAGCAATTGCTCTCTCAATGAACACTGAAGGTTTTTTTTATAAATCTGTTTTAAACTTAAGCTTAATACACTGCCTGATAGGGAACCATGGAACTTGTCATTTTTATGGATGTGAATTAATATGATTATATTTTCTTTGAGGAATATTCAAACAGAAAATAATATTTAATGAAGTAGTAAAGAATAATTCTTATATTTGTGACAAGCACCTGAGGCTGGGTGTGCCTCCTGCTGTAACTTCAGTGGAAAGATCTCAAGGCTTAAGCCATTTATTCTAAAGTTCCTGAGGGTTAGAGAACTCTCTCATTAATTTTCTTGGTGTTGTATAAATATTACATGAAACTGTGGTTGCATGCTTTAATAAACAAAGCCATTTTTCAAGTGCTTCTTTTGTTTTTGTTTTTTTTTTCATTTGGCTCTTACATTCCTTTGAATTGCCCTCCAAACACATCTCCAGAGAATTGGACAGTTGACTAAATGACAAAATATGTGAAGATAAATGTGAAGTAAGAAATTCTCCAGGTGTCTATTTTTCCACTTTAGACTGGTATTATTTTCATCTGTTTGCATTTCCTAGCCTTGTTAGGTGTCACAGTGTTTTTGGCAAAGTAATAATAGAATTTTTCTGGAGGAACTGGGGGGAAAAGAACATATACAGCAATTTGTGATGAGCTGTTTTTCAGTCAAGTGTGACAATGGTATAGCCCTGCCTTTTTGTAAGCCCAGATGCATATTGGGGATTTGGCATGAAGCTGTTTCACAATTATTTCTTTTCTCAGAATGGGTAGAAATTCAAACCTTTTATTCTCAATTTAATCTAAAGTTTCGTGCTGGAAGCTGTGAGTCTTACTCTCAATTTCTCATTTGCTACAAAATAATAAAATGGAATTGGTAAGACTATGATTGGATAGAATGAGGACAGATGTATAGTCACCTATGGGCTAGCCTCTTGGTACTCATATTCTTATTTAATCCTCACGTAATCTCATTTTGTAGGTAAGGAAATTTAAACTCATAGCAGTTGAGAAATTTTCCCAGGTTCACATTGGCAGTGGTCAAAGTCCCATCAATCTGATTTACCTTAAAATGCAAACATATTCAAAAGCTATACAAAAAAATTTTCTTTCTTTAGATCCCTATTCTATAGGTATTTTTCTGTTAAGTTGTTTTTAATAGAAATCACTGTCCTCTATGTGATCTGTCACTGACTGAAACATAGCTGTATGGCGCATGACTGTTTCCCTGTGTGAGGAAGAATTGTTGGTAAACTGCTAAATACATCAAGTTGCAGAGATATACTTACCAGTTATCTTCGTAGTAGCACGTGCAAAGCAATTTAAGAATACTACAAAGAAGAAATCATGTTACTCGTGTTCATGCCTAGGGTTACACACCAGAAACATGAGACCATAGGCAAAAGGTAACAAGACAAATTTCCACTGGTGGGGGATAGACTGTCTATGGATTCATAATGATTCAGGCATATGAGTAGAAGTAGACCTGGAGATTGACAGCTCCCAGAATCTGCAACATGGTGGAGGGCGAGGGCAGGGGGAGCAGGGCTGAATCATAGGGATGCAGCAGCCTCTGCCACAGAAACGCAGCATATTTTTTCTAGGTTCCCCCATCCCACCTGCAAAAACATACAAACAAACAAAAAACGCCCTCTTTCCCAGCACTGTCACAATTTATATTCTAAGTAGTTCAATAGGTCTGCCTATTTTACAAAATTCTAACAAACCTTAAAAAATTGCTTTCTTCTTAAAGAATTATTTTTCCAGAATTCATACCAAGTTAATACTAAAATTAAAAGGTAGTAGTGACATATTTCTCTGATGAATTCAGAAATTAGCTGGTGCTAGGCATGGTGGGGCATGCCTGTAATCCCAGCTATTCCAGTGGCTGAGGCTGGAGGATGGCTTGAGCCTGAGACTTCTTGACTAGCCTGGGCAACATAGCAAGACACAATCTCTATGTTTTTTTTAAAAAAGAAACATATTAACTACCCTGAGATCTCATAGACTTGAGCAAGCAAGGGGTCAAAAAATAACTAAACAAACAAATCTTGATAACCAGCCTATCACTATATATAGACCAAAGTAAAGTTGAGATTGCTAGGACTATCATTTGTGCTTTAGAAGTTTTCTGAAAATAAGAAAGGAAAGAAAAAAAATCAGGATTCATTATAACATTTCTACTTAGCTTTGGAAGCACCCCTGAGAGTACTAAAGGTACCTTCTTAAAAACACAGATTTAAGGGCATAACCCCAAGGAGTCTGATTTCAATAGACCTAGGGTTGAGGCCAGGGATCTATATTTTTAACAAGATCCCAGGTGATTCTGAGACAGGGTAGTTTTCAGAGCACATGTTGAAGAATGTTAGCCCCTAGGCTCAACTCTGGTTATACATTGAATCAACTGGGGAGCTTTTAAAATCTCAAATGGTAGGAGCCACTGATGAAGAGATTTACAAAGTGTTGAGAAGGTTGTGAATATTAAACACATTTTAAAAGCTTATGAGAGGATTTTGAAGCATTGGGAACCTTGTAGTAGATTCTACAACACTTAAGATTTCAGTTATTAGAGAGGTTTGTTAAATATACATTTTAGACAACCAGAGTTCATGACACGCTCTACTTTTTACTAAAACAAGAAAAGAAACAGAGTAAACTTCACAGACTATCCTTGAAAAAGATAATAAAATCAGGTTTAATGAGAAGTTCCTTACTAAAATACAAAATAAATAATAAATAAATAAAATGTTATTGCCTTCCCGGTAGAGTCTCTTTGTACAATTAGGATGAAATTTTTTTATTGTTGTTTTTGAGTTATGTGTACCTGAGTATGAAACTGTGAAAAGATTTTAATTGTGAGAACAAGTATTTATGCCTCTTTTCTAGTATTATAATTAGTGATTTGTTTACTTATTTTAGCACTTATCTTGAGAAGGTTTAACTCTTCAAGGTTCAAACCTACTTCATTAAGAGTCATCTTATAGATAATCCATAAAACATTGACAAGTAATTTTTATAAATGATAAAAATTGGTTCTACCACTATCAGATGTTCCAAAGGCTAATGACAGGCTTATCCTTTCTCTCCAAGTTTCATTAGGCAGATATTGTCAGAAAGGTATTTACCATCAGTGACATGTTTACCAAATCAATAGCGGTAATGAGGAACTGCTTTCTTTTAGAAATGGAAGTAAAATATAACTGTCATTTTATTTGTCACAGGCCTTGAATGAGTGATCTGGGTCGTTATGAACTAGCCAGCTGTGTTATTGGTCACCCATGGGCAGGCAGAGAATTTGGTAAATAATAGCAAGCTGCATAGATTAAGGTGATGGACAAGTAGGTAAGAATTTCAGGATGCTTCTAGAAAATAAAAAGCCAATGACCACAGGACAGGAAAAGGTTAGTTGAAGTAGGGTAGGTTGAATGGTAAAAAAATAATAATAATAATAAAGTTTGTGGCAGCCACAAGTCACTTTATTTTCAAAAATAAATTTAAAGATAGAGCATTTGAATATGTAGGACAGTGAATCCACTAAGAGGATTTGAGATTAAAATTAGTTATTTCTGTATTTAATTGCTCTATAAAGCCCCACATGTTTTTGGCTTGACTTTATTTGCACTAATCTAGGTCCTTCTAGTTCTGCTCAGTGAATTTAAGACCATGACTTATTAAATAAAAACCTGGTAACTTAAAGGAGATGATAAATCTCAACTGGGTAAGCATTTACCTACATATTTATAAGCTCAAAACGGAAAGTATGTATTTTCATATTCAGTGATTTCACATCACTTTCTCATTAAAAAGCAAAAACACAAAATGTTGCATTTAGAGAGAATTGTCTTGATTGGTTTGGAGCCTTATTGTATCTGAGTCCCTTAGAATGCAAGATAGGAACTTTATTTTATTTACAGCTTTCTTATTGTTCTAAGATTTACTACCTCATAGTAGGTACTCAATAAATACTTGCTGAATGGATGGATGTTTATCTACAGATAAACAGATGCTAATGACAAGATTTACTATGTTTTAACAATATGCTGCCTTTTGTGTTAAAAAAGGGGAAAAACCATATATATGTATATAAATAAGTAGAAAGAAAGACAGGTTGCAAATTAAGAAAACAGTATGTGTTGAAAGGCCCTCATAGAAAAAAATTTAAATATCTGCAGAGAAACAAAAAGGAAAAATCATAGTTTGTATAATAGTTTAGCTGTTAATAGTCATAACAACGTAAACACTACACATTGATCTAACCAAAATTATAATATGACAATTAGAAGAATGAGCAATTGAGAAGGATATTTGTTTGTGGTGCAGAGATATTATTTTTCATCTTGCATGATAGGAAAGCAATCGATAAAGCTTAAAACTGAAAGTTCAAGAAGTAGTAATGTAAGCATGAAATTTAAAACATGAAAATTAGCCTCAAAATAATCAGCTAGAAGAAACTAAAGTAGTTGGCTGTGAGGAGTGGAGAACAGATGCACTGCTGGTTTTGTGTTTGTTTGTTTTATCGTAAAAGTTCCAGAAGCTCTTCAGAGAGCTAGAATTACAAGGGTGGGGACCTCATATTGGGATTAACACTTTTATAAAAAGAGACACCAAAGTGCACTTTCTCTCCTGTTCCCTCTTCCTCCCCACTCCCTCTTTCTTTTCCTTTTTCTCTGTCTGTCTGCCATGTGAGGACACAGGAAGAAGACAGCAATATGTAAAACAGGAAAAGAGCCTCACCAGAACCTGACCATCCTGGCATCCTGATCTCAGACTTCTGGCTTTCTGAACTGTGAGAAAATAAATTGCTATTTTTGAAGCAACTCAGACTATGGTAGTTTTTATAGCAATCCAAGGTGACTACGACATCCATTTTCTATGACAGTCTAAATTTTCTAGGACTCAATCACAGTATTTCAGATGATATCTTTACTAGATCTATTACAAATCTGTAAATCCCGAAATGAACTTGTTTTGAAACAATGGACCTGTTATAGATTTCCTGGTATCTTTCTAAGGGTGGTGTCTTACCTTGATAGATGAACAAATAGTAGCTATCTTTCTAAATTTACTCTGCTCATGGACATACTTCATTTTTCAGTTTATGGTGAGAAACTAAATTGTTTATTAAAAACAATCAAAGTTAACTGCAGATAATTTTCCAAAAATTATTAGAAATTCTTTTTACATTGTTTTCATATATAGGAACAATATAATCCAGTTATATATTGTACATTTTCATTGGTGTATTTTCAATTTTACACTGAAAAATACTCAGAGATCATGTTTTTAAGTAAACACATAAATATTTCAGTTTAACATGCATATTTAATTTCAAGCAGTATGTCAGTAGGAGTGTGTCATCAGCTTTGATGAAAACATATTTATCTTGGTATTATCAGTTGAACTGATGAGAGAGCCTATGGAGCTGATCTGAGTTAATTTTTATGAGCAAAAATGTGTTAAAAGAAGAGGGAGGAATTTCCAAAGGAAAACTGGGGGAAAGGGATTTGTCCCCTGGACTGGCCCAGGGAATTTTGCTGGTGAGAGAAACGGGAAGCAGAGGTTGACAAAAGAGTTTTCTGAGGATTATGGAAGTTGAGGGGAGCAAGTTGTACTGCTTTGATACCCAGTGACAAAACATAACCCATGGAGAGGGTATTTTCCCAATTCAGTGCTCCTTGTTCCGTTCACACCACAAGCCTCCTATTGCAAGAACCTGTGGCCCTCTGCTGGAGGCCCTTCTTTGGCTGCAAAAACATGCTTTGAGTATTGGGGTGTCAACACCCCCAGGGGCAGCCTTTAACCAGTAAGAGATGAGAGTTGGTAGTAAATTTTCTAGCTTCCTTGAAACTCAAGTGTGACAATTTGAGGTATTTTCTATGGGGTGCCAGAGTCCTGCATCAGGATTGAGCCCTAGCTACCCACAGTGGCAACCTGCCCTTTAGTACATCCTCTATTGGCTTCCTTTTTTTCTGTCTTCCTTCCCTATCAATGCCTCCTAGGACCCTCTCCCAATTAACTACTCAGTCTATGGGAAAAAGTCAAATTCTAATCTATGGGACTTAAACTCACCAGCTATAATTCATGCTATACTCAACCTCCAGAGAGACCTTTTTGAAACAAACAAAAATGCACACATGATTTGTCCCTAACTTACTTGCTTCCCCTAATATTATCATCAGTCATTACTCTCCAGCCACACTGGTTTCTCTTCTGTTTCTCAGATGCATCATATCTTCTTTGGGGTACATTATGAGAAATATCCCTGAAAATTTCACTATTGTGTGTAATGTAAAAGTGTGATTAAGTGGTAAAATGTTGGAGGTTAATTGCTATGGTTTGAATGTGACCCCAAAGAGAGTACATTGGAAACTTAATTCCTAATGCAACAGGATTGGAAAGTGGGGCCTAATGAGAAGTAATTAAACCATGAGGGACCTGTCCTCATGGACAGATTAAAGCTGTTGTCATGGGAGTCGGCTTGTCATTATAAAGGACACGTTTGATTCCCTTTTCTCTCTTTCTCACCCTCTCTTGCCCTTCTGCCTTTTGTCATGGGATGACACAGCAAGAAGGTCCTCAACAGATGCCAACCCTTTAATCTTGAACTTCCTAGACTCATGAGCCATAAGAAATAAATTTATGTTCATTATCAATTACTCATTCAGTGTTGTTCTGTTATAGTACCACAAAATGAACTAAGACACCAAAACGTAACATTCCTCTTCAAACCCAGGACCTGATCAATTGTGAGAAAGGCAGAAGCATTTGATGGATGCGAATTAATATTTCAGCTTTCCACTGAGGGAGTTGATGAGAGGAGGAGCTTGATCCTGTGGCAAAATGGGCTCTCTGCAGCTTCATCTTTAATTGGAAAATTTACCAGCTGAGTCACAGCCACAGGTGGACAACAGCAGTCTATTCCCTAGCCCCCCAGAGGCTGAACTGAACCCTGAAATTTTCTCTGAAGCACAGAGAATTCAGACTTCTAACAGGCAAATTGGTTCCAGAAATTATAACAATAGAAGGGACTGAGCTATATACATTCCTTCTCCCAAATTATTCAGTCAGGTGACTCACTCCTCTACACTTAGAAACAGTAAAAAGGAGGGAGAATGAACCTTCTAGTGTAGCATTTGGCTTTCTCTCCTGAAGAAGGGAATGAACAATCCTTTATCTCTGTGTAAATATGGGTGGGGTGCAGTGGCTAACACCTGTAATGCCAGCACTTTGGGGGCTGAGGTGGGCAGATCACTGAGGTCAGGAGTTAGAGACTAGCCTGGCCAATATGGTGAACCCCATCTCTACTAAAAATAGAAAAATTAGCTGGGTATAGCAGTGGGTTCCTATAATCCCAACTACTCAGGAGGTAGAGGCAGGAGAATCACCTGAACCTGGGAAGCAGAGGTTGCAATGAACAGAGATAGAGCCACTGCACTCCAGCCTGGTCAACAGAGCAAAACTCCATCTCAAAAAAAGAAAGAAAGGAAGGAAGAGAAGAAAGGAGGAAGGAGGGAAGGAAACACAGGAGAAGGGAGGGTTTCTTTTTCCTTAAATGTGGATGCTGTTTACATGTACACATGATGCCTTTGCTGAGACTCAGTAGGAAAAATCTCAGATTTCATGCTAAAAATTGCTATTATATTTACCAGCTAATTTGTTCTTATGACTTTTTTAGACACTATTAGGTGTTGTAGTCTGAATGTGTCCCCCAAAATTCATGTACTGAAATTTAATCACCAATGTGATAGTATTGAGAAGTCGGACATTTAGGAGGTGATTAAGTCATGAGAGCAGAAAAAGAGGTTAAGGGAGTGTCATAGTCCATTTTTCCCTTTTGCCTTTCTGTCCTTTCTGCCATGTGAGGACACAGCATTTGTTTTCTCCAGCGGGCACAGCTACAAGATCAGAAGCAGACAGCATTCCTCACCAGGCACCGAATCTTCTTGGTACTTTGATCTTGGACTTCCCAGCCTACAGAATTGTGAGAAATAAATTTCTATTCTTTATAAATTACCAAGTCTAAGATAATTTGTTACAGTATCAGGAACTAAGACAAGATTTGTTGTTTCCTCCCATCAAGCTTTATTAAAGTAAAATTGGCAAAAAAATTGTATATATTTAGGATACACAGCATGTTTTGATATACCTATACACTGTGGAGTGATTACCACAATCAAGCTAATTAGCCTATCCATCACCTCTCATAATTACTATTTTTTTGGTGATTAGAATATTTAAGATGGACTCTGTTACAAATTTCAAGTATAAAAGATTATTAAATATAATAACCATGCTATACATTAGATTTTCAGAATTTATTCTTGCATAACTGAAACTTTGTACCTTTTGACCAGTATCTTCCCATTTTTCCCACTCCTCAACCCCAGGAACTCATCACTCTTTTCTCTGCTTTTATGAGATTTACATAGAGTATTTTGTCGTTTTCTTTTTTTTTTTTCAAATTAGCTACTAAAAAATGCAGAACCAAATCTGTGGTTCACTTCTAATAAAGCAGATAGGAAAATAGGGTAGGTATGTTGAGTAGTAACTGTAGCACTGGATCTTATTTTTCCTACTTTAATTTCTACTTCTGATATATACAGTTGTAAGTTATTTCATTCTTATAGAAGTGTGGGCATTTTTTTATCCACCTCATCTGAAAAGTCTGGTTATGAGAAGTATTTTTTTAATTAATATTATAATTATCATTTTAGTAGGTACATAATATCCATTCATTTTACTAGGTTTCTAAAGCATTTATGTAATATCTATTTCTTAGGCTGTTCCTCATGTTTCATTGATATATATAAAAACTGCAGTTTTCTTTATGTAGATAGCTTTTTTCTTTAGCATTATGTCTCTTAGAATACTTCCTATGTGTTGGATAACTGGAGTCAATGAATACAAGTAGTTTTCTGGCTTTTATATACTTTTCCACATTGCTGTCATAAAGTTGTAACAAATTATTACTACCAGCCATGGATTGTGTTACCATTTTCAACAAAACTTTTCCAGTGTTGGGTATAAATGGTAAAAATTTTTGCTAGTTTAGTAAGTACAAAATGACAATCCTTTGTTGGATAACAGATTGTTACTTCAAAATTTTGCTGATTAATTGATTAATTGTATTGCCAATTATATAAAATGAATGTTAACACATTGGCTTATATATTTGCTAAAAAAAGAATTCGGGTTTTTAATAAAATATTAATTTTTCTCTCCTCTTCCTTACATGTCAAAATGTGTTAAAAATTCATTCTTTAGAATTAAAACTTAATTATATTTTGGCAGGTTTCCAATTACACTCACATATATATGTATATTTGTATGTATATACACACACATACTTTTGATTTTTTTTAGAGGCAGGGTCTCACTCTGTCAATCTGGCTAGTGTGTAGTGTGCAATCATAGCTCACTGCTCACTGTAAGTTCAAACTTCTGAGCTGGTGATCCTCCTGCTTCAACCTCCCAAGTAGCTGGGACTGCAAGTAAGTACCACCATGCTCAGCTAATTTTTTTTTTTTTTCGTAGAGACAGGCTCTCACTTGTTGCCCAGGCTGGTCTCGGATGCCTGGCCTCAAGCAATCCACAATCCTTTGCCTTCGTCTCCCATACTGGGTTTACAGGCATACTCCACCATGTCTGGACTAAAGTTTATCTGATGTATAGTGTAAAGATTAACAGGATTACCTTATCTATTTTGACTAATTAGAGATGTTTGATAGAAAAGAATAGAATTTTTCTATTTTTATTTTTTCTTTATTTTTATTTTCCATTATGGTCTGGGCTGTTGAATATTTACTAAATATTAGGCAGACATTTCAAATTATATGTGAAGTATTAAAAGATGGTAAGTTGTCAAAGGAAAAATGGTTAAAGATGTGCACTATTATTTAAAGAGATCAGTTGAAAATATTTTGCTGAATATTGTACTTATGTTTTCCATGGCTTAGTAGTATGAGCTATAGTCTATCAACTTCACATCTACTCATTCAGAGTAATGACATTTGTTTCTGCTGTCAGGAAGTTTATAGTGCAGAATATTCCCTTAAATGTGTGAATCACATGTTATAATGTCATGCCTGCACTACTGGAAACTCATATTCAGCTGCTTTGTGCTTTCCTAGGCTGAAACAAAACAAGATAAAATAAAAAGCAAGGAACTAAAAGACATTTTTTTCCAGATCTTATTTTAATTGTTTTCAGCTCCAGTGCAAAAATAATAATATTCTTTGATATCAACTATAACATGAGACATGACTTCTTATTTTGGGAATTCTGTTGGTAGTGGAACCAAATATTATGGAATGATAATATAATATCAGTGTTGATTGGAGAACTGAGAAGGAACATGGCAGGAGGGGATCAAGTAAAAGGTGTGAATGTCCTGAAAGGCTTTTGTAGAGGCAACTAGCTCAACAGTTGCCACATCAAACCATTAGTGTTTGGGACAGGGAATTTATCCACTTACAAAATGGAGTTTGTGTTTACACAAATGAGAGAATGCCTTTCCCTACGACTTATCAACAGTTCTAATTTCATAATTAGATTTTTTATTAACAGTTTTGAATAATAATTTGTAACCGAGAGTATTTAATGTGGCCATGCCACCAAGTCTCATTCAATTGCTCAAAATTAATAATGTTTTTATTGTGGTAATCTTCTCACAATGTTTTTGTATATGAAATCATCACTTTATACACGTTAAATATATACATTTTTTATTTGTTAGTTATACCTCAGTAAAGCTGAAAAAATATTTTTGTGCTAGGTGATCTTGGAAATACCAACTTCATCTATTTTATAGATGCATTTCTAAAAAGAGACAGAAGCTATTAGTGAGTTGGTAAATTTATGTTTCTTTGAAGGTCTTTATTAATAGGAAATATCACTGGCTTATTAAATCAAATAAAGAATTTAGTATTGTAGATTAATATTCTCTTAGGATTTACAATTAGCTTGGAAGAGTAGAGCAGAACCACAGAAAAAGCGATATGAATAAACTTTAAGATCATGCATAGCTTTAACTTTCTGCAAAATTTCAATACGTACAATTCATTTAGAGTGAAGAAGCTTACTTGCTCTATTTGGTACACATAACTATAACATTAATAGCCATATTATTCTTTTTTATTGTGAAGATCTCAGGAGAATAATTTATCTGACTTCACTCACTCATATGGGAGCATCACAAAGTTCCTTATTATAAAGTAATTAAGTACCTAAAACTGTACTTAGACATTGCATCAAAAGTTCAAGTAATCTAAAAAGTTTTCTAACACTCCTGATTCATCCCCCCATTACATTGTTATTTACAATATGTGTGAGGAAAACTGAGAAGGTATAATTTTCATATTTAAGATAACTAAAATAGAAAAATAATAACCTAAACAGATGCTGATACTTGGAACTACTAGTTGGCCCCTGAATTGAATAATAATTTGAAGAGATGTTGATCAAACTCCTAACTGAGTTTTAGTTAGAAGAAATAAGTTTTTAAAATTTACTGCACAACATAGTGACTATAGTTAATAGTAAGGTATCACATATTTCAAAATTGCTAAGAGAATAAATTTCAAATGTTTTCTTTACAGGAAATGAACATGTGAAGTGATTGATATGTTAATTCACTTGATTTAATTATTTTACATATATCAAAATATCATATTGTACCCCATAGATATATAATATACCAATTTTATTTGTAAATTACAAAAAAAAATGCCCAAATTAGAGCAAAGATTTTTAAGATCATTACAGTAAACAATTTAAGAAGCTTCTAAAGACATCGTGCTAATGGTTATAGGTGAAAATGAGGTTGCAAAGTTGACTAAACATTACCAGAAGGGCATATACTTGTAGCTTATTGACTTGTTCCAACTCTTGTCTAGCCCTGCCTATTAACACAGCTTTCCACCATGGAGTGAAACAAAACTAAATGAAAACATATGAAACAAATCTATGCTCAGGACAGTGAACTATAGGAAAACCTTCTGGGCAATAGAATTCATAAGTTTCAATGATTAGACAACAGAATAACAACTATTTTTAAAATGTTTTCCTAGATTCTAACCCAAAGCAAATATCTGAGTGCTGTAAATACAATTCTACACTAACTATAAACTTTTTCATTTACTTTAGGGGTAGCAAAATATTTTAGAATCATAAATAGATGCCATACTATGAAGTACAAGAGCATTTTCAAAACTTATTCACTGATATGCACTGGTTTTCAGTAAGTGCATTATGTAAATATTATTTCAGAATATTTTGTAGAACTATTGGACTGGTTTTACTAAGGACTTCCATACACTTAGGCCTCTCAGTCAAACAATCACTACTAGTTAAATCAGTTTGGTGCATTTGTTTTTTACGAAGTTCAATTCTTGCTATCACAAAATATTTCATCAGTATGGCTAGAGTAATTGTGAGAATTTAAAGACATACTAACCCCAGGGATGTTGTGATATCAAAACAAGCCTCCAAAAGTCTTATTTGCATGAATAATCCCTAATATTTTTGGTTAAATGGCAAAAAGCAACTTGAAACCAGAAGTTAGGTGCTAGGTACCTAGGTACCTGAGGATTAACCTTCTTAAATAAATGTCTTAGGCTCTGACGAGGAGGAATGGGATGGGATATTATACATATCTAATATGTAAGAAATATTCTTAGGGTAGGAGAGAATTAAAATATACTGGATTAAAGATTCAAGTATCAATAGAGATATGTTTAGTATTTCCCAATGATATTATCCTTAGACATATTCCAATTGCTTCAAGAGTGTCAGCTATAAAAAATTTTATAAAGGTAAATATTATTTTTGGAGTAGCTATACTGCTACATCAAAGAGACTCAACAATAATTCAGTAATTTAGATTCAACAGTAAGAAGACATTCCTCTTTCGATTAACAGTCTAAGGTGAGCATCCCAGACAATGAATGGCTCTACTCCAAATGATCATTCAGGAACACAGCTTTCTTCTGTTTCTCTGAGAAGTCTCTAGGGCAGTGGTTTTTAACGTGTGGTCCACAGAGCCCTTGAGGATTACAAGACTTTGCAGGGAGGTTGTGAGATCAGAACTATTTCTATAATAATATTATTAATATTAATATTAATTCATATTAATACAAAAAACACTCAGTAATACTATTCATAGTAATGTTACTAAAAATAACATGTTCTTTGCCTTTTCCCCAGTGATGATATTAACTCTGAAAATGTAACAAAAGGCAGTGGCAACAAACTACAGTAGGAATCACTGTAATCTTTACCACCACACACTGACAGTTTTGTAAAACCCACATTTATTTCAGAATTTATTTGATGAAGCACTGAATATTATGAATTTTATTTAAAAATGGACTTTTGAGCATCAATGTTTTTAATATTCTAGTGGACAAAACTGGAAATACAGATCTTTTCTCAAGGGAGGAGCAAAATGGGCAAATAATATCCTACATCATTTGTTTCCTCCACAAGAAGACTAAATTTTAACAACTAACTACACAGAAAAAGTGCCATCACAAGAACAAGATATCAAATGAGCAGTCGGAGTATCTGGCTTTAATTTCTATCACTGAAAGAGACACTGAAATGGGGTAGGAGAGACAGTCTTGAATTGCCAATATCACCCCCTACTCCATCTCCCAGCAGCAGCCTTGTAGCATGGAGAATCCTTGGGAGAGGGAAATCACAGTGATATAGGGCCTTTACATTGAACTCAGTGCTGTCTTGTTATAGCAGAAAGCAGAGCCAGGCTGTATCCAGCTGATGCTTACTCATGGAGGTAGCATTTGGACCAGCGCTAGCCAGAAGGGAATTGCCCATCCCAGGGGTTAGAGCTTCAGTTCTGGCAACTATCACCACTGCAGGTTAAAGTGGTTTGGGGCCCTAAATGAACTTTAGGGGTAGCCTAGGCCACAAGGACTGCAATTCCTAGGAAAGTCCTAGTACTATGCTGGGCTCAGAGGCAGTGGCCTGGGTGGAAGGAAGCACATGGCCTACTGAGACATCAGCCAGAGCAGCCGAGAGAGTGCTTGTGCCACCCCCTCCCTCATCCCCCAGCAGCAGACACGAGGCATGGAGAAATCTGTGCACTTAAGAAGAGGGCAGCAATTGTGAGACATTAAACTCAGTGCTGCCCTGTTACAGGGGGAGAGCAAAGCTGTGCTGGGTTTAGTTGGTATCTGTGCACAGATGGAGCATTTGGACCAGACCTAACCAGAGGGGAATCACCCACCCCAGCAGTCATAACTTGAGTTTCTTGGCAAGCCTTGCCATGGCGGGCTGAAGTGCTCCAGGGTCCTAGGTAAACTTGAAAGGCAGTCTAGGACACAAGGACTGAAATTCCTAGGCAACTCCTGGTGCTGGGCTGGGCTTAGAGGCAGGGCAGTAGGGTGGCACATGACCTAGGGAGATATCAGATAGGGTGGCTAAGGGAGTTCTTGTGCCACCCCTTCCCCAACCCTAGGCAGCCCAGTTCACAGCAACAAAAGGGACTGTTTCCTTCTGCTTCAGGAGAGGAGAGTGAAGAGTAAAGAGGACTCTGTCATATGTCTTGGATACCAGCTCAGGCTTGGTAGGATAGGGTACCAAGCAAAGTCTTGAGCATCCATTCCAGGACCTAGCTCATGAAAGACATTTCGAGACATACCCTGGACCAAAAGAGAACCCAGTGTCTTGAAGGGAAGGATCTAGTCCTGGTGGGATCTATCACCCACTGACTAAAGAGTCCTTGGGCCCTGAATAACCATGAGTGATACCCAGGTAGGATGCCATAGGCCTTGGGCTCAGAGCTATGGTGACTATGGTGAAAACCTCCTTCTGTTTGAGACAAGTAGGGAAAAGTAAAGGGGAATTTGCCTTGTAGCTTAGGTACCAGCTTGGCTACAGTGGGGTAAAGCACCAAGCAGTCTCTTGGAGTCCCCAGGTCTAGGCCTAGGCTATTAGTCAGCATTCCTGCATCTGCCCTGGGCCAGAGGGGAGCCTACTGCCCTGAAGGGTGAGTCCAAGGTCTAACAGCATTCACCACAAGCTGACTGACAAGCCATGGGGCTTTTAGTGAACATTGCAGGTGGTCTGGCAGAAACCCCCATGGGCCAGTGGTGGTGGGAGACACAGGGAGAGGCTTTTCTGCCACAGCAAAGGGACAGAAGAGTAGGAATGATATTTTGTTGTTTGAGTGCCAGCTTACCCATAGTAGAATATAATATCAGGTAAATTTCTAAGGTTTTTCACTCTAGTCTCTAGCTCCCAACAGGATCTCTGGGACCCAGTCAGGAACTGGAAGAACTCACCACCTTGAAGGGAAAGACACACACCTTGCTGGCTTTGCCAGTTGCTAACAGTAGAGACCTAAAGCCTTGAGTGAACATGGGTGGTAGTTAGATAGTTGTTACAGCAGGCCTTGGGTGAGACCCAGTGCAGTGCTGGCTTCAGGTATAAATCAGCACAATCACAGTGGGTGGCCACAGGGGTGCTTGTGGCCCCCACACCCAGTTCCAGTTGACTCAGCACAGAGAAAGAAACTTCATTTGTTTGAAGATAGTAAGGGAAAAGAACAAGAGTGTCTGCCTGGGAATCCAGAGAATTCTTCTGAAACTTATCCAAGACCACCAAGGCATTTCCTCTATGAGTCTGCAAGAGCCACAGCATTATTGGGTTTTAGGCCAAGTTCCTCCAAGTACCTGGAAAACCTTCCCAAGAATGACAGGCACAAAAAACGCCCAGTCTAAAAACTACAATAAATGTCTAACTCTTCACTTCTCAGACACCAAAGAACATATATAATCATCAACATCATCCAAGAAACATGGCCTCACTAAACAAACCAAACAATCTACCAGGGACCAATACTGGAGAAACAGAGATATGTGACCTTTAGACAAGAATTCAGAATGGCTGTGTTTAGGGAATACAAATAAATTCAAGGTAACACAAAGAAGGAATTTAGAATTCTATCAGTTAAACTTAACAAAGGGACTGAAATTATTAAAAAGAAGCAAGCAAAACTTATCGACTTGAAAACTGCAATTGATCAAGCAGAGGAAAGAATTAATGAACTTGCAGACAAGCTTTTTGAGAATACATAATTAAAGGAGACAAAAGAAAAACAAATTAAAAAGAATAAAGCATCCCTGTGAGATCTAGAAAATAGTCTCAAAAGGGCAAATCTAAGAATCTGTGGCCTTAAAAAGGAGGTAGAAAGAGAGATTGGCATAGGAAGTTTATACAAAGGTATGATATCAGAGAACTTCCCAAATCTAGAGAAAGATATTAATATCTAAGTACAAAAAGGTTATAGAATACCAAGCAGATGTAACCCAAAGAAGACTACTTCAAGTCATTCAAACTGCCAGTGATCAAAGATAAAGAAAGGATCCTAAAAGCACCAAGAGAAAAGAAACAAATCATATAATAGAGCTCCAATATATCTGGCAGCAGACTTTACAGTGTAAACCTTGCATAGCATGACATATTTAAAATGCTGAAGGAAAAAACTTTTACCCTACAATAGTATAGCCAGTGAAAATATCTTTCAAACATGAAAGAGAAATAAAGACATTCCCAGACAAACAAAAATGGAGGGATTTTATCAACTCTAGATCTGTCCTACAAGAAATGTTAAAGGAAGTTCTTTAATCTAAAAGAAAAGGACATTAATGAGCAAGAAGAATCATTTGAAGAAATAAAACACATTGGTAATAGCACACAGAAAAACACAGAATAACATTGTAAGTGTGGTGTGTAAACTACTCTTAAGTAGAAAGACAAAATAATGAACCAATCAAAAATAATAACTACAACAAGTTTTCAAGACATAGCACAATAAGACATAAATAGAAAAACAAAAAGTTAAAAAGTGATAGGACAAAAAGTGTAGAATTTTTATTAGTTTTCTTTTTACTTGTTTATTTGTTTGCTTATGCAATCAATGTTAAGTTGTCATCAGTTCAAAATAATGGGTTAGAAGATAGTATTGGCAAGCATCATGATAACTTCAAATTAGAAAATATATAACAGATATTAAAAAAACTAAAAAGCAAGAAATTAAATTATACTACCAGAGAAAATCACCTTCACTAAAAGGAAGACAGGAAGAAAGGGAAGAAGGAAGAGAAGGCCAAAAAGCAACTAGAAAACCAATAACAAAATGGCAAAAGTAAGTCTTTTCTTATCAATTATAACATTGAATGTAAATGAACTAAACTTTCTAATCAAAAGACATGGGCTGGCTGAATGGATTAAAAAAAAGCAAGATCCAATGATCTGTTGCCTACAACAGACTCACTTCACCTATAAAGACACATATAAACTAAAAGTAAACAGACAGAAAGAGATATTCCATGCCAATGGAAAACAAAAAAGAGCAGGAGTCTCTATACTTATATCAGGAAAAAATAGATTTCAAGACAAAAACAAGAAGAAACAAAGAGGGTCATTACATAACAATAAAGGGGGTCAACTCAGCAAGCAGATTTAACAGTTGTAAATATATATACAACCAATGGTGGAGTACTCTGATATATAAAGCAGATATTATTAGAACCACAGATAGAGACAGACCTTAATAGCTGGAGACAATAACACCCTATTAGTATTGAACAGATCTTACAGAAAGTCAACAAAGAAACATCAGATTTAATCTGCAGTATACACTGTAGACCAAAGGGATCTCATGGATACATAGAGAACAACTTATCCAATTATTGCAGAATACACATTCTTTTCCTCAGCACATGGATCATCCTCAGGGATAGACCATATGTTAGGTCACCAAACAACTCATAAAATTTTCAAAAATTGAAATAATATCAAGTATCTTCTCTGAACACAATGGAATAAAACTAAAAATCAACAGCAACAGGAATTTTGGAAACCATAACGAACACATGGAAATTAAACCATTGCTCCTGAATGATCAGTAGGTCAATGAAAAAATTTAGAAGGAAACCGAAAATTTCCTTGAAACAAATAATAATGGAAACATACAATAGCAAAATCTATGTGACAGCAAAAGCAGCACTAAATGGTAAGTTTATAGTGTAAGTTCCCATCTCAAAATAGAAAAAACCTTCAAATGAATAACCTAACAGTGTATCTTAAACAACTAGAAAAGCAAGAGCAAAGCAAATCTGAAATTAGTGAAAAAAAAAAGAAATATAAAGATCAGAGCAGAAACAAATCAAATTGAAAAAGAAACAATACAAAAGATCAACAAAACAAAAAAGTTGGTTTTTTGAAAAGATAAATAAAATTAACAAACCTTTAGTCAGACTAAGAAAAAGAGAAGACCCAAATAAATAAAATCAGAGATGAAAAAAGAGACATTATGGCAAATATTGCAGAAATTCAAAGGATCATTTGGCTTCTATGAGCAACTATATGCCAACAAATTGGAAAATCTGGAAGAAATGGATAAATGGACCTACTAAGATTGAACAATGAAAAAATCCTAAACCTGAACAGACCAATAATAAGTAACAAATGAGATCAAAGCCATAGTAATAAGTCCCCCAATTAAGAAAAGCCTGATACCTGATGGCTTCACTGCTGAATTCTACCAAACATTTAAAGAAGAACTAATACCAATCCTACACAAACTACTCTGAAACATGGAAGAGAAGGGAATACTTCCAGACTCATTCTACAAGGTCAGTATCATTGAAATCCAGATTAAGACACACCCAAAAAAGAAAACTATAGGCCAATATCTCTGATAAATATTGATGCAAAAATTCTCAAAAAAAAAAAAAAAAAAAAACACTAGCAAACCAAATTCAACAATATATTTAAAACATCATTCATATGACCAAGTGAGGTTTATACCAGAGATTCAAGGATGGTTGAGCATACACAATTCAATTGCTGTGATACATCATATCAACAGAATAAAGGACAAAAACCAAATGATCATTTTAATTGATGCTTAAAAAACATTTGATAATATCTAACATTCTTTCATGATTAAAAAAAAAACCTTCCAAAAATGAATATATAAGAAACATACCTCAGCATAGTAAAAGTCATATATGACAAACCCACATCTAGTATCATACTGAATGAGGAAACTGACAGCCTTCTAAGATTGGGAACATGACAAGGATGCCCACTTTTACCACTGTTATTCAACATAGGACTGAATGTCTTACCTAGAGCAATCAGACAAGAGAAAGAAATAAAGAGCATCCAAACTGGAAAGGAAAAACTCAACCTATCCTTGTTTGCAGATGATATGATCTTATATTTAGAAAACATAAAGACTCTACCAAATAACTATTAGAACTGTTAAATACAGTAATGTTGCAGGATTCAAAATCAACACACAAAAATCAATAGCATTTCTATATGCCAACAGTGAACAATCTAAAAAAGAAATTTAAAAAGTAATCTCTCTACAATAACCACACATAAAATTAAAGACTTGGGAATTAACCAAAAAAGTGAAAGATCTCTATAATGAAAATATAAAGCAATGATGAAAGAAATTGAAGAGAAAACAAGAAAAGAAAAGATTCCATGTTCATGGATTGCAAGAATCAATATTGTTAAAATGTCCATACTACCCAAAGAAATATACAGATTGAGTGCAATCCCTGTCAAAATACCAACGACATTCTTCATAGAAAAAAACAAAACAAAACAAAACAAAAAAAACCCCTACAATTTACTTGGAACCACAAAAAAACAAGAATAGTCAAAGCTAACCTGAGCAAAAAGAACAAAACTGCAAGAATTGCTTATCTTATTTCAAATTATACTACAGAGCTATAATAACCAAAACAACATAAATGGCATAAAAACAGACACATAGACCAATGAACAGAAAAGAGAACCCAGAAACAAATCCATACATCTACAGTCAATTCATTTTTGACAAAGGTGCCAAGAACATACATGGGAGGAAAAAACAATCTCTTCAACAAATGTTATTGGGGATATTGGTTATCCATTCTCATAAGAATGAAGATGGACCCTTATCTCTTACTGCATACAAAAATAAAATCAAACTGGATTAAAGACTTAAATCTAGGACCTGAAGCTATGAACCTACAACAGGAAAGACAATAAGAAGAATGAGAACTGGAAGTCATTATGTTAAGGGGAAACAAAACATTGAAGAAACTTTCTAAGACTTCGGTCTTGGCAAAAATTTCTTGACTAATATCCCATAAGCACAGGCAACCAAAGCAAAAATGGACAAATGGGATTACATCAAGTTAAAAATCTTCTGCACAGCAAAGGAAACTATCAACAAAGTGAAGAGACACTCCACAGAATGAAAGAAAATATTTTCAAACTACTCCTCTGACAGGGATTAATAACCAGAATATATAAGGAGCTCAAACAACTCTGTGAGACAAAATATAATAATCCTAATTGTTTGGGGGCGGGGGGATGGAGTTTTGCTCTTGTCGCCCAGGTTAGAGTACAATGGTGCGATCCTGGCTCACTAAAACCTCCATCTCCTGGGTTCAAGAGATTCTTCTGCCTCAGCCTTCTGCGTAGCTGGGACTACAGGCGCGTGTCACTATGCACAGCTAATTTTGTAGTTTTAGTAGAGATGGGGTTTCACCATGTTGGCCAGCCTGGTCTTGAACTCCTGAACTCAGGTGATCCACCTGCTTTGGCCTCCCAAAGTGCTGGGATTACAGGTGTGGGCCACTGTGCTTGGCCTTAATAATCCAATTTTAAAATGGGTAAAAGATCTGAATAGACATTTCTCAAAGAAGATATAAAGAAAGCATAAGCAAAGGTGCTTAACATCATATATCATTGGAGAAATGAAAATCAAAACTACAATGAAGTATCATCTCATCCCAGTTAAAATGGCTTTATCCAAAAGACAGGCAGTTAGCAAATGCTGATTAAGATGTGGAGAAAAAGGAACCTTCGTACACTGTTGGTGGGAATGTAAATTAACACTACCACTATGAAGAACAGTTCCCAAAAAAACTAAAAATAGAGCTACCATATGATCCAGTAATCCCACTGCTACATACAGACCCAAAAGAAAGGAAATCAGTATATCAAAATACCTGCATTCCCATGTTTGTTGCACTGTTCACAATAGCCAAGATTAGAAAACCACCTAAATGTCCACCAACAGATCACTGAATAAAGAAAGTGTCGTACCTATACACAATGGGGTACTATGCAGCCATAAAGAAGAATGAGAACTGGAGGCCATTATGTTAAGTGGAAATACGCCAGTCTTGTGAAGACAAACTTCACAAGTTTTCTTTTTGTGGGAGCTAAACATCAAAATAATTAAACCTATGGATATAGAGAACAGAAGGATCGCTACCAGAGGCTGGGAAGTATAGTGGGGGCCATGGGAGGAAGTGGGGGATGGTCAATGTGTACAAATTAAAACAGAAAGAATTAATAAGGCCTGGTATTTGATAGCACAAGTGGGGCACTACAGTCAATAGTAATTTAATTGTACATTTAAAAATAACTAAAAGAGTATAATTTGATTGTAACACAAAGGATACATGCATGAGGGAATGGATACCCCCATTTTCCATGAGGCAATTATTATGCATTGCATGCCTGTATCAGGATATCTTGTGTACCTCATTAATATATATACCTACTATGTATCTACAAAAGTAAAAACTAAGAAATTTAAATTTAAAAAAATTTTTAAATGGGAAGTATACATAAAGCACTTATATTATGTACTGAAGTATGATGATTATCTCATGGAATAGTACCCTTGAGATTATTTAAGTTGTAAGATAAACTAGCCACATTTTTATGGAATGGCATTTTAACAGAAAGAATGACTGACAAGCCATGGTTATTTGTACTTGAATACTGGTCAACCATTACTTGAAAATTAGCAAAGTGATATATGTCATTTAAGGAAAACAACTGGCAACATTTGATGCCAATAATAAAATTCAAGATTTCAAACAAAAAATAGAATTTTTGAAAACATGTATTCACCACTATGGTCATAAGAGCTTCACAATACTTAAAAGTGTTTTTGATGAGAGTGGTGCTGATATTAATGGCTTTGGCAATTTTTTGATATTGTGTAATTTTAAAATTTCAACATTAAGATATTTGCCTAACTCAGTGAAGCAATGTTTTCTTTCTTTTTTAACTTTTAAGTTTGGGGTACATGTGCAGATTGTATATGATTTGTGTCATAGGGGTTGTACAAATTATTTCATCATCTAGGTATTAAGCCCAGTACCCATTAGTTATATTTCCTGATTCTCTCTCTCCTCTCACCTTCCACGCTGTAGTAGGACCCAGTGTTCACTGTCTATGTGTCCATGTGTTCTCATCATTTAACTGCCACTTTTAAGTAAGAATACACAGTATTGGGTTTTCTGTTCCTGCATTAGTTTGCTAAGTATACTGGCCTCCAGCTCTATCCATGTTTCTGCAAAGGATGTGATTTCATTCTTTTTCGTAGTATTCCATGGTGTATATGTACCACATTTGCTTTATTCAGTCTACCATTGATGGGCATTTAAGTTGATTCCATGACTTTGCTCTTGTGAATAGTGCTGCAGTGAACATATGCGTGCATGTATCTTTGTAACACAATGATTTATAGGCCTTTGGGTATATACCCAGTAATGGGATTGCTGGGTCAAATGGTAATTCTGTTTTTATGTCTTTGAGGAATCTCCACATGTTTTTCCACAATGGTTGAACTAATTTACACTTCTACCAACAGTGTATAAGTGTTCCTACTCCTCTGCAATCTTGCCAGCACCTGTTATTTTTTAACGTTTTAATAATAACAATTCCGACTAGCGTGTGATGGTATCTCATTATGGTTTCAACCTGCATTTCTCAAATGATAGTGATGTTGAGCTTTTTTAAATATTTTTTGGCCATAGGCATGTCTTCTTTTGAAAAGTGTCTATTCATGTCCTTTCCCCACTTTTTAATGGGGTTTTTCTCTTGTAAATTTGTTTAGGTTTCTTAAAGATGCTGAATATTAGCCTTTGTCAGATGAAAATTTTTTTGCAAAAATTTTGTTTTCAAAAATTTTCTCTCCTTCTGTATGTTGTCTGCTTACTCTGTTGAAAGTTCCTTTTGCTGTGCAGAAGCTCTTTAGTTTCAGTAGATCCTGTTTGTTAATTCTTGCTTTTGTTGCAATTGAAGCAATATTTTCTTAATAGTTATCTTTTAAAAAAGCATTTTTTAACATCATGGTGAAAAAAGCAATTCAACGTGTAAAACAGACTGATATATTTTAACATAAGAAAATATGAAAAGTTCATTTACATGGTTTGAGAATCTACAATTTAGCTAATTTTTAACAAACTACCACTTGTTTGGCATTGGTAAAAAAAAAAAAAAAAAAAATTTAAGTATCCACAATTATCTAAAAGTTTAAAAGCACGTCTGTTTTTTCCAAAACGCATTTTTGTGTGAACCTGGATTTTTTTCACGTATATACTTCAACCAAAACAACATATCACAATGAATAGAGTTTAGATGCAGACATGAGAATATAGGTTCTCTTTTTTAAGGAAGACGTTAAAGAGATTTGTAAAAATATAAAAACAATATCACACTTCTCAAAGTTTTTGTTTTACAAATATAGTTATTTTCATAAAATAATTTTTATAAAAATATATATTTGATAAAACTATATAAAAATAGATTTATTATTATTTTTTAATGAACTATAAATATTTTTTAGTTTCTGAGTTTTAATTCCCAATATGATAAATGTGAATAGACATAACGTACACAAGCACAACTCGGGTTCCTCAGGAATTTGTAAAATACAAAGGGGTTGTAAGAACCAAATGTTTGAGAACTGCTACCCTATGGCATGCTCCCCTTCTGCAAAGTTGAAGCTGGATCCATATCCCAGCTAATGGGAAGGGGGAAAAAGCATGGAAAAGAGCATGTGTGAGCCTGGTACTGGAATTGGCACACTTCCCTTGGACTCACATTCTAAGAGTGAGAACTTAGCCTCCTAACCATACCTGACTCCAAAGAGAGCTGAAAATTGTAATGCTCAGCAAGGCGGCCATGGGCCGGCTATAATTCTAATATTTGTGGAAGGACTGGGGAATAGATTTTCGTTGACAACTAACAGCCTCCAAAGTGGTCCTTTAACCTGGCATCATTAATCATCAGGGAAATGCACATCAAAACCACAATGAGATATCATCTCACACCTGTTGGAATGGCTATGATAAAAAACACAAGAGATACCAAGTGTAAAGTGGATAGAGAAAAGTGAACCCTTGTATGGTGTTGATAGAAATATATATTGGTACTGCCATTATGGAAAACAGCAGGGAGGTTCTTTAAAAAGTTAAAAATTGAACTACCATATGCTCCAGCAATCGCACTTCTGGGTACATATTCAAAGGAAGCAAAACCATTATCTTGAAGAGATCTCTTTACTCCCATGTTCATTTCCACATTATTCACACTAGCCAAGATATGGAAACAACATACATGCCCACTGATAGATGAGTGAATAAGAAAAATGTGGTACATGTATACATGTGTGTGTGTCTGTGTGTGTATAATGAAATATTATTCAGCCACAAAAAAGAAGGAAATCCTGCTATTTACAACCACATGGATAAATCTGAAGGACATAATGCTAAGTAAAATAAGCAGTACAGAAAGACAAATACTGTATGGTCTCATTTATATGTGGAATCTACAAGAGTCAAACTCACAGAAGCAGTGTATAATAATGGTGGTTGCCAGAGGTGGTTGGTTAATACATTATTTGTAGTAACTAACAACAATTAGAAATTAAAATTTTATAAATCTTGTTCATAATAGCAATAAAAACATGAAAAATGAAAAGAATTCATCCCTCTGAAAATATGCAAGTCCTATACACTGAAAACTATAAAACATTGCTGAGAAAAAAGCAAAGAAGACATGAAAAAATAGAAAGATGAAGGGTTGGAAAACTCAATATTATTAAGATGTCGATTGTTTCTGAATTAATCTATAGATAATATGCCATCTTGGTCAAAATCCCAGCACATTTTTTTATAGCAAAAATACTTACAAAATAAAATTTTACTTACTATAAAATTTATATGAAAATGTAAAGGATCTAAAAATAGTCAAAAACAACTTTGAAAAAGACAAAGTTGGAGGGTTAACACTACCTGATTTAAAAGCTTATTGTGAAGCGACAGTAATTACAACAGTATGATACTGGAACCAAGAGAGAAAAATAGGTCAGTGGAACATAATGGAAATTCCAGAAATAGGCACACACTTGTTAACCAACTGGTTTTCACATAGTGCAAAAATAATTCAGTTGAAAAACTCTAGTCTTTACAATAAATGCTACTATTACAATTATATATTGATATTGTAAAAAAAAAAAGTGACCTTTGCTCTGGTCATTGTACCATATATGAAAAGTAACTTGAAATGGTTCTAACATGTAAAACCTGAAAGTATGAAACTTCTAGAAAGAAGGAGAGAAGGAAATTTTTGTTTTCTTGGGTTAAAGATTTTTTTAGATATAACATCAAAAGCATGATCACTAAAAGAAAATTAATAAACTAGACTTAATCAAAGTTAAATACTTCTGTGTTTCCAGAGACTGTTAGGAAAATGAAAAGGCAAACCACAGACTTCAAGAAAATATTTGCAAACCATAGACCCAATACATTTGAATTTGCATCTAGACTATATAAAGAATTCTCAGAAATCATAAGAAAACACAATAGTGCAAAAGATTTGAACAGATGCTTAACTAAAGAAGACATATTAATGGTAAATAAGCTCAAGAAAAGATATTTAGCATCACTAGTTAATAGGGAAAAGCATGCTAAAATCACAATGAGATATCTCTACATACTTACAAGAATGTCTACATTTAAAAACAACTGTTGGTAAGAATATGAAGAAACTGGAACACTCATACATTGCTAGTAGAAGTTTAAAATACTACAACTATTTTGGAAAAGAGTTTGGACATTTATTTAACAAAGTAAACATATATCCTACCATGTGATCCTACCATTCCATGCATAGGTTTTACCCAGGAGAAAAGGAGACAATGTCCATACAAAAATTTGTATTAGAATGTTCATAGCAGCCTTCCTTGTAATAGCCAAAAACTGGAAAGTTTATGGTCATAAACAGGTGACTGAATATATAAATTATGGTGAATCTATACAATGGTATTAAAAAGGAACAGAGTATTGATACATGCTACAACATAGATGAACCTCAAAAATCATAATGCTGTATGAAACAGACAGATTAAAAAAGAAAAAAAAATGCTGTACAATCCCTTTTTAAGAAAACTCTAAAAAATGCAAACAAATCAAAAGTCAGGAAAAGTATACCAGTGATTACCTGGGGACAAGAATGGAGGTGGTATACAAAACAAACAAACGAACAGCACACTGGTAACTACATGAGGTGATAGATGATAGACGTGTCAAATAACTTAATTGTGGTAATCAAGTCACAGTATATGTATATTAAATCATCACATCATACCCCTTAACTTATGTAATTTTATTTGTCAATTACACCTCAATAAAACGGGGGCAAAAAAGAATGAAGGAGGCATGGAGAAGGGGTAAGAGGGAGAGATTACAAGTGGGCACAAGGACACTTTGGGCTGGTGGATACACTCCTTATTTTGATTGCAGTGATTGTTTCCTGGTTGCACACATATGTCAAAACTTACCAAATTGTACACTTTAAAATGTGCAATATATTATATGCCAATTGCATCTCTTTTTTAATCTACAGAGAAAGCTCACAGCAGTTTCCACCACTGTCAATCTGTCTCACAAGTGCATTTGCATTTTGGCTTTAGTTTTCTTCTTACTTCTACCACTGATTTATTTCAAAAGAGGGCTAAAGTCCAAATTTCTTTAAAAATAATTTATCACTCACTCATATTCAGAAAGTATATACTTAGGAAAATAAATGTTCAGCAAGTTTGCCTTACTGTCCACAGCTTTGCCTTATTGAGGTATGTCAGCTAGTGTCTGCAGCCAAATAATGTGCATATGAAAAATATTTTCAGTATTGTTATCTTTCTTTATTAGGGTGGCTCATCAAATATAACTTATGTCACTCAGCATATGGAGCTCTTGGTTTGACCAAGGCAAGAGAAACCAAACAAACTGGATAATTACACTTAACTTTCCTAAGGTCACAGCTATAAAGCCCCCCACATTCATGGGGGATATGTTCTAACACACCCAGTGGAATTCTGAAACTGCAGATAGTACCAAATCCTATATAAACACATTTTCCATTTTAAGTAAACATTTGTTATGCACTGGGGCTGTAACTTTTGCATTTTGAGATGTGACAACAAAACTAACACAAATTTGTTTTTTCCTCTTTACAACTTCATAGATAGAACATTTGCTCTTACTGTAGATCTTAGCAACCTTGTCATATGATTGTTTCTTTCCTTATTAAGAACTTTCACCTTTCCACTAAAAGAAGCACTTGACTGCTTCCCTTTGGCATATCTGAATTGCCAGCCTCACTACTTGGGAACACGATTAAGTAAAATAAGGATTACTTGAACACAGGCACTGTGATGCTCAACAGTTGATCTGATAACCAAGATGGTTAATTACTAAGTGACTAATGAGCAGGTAATACAGACAGCGTGGATGTGCTGTACAAAGAGATGATTCACAACTCAGGGAGTGCAAAGCGGGATGGCATGAGATTTCATCACGTTACTCAGAACAGCATGCAATTTAAAACATGAATTGCTTTCCATTTAAAAATAAAGGGATTTGATTACGTGTTCTCTAAAGTTTCCAAAAGGTATGTTGCTTATTATTTCTTATTTTTGGCATTTTCTATTTTATCACATCTTATTTACAAAGACTTCTGGAATAACTAGGCAATAGAAGACTTGCATGATGGCTATAGTTTATATGAGTATCAGATAAATAATTTGTTCCAAATTATACTTCCCCCGCCACAAAGCTCAAAGTGCTCTATAGAGTCATCACTCATTCTCTAACATGATAAAACTTATGAAAGCAAGTTGTAAGTTATAAAAGGCTTAAAATGTATACCATTATTAGTATTACTCCACAATTATTATCATCTTTATTCTTGAGTTGTAAATAATGTATTGGTTACTGGAGGAGTTTCTATAGGTTAGAGAATCCTTATCCCCAAAAAGTAAATGTGAAACATAATCTCGTTATCCCCATAAATTAACATATAATGTGCTTTTTAATTACACTGTAATCTCCTCTTATCTATGGTCTTGCTTTCTGTGGTTTCAGTTATACTTGGTCAACCACAGTTCAAGAATATTAAACTTTTCATTTTAGAATAGTTTTATATTTACAGAAAAATTATAAAAATAAGAGAGTTCCCATGTGCCCCACAGGTAGTCTCCCCTACTGTGTGTATCTTATTAGTGTTGTATGTTTGGCACAACTAATAAACAATACTGATACATTATTATTAATTAAACTCCATACTTAATTCAGAATTCATTCATTTTTTCCCCTCCTATTGCCCTATTTTCTTTTGTGTTACAGGATCTAGTCCCAGGTATGTATTACATTTAGTCATCACGACTCCTTCATCTTCTCTGGTTTGTGAAAGTTTCTTTTTAGATTTTCCATATTTTTCACGATCTTGGAAGTTTTGAGGGTTACTGGTGATATATTCTATAGAATGTCCCTCAGATTGAGTTCATCTAATATTTTCTCTCTTAGACCAAAACTATGGGTTTGAGAAAGCAAGATCACAAAGGTGAAGTGCCTTTTTTATCACATCATATCAAGGGGCACATGTTATCAACACAACTTATCCCTGGTGATGTTAATAATTGACCAACTGACTGAGACAGTGTTTGCCAGCTTTCTTTACTGTTAAGTTACATGCTACATAAATTACTTGGACTTCTTTTGTACATGAGATTTGTTTCTGCTTCATTTATTTACTGATTCATTCATTTATGTATAGAAGTACTACTTACATATTCTTATATGTACTTATATAAAGTATGTGTATTTGTTTTATACATTGGGCTATAAATCCAATAATATGTTATGTATTTTTTGTTCAAATTTTTTAGCTTTGGCCACTGGAAGCCCACTGAGCTAGTCTCCTGTGTCCCTTTGAAAACCCCTCCATGGTTTTGTTTTTTTGAGTACTTTTTATAGGCAGTAGGCGAGAAGAAGACTAAAGGATGCTGTAGACTTTTCTTATATGTTCCTTGCACCAGCCACAGAGGACGATTATTTTTCCAAAGAGCCCTGGTTCTTTTTATTGGAGAATGGCATAAGAGGAGAAAATTTATTTATTTTTACGATCTAAAATCTTTAACATATATTGCCAGTGGTATTTACAAACATGCATTATAATAGAACGGTTGTCCTACCATTCTCTAAACCCTTTGACAAAAATTGAAATGAGTAATGACTTTACTGAAATTCAATAATGATTTTTTATCATAATTCTTACTGTGTTCCTTAACAACAATTTCTCTTTCTCATTTGAAGTCCTTAAGTAGTTTACACTCAAATCAAAATTGAGTAATACTTTTCAATAAATCAGCTGTTAGCTCCAACTTTAAGTTTAGGCTTCTAAGCTGAATTTTTCACTCTGCTGTATAACTAAAAGGACTTTTACCCAGGGCTATGTCCCTCATTTTTTACCTCCTGATGTACTGATACCTGAGATTGCTTTTCATCATGGGGTTTAAACATAGAAATATAAAGAGATTTTACAAAACCCTAATGCAATTTAAATGAATTCAGTTTAACTTTAAATGCTTTCAAAACTTCATTGCTGTTCACAAACAAAAAAAATTTTTAAATTCTGCACAGATGCAAATAGCCTCAAGGGCCTTCTATTTTATATATTTAAATGTGAGTTGGAGGAAAACTCCAATGGCTAATATTTCTAAAGATATAAAGTAGAAATTTCTAAACATTTATCTTGAGAATGATGCTCTGAAATATCCAGGTAGAATTTGAAATTATTAAACTTTAACAAAAAAGTAATTTTAACCAATATTATACAGTCATGCCTTTTTGAAATCAGCAAAAGCTAAGTCTGGGACTAGCTTTTGAAGTCAGATGAAAACAGCCTCAAAAGGCACTTGAAAATCCACCAAAACTCCAAACAATTTTTTGTTGAAATGAGAGAATAAGATGAGTTCTTTCATTTTGAATCTTTCACTTCATTGTGAACAGGGTACTTTAGAGCTGTAATCTGCTGGAGCTGCACGGACCTTTGAAGCATGTAGGCTAATTTTACAGAAGAGGAAATCAGTCATTATATTGTGCAAAATATGTTACTTATAGTTTGTGTATACAGAACGATTTGTGGAATAACTATGAAATTTATATAAAAAATTTGATGAGTGGAGTGGTTAGGGCAACAAACTAATTACAAATAAAATTATGTTCATGATATATTTAATTTTTCCTAAAATGTGTATTGTTTTGTTAGAAATGTATTGTTTTTAATCACAAAGCCACAAAGCTCTGAATCTGCTTATCAATTGTAAAAGACAATTTCTCAACCAACCATCATAATTAATTAATTTATGTTTTTCTTTCTGAAATTCTGACATCCACACAGAGAGTAGTTACCATGTAATGAAGGACATCATCCAAAATAATGAACACAGATTCCAGTTTATGCGATTCTGCTAACAGTCTGCTAAGGTTTGGATATTTGTGTCCTCCAAAACTCATGTTGAAATTTAATCCCAATGTTTAAGAGGTGATTAATTTCAGAGCTGTTTGGGTCATGAGGTCTCTGCCCTCATGAATGGCTTAATCCATTAATGGGTTAATGGATTAATGGGCTATCATGGGAGTAAGACTGCCGACTTTATGCAAAGATAAAGAGAGACTTGAGCTAGCATGCTTAGCTTCCTCACCATATGATACCCCAAGTCTCTTGGGACTCTTCAGAGAGTCCCCACAATCAAAAACGGTCTCACCAGATACACCCCCCTCAACCTTGGACTTCCTACTCTCCATAACTGTGTGAAATAAATTTCTTTTCTTTGTAAATTTCCCGGTTTCAGGTATTCTATTATGTGCAACAAAATACAAATTAAGACACATGTTGTTTTCGCATTCACAAGATACAGCTGAAATGCAGCCAGTCACAATGCAAGGATTAGAACAGGAATTTAAAAGAATTAGGAAAAGTGTAATAGGTTGCATATCTTAAACTATCAAGTTTGTTAAATCTTGAGATAGCTATTTTTTTCAATTTGATGTTGCCTTTTTGCCATATGGTCTACAGCTGGCATTTAGTGATAACAGGCAGCCCATTTCTTACCATCATTATTGTGAACAGCAGGATGTAAATGGCATGACCTAAATCAACTGGGCTCGAAGGTGTTAACTTCCTCAGTACTTAACTAGAATATACACCATATGCATGTGTGTAATTAGCCTTATGCTTTTTACATCCTGACCTTGAGTGTTTTCTTCCTTTTAAAAGATTATACAATTTAGTTTTGTATTTTTGTAATGATATCATTTTTTTTCAATTGACAAATGTTAGCTACATGTTTTTCAGTAATCATCTTCTTATCTGAGTTCTCGCTAAGAGAGAAAAATTGCTTCACATTATCTTGAGTAACATTTGGATGAGCTATCAGTCATCAGCTGAAATTAACCTGAACATATCTCCAATGAGATGAAGAACATTTAAGAATGCCAGCTGGAAGGCATTTACAGTTTCATTTTTCCAACTTCCACAGAAAAATCTTTCCCATGCACATCTGTGAAGGTTTTATAATTAGACTGATGTGAGCTTTGTGTGGCATTAGGGCACTCAGAGCCATTTAAACCAGTCTGAAGTGTCAGAAACACACCCAAAAATTAAGACCAAGAAGCATTTCAATTCATACATTGCAGCCCTGTCCTCCCATTTATGATTGATTTAAAGACTATTGCCAATTTTCTAAAAGGCAGCTCAGAGCATGCACAACCTGTCTAGTGCAGTGTTTGTTCTCTAGTATTCCCTCACTATGGTGACTGTTAACCTTAAAATTGGAAAGACCCTGTAGATCACTGATCTAACGCTACAATTTTATTACTGAAGAGACTTGGCTCTAGAGAGACTGAAAATGTACCCAAATCTACACACCTGCCTCATGGCAACAGGAGGACAAAGCCCAGATCTCCCTCCTCCAAGTACGATGCTGTTTCTACAATATCAGGGGTGCTTTCCTTGTTTTTTCAAAAGTATAAATATGTGAATTATATTGATATTTGTATCTATATGTTTAGACTTTCATGAGTCATCATTACAAACCAAAGATGTTAGAAAAACGGTGTCAACATACTTACAATAACACTGGAAAATTATCTTTGGTCACTGTGAAAACTATATTTATACTGCAGTAGACAGGTGCTTTGTAGCATACACACTTGCTAGATTGTAAGCACTGATCCAGAATTTTTAATACTTTGTACAGAAAATTAGCATTTAATAGCTTTATGTTAATATTCAAAATCATATCTTTTTTCCCTTCAGTAGCTTCTGTTGAATACAAAATAAAAGGAACTTAGCATCGCCTGCTAAACTTAAATTCTAAACATTGCAAAGAGTCTCAAAGACATATATAGTTGTTTCCCCTGCTTCTAGGACTCCCATATTTAAAAAATTCCAGATGCATAAAAATCTACTGTGTTTTTAAAAAGTTTTTCTAAATAGTTTATTGAAACCTTTAAAATTTAACAAATCTCTATAACATGGTGAAGTCAGATCTGGACTCAGTCCCCACCTCTGTCATTTACTGGCCATGTGATTTGGGGGATTATCTGTCTAAGCTTCAATATCTCCAAAAGAACAAAAAATTTACAAATAGCAAGTTCATAAGATTGTGATGAAGATTATCTGATAACCCTCTAATTTAGAATCTAGCACATAAGAAGTGTTCAAAAAATTGCAATTCCCAAGAATCTTTTAAAACCAATCATCTCATTATTTACTGAACATATGGTAATAAAATATTAGAATATATGCCTTGGAAAAGTGAAAGAAATATCACAAGCAGTGCTGTCTTCAGAGTTACAAAGCATATATAGTCATGAACAAAATGATTGGTATTCGGCAGTGTGATTAAGATGAAAATGGGTAGACCAGGTATTAGATGGGTAAAAGTTGTATCTATCCAGAAGTTGGATTAGTCAGGAAAGACTTACAATATCTGAGTCTTGTAATTAATAGAATTAAGTAATATTCACAGAAGTAGCAAGAAAATTATTGGGTAGGAAGAAGAGTAGACCGAGTGAGCTAATCCACAACATTTGAACTGTTATTATCCTCAACCTGACTAGAGATGTTCATATACAACACAAAAAGTTAGGTATCAGCACCATGAAAAGTCCAAACTTTAAATCCTAAAGACAGTGAAGAGTTAACAGACATATGTCCTAGATATCAGATCATCTTGATTTCAAATAATTTCACATTTTTACCCATAAATTAGAGGATTTTAGAAAATAATGTCCCTGGTTCCATTTTCCCACCCCAAATTGTTTATCCTTAATTCACCACATATTGCAAGTAGGAATGTAAAATGGTGCGGCCACTATGGAAAACAATTTGGCAGTTCCTGAAAAATTCAACAGCATTTCAACATGACTCAGCAATTCCAAGCCTAGGTGCACACCCAAGAGAATTTAAACATATGTTTATACCTAAAAATGCTCATAGCAGCAGCATTTCTAACAGACAAAATACTATAAAGCACCTAAATGTCCATCAACTGATGTCTGGATAAATAAAAGGTAGTATATGCATAGAATGGATTATTCAGCCATAAAAAATAAAGTTTTGATACATACTACAACATGGTGAACCTTGAAAACATCATGCTAAGTGAAATAAATAAGACACAAATGACCACATATTATTTAATTCAATTTTTATGAAATGCCCAGCATAGGCAAATCCAGGAAGTAGATTAGTGATTGCCAGGGGCTGGTGGAAGAAGAAAATAGGAAGTGACTGCTAATGAGTACAGGGTTTCTTCGTGAGATGAAAATGTCTTGGAATTAGATAATGGTGATCAATACATAATCTTGTTAATAAACTAAAAACCACTGAATATTGAAAAACCACTTTCAAATGGTGAATTTTAAATTATGTGAATTATATCTTTAAAAAAAAAAAAACCAACATGAAGAACAAATAAAAGCCCACTTATTCTCATAAAGACTAAGAGGCAGGCCTTAAGCCCCTGCCCATTTGGTAATTTAAGCTCTCTACTCCTTACAACTCCTTTAGAAGCCCTGCTTCAGATCCCTACCACTCCCCCCACACAAGTTTGGAAACAACTACCATAAAACTTGAAAATATTTTTAAGTGTCTAATACATCACTTTTGAGAGTGCTCATCATACCCAGAAACAAAATCGTTACATAGTCATAACTAATAATTCTTATTTGAAAAATATGGTCACCCTATCTTGAAGAAAAGGGAACTTTAAAATTCAAGTGGTTTTTAGAGAATTTCATAAGTAATTTCTCCACAAAGTGTTTGCAACTAAGACTAACTAGGTTAGGAGATGAGCAATGTAGCATTTACACCCTCAGCAGCTTCTTCTTTTTTTTTTTTTAGATGGAGTCTTGCTCTGTTTGCCCAGGCTGGAGTGCAATGATGGCACGATCTCAGCTCACTACAGCCTCCACCTCCCAGGTTCAAGTGATTCTCCTGCCTCAGGCTCCTGAGTATTTTCCTGAGTGTTATTCCTGGGGGAATTACAGGCACCCACCACTATGCCTGGCTAATTTTTGTATTTTCTAGTAAAGACGTGGTTTCACCATGTTGGTCAGGTTGGTCTTGAATTCCTGACCTCAAGTGATCCACCTATCTCAGCCTACCAAAGTGCTGGGATTACAGACGTGAAGCTATTTTTTTTTTTAAACTGGAAACTGCCTAATGGATTTTTGGATGCTAGTATTAAAATAAGCCTATAAATGTATATATACCCATGAGCTTGCTAAAACAAGAAAATATATTTTTGAGGAAAGCCAAGCATAGAAAAGCTGAGGAGGACTGTGGGGGGAGCAGCACCTACAAGTTTAGGTTGTCTATCACACTCCAGCAAGAATAAAAAGCAGGGGAACGGTGCCTACCACCAGCCATCTTCCTTACCCAAATAAAAATTATTTCTCACTTTCCTCATTTAGTTGTAGTGTAGGCTGTAAGCAGTTAACAAATATATGACTGCAGCCACAAAAAACAAAATATTATATTAGTATTAACAAGCACACTTATAATTCCAATTTAATGTAGCAAGTAGAACTAGAGGCATAAATCACACCTAAGTACACGTGATTATAAAGATATTAGCTGCCAAAATATAATATGGTGGTCTTTAAATTGTTTTCTTTGTGTTATTGTTGTTGCTGCACTTAGCAATTTTGCGTGTGTGTGTGTGTGTGTGTGTGTGTGTGTCACATTGAATGGGGTATCTGGTACCACTGACATTTACGTGATTGCAAAGTTCATATAGATATGTCTTTTCACTAAGTACTTTTTCCTATCATATTGGGAATATTTCACCTTAACTTCTGGGACTACATTACACTTCCCACTTAGGAGATCTGATAAAATCTATTCATTGTATCAATCAGTATGGAAGATGTAAGTAATTAACACTTACATGTAGTACAAGCTGGTACTATTCTGAGCACTTTTCATGCATTATTTTATTTAATTCTCACAGGTCTATGAGACAAATTTGATTATTAACACCATTTTACAGATAAGGAAACTAAGGTGTAGAACAGCTAAGTAACTTGTTCAGGGTTACATGGTAAATTTTTAGAGCCAAAGTTCTAATCCAAGTTTAGTCTGGCTGCAAAGTCAATGACACTAAAACACTTCATTATAATAGCACATTTCCGGAAATTTTTGCACACATTTCTGCCTAAAAAAAGACAAGCATTTTTTTTCCAAAATCTTTAACAATAATGAAATGTTTAAAAGTGTGATGACTGCATTTTTGGCCTTCTTAATATCAGCGTGGATAAGACACAGAGGCATAAAAGAACAAGCACCTATAAATGTTGGCCAAAAGTAAAATATATGTATATACGCAAGTGTGTTTGTATATAGCTGTGTATATATATATATATAAATATATATATATATATATTGCTCATATACAGTGTGTGTATATATATATTTCATGTATATATGAAAATGATTACATCAGTAATAGTGGGTAGGCAAGGAAAGAAAAATGAGAAAGACTTATCAAAATGCAGGTTGTTCTCCATCTATCAGAGTCAGAAAAAAATGATGCGGGTTGATAAGACATGTAGAAAGTCTTAAAATAAATACAAGGCTATTAGACTGAAGTGGTTTTAATGCCCTGGGTTATTTTAATGCCCAAGGCTATTAGACTGAAGTGGTTTTAATGCCCTACCCAAGCAAACCAAAACCAGACTCAAATATGTTTCTTGTAAATGATTGACTTAGAGGAAAACAAAATCTAAACTTAATCATTAGAATCCACCAATTTACCTCTAATTACATAAATAGCACCTACCACCTATATAGTCCAATTAAGGCAACTACATGACTATAACCAATCTTTTTTTTTTTGCTTTGCCTCCATTTTTACTTTATAAAAGCTTTTTCAAGTCCTTTCAGTAGGGCCACAACCACAAACCACGGTTTGCAGCTGCCCAATTCATAAGTTTGCTCAAATAAATGCTTTAAAAATTTTTAATGCACCTCAGTTTAATTTTTAACAGTATGTTTCCATATAAATGGTTTTTGTTTGGAAACAAGTACTTTTCAAAGTGACTTGGAAAAATATATTGTTAGGAAAGAGGTTAGGATATGTGGGCCTATAAACACTGAAGAGTTTATTATAATTCATTAGCTTCTTCAAATGAAAATAGGAGAAGCATTCATTTACAACCTAAGACTCTGCTTGGGATGCTAAGGAGAGGATTTGTCCAACTTGCATTAACATAGGGATGTTCTGCGAGGAAGAGACAAAGTGCCTACTGGGAATATGGCTCTAACACACCTGGAGAGACATTTGTTTAGGAACCACTAGCAAGATCAGATCTTTCAGCCACTATAATGAAAATATTTGTATATATTCTACTATGATCACAGTGGATCTGAGAAATACTAATAAATATTCCAATGATTTAAAATTTCTATAAATTATTAACACATTTAATGAATGCTGAGTGTCTATGTAGTAGAGTGAGAAATGAAGTGGACCTGAAACCATGGATGGAATTTTTGCCACTTACTATGATACCTTGGTCAAGGTCTTCAACTCTCTGAGCCTCAATTTCACAATAAAGTGAAGACCATTCAGCAAGTGATTGTTGAATAATTACTAAGCACTTGGCATTGTGGGATATTAAAGAACAGTGAGACAGAGCCCATACCCCATCTAGGGTTTAGGATACTCTCTGTTCTTACTCCAGAAAATAAAGGCATTGGCTACAGATTAAGTCAGCACTTCACTAATATTAATTGAGATGCCAGACCTCATCTACTTATTTTAGTGAAGAAGATAATACACAGTTCAGTGATTTTGTTGCTTTAGGAAAGCCCTCTGAGAAGGTTGCCAAAGTGCAGAATCACAATCTCATGAAATAACCCAAGTATCATTCTCATCTTTCCATTCTTAATGGTTATTAAGAGCAGGCTCTGGAATCAGACTACTTGGGTTCATGTCCGTATTCTGCCACTTATGTGTGACTTTGGACAAATATGCCTTAATTTTCTCATCTGTAAAATGAAAATCATGAAAGTATCCACCTTACATTGTTGTGAAAATTAAATATTGTATATAAAACATTTGAGAAGCATAGCTGGCATATGTGTTAGCAATTATTAAAATTAACCTGTCCACACAAATTACTTAATATATGGAGTCCAGTAGGCACCAAAATAGCGGCAATTATCGATTTATGTTTGTAACAAGTGTCTAAATACAGATTAAATTAAACATAACACAGATTATGTTAAATATCCAAGTTACAATTTATCGGTGATGCTAAGTTACAGAAATATAAGTATCATTGATCCTAAGCCATGAGACAGAACAGATAATGGAGGACATTGTTAAATATGATTAGTTGTTTTATAATAGAAGTAATTAAAAATATATATTTTTAATGTGTGTGAGTCTTTAGGCAAAGGCAAATGGCACACGTGTTTAAGCTAAATATTAATGTGTTCCTTTCAACAAATGGAAAAGTCCTTTCCTTCAATACTTAGTAGTAAAGACTACCAAAAATGTCAAAATAACATAAAGACATTTGATTACAAGCAATAATATTCATCTAAACTAAATATTTTTAAGAGCAAAAGGAGAGAAAAAGTGGAAATTTCAAAAGGAAAAAGAAGCAAGTATAATATTTGGCCTGTTCCCGGAAGTTTCTATTTGAAGCATTTAATTCTATTTCACTTTTGTTTTATTTTCCCATTGAATTTGTCCAGAGAGCAGGAAAAAGTACTGCTATTATATTTTATGGGTTGTAAACCTTGACACGTCACTCCTTTTTAATGCATTAGCATTCAGAAACTTAACCCTTTGCTTCTAAAGGAGAATCTGTTCCCTGATTAATATCCTAAAGACTTCTACACTTGCTATTTATTATTTTCAAAGAACTATCTCCAGAGAGCAATGATTTGAATACATGAAGGATATTAATTTTATCCCTATTATAAACCATTTCACATTTCTTTTCTTTCTCCCCCTAAGTATTTAGAATGGAAAAACTTATGTCATGCTTAAGATTTTTATTTCTGTGTAAAACTCCCATGTTAACATGGCAACTGTAACTCATAACAAAATTCCACAATATGTCCAGCGAGATCTTCCACCAAAGTGATTACTTGCACAGATCAGATCAAAATGTGCTATATACCATTTTAAACACTAGAGGCTTTATATTCCAGGTTAGCATATAAAAATCCCTGTAAAGAAGACTTTAACTTTTTACAAGCATAACATTTTTTAGCACACTGTCTCCCAGACATTTCAATCATGGAATGTTTTTTGATGCACTTGTTAACTTTTTGTAGAACTTTCGTCCTGTAGAACACATCTTGGGAAGTAGTACTGACAAACGCAGAGCAGCACTTCAATACCTAGCAAAGCTGATGTATAAAGAACAAAGCACAGTCCTGGAAGTGCAAGAAGGCCTCTGAAGTAGCTACAAGAAAAACAGCTGGCACAAAGCAACGCACTTGAATCCATAAATGAGCTTCCCTCAGTTCTTCACCCACACAACTGTTTTGAAATTAAGGCTACAACTCAGGAGTTGAGGCTCACTGCTGGTGATGAAATATATCTCCCAGGAGGTGTTCACAGAGGATGGCAAATGGCAGCATGCAAACATCACAAGAACATAACACAGTGAGACTGTTTACAGATAGGAAAAAATAGTTCTATACATATGAGCAGACTTTGGGGACAGCTTACATATTAAAAGTTGAAATAATTTATATTAATAATAACACTAATTTTTCCCCGAGGAAGTCATGTTCAATATATCCACCTTCAAGTGGATAATCTAGTGTGAAATACACTTCAGAAAAATTCCTTTTTATTTTTTTGACAGGGTCTTGCTCTGCTGCCCAGGCTGGAATGCAGTGGTACAACCTTAGCTTACCACGGCCTCAAACTCCTGGCTCTGGGCTTAAGCAATCCTTCTGTCTCAGCCTCCCAAGTAGGTAGGACTACGAGCACATGGCACCACACTCAGCCAGGTTTTGTATATTTGTGTTGTTTTTGTGGAGACACAGTCTCACTATGTTACCCAGGCTGGTCTTGAACTCCTGGGTATGAACAATCCTCCTGCCTCAGCCTCCAAAAGTGCTTGGATTATAGGTGTGGGCCACTAAACCCAGACAGAAAGGTTTCTATTTGAAACTTTAAATTTAAAAGTTTTAGTTCTTAAGAAAATTTATCTTTAATGGCGCATTTTAATTTCAAATGATAAGAGAAACTTTCTAAAAACTATTCCAGTGATAATCTTACCCTGGGGGAAAGAAACCATAGTAATCATACTAAATATGTTTAGATTTATACTCTGAATAAAATTAGTTTAGCATATGCAGTTTTAAATTAATGAGTTAGAAAAATCTTTGAATTCATCTGTGATGTTAACCACAGGAATATTTTAGCTTCTAGTGTTATTACATTAGTCTACATAAACAAGGTGGTTTGCCCAATAAGAAGTAACTCACCCCTTCCCTCATTTCCAATGAACTAGTCATAGAATATGGCTGCCAGATTCAGCATACAAAAATATTTGATGCCAAGTCTGAAATTCTCTGAAAGTAAATTTAACTGGTATTGCATCTTTATCTACCAACCCTACCATAGATATAAAATATACTATGGATATAAGAAACTATAGGAAAGTAGATCTCTAAGTTCCTAGGGCACCCCTGGGGAAGATGGACAATTAAGTAGTTGGGTGTTTTAAAATAAAAAAAAAGAAAATAGACTAAAATTACTAATCTACCTTCTGTCTTGGGATGATGAAGCAAGAAGGCCCTGGCCAATGCCGGCCCCTCAATCTTAGACTTTCCAGAGTCCAGAACTGTTAGCAATAAATGCCCATTCATTATACATTACTCAGTCTCAAATATTCTGCTGTAGCAGCATAAAATGGACTAAAATAACAATCAACTTGGAAGAACAGTCCCAGTTATAAAAATCCCTATCCTGGGACCCAATGTGGATAAAGGCACTACTTTCTTCCTCATTACAATACATATGCTTCTGTCTGAGTGTATGACTGCTCAGTTTATCCACCTAGGCATATTGAAGTTGGGTGGAAACAGCTAGCTATTTCTATAAGCCTGGACATATGTTACTGCTCAAGCTTAGTAAAATATCTTGGAGAAAACAAAATCACAGTGTCTGGAGCTCAGGTGAAAACAGGGAATCACAATAGATCACTATGACATCCTGTGCCAAGATTAATGTCTAAGACTAGGGACTTGGATGTAATACTATTCTTGGAGAAATTACTTTATCTCTCATGCCTCAGCTTCCTCATCTGTAAAATGGGTAGAATAATGGCTCTTACTTCAAAAAGTTGTCATGAAGATTTAACATGGGCTTACAACAGTGCATGTCCATAGTAGGCTTTTGATACACTTCACTCATTTTTACAATAAGATTTTCCTGTCCTATTCTCTGTTCAACCTGGAGCTTTTCCAGAAAAGAAGCAAACTGTCCAAAGAAAAAGCTACTTTCTTAAGGCCACTAACTCATTAGTAGTATTGGCCTCACTGAACTGCTTCTTACTCTCATGGCCTGAGGTCTTTAGTAGCTTCAGAAGCATCTTCACAAACAGTGATGTCCAAAGATATTTAAAACCTTAAAAATGTATAATTCAGTATCCTGACTAGATGGTGACTCAATACTTTATCAAGCAGGAGTAATCTCGTAGTCAAGAAAGACTTCCCAACTTAGCTGTCAAGTTAGAATGAGGAACATAATTGCCTGGTTAAAGGTTTCAGATTCTAACTGCCCTGAACTAAGTTGCTGAGATACACAGCCCTCTCTGCAGGATGTATGTAAATCAAAGATGGCTGCCTTTGGATTGTCATGGACACTCTCCTGAACTCCTACCTACTGCCCTAGCCCCGTCCTCTCCCCCGGGGCTGAGGTAGCTGAGTTAACTTGGCCAGGCCGAGTGTCAGAGAGAGCCTGCTTTTTTAATACTGCTTCTTAATGCAAATGATTTAGGAAGGGTCTTACAAAATATCTATTATTACTTAATATTTAGTTGGTACTCTTTGGGGTTGAAGAAATTGTATGTATTGTGACCTTTATTCATTTCATATTCCTGAAAAGCCTTTCATTAAATATTGCTTGACAGTATTTAAAAACTAATTAGGAGTAGCTGAATGAGTTAAGGGAGAGCCCACTATCCTTTTTACCCTTCCACATTCTCATTATTCTGCAGTCATAGTCCCAAAGTTGAGACTTCATCATTGGAGAACCTCTTTGATGCTTTCACCCATGCTATTTCCAGCACTCCATTATTCATCTGGACTGGCAGTTCTCTTAATTAACACCTTGTCTCTATTTACTGCAAAAGTTCAGAGTTCGGAGCTAATGCCAAGAACATATGTAGTGTCTTTAATATAAATTTGCCACATGCAAAATGGAAATGATTTTGTCTAAAACATCATCAGCTCAATAATGTTCAACAATGCACTGGAAAGTTATGTTTTCTAATTACTAATTATTGATCACCCATACAGTACTGGGCAGAATGAGTTTATCATTCTCATTGTCAATGATTTCTACAGAGAAAAAAATGCAAGTAAACTAATGAACGTTCTTCATTGTAAAAATGAGAGGCTACAGAGGTAAGGTAGATGCTGGTATTGTTTATAATTATAAGTTACCTAAATATTCAAGAAAGCATAAATAGAATCAACATTTAACATATTTTCTACTTTAAAAGACATGATTGAATAATTATAGTATTTGTATACAGTACTTCTCTTGAGCCATGAATATAAAATTTGAATAGTACATTATTAGAAAAAGGTGCAAATAGTAGCCTATGAGGAAACAATTGAAGAAGCACTTTCTCTTTTGCTGTTGGTGTCTGCCTTTGGGATATTCACACCTCACTGCAGTCCCTTTAACTCTATACCATTTATAACATGCCACTTGTCTCACAGACATAAAGCTCTTGATGGCTGTCTGATCCTCCTAATTAGCTTGACTGATTGGTGGGAGTCAGAGCAACATAAGCAGTCTGCTGAGGTTAGTTGCAGACTGACTTTAATTGTTTTGCTTATCACTTATTAATTAGCATTAACTGCCATGTCAGAGTGTTCTATGTCAAGAAAGTGGAACTCCATTAGCATAACTTGTCTGTATATACCTTTTTTAAATAGTATTTGTATTTACCTATATCTAACACAACATATTTTTAGATCCAGTGCCAAGAGTGTAGCATTTGGGGACATTTTTACATTGAAGAGTAAATGTATTAGTAGTTTGCATAAGGTTCATTGGTAACATCAGGCCAAAGCAAAATAAAATAAAAAATCGGAGAATAGCCTTTGCTTGGTTTTATTCAGTTTAAGTTTTCTTATAAGAAATTCAAAGTACACTGTGTTTACACACCTTGAAACAGATGAGAGGATCTTCATCCTTTCACAGAAGCAAGGAAGAGCCTTTTTATGTTTAAATTATTTTACTGATTTAGGATATTACTAAATCAAAAATTAATTTTGACTCTACAACTATAGAATAGTTGTCAAAAATTCTCCTTAACTGGAAAAAGGAGATCAATTATGTTTTTCTTTATTGACAAAAGAAAAAATACCTAGAACAATATGATGATTTGAAGATTATCCCAAATTTTAAGTTAGTTCCTGTGAATTATCTGTACTTTCTCATAGGATGAGAGACATTTCTGGCTCCTTGTAAGAGACTGAACATAAGATGCACAACTGCTAGATTACATATTAAAATAGAACTCTACCCATAACCTGCTGTAACCAGTCCAGGACCTCTGTAACCAAACCACAACCTCTGTAACACTTGGTCCAAAAATGGTCAAGACTTGGTCAATAATTGACAGCTTCTTTAATTTTTGTCCCTGATTCCAACTTGTCCTCAATGGAGAAAGCCAAATACTGCTCCTTAATCAATCTTATAGGATGCCCCATTAATTAATAGACCTCCAGATTCCCCTGCCAACAGCCTCCAATAAGGGCAGACCTGAAGCCTTGCCTTTATTCCCACCATAAAGTTTTTCCACTTCATTACCTGCCTTTGAGTTTCTGCCAAATGCAAATGATGGTGGCTGACTCCCTTGCTATAGCAAGCTTTAAATAAATAGCCTATGCCTATTCTCATTTAAGTGGTCTTCATTTATTTTCAAACTTGGGAGTGGGCTATGTTTTTCTAAGTCACATTCTTAAAATGAGTGACTCTTACTATTAATATTTTATATGACTCTTAGACAGCTTCCATAAGTCAATTACACCTTCTAGAAAAATGAAATTCAATTTTACCTATAATTTGCCAAATATGAGAGTGATTTTTCACCCCGAAGTAATTAAAACTATTATCTACAAAAGAAGACTCTTACTTTACTGGGTATGATGCATTCAATACATTTCTAAAATAAAGCCAAGGAATTATATTACTTACATATGAAAGAAAGAGTAGAATTAAAATTAGTCTTCACAGAGAAATTTTACAAAGATAGAATCAAAAAGTTAAAGGCATACTCTGAACAAAGAGGCTTTCATGAGCTTCATAGCTTTCTTTAGAGTAGGGAGATGGATGTTAAGCCTAGTTTCAACCCACATGAAAGGGCATAAATTAAAAATAGATTATGCAAAATTTCTAATAAAGATGAGTCTAACTTATATGTACAACTGCCTTAGGGCTTGTTTTGGTAATTATTGTTATGTTAAGCAGTGACCATAGTAAAGCCACAATTATATGACATATCCACACTCATAGTGAACCTAAAATTATAAGACATAAAAATAACATTAAGGAAAAAGAAACCTACTAAAACCACAAGATCAAAGTTAAAGCCACCCATCAGTCTCAGGAGCCCCATGTTTCTACTTGGTTCTTTATTCAAAGGAGGCACCAGCCACCAAGTATGTTAGAACAAAACAGTGTGCTCAAGGATAGTTCCCATCTAATCCATTAACATTGTAAACATCTCTCTTAAGAGGTTTCTGGGAACACAAGCACTCCCTTCTTTAAAAACTCATTACAAACCAGGTTTTTTGGCATCGAGAATACCATGCATACCTCTTTGATTTTCTAATCAAATTGCTACAAAATTATTTTTAAATCGAATTTAGTTTAACATGTTTTAAGTATTTTATTTCCTTATTTGTTGAAAATCAAATGCTTTAAAATATATTCAATACTGTAGTCAATTACTATAAGTGTTATAAATAAATTTCAATTTTATAAAACTTCTTTATTAAGAAAGATCCTAAAATGCACAGCAAAACTCTTCTGCTCAGGGAAACATATTGATATGTGAGGCATCAATATTAATTCCCTGAAATTTTCTAGCAGGAGAATACTATGAACCATTTAGTCCACCATTATAATGAGGATTGCAGTGGAGGTCATTCTGAAGCTATCACAAGGTTATGGGAAGAACAAACTATTGCCACCCTCACATTCCTTGCCAGCAGGCCTCCTCCTCAGTGGTTTTACTTAAAGAAGAAAATTAAAATGAGTTGGTATTGTAGTTACAAGTCCTACATACCAGTTTGACTTCTTTTGTTTCCTGATCTTATTTAAAACAAACAAAATAAAAGTTTGTATACAATTAATTTAGCATTTATTAGCTTTTCTTAGTCAAATTCTGATAAGTCCAATGGAAAATGTGGCAAAAAAGCAAGCAAGCAAACAAAACCATCTCACACCATAGTGAATTCTTAGAAAATTACATGTTAATAAAGAATTTGCATTATCTCATCTGTGTCTTTTCTCTAAAAGCATTTGGAAAAGGTTTTTCACCAAAACAAGAGTGTTAGCCAAGAAAAAGGAAAATATGGGATACAGGAAACAGGAGATCCAACAAGAGACATGAGGCAAAGGAAATCCCAGGGTCACTGTGAGGAAGACCCCAGGATGGCACCTATGGCAAAGGTGCAGGGAGCAATATAGGGATCTCAAAGAAAAACTTCTCTGGAGGAAAAAAAAGTAATAGAATATCTAAAGCAACTGAACATCTTGAGGGATGATTTACCCGAGGAGCTGCAAACTACAGCCCATGGACCCAATCTACAATAGCCGAGTTGAGTGGTTGTAAAGAGACTGCAAGGTCTAAGGATTAAAAGCCTAAATGATTTATAGACTTTTTTAAAAGAAAAGTTTGCCAAAAAGGTTTGAGAATGAATTAGCAACAAGCACATTAGAAAATTAAGCAAAAAAGATAAAGGATGATAATTGACACCACTGAAAATAAATAGTTGTATAGAAAAGGGAAAATAATAGTTTACTACATGACTTCTCTTGAATTGCATTTTATAGTTATAGTAATATAAGTGTTAAATATTCATCTAAGCAGAATCACAGTATCTGAGGAGGATGGTGAAGGCTAGGGGAGAAAAGAGAGCTTAGTCTTTGTCATACATAATAGAAATTCAATAGGTAATGGCTAAAAATGAAAAATCAGAGAGTAACAATTAAAACCATATTTAAACACATGACACCAAGAGAATCAGCTAAAGCAGGTAAAAGTGTTACCTCTAGCGAGGAAAAGAGAAAGAAAAAGAATTGACACTGCTGTTTTGTTAACAAACTTTGCACAACTCTTAGACTCAAATTGTGTGCATATATAATTCTGCAAAAGATAAAATTAAGACTAAAAACAAAATAATTTTGGCCTGGCATAATATAAAAACCACATATAACGTGTTAATAGTCAGTTCAGAAAGTTTCCAGGCCTGAACAATGTACTGCCCATGTGCCTTTAATTCTTCTACTGATCCATGGTTACAACAATTATCCAAAACGACCAATTCACATAATCTTTGCACCCTAATGAAAAACATTTATTGTTAATTAATAACGGTTAAGTCCCACTGATTCCATGGGACTTTAAATATACAGTTGACCTTTGTACCACGAGTTTGAACTGTGAGGGTACACATATTATAAGTTAATTTTTCAACCAAATGCAAATAAAAAATACAGTATTTGCAGGATGCAAAACCTGCATATACAAAGGGCCGACTTTCTCTATTGGTGGATTCGGCAAGGCTGACTGCACAACTTGAGCATGCATGAAGTTGGGTGTACTGGAGTGGTTCTGGAACCAGTCCCCAGCATATACAGAGGGATGACAATAATAGATATTCTGAGACGAATTTCTCCAAGAGTCTCAGACAATTCTGGAAGTTACTTATTTATGATGACACTATAAGGTAATGTTTATTTCAGTTCCTCCACCTATAAAAAGAAAAAATAAAGAAAGAAAAAAGAGAGAAAAAAAAGAAAAATGTATCCTAAGATTATTGTCAAGAAAAAAATAAGAATTCTTTGGTGCTAGGTAACAGAAAATTTTAAAATACTGTATATATTTTTAAAATGTATATTACAGACTAAGAAAAGTATTTGCTGGAGCTATTCTCATTCTCTTTTGACATTTAACAGATTCATGCAATATTCTACCCAACTATCCTCAATGCCAAGCTATAACCAAAGCATTCTTGTCTCCTGAATAGTACTTTGCAATTTATAACAGTTTCTTCTAATAATCACTGCAGTGATTTGGCTAATATTTAATGCTTTTAGTTTTTACTTTGATACATAAATAACATGTATGCTATTAAGCCTGCCTTCAAAAATAAAGACATCCTTAGATATAATCATGAATACTGCACAAAATTGAGTTTCTCTTTGTTTGTGCATGTGTAATTCAAAATTGAAAATACCACTGCATTTCATGTCCCTGATTCTCCTAGCAATAATTTGTCCTTTTCATACTACATCTAAGACTTGATTCATTAACTATGAGATCATTACTATTTGGGTGCTGGCATTCTAGGATATAAGAGTGATAGAATACAATGAGCCTTGTGTTGAGAAACTTTTACAAGCAGCAAAGAATGCATATAATATGAAAGAAGAGATGAGCTCATGCATAAGATGTATTAGTGTGAACTGAGGTATTGAAAATTGGTATGCCTTAATGTCAAATAAAGATCTTAATCTTATTTGACTCTTTGAATCTAAGGACTATAAGATTTAATGATGTGGTTATAGTCATTTGAAGTCTAAATTTTCTAACTTTTAATATCTTTTGTTCAAAGTGACTACTGTAATTGAAAGAAAACATAGAAGAATCAATTTTTTAAAAGATAAATTTGGTACTATTTTCAGTGGATTTTTAAACTGTGCCTACATATCAGAACATCAGGATGAAAATTAAATTCAGTCAACCAAAAAGTTTTTAACACAAACCAAAAATACAGATGAAGGACAACAAAATATAAATCCTAAAGCTTCATGGAAAACTTATTTTTGCTTTAGCTCTTTTTGTAGCAAGCCCTTCTGACTCCTTAAGTTTTCATCTAATACCACACCACTGAATTCTTTTACTCTGTACTCTCTCTTTCTTTGGGACTTCAAATTTTCTGAGAGATTACATTCCTGCTTATCCTTGGAAAGTTTTACAAAAAAATTCTTACTCTATCTGTTTTTTCTGTTAAATCTGTCATTCTACTCCCCAAGATTGGTTTTATTGCTAAAAATATCTCTTTTCCTCATATATTCCCAGCTGCTGTCCCACTCAAAGGAAACACAATTTTCCCCTCTCTGACTGTAGATTAGGAAAGGAAAACCACCTAAAATAACTTAAATAAAGTAAACCAACCAGCATCCTCTTTAAGCAGAGTTTTTGATGACTCAACACAAGTCACCTAACTTGATCCTGATTTTGGAATTCCTACAATTTCATCCATTTGAACAGAATCATCTAATGGTAAGCTTTATCTTACAGTCTCATGGTCTTCTTTTCATGGAGAGGTGTCTGTGTTCTCTGCCTCTTGAGTTCTTTATCTGGTTTTTAACCCACTGCCTCATTTATTTATTTGCCCTGGCCCCTGTGTGGTCCTTGATTCCTCATTGGTCACCAACATTTTTCATTCATTAAATTTTTTATTCAACAAATATTTATTGCTGACCTTGTTTGAGCAAGGCACTATACCAGGTACAGTGAGGAATTTTTAAAAGTCAGACATGGGCATCTCAAAACCCCACCATATAACAAAGCCTACACACCTGAGACTGAGCCTGCACACCTGAGCCTACCATAGGAGAGTTTTGGAAAATAGTGTGTGTTCTGATCAAAGGGATTACTGCGACAAGAGGAAGGTTGGAACATGGAATGAAAAAAACTGTCATGGAAAAAATAAACATGGATAGGATTTGCAAACCTAAGATATGTGCACAATTATGGGGGGCTGTAGATAGGTAGTAGTACACAGGGTGGTTCAAAAAAGAAGAATTCCAGGCAGAGGAAACAACACAAGTTGTATCAGGCATGGATACCTGAAACAAAATATTTATGTTTGTTCAGAGCTCAGTCTGAAGGAAAGGTAGAGCAGTGAAAATGAGAGTAACCACCTCCAACTCACTTTACTCCCAGTTTTTTTTGATACAAAAGAGTTAAGAAGATCTTTATCCACATAAGAATTAGGGACTTTTGTCATGTGAAATATGAGTGCAAAGTATTATTTGCCTAGCACTTTAGAGAACATATGTAATCTATATGACATTAATCAGGAAGTGATTAAACAGCAATGCCCTTTCTGCATTTGCCTGGAAATGCTCAATGGTGTAACACAAGTAAGAGCCACAAGGGCACTTCACAAATGAGGGATCCATTTTCAGCTGACTGCAAATAGGAGGAGATTCTTTCAGCTTAAATGACTTTCATGCCTCTTCTATCAATTTGCCCAATGAGAATATTTCCCCAAAGTAGTGCTGGTTATGTTGACATGTGATAGATGACCAAGAGCTAGTGAAAAGGGTAGGTGTGAGACAGGCCTTACAAGGAGAGGGCACAGCACACACAAAGGCTTAGTGGTGGAAGGAAGGGACAAGGTCAATTTCAAGGAAATGCAAGTCTGTAGCAGCACAGAAGGAGGGAGGGACAGTATGTAGCAAGATGAAACAGGAGATCACTAAAGAGCCTTGACTGGGTTACAGCTTTGGTCAGTACCCAAAGAGCAAGCAGAAGCCATACAAGAGTTGAAAGTAAGAGAGTAACATAATCAGAATTTAACTTCTTAAAGACTATCCTGGAGGTTGTGGAGCAGTGACTGGAATAGAGCAAGAGTGAACACAAGAGATCAGTTAGAAGCTGTAACAACAGTCTAGCAGATAGGTGGCAGTGCTTAGGCTAGAGTATTTGTGGTGAAAAATAAAAGAAAGTAGATGGAACCAAGAAATATTTGGAAAACAAAACAAACTGCATTCAGAAGTTGATAGAAAATAAAAGTAAATAAGGAGAGAATTTATCTAAAATTACTCCCACATTTCTAGTTTGCAGAATTTGATAGATGGGAGACTCATTAATAAGAGTCATGGAATAGAATAAAGTCAGATTTGAAGGGAAAGATACATTTATTCATGGATATAAGGGTAAAGTATTCTGAGGACATCGGGAGTAGTATACAGAGAGTCTCCCATCCTCCTGCAGCTAGAGTAGAATAATCTGAAGGTTGAGCCCATGATTAACTACAACTACAGAGAAATTGCAGAGTAAGTTGAATTCTCCACCCCTTCAAGGATGCTATATCAATGTCAGAGCCATTTTTGAAAAAGAGTGGGGTCCAGAGACTTGGGATAAAGACATCTGTCTGGGAAAGTGCACTGGAGATTTGTTAATCCCCAAACTCCCTGAGTCCTCTAGACCTGCAGAACTGGACAATCTGTTTAAGGCTAGCAATGACCCCTTTGTTGAAGATGATGCAAGGTCTCTGCCTTGAAAGATGTATTGGTTAGGGTTCCATCAGATAAATTATACCAGTAGGAAATAGACATTAAGAGATTTATTGCAATGAATTAGTTTAAGCAATTGTGACAGCTGGCTAGGCAAGTCTAAAATCTACAGGGGAGGCTATCAGGAATGGCAAATTGAAACTTTTAGGCAATACTGAAACTGCAGTCCACAGGTAAAATTTCTTCCAGGAAGCCTCAGTTCAGCTCTTATAGCCTTTCAACTCATTGAATCATACTCACCCTGATTGTGCAGGTCATTTTCCTTGCTTAAAGTAAATTGGTTGTAGACTTCCATCACAACGGCAAAATACCTTGACAGCACCACTTTGATGAGCAATTACTTTAATAACTGATAATTACAGTCTAGCTAAGTTGGCTCATAAGACTGACCACCATACAAGATAACATGTGTGCCCATCAAGATTTAGCCCCACCTTGCCTCCCAGTCTCCAGGCCAATAACTATGGCTAATTCACAGTATAACCAGCAGGGAAGGTGTTATAAAGAATAAGAGGGTTTATACAAATATAGATCTCTAGTACCTACTCCAGGACATGAACTTGCAAGAATCAGGAGAGTATATATAGGATCCTGAGAGTGCTGTATGAAAATGGGGGTGAGAGAACAGAATATAAACTTGGATACGGGAGAGTTTATCAATATTGGATCAATCCTCTCTTGTAACACAAAATGTAATATGCTGGTAAACACCTCAAGAGTTGATGATAAGAGAGTGAAGTAGTAATGTTAGCACTGCCATAGTGGTCAGTGATGGAAAAGGCTAAAAGGATCAGGTAAGTGGCCATGCCAGAATGAACGTAGTATTTAAACTAGAAAACTCATCAGCTGACTATGATCCATGTGAGGGGCCAGAGGACACTTGATTTACCAAAGCAATAAAGAGCATGCTGGTGAGAGAAGTACTAACATGATTGAGAAGCTCAGTGATGACTGTCTTATGGATCCCAGGGCTGAAGGTAGGAGATGCTGTTACAAAATCCAAGGATGATAGGACCCCAAAGTAACAAAGGCTAGGTGTCAGAAACAGGCGTAATTATTAGAACAAGTAACAAGGTCAGAGTCATCCAGGGATCCTGACCTTCAGAGATATACAGAAATGTTTAATAGAATGTGGTGTTCTAGATAAAAACAGGTGGAAAACCAGAAAAATCCTAATTTTTATAACCAAAAGAAATTAAATATGATAATTGGAAGGTTGAGCACAAATGACCCAAAAAAATCTTAATGCCTTACCCAGTTTCCAAATCTAAGGCTGATTTTAGGCTTGAAACACATTAACTAAAAAAGCAATTGGATTCTCATGGGAAAGAACCCTTTAACTCTATAGCAGTAACATAAGGTAAGGATTCTTCCTAGTTCTTCTCCAAAGGAACCTATAGTCATTTATTTGGGTAAACACACATCAGGAAAAGGTAATAGTCAGAACTTTTGAGAATGTTGGTAAGAGTGTGAATTGCTATGGATATTTAAGAACGTAAAGTATTATCTTGACACCCAAATTAGAGTGAGGGGTACATGGGATTAGAGTAGGTCATCCCTGTTCATGCTCATTTCTCCACTATCTGAATGAAGGATCAAACTGGACACACTTGGGAGTTGGCAGTAACCCTATGTTGATTCAGTGACATGTGATATAAGAGCAGTTGCCAAGGTCATGTGTAAACTCCTGAAATTGATTTCCTATCCAAAACCAAGATCACAAATTTTTAAAAACAATATCACAGGTAGTAATGACAGATTAATATCACCATTAAAAATTAAAGTATGCAGAGTGGTGGTCCTCATCTATCCATTATTTTGAGATAGATCTTCAACTCCAAACCCACCCACCTTTACTTCGTTTTGTGATGCTGGGGCTGGTTCTCTGAAAACCAAATATTGGGCTTGTCATATGGCTCCATGATTTCCTACCTAACAAGGATGCTAGAAGAGTCTGCAAGGCTGTTTGCTTTCTTCAGGCTTTCTCATTCCTTCCTTCCCTCCCTCCTTCCTTCCCTCCTTCCTTCTTTTCCCCCTTCCTTCCTTCCCTGCCTTCCTTTCTTTCCTTTCCTTCCTTCCTTACCTCCCTCCCTCCTTCCTTCCCTCCTTCTTTACTTCCCTCCTTCCTTCTCTCCTTCCTTCCTTCCCTCCCTCCTTCCTTCCTTCCCTCCCCTCCCTCCTTCCTTCCTTCCTTTTTTTGTTTTTGCTTTTGTTTTTTGAGAGAGTCTTGCTCTGTCACCCAGGCTAGAGGACAGTGGTACAATCTTGGCTCACTGCAACCTCTGCCTCCCAGGTTCAAGTGATTCTCCTGCTTCAGCTTCCCAAGTAGCTGTGATTACAGGCATGTGCCACCACGCCCAGCTAAGTTTTGTATTTTTAGTAGAGATGGGGTTTCACCATGTTGGCCAAGCTGGTCTTGAACTCCTGACCATAGGTGATCTGCCCACCTTAGCCTCCCAAAATGCTGGGATTACAGGAGTGAGCCATGCACCCCAGCCTCTATTGCCTTTCTTTATCATATGTTAACAACCACCAGAGAGCCATGGAAAAGGCACTAAACAACCAGGTAGGCAGAATGAGTCGGCTGATTGGTATCAGCCAGCCTCTGGCAGTGCTGGCATAATCACTCATAAGTAGCCACAGTAACACGGAAAGACACTCTACATGGATCCAATAGTATGAGCTTCAACTTACTAAGGATACTCTAGCTTCTCCTATAGAATGTTCAATTTGCCAGCAGCAGAAATAAACACTGAGCCCTCAATACAGTATCACTCCTTAAGCACTTGGTGAAAAGACAGTTTGGACTCCATCTATTCTCAAAGGAGCAAAAATTTATCCTGACTGGACTTGACACGTACTTTGGGTATTTGTTTACCTTTTCTGCCCACAGAGCTTTAGGCAACACCACTATCTGAGAGCCTACAGAGTACTGATCAATTGACAATAAATGCCATATCACATCACTTCAAATAAAGAGACTCACTTTATAGAAAAAAAGATGTGGCAATGACTACGGCACGCACTGATCCTATACCACACTATTCCAACCAGTAGCTTCCATCCTGATAGAACAACAGGACAATCTTTACAAGGTGCAGCTAAAGCACCAAATGGAGATGAGACCCTAAAAGGATGGGACACCATCTACCAGGATTAATTACACATCCTACTACAATGAGGGTTATATGGTGCCGTGTTTCCAGTAGGTAGAATACCTGAGACCAGCAGCAAAGGGGTGAAAGTAGGAATGGCCTCACTTGCCATCATCCCTCCTAGTGACTCACTTGAGAATTTTCTACCACGAGTTTAGACATTACGGGTCTAGAGACCTTAATTCCTGAAGAGGAAATTCTTTCCTGAGAAGACATGGCAGGATTTCCACTTGAGTTATGGCTACTAAATTTATGTCCATTGTACCAAGAGATCAAAAGGCAAAGAAAGGAGTTACCATATGACAAGGGTAATTATCTCGATGAGAAGGAAGTGGGGCTACCATGACACAATGTCGATAGGGCAATGTTGATAGGATGGCACCAAAGTGATCCTCTGGGATATCTCTTGGCACTCTCCTGCCCAACTGTAAATAGACTGGACAAATGGACAAGTCCACCAACCATAGCCTGAGAAGGACATGGTGACTTTGGTGAGGGAGTGGGTATGAAAATCAGTTGCGGTCTCAAGACTAGATATAGCAGCTGGAACTCTAGTTCGTCCTATTTACATTTGCTGGGTAAGTTTTCCCAAGAAATGAGACCAAAAGAAGCTTAGAGCAACTATTCCTCAGTTTGGTGAACTTACCATATAAAGCAAATGGATCTGAGCAGGTTAATGGGTATATCCACCCATACCCTCTTTCTAAAAGAGGAACACATTTCCCCAGGTGACTGATGGGTTTGTTAGTTGCTGGGGCCTCACAGCTGTATGTTTCTCCTGGAAGTGCCAAAGGGAACCTTCTTGCCCAAGTTTTCTCCCCTTCTACTTCAATGCTGATTAATACAATTAAAGATAAAGGACCTACCCTCTCACATCAATTCAGAACAGCTTTGATGAACCATGCCCGTTCCAGAGTTCCCACTAGATCTGGTAAGGCCTCTCGTACAAATGCATCAGTTATGGCAAGCTCTCCTTCTTCCCAATCCTGCCTCCCCAAATTACTTGTAGTCTCTTCTGAAAATACTCTCCATAAACTTCCTACATACAAACCTCTTTCTAAAATCTGTATCCAGAAACCCCAACCTAAGATTAAGTTCACTCCTAAAAGTCAAAGCTCAAAGCTGTATGCAGAGTGGGTACTGATGCCAGTTTGGAATGCACTGAGGAGTAGGCGGGAGAGGAGAAAATGAAGTAAAATGTGGTTAAATAAAGAGAAAGAATTAGAGTGGTAGTGCTAGTTTCTCAGTGCCCTCATTTATAAAATGGAGAATAATAATAGTACTATACTTCAAAAATATTTTATCCTTTTGTTACAGAATGAGAAGATAATGTTGCTATATACCACAGGGTATATTTTTGTTAATAATTATTTTACCAATTAGGAAATTGAGATACAGAAAAATTATGACTTGCTCAAAACTTTAGACATATTAAAGAGTAGAACTAGAATACAAACACAGGCAAATCTGACTGCAAATCTGTGTTCAGACCCACCATTTTCTACCGCTTCTTCTGAAGACAAGAGAGATTGAGGCAGGGGTGGGCTTGAGCTGGGTTGTCCTAGATGCAAAGCCTATGTGCACATCTCTTTCCATGCATAGTTTGTTGATGTCCTATTAGTAGCTTAAAATTGGCCATGGTGATAAGTTTTACACTATGGAAATCAGCAAATGCTACAAATCAGGATTTCTTTTTTCAGAAGGCTATTTGTTAAACATTAGCAGAAGACTACTGGATTGGTCTTAAAGGGTGGCATACCATCTCAACTGTGATAAGAAGAAACGAAGAAGAGTACAGATTTGTAAAAACAAGCAGGGTCAGTGGGAAATCAAGGTGATTTCCATTTTCTCTGTGTGGAATCTGGTGGCAAGACCATCTATTAAGAGTTGGGGGGGGACAGATGTGGTATCAAATGATTGTGGAGAAGATCAACATCACTTAGTATAATTCCCACAATAATAAAGATGAATTAAGTTATAGCTATTATTATCAAATATGCCGTTGACCATTTATAGTCTGACCATAATTACTAAACAGCATACAATTCTTATTACAGCGTATGGATTTAATTATTCTTAACAAATCATTTTGTTTTATATATCCAGAATTGAAGAACTCCTTCAATTATCGAATATAAATTTCTTAACCAAATGAACTCTATGTATTAAAGAATTCTGTGCCCCAAATGACAAAACAATACAGTATGTAGGTACAGCCTTCCTTTGAAATTCAATCAAAGCTTGTTTTGTCATGTGTCCTACAAGTTACTCTTTCTCATATTTCATCTCAATAACTCTGAGAAATGTGTGTGTTTATGTCATTTTCATTGCCCAGTATCTCTCTTTTTAATAATTAACAGTGAGATTCTTTAAAGGAAAGAGATCATTTGCATTTTACAGCATGCTGAAACAGGAAACAGAAAAAGAAGGAAAGAGAAGGAAAGCCTGTAACTCTGTGATGAGCATATTTGGAGGAAAAAGAAGCCCCCGGGCAGAGTTAAGAATTAATTAAGCTGAAATTTAATCTGTGGGATTTGTGGGACATTGGATAGAGCAAAGAGATTCCACAAGCTGACTCAGAAGTGATCTGGGGGGCTCAGGAGGTAGCAGACAAAGAATGGAGCCTTCTGAGGGCTGAGATGGTGCATCACCTGCATAAGCACCTGTTCCAGGTCACCAGCTTTAACTCGCACTGGCATGTGTGAATCTCTCTTTGTTTTTCGGGGCTTTGAAATAAGAAATATGGCATATAGGGCTTTTCAGAAAGAGTAAAATGAAAATAAAAAGTTGCTAGCCTATGTGTCACCCATAATCACTTTTAAAAAGAACTCAATGTTTAAAAGTTATGTTAGACACATTTGGATGAAAAATATTTTTACTTAAGTATGCCATTTCTAGTAATTTTATGGGGGAAGAGCAACAATTCTTAGGAAAGGAAAATCTTCATGCAGTTTTACATCCTGTAACACTTTATCCATGCATCCTATAAACTTGTAAGCTAAGAATATCTTATTTTATCATAAAATAAAGACATCATTAGCTTCATAATTGCCATTCAGAGTAGAATTTAACACTAAGGAACAAAAATAGGCTCTGTCATCATAGGGTTAAATTATCTCTAATGTCCCCTATAGTGATAAGTATAGAACATAGCTGAGGGCTTAAAATTCTTTCATTAGGGAAGACAATAATTTTATGAAAAGGAAAGTCTATGTATCAATGATTATAGTGGCTGTTAAATAATTAGTCTGATTCAAAAACAGGACATATTCTGAAAAGTCAGCTTCTTATCCCCATGGTATTACTGCTGTATTTTACACTACCCACAATACTAAGTTTACAAACATTTGCTGGTGTAATGGTACAGCAAAAGCCAGGGCATGGGTTTGGTGGAAAGAAACGTCAAGTATGAACGTGAAATCAAGAGAACTAAAAGAAAAAAATGCTGTGGGACCAATGATACAAATTTATCTAGACAACTGGTGGGTCAAGCCAGAAGTATTTCTGAATATTTATTTCATCCTGTAACACCTTACATTCACCTTTTATTCTGCTCCTCTTCAGCATAATTGTATTCACTCATTCAGTAAGTATTCACTCATTACCTTCCTTTGTGCCAGTTACAAGTATGCTGGGCTCTGCAGCTGCAGCACACAAATGGGAGAAATGTTCAAATAAAGAGATAACTACAATGCCGTATAGAAACAGTGTTTCATTTCAATACAATTCAGCTCAGATCAAATATAGCAGCATGAAGTCAAAGAACTAGACTTAATGTGTTCCATTGTTGCATTTGGAAATGGGGATACATCATTCAGCTCAAATGCATGACTTATAAGTCTTCATCCATAATAATAATAGGCAGTGTACAGTTTGATGATTAATGTTACCAGTAACATGGCCCAAAAGGTATGGAAAAGGGTAGAATTAATTCTACTTGATGCAATCATGTAGCCCAGAAAAGTAAACTAGCCATGGGCAGAAAGAATGCTGGTCAGGAGTATGTGGGCAAAGCTAGAGACACTGAAATGCACATGGCTTTTTTGTATAATCAACTGATTTGTTATGCTAGTTCCCTCCCTCCTCCTCATTTTTCCCTCTGCTTGTATTCTCTTTTCCTCCCAATATGAACTCATATGATCTTGTTAAGGGGTAAGTAGAATAAATTTGCATCACTTAGTCTTTGCTCTGGATTGCTTCCAGCTAATTGCCTGTATAATCCCTCTAATCTGGGTCCTCAGGAAGAGAACTCAGTTTTCACAGCACAAGCACTAAATAATCCAGCTGCTAAGATTTGGTCTCATGAGATTTAAGACGTACCATTTTTAAGCTAACTTTAGTCCATCGGCTGAACCATCCAACATACACACAATCTATTGATATTCTATAAGTCAAAATCAATAAACTGTTCTTCAAATTCACCCCCATTAACCTCCAAACTTCTCACCTAAAGTGCCACCTATCTTTTCCTCCTTACTCCTAACTACAGCCTTGCATAGGCCTCTACAGTTTTATCCATTCTTTCTGCACTTCTTCTTATCCTGACCACCATGGTATTCCTGCCTCCCTATGTTTATTTAGAAGTGAAGTATGACTCAGTAAACCTTCTAGATATTTCTTTTCTTTTTCTTTTTTTTTTAAGACAGAGTCTCCTGTGTCACCCAGGCTGGAGTACAGTGGTGCAATCTTAGCTTGCTGCAACCTTCACCTACCAAGTTCAAGTGATTCTCCTGCCTCAGTCTTCCAAGTAGCTGGGACTACAAGTGCCTGCTACCATGCCTGACTAATTTTTTTGTCTGTTTTTGTATTTTAGTAGAGATGGGGTTTTACTATGTTGGCCAGCCTGGCCTTGAACTCCTGACCCGTGATCCACCTGCCTCAGCCTCCTAAAGTGCTGGGATTACAGGCATGAGCCACTGCACCTGGCCACCTTCTAGATACTTTCATGCCAAGCTTAAGGCCACCTTATCAGGGGGAGTTCACCCTGATGATCCTTAGATCATTATGCTCTTCCATAGCTTACTGCGTAGAGAGCACAGACTTCACCTGGTTTCGAAGTGTGACTTGGACTCCTGACTATGTGACCTTGGGAAAGTTGTCCACCATCTTATCTCCATTTCCTCATCTGCAAGATACAGATATTTTCAGTTACCTTATGAGGTTGTTGTATTAAGTGAAACCAATCAAAGTGCTAGAAGGAGTGCCCAGCACATGCGAAGTACATGATAATGATAGCGATTCTTATTTATTAGTAGATATAACAATGAAGGGGAGGGGCCAAGATGGCCAATTAGAAGCAGCTGTGATCTGCAGCACTCACAAAGAGGAATGAAAGCTGCAAATGAATTCTGCATCTTCAACTAAAATATCCAAGTTCTCACATTGGGACTGACTAGGCAAACAACTCAATCCAGAGAATGAAGAAAAGCAAGGTGGGGCAATGGCCCACCCAGGAGCACCATGGAGCCAAATGAACCCCCAACCACAGCCTAGGAAACCAGGTGTCTCCCATGGATCTTTGCAATCTGCAGATCAGGAGATCCTTTCATGAGCCCATGTCATCAGGGCCTTGAGTTGATACACAAAGCTGTGTGGAATCTCAGCAGAACAGCTACTCAGGCACACACAAAGACCCAGGGGTTTTACATACTCCAGCCCTAGGATCCCTGGCAAGGTGGGAGATCTGCCTGTATATATCCTTAGGAAAGGGGCTGAATTTAGGGAGCCAAGCAGTGTCATTCTACAGGCTGTACTTTCATGGCACCTCATAAGTTAAGACACACTGGCTTGGAATTCCAGCCAGCCAATGGCAATGCTAGGTAGACTAGAGTCTGCCTGAGGTGGGGACCCAGTTCCTGGGGGAGAGGATGGCCTCCATTTCTGCACTTCAGTAGACTCAGATGTTCCAGCCTACTGGAGTTGGAGAATCTGAACAGTCTGGAAGATGAAGGGTCCTCGATAACATAACACAACTGTTTTGCCAGATCGTGACCAGACTGCTTCTTTAAGTGGGACACCAATCCATTCCTCCTCACTGGGCAGGACCTTCCTGTGGAGGCTTCAGCCACTTTAGCCAGGATTTTATGGACAGAGCTCTGATCTCTCCCTGGGATGGAGCACCTGGGGGGAGGGGTGGCAACCATTGCTGTGGTTCACTTGCTCAGCCGTGCCAGCCTGCTGCCTTTGGAGAACCCAGAAAGTCTGGATGAGGAAGGGTCCCCCAGTGGAGCACACCTGCTCTACCAAAAGCAGCCAGAGATTCTTTAAGCAGGTCCTTGATCCTATTCTTCCTGACTGGGTGAGACCTCCCAACAATGGTCTCCAGCTACCCCTTACAGGCACACTTGGGCCAGCGACAGGTCAGTAGCCCTCTGGGACAGAGCTTTCAGAAGGGGCAGGTGGCCATTTTTCCTGTTTCATGGCCTTCACTGGAGATACCTCCAGGTATAGAAAAAAAACTGAGGCAACTAGCGTCTGGAGCAGAGCCCCAGCAAACCACAGCAGTCCTATGGAAGAGTGGCCTGGCTGCTGAAAGAAAAACAAACCGGAAACAACAACAACAACAACAAAAAAGACCCCACAAAAACCCAATTAAAGGTCAGCAACCTCAAAGATCAAAGGTCAATAAGCCACAAAGATGAGAAAGAATCAAGCAAAAATGCTGAAAACTAAAAAAGCCACAATGCCTCCTCCAAATGACTGCAACAGCTCACCAGCAAGGGCACAGAATGGGACTGAGATCAAGATAGCTGAAGTGACAGAAATAGGCTTTAGAAAGTGGGTAATAATGAACTTTGCTGTGCTAAAGAAGCATGTGGTAACCCAATGTAAAGAAGCTAAAAATCATGATAAAACAATACAGGAGCTGGTAGCCAGAACAGCCCGTTTAAAGAGAAACATAACTGACTCAATGAAGCTGAGAAACACAACATGAGAACTTCACAATGTAATCACAAGTATCAATAGCAGGATAGCAAGTGGAAGAAGAATCTTAGACCCTGAAGACTATCTTCTGAAATAAGACAGGCAGACTAGAATGAAGAAAAAAAGAATGAAAAGGAATAAACAAAATCTATGAGAAATATAGGATTATGTAAAGAGACCAAACCAATGACTCACTGGTCCTGCCCAGTGAGGAGGAATAGATTGGTATCCCACTTAAAGAAGCAGTTTGGCCATGATCTGGCAAGGCAGTTGTGCTGCACTGTGCAGGACCCTTCCTCCTCCAGACTGTTTGGATTCTCAAATACCAGCAGGTTCGAACATCTGAACCTACAGAAGTGCAAAGATGGAGGCCACCCCCCTCCCGCCAGGAATTGGGTTCCATCAGGCAGACTCTAACATATTGCCATGGGCTGACTGGAATTCCAAGCCAGTGTGTCTTAACTTGTGAGGTACATGAAAGAGACAAGGAGAATGAAACCAAGTTGGAAAACATACTTCAGGATATTACCCAGGAGAACTTCCCCAAAGTAGCAAGACAGGCCCACATTCAAATTCGTGAAATCCAGAGAACCCCAGTAAGATACTCCATGAGAAGATCAACCCTAAGACACATAATCTTCAGATTCTCCAGGGTCAAAATAAAAGAAAACATGTTAAGGGCAGCCAGAGACAAAGGCCAGGTCATCTACAAAGGGAAGCCCATCGGACGAACAGTGGACCTCTCAGCAGAAACCCTACAAACCAGAAGAGATTGGATGCCAATTTTCAACATTCTTAAAGAAAAGAATTTCCAACCCAGAATTTCCTGTGTGGCCAAACTAAGCTTCATAAGTGAAGGAGAAATAAGATCCTTTTCAGACAAGCAAATGTTGAGGAAATGTATCATGACCAGGCCTGCCTTGCAAGAGCTCCTGAAGGAAGTACTAAATATGGAAAGGAAAAAGCATTACCAGACACTAAAAAAACATACTGAAGTACACAGACTAGTGATACTATGAAGCAACCCCATAAACAGGTCTGGAAAATAACCAACTAGCATCATGATGACAGGATCAAATTCACATACAACAATACAAACGTTAAATGTAAATGGGCAAAATACCCCAATTAAAGAACACAGAATGGCAAGCTGGATAAAGAGCCAAGATCCACTGGTATGCTGTCTTCAGGAGACACATCTCACATGCAAAGACACACACAGGCTCAAAATAAAGTGACAGAGGAAAATTTACAAAGCAAATGGAAAAGAAAAGAGCAGGGGCTATAATCCGAGTTTCTGACAAAAACAAACTTTATACCAAGAAAGATCAAAAAAGACAAAGAAGGGTATTACACAATGGTAAAGGGTTCAATTCAACAAGAACTAACTATTCTAGATATATATGCATCCAATACAGGAGTATCCATATTCATAAAGCAAATTCTTAGAGACCTACAAAGAGACTTAGACTCCCACACAACAATAGTGGAAGACTTTAACACACCACTGTTAATATTAGACAGAAAAATTAACAAAGATATTCAGGACCTGAACTCAGCTCTAGATCAAGTGGACCTGATAGATATCTACAAAACTCTACACCAAAAAACAACAGACTACACATTCTTCTCATCACTACATGGCACTTACTCTAAAATTGACCACATAATTGGAAGCAAAAAAATCCTCAGCAAATGCAAAAGAACTGAAATATTAACAGTCTCTCAAACCACAGCACAATCAAATTAGAACTCAAGATTAAGAAACTCTCTCAAAATCACACAACTACATAGAAATTGAACAACTTGTTTTTTAATGACTCTTGGGTAAAAATGAAATTAAAGCAGAAATCAAGAAGTTCTTTGAAACTAATGAGAACGAAGAGAAAATATACCAGAATCTCTGGGATGCTGCTGAAGTGCAGTGTTAAGAGGAACATTTACAGCACAAATGCCCAGATCAAAAAGAGAGAAAGATCTCAAATCAACAACCTAACGTCACAACTAAAAGAACTAGAAAACCAAGAGTAAACAAACCTCAAAGCTAGCAGAAGACAAGAAATAACCAAAAATAGAGCTGAACTGAAGGAGACAGAGACATCAAAAACCCTTCCAATTATCAGTGAATCCAGGAACTGTTTTTTAAAAAAATAGTAAAATAGACTAATAAAGAAGTATCAAATAAACACAATCTGAAATGATAAGGGGAATATCACCACTGACCCCATAGAAACACAACCAACCATCAGAGACTATAACCTCTATGCACATAAACTAGAAAAATCTAGAAGAAATGAATAAATTCCTGGAAACATACACCATCCCAAGACTGAATCAGGAAGAAACTGAATCCCTGAATAGACCAATAACAAGTTCTGAAATTGAGGCAGTAATAAATAGCCTACCAACCAAAAAAAAAAAAAAAAAAGGCCCAGGACCAAACAGTTTCACAGCTGAATTCTACAAGAGGTAGAAGAGCTACTGCCATTTCTACTGAAACTATTCCAAACAATTGAAAAGGAGGGACTCCTCCCTAACTAATTCTATGAGGCCAGCAATATCCTGATACCAAAACCTGGCAGAGATAAACAACAAAACCTCAGCTGATAAACATTGATGCAAAAATCCTCAATAAAATCCTAGCATACTGAATCCAACAGCACATCAAAAAGCTTATCCACCATGACTAAGTTGGCTTCATCCCCAGGATGCAACGTTGGTTCAACATATGAAAATCAATAAATGTGATTCACCACATAAACATAACTAAAGACTAAAACCACATGATTAACTTAATAGATGCAGAAAAGACCTTCAATAAAATTTAACATCTTTTCATGTTAAAAACTCTCAATAAACTACGTATTGAAGGAACATACCTCAAAATAATAAGATCCATACATGACAAACCCACAGCCAACATCATACTGAATGGGCAAAAGCTGGAAGCATTCTCCTTGAAAACTGGCACAAGACAAAGATGCTTTCTCTCACCACTCCTATTCAACACAGTTTTGGAAGTCCTGGCCACAGCAATCAGGCAAGAGAAAGAAATAAAGGGCATTCATATAAGAAGATAGGAAGTCAAATTGTCTTTGTTTGCATATGACATTATCCTATATTTAGAAACTCTATTGTCTCAGCCCAAAAGCTTCTTAAGCTGAGAAGCAACTTCAGCAAAATCTCAGGATACAAAATCAATATGCAAAAATCACTAGCATTCCTATACACCTGTAGAGGCAAGCTGAGAGCCAAATCATGAATGAACTCCCATTAATAATGGCTACATAAAGAATAAAATACCTAGGAAAACAGATAACAAGGGAAGTGAGCAACCTCTTAAAAGAGAACTACAAACCACTGCACAAAGAAATCAGAGAAGAAACAAATGGAAAAACATTCCATGCTCATGGATAAGAAGAATCAATATCATAAAAATGGCCATACTGTACAAAGTAATTTATAGATTCATTGCTATTCCCATCAAACTACCATTGGCTTTCTTCACAGAATTAGCAAAAGCTATTTTAAAATTCACATGCAATCAAAAGATAGCCCAAATAGCTAAGACAATCCTAAGAAAAAATAAATAAATAAAGCTGGAGGCATCATACTACCTGACTTCAAACAATACTGCAAGGCTACAGTAACCAAAACAGCATGGTACTGGTACAAGAACAGACACACAGACCAATGGAGCAGAATAGAGAACTCAGAAATAAGATGCACACCAACAACCATCTGATCTTTCAACAAACCTGACAAAAACAAGCAATGGGGAAAGGATTCCCTGTTTAATAAATGGTGCTGAGAGAACTGGCTAGCCATATGCAGAAAATTGAAACTGAATCCCTTCCTTATACCATATACAAAAATTAACTCAAGATGGATTAAAGACTTGAATGCAAAACCCAAAACTATGAAAACCCTACAAGAAAATCTAGACAATACCATTCAGGACATAGGCATGGGCAAAGATCTCATGACAAAAATGCTGAAAGCAATTTCAATGAAAGCATAAACTGACAAATGGGATCTAATTAAGAGCTTCTGCACAGCAAAATAAACTATGATCAGAGTAAACAAACAACCTACAGAATGGGAGAAAATTTTTGCAATCTATTGCTCTGACAAAGGTCTAATATTTAGAATCTACAAAAAACTTAAACAAATTTCCCAAAAAACAAACCAAACAATCTCATTAAAAAGTGGGCAAAGAACATGAGCAGACACTTCTAAAAAGAAAACATCTACGTGGCCAAAAAATATATGAAAAAAAAGCTCAACATCACTGATCATTAGAGAAACGCAAATCAAAACCACAATGCAAATCAAATCTCAAAATCACAATTAATTTTGCACCAACCTATTGTTAAAAAGTTGAAAAGAAAACATGCTGGTGAGGTTGTGGAGAAAAAGGAATGCTTTTACGCTGTTTGTAGGAGTGTAAATTAGTTCAATCATTATGGAAGACAGTACAGTGTGATGATTTTTCAAAGATCTAGAGGCAGAAATACCATTTGTCCCAGGAATCCCATTACTGAATATATACTCAAATAATTATGTATCATTATATTATAAAGAAACATGCATGCATATCTTCATTGCAGCAGTATTCACAACAGCAAAGACCTGGAATCAACCTAAATGCCCATCAATGATAGACTGAATAAAGAAAATGTGTTACATATACACTGTGGAATACTACGCAGCCATAAAAAGGAATGAGATCACGTTCTTTGCAGGGACAAGGATGGAATTGGAAGCTGTTATCTTCAGCAAACTAATACAAGAACAGAAGGCCAAACACTGCATGTTCTCACTTATAAGTAGGAGACAAACAAAGAGAACACATGAACACATGGGGTGAAAATCAACACACTCTGGGGCTTGTTGGATGACAAAGTTGGGGAGGGAAAGCACCAGGAATAGCTAATGGATGCTGAGCTTAATACCTGAGTGATGGGTGACCTGTGCAGCAAACTACCATGGCAGAAGTTTACCTATATAACAAACCTACACATCCTGCACATGTGCCCCTGAGCTTAAAATAAAGTTGAAGAAGAAAAAAAGAAATAACAGTAACAAGTAGTTACTATCTTCCAGGTGTTGTGCCCTGCATAACCTTGCATGACATGTTATTATGATTATTTTACTCACGACAAAAAGCCTTAAACAGTAGGAAATTTACCAAAGACCATGCAAGGGACAGTGCTAAGATTTTAAAGTCCTTCAGCCTAAAAAGTGGCACCTTTTGTGTGTTTGTGTTTTTTATTTCAACACATTTTCCTCAGTCATTATAGCAAAAGAGAAAGGAATGACATTTATAGAATGCCTTTCTTTATGATGTCCTGAGCTGCTCCCATTTTTTTTTCCAATTAATTGGGTGCTTGTATGTGTAACCCAGATATCAGCCAGAGTCACTCTATTCTTTGAGTTGAGAAATACATAAAATTTTCCAGAGGTCTTTCTCCTACATCTTGCAAAAGGGCCACTGTGTTCCCAAGACTGCAGTTTGTCTTGGAAAATTCTAGCTTGTTCTAACAGAATATCTTGGCTTCAACTTCTAGCTCTTATTCAGACTCAACTGTATTCTCATCTCTAGTCCCTCACCTATGGTTTCCATTCCCTATTCACTGCCACAGTTTGGATATTTGACCCTCCAAACATCATTTTATAATTTGATTCCCAAGGTAGGAGGTGGGGCCTGATGGGAGGTGTTTGGACCATGGGAGTGGATCCCTCATGAATAGATTAATGTCCTCCTTGAGGAGGCAGGGGTGAATAAGTAAGTTTTCACTCTATTAGTTCCTATAGGAGCTGGTGTTAAAAAGAGTCTGTCATCTCTTCTCTCTCTCGCATCCTCTCTCACCAAATGGTCTCTGATGCATGCACAAGATCCCCTTTATCTTTCAGCACAAAGGGAAGCAGCCTGTGGCCCTCACCAGATGCAGATGTCCAATCTTCCAGCAAGCAGAATTGTGAGTCAAATAAGCCTCTTTTCTTTCTCCAGCCTCTGGTATTCCTTTATAGTAACCCTAAACTAAGATTTTTACCCACACGTAAGACTTCTTGGTTTTCTCTCTAAAACCAATGTATGTCAGATTTGGACAGATGGAGGGTGTTTAAATCACAGAAACACAAACAATACTGAATGTTCAATTTCCTTGGACTCAAGATACCTTTAAGGATTCTTGCCACTGGGAATCACTCACTTTCCCCATTTTATGCCCAAGCTCCATTTTCCCATGTGTTGATTCCCTTTAATCCCCTTCAAAACTCTCCTAACATGTTTTCTCTAGAAGAGTCTTTAAAATTTTCATCTTTTTATCCTTAATTGATTTAGGGTCAAAAATTTTGTTGTCCCTTAACAACAAAATAGCTAGAAGAGAGGATTTGAATTTTTCTCAACACAAAAAAATCATACATGTTTGAGTCAATGAAGATTCTGAATACCCTGACTTGATCATTACACATTGTGTACAGGTATCAAAATACCACATGTATACCATAAATATGAACAATGCATCAATAAAAAGTATAATAAGGAAAACACAGGAAAGCAAGGAAGAGAGAGGAGACAAGGATAACTTAGAATTTTAGAGAATGTGGTACTCAAGGAAGTCAAAAGGAGACATTTATTTGAAAGATCAAAAGAAAATTTGTTTCAGATATGCAATAAAGATACTGTATTACACTTGCGTGGAGAATTCAATAAAGCAGCTGGAAATACCAAAAGGAGATCCTAAGAGAGACCAGGACAGAGAGACCTTCACACAGTGGTAATAGTTGAAGACAACATGGTGGAATATAGCTAAACATACAAAGAAAGAGTGGAGCATGGGAATGGGAATAAGCATAAGAGAGGAGATACAGGGTTTGAAGAAATGGTTATATTTAAAAGAAAGGACAAGGGGAAACATCAAGGATGCAAAAATATAGGAAAACTAAGATACCAAAATGTAAAGGAAGATGAGCAAAGAGATTTTTACACAGAAGAGGCAGGACAAGAGTGACAAATGTTCCTGGAAGTAAAGATCAACACTGTGAAGATGGCAATAAATTCCAGGATTAGGAGACCAGTAGTGTCACGAATAAAGGTAGTTTAAGTGAAGTGGGAAGAGATAAAAAGCAAATTCCAAGGCGTCAAGGAGCAAGGGTTACAGAAATGAAGAAAATACTTCAATTGTGACATGTTTGACTTTTAAAAGAAAAATAATTTAAGAATCAAGGTAGATAAAAAGCTTATTTCAGTATACAGAGGACCTGAGTATTTTTTAGAGCAAAAATATCTTTCTTTTGCTTTTTTAGAGCAAATTTATCTTTCCTGTCCAGTAGAGTAGAAAAGATAAAAAATGATTCCCACACACTTGATTCAATAGAGCCTGAGGGTATCACGCTATTTGCCACTGAAACAGTTACTTAAACAATATATGCAGGTGTATGTGTGTGTATGCTTATATAATTCAATGTGTGGGCACACACACATACACACACACCCCTGGCTATAGAAGAGTGGTAAACACAGATATTTCCATGTTCTGAAAGCCATTGTATACTATAAGTCAGTGAGTTTTACTGCTTCCACACGGAAGTAATCTCAGCTCCCACACTATTTCGAGATGTGGCTTTTGTTTACTTAATGCAACCTCTTTCTCTGATATTTACTTTATATTCCAGAAAACACCAAATGTCTGGCCCACAGTTTGGACTGATGATGGCTAACAAAGTATGCTGGGGCTAGAACCACCACAAAGAGACAAAGAAAGAATTTTTGATGTAAACATAAAAGTTTTGCAACAGCTCCAGGTACCATCGGGGAAATGACCAAATTAATAGAGAGTAATTAACAACAATTAGGAAGGGCTCCAAAAACTTCACTGAAGCTGGAAAGGACTGACAACCAATTACATTAGTTGTAGCTGGAAGAAACTGTGGTTGACAGCCAATAATGATTTCAAGAAATTTGGAGGAAACAGAAGATATTTTACCAACATACTGTTCTGGTAACAACTTCCAAAGAGACTGTACCACAAGGACTCCATAGAGTACTGATTCAGTTGTACCTCTGATTCCAAAAGTGCATATTACAGGTTTAAAAAGATGGTACAAGAGCCCAGAGGAAGATATGGGTACAAACAAAAGAATTATCGAATTATCCTTGGAATGGACAGATGTGTCCTTCTAATTTCTCAATCTACTAAAATAGACAATAATTTAGAGAAATTTTGAGATGGAGAGATCATAGGAGTTGAGCCCATCTGTTAGACCTAGAGTAAGGAGAGGACTCAGAAAAGATTTGGAAAAAAAAATAGATAAGTTTCAGAGCAGCATTTTAAGGAATGCGATAAGTAGACTTCTGCTTCTAAAAATGTGAACTATACACAGGACATTGCTATGCTGAATCTCCACCAAATTACCAAAAGGGAATGAAAAAGGGACAAGAGCAAAGTTAAGAGAAGAATAAGGAGATCTGAGATTTTAATAAACAATTAGAAGCTAGCAAGAAGAAGGATAATTGGGAATCCACTTAGAAATCGTTAGAAAGCTAAAACATTCTCTTGCAATGGTAAAAATAAGAGGCACCAGAAGGTTTCATTACAGCACGTCTCAGGAATCTGAAGCACCAGATATTTCTAAGTATGGCCTTAAAACAAGAAGATTGGCTGAAAGTCATTTTACAAAGGAATTGGCATCTCAGCTTGTCTCTGCCACACAGTGCAGCAAAGTGATCCTCCTCCTCCAGCCAACAGTGGGTTTCCAGGGTTGATGGCACTGTTGGAGCTTCCTGCTATATCAGAGGCAGCATGGTTTTGGGTTAGCTGAAGCAACAATGGCCTCACCAGGCCAGCTCTGCAGTGTTCCTACTCTGGAAGGTGTTCCAGAAAATTCAGCAATAGATATTTTGTCCATTTAATCTGTGAACTATCTGATACTCCTCAGCAAATTCCTTCCTGGTTAAAGCAGCTACTAAGCTTAAAATATATGCTTCTTATGACCCAATAATTTCACCCTTAAGTTCATACACAATAAAAATGAGTATACATATATTCACCAAGACTTGTTGAAAAAAATGTTTATGGCAGCTCTATTTACAGCCAAAACCCAAAATGACCATACAAAAAAATTGATTAATTATAATATCAATAGAATACCACATATCAATTTCAAACACAAATACAAACTGCCACTACACACAACATGGAATAATCTCACTGACACTGTTGAGCAAAAGAAAACAGAAAAGGAAAAAGACTTACCATATGAGCCTATATAAAGGAAGTTTAAAAACAGGCAAAACTAATCTCTGGTGATAGAAATCAGAATGGTGATTACCTCAGGAGTACAAGACGCATGTCACAGAAGAGGCAAAGAGTAGGCTTCCAGGTTACTAAAGATACTCTATGTCTTCGCTGGGATGCTGGATTCAGAGTAGACATATGTAAAACTCCCCTGAGCTATGTTTATGTTATACCTCAATCTAGCAAGAAAGAAAAGAAGAGAGGGAGGAAGAAAGGCAGGGAGAAAGGAAAGGAAAAAGAGGGAGATGAAGGGCAGGAGAGAGGGTGGACAGGGAGGAGGAAAACAGGAGGTAGGCAGGCTAGAGTGGATTCTGTCGCTGGCAATCAGAAGCTTTGATTTAAGCAAGAGTAAATAAGAAATAAATAACAGAGATTAGATGGCCAGAATTTATAGCGAACTTAAATCTGTACTTTCTCCAGCAATGATCATCAGCTCTGAGGTAAAGTCAGAGGAATAGGGCTAACATTGAGAGTACTTTTCATGTGTCTTCTCATCTAAACCATACAACAGATCAGAAAATCACTCTGCAAAAGGTATGACTATCTTCATGTCTTAGAATAGAGGATGGGGGCAAAAAATTACATCATTTGTCTGAGAATAAAAAGCTAATTAAGATAATTTAAATTTGATTCAAGTCAGCCTGACTTCACTGCCCATGTTCTTTCCACAACTCTGCTCAGAGAAATAGAAAGCCTGGGTTAGGAGTCTGGGAAAGCAGATGTCACAGAACCTCAACAGGCCATAGTAGTCTAGGGGAAAACTCTTTACTGGGTCCAGTTCAGGTAGAAGTTAAAACATCATCAGGAAACAAACTGAAAAATAAAGTTGGATGAAAGGTTCAGAGACCACAATTAATATGAAGAGCAGATGCAGTATGAAAGGGAAGAAGTTGTAAGATTAGAGCTTGGGGTCTAGGAGACAGAAGTTTCAAGAGTGATGAAACTATTCAACTCGTGGGTAACAGTTGACTATATGAATACTCAAAATATATTTTGCAAGTTTTTATCATTTCCAGATGATGGAACTGCAGCACAGGCCTACTCTTAGTCATAGTTTGTTGGTAATAAATCAAAAGGAGTATGTCAGAAATTAGAGTCTCATGGCAATAAGAAACAGTACTGGTTCAGTGAACTCAAAAGTCACAAACAACAAAATAATGTGAAATGCTAAGGACAACTTGCTAATGATGTGGACAAACACGTCAGTCTCTCAAATTCAATTCCATTTTATTTTGTAAAACCATATACCAATTTTATTTTATTTCTGCTTTTTTGTTGTGTGTGTGTTTTTTAGTTCTTGCATAATTTGCTCCTTCTATAAATGTAATGCTTGGGAGATGCCTAATAATTGTTCTTGTTTGGCTGATACTGATCATTTCATTCTTTACAGTTTTTTTAACCACAAATCAAGAGGAGGTTGAAATCCTACAAGCTAAGAAAAAAGTATTCTAAATTTCTCTCTCAGTTTCTTCCTATTCTTCTCTCTTCCTACTTTTTCTTTTTTATATGCACATAAATATGAGAAACATAAAAAGGAGAAAATTCCTTTGCAATGATAATAACAGTAGTAGGAAAGGGACTTACTAATACTTACTACTTTCTACTTACTAAGTACTACTTACTATTGTTAGTGAGTCTTAATTTCAGGTCTAAATCTTTCCTGAGTTAGAATCAATATATCACATATTCATACCATAATTGCTTTCATTTTAGGTTTGTGTGTCAAAATGATAGTCAAAATGCTGATATACAGAACTCTGATATACCGTTATGGTGGAGAAGTGGCTTGACACTTTCCAGCCTATTATGATTGAGTCTCTCTAGAAGCTATGATGATATCAAACCTGTAGGTCATGAAGAAGCTGCTACACTGATCTTGCACACCACATCAGATAATCAGATTTTCTGGGGGAGAACCCATCAAAATTCCTGGAGTAGTATTGCTGTCTTTTCTTGTATTTGAAATAAATGTTCTTCTCTAGTATATACTTTAGTATCTTCCATGAACCAGAAATTTCACTCCACACCTCTGTGTTCATAGTTACTTATTAAAAAATTTACTTACTAATTTTTAGATTTGTTTCCATGGTTATTATAGTAAGATTTTGATTTTAATTTTTCTAGACTATCTTCGAGAAAGAGGAAATATAATGACTGAGGAATTAAGAAAAATATGCTTTGTTTTTGTTCTCGTGTTTTAAGCAAAGCACAGGGAAACACTCATATAAGCAGAACACACATAATTAACTGAAACCTCCATGACTTCGTAAGTGGAGTCTTTGGAGGATGACTCACAGTTTCAGGCAGATACCTCTTGCTAGAAGTCCAACATTTTGAAGACATCTCCATCACCTAGAAGCATCCAGAGACAAAGAAATTACTATAGTGCCACATTGTGGTGAGTTCAAGAACAAATATTAAAAACCTCTGCCTTTTAGCACAAATAAGCAAACAGAAAAGGAGCCACTTCTATCAGATCAACTGGGGCTCTGACACTTAACATTTCTTTGTGGATATAAATCAAAGTGAATCAAACACGTTAGTCTTTCTGCACATGCTCAAGTGCTGTTTTTTAAAGACTTGTAAGAATTAAATCATCAAATAGACACCTAGAAACCTGAAACCCATGCAGTCTTCAGTGATGGCAGGGGATGGATATGAAACAAACCTTTAGATAGCTGTTTGATATAATTGACTAGCAAATTTCTCCAGTTACTTATCACAGTAATATAACATTTTCCCACCCTTGAAAACTGATGAAAGGATTTCTGTATCTATCTTTCCTGATCCAAGTCATAGCAGATAAAGGCAAGAAAATCCCAGGGGAGTAATTGAATTGTGAACCCTTGAGTTTACAAACTGTCTGAGGCCACATGGGGCCATTTCCCACACATAGGTTAATTGTGAGCCTGAACTCAGGGTTTATTTCCAGGAGCTGAAAAAGGAGAACATGGAATAGTTTGGGGAGTTCTCAAGGGCCAGAATACAAAGAACAATGCTGGTTATTTCTAGTTCTAGATCCTTGAGGATCACTATCAGGAGCTAGGGGGCTAGGGCAGGTGTAACAGCAGGCTGGGGGGCTGGGGGAGGGATAGCATTAGGAGAAATACCTAATGTAGATGACCTGGTGATGGATGCAGCAAACACCATGGCATGTGTACACCTACGTAACAAACCTGCACATTCTGCACATGTACCCCAGAACTTAAAGTATAATAATAAAAAATTTTCAAAAAGGACAATACTGGGTAATCACAGTCCAAACTAGTTCATCTGTGGAGGCTCTATGCTAGGAATACACACCTTTACCTGCCCATATCCACATCTTCTCAGGCCCACACTGCACTGTGCCCTGTGGGAAGAGTCTTCTAAGGGCACTGCAGACACCAAGTGGGAGTGATTACATTGGCCAAATTCATACTAAAACTTCAGATCTTTCATAAAGTCATCTTTAGTTTGGCTAAAATAAGTTTCTGAAATATTTTAATATTAGCACTTACTCAGATTCCTTGAGGGCAGAAACTCTGTCTTATTCGTTCTATATCCCTAATACTCAGCATAGGGTCTAATGCAAAGTAGGCACTCTGTCACTGTTTGTCAATAAAGCAGTTACTGAAGGCATTTTACTAAATCCTTTAAAGCAATATTCTGCCCAATACCACCGTCTCATTTTTTCACGGAATAAGATATTGATGCATATGCAGTTTAGCAAAAATATAATATTTTTCTGATAGACTCAAAACATTATAGAAATGCTTCTATTTGACCATTTTACCTGTAAAAATGACCCAAAAAATGTGAATCAACTTAATAACTTCATTCGGTTTTGTAGCATTTATATTTTTCAGGCATATCCATGTGTAATGCCTAGTTATTACTGCAAGATAGGTTAAGACTAGGAGCATGTCCATTTTACAGATAAAGCCCAAAGAGGTTAAGTGTCTTCCCAAGGTTTCCCAGTGTTGCTGATAGGGCAAAGGTTAAAACCAGTTCTTCTGCTTCAGTTAGCTGATTCCATCATCCCTGCCAACAGCCCTAGATGTAATATTAAATTCTTTTTCCCAGCCTTTTCATACATGATGCTCCTTGAATGATCATCAGACTCTGTGTGTTCATCATGTTGAAAAGGATGCCTGTCACTTTAAGAGCTGATGGACTAAAATGCAATTTGAACAATAAAAATGTCTTTTTCTTTTAATACAGAGCAATAGGGAATGAAACATTAAAGCCAAATCATTATTCAAACCATTTAACAGGCCAAAGCCCCAAATTCCATCAAATCTTGCAATCCCCCCCAACTAAAAGTTGGAATCACTTTTAAAGAGGTTGCCAAGACACTTGTATTGTTACTATCCATCCACACACTTGATAAGTTTCAAAAATTACATTATAAAAGATTTTCCACACCTATCCTCTGGGAAATTTTCAACTGCCCAATTTTATTTCTTGCCCATAGACAACTGGAGTTAATTTACATAAAATATTTCTCCAAGTCATAAACCATTTAAGTATTTTTTCCAGAAGTAATCTATTTTCTGTATAAATATGTGTGTGTGTGTGTGTGTGTGTGTGTGTGTGTATTCATGTGGAACAATTAATCTCACTGACATCTGGTTTTTTCAGGCAGAGACTTAATTCTTGAATAAGAATAAAAATTATTTTCATCAAAAAAGCTGATTAGACCTCATGTAAGTATGGCATAGTGAAAACCAAAACCTAAATATTTTAGGATTAAAAAAATCAAAGAAATATGGAACTAGTTAGCAGTTCTTCACATTTCATTTAAATTGTGAGTTATTTTTACTCCTATGTTTAAATTAGTAATTACTTGAACTAATTTCCCCAGAATCTTGAGTTTGTCCAAAGGCTGTCAACCTCTAACCTAACTAAAGTTTTCAAAATAGACTTGTTCTGTGAATATTAGAAATCAAACTTTATTTTTAGGAAGAAAGTTATATAGTATTTCCTAAAAACTATCCTAAGACTCATTTCAGATTTCTTCCCCCAAAGTCTAAAAGTACCATGTGTCTTCTATGACACCTACATCCGCCAGGTAATACCATCTCTTAAGAAAAATTCTTCTATAGGTCATGCTTCATAAATAGTGGATAGAGCTGGGCATGGTGGCTCACACCTATAATCCCAGCACTTTAGGAGGCTGAGATGGGCGGATCACCTGAGGTCAGGAGTTTGAGACTAGCCTGGCCAACATGGTGAAACCCCATCTCTACTAAAAACACAAAAATTAGCCAGGCGTGGTGGTGCACGCCTGTAGTCCCAGCTACTCGGGAGGCTGAGACAGGAGAATTGCTTGAACCTGGGAGATGGAGGTGACAGAGCAAGACTCCATCTCAAAATAATAATAATAATAATAATAATAGTGTATGGTATCCTGGGGATAGAAGAAGAGGTAGAAAGAGAAACAAGCACCTTCTGAGCCACCTGGTGGCTCAATTCAGGAGACATACTTTTATAAAAGATTTGATTTGGAAGATATTTCAGCTGTAAAGGAAAAGCAGCATTAAAGTGCCACAGCTTCCTTTTTCTGAGGAAAAAAAGGTGAGAATTCTGAGGTTGCCACGTGGACAGCCAAGCAGCAGGTCACTTCTTTGTGCACTGTGACAATACTCAAAAGTTCTGCCATCATCTTGGGGTCTGCATTGTTGCTGTAAAAGTGACTGTTTCCATTGTGTTGCTTTATTTTGCTTTTAAAAAGCAGTATTCCAGTTAACATGTGCTTCACAATTCTCTCATTCATCCTGTTCCACACTGAAATCTTGTTGCTTATGCATCTCTGGGAGTGGAGCTAATTACATATAATCTACATGGAATCACCAAATTTTCTGAATTATGCCAGGTGATGCAACATGCTAGTGACTATGTGCACATGCACATAGAAAATAACTTTTTACTGTCAATCAGTTTTCCTCCTGCCCCACTGTAATGTGTGGCATTGACGAGTTAACCTGGCATCCTGATTAAAGCAGGGTTCAGGGGAACAGGGGAAAGAAGGAGGTGCTAAAACTCCCCTTTCACTTCATTCCTGTTCTCTTCAGGATCTCCCTGCCCTCACACAAGTTAATCCATTCTCCATCTCCTTTAGGCAGACATATACTGCCTCCTAAGTATAGGATGCCTTGTAGTAACTTATCATATGTGAGTGTTTGTATGTGGGTGTATGTTTGTTTCATTCACTTATAAACATTTACTGATTATCTATTATAAATATGTTAGACACACTCTAGGCAATGAAGATACAAAAATGAAAAAGAAATACAAGGTATCTGCTCCCAGAGCTTGTATACTTGTAGAAGGAGACAGATAATAAGCAAGGGGAAAAGTAAGCAAGATAATTTCAGAGACTGTAATTAAGCCATTTATTTACACTGTACTATAATTTCTCAGGAATCATTTTATATGCAAAGAAAAAATCTAACCTACAAATTGTTTTCATGTGTAATAAAATTTTTATGAACAAAATTTAAAAGATTAATAAGACTGACATGTTACAGTGTGTAGACAGTTACTTAAACTTTTTTTCACTTTGTAATTTCTTTTTATATTTTGGAGCCATTAGTTGCTTTTCTTTGTCACAAACATTTATGTAGGTTCTTTATAAGAACCTAGAGCTTTGGCACTGTGTTCATAGAGTCCAGTGAATAAGCAGACTTTTCTTGCAGTTTATATCGAGGTCTGTGCTACCTACTGAGATTTACTACGTATCAGAGAATCCCAACCTTCTAACATAGGGACTCATCAGAAATTATAAAGTAGCTGGTGCTTACTGAAACAAGTATATATGGAAAGCCCCTAATGGGACTAGATCCCAATATTGAAATTAAATTGAAAATTATGGCAGTATACATAGTGACTGCAATTTTATAGTGACTTTTGTTAAAGTGTTATTTTTTCTTTTTTACTTACATGTTAATCAGTATTGAAAGGTTAAATCGTAGCATCCTAAACTGTTACTTGAGGAAGGGAGAACAATTCATGAAGTTGCACACGAAATATGACTACTACAGAACTACCAGTAGAATCATTTATTTTCAGTGATACTTCCTACTGAAAGTAGTTTTAACTTATTACTTATCACGACAGCAGTCAGAAAAAAACAAAGAAGGTAGACACCCAGGAAGAAACACAGAAAACTTAAAAGGCCACAGGTTAGTTCAGAAAGATAAATTCACTGTTTGGTTCTAGAATGAGTCACATGCTAGCTGTGACACTCTGGTAAGTTACTTGAAATCTCTAAGTCTCAGTTTGCATATCTGTAAAATGAGGATAAATTATCAATCTAATTCACGGAGTTGTGATCACTAAATGAAGTGACACGTGTAAGCACTCTGCCCAGTGTCTGCCCCAATAGCTCAGTGAATGCTGTTAGCAGAGAGTGGCAGTGCTGAGCAGAAAACAAAGTCTTTTGGACCAAAGAATGAGGTAGGCAGTTGGCTTTTTGCAGAATATATGATTTAGAAATTCTGATATCAAAACACTTGGTATTTGGAATAAATTTTGAGAAAATGTAGGACCTGACAATGTTTTTCATAACTAATAATTAGAATTGTAAAAAAAAAAAAGAAGAAGAAGAAGAGGAAACTCAGAAATGACTTGTGTTTGAGGCAGACAGGAAAAAGTGCAGTCTGGTTTTTTTTACATTAATTATTTATAGAGGAGAAACTGAAAATGGTTATCTAAGCTATCAAAATGTCAGAACCCCCCCTGGTATATGTTAATTAACAGAATTCTAATATGCACATACTTGTCATTCATTCTCAAGTAATCCTTATGATGTTTCTTTAAAGTTTTGATTCAAAAATTTCTTCCTGTTATTGTAATTGACAGAAGCTTTGCCTGAATAAAAACTTCTTGGTACCCAGGTGGCTCTGGCATCAACCAGGCAGGTTTTTAGCTGGCCCTACTGCAATCACTTTATATAGTCCTTCTATACTTGTCATCCTTTTTCATCTGTTCATTTTATAGATGAGGAAACTGACATCCAGTAAAAGATCAACATTAATCATAAGCCTTATAGCAGAACCATAATAGAATGCTGGACTCATGATGACTTCTGAGGACTCTGCCCATCTTCCCTAATTAACCCTAGAATACAGACGCAATCCTAAAAAAGAAAGCTAGCATCCTGAAGAAGTCAGGAATAGATTTTTCTAAGGTTATGCATGACTTCATGAATGTCAGTCAGGACAGACCACAACTTCAAGCTAAATGGCAAGATTATGACTCTAGAAAAACAGACTTCAGAGCATCATACATTGAATCTACCTGAAAACTGGGTGTGTACCTCCAGACAGGTCCGGGAAGCCATCCAGACATTCATGTACATTTTTTTTTATGTGTCAGCTGCTGCATGGGTATTTTGAGAAAGCACTTTGAGAAGCCACGGCAGGAATCTGGCTTTTGTGTTCTGAAAGTACCAGCTTTACTGCAGCTCAAACAGAAATAAAAAGGAAACAGCGTCGTTACCCGGCAGGTTTTTCAGTATAGTTCCAGCAGGGTTCTCTTTTTCTAGCTCTAACATGCTTACCTCCCCAGCCTTGTGAAAAAGGAACTATCTTGGCAGAACCTGAACCAAATATGAAACACAATTTCAATGTTTTCCTGCCATTTTTTTCTAGGAAGTACTTTTATCAGAACATTTTGGTTTGCTGAGAACATGTGTACCTCTTCTTTTGAGAGATAGAACATTCTTTTATTTGGCGACCTGAAGAGGCTTTTTACTTTCAACTGGAGGTGGGAAGGAGGGGAAATGGAACTCCGATGGATAAGTAATTGTACCTCTCAGTCACACACTTTCTTGCTGAGCTACATAATGGTTCATGAGCTCTTAACTGAGACTTATAAAAGTGTTCCCAATTGTTAGTTCAAGGTCTGTTGCCAGCTTAGAAATTGTTAAAATGTACAAAATAAATGAGAAAAAAACAGCAGGGAAAGAAATTCTAGGTCATGCTTTTATGAGCTGCTTGACAAAAAAAAAAAAAAAAAAAAAAAAGGTTTATTTTCAGAGGATGTGAACAATTTCAGTGTTCAGTTTTCCATACCAGTGATACTGTGAGGCACAATATGTACATCTCTGGTTCAGGTGCATCAACTATTAAAGAGTTTAATTCTAGGCCTCATGATATGTCAATGTAGTAAATGGTATGGAATCCTTCCAAATACCAAAAATCCTATATAGTATAATTCAGCTCCACATTGTATTCTCCTTTGTAAGAAGTAGTTAGGAAAAAGCTTTTGAGTTGAGGTAAGAGACAGGGAAACAAAGTGATGATACAGCAGGGGTATATTAAATTTTCAGAAGAGTCCTAAAATAAATAAACTTGAGGAAAAATACTGTAGTGCCCATAGAAAATGACATATATGAGTGAGATGATGGTGCCAGGTGAAGATATTTTGTGGTGCTAGGGCACAGAGTCATCGCCAGCATTGTGTAATATGCAAGATGGTTCTCCCATTAAGCAATGCAGAGTCTAATGTTTGCCTAGCCAAACACAGCTTCACTCTGAGTCTCTTCCTACCACCCCTTCTAGTTGTTTAATTGTCTAATTAACTTCTAGTCACCTCCCAGATCTCAGCCCAAATACCACTTTCTCAGAGAAGCCTTCTCTGACATGGTCCTGATGGAGGTGAGTCTCTGTAATATACTCTTTCTAGCCCCCTATAGCACACATCACAGTTGATTATATTTGTATGAGTATGAGACTAATGGCTGTCTCCCAATATCTCCTCAGAGCTACCACAGTGTCCAGCTTGGTAACAGATCTTAAAAAGATGTTGATTAATCAATGAATAAATGTAGCAATAAATAAATGAGCAAGTTGAATGAATAGAATAGAGAAACTGGGGTGGATGTACTTCCTACTGAAAGGGAGAGGAAGAAACCAACAATCTTGACTTTATTTGTAGACACAAAACAAACCACCCTATTATAACTTTCACAAGTTATGCATAAAATTCAACAAAACCATTTTCTCGCTCCACTTTATTGAACTTATGGGGCGTGTTGCCAGTTCTCTGCCCATCTTCACATTGAGCACCATGCTCATCGTTAAAACACACCCACACTATACCAAGAAATGTAAGCCATATCTGATATGTGGGATAATTATTATGTAATTGATATTAATAGATCCCTGAGAGAGAGACAGAGAGAAATGACACAGCTGAGGCAGACACAGGTCCTATAGGCCTTCCCCTAGGGCATTTCTGCCATCAACAGCAATAACACAAGTCCTCAAATGCTGAACCTCCCAGTGACATAACACTGGCCCTCTTCCTGGACCTGCATTAGCCCAGTTTTTTACTGTGCATTTTTTAAAATGATCTCATTATTGAAGAGTAATGTCTGTATGATAATGGATTCATGCAAAAAAAAAATCTCCAAGGTCTTAAAGTTAGATAGTAAATGCAGACTGTAAAAACTGCCCTCTTTCTCTCCCATTCATTTTACTGCTCACTTCATCCTTTCCTCATGCTCTTATTATATTTTCTAAAAAGAAAAAGACTTTTTTCTTCAAGTTAGTATTCTCGGTTTCATTGCTTTGCCCAGTGAGAGAAAGCTCAGGACTACATTTATGGCTATTCCTAGAGCCATTCTGTAATTCTTTCAACTATCACCTCTCCCATTTCTCCAGGGGCACAATGCTTACCCATTCCCTCCATCAGGTGCCTAGAGAAGAATGCAAGTGAGAGGAGATCACAATGGCAATCACAGAGTGCAGTCAGTATCAAGAAGTCCCAGTCATACTAGTAAAAACAGACATGGCTGAGCCACAAGTCAGCAGTGACAGTCTACACAACCATCTAGCTCTTGAAATGGGAAATACTGGCATTATCACTAATGAAGGTCTGATTTAATGCTCATTTAAGTGGACGACTCATGCCCTACTTCTCTTTTTGGGCCCCCTTTTCAAAATCCTTTGTAAAATAAAGGACATAATATCATGATTCTCAATGTCTTTACATAAATTGTATGGTTATATGTTATTCATAACCATACAATTTCAGTACTTTATTTAAATTATTATGTGCTAGATTCCCTCCTGTTTCCTTTTTCCCTACAGACTCTGTATAAGTATACCTTGAGGATATTGTGGGTTGGATCCAGACTACTACAATAAAGAGAGTGTAATAGTAAGGCAAGTCACACAAATTTTTTGATTTACCTAAATTATATATGTACTATATATTGTCATCTATTAAGTATGCAATAGCATTATGTCTTAAAATTTGTACATGCCTTAATTTAAACATATTTCATTGTTAAAAAAATGCTAACAATCATCTTGAGCCTTCAGTGAGTCATAATCTTTTTGCTGATGGAGGGTCTTACCTTAATTATGATAACTGTCGATAGATCAGAGGGGTGGTTGCTGAAGGGTGGGTGGCTGAGGCAATTTCTTAAAATAAAACAATGAACTTTGGTGCATCTGTTGACACTTCCTTTCAGAAAAGAGTTCTCTGTAGCCTATGATGCCATTTAATAGCATTTTACCATCTGGCCAGTTGCGGTAGCTTATGCCTGTAATCCCAGCACTTTGGGAGGTCAAAACAAGAAGGTGACTTGAGCCCAGGAGTTTGAGACCAGCCTGGGCAATATAGGGAAACACCATCTCTCAAAAGAAAAAAAAAATTCAACTTGCTGGGCATGATGGTACATGCCTATAGTCCCAGCTACTCAGGAGGTTGAGGTGGGAGGATTGCTTGAGCAGTGAGATGTGGTTGTGCCACTGCACTCTAGCTTGGACAACATAGTGAGACCTTGTCAAAAAAAAAAATAGAAAAGAAAAAAGAAAACACTTTATTTGTGTATCCATAAGAAGCAACTCCTCATCCACTCATCCGTCCAAGTTCTATCATGAGATTGCAGCAATTGAGTCACATCTTCAGGCTTCACTTATAATTGTACTTCTCTTGCTATTTCCATCGTATCTGCAGTTACTTCTTTTACTGAAGTCTTCAGCTCACCAAAGTTATCCATAAGGGTGATAATCCACTCCTTTCAAACTCCTGTTAATGTTCATGTTTTGACTTCCTCCTATGAATCACAAATGTTCTTAATGGCATTTAAAATAGTGAATCCTTTCCAGGAGGTTTCAACTTACTTTGCCAAAACCTATCAGAGGAATTAATATCTATGACTGCTATAGCCTTGTGAAATGTGTTTTTTAAATAATAAGTTTTGAAAGTCAAAATTACTCCTTGATCCATGGGCTGCGGAATGAATGTTGTGTTATCAGGAATAAAAATAGCATCAATGTCCTTGTACATCTCCATCAGAGCCCCTGGGTTGTCAAGTGCCTTATCAATGAGCATAATATTTTGAAAATAATCTTTTTTTCTGTGCATTAGGTCTCAATAGTGGGCTTAACATTTTTAGTAAACACTCTGTAAAAAGACTTGCTGTCGCTCAAGCTCTGTTGTTCCATTTTACAGAGCACAAGCAGAGTAGATATAGTGTAATTCCTAAGGAACTTAGGATTTTCAGAGCAATCAGTGAATATTGGCTTCAACTTGAAGTTGCCAGTTTCATTGGCCCCTAACAGGAGAGTCAGCCTGCCCTTTAAAGCTCTGAAGTCAGGCGTTAACTTCTCTTCTCTAGCTATGAAAGTCCTAGATGGCATCTTCTTCCAATGAAGGCTGTTTTGTATATATTCAACCTCTGTTGTTTAGGGTAGCCACCTTTGTCAATTATCTTAGCCAGATCTCTGGATAACTTGCTTCAGCTTCTCCATCAGCACTCACTGCTTCACCTTGCACTTTTCTATTATGAAGATGGTCTCTTTCCTTAAACTCCATGAACCCACCTCTGCCCATTTCAAATTTTCTTCTGTAGCTTCCTCACTTAGCCTTCAAAGAACTGTACAAAAGTAGGACCTTGCTCTGCATTAGGCTTTAGCTTTATGGAATGTTTAACTTTATGGAATGTTTAGCTTTATGGACTTGTTTGATCTTCTATCCAGAGCACTAAAACTTTGCCCGTATCAGCAATAAAACTATTTCACTTTCTTATCATTTGTGTGTTCGCTGAAGTGGCACTTTTAATTTCCTTTGAGAACTTCTTTGCATTCACAATTGTTTCATTCAAGAGGTTTGGCTTTCAGCCTACCTTGGCTTTCTTTCCTCTCTAATTTTAATCATGTGTAACTTTTAACTGCAAGTGAGAGGTGTGCCACTCTTCGTTTCACTTTAACACTTAGAGGCCACTGTAGGGTTATTAATTGGCCTAATTTCAATATTGTTGTGTCTCAAGAATAGGGAGGCCTGAGGAAAGGGAGAGAGATGAAGGAATGGCCAGTTCGTGGAGCAATTAGAATGCCCGTATTTACTTACTGAGCTTCCTGTCTTATATGGGCACAATTTGTGACACCCCAGGACAATTGTAATGATAACATCCAAGACTGCTGATTACAGATCACCAAAACAGACATCATAATAAAAGCATTTGAATATTGCAAGAATTACCGAAATGTAACAGACTAATGTGAAGTGAGCACTTGCTCTTGGGAAAATGGCACCAATAGACTTGTTTGATGCAGGTTTGCCACAAACCCTCTATTTTTTAAAAATGCAATATTTACAAAGCACAATAAAGTGAAGTGAAATAAAATGAAGTGCAATAAAATGAAGCACACCTGCAATTGTCATATGTGTTCCAAAGCCTTATCTAAACCATTCAGAGTTACGACAATCTAAAATATTTTTAGAATCTCCAGAAAACTTAATTCTCTCCATTCTAGAATCACAATTATATCTCGAATGTATCTTGAATATTATCTGCAATTTTTATTTACAATACTCTCCTGTTCATTTATTTATTTATCTGATTTTTTTTTTCAGTAGGCAAAATACTCAATCCTAGGAGTCATGAAAGCCCCAAGTTTGAGCTCTACTCTAGTTGGTTGTATGTCTTTAAAACTAGTACTTTATATCTCAGTAACTAAATTTTATACTCTACAAAATTAAGGATTTAGTTCAATGCATTTTAAAGGTCCCTTCCAGTTTCAATATTTAAGATTTAATAATTACAATGATTGTTTATTAATGAGTGCCAGGCATCTACTTAGCACCTAACATACTTTACCTCCTTCAATCTTCCCAAAGCTCTATAAAATAAGTGGTATTATTATCAATATTTTACTAATGAGAAGACTGAGGCACAGGGAAGTTACATAACTTTCCTGAAATCACTCAACAGAAAGCATAAAGCTGAATGGAAAGCCAAGTATGACTTAATCTACTCTGAACAACAACTAAATCAAAGGTCAGGTGAGTAGAGATAACAAATTACCCCAAATGTTAAATTCAGTCACGTCAGAAAATTTCAGAACTCTTGGCAGTAACTCTAGTTATGAATTGCTCAATCACAGAGAAACAGCTGGAGACAGAAAGTATTTTTCCTATCTATCTCTCCTAAGCTGTATTCCATCAGCACATCAGCACATCTCCCACAGACTCTGCTTCACCACATGCACCAGTGCTACCTAAATATACAGACACACGTGTGCAGAACACACACACACACACACACACACACACACACACACACACACACAGAATGCTAGAAAAAGGATATCTATTTACTGTAAGTCTATCTTCAAACACAGAATGATATTTTATATGGCAATCTTCATATAATAAGATTAGTGTGTTTGAAATTGGATTTTTATAGAGATAATGGAGTTTTTATTTCATTTACATGGAAATACCAAGACAGTCACACACATACAAAGTCAATGGTTTCAAACTATTTTACCCACTTTTTTATTAACAGAAAAATTTTCTCTTTAAATTAGTTTTGCTTAAGATAGCAATGGAGAAGAAACAAAAATACATTTGGTCTGATAAAATCAATTAAACAGGATATTGAGGTAAAATGTGAATGACCCTTATTTTTATCCCTGGCTCATCAATTTTGAAAGCAGTCTCCATAACCTGTAGGAGTGTTGCAAATACAACATGTTCTAATGTTCTTCAGCATGTTATTCCTTCATAAAACTGAAAAAATGTAGGAAAAAATGTACATAATTTCTTAGTTGCTAGTGTAAGCACTGATGTAGCCATGAGTTAGAGAGTGTATTCTGGTTACTCTCTGGTAGCAATTCTTCAGTTAACCTATTAACATACTCCAATTTTATTTAAGTAGTTTCAGATTTAATTAAAGAAAAATAAAGATACAGTACCTTCAAGGGAACAATTAGATAGCCTTCTAATGTGAAATTATGGAAGCTGAAAGACAGTGAGATATTTAATATGTAGAAAGAAAGTAACTACAAAATTAAAATTATATGCTCAGTAAAAGTATCAAGAATGAATTCTAACCGAGAGATTTTTAGACAAACAAAAACAGAAAATTTGTTACCAGAACTACATTAAAGTAAATGCTAAAACATTAGACAGCAAAAAAATGATTCCGAATGAAACTAGAAGATGCGATAAGGAATAAAGACCAAAGAGAATAAATACGTGGGTAAAGATAAATGACTTTGATAAATTAAGAATGCATGTTTAACTCTCTAGATTTCAGCTTGAAAATGGCTATAATTTTATATTTGTATACTTTTCCATATTATAGTTTACAATTTTTAAATGTTAAAATGCAAAAAAAAAAAACAACAAAAATACAAAAAATGAAGTTTGCTAAATTTGACTACATATATTGTTTAAAGTCCTATAGGTTAAAAATATCCAACATATATGCTTTAAATATGAAAAAAAAATCTAGCATCTTATTTTTCACTGAGTCCATAAAAATCAATGAGACTCATGGATTTCTAACAAAATGAACAAAGAATATTAACAAAGAATCCTCACAAAAAACCGTATGCGTAGGAAGACAAATTTGGGCTGTTTGTTAAATAAATCATCTTATTTTTTACTGTTTCAGTTTTACATGTGTTCTGATATTTACTTTGCAGGAGATCTAACACATAGGGAAAAAAATAGAGTCGAAAGAAATATGCCAAAATAATACTGATGGTTACATTATAGTGGTAGGATTATAAGTAACTTTTTGTGTTTTATTTACTACCTTTTCTGTAATATTTTATATCAATTTTAGTTTTTAATCATATTTACTTAATGTTTTAAGTTTTTCCGAAGTTACTATAAACAGAGCTTCTCTGAGCCAAGTTAGTATAAATTTGAAGTTTTCTTAAAAACACCCTTTCTGATCCTCAAGATCCAGGAAGAAGATGAAATTCAGAGTTAAGCAAAATATTAATTGCTATAGCTAACCAGAATTACATTGATTTAATATCTTTGCCATTGCTCTATTTAACCTCAGATACAAAAGATGTTTTGATTTCCTTTCCCAACCCACCACACAAGTAAATAAATGTTTTTTTTTTTAATTCATATGAGAACACAGGGGGAGAACCACTAAAAAGGTAACAGAATATTTCCAGAAATTTACTCCAGTAACCATGGGTTCTTTTGGTTTTGTATTAGTAAATGGCTCATATATGCATTACATGCACATCACTCACCACAAACAAACAAACAAAAAACAATATCAAATCTCTCTTTGACCTGTTTTAGACTTTATAAGGAAAAATGATTAATTTTATGGCTTCTGGATTTTTCTATTAGAAAGTCTTACCAAAGATTATTTTTTTTAAATTCCTTTATATTTTTTATAGTATTATATGGTATCAATGTATTTTTATACTTAAATTTTGATCCACATGAAATTTGATGAAAAAAATAAGTACCTTTATTTTTCACCATTAATCTAACACAATTTACTGAAAAACCCATCATTTTTTCTTATTTAAAAGGTATTCTTCATTACATACAAAATTTTCATGTATATTTATATCTTTTTCTAGACTCTTGTGTTTCTATTTCTGTTTGTTCTTGGGCTCGTAACAAATTGTTTTACTTATTGCCTCATAGTGTACTGGTAAAAGCAAAAACACTGAAGCCAGATTGAGTTTGAAGCCAGGTTCTCCCACTTACAAGCTGTGAGATCTTGAGCAAATTACTTGACCTATCTGTATCTCAGTTTCCTTATCTGTAACATGCGGATAACAATAATAACTTGTTAGTAGGTTTGTTACGATGAATATTTCATAATATTTAATATGTTCAACACATAATTGTCTCTGGCACATAGTAAATGTCATCAAATATATATTAGATAAAAACATCTTAGTATCTGAGATAACTAGTGCTGCTTTGTTATGTAACCTTTTCTGACTTTTCCTGACTATTGTTCTACATTTATTTTCCATGTAAACTTTGGGTTCACATTACACATATAATTTTTGTAGTATTAGAATTTGTACAACAAGGTCTTTTTCTCCAAGACCAAAGTATAAATCATTACATTTGATCAAATTGCCTTGGATTGTCAGAAGCAATTTGAAGTTTTTTAACATAAATTTTCTAAATTTTTGTAGGTTTATTCATAGTTTATATTTTTGTTATTATAAATGTAACCCTCCCATTATGTTTTGTGGTTTTTATATGTTATACAACTACTGATTTTTGCATATTAATACTAAGTCAGCTATGTTATGGAGTTCTTACCTATTGCTTCCATTATTTTTATCACTTGATTATTTGGGTTTTCTAAGCATAAACAGTCAAATCATCTCCAGATTGACATTTGCCTCTTTCCTTCCATTTTATGTTTCAACTTTTCTCATCTAATTGCCTTAGTGAAGATAGCATGGCTCTAATATTTCACCATTAAACGTGATGTTTAAAGCTTAATTTTCACTTTCTATATAATGTAATAATAATGATGATAGTTGCTAATAATCATTGAATGTGTAGTGTGTTCTGTGCTCTTCACATATAGTGATTGAATTAATCCTCACATTAACTCTCTAAGGAGACTCTATTATCTCCATTTTACAGATAAAGTACAGAAAGTTCATGCAAAATGCCCAAGTTCACACACTTGCCTCCTGTAACTAGCATTGTACTAGCCACAACACTATAGTTACTGTTTTATCTGTCTCTTCACTATCCTGTACTTTTTGAGAGTTGGAGCTCCTAAGACAAAGCCTGGAACACATTAGACATTCATAAATGTTTGCTTAGAGAAGAAAAGAAGAAACTGGCTTCTGAGAAAACAGTAGATTTAGTTTGGGATGTGACAAAAGAAAGTTGCCTGCAGAAATTCTGGTGGTGACCTCCTATAGACAACTGAATGAATGCATCTTGAGCTGGGGAAATATCGTGGCTAAAGCTGGGCTCTGGAACCATGAACATCTGAGGGGCTTTTAAGTGATGAGTGGTCAAAAGCACACATAGATTTAGAGTAAGTAAAAAAGTGAGATGGTACACAACATCGTGATATTTCCCGCCAATACTAAACAATACGCCTAGGAAACTGGGAGGATAATTTCATGCCAACGTATTTTCCAAATAGATTTCTTCAAGAAAAATTTTACACACATACACATGTATTTAAACTACTTAAGTCTAAATAAGAATCAACTGTCTGGAAAAGAAACTCTTTCTCGGCTCGGTAGGTACACTCTATTATTCCTCCCTTCAGTGATCCTTATATGTTTTGCCTACTGTTGATATTACTTAATCTACAGCAAATGGGTTTACCTATTGCTTTATTTTCTACTGTAGTATCTAAATTTGCCACCAATGGCTTTAATATTTCTTGAAACAGATAACCCAGTTCATGTGTTAAAATCACTGAGTCATTAAAATAAAGTAAAATATGAAAAAATCTGGCATGCAAAAAAGTTGCATGCTTACTAACAGGACCAATTTTAATAATACCGACCAGATGCCAGGACTGAAAAGTCAAGCAGAGTAAACATATAGGGAAACCAGGCAATTTGGCAGAGTAAACTGGCAGAACCAGGCCTCTAGTATCCTGTGTCAGTTTCTGCTCCTCCCTGTCAACACGAAACTGCAGCACCATAGCTTCTCTGGAATTTCCAGAAAACATGTTAGTCCAGATTTGGATTTAAACACAGAACAGAGTTACGAGAATTCCAATGAAAAAGCTAAAATCGAAAAAAGGTTCATAAGGTACTACCTTCTGTACTTATACCCATTTTATTTGGCGGCATTTTTACAGGGTGAGGTTTATTTGGTGGGGTTTTTACAGAGGGAAAGCGGGGAGACTGCTGAAAATAACCAAAAGCCCAATTAATACCAGGATAAGCGACTAGACAAAAAAATGTTACACTAGGGGAAGTCTAGGGGTTGATTCAGCAGCCTAGTGATGTTAACAAGGACACAAGTTCTTTTATTTTTCTCCTCTGCTGGCTTTTCTTCTTCCTTCTTTCTGAGACAGGCCCACCTTGTGGGTATACCTAACGACAGGCACAACTGGGGCAATGGGCTTTCTTAATCACATAAAGCAGGAAAGAAAACATCTCTCCCAATTGTAGAATATAAAGTACACATTCTGTCTAATGGGACTAACCTGAAACATGTGCACCAATAAAATGCATTAGGTAAATTCCGTGTGCTGATTCTCATTTATGCTAACCCAGATCCTGTTGTAGGGTTTTGGATGAGAAGGATACATGAAAAAAGACGAGTTTCTCTCAAAGAGGCTAAAGGACACATTTGATGCTAAAGAGGAAACAGATCATGTTCTGTACATACCATCAGAAAATATGAGGGAACCTGATGGGTACAGACTTTGCTGTCATTTTCTAATCCAGAATATTCTATCAGTTCATTGCTATGTAATTTAATTGTATTAAAAGTTATAGTCCATTTACATATTTTAATGAAAATACTAGCTTTCTTTTAAAATAGAGTTATGATTATTTCCATTATATTTTCCAGCCATGTTTTGGCCAGAACAAACTAATTTTCTAATAAGCCTCAATGTGAAATCCAGCAAGAATCCAGAAATTATATAATATGAGATAGACCCACATTTCTGCATAAAAGAAGGTAAAAAAAAGATAGAAAATCTTTAGAATATCCACTATTTCTGAGTCAAAAATGCCATGTTTTGTTAATTAAATCTTTTTTGTTAATAGTTAATTAGCATCTATGTCCTTTATCAGTGGTTCTCAAAATTATGATAGTACTGGAACATTTTTTGCAAATAAAACTGTGCATGAAATGCTAGTATAGAAAACAAATAAGAAGTGGAATTGCTCTAATTGAAGCAGGAGTTCCACTGACTTTGCCTGTTCCCACCACTGGGTGAAGTGTAGGGGACTTATGGAACCATTTGGAAACAATTGCCCCTTATTATTGCTAAGTATCATGGAAGTAGCAAGAACAGAGGGCTCTTGGAATTAAAATAATGTTGTCCACAATGCTAACTCTTTCTATGAATACTCAGATTCACATCCTTTCTTTACATTCATTCACATTTTTAAAGACGTAGAAACTCCAGTCAATAGAAAATTCCATTTACTAGAAGATGATATGATTATCAAGACTGCACTGTGAACCAAATATAACATAGTAAACAACATTCTTGTTGCAGCATATGATAAAAAAAATTAATAGTGTGAGAAAAGTGATTCTTCTGCAGCTGCATTATACACTATTTCATAAAATGTTCCTGTTTCATCTTATCAATTATGTATTGCATATTAACTTTCTTGCAATGTAATTATGATTTTGCTCACCCAGTTGCTATTAGCAATCAGTACTAAATAATGCAATGCATGGTAAGTAAACATATCAGTGTATAGTTAGTGCTATAGGAAATTCCAAATAAACCATTTGTTGAAATTACCAAAACTTTTTTTGACATAATAAAGAGTTGAGCATATTGTCTTGTTTATATATTATTAATTGTCGGGGGGTGGTCACAAGGATAGCCTTTTGGATTTGTCACAATTTGAGAAGAGAGCAGGACTCCGCCCCTACTCCCCACCCTATTCCAGTGACCAGTCATTGGATCTGGCTGTCTGTAGGGAAGGGGCTGGTGTTTAACTTTGAGTAACACAGCTGCCTTCTGCAGAGGACATTCCTATGGAGGTTAAGCTTTGAGCAGCAGCTTCTAATCTTCCCCACAGCTGTGGAATGAGTGTTTCATTCCTGAAGGGAGGTCAGTGATACACCACAGCATCAACTTCTGACTCCAATTCTCTCCTCTAAAAGTTAATTACTAAAGAAAAATAATTAAGCTTTTATTCTGCCTTTTTGAAATGAATTGGTGGAGTAACTTCGTAGCATTAATGGATGAGAGGTGGTTCAATGAAGAGGAATCTCAACTGACAAATATGAAAGGAATGAGACAGTTGGAAAATCAACACTTTGCAACTTCTAAGTGAAAAATCTGATTCAAACAATGGTCATCAATAGATGCCAAAATTATGAGGGAAAACGCTGAAGGAAAACATTATAGTGAAGGGATCAGAGTTTCATCTTCTGAACTCATGAATTAATCTTAGCATCTTAAAAGTTGTACAATATGAAATACACAGTACTACTGATTAAGTAATTTGTTCTAAAAAAGTCGGAACTTGCCTTTAGGGCTAGCTTTTTCTATACAAGAAGAGAAACAAGTAAAACTGCACAAAGAAGCAACAGTCAAACCCAGTAAGGTGGGACCTCATATAGGTAAAAGGACCTGATTCCTTCAAAATGCCAATGGCTTGAAAAAACAAGGTAGGGTGCTAGGGGAGGAAGTGAGCAGGAAGAGACGAGGGGGAGGGTAGATGTAGGAAGAGAAACAACAACAATAAGAATATGGAAAATACCTTGTTTAGATCTTGATTTAAATGAGCTGTAAAAGGACAACTTTAATAAAATAAAAGTTGACTATGGAGTACATATTAAATAACATTAGGGAAATATACATTAATCTTATTAGTTATGATATTACCATTGTGAATATAGGTCCAAAATCAGAATCAGTTTCAGTGAGGACACCCCTGCTGCCATCTCTGAGTATCTGTGCTAAGGCTTTGCTGCTTGAAACACCATCACTGGGTAATGGGACAGGACTCCAGGACTAGCAGTGTCCTTGTGGCCCAGGATTCACCGTTCCTCTGACTGCCACCATGTCAGAGAGTTCCCTGCATACCCCAGGTTTGGGTCTTGAGTTCCCAAATACAGTTCAGGAACACTGGTAAAGTAAGGGACAAGTGTTCACACCACAGCTTCAAGGGAGGATACAAAAGCCTATATCTGACATTTTCACCTTCTGCAGTGGGAAGTGAACAAGACTCACGTGGAAGGGCTGCCAGGCACCAGGCAGATAAAGGGGGGGAAAAAAAGATAAATATCCAATACAAAATCTTAAATGAATGTTAGATTCTACCCAGAAAAAAAAAATACATATACACAATTTTAAAAGTGTCTTTGGGTGAGTTTCTTGAAGTTTCAACACCCATTCTTTGGACTACTAGAGAGAAAATAGATCTTAATGGGTGCAGTAATTGCTGCTGGGAAAACAAATCCTGGTAAGCCAGTAGAGAATTCATTCTAATTTAGTTCTAATTTTCCAAATCAAATATTTAAACTTAATATTTATATATCAGGTTGATTTTAAGGTGAAAGTATGCCCATAGGTATGTGTTTAAAATTAAAAGAATGTATATAAATAATCTCCCTTATGAGTTTTATGTCCATAAAAATTATCAATTACCATCATGTTAATAAAAGAACATTTTTATTATTACTCATGTAATTAATAATATTAATCAGGGCCCCATCTATCTTGTCTTCAGCTGTGAGTCATATACACATATGACTCAATTGTGTGTGTATATACATATAGATATATATATATATACACACCCAGTGTATGTATATACACTCATATACATATATATACACATACTTGTAATCCAGCTATCAACACTTATTTCAGATAAATTTTGATCTTTTAGTTTTATCTCTCAAGAAATGAGAAAAATCGAATTCACAATCCATTCCATAACACTTGCCTCCTCTCCTCTCCTCTCCTGTCTTCCTTTAATGTCTCATATTCCCTAGATTCTCTGGAGTTTTGTAGTCTGATAAAGTAGGCATTAGTTACATGTGGCCATTAAACTGTAAAGTATTAATAATTAAAATGAAAGGAAATTTTAAATACTTCAGTCACATGAGCCACAGTCAAGTGCTCAATAGCCATGTGCAGCCAGTGGCTACATTATTGGACAGCTCAGTCATAGAACAAGGCCATGACTGCAGGAAGTTCTATCGAACGATGTCTCTACTGTAACCAACCACCAAATTCTGACACCTACCTGTGCAGTTTCCTGTCACCCCAGCTTCCCCAGCTCTTGAAATGAAATGGTGGACACTTGGTTTCAGCCCTTCTTCTTCTTCCACTTCTCAGGTCAGCTCCTTCTCTCGCATTTTTTCTAATTTCACATCAGGAATGGATCCAGGGATTGAGCTGACAGCGAGCTCTCTGAGAAAGATGTAAGCATGGAGTCAGGCAGGGAATATTTACATGTGTAGACATCTTGTTAGGATCACATCAATAATAATAATTACTATTCTTTACTAAATGCCTTCTGATGCATCCAGGATTTCTACCTATTACTTCTAATGCTCATAACAGCCCTTTAAGAGGGTAATTACTCAATTGTACTTTAAAAACAAAAAAACTGAGGTTGTTTTTTGTCTGTCACCCAGACTGGAGTGCAGTGGAGTGATCACAGCTTACTGCAGCCTCCACCACCTGTGCTCAAATAATCCTTCCACTTCAGCCTCTTGAGTAGCTGGGACTACAGGTGTGCACAAGCACACCCTGGCTAATTATTTATTTGTTTGTTTGTTTGTTTGTTTTGTAGAGATGGGATCTCACCATGGTGGTCTCAAATCCTGAACTCAGGGGATCCTCCTGCCTTGGCCTCCCAAGATCTTGGGGTTACAGGTATGAGTCATGGCTCCCAAACATAAAAAAAAAAGCTCTGAGAACTTAAATATTTCATCCACAGTCATACAGCTAGTAAAGGTTGAAGCCAGAGGTAGATGCACTATTTCTTAACTATGAGGCCCCTGTGCTTCCTGTTGCACCACTCTGGAAAGCAGTACTGTATCCCTCCAAAGATATAAGCATGGATGTTCCCATGGCAACATAAACAGATAAGGGTAAAACTCTCAAAGATCTCCCATAGATGCACTAAATGAGAAGCCTCTGCCACAAACACATTTTTTGAATAAACTCTTTGAGGGAAGAAAACCTTCTTGATCATGTCCCAGCAGAGTCTGGCCACAGGCATTTCAAAGATTCAAAATTCGTTATAAAAAATGAATAAGAAATATTTTCCATTTTGGACTTCAACAACACTTTCCAACTCTTCTAGTTTGGCCTTAAAAATAAGTTTAAAATGTATAATCAAATAAGCAGATGGAAAAATGCCAGTTTTACCCCTCATTACTGGTAGTCTATGCAAAACCATCTGATTTTGATCTTCTCACTTGATTTACCTCATGTTTTAAAAATTCGTCCAGCCAGTGAGGAATAAATGCCAAACAAGTATAGTGTTATGTCTAGGGCTTGCCAGAAATTCAAATGTAGGCATTACCAGTTTGCTATAAAAATCAGTGTAAGAAATGTTTTAATTCCACAAGCAGAAGCACAAATGCACTTTCCCCCCTCTTAAAAATCATGTTAAGAAAAAATTTTCCTTTTCTGTAATTTAAAAAGAACTTAGCTTATAAAAGAAAATAATACATTTAGAAGAGAAAAGAAAATGGACTTTGCTAATCTCTCAATTTTTCTTTTCCCAGTTCTTCCTCACATTTCCATTGTGCCAACAGTAACATTGTTTTTTAGAGTGCTAATTAAACCAAATTCTAGAGAAAAAAATTGGTATTTATCTCTTACTGGCTTAGAAAGCACATGTGTATAGCCAGACAAAATTTAACTGACATTATTTAATCAAAGAATACAACTGTTTTACATGTAAAGTAAATTCAGAAAATCATATTCACTAGTGCCTAAAAGCTCTTTACAAGAACCATACCTGGTTTCAAATATTAACAAACATTATCAAATGGAGAGAATATGATTTCCAAATATCCTATCTTGTTTAGTGAAGAAAGTATAGATTATATTTACTGAATCTTGATACACTAAAGAATGAATTTCTCTACTATTAAAGGTGAAACATCATAAAGCCAAGACAAAAAAACGAGAGAGAGAGAGAGAGAGAGAGAGAGAGAGGGACAGAGACAGCCTTTAAACACAGTGAGAAGAGACTCTCAAGCTACTTTCAGGTAGAAATAAATATTATCTTAGCTGTAGTTGTATCTGTGGCCCTATCTTTTCAGCCTTTTATATTTGCTAACCCAACTAAGAACCTAAAATGTTTTCCAACTCTACTGACCTGATTTTGCATTTAGTAAAGCATTAAATCCTCAGGATTTGTGAACAAGCTTTCTTAAAACTCTATAGAAATGGTTCTAATAGTGTTCCAAAATTAGAAGTAATAGAAAGTCACCAAACTGAGAATCCTGTCACTCTTACTCTCCTCCCCTTTCCAGGTCCCACTCATATGTTACCTCCTGTTTTCCTGCACACCCACATTGAAAAGTGGCCTTTCTTCCCTTTTATACAACACTACTACATATGTCAAGTATGACTAATTCATGCTGAAAAGGAATTTATTTCAAGAATATTGAGGAGATAAAGGCATAAGAATTGATCAGAATTGTAGTGATGGATAGCTCAGCAGACATCAGCAACCAGATCAGTCAAAGGGGTTAACAATTTCATCAGCTACAACTATATTTTTCAATTTTTGAGTCACTCTGGAAGATGGTAGAATAGGCATGATCTGGTTCACAAGATCGCACTTTCACTAAAAAAAAAAAAAAATACAGAGTGCTTTGATTTATAGCCCTTCAAGACTGCAAGAGGAAAATAATTCCAAAAACTGAATTGGGTACTGTCACTGAAAGAAGGGGGAATTCATGCTGGGCAAATGGTGACTGCACTACTCATATATCAATTCATCAGACTCTGCCTACCCATATTCCTTGGCTTTCATCCTCAAATGTTATTTAGGTTGCATTTTGTAATTTAACTTTTACTTATCTTTCTCATCTTTCCTACTGTATTGTCAGCACCTCAAAAGCAAAAATAACTTGTTTCTTTAAATCACCTAAAGTGCTCTGTATAAAGCAAATGCTCAATAAAATTTTATTGATTTAGAACTAGAAATAATAACTTCTTAAAGGTCAGTTTTACTTCACAGTAAAATCACTTTGTGTTTTGCCATTCATTTATTTTGGAAACCTCTTAAAAAGACAGGTTTTCAATATTTGCAGCTGTTTGTTCTTTGAACAATATTTGGTATTTTGTTGGCAAGAGAAACTTCTGGGAGTAGTTGCTGAGTACAGAAAGAATGTGTCAACAGATGAGGAGCTTAGCATTCACACAGGGCATATTAATCTTAAATATTTACTTCACACTCCGAAGATATCAGTTATTGCCAAGTGATGAAACTGTGTCCAACAAACTGCAGGATCTGAGCTCCAAGACTCAAAATTATGTCTGACCACTTTCCATTGCTTACTGAAAATACTGCAAATTGGACAAGTGTTCTAACCTTCACAGTGATGAACAAAAGGCTGTGTGCAGGGGGTTATCACCAGAGCTCTAGAGGCACATTTCCCACAGCTGTTAGTAACAGGCAAACATTGGCCTGCAAGGCAAACCATGGAAACATGATGCCTGCCTTTTCCTAACTGGCTGTTTCACTCTGAGTATTATTCACTGCCTTTGGCCTCCAGTTGCCTCTCCTGAAAAATAAAGGCGCTAGACTAGAACACCTCTATGGTCCCTCCCAACTCTACTATTCTCTGAATCTACATTCCTATGACTCTCATCTTCAATAAACAAAGCATACCTTACTACTGCTACTAATGCTAACAATAATGGCTAATGTTTACTGAGTTCACACTAACACTGAAAGATTTACATAGCTGTTATTATTCACCACAATCCTATCAGGTAGATATTAATTATCTCCATGTTATATGTGAAAAAATCTGATATATATATATGATAAAAATGAAGTTGCAACTAAGTAGCAACTTACCTAAGATCACAAAACTAAAACACTTTAGGGTCAGGATTCATATCCAATTCTATTTCACTCCAGAGATTGGGCTATTAATTGCTGCAATCTACAACTTTGCAAATATCCACTTTACTGTAAATTCAGCTATGTTAAATCAGTAGATGAGAGAGTATCTACCTAAGCTTCTGACTAGAAACAGTGTTTTGGGACACTAAGCATAGATAACCAAATAGCCACAACTATTTTGATATCAGAACGTGGTTCTCTTTTTGCCATGGTACATTATCATTTCTCTGTGGTATATCTTAATACACCATGATGCTCAAATGCCTGGATTGAGAAAGAAGAGTAGTTAAGAAACCATCATCCAGTCCAACAAGATCCATGGAATGTCTATTTCTAGGGGTTGCAGCTATCTGGAGAGAGGTGGGAGACTTCCATCTCAATCACTTAAAAGTAGTGGTTCATTTTTATAGATGATACCTCTGGAAAGGAAGATCAAATCTGTGATTGATTGTTATATTTGCTGAAGCCTTGCCTCAAACAAAATTGTAGAAAAGTAATTTTCATCATTCTCATTTTTGCAATGCCACATTTTCAGTAGTGCTTCTTCCCCTGCTCAGGCTTCATACTCTCATTCTCTCTTTTTATCAGACCCTGATCTTACAAACCATCAAGACACATAAATATCTCAGGGTGTTTATGAAGGAAAACAAAAGGTATGAGTGCTGAGACTATCTAGGTTGACATGACTTAATTAAGAATACAGACCAGCTATGTCAGCATGAATTAGTTATTTGGTCCAGGAAACTTTGCCTAGGAGAGATAAAGCTGTAAACCAATTAAAAAAGAAAAAAAAAAAGAAAAAAAAACACCTCACTGTTTGCTTCAGGAAATTTCTATAGAGCAATTATCAGAGACAAGAGTCTGCTCACCTGGGCAAACATTTGCTTATCATACCAAGTTTACCAAGCCTTGCTTCAAGACCCTCATTTCACAGGGTCTACAAATTTTTAACTATTATATTACAAATTTTGCCCAATTCAAATCAGTTTCTGAGTTTGAAAGACATACTTCAAACCACTTGAGCTCAGACCCCCAAGGCACTAAAATTAAATCATTTCTGACTTTCTCCTTCTGGGTCACTGTCATGACTATTAAGGTAAGGGTCTTTCTAACTGCAGTGAGGTCTAATAAGTTTAACATTGCTTTATTAATAGGTTGCCTGGTGATTTGCAGAGGAGTCCAATAGGCATCATATGCAAAATTTGTTACCTATATTTCTCTAGGTCACAGCAGCCTGGGAATACAATGTTCAAGTACATAATAACATTTCTCTGATTAGTGACTGGCAAAGATAAGAATCAAATATGCCCACTTAGTCATAATTGCAGACTCTCAGCCTCAAAACTACCAACCTATTTCTTTTTTATGTTTTTTTTTTTAAACAAACAAACAAACAAAATCCTGCTCTGTAGCCTGTGCTGGAGTGCAGTGGCACCATCATATTTCCCTGCAGCCTTGACCTCCAAGGTTCAAGTGATCCTCCCACCTCAGCCTCCTGAGTAACTGGGGCTACAGGAACATGCCTCTATACCCAGCCACTTTTTTTTTTTTTTGAGATAGCATCTTGCTCTGTCACCCGGGCTGGGATGCAGTGGCACAATCTCAGCTCACTGCAGCCTCCAATTCCTGGGTTCAAGCAATTATGCCTGAACTATAGCATGTGGCATCATGCCCAGCTAATTTTTATTTTTTATTTTCAGTAGAGATAGAGTTTCACTGTGTTGCGCAGGCTAGTCTCGAACTCCTGGGCTCAAGCAATCCACCCGCCTTGGCTTCCCAAAGTGCTGGGATTACAGGTATGACCCACCACACCCAGCCCCAGCCAATTTTTTTAAAAGAATTGTGTAGAGATAGAGTCTAGCTTTGTTGCCCAGGCTAATCTTGAACTCCTAGCTTCAAATGATCCTCCCACCTCAACCTCCCAAAATGCTGAGATTATAGGTGTGAGCCACATGCCTAGCCAAAAACTACCAGCGTATTTCTAAAAGACCCAAAATATGTCTCAAATGTCCTCCTGACTCAGTCTTCTCATTATCCACTAACTACTGAGGGTTCTACTACATTCAGATTTAAATAAAGGAAACAGCACTATGATTGAAACCCAGTATTAAGCTCCTCCCTTGGCTGTGCATCCTCTAACTGCTGACATCCTCTAACATCACTGACTTTGCTCACCACCACTTAGATCATTGCTGGTTTGGCATTCTGAACTGACCACGTGTTCAAAGCTAGACAAAGCCAGTACTGCTCATACCACTGCGGCCAGTGCTGCTCATACCACTGCTTCCAGGGTTGAAGGTAGGGAGAACTCATGGTGAGGAATGCTCATGAGGTTACACTGTGTAAGCCATTACCTGCTCCACATATTTGTAGGGCTAGTGGGTGGCAACATGTTACCATTATTGATGAGCAGTTAAACAATAAGGGGGAAATGAGTAGAACATAAAGAATCAAAGACATCTTTTATCCATTCATTCCTTCTTTCATGGACTCAACAAATATTTTGTGTCTTCTGGCTGTGACAAGATGTAAGTCATTAATAGTCTCAAAGTGTTAGTATCTACACAGCAGTTTTGGCATCCATTCATCATTCACCCCCCATCTATACTGAGCACCTTCTATGTCACAGATAGTGCAACTCTCGGTATGAGCAAGACAGTCAGTCCTCACCAATCCCAAAAGAAGAGTGGGGAAATAGATAAACAGATGGAATATAGAATGACAAGTTTAGTGTAGGGGAAGTAGAGGGTGCTAAAAGAGAAAAATAAAATGAACCAATCCAGATTTTAAAAGCAAAAAATGCTCTTGGAGTAAGTAGTGTGTGAAGTCTCAGAAGCAAAGGAAACATCATGTATGCAGGGAATAAAAGTTCAGGATGGCCAGAACATATCATGTGAAATAGAACACGGGACATGTGAAGCTGAAGAAGATTGGGGAATAGACCATGGAAAGTCATGTTGAAGATTCTGCAATTTATTCTCAGAGGGAAAAGAAGGCTACTTATGGCTTTAACTAGGAGTGTAAATCCACCAAATTTTCAGAGTGGTTACTCTGGAAACGTTGTGGGAAATGAATTAGAAGGCAGCAAATAAGAATCAGGAAGCCCTCCAAAGAAGCTATTAAAATAACTCAAGTAAGAAATTACAGTTTCCTGAACTAGTGTGTGGTGGCAGCAATGATAAGCAGGGAAAAAAAGGTGGGAGAGATCTGAGAGACAGGGAGAAGGAGGAAATAGAATTGATAGCCTACAATGATTGGCTGACAGGGTAAAGGAAGTGGGAAGTCATCATTCTTAACTGATGAGTCAGGTCACATCACTCCTCAGCTAAAAATTCTCCACTCTCTCCCATCTCACTCAAAATGGAAGGCAAAGTCTTTACAATAGGCTACAGGGACTGATGAAGTCTGCACCAAACCCACCATCCCACTTACCCCTACCCCACTGCCTCCTACAAGCTCACTCCACCTCACCTACACCAATCTGGTGGTGCACAAGCATTTCAGGCACAATCTTGCCTCAGAGCCTTGCCCTTACTATTTGTTCCATCCAGGTAACAGTATGGTTCATACTCTTGCCTTCTTCAAGTCTTTGTTTAAACATCACCTTTTCACTGAAGCATATTCTGATCATCCCACTAAAAATTTCAACCTCCATGACAGTACTCCAAGTTTTCTCCTTAATACCTACCACTCTTTGAATTATGATGTACACTTTATTTTGGTTATTATCTATCTCCCACCACTCAGGTGTAAGCTCCTTGAATTGAGGCAGAGAGTTGAGTCTTATTTTGTTCACTGTTGTATCCCCCAGTTCTCAGCACGGTGGCTAGGATATAGTAAGCATTCGATGTTTATTAAAGGATGTAGTAAGCATTCAATGTTTATTAAATGAATTAATGGGCCATCCCCCATGTCTATAGCCTGACCAACTAGTCACACTGTGGTTCCAATCACTGAAATAGGAAAGATGAGTGGTAGGGAAGTTTCGAGTTCAGTTTATGATCATTTGAAGAGTCCCCTTGCCAGTACCAAAACTAATGTTATCAGCATGACACTGGTATTAGTCTGTTTTCACACTACTGATAAAGACATACTTGAGAGTGGGCAATTTACAAATGATAGAGATTTAACTGGACTCACAGTTCCACGTGGCTGAGGAGGCCTCAAAATCATGGCAGAAGGCAAGGAGGAACAAGTCACATCTCACATGGATGGCAGTAAGCAAAAAAGGAGCTTATGCAGGAAAACTCCCGTTTTTAAAACCATCAGATCTTGTGAGACTCATTCACCGTCACAAAAACAGCATAGGAAAGACCACCCCCATAACTCAATCACCTCCCACTGGGTTCCTCCCATGACATTTGGGAATTGTGGGAATTACAATTCAAGATGAGATTTGGGTGGGGATACAGCCAAACCATGTCATTCTGCCTCTGACCTTTCCCAAATCTCATATCCTCACATTTCTAAACCAATTATGCCTTCACAACAGTCTCCCAAAGTCTCAACTCATTTCAGCATTAATTCAAAAGTCCACAGTCCAAAGTTTCATCTGAGACAAGGTAAGTCCATTCCACCTATAAGCCTGTAAAATTAAAAGCAAATTAGTTACTTCCTAGATACAATGAGGGTACAGGCCTTGGGTAAACAGAGCCATTCAAAAATGGGAGAAATTGTCCAAAACAAAGGGGCTACAGGCCCCATGCCAGTCTAAAATCCAGTGGGGCAGTCAAATTTTAAAGCTCCAAAATGATCTCTTTTAACTCCACGTCTCATATCCAGGTCATGGTGATGCAAGAATTAGGTTCCCATCGTCTCAGGCAGGTCTGCCCCTGTGGCTTTGCAGAGTACAATCTCCCTTCGAGCTGCCTTCACAGGCTGGCATTCAGTGTCTGTGGCTTTTCCAGGCACACAGTGCAAGCTGTCAGTGGATCCACCATTCTGGGGTCTAGAGGATGGTGGCCCTCTTCTCTTAGCTCCACTAGGCAGTGCCCCAATAGGGACTCTATGTGGGGGTTCCTACCCCACATTTCCCTTCTGCACTGCCCTAGCAGAAGTTCTCCATGAGGGGCCTGCCCCTACAACAAACTTCTGCCTGGGCATCCAGGAATTTCCATACATCTTCTGAAATCTAGGTGGAAGTTCCTGAACCTCAATTCTTGACTTCTGTGCACTTGCATGCTCAACACCACATGGAAGCTGCCAAGGCTTAAGACTTGCACCTTCTGAAGCTATGGCCCAAGCTCTACGTTGGCCCATGGCTGGAGTGACTGGGACACAGGGCACAAAGTCCCTAGACTGCAAACAGCATGAAGACCCTGGGACCAGCCCCCCAAACCACTTTTTTTTCCTACACCTCTGGGCCTGTGATGGGAGGGGCTGACATGAAGACCTCTAACATGACTTGGAAACATTTTCCCATTGCCTTGAGGATTAACATTCAGCTCTTTACTTATGCAAATTTCTGCCACCGGTTTAAATTACTCCTCAGAAAACTGGATTTTCTTTTCTATCACATTATCAGCCTGGAAATTTTCCAAACTTTTATGCTCTGCTTCTCATTTAAAATGGAATGCTTTTAACAGCACCTAAGTCACTTCTTGAATGCTTTGCTGCTTAGAAATTTCTTCTTCCAGATACCCTAAGTCACCACTCTCAAGTCCAAAATTCCACAAATCTCTAGGACAGGGGCAAAATGCTGCCAATTTCTTTGCCAAAACATACCAAGAGTCACCTTGGCTCCAGTTCCCAACAAGTTCCTCATCTCCATCTGGGACTCCATCAGTCTGGGTTTCATCATCCTTATCATTATCAGCATTTTGGTCAAAGCCATTCAACAAGTCTCTAGGAAGTTCCAAACTTTCCTACATTTTCCTGTTTTCTTATGAACCTTCCAAACTGTTCCAACCTCTGCCTGTTACTCAGTTCCAATATTGCTTCCACATTTTCAGGTATCTTCTCAGCAGTACCCCACTCTCCTGGTACCAACTTACTGTATTAGTCAGTGTTCATGCTGCTGATAAATATATACCTGATACTGGGCAATCTGGGCAATTTACAAAAGAAAAAGGTTTAATTGGACTTATAGTTCCACATGGCTGGGGGAAACCTCAGAATTAGGGCAGAAGACAAGGAGGAACAAGTCACATCTTATGTGGATGGCAGCAGGCAAAAAGAGAGGTTTTGCAGGGAAACTCCCATTTTTAAAACCATCATATCTCATGAGACTCATTCACCCTCACAAGAACAGCACAGGAAAGACCGTCCCCATAATTCAATCACCTCCCCTGGGGTTTCTCCCATAACATGTGGGAACTGTGAGAGTTATAATTCAAGATGAGATTTGGGTGGGGACACAGCCAAACCATATCAACGCTATTATGAAGGTTAAAACTCTTAGTAAAATTACAACTTTTCCTAAAATAGCTGCTCTCAGCTTCAGTATTAAAGAGCTGCTCTTGCTGACAGGGCACCCACATTGGTTTCCTACAAGCCAGTTAGTGCTATAGCCACCAATCATTGAACCTGTACACAAATCAAGAAGATGCCAGCATCTCTGCATTGCTCTGCATGGTACACAACATACAGTGACGTGGATATTCAGAACAAAATGACTGAGGATTCTATTTGATGTCTTATATATCTTGTATATCTAGACAAAAGATTGGCAAATAATTATCAGATGCTGTTGTAGTTTACTCAGCTTCTCATCTAGCAAGGGTAACACTCTTTCCAAAATTGTAAATCAGATGTCAAATAAAAGATAGACCAATGGAATAGTAGAGAAAATTCTAGCAAGTTACATTTAAATTCTTGGTACCTACAATGATTAATATTGAATGTCAACCTGATTGGATTGAAGGATGCAAAGTATTTTTCCTGGGTGTGTCTGTGAGGGTGTTGCCAAAAGAGATTAACATTGGAGTCAGTGGACTGGAGAGGCACACTCACCCTCAATCTGGGTAGGCACCATCTAATCAGTCCACAGCATGGTGAAAATAATAGCAAGCAGAAGAACATGGAAGACTAGACTGGCTGAATCTCCAGCCTCCATCTTTATCCCATGTTGGATGGTTCCTGCTCTTGACCATTGAACTCCAGGTTCTTCAGTTTTTGGACTCCTGGACTTACACAAGTGGTTTGTGAGGGGCTCTCTTCAGTCTGTGGCTGAAGGCTGTACTGTTGACTTCCCTACTTTTGAGCTTTTGGGACTCAGACTGGCTTCCTTGATTCTTAGTTTGCAATCTATTGTGGGATTTCACCTTGCAATCTTGTGAGTCAATACTCCTTAATAAACTCCTTTTTATATATACATCCACCCTATTAGTCCTTTCCCTCAAGAAAACCTTAATATAATACCTAAATTTTTTTGTCTCTTCAACAATTTTGAAATCTCATTCATTTCTGAATAGTGTTTTGCAGCTGCAATTGGAAGCATGTTTTCATAAATATGTACTTCTCAAACTGTAGCATGCATCAGAATCACCTGGAAGGAAAGCTTGTTAAAACAGATTGCTGGGCATAAAACTCAGAGTTCCTGACTCAGTAGTTCTGGCTAGGCCCCAAGAGTATGGATTTCTAATAAGTTCCCAGGTATATTATTTTGTTTTCACACTGCTATAAAGAAATGCCTGAGACTGGGTGATTTATAAAAGAAAGAAGTTTGACTCACAGTTCTTTGTGGCTGGGGAGGCCTCAGGAAACTTACAATCATGATGGAAGTTGAAGGGAAGGCAAGTATCTTCTTCACAAGGCAGCAGGAGAGAGAAGAAGGAAGAGTTTCCAAACACTTCTATAACCATTAGATCTCATGAAACCTCACTCACTATCATGAGAACAGCATGAAGGTAACTGCCCCCAGGATCCAGTCGCCTTCCTTCCTCAACAGGTGGAGATCACAACTTGAGATGACCTTTAGGTGGGAACACAGAGCCAAAGCATATCTCCAGGTGATGCTAATGTTGCTGGTTCAGGTGCCACACTTTGAGAACAACTGTAGATCAATAAGACTTTCCTAGGCCAGCTTGTGACCAATTTAACCATCTCAGCTGGGCTCTTGGCTGACTCTTAACTGAGGTTGGTTAAATGGAATATTTAAATGCAGAACCACCAAATGATGTAAAATTAATTCGTTATTTTTTAAACATTCTTTTATTTAATGTGGTTTAATTCTCAAATTTTTCATACACAATATAACCTGTCAGCTATTCTTTTTTTGCAATTGTGATTTAAATGAATGTGAACATTCATGTTTGTATGCTAAGATAAATATTGCTCATTGCTGAACTACACACTATACTATGTGTGTGACGTTGCCTCTCTACATAACTTTTGTTTTCTCCTAAAGTTACTAATTGATTTTTTTAAAATTTGCTTAGTTTTTGTTAGCTATGAATAATGTGATAGACCTTTCAAAAGCTTATTGAGAATGTTCTCCAAATAATTAAACACATGAGATGATCGACTAGTTCAATTGTTTTTTCCTAGAGACCTCAATCCATCCTCCTGCCCCAATAATGGGGCAGGTAGTTTTCTGGACGTGCTGCACAATTGTCATCCCAGAACTTCCTTTGTCACTTTCCTATGTTGGATCCACTGCTTCCTAGTACCATGTATACCTGGTCCTTAATTTACCCTTTTACTTTGCTGAAACACACTCTGGTTGCATCATAGGAAAGAAGACACACAAGTGAGATTAAATATCGTGAATAATTGCATGCCTGAAAAATTCTACATTCTTGATTAGCTGAGTATAGTATTTTAGACTAAAATTTATTTTCACTTCAATTTTTGAAGGCTGTGCTCTATTGTTTTCTAAACTTGCAGTGTTGCTAGTGAGAATTCAGATGCCATTTTGACTTTCTTTTTCCTTTTCATGTGACTTTTTGACTTTTCTCTCAAACTTTTAGGATCTTCTCTTTTACCAGGTGTTCTGAACTTTCACACTAATGTGCCTTGCTGTGAGCCTTATCTCATGAATGGAACACGGAATGAGTCATTTTAGTCAAGAGACTCACATCTTTCAACCCTGTTCCTCTGTGTCTCTGTGATAATCCTATTAAGTAGATCCTGGAAGTCATGTATTAATAATTTAAATTTTTTATCTAGTCTTTCCTTCCCACCTGTTTTTTTTCTTTATAGTACTTTCTGCAACTTTATCTTCATACCCTTTATTGAATTATTTTAAATTTTAGTTAATTTAACCATCTTCATTGCATACTTTATATACTAATATTTCATTTCCAGAAGCTCTTTCTTATTCTCTTTCACAGCATTCTTGCATATTTTTGAGATCATTAACTATAGTTCCTTGATGTTCTCTACTACTCTGTGTATTGTTTCTATTTCAGATAACTTTTTTTTATAATTTGATTCCTTTATTTCATTTGGAAGTGATGTCAGCAAATCTCAAACATTAGCCTGCTTCACAATCCCCTGAAAGGCTTATTAAAACACAGATTACAGAGTTGCATCCCCAGAGTTTCTGATTCAGCAGGTTGAGGTTGGCCAGAGAATTTGCATTTCACACAAGTTTCCAGGGATGCTGATGCTACTTGTCCAGGGACTAAACTTTGAGGACTACTGTTTGAGGCACTGTAGAGATGTATACCTTGACTAAAGGTGACGCATGTATGTAAAGATTAAAGACCTGCTTTGGGGTTCTCTGCCCAAGCCTTTCCTCAGAAGAACTCCTAGACCATGGTTTTAACCAAAGCCTCAGAATTCAGGGTTTTGTGGATTGGGCTCAGGATGGACTCAGTTTGGATGGTAGCAATTTAAAAATTTTAAACATGTTGGACATCTTAGTAGAAAATTGCTGTGCAAATAAAACACATAATGTATACAATAGTATAACATTCTTACAATTCCAAAATTTGTGCTTGTAAAATAGACAGTTTTCATAGGAAAGAGCAGAGGATAAATTACAAAGATGTTTCCGGTAAAAGCTTAGGATGTAGGATGTCACTGTGACTTTAGCTACTGTAACATAAAAGAAGAGAAAATTGCATAATACATCCTGATTATTCTTTATTAGCTATTGAAATCTTCCTGCTGATGAGTGGAAATTTTGGAATTGAATTGCAGCCTCCCAAGTGACAATGACACAGAGCAACCTGTAAATTACGTATTTTCAGCAGAAGGGAAATAAGTATATTCTTTAAGAGTGTCCATTTCATAAAAGATATTATCATTTATAGTTTTCCCTTTTCATTGGTTCTAATTGTCTTGCAAATCCTAAAGTCTGCAATGGTTAAAAATAAGACAAACAGCTCTGTCTAGTGGCAAATTTGATCATTGCAACCAAAGCCAAGAACAGTTCTCAAATCAAATTCTTTTTAAAAATCTGTCTAAAACTTGGCAAGCAAACTTGACAGGCGGTAGCTGTTTTAATCTGTGCTCAGGAGACACAATGGATAAACATTTAAAGCCATCAGTCATGTCATCTCCATTTGGGACTTGTCTCAGCAGTTAGGAGAGACAGGTGCAAAACCCAGCTCAGTGATTTAATTAAAAGGGAAATACTCTGTGAAATGATGCTTTTCAGATAACTTTGTAAAACATAGGAACAAATCTTAGCCTGTTCTTATCTTTACCCTCTTGTATTTTTTCCCTTTTCTCTCTCCTGCCTTTAGAGAAATCTGGAATTAAACTATAAGTCAGAATCTGTCATTTTTCATATAGCAGAGATAAGCCACTCCATATGGGGCAGCGGGGGTTCCCTGTCTTTGACAACTGTGTCCACAAATCACCCCAGTATGTGAATAAAACACTATGTGGAGAAAACGAAGAACAGCAGCTATTTCCTCCCAATTCCACCATGAAGCACTCAGAAAACAGCAGTCTTTTTCTTGGGAACACTGGCACATCAGGGCAAAAACTTACATTTTTCCATGTCTTTCCACTTTGACAAAATAATGTGAAGCATCTTGTAATAAATTTTTAAAAGGGCAAATAAATGAACTTTAAAAAAAAAACAGGAGATGAGGAATCCAACTGGTGTAAAATTGGGTCCTGTGGTATTTCCAGATATATGGAATAGAGAGGATATTTGCCAAAGTGAATTAAAACTGATTGGGCAGGGAGAATAAAAATTTAGTTGCTTTTTAACACATGATAGTTACAAGATAATAAGCCTATGGTTATGCTCCAAAGTAAAATGATCAAAGGGTCAAAATATTACATGTGTTTGCTAAAGATTATAGTCAAAAGGGTAATTAATATTGAAGATGTCAATTAAAAATTAACATATATTCAAGAAACATTTCAGTGTTAAATTAGTTTCTGAGAATAAGTGTAACAACATGCTTGTTATTTTAAAAGGCAGTACTAAAAAATATTTAAAAAGGTACATCTACATAATGCAAGCTCTATATGCAGATAAGCTCTGCTAACATTGAGTGTATAACCTTTAAGATTGTGCTCCTATGGAAAAAGAAACTATTTGCATTCTTAGGACAGCAATTATTCTTTTTTATACATTAATATTATGCATATGGTTAAAGACTCATGGTGAATAAAGAAAAAATGCTGATTCAATAGGAAATGCAGATAAGCTTTTTAAAGCACAATTTAAAACAGATTATTCATTAAATGTATCAAAAGGATAAATTTGTGTAGACAATCCACGTTGTGAGATCGAAAAGGTAAATTTAGAAACCTGAAATATATGTATGATACCAATGCTGTCAGTTTCATGGTATACTGAGGCTGGAAGGGAAAAAGATGTGCTCTATCAAACATTCCCTCAATGGCAACATTCTCTCTAAGTTTTTAAGTTACGTAATGATCACAATATCATATAAGCAACAAACTAAGAAGTCTAAGAATCCTGAATATGATTTAGTGCTATAATCAAATAAAACCCACCACAAGACTAACATGACACATATTTAATGATATGCATAATCACTGTAATATTACACAGCAATTTAGTATAAATGGCAAATGATTACTTAAATGACTGAAATTAGCATTACTTTCACACAGCCAAATTAAGCATTTCTGGGGTCAGTGGAGGAGAAAGATAACAAGACAGACTAAAAAGCAGCTACAAGACCCAGCCAAAGAAAACCAGGCATCTGGGTTCCCCTGATGCTTGGGTGACAGCACAGTGCTGAGAAGGAAAGAAAAAAAGGGGTGGTAAGACTCCCACGGAGAGCACAGTTTGTGCCTCCCAATTACTTTCTTTTGTTTTGTTCCGTCTGGGGGTTTCTAGAATAATTCAAGACAATTCGATCTTACCTACCAGATAAGCGGTAGGACCCTACTACCACTAGACTCCTGGAGTTCAAGACAAGGAAGTCTTTGAAGCCACATAGAGAGGTTTGTCTGGTTTCAACGTCTGCCCACTGCTGACCTCCACTCTCCAGGTTAGCCCTCAATAAGAACAGATTTCACTACATATGTGACTTAAGAGAAACTCCTGCACTTACTGCTACTGTCACCACCACCATGTAGAACCACTATACAAGGTCTGAAATATCAGCCATTTCTTCCAGTTAATAAATAAGCAGCCCTGCGATGGTTAGCAGATGGATGTTCTTATCTGAACAGAGAAAGGGCGCTGGACGTTTTTGTTTCTGGGATGAGGAGTTACACGAGGAAGGAACAAAGATAGTATAAACATTAAAGAAAGAAAAGACAAAATTTCACCTTTCTCAAAAATTTACGCAGAGCTAACCCTGCCTATTAAGTCATCAGAAAATTAAAAGAACATAATATTTGAAGACTTTGAAAAGTTCAAATCGTGTTTGTACAATAGCTGTGTGAGCTTAGATAAGTTACTTAACCTCTCCGAGCCTTAGTTTCTTTATCCAAAAAAAATGTAAGTAAATGACAGTATACCTACTTAGTTCACAGAAATATAAACTGATTAATATACATCATGCTTCTCACACACTTCCACCAAAGATCCCCACAGTGATTGAGAGTGTATCCATGCCTATGCAGATTCTGGGAGGAGGGCCAGTCATAAGAAATCCAACTCATGCAGGATTGATTTGTAGTTTTATACTTTAACTTCAATATTAACACATATATTGTATTCCACTCTTTATGCATGCAGTTTAAAGAAAAATAAATATTTCAGAATTTTTACCATCAAGTAAAATTGATGCTACAATGTTTACCTTCTGGATTAGCGCAACTCTGGCCCACTCTCCAGTTTAGGAAGCCCAGATTTATGTAAAAGCACAAATGGAGTGCATTCTAGTGCACCACAGATGCTAGTAAGTATTCATTTTCTCTTTCATTACCCTCATGTTGTCTCAGAAGCCAAAAGCAGATTTCATGTCACCTACAGGTTTCCCTCTCTCTCTCTGCCTGCCTGAAATGCAGATAGGACAGAAAATAAACTAGCTGTTGGGAAGTCCTCAATCAGGGACAATTTTGATCCTCAGGGCACAGTTGGCAACATTGAGACATTTTTCATTGTCACAACCAAGAAAATGTGGCACAGGATACTGGCATCTACTGGACAGAGGCCAGGGATGCTGCTAAATATCCTATAATGCACAGGCTAGGCTACCACAACAAAGAATTATCCAGCTTGAAATATCTATCATGCTGCAATTATGAAACTGAGAGCTATAAGTAACTGGCCCCAATGTGACCCTCACCAGCAGAGACCCAAGCTTTCTGATCTATGCAGGAGTGCTTTATTCTTTGCCAGGCTGTAGGCACTCCTACGCTTCATGGGCCTAAATTTAAACTTGAGCTAGTTGAAAACTAGTTCAAAGTCTTTACTAGATTCTGATTTTGTTCAGAAATGAAAAGCTTACTTTTCCAAGAAGTTTAAAATAGAATTCTGCCAAATAGTCAGTGGTATTACTTTCTTTATACTATATTCCATATTCCCCTGCAGAATACTAAAAAAAATCCATAAACTAATTTATTTACATTCTAAGGGCTTATGGTGACTTGTATTCTAACCTTATGTTTTCTACAAAAAGTGTGAAAGATCAAAATATTCCATTTGATTCCAATGCTTGATTTAAGAAGACACACATACCCATAGACTCTTCAGGGGATTTAAATAATGCTCTTCACCCTCAGCCAGGAAGTGGGATGTGTCATTTCACAAATGTGGTTGCTGAAGAATAAACTTCTAAATGTATCTGCCCTTCTCACTCTCCTTTTTCCTCAACCTGGCATTCATAACCTGCTTGTTGACATATATTTCACGTTAAATGGTGCTCAGAAGCCACAGCACCAGTGGGAACTGAGCCAAGAAGTGTTTCAGAAATGAGAATATCCTTGAGAGGGGGAAAGATGTGAAAATTAATAGGAATAAGATAAGTTGTAATGGGAATTTAGCAAATAGGTGTTTACCCATGAAACTGACAAAATGTGTGTTAAATCACATAAATTGTATCTTTAGAGTGCTGCCACCTAGACTCCATATGTGCCAGAGTACAGGCAATTTTCTTTTTTAAAAGCCTGGTCAACTTGTCCATACGCAGTTTCTTCTCGTCTCTGGGCACAACAAACACTGAATTTAATGGTCAGTATGTGGAAACTAAGAAGGAAAACTCTTGGAACCCGATATAAGCCAAAAATAGCCAGAAAACTTGAGAGTCAACGAATGAAGCACTTGTGCTTTCCAAAGAAGAGCTTTGTTCTGATAGAAACTCTCAGTGACAAGAACGCCTAGTTTCATTTGACAGGGTTCAGAGTCAAGCACTACCCTTAGACCTGGATAGGAGGCTGCCCCTGCCCTCGTCCCATGCTCTTGAGTCATCCCTACTCCAAGGGATGAGGAGCCAACATGTCCAGAACTGCCCAGCTGCCCAAAGGCCATGCTTTGGAGGCTCAGGACTTGTAATTCCTGCTCAAACAGCCCCAAACATCCTCTGAGGTCTACATAAGCCTTTCCCAGGTTTGTTCTTTCTTTCCAACAGAGTACCTCGGCTTGGGGAGTGAGCAAAGGGCATTTATACATGGTGTTTTTGAAAAGGTATGAGGAATGGAGCTTGGGAATACACGCTAGATAGGGTGCCCACACTTCATAAGCCAGGACTTCATGGTGCAGAACAGAGCAAGGGATGGAAGAGAAGGGCTGGAGGCAACTGAGAATAATAGAGGTCAAGGCCCTAGGACCGTGACTATTCAATTCTCTGAATACTGCCACAATCTGGCCAACTTCAAAAATTTTAAGAGGCTGGGCAAGGTAGCTCATCCTTGTAATACCAGCACTTTGGGAAGCCAATGTGGGAGGATTCCCTAAACCCAGAAGTTTGAGAATAGCCCTGGCAACATAGGGAGACCCCATCTCTCCAAAAATAAAAATTAGCTGGACATAGTGGCACACACCTGTAGTCCTAGCTACTCAGGAGGCTGATGTGGGAGGATCACTCGAGCCAGGGAGGTCAAAGCTACAGTAAGCTATGATTGTACCACTGCAGTCCAGCCTTGGTGACCGAGGAAGAACCTATTAAAAAAAAAAAAAAAAAAATTCAAGAATTCTAAATGTGAACCTGTTTTTTTAATGTCTCTAAGAAGGTATTTTGTCAAGATGGGTAATAGAACATTTTATTTAACAGTCTGGTAACTTAATTTATAACTTTTAAATACTTAACCATGAGAAATGTGGGCTTCCATTTGTTCTCTTACCCCATTTCTGAAAATAAAACAATGTGAGAGTTGCTCCTCACCAAAGTCCCACCTCCCATAATAACTTTTGCCGTATCTGGTTCACTGGAGGTGGTTTTGCTCTTAACTTCCCTGTATCTTAACTGTGTTTCCCCTGCCTCTTGGAGTTTGGATGGCACCATGTATTCCAATTTGTTGGGCATTTTTAATCCACAATCTGTTCTCTGACAATCTGCTAACTAGATCTTTGTTTCTAGGTAACTTCTTGAACTGGATTTAACCTTGTATTTTTTGACCCTTTCCTTACCCTTCTCACCCTCCTCTGTCCCAGGCAGACACCCACATTCATGCTTTCTTGCTCCCTCCCCTGTAACTCCTTTTATAGAGTCTGACTCATTTCAGGCCCTTTGTGTGTTCCTTCCTGGCTTCATCTATAGTGACTGACTGCCAATTTCTCACAATCCCTGCTCCTCCGCTCAGCATACTTTCTGGCTGCTTCTCAGTTCTCATTCTTTAGCAATTTCAATTGCTTACACCCAATGAGCATTTGCCTTCTTCCTTTGCTTCTTGTATCTTTATGGGAGATAGGAAATTAATTGTTTATTCCCAATTTTTGTACTCTTCCTCTCAATGCCTCCTGGACATTGAGTCTCCACCCCACTGGGGGGTAAAAATAACAATAATAATTTAAAAACTTGGTTTTGTAAGGATGGAAAGGTAATGATCCCATTCCTCTCCATCATAAGGGTCACGGCTGTACTACTCTAACAAAGACAAGTTAAGAAGATAAAAGCATAACAAATGTATTTGATCACAGTTTTATGTAACACAGGATTTATGCTTAGGTTGAATGGAGTATGGACAGCCACGTAGAAATATGACAGGACAAAACAGATATGTATAATCTAATGCCAAGAGACAGAGTGTGGAAACTCAGCAAGGCCTGTCCAAAAAATTTTTGGCCTCTCTGTGCAGCATTTTTTCCTCTTTGATATGGGGTAGGACCCCTCTGAAATGGGGTCTTAATTTCTTTATGGCCAGCTGTTACACAGAAAGGCAGATTGCTGGGAGCTGAAAGTAATATTTTTGGGTTTTATGGCTGGCTTTGGGGAAAAATGGCTGCCTAGGGGAAGAGGGATTCTAGGTTCTATGGCTTGCCTCGGGGGAGAATGAGGGGGGAATAGATAAGAAGACAGGAGAAGGTCAGACAGAGACTTTGCTTCTAAGGCTGTTCTTTAGGCCCTTTGGTAGGGTATTGTTTTCTGAGCCCCAGCACTTCCACTCCAACACTGACTAGACTGCAGCTTGCTTTTGAAGTTGGGATAGTGCCATATTCACCAGTGACTTTCCAATCACTGCTTCGCTTTCATTTCTTCTCAATTTCTTTTTTCTCTTTTAATTAAAAGTTGCCAAGCAACTTTATAAAGTGTCTAGAAGTATAGCAGAGTTAAAATCCTTTACCAAGACCACTTTATATATCTAAATATGAGTTACTAAGGTGGCTGAGAGGTTGTCTTATGCTTACATGCTTATGTGGCTTTGAGATTATGTGTTTCATTTTATAGATAAGATTCGTGATTATTTAGGCTGATAAAATGACATGAGACTTTTTGAAAATTTATCCTGGAGGCCAGGATGGTGACTCATGCCTGTAATACCAGCACTTGGGAGGCCAAGGCAGGCAGATCACCTGAAGTCAAGAGTTCGAGATCAGCCTGGCTAACATGGCAAAACCTCATCTCTACTAAAAATGCAAAAATTAGCTGGGCATGGTGGCAGGAGCCTGTAATCCCAGCTACTTGGGAGGCTGAGGCAGGAGAATCGTTTGAGCCCGGGAGGCAGAGTTTGCCGTGAGCAGAGATCATGCCACTGCATTCCAGCCTGGGTGACAAGAGTGAAACTCCATCTCAAAAAAAGAAAAAAATAAATTTATCCTGGAATTTCAAGACTCACTATGCTGGAAATAACCTTAGAGATTATCCAGCCCCAATCCCTTGTTTACTAGTAGAGAGACTTGGAACAGAAATTTAAGCAGTTTGCCAAATAATAAATTATAGCTATTATTTGCAGCTTATGTGCTGAGGACCTCATGTAATACTTAAAGCAGGTCATTTCTATAGCAAATATACTATTTATACTGAAATTTTAGAAATATTCCTATTGAAATCAGGAACAGGGCAATGACGACTTTTATTACTGCCACTCTTTGACATTGTTCTAGAGGGCCAGGCTTAATAAGATAAGAAAAAGAGTGTTTTATAAAAGTAAAAGATTGACAGTTTGAATCACATGAAAAATTAAAACTCTGATGTTAAAAAAGTGACAATGTAAACAAAGTTCAGAAACAAATGAAAAAGGGGGAAAATATTTGGAGTCTACATGGAGATACCAGATTAATATGTATAGTATGTAAATAAGTTTTAAAATTAAATACCGAGAGAAAAATTAGCCAAAAAATATAAACAGAAGATGAGATTCAAAGAGCCAATAAATGTGAAGCATCACACTAGCATCAGATCTGAGGTAAATGAGAAAGAAAAATATTGTTTGTATAAAGCCACCAAAATTGTACTGTAGTAAGTTTTGTATTAAATCTCCTGACAAGTCTTCATCATGACAGATGGCAGGCAAGAATAGACTGCAGCTCCAACTAGGAAGGACAGAGCAGCATCGCAGAGGTTCACAGTGTGAATTTTAGCTCCAGATTGACTGCAAGAACAAACCAGCAATCCAAAAGGATCCACAGATCCTCTGAAGAAAGCAGACTGCTCCTGCAGGACCCAGGAGACACCCCAAATACCGTGAGTGCCCCAACTGTGGAACTAGGAAAGGGATAGACTCCTCTCCTGAACACACGCCCCACTGGAGAAACCTAAGGTCTGTTTGCAGGAGAAGCTTCAGACCTTACCTGGAGCTGAGTCATTTTAAAGAACCAAGTGAAATACAGGGTAATGGAAGCAACAGAAAGGCCCTGGGAGCTCACTGGTTCCCCCAAGCAGGCCATTGCTGCCTGGCACCACAGGGATTCACCAGGAGGGTGGCCATAGGAGCCAGAAGGTGGGGGTGAATACCACAGGGAGAAGGAAATCTCTAGCTAACTTTGTAACTATTTGAACTGGGAGAGAAGCCTCCTGGCCAGAACTCAGAAGAGGGCACAAATCCAGTGTGCAGACTCCACAGGCAGGAGAAGAACTAGGCCCTTGTCTTTTGCAGCTAGGAGGTGGGTAACCTGGGGCAAGTTCTCAAGCCCAGCTCCCCCCAACACCTAGAGACAGACTTGAAGCTGTTAAGGAGGTACAGTGGGAATGAGACCAGCACTTTGGTTTGTGTGGGAGCTGGGTGAGGCCTGTGACTGCTGGTTTTTCCCCACTTCCCTGACAACCTGCATGACTCAGAAGACGCAGCCATAATCCTCATAGGTACACAACTCCATTGACCTGGAACCTCACCCCCATCCCCCCACAGCAGCTGCAGCAAGACCCACCCAAGGAGAGTCTGAGTTCAGACATGCCTAGCCCTGCCCCCACCTGATGGTCCTTCCCTACCCACCCTGGTAGATGAGAACAAAGGGCATATAATCTTGGGCATTCAAAGTTCCTTCCCCCACCATCACTGCTGGTTCCTCTCATACTACCACGGTTGACACTCTCTGGAAAGCACCATGTCCCAGCAGGAAGCCAACCAGCACAAACATAGAGCATTAAACCACCAAAGCTACGAACCTTCACAGAGTCCATTGCACCTCCCTGCCTCTTCCACCAGAACAGGCATTGATATCCACAGCTTAGAGACCCATAGACAGTTCACATCACAGGACTCTGTGGAGACAACCCCCAGTACCAGCCCAGAGCCTGGTAGACTTGCTGGGCAGCTAGACCCAGAAGAGAGACAACAATCGCTTCAGTTTGGCTCACAGGAAGCCACATCAACTACATGAAGGGAACACCCCATGGGACAAAGAATCTGAACAACAGCCTTCATGCCTAGACCATCCTTCTGAAAGAAGCCTACCCAAATGAGAAAAAATCAGAAAACCAACTCTGGTAATATGACAAAACAAGGCTCTTTAACACCCCCAAATAAATCACACTAGTTTACCAGCAATGGATCCAAACCAAGAAGAAAACCCTGATTTATCTGCAAAAGAATTCAGGAGGTTAGTTATTAAGCCAATAAGGGAGGCACCAGAGAAAGGTGAAGCACTATTCAAGGAAATTTAAAATAGCAATGCAAGAAGTGAAGGGAAATAGACAGTTTAAAGAAAAAAATCATCAAAAATTCAGGAAACATTGGACACACTTATAGCAATGCAAAATGCTCTGGAAAGTCTCACCAACAGAATTGAACAAGTAGAAGAAAGAAATTCAGAGCTCGAAGATGAGATCTTCAAATTAACCTAATTCAACAAAGACAGAGAAAAAAGAATAAGAAACTATGGACAAAGCCTCCAAGATGTCTGAGATTATATTAAACAACCGAATCTAAGAATAATTGGTGTTCCTGAGGAAGAAGAGAATTCTAAAAGCTTGGAAAACATATTTGGGGGAATAATCAAGGAAAGCTTTGCCAGCCTTGCTAGAGACCTAGACATCCAAATACAAGGAGCACAAAGGACAACTGGGAAATTTATTGCAAAAAGGCCATCATCTAGGTACATTGTCATCAGGTTATTTTAAGTTAAGGTGAAGGAAAGAATCTTAAGGGCTAAGAGACAGAAGCACTAGGTAACCTATAAAGAGAAACCTACCAATTAACAGCACATTTCTCAGCAGAAACCCTACAAGCTAGTAAGGATTGAAGGGCCCTATCTTCAGCCTCCTCAAAACAATTATTAGCCAAGAATTTTGTATCCAGCAAAACTAAGCATCATACATGAAGCAAAAGTACAGTCTTTTTCTGAAAAACACTGGAGAGAATTCACCACTACCAAGCCACCACTACAAGAACTGCTAAAAGGAGTTCTAATTTTTGAAACAAATCCTAGAAACACATCAAAACATTATGTCTTTAAAGCATAAATCACACAGGACCTAGAAAACAAAAATACAAGAAGCAAACAAACAAACAAAAAAACAAAATAACCAAAGTACAGAGGCAACAAATAGCACAATGAATGCAATTGTACCTCACATCTCAATACTAACATTGAATGTAAATGGCCTAAATGCTCCACTTGAAAGATACAGAACCCTAGAATGGATAAGAACTCACCAACCAACTATCTGCTCCCTTCAGGAGACTCACCTAACCCATAAGGACTCACATAAACTTAAAGGGGGTAGAAAAAGGCATTTCATGCAAATGGACACCAAAAGGGGACAGGAGTAGTTACTCTTATATCAGACAAAACAAACTTTAAAGTAATAGCAGTTAAAAGAGACAAAGAGGGATATTATATAATGACAAAAGGCCTTGTCCAACAAGAAAATATCACAAATCTAAACATATATGTACCTAACACTGGAGCTCCCAAATTTATAAAACAATTATTAATAGACCTAAGAAATGAAATAAACAGGAACACAATAATAGTGGGAGACTTTAGTACTCCACTGACAGCACTAGACAGGTCATCAGACAGAAAGTCAATAAAGAAACAATGATTTTAAACTACACCTTGGTACAAATAGACTTAAAAGATGTATACAGAACATTTCATCCAATGATCACAGGATACACAGTTTATTCAGCAATACGTGGAACTTTCTCCAAGATAGACCATGTGATAGGCCACAAAATAGCCTCAATAAACTTAAGCAGACAGAAATTATATCAAGCACTCTCTCAGATCACAATGGAATAAACCTAGAAATCAACTCCAAAGGAACTTTCAAAACTATGCAAATTTGTGGAAATTAAATAACCTGCTCCTGAGTGAGCATTGGGTCAAAAAGGGAAATCAAGATAAAAGTTTAAAAATTCTTTGAACTGAACGACAGTAATGACACAACCTGTCAAAACTTCTGGAATACAGCAAAGTTGGTGCTAAGAGGAAGTTCATAGCCCAAAATGCCTCCATCAAAAAGACTGAAATAGCACAAACAGACAATTTAAGGCCACACCTCAAGGAACTAGAGAAAAAAGAACAAACCAAACCCAGCAGAAGAAAGAAAATAACCAAGATCACAGCAGAACTAAATGAAATAAAAAAAAAAAAATACAAGAGATAAGTGAAACCAGAAGCTGGTTATTTAAAAAGATAAATAGAATTAATAGGTCATTAGCAAGATTAACCAAGGAAGAAGAGAGAAAATCCAAATAACCTCACTAAGAAATGAAACAAGAGATATTACAACTGAAACCACTGAAATACAAAAGATCATTCAAGGCTGCTATGAACACCTTTACACATATAAACTAGAAAACCTAGAAGAGATGGATAAATTCCTGGAAAAATACAACCCTTCTGGCTTAAATCAGGAAGAATAGATACAAGAGAAAGAAATAAAGGGCATCCAAATTGGTAAAGAAGTTAAACTGTCACTATTTGCTGACAACATGATAGTTGATAATTTACCTTGAAAACCATAAAGACTCCTCCAGAAGATTCTAGAACTGAAAAAAGAATTCAGCAAAGTTTCTAGGTACAAGATTAATCAACAGACCAGTAACAAGCAGTGAGATTGAAATGATAATTTTAAAATTACCAACAAAATAATTCCAGGACCAGACAGATTCACAGCAGAATTCTACCAGATTCAAAGAAGAATTGCTACCAATCCTATTGACACTATTCCACAAGACAGAGAAAGAGGTACCTTCCCTGATTCATTCTATGAAGCCAGCATCACCCTAATACCAAAACCAGGAAAGGACATAACCAAAAAAGAAAACTACAGACTCATATCCTTGATGAAGATAGATGCTAAAATCCTTAACAAAACACTAGCTAACCGAATCCAACAACATATCAAAAAGATAATCCACATGATTAGCTGGGTTTCATATCAAGGATGCTGGGATGGTTTAACATATACAAGTCAATAAATGTGATACACCACATAAACAGAATTTTAAAACAAAAATCACATGATTATTTCAATAAATGCAGAAAAAAACATTTGACAAAATTTGGCATCTCATTATGATTAAAGCTCTCAGCAAAATTGGCATACAAGGGACATACCTCAATGTAACAAAAGCCATCTATGACAAACCCACAGCCAACATAATACTGAATGGGGGAAAAGTTGAAACCATTCCGTCTGAGAACTGGAACAAGACAAGGATGTCAACTCTCACCACTCCTCTTCAACGTAGTACTGGAAGTCCTAGCCAGAGCAATCGGACAAGAGAAAGAAATAAAGGGCAACCAAATCGGTAAAGAGGAAGTTAAACTGTCACTGTTTGCTGACAATAGGATCATTTACCTTGAAAACCCTAAAGACTCCTCTAGAAAGATCCAGAACTGAAAAAAGAATTCAGCCACGTTTCTGGATACAAGATTAATGTACACAAATCAGTAGCTCTTCAATGTACCAACAGTGACCAAGCAAAAAACTAAATCAAGAACTTGACCCCTTTTACAATAGCTGCAAAAAATAAAAATATTTAGGAATATACCTAACCAAGGAGTCAAAAGACCTCTACAAGGAAAAATACAAAACACAGCTGAAAGAAACTGACTACACAAACAAATGGAAACACATCTCATGCTCATGGGTGGATAGAATCAATATTGTGAAAATGACCATACTGCCAAAAGCAATCTGCAAATTCAATGCAATCCCCCATAAAAATACCACCATCATCCTTCACAGAATTAGAAAAATCAATTCTAAAATTCATATGGAACCAAAAAAGAGCCTGCATAGCCAAATTATCCCTAAGCAAAAAGAGCAAATCTGGAGGCATCACACTACCCTGATTTCAAACCATGCTACAGGCCATAGTCACCAAAACAGCATGATACTGGTATAAAAACAGGCATACAGACCAATGGAACAGAATAGAGAACTCAGAAATAAACCCAAATACTTACAGCCAACTGATCTTTGACAAAGCAAACAAGAACATAAAGTGGGGGAAAGGACACCCTTTTCAACAGATGATGCTGGGATAATTGACTAGCCACGTATGGGAAAATGAAAACGTTATCCTCATCGCTCATCTTATACAAAAATCAACTCAAGATGGATTAAAGACTTAAAGACTATAAAAATTCTAGAAGATAACATTGGAAAAACCCTTCTAGACATTGGCTTAGGCAAGGATTTCATGACCAAGAACCCAAAAGTAAATGCGATAAAAACAAAGATAAGTAGTTGGGGCTTAATTAAACTAAAGAGCTTTTGTATGGCAAAAGGAATGGCCAGCAGAGTAAATAGACACCCCCACAGAGTGGTAGAAAATCTTTACAAGCTATACATCTGACAAAGGACTAATATCTAGAATCTATAATGAACTCAAATCACTAAGAAAAAAACAAACAATTCCATCAAAAAGTGGGTTAAGGACATGAATAGACAATTATCAAAAGAAGATATACAAATGGCCAATGATATGGTTTGGCTCTGTGTCCCCAACTAAATCTCATCTTGAATCATCCTTCCATAATTCCCATGTGTTATGGGGATACCCAGTGGGAGATAATTTGAATCATGGGGGCAGTTTCCCCCTTACCATTCGCATGGTAGTAAATAAGTCTCATAAAATCTGATGGTCTTATGAGGGGTTTCTACTTTTGATTCTTTTTCATTCTTTCTCTTGCTGCCACCATGCAATAAGTGCCTCTTGCCTCCAGCCATGATTCTGAGGCTTCCTCAGCCATGTGAAACTGTAAATCCAATTTAACCTCTTTTTCTTCCCAGTCTCAGGTATGTCTTTATCAGCAGCGTGAAAATTGACTAATACAGTAAATTGGTACAGAGAGTGGGGTGTTGCTGAAAAGATACCCAAAAATGTGGAAGCTACTTTGGAACTGGGCATCAGGCAGAGGTTGGAACAGTTTGTGGGGGGCTCAGAAGAAGACAGGAAAATGTGGGAAACTTTGGAACCTCCTAGAGACTTATTGAATGGCTTTGACAAAAATACTGATATGAACAATAAAGTCCAGGTTAACGTGGTCTCAGATGGAGATTAAGAACTTGTTGGGAACTGGAGCAAAGGCAAGTCTCGTTATGTTCAACAAAGAGACTGGTGGCATTTTGCCCCTGTCCTAAAGATTCGTAGAACTTTGAACTTGAGAGAGATGATTTAGGGTATCTGGTGGAAGAAATTTCTAAGCAGCAAACCATTCAAAAGGTGACTTGAGTGCTGTTAAAAGCATTTCATTTTAAAAGGGAAACAGAGCATAAAACTTCAGAAAATTTGCAGCTTGATGATGCAGTAGAAAAGAAAAACCCATTTTCTGAGGAGATATTCAAGCTGGCTGCTGAAATTTGCGTAAGTAACAAGGAGCCAATGTTAATCCCCAAGACAATGGGGAAAATGTCTTCAGGCCGTCATAGGTCTTCATGGCAGCCCCTGCCATCACAAGCCTAGAGACTCGGGAAGAAAAAGTGGCTTTGTGGGCCAGGCCCAGGGTCCCCATCTGTGTGCAGCCTAGGAACTTGGTGCCCTGTGTCCCACTTGCTCCAGCCATTGCTTAAAGGGGCCAAGGTACAGCTCAGGCCATGGTTTCAGAGGGTGCAAGCCCCAAACCTTGGCAGCTTCCACATGGTGTTGGGCCTGTGGATACACAGAAATCAAGAATTGAGGTTTGGGAACCTCCACTTAGATTTCAGAAGATGTATGGAAACTCCTGGATGCCCAGGCAAAAGTTTGCTGCAGGAGTGGGGCCTTCATGGAGGACCTCTGCTAGGGCAGTGCGAAAAAAAATATGGGGTCAGAGGCCCCACACAGAGTCCCTACAGGCTTGCACTGCCTAGTGGAGTTGTGAGAAGAGGGCCACCATCATCCAGACCTCAGATCCACTTACAGCTTGCACCATGCACCTGGAAAAGCCACAGACACTCAACATTAGCCTGTGAAAGCAGCCAGGCAGCAGGTTATATCCTGCAAAGCCGCAGGGGCAGAGCCGCCCAAGACTATGGGAACCTACCTCTTGCATCAGTGTGACCTGGATGTAAGACATGGATCAAAGGAGATTATTTTGGAGCTTTAGAACTTGACTGCCCCACTGGATTTCAGATTTGCATGGGCCCTGTAACCCCTTTGTTTTGGCCAATGTCTCCCATTTGCAACAGGTCTATTTATCCAATGCCTGTATCCCATTGTATCTAGGAAGTAACTGGCTTGTTATTGATTTAACAAGATCATAGGAGGAAGGGACTTGTCTTGTCTCAGATGAGACTTTACACTGTGGACTTTTGGGTTAATGCTGAAATGAGTTAAGACTTTGGGGAACTGTTGGGAAGGCATGATTGGTTTTAAAATATGAAGACATGAGATTTGCAGGGCCAGGGGCATAATGATATGATTTGGCTCTATGACTCCACCCAAATCTCATCTTCAATTGTACTCCCATAATTCTCACATGTTGTGGGAGTGACCTGGTGGGAGATAATTTGAATCATGGGGCGGTCCCCCATACTGTTCTCATGGTAGTGAATAAGTCTCACTAGATCCAACAGTTTTATCGGTGGGTTCTGTTTTTGCATCTTCCTCATTTTTTCTCTTGCCACCACCATGTAAGAAGTGCCTTTTGCCTCCTGCCATGATTCAGAGGCCTCCCCAGCCATGTGGAACTGTAAGTCCAATCAAACCTCTTTTTCTTCCCAATCTCAGTTATGTCTTTATCAGCAGCATGGAAATAGACTAATACAGCCAACAAACATATGCAAAAATGCTCAGCATCGCTAATGACTAGGGAAATGCATATCAAAACCACAATGCAATACAACCTTACACCTGCAGGAATGGCCATAATCAAAATATCAAAAAACAGCAGACATTGGTGTGGATGTAGTGATCAGGGAAAACTTCTACACTGCTGGTGGGAATGTAAGCTAGTACAGCTTATGTGGAAAAGAGCTTGGTGATTCCTTAAAGAACTAAAACTAGTACTACCATTTGATCTAGCAATCTCACTACTTGGTATCTACCCAGAAGAAATAAGTCATTTTATGAAAAAGATACCTGCACATACATGCTCATAGCAGCGCAATTCACAATTGCAACATTGTGAGAACCAACCCAAATGCCCATCAATCAACAAGTGAACAAAGAGATTGTGGTATATATATATGATGGACTACTACTCAGCCATAAAAAAAGAATGAATGAACAGCATTTGTAGTGATCTGGATGAGATTGGAGACTATTATTCTAAGTGAAGTAACTCAGAAATAAAAAACCATACATTGTATGTTCTCACCAATATGTGGGAGCTAAGCTACGAGGATTCAAAGGCATAAGAATGATACAGTGGACTTTGGGGGAGTTGGCAAGAGTGGGAGGGGTACAAGGGATAAAAGACTACAAATATGGTGCAGTGTATTCTGCTCAAGTAATAAGTGCACCATAATCTCACAAATCACCACTAAAGAACTTACTCATGTAACAAACACCACCTGTACCCCAATAACTTATGGAAAAAACATAAAAATGAAAATAAATGAAAATTAAATAAATCTCCAATAGTCACAGCTTTTTATACCAGATTCATGTCTCATTATCAATCTGCATCTTTTGAAAATGATATTCCAGAAACTGCAACTTCAGGTCTTTTTGTGATGTCATAAATCTGTACTTATTTTCTCTCTTACCCATGTGAGGTTTTTGGTGGGTTTGTTTTTTCTTTGTATATTTGTTTTTAACTTGGTAGCTGTTACCCTGAAGTTGCTAGGCTACTATGGGGAGACCATATTCTCCTTCTAATCTTTTCCTTGAAGCTTTTCAAGTACCTAAGAGGTTTTTAGGGCGTTTATTTCTGAAGGCTTGCTTAAATATCTTTCATCTAGGATCTCAAAGCAGTTCACTTCTCCAGCACTGCAAGGTCCTGGACTCCTTCTATTCACCACAATGCTTTATTCATTTCACCTCTTTTCTTATATCTTGCTGAAAGTCACCCATAGCACCCTGCATACATTGTTAATGTTCTCTTTTCCAACCACTTCCTTACCCTGGTAGCCTTCTATATTACCAAAGGTGGTAGTGTTAATATATTTTTATTCTGTATAACATAGATCACCATGTTCCCAGATTCCAATAAAGTCTCCCTGCCCCCTCTACCTGACAGTGCAGCCAATGAAACATATTTCAGCTTTTGTTATTGCAGCATTCCTCTTCCTATGCCAAATTTTGTATAATCAGAGTAGCAGTAAGTTTTGTTATCTTAAAAAAATTAACCTTGTGACCCTGAGAAAAGTGTATTTCTCACTCACACAATGTCCAGTATGAATTTTTTCAGTCCTCAAGAGCAGCTGTCTCAGACGTAGCTCCTTGTGCTCCACCATCTGAATGCAGGACTTGGTAATTGCTGTCACAGGTACAAAGATGGCGCTAGGAGTTATATTTTGACTCATCTATAGTTCGGTCTAGAAATAATATAAGTATTTCTGCTCACAAGCCAGAGGTAATGCTGGTTTTATGGCTCCAGCAAGCTGCATGGGGGTTGGAGAATACGGAGAGCATGTGGCTATTTGTGAGTACTCCATGACTTTCCCAAACCTCATTTTTAACAAATGTTTTGTGATACCCTCTTAACTTGCTTGAAAGAGATAATCACAGACAATTTCGCCTGCCTACAGATATAATACCTGTATTAGTTTGCAAGGCCTGTCATAACAAAATACCAAAAACTGATTGGCTTAAACAGCAGAAATTTATTTTCTCACAGTTCTGAAGGCTAGAAGTCCAAGATCAAGGTATCAGTTCACTTGGTTTCTCCTGAGGCCTTTCTTCTTGGCTTGCAGAAGGCCACCCTCCCACTGTGTCTTCACGTGGTCTTTTCTCTGTGTGTGCACAGCCCTACTGTGTCTTTCTCTTCTTAAGAGGCCATCAGTCATATTGGATTAGGGTCCTGCCCTGATGATGTCACCTAACCCCTTAATTACCTCCTTAAAAGCCCTATCCATTGGGGGTTGTGCTAGAGTTAGAATTTTAACATACGAATTTGAGAGGAAAACAAAATTCGGTCCAGAAAAACATCAAAATAATCAGTATGAAGTCCTAACTATAGTATAAAAGGAAAATTTTAGAAAGTAAATTTATGATAAAATCACATGTATTCTAATATGTAAATTCTCAGACATCATTACAATAGAAGATATTTTGGAGTAGTCAGGTGATTGCATCTACTTATAATAAGAATATGTAGATTTCAGAAAAGAAAGATGTTCAGAAGTCAACCATACAAAGTAGCTGGAAGAAGAAAAGAACAGCAACATGAGTAGCATTAGAATAAAACCTGATAAGATACGTATTAATGCGCCAAAACTGTTTTTGTAAAATAAGGGAAAGAGGAAAATAACATGGAATAAAGTAAGGATAAATGCCAAGATTAGTTACATGCTTTTGAAGTGGAAGAAATAAGTGAAAGTAGGATATCCTCATAAATAAGCTAGGCTGTGTTTATAAGTCTAATGTTAAAAGCATCATTTTGTTATGACATGGGATAGGGCAAAAATATTATCATCTTTCCTGAAATCTCCCTATAGGTTGAAGCATACATTTAGTCTCAAAATCTGCAAAGACTCCAGAAACCATAGATTTTAATAGATGATGGAAAATAAAGGGTCATACTTTAAAAAAGGAATTTCAGTACAAAAAGACTAAAGAGAACTAGTGTGCTAGGCCTTTGGAGACAGTATCAGAATAATGTTGAAAAGCAACAGGATCCCAAAAGCAATAACTAATTTCATTATGTAATTTCCAATATAGATATTTATTATTGTATCACTAAAAAAATGTGACTATAATATGATCAATAATTTTATATTATCTCCTCAAACAGAAGTCTTATCTACCAGTTTCATAACATGAAACTCTCTTAAGAAACAATAAAATGTAGTGAAATCTTCATTCTTCATGTGATTTCATTAGATAGCATTCAATTTTAAGTTTATTCAAAAGAATCTCTTATTTTCTCCATTGTGAATGAACATCACAGATAACAAAATAGTCCAGATTTGTTATTATGGTGATTTAATATCATGATCACTGTTGCTGTCCGTGAAACTATTTTCTGAAATGGTGAATAATTCATGGTAAAATTCCAAACAAAAAAAGTATAGTATTCACTGAATTAATATGGTAGTTTTCCTGGAAAATTCAGTATATAATAAAGTCTTGTGAAAAATACTTAACATGTAAAATAGGTTTGTACTTAAATGATTTTAAATAGGTGCTTCACCCACATGAATGTCTGCCTGGGACATCTGAAAGTCATTCAGGACGTACAAGATTGTTGAACAGGACTGTCCTGCACATTCCTGGAAATTAACCATGCCTGGACCCTACCTGCTAAATATCAGAAGCTTCTCACCATAACCGTGACAACCCAAAATACTACCATCAATTTCCAAAACACCCCCTTGGGGGCAGTGTAGCTCTGTTGAGAACCACTGTTCATTGGATACTGTTTTTGAAATCTCTGGAATTTATCTCTTTCTCCTCCATTATTCTTGCCACAAAACAGTGTATCTTTTTCAGGAAAAAATCCTGAAATCTCTCAGAAAGGAACTCATGTCTCAAGCCTCAATGCCCTCTAACCTACTAAATACTTATTTCAAATATATTTATACATTTATATATACTATTTATAAATATAAATCTGCTTTTGCTCAAGATGGTATATGATTTTACATAGAAGACCACCTTTCTTCCTCTTGCCTCCACACCAAAATAGCAAAGAAAATATGCAAATACATACTTATCCTCAGACACAAATGACTCCAGAGGGAGAAAAAAAAAATAGAAAAAGAAATACAGGGGATATAAGCAGTAGCTTTGAAATCCAAAACAGGCAGACAATTTTCACCTCTACTGTGACAAAAAGGATGGAAATCCCCAATCATTGTGGGGAAGAGAGCAGACAGGCACACTGAGTCAAGCCAGATTGTCCTGTCATGAGGGTTTCCCCAACCCATTAACCAAAGTCAGTATATCACCACTATTGGAGGCCTTCATAGTGCCATTGCCTAGAGTGTAGGGTGGCCAAGGAGGAACAACAGGAACTGGACCAAATTTCTTATTACTAATCAGCACCAACTCTGCAAACAAAAGTCCTGATCCACTAATATAAAATTGTTCTTGAATGGGGAACCCTGCTGAAACCAATGGAAGCACCAGAAACCAAGAGTCAGGAAGATGACTGAAAGATGGGCAAGGTAGAGAGGACACAGAAGAAACTTCAGCATATGATGAACTTGCAAACTAAAATTCCAGAACACAGTCAAGCATAATTCCTGACACCTGTAATTGCAGCAAATTGGGAGGCCAAGGTGGGCAGATAGCATGAGGCCAGGAGTTTGGGACCAGCCTGACCACAAGACGAAACCCTGTCTCTACTAAAAATACAAAAATTAGCTGAGTGTGGTGGCACACACCTGTAATCACAGCTACCCAGTAGGTAAGTCATGAGAATCACTTGAACCCAGGAGGTGGAGCTTGCAGTAAGCTAAGATCACACCACTGCACTCCAGCCTGGATGAAAGAGTGAGACTGTTCTCAAAAACAAACAAACAAAATAAATCAGAACACATAAAAGATTAAGAAGAAAGATAGCCCAAATAATTGTAAAATATTCAACAAATAGGAAGACTCGATTCCAGGCAGATAAAAAATAATCTAAAAGTCTTCTAGAAAAATAAATGTTCTTAAAATTCTCAAAAGTTTTAAAAAAGGAAAAACATCCAAAGAAGCCAAAATAAAAACTACGTAAGTAGCTATGCATCAAAGACAGGAGAGATCTTGAAAAAGCAGTAAGAAGAAAAGGAGAAGGAGAGGATATGAATAGGAGGAGAAGCAGCTTTTAGTAATCCTATGAATTAAAATTTTCATCATGATTATTAAAAAGTTATAGATTATATAAATCCTAGCCAAAGAGTAGTAATAAATTGGAGGAGAATACAGAAAAATTAAATCAAAGCCGGCATAAAAATATCAAGTTTTTTTAAATATGAAAAGGATTTAAGAGTCCTGGAGGATAAACTAAAATGCTCCCACGTGATGCTAATCAGCATTCCCGACATGGAGATCAGGGAGAATGACTAAGAAGTGACAGCTGAAAATAAATTGCTGGTGATTTTTCTGAACTGCAGAAAAAGGTAATCTTCACAAATAAAGATCATACTTATTACTGAAAAAGTTAAAAGTAAATACACACCTGGTGTATGTATGGTATCAAGGCAAACAAGTAGAGCAGTGAAACAGATAGGAAGGATCCCCAAGTAACCCCATTCCTACATGGGCACTCAGTATGTAATACAGGGAGTGGTACAGATTAGCCAATTGTTTTCAGCTTTGATAGTTTAGTCACTGTTGTTTGAAAAGAGGAACTCTCACTTCATATTTTAATACAAGGGATTTTTTGACAATTAAAAGTTAAAATAAACTGCACTATTACTCTCCTACAGTTTCCCTGTAATCCTCACTATGTGAGTCTCTAAAATGCCTTATGCAATAGCCATTCTAAAATTTTTCACATCAATAAACGCTTTGAGCCATTTGAGGAAAACCATTCCATTTTTAAAGTAGTAATAAAATAGAGAGCATGATGTGTGGATACAACTGAGAGAGTAACAGAAGAATAGCTTATGGCCAACATGATGAAACCCCGCCTCTATTAAAAATATTTTTAAAATAAAAATAAAATAATTAGCCAGGCATGGTGGCACGTGCCTGTAATCCCAGTTGCTCGGGCAGCTAAGGCAGGAGAATCACTTGAACCCAGGAGGTGAAGGGTGAAGTGAGCCAAGATCATGCCATTGCACCCCAGCCTGGGCAGTGAAACTCCGTCTCAAGAAAAAAAAAAAAAAAAAAAAGAAGATAAAGCCCACTCTATGTTTTGCGAAAAGTTACTATAATTACTAAAAAAGAGAGATAAAGACAATCCACATAAGGGAACTTAAGTCCCAACTAAAATAAATAGTGCATAAAAAAATTAGAGGACCAATTTATGATATGAAAGAAGACAGTATTCTTGATTTTTTTTTTTACAAACTGTAAATGAAATAGAACTGAAATGTCTCAGGCAACTCTAACAAAACTGTTTTCGAGTCTCTTATTTCTCCGAATTTTTTAACTTAAAATCAACTTTAAACATTACTATACAATGAAATAGGCATCAGCATAGTCATGACTTATTTGTAGTCTGTTGAAAGGAATTTCAGCTAGACCCCTTCTTAGGAGAATAGAGACCACAGAAATTTCCATACCTGGAGATGGGTGGTTGGTTTAGGTACTGGAACATAGGGCGTCAGACTTTCCACAGACAAAGACATTTGAAAGAAAAAATATTTCACCTTAAAATATTTTTGACATATTTCAAGATGACTATTCAGAGGGCTCAAAATACAAGAACTGTTGAAAATCTGTCTTTTGTGGGAAACTTGCATCTCTAGAGAAAGTCTGCACTGTTGCAGCCAGGCTGTCTCTGAGTGCCTCCCCTGTTTTGATTTAAGAAAGATTAACTGAGATCTTAAAGAAAGATTTACTTTGTTTCAGGGCTGCTACCTCTGAGGTTTTATCTGCATAACCAGACCATATTTGCTAGTCAGGCCTCCTTTCCTGTCCCTTCCGTACCTGTTTTGCCATGACCCCAAACCCTATTTTTTTTAGGGTTTCAAGGTGATATAAGGTGTCAACAATCATCCTTTTCACAGAGATCTTATACTGAGATTTCATAAAGTCCTCCCATACATGTTAACAAATTGGTATGCCTTTCGCCTATTAAACTGCCTTTTGTGAGTTGATTTTCAGTTAACCTTTACAGAGTAAAGGAAAAGTTTTCCCTTGGCTCTGACACATTTTACAAGGAAGAGGAGAAATAGACAAGCATCTAGAAGATAGTGTGGGCCAGCCAAACAGGAAGGAACCTGGAAGAAATGCAAACATACTCACACAAAAAACGTACTTGTTTCCCAAATTCATCTTCTTTCCCACAACATAGCAACAGTGGAGCAGAGTCTGGAACCATAGTTCTGCATTCTCTCACAGTGACTGGATTCCTGGAACATGGTTGGAGTGAATATAACGACAAAGTTTAAAAATCAAAAACTGCAGCTCAGCCCATTCCCAGCTCAAACACAGCTAAATCAAGAGGCAGCTGTACTAAATGTTGGAAGTTGAGCTAGTCACAGATGAACTCAATCTAGTTAAAGTGATGGCCCAATCTGGAACAACTCAACTATAAAAGGAATCTGAGCAATGAGCTTCTCACTTTGTCTGAGAGATGAAACGTCTCTATTCTTCTTATTATTACGGTGTCTGGAACACAAACAGCCAATGGAAGCAGAACTGCAGATGACCCTATTACTTAAGGAGCAGGTAGAACTTTAAAACAATTATTGTTAATATATTAAAGAATAATATAGTAAGTAAAAACTATTTAAAGAGAGAAGAACCACATAGAATTCTACAACCAAAAAAAAAAAAAAACTGTACTGTATTTTACATTTCAAAATATACTGGATAAGATTAACAGCAAATTGCACACTGTAGATAAAAGATTAAGTGAACTTGAAGACAGACCAATTGAAATTATATAAACTGAAGAAAAAAATAAAATAGTTTATAAGGAGAAAATTATCTGCATTCTGTAAGATACATTTAAATAGTCTAATGAATGTATAATTAAAGGAAAGGGAATATAACAGAAAAATATTTGGAAGAAATTGGACTATTTTGCACATTTGATGGGCAAAACCTCAAGTCACAGATGCATGAAGCCCAACAAATCCCAAGCACAATAAATATTGTAACAGAAACAACATCTACAAACATCATAGTCAAATTGCTAAATATGAAAGAAAATTTTTAGAACAGCTACTGAAGAAAGTCACAGTGCATATAGAAGAACAATGATACGAATAAGCAACGACTTTTCATAAGAAACAATGGTAGCCAGAACACAATAAAACGACATCTGTAAAGTACTGGGGGGAAAGACTATTCACCTAAAATTCCACATCCAAAAAATATATGTTAAAAAGCAAGGTTAAATTGAAGTATTTGCAGATAAAGGAAACCTGAGATAATGTTTGCCAATAGTTTCATTTTACAAGAAGTACTTAACAAAGTTATTTAATTTGAAGGGATATTATGCTATATGAAAACTTGGAATTACAGGGGAAGTAAAAAGTAGAAATGGTAAATACAAAGGCAAATAAAAAATACTCTTTTATTTAATTGTTTCAAAAATAATCGTTTACCTTAAAAACTACGAGACTGCATTGTGGGGTTTATAATACAGATGGAAGTGTTATATAATAAAACAAAGGAGAGGAGGGGTAAATGTAGGTTCTTAAATCGCATGTGAAGTGGTATAATATTAATTCAATGCAGACTGTGTTAAAGATGCATATTGTAATACATCCTTATTGTAATATAACCATTTATTAAGGGTTCCTAGAGCAAGCATTAATACATTTAAAAGAGGTATAGCAAAAAAGGAAATAAAATGGAACTTTAAAAAGCACTACATTGAAAGTACTTTAAAAAGTATATAAAAGTACTTTTAAAGTATTGAAAGTACTTTTAAAAGAAATACACCTCTCACTGAGGATACAATTTATAATCAGTTGGTAAAACTAATAACTATCAGTCTTCCATCACTGCTATAACAAATTACCTCAAAAACGTAAATGTATTATCTTATACTCTGTACATTGACACAGTTCTCACTGGACTAAAATCATTATGTCAGCAGAACTGCATTCCTCTCTGAAGGTTATGGGAGAATTTGTTTTGTTTTTCTAGCTCCTTTCCTTTTTCCACTCATCATTTCTTGACTCATGAGCTCCTTCCTTCATTTTCAAATACAGCAACTCTCTGACTCTCTTTCTGGTCATTTCTGACTGATTACAGCTAGAAAATTTTCTCTGGTTTTAAAAATGTATGTGATTAGATTGGACCACCTTGATAATCTCCTCATACCAAGCCCTTCAACTTAATCACATCTGCAAAGTCTCTTTTGCCTCATAAGGTAGCATGTTCATAGGTTCTAAGGATTAGGATCAGGATCTGGACATCTGTGGGAGCCATTATTCTGCCTACCACAATTGGCAAGGTAGTAGGACACAAACACAGGCTCAAGTCTAGAAATAGAACTAAGCCAATAGCTGACTTGGTATTTGGATCTATAATATCACCAAAATTATATGAGTACAGAGGCACCAAAATACATTAAAACACTTGGTTCTTACTGGGGGACCTGGAGCCTATAGGAAAACAAAAAAACACTTACTAGAGAGGGGCAAGCAGAGAAGGAGATAAAAGTGGGAAAGAAGCTACCATTCAAAATGAGGCTGCAAATCAAAATACTATGACCAAATCTAAAGCTCAGAAAGACAACCAGAAAAAATATATAATCAGAATGTTAATTTACTGAAGATAAAATTAATTTTATAAAAAAGACAAAGAATTTGTAATCAATATATTATAGTATTTGAAAAGTGAATCATATCCATAAAAAAAGAATTAAAAAACAAGAAATTCAACTTGCAAAAATAAAAACATGGTATTATTTAAAAGAAGTAATTACATTTTTAAATGAACAGAGGTGAAAGTGTGTCCAATTCAAATATCATAGGAATATAAGAAAAGCATGAAAGAAACAAGCAGAAGTAATATTTAAAGAGATAATTATTCAAAAGAGAAAAATCATAATAAAACCGTAATTGTCAAGGATGAAGAGTCAATCCTAAAACCTGAAATAAAAAACAAATTACCTTTAAAATGAAAACAAATGAAATTCACAATGAGATTGAAATTGCATTCCTAAATTAGGTAAGGACAATACAAGAAAATTATAAAATAATTACACTCATAAGCACAGATGCAAAAAATTCTTTTAAAATATAGCAAACAAAATTTAGCACTGTGTTTTTATTTGTTTATTTTTTAAGAAGTGTCAGATAGGAGCATTTGGGGTGTTGCAAGTCCTGATTACACAGAAACGTTAATCACATCATCTGAACTTCAATCATCATGTTCTAATCTGCCCTGCAAAAGGAAGAACATGTAAGTAAGGATTCTCCCACCTGATGATCAGCACAATGTTCTTAAAAGGACATCATAAACAAATAGGGTTTACTTAAGGAATGCAAAAATGGTGTGTCTTTAGGGAGTCTATTAAATTCAGTGTATCACATTAATAGAATAAAAGGGTAATAATATGTACAATTCTCAATTGTTCATATATAGCAACTCAATAACAAAAATGATTTGGTAAAATGTAATCTCACTATATTAAAACAAAACAAAGCAGACAAACAATACCACTAGCAAACAAAGAAGGGACTGATACTTTTCTAATCTGATGTATTATTGGGGTCCAGTAAATAAAATCCCACACCAAATTGTCCTGTAAGGAATTTAACATAGGGAACTAGTTACAGAGGTGTGGAGAGAGCACAAAATCAGAAAAGGTGACAAACACTGATGAAGCAGGAAGCTATTATATTCCTAATGTGAGGTACAAAAGAAGGAGGTAGTGTCGGTAGAGGCCAAGACCTAAGGCCACCAGGCAAGGGCTGGATGTATATAAAGACTATCTGGTATGAATGAGAACCATGTAAAAACGAACTGTTTCTAGGAGGAGATGGAACTACTGCCAGATCCTACCTGAAGAAACATCAAGAGTAGGAGAGAAACTTCCCAACTTCACTTTTTCTTCCACTCCAGTCTCCTAACAGTTCATTCTATTGGCCAAACATAGCCAAGACCCAGTTGGGAGTGTCTAGGAGATGTAGTTTTCGAGAGAAAGGCAGAGATGTAAGAACAAAGAGAATAACGACCAATATAATTTGATAAAGGATATCTATCAACTAGCCAAACAAACTGAAGACATTTCTTTAACATTAGAAACAAGACAAGAATATACTCATCACCACTTCTATTCAACAGCCTATTGGAAACAAATCCTAGAAAAGTCTAGACAAACAAATGAAAAGATAGTAATAACCGGGAAAAAATATAAAAAACGGCCCTTATATTCTGATAATATAATTGTCCACACAGACAATCCAAGATAATTCTTAAACCTACTATTGAAATTGATGACCGAGTTTAGAAGGATTACTGAATATATAATCAAGTCAATGAACAAAAATAGGCCTTCTGGGGGTATAGTTAATGGGTACAAAAAAACCCAGAAGGAATAAATAAGACCTAGAATTTGCTAGCACAGCAGGATGACTATACTAAAGAATAATTTAATTGCTCTTCTTAAAATAACTAAAAGGATATTAATATAAATGTTTGAGGTGATAGATACCCCATTTTCCCTGATGTGATTATTACACATTGCATGCCTGCATCAAAATATCTCATGTAACCCATAAATATATACACCTACTATGTACCCACAAAAATTAGAAATTTGTTTAAAGCCCTCTATTACCATTAATAAGCAATTACAAAATGTAAAAGAAAAAGATACCATTCTCTATAGCAATACATCAAAGGGTACCTAAAAATAAAACTAACACAAAGTATGCAAAACTTTTATGGAGAAATTTAGAAGACATTATTGAAGATCTGATTAAAAGAATAGTGATACTGTATTTATGAATCCCAGGGGCTCCAGACCTTAAATTGTCAAAGGTCCCCAAGTTAATATAAAGTTTGATATAATTCCAATCAAAATCCTAACAAGGTCTTTCATACAATTTGATGTTTATCCTAAAATATGAAAGATCAAATAGGTAAAAACAATCAAGAAAAAATTAATAAGGACTAAAGACCAGATATGAAGACATTTATTTTAAATTTTTGTCATTTAAGCTAGGAGAGCATTGGCAGAATCAACTAGCAGACCAGGAACAGACTGGAATCCAGCAAACAGACACAGGAATATAAAGACTAGATATGTGATAGAAGTGGCATTGCCAATAATTCAGTAAATGGGGCTACGATAATTGGTTATCCAAAGGTAAAACCTTAAGTAATATGTCATCCTATGCCATACTCCAAAATAAATCCCAAGGAATTAAAGCCAAAATGTTAAAAACAAAATTTTTAAATGTTTATAACCTTGTTATAAAAAAGAATTTCTTAATACGAATTACATAAGTCACAAAGGAAGATATTAATAAAGTAGACTTCAATACAGCAAAAGCTGAAGTCTGAAAGAAGGTATTTGTAACACGTCACTAAACAAGAACTAGTGCCTAGAATAAATGCAAGAATTCCTAAAAATTAGTAAGAATAATATTAACAACCAAATTTTAAAATAGGTAAAGAATTGGAACATATTCAAGTCACAGAACAGGAAATCTAAATGGCTGACAAATATATGAGAAGATAATCAAACTGACCAACAACCAGAAAAACACAAAATGAAAGAGTAACACTATTTCCCACCCAGGAAATTAACAAAAATGTGGCAACCTGACAATACCAAGCTTTGGCAAGTATGTTGAGAAGCAATCACAGAATTATAAAACTGGTGCAAATATCTTGAGAGCAACTTGTCAATCGCTAATAAAATTAGATTACATACCCTGTATAACAAACTATCCAACAGCCAGTGATGTAAAGCAGTAGTTATGCTCACAGCTTAGTTATAAAATGGATATATGTTACCATACATTCATTCAAAGGCCTACTATGTGACACTTCAAATGAATGAGCTAAAGCTATATGTGTCGACATAAATAAATCTCTAACATATATTTGGAGGGAAATAAGTTGCAAAAGAACATTTAATATAATACCATTTTTATTAAGTATAAAACCATGAAAACGATGCGCCAGGTTGCTAAAGACGAAATACTTACATGGTAAAAAGTCACACGAGAGAAATAAACACTAAATTCAGGATAATGGTTACCTTTGAAGAAGAAATGAGAAATAAAACTAAAGAAGGGCATACAGGGTATAGGGGATCTTAACTCTACAATGTTTAATTTCTTTATGATTTTCTTAAGGAAAGATAGCTGAAGAAAACATGCCAACCTCTTAACATTTGTTGAAGCTTAGTTACATATGTACGTCAGCTCATATTATTCTGCAAATTTGAAATATTTCTTAATTTTAAAAAAGAACTAAGATATATAATTATACCCTATAACTAAAATGCTAAAAACTTATACATATTCAGGTAACAATAACTTTACAAGAATATGAGAACATGAGAAAATATAAGCAGAGCTATTGAGAGAATATTTTGCCATTTTCATTTTCACTTCTGTTGTTACAATACATTTTTACAATAAATAACTACATAAAAGATCTACAGAACTTAGATGGATAAACTGAAAAAAGTTAAAAGATCATTGGGGTTCCTGGTTGCTTTGGTTTTCATTCTCCCTAAAAATATTTAATCAAAATATAGTACATTGTAATGTATTTAGCTCAGTCTTAGACAATACTTTATCTGATCAATTAAGTAATCAACATAGATTAGTCTAAATAGAAGATAATCTTTTTTAAAAAATTTACATTATATCCTTTTTGACTGGACTACCCATACATACTCTTTAGTCTGTAATCTACATACTCAGTCTTTTGTCTACAGAATATTAAATAAAATTTTAAATTTGAACCAAATATGGCAAGAGCGTTTTCATGGTCCTGTGTGTTTATTGTAATAGACCGTCAGACAAGCAAATTAGCTGACACAAAACATCACTTCCAGAAAAGTTATTTCGGGAAAACCCATGGATATTCCAATGGTTTCAAATTGCACAGTAGTCCCTCCAGACAGTTAATTGGCAACATATTTTATGTCACTCCTTCAGGCATCTGTGCTAGAACTTGCAGCAGCCAAAAGTCTATTTGCTTATATAAAAACCTAAGTAATAGTTTGAGGTCATTCTGGGAAAACTCAGAGCCAATAAATTCAGTTCCACTGTACTTATGTCATGGCCTGCAGATGACTGTGCTGGCCCAAGGTGCCCATTTATGGTCCAACTGTACAACAGACTTATGAGAAAACACTGCAAAACTTAAAAATACCCATGCTGTTATGTGTTTTCTTATGACAGAGTCACCACACTTGGAAGAGTCAACCATATTCCCAAGAGGAGATTGGCTTGGCTTGAGACAAGAACTGGGTGTGCCCAGCAGTGCCAGGCTGCCACGAGATGGGAAGCCATAGCTGACTTCAGAAAAATGTGTATCAGGAGTCAAGTAGAACCCCCGCCACAGAGTGAAGTTCAGGACACAGCTTAAAGCCCTACTGATGTAGCAGACTGAGAAGAAGAAAGCCAGAACACAGGAGAAAAATAAATTTAGCACCAACCCGTTTGTAAGGCAGGACCTGGGGCAGAGAGATCAACTCATTCAGGCATCGATTGTCAGTGTGCCAGGCTCTGTGCTGGGTGCTGGGCACAAGGACCTACTTTTGTTGTTCTTTTACCAGGGCCTAAGAATTACTATACTTTATGTGCAGGTAAAGTTATTAAAAGTCTACAAGATACTGATAACAGATATTGTTACTGGTGAATTAAAGGTAACAATTAGGCAAGTGAAAAAAACGTTTACAATCTTCAGTAATACTTGACTTTATTACTATGAGCTTATATTAGCTTAAGCATAATTTATAATTACATCATTTATTTAAAATAAATAAAATGATTGCTCCACAATCACATCTTCAGATGTGTGAACTGAGGCCTAGAGACATGAAGTGATGTAAATTTACATGTCGAATTAGTGCCAGAGCCAATGGTGGAACTTGGGCTCCCTGGTCCCAACCAGCATTTTATTTTATGTTTTTGTGTTTGTTCTGTTTATGTTTATACCTTTTGATCAAGATATATGCTGTAAATATAAACATATTCATCTGGATGTGAGCAGATTCCAGGAAACATTTTCTTAAATTTTGAGAATTAAGGGAGGAAACTATTTGATCTGTTTTATAAATTGCTTTTAAGGCATATTTTCATAATGTTCTATTTTAAATACCAAAAAATTGTGTTGGTTTTAATAATCACATTTATATCTGAATTCTATAAATATTGCAAAGTAATGGGAACAGCATGCGGCCAATATTGCAGAAACATATGATTTAAAATTTGATAGAGTTTCGATTTTATAAGAACACAACAATATCAAAGCCTCGCTCACGAAAAGTTTTTCAAACTTCTTCAAAAATTGTCTCTAAAATGGCAGAAACAAGTCTAATTTACCAAATCCTGCTGTCCAGCTGGGACTTTGCACCATTTTTTCCTGTCATATTGTTCCTGGGCCACATCAACCTTCACACTCTCCCACTGTGTTTGCCACTAGATTTCCTCAGCTGATTTCAGTCAATAATGATTGCATTCAAGGAGCCCTGCCCACATTCAGCTCTCAGGGATAGCTTTTTATTTAAGATTCTCTTTTTGCTTTTGCTTTAAATCCTCAGCCTTAATTTGTCTATGTTTTTCTCTTCTATCTAATCTTATTTCTTGATGATTACATTTAGTCAGATAAAATTGTAATTTGATAGGCTGTATTTAAGGTTCACAAAAATGTCATTACATTTGTTTTTTCCATTTTTGTTTTACTTAATGTTCGTCAAAACTAAATGGGAGCCAGGTGCAGTGGCTCACACCTGTAATCACAGCACTTTGGGAGGCTGAGGCAGGTATATCACCTGAGGTCAAGAGTTAAAGACCAGCCTGCCCAACATGGTGAAACCCTGTCTCTGCTAAAAATACAAAAATTAGCTGGGTGTGGTGATGCAAACCTGTAATCCCAGTTACTTGGGAGGCTGAGGCAGGAGAATTGCTTGAACCTGGGAGGCAGAGGTTGCAGTGAGCAGAGATAGTGCCACTGCACTCCAGGCTGGGAGACAAAGCAAGACACAGTCTCAAAAAAAAAAAAAAAAAAAAAAAAAAAAATTAAGTGGGGGATACTGAAAATGTCTAAAATGTATAGACTCCTAGATTCAATGCAGGCAATTAGGGGATCTCCTAGCAAAGGGCAAGGGATGACATCAAGGGAGCATGGCAGGAAGCACCAAGTGGAAAATCCAGCACGTGGGTAAGGTTCAGTATTCAGAAGCAGGAAATAGAATAAGCCATGGTCAACAAAGGAAGGCTGTCAGAGAGGTCCAGTAGCAACCACACTAAAGATATGAGTACCACATAGGAAATAATGATTATCAATACTCACTGCCTACCCGATGTCTGTCTCCCCCTCCCTTTCTTTGCAAAAGAAAAAAAAAGAAAGGGGAGAAGAAAGAGAAAGAGGAGGGGGAAGGAAAAAGAGAATTAGAAGGAGAAAGAAGGAAGAAAAAGAAGGGGAAAATAAATAAGTGTTGTTTTAATATTGATGTCCCAGGTAAATGTTTTTATTTTTCAGCCTTTCTTATAGTGAGACATGGTTGTGTGGCATTGTCTGCCTGGAAAATTGCATTAAAGGTCCTAGTTGTTCACTCTTCCTGTGGCCATGTGGTTTGTCATGGAAATTTGCTGTGCTCCCCCAACTCTGACTCTGAGTTCATTCATGTAATTTTTTTGGCCAATAGAACAATCCTTGCCAATTCTAAGCCTTGGCTTTTAAGAAGTTTCAAGAGGCTTTGCATATATATATATATATATATATATACACTTAATCTTGCACTTCTGTTCTGCTGGGATAGTCTCCCAGTTCCAGGAAGAGGAAAAGAAAACAATGATGCAGAGCTGACACTTGAATAAAGGTGCCTCAACCAAGCCCAGCTTTATCCAGCCTAGGGCACAGTTTCCAGCTAACGTGCAAATACATAAGTTAGCCTAGCAGAACTCAGCAGACCCACTTCCATTAGCACAGCCCCGATTAGCTGAATCCCACATTATGATGTATGAGTGTTTATTGTTGCATGCTATTGAGGTTTTGTAGTTATTTGTTATGCATCAAAAACTAATATACTGATAAATGTGTAGATATCTGATAGCAGAGAAAGAGAAATATTAAGAAACCCTTTGTTTCCTAAAACAAGAGTACTCCATTTATTCTTTTCCCCATCTCTCTGCCTTAAATCAGACTTAATATCTGAAGGTGCAACAGTCATCTTGTGATCAAGTGTATATAAATAAAGATGCTGAAGATGGTGGGTCTGGTCTCTGATGAAGAAAAGCTCCGGTCTCTGATGCCATTGTGATACAAAGTACACGTCCTAGTTTATCTAATTCTGGATGAGGTATGAAATATGGAATATGAAACTCTGATTTGTTAAGCCACTGACATTCAAAATTTCTGTTATAGATAGCAAAAAACATCCTTAACACAAGAATCAAAGCATGACTCCATTTCTGGATTGGGTACATTGTGGAAACAAACAGAAATATGCCAGCGAGTGGAAACAAATAGCAAAGAATGGAACAGGGAGCAGAAGAGATCCGACATGAGACCACAGTTTCTATTGTTTTAGAATTCATTATTTCCAGTTTGTAGTGATGGGACTGAGCCCAGAGAAAGAAAAGAGTGAAGCTCAAATGTAGAATCTAACAGAAATAGGGGACCCAGACAAATAATTACATTGACATTATCAGGTTTAATTTGACCAATTGGCCACACGTTTTAGGACCTTAGGCTATTTGGGGGCCTCAACCTTTTTCATTTCCTCTTTTAAAAAGATCTCATTACTCTTTTTTATTCTAATACTTTTTCTTTCCCTTTTTCTTTTGATATCTGTATCCCTTTGAATTAGCATTATTTCCATGGCTTTGGTTTTTTATCTGTCAGTCCCATTATCCATTCAATACAACCCTTTGTGCAATGAAATGTGGACTTTCACAAATAGAATTTAATTATTTAAAGTAGCACAGAAATGGCATAGCATGTTTTCATGACAAACTGTAAAAAGTGAATAATAACTTATGGTAACCAAAGATAAATTTTTTCTAAAATCAGCTGAAATTTCACATAAAATCTTTCTGCACAAAAGAATTATTATGAGATTCTTAAATCAGTTTTAAGAAATCATCACTGTGGTATAAGTGTGTGAAAATACAAGTCAAATGTGGGCAAATATTTGAGAAATAACACAATGTCAAGCTTTTCCTGTCCCCTTTGCCAACATATTTTCCTGTAACTGGCTTGCCCTCAGGCTACTGGACAAGTAGCCCTGACTTTCAAAAACTATGCTAGTTCTTCAGACTGCCAGATGATTTAATAATGTTCTCTTCAAACCTGGCTAATGTACAGAAAGACAAAGAGTTTATACTGAGATTCTTTTGTTGTTGTTGTTATTCAAAGCTAGTGTTCAGGATTTCATTAACGCAAACAGAAAAATTTATTGAATATATTCTATGTGTTTGCATTTGAACCACAGCCGGAAAGAAAAACAGCAACATCCATGTGATTTCTTCTTGCTGCCTTGGGATCCTGGGGCCTCTGAGGGATAATAACACTATAAATATAGGATAATTTAATGGGTATAGACCTGAATTTCTACACAGTTAAATGGATGTATTAATTAGGTTTCTTTGGCTGCAGGCAACAGAAAGTAACTCTTCGTAATTTGGTGGGGGGAGAAAGTTACTAAAAAAATCTATAAGGATAAGCCAGGAGTGGTGGCTCAGGCCTGTAATGCCAGCACTTTCAGAAGCTGAGGCCAAGAGTTTGCAACCTGCCTGGCCAACACTGTGAAACCTCATCTCTACTTCGGGCCTATAATCCCAGCTACTCAGGAGGCCGAAGCAGGAGAATCACTTGAACCCGGGAGGTGAAGGTTGCAGTGAGCCAAGATTGGGCCACTACACTCCTGCCTGTGAGACAGAGTGAGTGAGACTCCGTCTCAGAAAAAATCTATAAGGATAGTTCAAAAACTTGAATAAAAAGCTATATAGAACAAGCCTTCAGGAAGGGCAGGAACTCAGGAAGCTCCAGGGATCTTAGTAGCAGTAATATGCTATTTCTTGAGAGCGTAAGTACCAAGAATAAATCAGTTCCAACTGTTCAGGAAAAGAGCATCCAATGCCTAGGGGAAGACTAAGGTACTACTGGCAAAGGAATTGATGGAGTTCCTCCAAAGGAAAGTTGAGGACTATTTCAAAAGTAACAAACCAAAAATGTTAAACAAAATAAAAAATGTCACCATAATGATAAAATGACAAAGGCCCAGCTTCCATTTCCTAGGGAAGACCGAGATACCAATAAGGAGAATAAAATGTTACAGAGAGATCTAAGAGCAAAATGGAATTTGCATTCTTTATTTTATTATTATTTTTTTGAGTCTCGCTCTGTTGCCCAGGCTGGAGTGCAGTGAGCACTCTCAGCTCACTGCAATCTATGCCTCCCAGGTTCAAGTGATTCTCCTGCCTCAGCCTCCCAAGTAGCTGGGATTACTGGCATTCGCCACTATGCCCAGCTAATTGTTGTATTTTTAGTAGAGATGGGGTTTCATCACGATGGCCAAGCTGGTCTTGAACTCCTCACTTCAAATGATCTACCCGCCTCCTAGGTCTCCCAAAATGCTGGGATTACAGGCGTGAGCCACAGTGCCTGCTAGCCAAAGGATTCACCTACTTTATTCCTCCTGATATAACAAACAGGAATTAGCATAAATCATCTCTAGAGAGCAAAGGGATACAGTGAAACTTCTGTAATTGTTATTCCTTGTAAGTACAATACTGGTATTTAAAACTCCTCCTTTGAACACAGAATGGTCATGTAGCTTTCACACTGGAAATGGATGGTTTTGTTATATCATCTATATCATATGACTATTTCTAAACCTTTATTTTTATAAGTATAAACTAAAATGCAAAATGGGATGCATTTTATAAATGCAAGGTTATTATTTCATTTCATTAAATTGATGGGAGAGAAATAAATGCAGAGATTAGCACAATTAGAATAAATTAATACTTGTTTTAATATTCTTCTGGCTCCAAATCAGTATTTCCATATAATAACAGTGGAATGTACAATCAGGTATTAAATGCTAAGTCAATTAATCATGTTAAAGGGGCTGATTTAAATGCCAAAAGAATTAACATGACCTTTCATTTATCAAGAACTGCTGGCATTTTGAAAAGAAAGGATTTAGAAAACACTGTTTTGAATATACTTTAAGACTCTCAGGAATCATTTGAACTTGTTTCTTTTAAAGATAGTCTTCTCCTCCAATGCAATATTACAAAAAGAGCTAAATGCTTTTATGGAGAAACATTTAAGCATCCCTCAAAGTGAGAGAATCATGTTAACACTCAAAAGCTGTTTTGAAGATGGACTCTGTGTGTGTGTGTGTGTGTGTGTGTGTGTGTGTGTGTGTGTGTGTGTGTCTCAACTACAACATAATTAAAAATTCTGTTACATTTGGACATAAACTTCAAGGGAGGGGAGAAGTTTCACCAGAAACCTGCTTTTTAGGAAATGTTTAAGAGTTAACTCATCCTAAAGGTGACAAAAGTGAAATGAGCCAGAGCCATGGCAGGCATGATTCTATGGCAGTCCCTGAAGACCATCTGCCCTGATTCTTGGACCTGTGAGTATGATGAGTTAACATGTCTGGATTATGTTCTTTTATTCAGCAAAGGGATTCTGTAGACTTAGTTAAAGTTACTAATCAGTTCACTTTGAGTTAATCAAATGCAAAGTTATTCGAGTGGGCCTAATCTAATCACACAAACCCTTGAGAAGCAAAAAATTTTGTTTAGCTGGTGGCAGAAAAAGAAATCAGAGAGTCAAAGCACAAAAAGCAATCTATCCACTATTCGGGGCTGTAAGGGTGGAGGGGTCCATGGTCAAGAACTGAAGGGAGACCATGAGGAGTGACAGTGACCCAGTGGACGGTCAACAAAGGGATGTGGACTTCAGTCCTACAATCACAAGGATGCTAAATTCTGCCAACAATTTGAATGATCTTAGAAGCAGAGTCTTCCTCAAAACTTGCAGATAAGAGCTCAGCCTGGCTTACCTTTGTTTTGACCTTGTGAGACCTATGCAGAGAACCCAGTCTAGGGTGCCTACATCTACAGAACTATGAAATAATAAATGAGCATTGTTTTAAGTTGCTAAATTTGTGATTTGTTATGCAACAATTGAAACTTGTACATGGGCATAAAATGAAAGTGTTCTTTATCAAGGAGGATGGCATGAGACTGTTATTTGAGTTTGTCTTCCAGTGCAAATGAGTCTTTGGATTCCTGTTTGAGTCCTATGGAGAAGAGGAGGATATTTGGGGTTAAATAGCTGCTGACCTCATTACATGATATAGATAGGACAAACATAAGCCAAAAAACTGAACTGCTTTGCATATAATGTGCCATAAAATAATTCAGAAAAAAAGTTGGAAGAGGGATGAAACAAGATTACCAAATTTTTGGTAATAGCTTAATATATTTTTAAAGTTTCTGTATGATAACATATATTTCCATATAACATACTTCTATATGCTTCCATATGGCAAGATGTGTTTAAATATATATTATGTAATAAACCTAATAGGCATTTAAAATTTCCAAAGAACCAACAGTGATAATCAGTATAGGACCAAATATAGTAAGTTCCCAGAAGCCGGAGGGTAGATATAAATTAATTGAAAGAGAAAAGTATAACCCAAAGCAGGCTTTTATTTTGCAAGAAGACTTCTGCAAAAAAAAAAAAAAAAAAAAAAAAAAAGTGGAAAAGCTTAAAAGTTTCTCCAAGCTTCCCAGTTGTGAGCTAGTTCTGGACAATGGTCATAGAGATTGATTGGAAGACTGCTGAGAGGCAGCCAGTCAGTTTGCTGCATCCTACCCAGCCCTCGTTCCTCCTCCTTGCTTGTACCATTCACAAGGCAATGGGCTACAGAACACAGGCAGGAGCAGTGCCTAGAGGTGCTAGTGACAAAACAGTAGAAACCCAAGAGACTACCAAGACCCAGGAAGAAGAAGGAAATCTTTATAGTCACTGGCATATCGGGCCCCTCAATATGCCCTGCTCTACCTCATAAGCACTCAAAACAGGCTGCCATAAGCAATATTACACTTAAATCCACAGAGTAAAAGGAAATCTCAAATATAAAGATAAGCGATTTAAAACAACAAAACAAAACAAACACCATTAAAATGAGGCAACAAAGAAAAGTAGAATAAATAGCATCTGATAAAGAAGAGTTAAAACAACCAAAGGATGAAAACAGTAAGTAAAGTGTAACATTCTATATTAAATACAAGAGGATTCTTCTTCCCTGAAAAAAATAACACATTTATTATAAACTACAATTATTCCAAAGAATGAAATATACACATTTAATAATATTTATTTTTAAAATAATTGTATATATACAATAGGAAAAGCAAATAAATTATGCTAATATCATTAATAATTAAGATATTAGTGAAATAGAGAGTAAGTAAAAATTCTGTAACACTCTGAGAAAAAGTTTCACTAAACATCTCTTTTGAATTGGAAATACCAATATGCATGTTTTTTAGCTGCATCTACTTAAAAAGGCATAGGAGCAATGATAACCCAGTAGCAACGAAAAATCCTGGAAACAGATTGAAGTCTTTTCTTTCTTTATTTTGTAAACATTTGTTTTTGCTCAGGCTGGTCTCAAACTCTTGGGCTCAAGCAATCCACTTGCCTCAGAGTCCCAAATAGCTGAGACTACAGGTGCATGCTCTGTGCCCATGGATGGAAATTGTCATCTTTAAATAACTTTTCCCACCAAAAGGAACCAGGTTTCTCTGAAGAATGGCCAGTTTTGTAAGTCTGGGGCAGAGACTGCACTAGATAGGCCTGGGACACATTGCTGTGCTAGAAAGTAAGAAAGCTATCAGACTACCAATACCATTTCAATAAAAACAATTCAGCTCTCATTGACTAAAGAATATAAATTTGAACATCAAAAAAGAATTGTGACTATGATGGATAGAAACACATCAAATATGTAAAACTTCATAATTTTGTAATAAAACTCCAAAATGCTATGCCTAACAATTTTTAGGGGTTGTTAGAACATTATTTTTTTCCCAGAAAACTGTGAAATCAATGAAATAGCATTTATCTTTTCTGTAAAAAGTATTCAGAAGGACCAAAAAGTTGTTAAGGGATGAGTTCTCCTTTGTAGAATAGTATCTATTAGAAAAGAAACACTTTAATGCCCCTAATAATTAATCTTCTAGTATTCATTAATGGCTGTTAAAATTACTGATAAGGATCTTGATGATGACTGGATAGGCAGAGAATACCTGAATCCACCAGTGGATCCTAAGATCACAAAGACAGAAAGACCTACCTCTGTATTACAAACCTAACCCCACTTATGTATAAATCTTGCCAAAATAAACTGGATCAGAATCCAATTAGGCATCTAGATCAATATGTTCATTTACAGAAATTTCAAGTGATAGAAAAGCATGTTGAATAATACCAGAAAGATGCAATCAACAGAATCCACAGTATGGCAAAGTCTAAGGGGAAAGTTATTGTTTCTGCAATAAACAAATAGTATTTTAAAAACAAGTGGGGACTGCAATAGAATAAAGGAATTTAAGAGGTAAATCAACCAAATCCAATGTGTTGACTTATTTGAAAAAACTCAACTGATACAGATACTCAAATTATTCATGAACTAGATGTTAAATATTGTCAAGGAATTATCATTAATTTTTTAAGATTGATAATGGTGCTATAGTTAAATTTAAAAGAAAAATCCTTATCTATAAGAAATATTTACATAATTAGCAATAAAATGATTTATCTGAATTTACTTTGAAAACTCCAACAAATATATATATATATATATATATATATATATATATATATTATATTTATATAGTGCATTTATGGGAATGGATATGTAGACAGATCAGTCATGTATAGAAATAGATAAAGTGAATAAAATTCTCGAGACTGGATAGTGTGTACATGGGGTTTCTTTATATACATCCAAAGACACATACACATGCACACACACAGAGGTCTAATATTTCACTCAGAATGTAGCACCAAAATGCCAAGAAAGAGGATAGATTGAAAAGTTTCAAAAATTTCAAAAGTTTCAAAGAAAATGGAAGGGAAAATACATAAAATTTTAATTTAATTTCAGAACAAAAAAAAAAGGCAAGAATATTTAAAGTTCTCATTAGAAAAAATAAAAATAATTCTTTCTCTGGGCCCGTCATAGTGAAATTTCATGACATCAGAAAAACCTCAAAGTCCTCCAGAGAGGATAAAAGACCCAGTAAGGAGCAATAATTGGAGTGACATAGAACTTCTTATAGGTAAGAATGAATGCAAACTAATGGAGAAATATCTTCAATAGTTAAAAGAGAAATAATTTTTGTTAGAATTTCAAATCATGAAAAAGCAAAATAAAGACATTTTCAGATACTAAAATGTAATTTTCACAAACTCTCTGAAAGATTAGCTAGATAATTTAAGGGAAAAAAGAATTACAAAAACTGTGAGAAGTAATAGTAATAATAATGTGTAACTAAGATCCTAGATGATCTTTTATGGGCAGGAAAAAGAAGGAAAAAAATTGTACTTGGGTCCAATAGATAAGATTAACCCAACGTAATTTGCAAAATTATGTTTCAACATGAGTTAAAGTTTTCATATTTAAAATATCCGTGCTAAAAAGAAAAGAACACATGATACTAAGTGTTGGTGGAACAATTAGAACTCTCGTACACTGCTGGTGAGAGTTCGGATTGGTACACTCACTTTGGGAAAGTGACCGTGTCCACCAGTATTGGATATATACATACCATATGACCCAATAATTTTATTTGTAGAAATACACTCAACATAAACTAATACTAATAGGCATCAAAAGACTTGTACTGCAGTATTCATGGCTGCATTATTTGTAATTACCAAAAACTGAAAATTACCTGATGCCCATCAACAGTAGAATGCATAAATAAATTATGGGAGAGTGACATGGCGAAGTATTATATAATAATGACAATGAATAGACTACAACTATGTGAAACAATACAGATGAATTTCACCAACATAATGTCAGCAAGAAGAAAAGAGCTAAACAAAAATAAATACCATAAGATTCCATTTATATAAAATTCAAAAACAGGAGAAACTAATCTCTTATGTTAGAAGTCAAGATAATGGTTATCTTGGGGAAAGGAGTTAGAACTGGAAGAGGTCCCAAGGAGGCCTCCAGGATGCTACTAATATTCTGTTGTTTTGATTTGGGTGTGAAAAATCATCAAACTATATGTTTATGATTTCTTGCCTTGAAATCAAGAAAAATGTCAAATATTAAGGGAACTCCTGAAAATTAGAACTTACAAAAAATGTACAGTTCCAAACTGTGGATTCAGGTGAAAATAGAATGACTGGCCAACCCAATACGAAGTAGAAAAGAAACCACCAAGAAATGGAAATGATGATAAATTGAGCTAAAAAAAAAGAAAAGACAAAATAAGTCCAAACTTACCAGCAATTCCCCCCCCCAAAAGTGAAAGCCTTAAATTTACCTCATAAAAGACAGACATTCTCAGATACTGTACTGTTTACATGATATAAAGACTCATTTAAACAAAATAACACAAAAGATTTAAGACTCCAAATGAGATAAAAACCAACAAGGAAATATTAGTTTTTTAAAAATCTGATGTACTAGTATTTTTAATAGCAAATAAAATAGATTTCAAGACATTGAAAAGGACAAAAAGGAGTATTTCAAATTTATGAAGGGAATAATTCACCAAGAAGGAACAATAGTTAAATGTAGTTTCAACATGTGTAAATAGAGAAATTGACAAATACAAAATCCTATGAGGAAACTTCTTATGGGAACTCTCAAAGAGAAAATACTCTTTTTTTTTTAAGAGACAGGGTCTTGCTCTGTTGCCCAGGCTGGAGTATAGTGACACAATATTACCTCACTGCAGTCTTGAACTCTTGGGATCAAACAATCCTTCCACCTTAAGCCTCCTGAGTAGCTGCAACTATAGGTATGCACCGCCATGCCCAGCTTATTTATTTTTATTTTTATTTTTGTTGAGATAAGATCTCTGATGTCAAGGCTGGTGTTAAACTCCTATCCTCAAGCAATCCTCCCATCTTGGCTACCCAAAGTGCTGGGATTACCGGCATTAGCCACCATGCCCGACTAAAAATACATATATTTTATTCAAATACGAGTGGAACATTTACAAAATGTAATTACATACCACATAATTTTATTTCAAATCCTTAAAAAATAAAATTTAAAACTCTTTACCAAAGATAAGCCAAATCATCATATAATTATAGGTGTCTATCTCAATCATGAATGAATAATTCATTACCATAATAAGATGTTTATTCTGTTATAACTGCAATCTTGTTTATTAAAGAATAAAATTACATAAGACAATGATAATACTCTATTACTAAAAGCTGTCTGTATGAAAAAATTATGTGAATGAAAAGAGATATGACCTAAGTCTCACAAATTTTCTTAATAAGTAGCCTTGTAAGAGAATCTTGGACTACATTGGTTTGCATATTAATCTTAGAAATCTCTACATTCCATAACTTTTGACATATGAACTCTGGGGCAGAAGAGAGAAATTTCAGTATTATATTTTGAAAGCTATTTAGACATAACAGATGCTAATGTTAGCTAATTCAGACACATAACGACTCAGGCAGCATATTAGTGCAATCACAGTCCCACCGCCAATATTGACTCTGCTTTTCCTGTGTGTGTGTGTATTTAGTACAATAAAGGCTCTGTAACTGGTAACAATATAACTAACAGTATTTGGAGCAGCATGCCTTGAGGCTAATTCTATAGTGATAGAATACCACAGTTCCCTTGCTTTGCCACAAAGCATTGCCTAACATTAAACAGAACTTGAGTCTAAGTTTGGGCTCCTTTTTTGAGACAAGAGGAATAATCTTGTAAAAAATTTCCCCTAAAAAAAAAAAGACAGTTGCTCAGTTGTAAATGGAGTCCTTATTTATTAAAATAAAAAAAGCATTCATTTTCATTGAATATGTTTTTGATTGTCGAGAAAATCTGGAACTGTATGTTCTGAAACCAATTGACACATTTTCTACAAGGCATTCATTTTTTGTCCAGACTTCATTTTTTTCTCCCAAGAATATAATACATTTGATTCACAACAACTTTACAAAAACATTGTAATAGGCAATTTGATGTTAATCATTGAATTTCTTCCTCCTAATCATACATACTTTATGAGCAAGAGAGAGAGAGAGACAGACAGACAGACAGAGAGAGACTTTGTACACATAGGTAGTGGTGTACTGGTTACTGTTTAACATCTGGCCTCTCCCTGGAGGGAAAAAAAGGTGCTGGTTTGTGACATTTGCTGGTTTCCATGGTGTAAATACTCCTTCTATGACTGATTTCAAGTTACCAACATAATTCTTAAAAATCTAACAATCAGCTGTTATAAGCCAGTGCAGGCCAGTTTCAGCACACCAGTGAGGGGAAATGCTTTAAAACCATCAGAATTGAATTGATGAAAGTGTCTGCATTTCGCTACTCTGATTATGCAGTTTAGGGTATATAATTTATGACAAATGTAATCTTTGACATTCTGTTCAGTTTTTTTTTACTTAGGTAAAGTATTTGGCAACATAAATATCATCCTTTTATATCATCAGATCTCAGAGAGAGAAGGTTGAATATAATTACACACACACAAATCAACAATATAAAAATTAGTAACTGCAGAATAAAAGCTATAAAAATATTCCTTTCAGCCAGAACCATCATTTTCCAGTAATTCACCAAAATGATGAAAACAAAAGGAAATAGGAGAATCACCTGATAATTGTGCACTTGACCTTTTAGAAAATATAGAATTGTTCATTTAGCCACATACATGGGGATCTTATAAGAAAGGCGATATTGTAGACATCAAAGGAATGGACACTGTTCAAAAAGGAAGCCCCACAAGTGTTACCATCGCAAACCTGGAAGAGTCTACAATGTTACCCAGCGTGCTGTTGGTGGTGCTGTAAACAAATAAGGACAGGATTCTCGCCAAGAGAATTCATGTGCATATTGAGCACATGAAGCACTCTAAGAGCTGAAATAGCTTCCTGAAACGCGTGAAGAAAAATGATCAGAAAAAAAGCAAGCCAAAGAGAAAGGTACCTGGTGTCAGCCAGCTCCACCCAGAGAAGTACATTTTGTGAGAACCAATGGAGAGGAGCGTGAGCTGCTGGAAACTATTCCCTATGAATTCATGACATAATAGGTATAGAAAAATAAAAAACCTCTGAATTATAAAGAGAGAGAGAGAGATAATATATTTAAAACATACATATAATATGTATGTATGTATGTACACATACACATACATAAAGGGCACTTATATTTTTTTATTACGCTTTAAGTTATGGAATACATGTGCAGAATGTGCAGGTTTGTTACATAGGCATACACGTGCCATGGTGGTTTCCTGCACCCATCAACTCGGTATCTACATTTGGTATTTCTCCTAATGCTATCCTTCCCCTAGCCCTCCATCCCCAACAGGGCCCAGTGTGTGATGTTCTCCTCCCTGTGTCCATGTGTTCTCATTTTCAACTTCCACTTATGAGTGAGAACATGTGGTGTTTAGTTTTCTGTTCCTGTGTCAGTTTGCTGGGAATGATGGTTTCCAGCTTCATCCATGTCCCTGCAAAGGACATGAACTCAATTTGTATGGCTGCATAGTATTCCATGGTGTATATGTGCCACATTTTCTTTACCCAGTCTATCACTGATGGGCATTTGGGTTGGTTCCAAGTCTTTGCTATTGTGAACAGTGCCGCAATAAACATACATGCGCATGTGTCTTTACAGTAGAATGATTTATAATCCTTTGCCCACCAACAGTGTAAAAGCGTTCATAAAGAACACTTTTGAAAGCAGAGCCTAAAGACAGTAAGTAAGTTTCTGTGGTGGTTTGTTTCTTCTTTTAAAATGTGAGTAGATAATAACCATTATCTTCATGCTCTATTCAAATTTGAGAAGAGCTTTTCAAGCTGTATTCCAGAAATGCAACATTAAGTCATGCTGAGAACTTTTCCTTTTAAACCAGGTAATAGCTTATTATACAGATGTGGGGGAGATATCATTCAGCTACACTCCCAGCTACAGTCCTGGCCTGAGTCACTCTGTCAAGCTTTGGATGATTTTCAAATATGAGAAATGATCTTACCGACATTTTCTTCCAACCTAGAATGGGCTCCTTTTAATTGGGAATCTAGAAGACATGAAATCTCATTTTTTCCCCTAACTTATTGAACTATGTATCTGCTATTGAAATTTTTGAAAAGAGACATAATTTTCCACCTGTTGGGAAATTTTGTTATATTCAGTTTTATAAGTCATATAGCTTAAGCATCACTTATCAAAAATGCTTGGAACCACAAATATTTCAGATTTCAATTTTATTCAAATTTTAGAATATTTGCATTCTATATTTACCGTGGTTAAACATCCCAAAACCGAAAACCCAAAATCTGAAATGCTCCAATGAGCATTTCCTTTGAATGTCATGTCAGTACTCAAAAGAGTTGAATTTTAGAACATTTCAGATTTTGAATTTTTGGATTTGAGATGCTCAGCCTGTACCAAAAAACACACAAATATAAAATGTTAGAAATTTTTCTATTCACATTAACTTTCATAAAAAAAAATGCATTTTAAAAATAGAATTTTAAGAATATAAGGAATTCAGCACATTTTTTAAGAATAAAAGGAAGGTAGCAGCCTCAAACGTTAAGTAATACTGTCTGTTCATCTGACACTGCCATGGAATTATATAATTAGGACAATATTCCATCTGTAGAAAGAACAAAGCAGATAAAGAGATAACAACTACAGTGATGATGACTAACACTTATTGAAAACTTATACCTATTAATTCACATAAAGCTTTTAAATTGTATTTTTAGGACTAATTAACTAAGGTTACGTTTTACTAGTAGGATATACAAATGGTTAATTATAAAAATGAAATAAAAGAGCTTACAAATAATGGGGGGGTCAATCTTTTGCAATTATTAGGTTATTTTATTCAACTAGCTTCTCATATTTTATCATCTTTTCTATAAATCTATGAAAATATTTACTTTTATAAAAGTGATTGCTTCATTTTTCAGTACTCACAAGCATAATTTGGGGATACTTAATACTGGAGAATCTATTTAATCAACTCAACAAACATTAACAAAGTATCATTGTCAAACACTACGCTAAATCTCGAAGAGACCCCAGGCATCAAAAATACTTGGGTTTGGTGTCATGAAATGTTTATATCCTCTTTTCCCCATGTAAGACTCAAAAGAGAGTGTTGGATATTGCAGCAAATTAGTAATTTCAAAGCATAACTTACTTATGCTTTTAGCTATTAACTTAGGAGCAAAATAAATGATGTACATTGATTACTCAGTTGAGTTTCAAACATTAACTAGAAATACGTAAATGTATGATTAAATTTCAAATGGACCGTAAAAGTGCTCTAGTTATGTTGAAATATGTTTCGCTAAATGTCAGTGACATTATTAATATCATTAAAATATCAGAGTTTCCAAATAAATGATCACCACTGATCTTTTTTTCTTATTTATGAGCTTAGTCATTTAATTTATTTAATTTCTGCTATAATCAAAATGCTATCCATAAATAAATAACAACAGGAAAATATGTAAGCATATAGGCAGCAAGAAGGTTTACATCAGCAGTTTTCCAACTGAGATATAATCCTGAGGCTACTTAACACTTTCCATGGGATATAATGACAAAGATAGTTTTATGGAAATAATAGTTAAAATAATTCCCTTTCATAATTGCCCTTCTTCTCCTTCACAAAAGAAAGAAAACTACCCTAAGGGCATAAAAATCTCTGGGGCATCAGAGCTATTTGAAATGTTGGTGTAGATATTAAGAAAATTAAGATTTGGTCCAGGAAATGCAGTAGTTAAAAAAATAAAAGAAAATTAAGATTAGGTAACAAATCATTTTTTGCAGTTAAGGGAGTACTTAATTCAATTGTCAGTGATAGATCACTGAAAGTACTTTTGATATGAGACTACTAGTTAGTATTCTTCAGATAAACAGAACCAATAGGAGATAGAGATAGATACAGAGACAGAGATAGAAATAGAGATAGAGGTAGAGAGAGATAGGGATAGAAAATTATCTTAAGGAATTGGCTCTTGCAATGGGACTGACAAGTCTGAAGTTTGTAAGGCTGGCTGGCAGGCTGGAAATTCAGGTAAGAGTTAATATTGCAGTGTTGAAACCAAAATCTATAGAGCAGCCATTAGGCTGTGAACTCAGGCAGGATTTCTATGCTGGCTGCAGTCTTGAAGTAGAATTGCTTCCTTTTTTAGAAAACCTTAGTCTTTGCTGTTAAGGCCTGCAATAAAATAGATGAGGCTTAGCCACATTATTGTAGGCAGTTTGCTTTACTCAAAGCGTATTGGCTGTAAGTGTTAATCACCTCTACAAATACCTTCACAGCAACATCTAGAGTAGTGTTTGACCAAATAACTGTGCACCATAGCCTTGCCAAAGTAACACATAAAGTTAACCATGACAGAGATATATGTTTTTTGCATATATCGACTCCAGTCAATAAAATTGAATGACATTACTGTAGCAAAACTTTCATTCTTATCTACTTATTTAAGTGAACATAAGCTTTTCATCTCTAAGGAGCAGAAATAAAGCAAAGTTGATGCTCAACCCTTTCTAGCAATAAGTAATATTCATCCATGTCTACAATAAGTTAATTGGTTAAAACAATGATATCTGTCCCCCCTAAGAAATGCATTTGCTTAATAATTATGTATCAAAATATATAATACATTAATGCCATTTAGTTCAATTTTATACTAATAACTATTATGAAAACTCCATCCAAAGAAACATTTGAACAGTTAGAACTTATGGACATGAATTTCAAAAATTAGTTCTAAGTGAGTACTCCTATATTTATTGCTGAGTAATGTGATTAATACGGGATTTTTAAGCTTAAAAATAAATTAGTTTACAATTCTGAGGCAGAAATACAAGTACAAAGAAAACTACAAGTGAAACAACAGAAGATTTTTAAGCATAAAAATATATTAAATTGAGAAACAATTCTGTGGGGGGGATGAAATGGAAATAAAAAGAACAAATAAAACTACAGATGAAATTTCTGGTTTGAAAAGCATGGTCTCCTAGTTTTGAATGGGTTATAGCTAGTAACACACGCTATGATTTTTATGTTATATGGGAGTGCTTTTAAAATGGCTTTATTCAAAAAGGTTAATATTTACATTTTACTGAAAAATTACATTCCTTATCATTGTTTAAAGTTATGATAAGAAATTATAATGTCCATTTAAATGTGCAGGAGGGTATATAGCTTTTTAAAATTCTTTTAGCAGGTGTGTAAGAAAAAAATTAGAAGACCACTGTCATACACGATATGCCTTAAATATACAAAAGACATTTCTGTCTAAAAATAACTGCACTAAGTGGAGGAAATTTTTCAAGTTATCAACTCTACAGAATATATTGCTACAACACAACTGAACCTTAGAGATCACCTCATGCAGGGTCATTATGAGAAAATCGGGCCAAGGAAAGGTGATCAAAGGGTCTCTTCGCCCACTCCAGTATCTTTGCCTACACTGTGATGTAAAGACCTCTTGCTGAGATGATCTGGCACGGCATCCTGCTATGAAGACAAGAATGTAAGGGGCAAATGGCCAGGTGTGGTGGCTCATGCCTGTTATCCCAGCACTTTGGGAGACCGAGGCAGGTGGATCACGAGGTCAGGAGTTCAAGACCAGCCTGGCCAACATGTTGAAACGTTTTTACTAAAAATACAAAAATTAGCTAGGCATGGTGGCACGCATCTGTAATATCAGCTACTAACGAAGCTGAGGCAGGAGAATCGCTTGAACCCAGGAGGTAGAGGCTGCAGTGAGCCAAGATTGTACCACTGCACTACAGCCTGGGCAACAAAGCAAGACTCCATCTCAAAACAAAACAAAAAAAAGCAGTATCAGAATATTACATGTGAACACTGTAATGGAATTTTATTAAGAAATTTTATTTACTCAGCACCTCCAAGTTTATCATTTTTTGCTAAGGATAGATTAAAAGTTTGTCCTTGAATGTTCAGAATTTAACAGATATTAATGTGGACCCATTTGACAGTCTGATCCTGGCATATAAACTCCTGAAGCATAAAAAATGGCTACCGTAGATCATGCCCCTCAGATCCCAAATGCTAGAATCGAAGAAGCTGCTGAGTGCTTTACCTAAGGTAAAGTGCTTAATATAATCATGACTAGGCTTTCTAAAAGAAAATATGGAGAAAAAATACCAAAATAGTATTGTATTTCTTTGTGTCAGTTTAGTTTATACTGTTGTAGGTGATTTTTTTTTTCAAATTTTGTTTAATGGGATCATATTACTTTTACAATGGAAGATTGTTTTCAGAAATATTCAGTTTCTAAGTTTCTTCGCATTCACAAAATTTGGGGAGTTTAGACTGAAAAGCAATGTCGGGGGAGGAGAAGATAATTTTTGAGCTTTAAATAGAGAACTACTAAGGGATATGAGGACTGACAAGAAATAAATATCAAGGCATTTATGCCTTTACATTTTCTATTTAATAGAATTATTTCATGTAATCAGTTGAAGAAGAGATAAAGCCCCACCCTGTTGGGTTGTGACACATTAGACTTAACCCCAGAGTAGTATCACTGTCAAAGAGGCACAATCCAAACAGACAAAAAACATTTGAATGGAATTTCATTCCTTAGTTAAACCTCTGTAAAGACAGTAAAGGGGATCTATTTCTAAGCACTCAGCAAAATGTCACAGTTAGCGCATCTTGTTTTCCCTTCTCTTCTCCAGTGCTCTCAAATTCCACACCCACTAGAGCCTTTCATTTGCCAAAACCAAGGTAAGAGGCAAAAAAGAAAAGAAAAACAAATAAATAGATAAATAAATAAATGTTTTGCCTTCAATCCCCAGTCTGAAACTATTTCTCTTTTCCCAACTCATTGATTTGCTGCGATTCAACCACTTTGCTGGGTCCTCCACACCTTTCCCTTTCTTAAGGTGGTGGTGGATATGGGTTAAACTGGGAGAATGGGGAGTGGGCTGCGAGTTACAGGATTCCTGAATCATCTTGCTTCATCTTTACCTTTATAAAATTTGTTAAAAATTAAACATTTGCTCACAAAATCATAACAGATGCACTGTATCATTTCCTGCAACAACAACAACAAATCAGTAGCAGTGAACGTTCACTTTCTTTAAAAAATGGCACTGACAAAAAAATCTCAGTCATTGAAACCCTATGAAGTGTGTACTTCAGGGAAATCTTGTTGATATGCACATGCAACATGTCAGAATCACTCTGCAGGAGTACAGATGCAGTGTCTGCAGAAGCATACAGAAGCCATATAGCACTGCTAGTAAAGATCCATCAGCGCCAGCCATTTGCTTTTTCTCATCTTTGCTTAGAAAATTTCTCTTTCAGCCACCACAACTGGGATATTTCCTGCTCAGTGGTAAATCACTTTTATTTCATAAAATGGCCTCTTAGAGCAGCTTTTAATCTATTTTACTACCATGACAATCTGCCTGATCATGCTGATGTCTTTAAGGTGACAGCACCCACTGCACAATTCTCAGCCTCCTGGATCACACCACAGTCTCTCACTGCCTTCACTGCTGCAACATAGCAAATAGTAAATTATTCTTGCATTGCTGAAAAATAATAATTTTTAAAAAACATTCAAAACAATCCAAAAAAAAGCATGAAAAAATTTTAAAATACTTTCAAGGCAATTTCATTGTTTGATATTTATTTTCTAGATAAATTATCTATGTAATTTAACCATTTATTCCTCCCCCCCCCAAAAAACATAGAAAGAAGACAAGATACGAAAGGGAGGTAACTCTGGAGAAAGGCACACAGTCAAGACACTCTATAGTGTGGTCTCTTGAAAATATATTCTCTTACTCTGCCTGAATTGTCTCATTGAAATAGCCAGACTATATAAAACTCAACTGTTGGAGATACTTTGGCTTACACATATCTTCTTTTGAAGCACAAACAATCTTGGAGTCTTATGTTTAAATCAGCTTATTTTCATACTAAAAGGTGATTAGGAAGACTTCATAAAAGATGGATTTTATTTGAGAGATATGAAGGGTTTTTGTAGGGAAGAAATAGGTAATACTGGAGCAAGGTGGCCTTCCATGAGAAGGGCAAGGTCAAAGATTATACTTATAAACCTAGGAAAGCATTGGAGAGAGAGTCTAAAGAGGTTGGAAATCATGAGTAGGGAGATATGATACAAAAGATGCTCTGTGAGCATTATAATTTTACCCGGGGCAGTGTTTTGCCCTGGAAAAGAGAAGGCTATATCTTCTAGCACTTAATATTACCTGCAGACCCTCATCATGGATGAGCCCTCCTCCCTGTCTAGCTTCTATTCAGTTATTCACTTATGCAACATTTATTCATAGTCCTCTGTTTATAAATTACAAGAAGAGTTAAATGGGGATTTTAGGGACTGGTTGATAAGCTAGCTATCATCTACAGCTCTACTTCATGGGGGAGATGTGCACCAAGTACCCCAATATATGAATTCAACTTATTGTGAGAAATGCATATAAAAAATAAGTCAAAATATTTTTAGAAAGCAAGCAGAAAAGGAAAAAATATTATAAGTAGCTAAATAGAATGCATATTTTATTGTCCTACTGAAGCAATATATTCTTGTAGTCATTTATACAGTAATATAAATTAGTTTAATCTGACTGATTTTCTCCTAATTCTTAGCTGATACTATTGCCAGGAAGGGGAATTTTCATTTTGGTTTGAGATCTAGGCAGAAAACATGATTTTGTAACATGGATCACGTTTGGTGGTTTTACGGGCCGAGATACAGAGATGAAGAAAAACAAACAAAAACTTAGGGCAGTTTAATCTAAAGATCTGCTGAAAACCCAGTAGGAACTCAAAAATGTTTTTGGACAAATAGACTATATATGATCAACTCAGGAGTGAAACATTAAGAGAGAGATATTCCTCCTTATTTTTATTTATTAGCAACTACTCCACAGAAAAAGAAGGGAAGATTACTGGCTGGTGAATTTGAGGAAAAGTTGTCACAATCTATCATATCCTACCTGATAATATTAACTCAGTCAGAACAAAAGAAGCAGAGGGAGAGGATTTTTATGGAGTTATAAAAAAGTAATTCAATGCTAGCATTAAGTCTTTAAAGAATTTTGTTGTTAAAAGGAATGAGAAACTGAGGCTTAAAATGACTTAACAAAATACATTTCACACCCTGAACTAGGTCCTCTATTTTAGACAAGTTGTATAATCTCTCAGTTAGTTTCCATTTAGAGACAGAAGAACACACTGGATTAGGTCATTAACAAGACACACACAATGTAGTGCCTTCTCAGTATAAGCAACCATAAAAACTCATTATGGGGAAAAGTAAACCTGTCCTTCAACATTTCAGTTGCTGAATGTTGTGCTGAATTAGATTGCAAAGATTACATAATGTCTCTGAGGGTTGCAGGCCTTTCATCCTCTCAGCTGGCATGGAAACTGCTATGCACTCTCAAACAGCACTAGAATTAATACATGCGCATGTTCTATCACTTCATTTATACAACACATCCTTGGCTTTAAGAAATGAACTTGACTACCCTTCTTTCAAATAATGTTTTGTCATTGTACAAGACTAGGGGAAGTAGGTTCTGACTTAAAGAAATTTCAATTCCTGGAAAGAAGAGTTCTCTTCAAAAGGATCAGAAATGTAGAATATCAGAGTTCAATAGATCTTAGAGTATTTTTAGACTAAACCTCTTTTTTTTAGATGAAGCCAGTGTAGATCAGAAAATTATTTGTCCAGAATCACACACCTAGCTAATGAAACAAGAGACACCAGGTCTTAGCGTTTTGAGTCTCAGGTTTACATACTTACATACTAAAACTATGCTGTACGGTCTCCAGGGGACTTTTTAAAGTGAAATTCCCATATGACACTCCAGACAATTCATCAAAATCTACAGGTGAGGAAACTTAGCTTCTGTATTTTTTAAAGTTTCCCAGACAATCCTAATGTGGAACCAGTTTGGAAACCACTAGTCTAGAAAAAGAGTCTATCATCTTTGGCAAGGATAAATATCTGCCTTTCTCTAGCATGTCCTTGGTTCTTGGTATTCTTGTTCTTGGTATTCTTGGACCTATTGTCCTGGGTCTAACTGTTGATAGAAACCCCTTTCACTCTCAGAGGTGTCCCACTATGCATGTCCCAAGCTACATCCTATCTTTAATCTATCTGACTTTTAGGCACTGAAATGACATCTCCAATGGCAAATGCAAAAGTCCCCCTAAAGAGTTAAAAAGTTATAGCTGTGAGTCATGGTGCCAAAAAAGAATAAAATTTTTCAGCTACTCTGGAATTCTCCCCTTAAGAAAGAGATCTTTCTATGTCCATATTGAATTTTGGATTCCTAAGCTTAAGGTGACAATGTAGCCGAGTTTTGAAAGACTTTGGAAAGGCTTTCTGAGATCTCCCTAAATTTAATATAACAGGAGCTCCCCTTAACAATAAATAGCAATTTATTAATGTTAGATGCAGGAGTAATAAAGGAATTCTGACACAAAAGCAAGTTATTAACGAAAATGCCTATACCTGTGACATATCCAGAAAACTCATACGTACCATTCAAGGAATTGTTAACTTCCTGCATGTTTTTTTAAAATCTCCATTTTTATGTGTTGTTGTTGTTTATTTTAGTCAGAATATTTTCTGTTCAAAATAACAGAAATGCAATTCAACTAGCATGTGGTAAAAATTAATTTATTGACTATGTAATTGGAAAGGAAAGAAATGGTCCCGGCATCAAACATTTTGTACCAACCTAATATATTCTGGACCAGATTACCAAGATCCTTTCCCCTCGAAACATCACAGTGTACTCAAACACACACACACACACACACACACACACACACACATATATAATAATAATTGTGTGTTATATATATATATACACAATTAAAATTTTGTTTTTAATTGACATGTAATCATTGTGTATATATATATACAATTAAAATTTTGTTTTTAATTGACATGTAATAATTATTATTGTACAAAATTTTAATTGTATATATAATTATTACATGTCAATTAAAAACAAAATTTTAATTGTGTATATATATACACAATGATTACATGTCAATTAAAAACAAAATTTTAAAAATTAGCCTTTTCCTCATGTTTGAGCTCTGCGTCTGTCTAGGTGTGGACCTCATTCTCTCATATGGTTAGCAGACTGTATCCACATGATGAGGAGGATAGTTTCTAGTGCTCTTAGATTCCTATCCTTCCAGTAAGGGGACCACAGAGGCAAGAGACAAATCCACCCTTGTTCCAATAGGAATATCCCAATGAGTTTGACTGATTGACCCGTAACCAATGTATGCAGCCAAGGGAATGAGTGCTCCTCTTGGCCACGACTGAGTGTTATTTCCATCCCCCTGGGGTATATAATGAAAGGGCCTGTTATATAAAGTAGGAAGATGCACATGGGAAAACTTACTGTGCAGTTTAAGACAATAACTACCACATAATAATGCCACAATCTTCATAGGGCCTCAAAAAATACTTCAATTCAATAAATTAATAGAGAAAATCTCAAAACATATTTAGGGATAAACTTACTTACTTCTAAATTGAAGGTAGGAGGTATGCTGGATGAAAAATGTAAAGCTTATTCTAAATTCATTGTTTCAAATTCATTGAAATGGAGTGAGAGTGTGCTTTCTTCACATAAACACCTGAACCTCTATTGGGACGTTGCCATTAGAAACGCAGTTACATATGGGTGAAAAAGCAGCTGAAATCTCTCTTTTTATTCTAATAGGATTCTGAGTCCAGATGGAGGAGCATTAAATTACACAGGAAGTCTAGAAAAGAATGAAATCCAGACCCAGGATGTCCTAACCCTTCGCTGACCCTTAAAAACAAAAACTGTGCAATTGGCACTTTAATGCTTTATATTCACTTATCAGGTGGTAGCAAGAATTTGTGGATTATTGAAATGGAGCCTGAAGAAAATAGGTCAAAAAAAAGAGGCATACTGTAGGTCTTTAATTCTTTCTCTGATAAATTTTAGAATATATTTCTTAGACCTTTGTCTCTGAGTTGGAACTACATTCAAATATGAAAAGAAATATTGATTGAACACAGCTGGTGAGCATTTTAATATCACGGTCCAAGAGGACAAAGCAGGAGCCCGTGAACTCCTCTCCAGTACAATCTCTGTTTATCATCAGATGTTTTCATACATTCAGTTCTGCTCCAGGAATGCACTTTCAACGCTTTGTAAATATGAAATAGTAAATGTAAATAAGTCCATAATTAATTTACAAAGAAGAAAACTGAGGCATGAAGAAGTTGGCCTACTTCTGAGAGTTCCAGTAAATTAGTATGGAGTCTAAAAATCAGTTACTGAAGGAGGATATGATCAGTGAATTTGCAATGTCAGAGAAGAAGATATTTTTCCAGGCTCAGCTACTAACTACTGTACTCATTTCTAGGCTTCAGGGAGCAACTTGTGATTATTTCGGTCAGTATTTCTCCAAGTTTCAAACGTTAGTATAAATGTACATTATTGGCTATCACCCCATCTTTGCTGTTTTAGTATACCTGAAGGGCCTGTCCTATGAACCTTTATTTTAATAAGCATCCTCACATATTTCTTAAGCAAGGTAAACTTTAAGAACTACTGCTTTACCATTTATTATCAGTACACTATTTTTCAGCTCTAGTCTGTGATTTTTCTCTTTTATATTTAACATTTTTTGTTAGTATATCAAATCTTTAATTACTTTTTTCTTTTTTTAAATTTTACTTTAAGTTCTGAGGTACATGTACAGATCATGCAGGATTGTTATGTAGGTATATACATGCCGTGGTGGTTCGCTGCCTCCATCCCCTGTCACCTACATTAGGTATTTCTCCTGATGTTATTCTTCCACAATCTCCCCACCCACTGCTATCCCTCCCCTAGCTCCCAAACCCCCAACAGACTCCAGTGTGTGATGTTTCCCTTCCTGTGTGCATGTGTTCTCATCATTCAACACCCACTTATGAATGAGAACATGTGGTGTTTGGTTTTCTGTTCTTGTGTCAGTTTGCTGAGAATGATGGTTTCCAGATTCATCCATGTCCCTGCAAAGGACATGAACTCATCCCTTTTTATGGCTGCATAGTATTCCATGATGTATATGTGCCACATTTTCTTTATCTAGTCTATCTGTGATGGGCATTTGGGTTGCTTCCAAGTCTTTGCTATTTTAAACAGTGCCACAATGAACATATGGGTGCATGTGTCTTTATAACAGATCGATTTATAATCCTTTGGATATATACCCAGTAATGGGATTGCTGGGTCAAATAGTATTTCTATTTCTAGATCCTTGAGGAATTGACAGTCTTCCACAATGTTAGAACTAATTTACACTCCCACCAACAGTGTAAAAGTGTTCCTATTTCTCCACATCCTCTCCAGCATCTGTTGTCTCCAGATTTTTTAATGATCACCATTCTAACTGGCATGAGATAGTATCTCAGTGTGCATTTCTCTAATGACCAGTGATGATGAGCATTTTTTCATGTTTGTTGGCCACATAAATGCCTTCTTTTGAAAAATGTCTGTTCATATCTTTCACCCACTTTTTGATAGGGTTGTTTGTTTTTTCTTGTGAATTTGTTTTAGCTCTTTGTAGATTCTGGATATTAGGTCTTTGTCAGATGAGTAGCTTGCAAAATTTTTTTCCCATTTTGTGGGTTGCTGATTCACTCTAATGATTGTTTCTTTTGCTGTGCAGAAGCTCTGGAGTTTAATTAGATCCCATTTGTCTATTTTGGCTTTTGTTGCCATTGCTTTTGGTGTTTTCATCGTAAAGTCCTTGCCTATGCTTATGTCCTGAATGGTTTTGCCTAGGTTTTTTTCTAGGGTTTTTATGGTATTAGGTCTTATGTTCAAATCTGGAGGTAATTTTTGTATAAGGTGTAAGGAAGGGGTCCAGTTTAAGCATTCTGCACATGGCTAGCCAGTTTTCCCAACACCATTTATTAAACAGGGAATCCTTTCCCCATGGCTTGTTTTTGTCAGGTTTGTCAAACATCAGATTGTTGTAGATATGTGGCATTACTTCCGAGGCCACTGTTCTGTTCCATTGGTCTATATCTCTGTTTTGGTACCAGTACCATGCTGTTTTCATTACTGAGGCCTTGTAGTATAGTTTGAAGTCAGGTAGCGTGATGCCTCCAGCTTTGTTCTTTTTGCTTAGAATTGTCTTGGCTATGCGGGCTCTTTTTTGGTTCCATATGATATTTAAGGTGTTTTCTTTCCAGTTCTGTGAAGAAGTTCAGTGGTAGTTTGATGGGGATAGCATTGAATCTATAAATTACTTTGGGCAGTATGGCAATTTTCATGATAGTGATTCTTCCTAACCATGAACATGGAATGTTTTTCCATCTGTTTGTGTCCTCTCTTATTTCCTTGAACAGTAGTTTGTAGTTCTCCTTGAAGAGTTCCTTCACATCCTTTGTTAGTTGTATTCCTAGGTATTTTATTCTCTTTGTAGCAATTGTGAATGGGAGTTTGCTCATGATTTGGCTCTCTGTTTGTCTGTTATTGGTGTATAGGAATGCTTGTGATTTTTGTACACCGATTTTGTATCCTGAGACTTTGCTGAAGTTGCTTATCAGGTTAAGGAGATTTTGGGCTGAGACAATGGGGTCTCTAAATATAGAAATCATGTTGTCTGCAAATAGAGACAATTTGACTTCCTCTTTTCTTAATTGAATACCCTTTATTTCTTTTTTCTGCCTGATTGCTCTGGCTAGAACTTCCAATACTGTGTTGAATAGGAATGGTGAGATAAGGCACCCTTGTCTAATGCCAGATAGACCAGGCTCTAACCTGACAGCACCTTAATCTTGAACTTCCCAGCATACAGAACTGTGAGAGAATAAATTTCCGTTCCTTATAAATTACCCAGTCTGTGGAATTCTGTTATAGCAACACAAAACAAACCAAGACAATAGGTGAGAAAAAAACAGTATTTGAAATTTTAGACAGGGCAGTCAGGGAAGGTTCCACTAAAAAGGGAACATTTAATTTCAGGCCTTAGAAGGTAAAGATGTGTGGATATCTGGGAAAGGAGAATTTCTGGCACAGAGACCAGCAAACACAAAGATCCTGAAGGAGCAAAAACACGCCTGATATGTTAGAAGAAGACAGAAGAGATCAGCATGGTTGGAGCAAAGTGATTGAGAGAGGAGTGGAAAATAAGGTCAGAGAGCTGGAGAAGGGCAGATCAAATAGTATCTTACAGATTATTCTAAAGACTTTGGTTACATTATGAATGAGATGGGAATCCATTTGGACTGAAGATCTTGCACACTGTTCTTTTTATTCAGAAGGCAAAAGTAAGATGGCAAGGCTTAGAAGGCAAACCCCTGACTCTGGAGGATTTTACTTCCAGCAATACCTAGTTCAGTGATTTGAGTCAAACCTGCTAAAGATAATGAAAACAACTAGCTAATATTTTTTAACTTCCTAAATGCATTAAAGAACTAAAAGTGCAATTAGGAATTATTAAATTTAGGAGAAATTTAGCAGAAAATAGGAATCTGAAGAGATTAGCCTAACATTCAAAACCACCCCACCAGTGGGCATTTGTAAATCAAAAAAAAAAAAAAAAGATGATTAAAAGATTATGCAACACTTTTTACAACGTCACTTTAATAGGAACATATAAGCAAAGTTGGGAAACCTAGAAAGAGAACGCCCCATTTAATTTGGGATTCAGAAGGGCTGCAAACTGCATTCTATGAATAAGTGAACTGGAAATAATCAAAGAACTAGATAGACTGCAAGATCTCTCTCTCTGCCATCAAATTTTCTGGGTAACACAGAATATCTCAAATCCTAAAATTAGATTTAGGAGATCCTAGATTAGTAATGCCACCAGGCATGTAAAACAAACAAAAGTAAATCTTCCCTGGAGGAATTAACATCATCTTAGGCCTCAAATTATTTCTATAAACAATTTTTTAAATACACTATGCAGCACCTAATCAAAGGTAATGAGAAACATGAGGAAACAAGATCTGGTACAAATAACAGTCAGCAGAGACATCCATAACGTCTCCAGTTAGTGAAGTTGTTGGAAACAGAATATAAAACAATTACCATGTCTATGAAGTGAAGCTAAAAGACCAACTTTTAAGTTTCCAAAATGAACGGGAAACTATAAAAAGTAAGCATTGCTTATTTTAAAAAGAACTAATTTGATATTGAACATTCCCAATACAAAGAATGATAAATGTTTGAGATTATGGAAATGCTAATTACCCTAATCTGATCACTATACAGTATATGTATGGAAACATCACTATTACCCCCCACAAATATGTACAATTATTACCTGTCAATTAATAAAAATAAAATAAAACAAACAAAAAGAAAATTCTAAAGCTAAAAATGCAAAGAAGCTAAATTAATAACTCAGTGGATGAGGTGAAGAACAGATTAAAGAAAGATAGAAGATAGATCAGGAAGAATTACAATGATGCATAGAGAGACAAAAATTTGAAAAATACAGTAAGGAGGGTTTGAGTCATAGAGAAAACAATGAAAGATCTAGCATGCATTTAATTAGAGTTGTAATAAAAGATAAGAATTTGGACAAAAAATATTTACATAATATTGGCTGACAATTTTCCAAAATTGATAGAAGAAGCAAGCCACAACTTCAAGAGACTACAGGGCAGATTAAAGAAAATTTACAAAGAGCTACATCACAGCAAAACATATAATCAAACAAAAAGAACAAAGCATCCAAGGGAGAAATAAAATATAAATTCTTTCAAAAGAGCAACAGACTAACAGATGACTTTCCAAGAGCACCAATGAATGAAAACTTAAACAGTAAAATATCATTAACATACCAGTAGAAACACAACTTTCCACTTAGATTTTTATACTCAGCAATGTCATTCTTCAAAAATGAAAATGAAATGCATACATTTTCAGATAATAAAAAATTGAGAATATTCAAAGTTAATTCAAAATCAACTTCCAGTAATAGTAGGAGATAAGTGGTCCTGTAAACCTGCAGTAGATAACAATTATAAAACTAAATTATAAAACATGAAAGATATTAAAAACCAAACTACCTAAAGTTACTAATTCTAAAAGCATAAATTAAAAAAAAATTACGTGGAAGAGCTAAGAATTCTGAGCTCACAATATAAAAACCACAAAGACCCAAATGCAGAATCTGAACTACTTAAATGTCTGACTGATAACTAAACTATTCATAAATTTTGAGACACCAGGAGACACCACAGAGAAGTAGGCAGTAGGAAGAAAATGTATTCTCTTGAGAAATATAGTGATACAGAGCAGAATCCATGAATTGGATGCTTTTCTTAAAAAAGCACATTCCTAATTGTGAAAAATTCAAGTAACAGAAAACCTAATGGTCAGAATACAGATCCCAAAGCAAACAAACCCACAGGAAATTACTTGTGTCTTAGAACCATTCCATGCTCTTTTTTCCCTATTCTAATGTCTTTGCACTGCTTTTAAAACCCAGTTCTCTGTGAGTTTTCCCTATGCTGAAAAATTCAGTAGTTAGCCAAGTATTTTGGCACATGTGGAGCTGACTTCAGAGAGAGTTATGTCTATAAAAATATTCAAAAAATTGAAGAAAAATGTGGTATCAGTGAATAAATAGGCATTTTATAGTTTTAACATTTATACTTCTTCAGCTTTAGAATTATTAACAATTTTTATTTCAATCAAGAAATATTTCTTAATATGTATTATAATAAAATATAAAATATATAATATTCGCATTATTATAATAAAAATTATTATGGTAATACATTATTAATATTTATTTCAACCAAGAAATAAATGTTATTGCTAAATAATAATTGTAAAGCTGAAGAAGTACAAATGTTAAAACCATACACTCTCCTAGATGGGCAAAACAACACATCAGAGATACCAAAAACCACAGAGAATTAGTCCACTGAATTTGTTGAACTAGTCAGTTAAATAAGACAAAGGAAAGAATAAAAAGCTTAAAATTGATGAATTATAATAAAATGAGGAACTTCCATTAATCAAAAACACTATTACTAAATATTCTCACTTATAAACAACTCTAAATAACAAGAACACATGGACACAAACGGGAAAAACAGACATTGGGGCCTACTTGAGGGTGAAGGTAGGGAGGAGGGAGAGGATCAAAAACTGCCTATGGACTATGATGCCTCTCACCTGAGTGATGAAATAATCTGTACACAAAGCCTCTGTGACACGCAGTTTGCCTATATATAACAAACCTGCATGTGTGCCCCTAAACCTAAAATAAAAATTAAATTTAAAAAAAGAAAAAACAAACCTGTTGAGGATGTGAAGAAAATTTCCCTCCATACTGTTGGTGGGAAAAAAATGATGCAGCCAGTATGAAACACTGTGGAGATTTGTCAAAAATTAAAAATGAGAATTATTATCCAGCAATCCCATTTCTGAGGACCTATCTAAAGTATGTAATGCAGGCCCTGGAAGAGATATTTGCACACCCATGTTTATTACTGCATTATTCATAAAAGCCACAAGGTGGAAGCAACCCAAATGTTCCTTGACATGAGCAGTTAAAGAAGATGTGGCATATATACAGAATGGAATATTATTCAATCTTAAAGAAGAAATCTTGTCACATTCTATGATAAAGATAAAACTTGAGAATATTATATTAACTGAAAAAAGTCAATAACAAAGTAATAGATAATGTATGATTTTACTTATATGAAATAATCTTAAATAGCCAGTCTCATAAAAACAGAAAGCAGAATGATGTTTGTCAAGAACTAGGGATTGGGTAAAATGGGCAGTTGTTACATAAAGGGTATTGAGTTTTAGTTTTGCAAGATATAAAAAAAGTTCTAGAGGTCTTTTGCATAACAATGTGAATATAGTTAACACTATTGAACTGTACACTTTAAAAGATTTAAAATGGTAAATTTTATGTTGCATGTGTTCACCAAAATTAAATGTAAAAACATGTAACTGAAAAAAAAACGCTATGAAAAGAGTAAAAATGCGAGTCACAGAATGAGAGAAAATGTATAAATCAAACTGAGATCTCATATCAGGACTACATTAAAAACTTCTGCAAACTAATATGAAGGAGATGCATCTATGTTAAAAAGCAAGAAGGAAACTTGAAAAGGAATTCAAAAGAGAGACATCCAAATGACTAGCAAGCAGAAAAAGATTCTCAACCTCATTAGCAATCAAGAAAATGTAAATTAAAGACAAAATATGTTCTCACTATATATTTATCAGACTGACTAAAATTAAAACTATGAAAATTCTCACTCTGCTGATGGAAATATAAGTTGGTCAAGAACTTGGAAAATTATTTGACATTAACTGCCGAAGTTGAACATGCACATATCCTATCACTCAGCAACTCAATTTCTAAGTATGTCCCTGCATGTGCAACAGGAGACAAGTACCAAGTGTTCATAGTAACATATTTATAATAACCAAATACTGAAAACAACCTAAAAGTTCATTAAAAATGGAAGAATAAGTTGTAATATCCTCATTCAGTTGAATACCAAAAAACAATGAAAATGAACTATAGAAACAATTAGGGATAAATGAAATAAATTCCAAAGGCAGAAGAGTCCTTCCTAGATGAGATGTTGATCCTGATCACCAGCTGTTTTCTTCTCTGGGGGTATTTGCTGGTTTCTCTTCTGCTGGTTTCTTTCTGCTTACATTTTCGCCATTAAAATCTTTAGTTGAGACTTTGTTCTTAGCTCATATCAGGAATTGGCAGAGTTTTGGTGGCTCTGAGGAGCTCCTACAATGATTAAAAAATACAAAAGCCCAGTTTTTTGTAATTTTCTTTTCTTTTTTCTTTAAGAGACAAGATCTCCCTCTGTCACTCTGGCTGAAGCACAGTGGCACTATCATAGTTCACTGCAGCGTCCTCAGATTCCTGGGTTCAAGTAATCCCTCCACCTGAGCCTCTTGAGTAGCTAGGACAACAGGCATGCCACCATACCCAGCTAAGCTTTTTTATTTTTTGTAGAGACAGGGTCTCTCTGTATTGCCCAGGATTATCTCAAACTCCTAACTTCCAGTGATCCTTCCATCTTGGCCTCCCAATGTGCTGGGATCACAGGTATGAGCCACTGTGCCCAGCAATTATCTTTTACTATAACATCCTACTCTGATTTTAGTTTTAGAGTTTACTAGCCTGATAAGATGAGTTGAAGAATAGTCATTCTTTTTATATTCTACAAAAAATTTTAAAGCATTGGAATTAACTCCTTTACGAAGGCTTGATAGAGCTCACTAGTAAAACTGTTGGTGTCTAGTGTTTTCTTTCTGTGGGTATTTTTACTGCTTTCATTTATTTAATAGTCATATGAGTACTAAAATTTTTTATTCTTGAGTTTTGCTAAGTTATGCTTTTCTAGGAAATTATTCATTTTGTCTGTTTTTTTATATATTGGCATAAATTTATTCACAAAGATCTCTTGCTGTCTTCCAAATATCTGTTAATTCTCCAGTGATACCATTTTTCTTTGATTTGCCATTTTATTATGGATATTTGCAAACATACTCAAAAGCAGAGAGAGTAGAGCAAACCAGGGTAGGAAGTCACTCTATAACTATTTCTATCTTTCCATTTTGACTTTTTAGATCATTTTGCACTTAAGATTTTTCTTGGAGATAACATACTAGATATTTTGTTTTTAATCCAACCCATCTTGGTCTTCAAGTGGAGAGCTTAGGCTTTTTTATTCTTCTTTTGTAAGTTTAAATTTCTAATTTTATTTTTTTCTATAGTTCTGAAAATTACATACTCTATTTCTATTCGCTTATTGGTTAACCTTAAGATTTTAATTTGCAAACTTCTTTGATCTAAAATTTTTCAACATTTCAAACTTTCTCCCAAATACAAATATTTTATGTTTAACCCTTTTTATACCCCTCATCATACATGTTAATTTTTCTAAATATTTATGTTCTATCATAATTTAACTACCCAAATCAACTATGGCATTTATGCCATCCAATTTTCTTCAAATTTACCCACATATTTCCCCAGATATCTTTCTCACCAGTCCTTCTTGCATGTCTGAATTCCAACTCATATTCTTCTTCAAGAACATCATATAAATGTTGAGATATAATTTATTTACTATATTAGTTTCCTAGGACTGCTATAACAGATTACCATAAACGTAGTGACTTCAAACAGTAGAAATTTACTCTCTCTCAGTTGCAGAGTCCAGAAGTTCAAAGTCAAGTTGCTGTTAGGGCCAGCAACTTCCAACTCCTCTACGGGAGAATCCTTGCTTGCCTCTTCTAGTTTCTGATGGCTTCCAGCATTCTTTGGCTTGTGGCAGCATAATTCCAAATTCTGCCTCCTTCTTCACAACGGTCTTTTCTCTGTGTCTTTCTGTGTCTTTTCATTTTATAAAAACACCAGTAACTGAATTTGAGGTGCTAAATCCAGAATGATCATGAGATCTTTATCTAATTGCATTTGCAAGGACCCTATTTCCAAATAAGATCAGATTCTGGGATTCTAGGTGGGCATGAATTCTGGGGTGACATTATTCGACCTCTACATGTACTGTACAATTCACCAACTTGTACAAAATAAAATGTAAAATTTAAATTTTTTTGTATATTTAGAATTCTATAAGGATCTATACAATCAATTTCAGAACATTTTCATTGTCCCTAATAGCAACACTGTACTGTCAAATACATCTTTTAAAATTTTCTTTAGTGAGAAACTTAGGGGGTTGCAAGTTTTTTCAGTTTTCCAAGTGTGAGAATATATTTATTTTGTACTCATTCTTAAAAATCAAGCAAAATTTATAATTCTAGGTTGACATTTATTTTCTCTCAGCAGTTTAAATAAAATTCTACCATTTTCTGGATCTGTTATTGCTGTTGAGAAGTCTCCATTAATCTAATTGTCATTTCTTTGTAGCATCTGTCCTCTTTCTTTGGTTTTAAAATCTTTTCTTTATTTTTAGACTTCTGCAGTTTTACTATATGTTCAAGTATGATTAGAATTTGTTGTGATTATCAAATCTTTAGATTTGTATATTTCATCAGATTTTTAAAATTAGCCATTATATTTTTGCAAATTGCTTCTTTTTATTTTTTTCTACTCTCCCCTTCTGGAGACAGACACTGGTAGTGGGAAATCAGATTCCAATTAGCTCAACAGATTGCTCTGTTCTGGTCCCATTTTCAGCAGAGGGCTGGTACTGTACAATTCTGTGACTGACAGTCAAGCCAACTCAGAGATTCATCCTATTAGTCACAGAAGAACCTGTGGAGAAACATGAATTCCTCAGTATAAAGCCATTTCCATGCCACTTGAGGGAAAGTTCAAAGCCCATGTTTTTCTGTAAATAGCAGGTATGTTAAGCCATCTTTCCAGAATAAGAACTGTGTTGCTATATTATAAATGAAGAGAAGTGTTTTTTGGAACTATTGCTTGGCCTGTAGATAAATATTTGAGTTTAGCAACTGATTTCTATTGGTTTTTTCCCTACATCTTCCAGAGTAAAAGTGTTACAGAAATCCTGTCAATCATATTTTGCTGTTAAAGAAAAAAACCCACAATATTAATTGAACAATTATTGTAGCCAATATCCCAGTATATAATTCTAGTTAATTACTGCCAGTTGCTATGTTTTTTTCACAATATTTCTCTTTCAGTGAGCAAACCTCAGTCTTGGAATCAGATGTTTTCTTATTCATTATGCCAGAAATGAATTTCTAAAATACATTATTAAAATAAACTGTTACAAATCCAACTGTCTAAATGGAAGCTGTGTCTTTGTCATAAAACTTAGGATACTTGGAAACTATAATTTGAAAAACAGAAATCAAGTATGTCCCAGGGCTATGGTCCATTTGTCAGAACATTTTCACATACATACTTTAATTTGATCTCTCTACATAATAAAAGATATTTACATATGTTTGGCAGAAGTTCTTGCTGTATTAATGTGTGTTTTTCTTCTCTTTTTCCCAAGAAGGTAGACAGTGTCTTTCTAATATCCTCTCCTAAGTGTGGTGGCCACTGCCAGCTCTGCCCACAGAAAGCCCTTAAGTAGACTTAAATGGAAAACTCAGATAAGGAGAGACTGTCCCTGTGCTGGCAAAGCAATAATTTCATGGCCTGGAACCCAGATTTTTGGTCTGGTTCACATGCTTCCTAGAGAAGGTTATTACCTTTCAGGGCAATATGTTATTTCTGGGTGCTGACGTGGCTAAAATACAAAGAACAGCAAGCTCATCCCCAATCTGGAAGGTATTCCCCCTTTTCAGAGGCTGCCAAGACCCCTGAGACTGGCTGTGCCTCTGCCTGATAGCGAGGAGCTGCGCCTACATATTTGTGTCCCTATCTTTATGTGTTTCTGCTCTGCTTTTGTGATGTTTCAGGAGTAAGCTGAGTCCAAGTTATAGATCTTACTCATCCTCAAACCCAAATCAGATTCTACTGTCCACTCCGGACGCTCAGGGATATTTGTAGGGCATGAAGCAAAAGTTGCTACAAGGTAATCTTTTGTAAAAGTCTGTCTCCATTGGAGATATTATGCTAGTTGTTCTAGGGTTTGAGGGTGAACGTGTGAGTCTGTGTTTTTGTTGGAGAGTGGGACATGGATGGTCTTGGACAACTGAAGGGGAAGACAGTCTGGGAGATCTACATCTTGCTCCCTGGAAAGCCCAGGGTGGGTAGCAAGCCCACAGAGGAGTTTTACTCTACACATGGCACTGAAAACACAGAACTACTGAATGTCAAGAGTCTGTGGGTGTGTGTGCCATGAACAGCAACCAAAAAGCGCTAGAAATTTGAGACCCTGCTTTCATTTCCCAAGCACCACATACACCTTCTGTATCATACTAGGTGGGGGATAAGAGCCACTGTCAGGATTAATACCTTATTTCTCATCCACTTTTCAGAATGGAGAAACCAGGGTCAGGGTTCAAATTAATTTAGAAAAAATAAAGTAATGGATATTTCCTGCAGATTGATGTGGCTTATGATTAATACTATATAACATACATTTTTTATAACTTATCTTTGAAACTGAGTAAAATTTCAAAACTATTATCTATAAATTACTTATGGTATACACATATATATACACACACAAATGCACACATAGGTATGTACACACACAAAGGAACGTATTTTTCTTTATTCCATTTCTCTTTTGTGTGTTATTTTTCCTGTATTTTTCATTTTCCAAACTTTCAGACTTAGTAGGGTCTTCACCCCATGATCATGATTCTCCTCTTTTTTTCTCATCTTTTGGAATATAATCCTTATGAACCCTTTGTAGATGCATCTTTTCCACCCTGTCCTTCATCTTCACATTCTTTACCTACCAAGAACCATTGATCACTGGCTCCACTCTCCTTATCTTTGGTTGTGGGATAGAGCTGTTGTGCCTCCCCCTTCTGCATGATTTTCTTTTCTTTTGAAGTGATACACTTTTCTTTCTTGCTTTGAAACTTTAAATATTTAACTGAAAAGATGTAGACTTCTTTTGTAAGAAGCTTAGTAGTGAAATGAAGGAAATGAGGTTCCAGTGAGCTGAGATCATGCCACTGCACTCCAGCGTGGGGGACACAGCAAGACCATGTCTCAAAAAAAATATATATATATATATATGTTGTGTGTGTGTGTGTGTGTGTGTGTGTGTGTGTGTGTATAATTAAATAAATCAATAAGTATAGAGTTTACTGTAATAGCAAATCGAGAAACAAGATATGTTCAGCACAGGAGAGACATGAAATGCTTCTCCTCCAAAGGAAATAAGTGAGTAGTGCAGGAGGCACTGATTATGAGAAAAAGAAATTGATAATCAAAGAGCCAATTCCTATAAGAAGCAAGAGGAAGTAATATCAAAGGTAACTTGAAAAAGAAGGGACATTTTAAAATTAGAATAAAGATGAGAATTATTAAAGATACAAAAAATATTAAATATATATTATTAAATATATAGAAATATTAAATATACAAAAATGTGATGTAAAATTGGAGGGAGTTAATGGGGTTCCTAGCACACTTGTCTCAGTGTTCTCAACAGAGTAGGAGATATTGTCAGTGGCTAAGAATGAGCTTGGAGCTTAGCAAGTGGAAAAGGTTTGAAATAACTGCTCTGGGGGAATTGTGAAGAAGTAACAATAATAATAACAGTAACCACAACAATAAAGATAATAATGGCATTGTAATATAATAATTGTAGTCTTCTTTTGTCTCTCCAGTTAACCTCAGCTTCTGTCATATCCTTCTCTTCCTCCAACTGTGTTTATACTTCTAGGGTCTTGGTTCTGTCTGCCGCAAGCCTATTGGCCTCATTTGCTTTCCTCTTTTCATCCATTGGTTCTTCTATATTATTTTCCCTCTTCCTTTCCTCTTCTACTCACAAAGCCAAGTTCTACTGGTTCCTTTTAACTGCAAGCGCCTCCTTCTCCTTATGTTCTTGCTTTACCTAACATTTAATTTCATCTTCACTTTTCCCCACATCCATTCCAACATCTATAACTTCCTTGTATTAATTTCTGAAGCCAAATCTACTGATTTTTCCCTTCCTTTCAAGTCCCAAGGACTTTCTCTTTATTCATTTGGTAACTGTTTTCATCTCAGTTATTTCACTTTACCTTCCCTTTTCTATTCTTAAAGATAGGCCAGCTCTTCCTACCTCCTCTGCTCGTCCCAGGTAATCTTGAGCATTTTCCTAACTAGTCTTCCTTTCTCAGACCTTACCACAGTCTCGTCTTCTAAAGAAGATACTGTCATGCTGTTTCCTCCATCCCAAAAGCTCAATACTTGACAAGTAGGCAATTTCCCGAGCTCCACTAAAAGTATATTTTAACGTTAAACTTATTCTGCCCTTGCCACAATAGTTTGATTCAAATTGGTTTCCCCACCTGTTTTGAGATTAGTGATTTCTTTAAATGAGCCCTCGCAGCTCTTATAGTCAGGCTTTCCTTCTCAAAGATTAAGAACCATCTTCATACTTGGTTGGCTACGTGAATTGCTCCATAAATCCTCTAGCATACTGTAATTTCCTCACCCCTGAAACTGGAGGGGGAAAAATATAAATCTAGCCTTCAACCCATTTGTGCTTGCTACCTGTGCTCTAATAGACTATTTTCTTAGCCAGATCTGTGGCAGAATACAGATGGCCTTAAATTCTCCAGTAGTCTTCTCATCAAGAGATGATTGGATCTATGTCCGTGTCCCTAGAACGTGAATAGGTTATGTTCTTGCTTTGACCAATAGCACGTGGTAGAAATGACACTGTTTCAGTTTCCGGACCCAGGCCTTAAAAGACTGACAGCTTCCACTTCTCTCTGGAAGTATCACTCTTGCCACCCTCAGCCACTGTAAAAATGTCAATCACCTGATAGAGACACCAAGTGGAAAAGTCTGAGGCCACCTGGAAAAGAAGGGCTCAACTGAGCATAGACTTCTAGCCATATCTAGGAAGGCCTCAGACACGTTAGTAAAGCCTCCAGGCCAGATCAGCACTCATAACACTGAGTAACCCCAGTCAATGCCATGTGGAGAAGAATCACCCAGCTACTTGCCTAAATTTCCAAACACAGGCATATGTATGTGTAAAATTGCATATGTATATGCATATGTATATATAATACATATATGCGAAATTATTACCGTCTGAAACCACAGTTTGGGGGATAATTTGTGATGTGATAATAGATGAAGGAGGGAAGTCTTATGGGCACACACAAAGGAATGCCACTCATGCACAAATAAAGTCCATTTGTTCCTCAATGACCTTAGAATAGAGCATATCCCCATTTTATAAATCAAGAAAATAGTAAGAGCACTGTAGAATCAGTAGAGTATAAGGTTAAGAGAGTGAGGTTTAGAATTAGAGTATCTGGTATCAAAGCCTGCCATTGTCACTGAACAGTTGTATAACTTTCTGAAACTGAACTGAGCTTCAGACAGTGTCCAAATGAGTATGTTACATTGAGTTACATACCAAGTAGAAGGGATCTTATTCATTCTTTCTATTCAATAGCACAATAGGGTGACTATAGTCAATAATAGCTTTATAGCACATTTCAAAATAACTGAAGGAGTGTAATTAGATTGTTTATAACAGAAGGAATAAGTGCCTGAGAGGGCACATATCCCATTCTCTATAATGTGATTATTTCACATTGCATGCCATAGCAAAACATCTCAGGTACCCCATAAATACATATACCTACTATGTACCCACAAAAATTAAAAATTAAAAAAAATGTAAAAACAGAAGGGATCTTGGGATCATCTAGTCCAGTTTTTTTTCTTTTTCTTTTCTTTTTTCTTTGTTGCCCAGGCTGGAGTGCAGTGGCACGATCTTGGTTCACTGCAACCTCCCCATTCCGGGTTCAAGCGATTCTCCTGTCAGCCTCTTGAGTAGCTGGGATTACTGGTGTGGCACCTGCCACCACACCCCGCTAATTTTTGTATTTTTAGTAGAGATGGGGTTTCGCCATGTTGGCCAGGCTGGTCTCGAACTCCTGACCTCAGGTGATCCACCTGCCTCAGCCTCCCAAAGTGTTGGGATTACAGGTGTGAGCCACTGCACCCAGCTAGTCCAGTGGTTTTCAAACCATGCTCCTTCAGAAACTTTTGTGTGAAATACAAAACAGGATGCACAGCAGAGTCACCTGGAGCCAGATTCTAGAACAGCATGCTCCTTACAAAGAGTAGCAGGAAAGGAAGACCCCTTCTGTGATGCTCAAAACAGTGTGGGGAGGAGGTGTGGGGGAGATGGCAAGGAGAATTCTTCATGCCCCATCTCCTGACAAGCCCCAGTATGTGTTGTTCCCCCACTCCGTGTGTCCATGTGTTCTCATCATTCAGCTCACATTTATAAGTGAGAACATGTGGTGTTTGCATTTTGGTTCCTGCATTCATTTGCTGGGGATAATGGCTTCCAATTCCACCCATGTCCCTGCAAAGGACATGATCTTGTTCTGTTTTATGGTTGCAGTGTTCCTGGTGAATACGTACCACATTTTCTTTATCCATTCTATCACTGATGGGCATTTGGTTGATTCCAAGTCTTTGCTATTGTTGCAGCACTATTCACAATAGAAATTTTCTTAAAAATTATTGCTGCTAAAACAAAATAAACTAAAATACTAATATTTACTATACCTATATTTTAAACTAGTACCCAAATCTCTAATTTCAAAGATGAAGAGAGCATCAGAGGAAGTGACTTTTGTCCAAAATACTCTTGCCTATTCTCTTCAAAAATTCCTGCTATATCCCTCAGTTCAGACAACACTTCCTTCAAAAAGATTCCTTCCACTTTGTATGTTCACTTCTGTGACTGTTTCCGTGTCTTTCTCAACTTTTTAATCAAAGTGCTGACTGCTACATTTTACCAATTCTAAGATTCACATTTTTCATATTTTAATATTGCTAAAATGAGGGTGCATGATTTAACTGATAACATCACTAACCAGTCATGACACAGTTGTGTAAAAACTTTCTACTGGGAGCTTCTGGTGACATCAAAAAAAGCATCGAAGCATCAAAGATTCAGTAAAATGCAGGTTCTTTGTAATACAATGATATGCTTAAATGTTTGTTTCTTCCACTAGACTAGAAGCTACAAAAATACAGCCATATCTCTCTCACTCATTGGTAAACCTCCAACATCTGACACATAATAAATTCTCAGTGAGCATATGCAGCATTGGCCAAGTAGATTTTACTTTCTATTCTCAGAATGAAGAAGTTGATAAAACATTTAAATACAAACAACAACAACAACAATTTTCTTTATAATTAAGGCCTTTATTTTCAATGGGTAAAAGGCTCTTTGCACTTTTCCTCCAAATTGCTTTATTCATCATCATCTGTATATATGGTTTGGAAAAATGTTTGGAAAAATATCCAATTGGCACTAAACTAGCCACTTTAATAAATAGATAACTAAATAATTTATTGATGTTAAATGTTCATCTAAAATTACAGTATTTATTTTAGAATGATGGGTGTGTGTATTGCCAATTCAATGTCTAAATAGTTTGATAAAATTGTTTCTTAAAATGCACCACATAAAGCATAACCAAGTTATTTTGCACCAATATACCCACCAATAAAAACTTTAAAAAAAACTAAATTAAATATAAAACATGTTTTATTGAGGCATCAAACAACTAACAAGCCAATAATAAATTGTAGGGACAAAACCTAGGATTGAAAGAAAGCTCAGAGAGATAAGTTTGACATTTGAGACTCCCCTTTCTTACAGGAGTCTGCTGACTTTTAAAGTGGCAACTAAGAGTCTGAAATGTTGAGCATAGCCTTGAGCAGATTCCAGAGGCTGCTGGGACAGAAGCTAGGACTCTAGGATTTACCAAGAAAAGATAACCATGACAAAAATCAGGGTTTTGACTGGGACATGTAAGGGCTGCATCTAGGAGTTAGGGTGAACAAAAATAGACCAGCCCTAACAGACACTGAAGCCCAGTTTTGAGTCATTACTGTACCTAACTGAATGTATGTTTAGCTAGGACTGCTAGTTCTGACTACTTGTGAGAAACAAAAGTAAATCTCTAGAAGAAGATAATATCTTCCACGATCTTAAAATAGCTCTACAAATTTTTACATATACTGTCTGGGACTCAATAAAAAATAACTGAACACATGAGAAGACAATAATTGATAACAAGAAACTGCAAGAAAAAAAGAAGACAGACTCCAGATTATAGATTTATTAGATGTAGTGAAAATAAGTATGAGTAGTATTTTCAAGGAATTACAAGTTCAGGCTAAGAATTTTAGTAGATTTTAAAGCTATATAAAAAAGGAATCTAATAAATGGATTTAAGAACATATTAGACAAAGGTGAAAAGAGAATTAGTTAACTGAAAAGTAAGAATGTTTCTTTTTTTATATGTAGAATATATGAAATACAGAGGCTCCTCAACCTACGATGGAGTTCCGTCCCAATAAACCTATCATAAGTTGAAACAACTGTAAGTCAAAAATGCATTTAATACACCTAACATACTGAACATCATAGTTTAATTTAGCCTACTGTAAATGTGCTCAGAACGCTTACATTAACCCCCCAATTCGGCAAAATCATCTATCGCAAAACCTATTTTACAATAAAATAGTGTTGAATGCTGTCCACAGTGTATTAGTCAGTTCTTGTACTGCTATAAAAAAATACCTGAGACTGGGCAATTTATAAAGAAAAGAGATTTAATTGGTTCATGGTTCTTCAGGCTGTACAGAAAGCAAGTCAACATCTTCTTGGTTTCTGGGGAGGCTTCAGGAAACTTAAAATCATGGCTGAAGCCCAAGTGGGAGCGGGCGTCTCACATGGCAGGACCAGGACCACAAGAGAGTGGGGTGGTGCTACACACTTTTAAACAACTGGATCTTACAATAATTCACTCACTCACTATCACAAGAACAGCACTGAGGGGATGGTGCTAAACCATACCCATGATTTCATCACTTCTCACCAGACCCTCCAACTTTGAGGATTACAATTTGACATGAGATTTGGGCAGGGACACAGATCTGAAGCATATCACACAGATAAGCATTTTGTAGATATGTTGGGATGCAAAAACACAATAGTCAAAAAAAGCTGAGGATGCAGTACACAATTGTTCACGATCATATGGCTTACTGGAAGCCAAGCTTGTTGCCCATGCCCAGCAACACAAGAAAGTATCATACCACATATCACTAGTCCAGTATTGCTTTTATACCATTGTATAAAGTCAAAAAACCATTAAGTCAAACCATCCGGAGGATCTGTGTGTGTATCAGCAAGGTCTAATTATAATTATTTATAATTTCATTAAAAAGGGAATAGATAATCTAGTAGAAGCAATATTTGAAGACATAATGACAAAAAATTGTCCGAAATTGACAAAACACATAAGGTCTTCAAAATAGAGCTTGGGAATACTCTAACTTCGTTTACTTTAGTAAATTTATATGCTATTGTTTTCACGTATTTTAAATTCTGTATGTATTTTCAACCCCAGAAAACATTATTATTTTCATTATAATTTTATTATTTATTCAGTTAATATTTATTTAAATGTACCCACATTATTTCTCCTCTCCACTACTCTTTATTTTTTCCCATATTTTCAAGTTTCCATCTGAACTCACTTTTTTTCAAAATAGGCTTTCTTTAGTATTTCTTTTGGATGCTTTGGTGGTGATTAATTCTAGTTTTTGTGTGTCTGAAAAGTCCTTCATTCCTCCTTACTTATTTCCTTGTGAAGATTTAAGAAGCCTTAAAATCCCAAGCAGGAAAATATAAAAGAAAGCTACATATAGCATGAAAATCTTAAAAGCAGTAAGAAAAATCAGATTACCATCAAAGAAGCAACAATGGGACTGGTAACTGATTTTCCAGTGAAAACAATGAGAGCCTGGAATGAAATGATATCTCCAAAATGCTTTCTTAAAAATGTGGACAACCTAGATTCTATAACCAACAAGCATATCCTTCAAAAGTGGAGATGGCTGGGCACAGCGGTGTGTGCCTATAGTCCCATCTACTGGGGAGGCAGTGGTGGGAGAATTCCTTGAGCCCAGGAGTTTGAGGCTGAAGGGTACTATGATTATACTCATAAATAGCCACTGTACCCTATCCTGGGCAGCATAGTAAGACTTTATCTCAAAAGACAAAAAAAAAAGCAAAGAGGAAATAAGGACTTTTCAGACCCGCAAACACTAGAATTAATTACCAGAAAACCACCCAAAAAGAAATACTAAAGAAAGTCTTTCTTGAAAAAAAGTGATTCCAGATGGAAACTTGAAAATATGGGAGGATACAGAGTAGTGGAGAGGAGAAATATGTGAATATATTTAGATGATTATTAAGTGAATAAATAATAAAAATTAAAGTAAAAATAATGCTTTTGGGGTTGAAAATACATAGGGAATTAAAATACATAACACAATAGCACATAAATTATGAATGAAGTAAGTGAATTTAGAGTATTCCAAGCCTTGTGCATTATTTAGAAAGTGGCAAAAGAAGTAATTTATAATAGAAATTAATATTCAGAGATATATGTTGTGATCTCTAGGGTAACCACTGAAAGACCAGTAAAAGAATTTATAACTATAAAGATGGCAAAGGGAGAAATGGAATAGTAGAAAGAGAGTTTATCAGAGAGAAGGCAAAAAACTGAAAAAGAAAGAAAGGACAGATGTGAAATGAGACAAAAACAAAGCAAATTGTAATATAGTGAACTTAACTTCAAATAAATCAGTAATTATATTAAATATAAACAAAGTAAATATTCTAATTAAAAGACAAACATTGTCAGAGTGGATTAAGAAGGAAAACACACTCTAAGCTACCTTCAAGAAACTAACCTTATATATAAATACACAGACATGTTAAAAGTAAAAGAATGGAACAATATATGCCATGCAAACACTAACCAAAAAAAAATTACTAGAGGTAAAGAGGAAATTTAATAATGACTAAAGTTTCAGTTCACTAAGAAGATGCAATACTTCTATTTTATATACACTTATAAAAAGGCCTCAAAATATATAAAACTATTAAATAATAAAAGGTTTTAGAAAATGCAGTTTATTAAAATCAGTCAAAAACTAGTGCCTTCTAAATTTTATCACTTTAGTAACAATGGAAAAAAAATCTTAATCTTTAAAAAAGAAGAAATTCAACTTCTACATTTTGCATCTTAAATTCATATATTGCAAACCAGTCTCATCACATTAGGTGACTTGAAAGAAAAAAAAAATCCACAATCTGCCAAAATCTCCACAATGCTTCAAAAATTTTATTTGCTTAAACATAATGACACCTTTAAAGGCATAGCTACTCTCTTTTCTTAATTTTGAGAATAAACATACACTTGTGGTCCATGATGTTTAGAATGAGTCCATCTTCATGAACTAAAAGAAGGTACATCTTGAGTCTCCTGCATGAGATTTTCTAAGCCATCACTGAACATCTCTATTATTTATTTATTTATTTGCTTGTTTATTTATTTATTTTGAGATGAGGTCTTGCCATGTAGACCAGGCTGGTCTCAAACATCTGGCCTCAAGAAATCCTCCCATCTTGTCTTCCCAAAGTGCTGGGATTACAGGTGTGAGCCACCATGCCCGGCCACTGAACATCTTCAGATAATAGTTTATGTTAATTTGCCTACAGGCTTTATACTTATATAGGTTATCTACATAAGTGAGGTTAATAGAACTATATGTCAACTATTATTACCAATAATCATATATATTGATTTGTTTTAGTGTCCCAGCGCACCTTATAATTTCTCTCCAAACTCAGTGTCTTGCTAGTCCCATACAGGATGTGGCAAGGCCAAATTGGCTACAAAGAGCCCAGACAGGGATCTGAGATTAATTATGGTTTGGGGTAGGCAAGTAGTAGAATACAGGGAGTTTCTGCTAATGCAGGGCAGTTGAGAAGCAGACACCTAGGCAGAGTCTAGAGTGTAGTCCATAGGGTGAGCAAGAATAGAATTGCTAAGCTGAAATGGTTATCGCTGATCCAAATCCACAGATGATTTTGTTCTCACTCTGTATAGGTAAATTTGGACCTACAGTCTTTCACCATTATAGGAAGCCCTGACAATATAATAACTACTTTATCTCCAAGAATGAAATATCTAGGAAATTGAATTGGTGTTTGTTAGATTTTGAATTCTCAGTCCAGTTTTAAACTCCATTTCTGTAACCTTACTTGTTCAAACTCCTTTGTTATGTATCTAACCTTTGGTATCTGCATAACATGCATGATATTGGTTCTAAAGCAGTTAAATAAATTCCTGAGTTTTGCATACAGGAAAGGAAAGATGTTTAACAGACTTAGACAAGAATTACCGTGGTCTTACTGTTCCTGCCCAGTGGGGGACCTTTTTTAGTTCAGACTCAAATTGCAAATTACTTTCCCATCACAAAAATAAGTGAAATAAAGCCCTCACAGTGCAGCATGTATGTAGAATACAGAGGCAATAGACAGAGTATTGAAAGAGAAGCCAAAAGCTGCAATCCAGCAAATAAAAGAGAATCCATTTCCAAGAGAATAAAATAGAATAAGCAGAAGGCATTAAACAGCAAGCACTGGATGGAAGCCACCTCCTTCAAAGACAATTGATAATGTCACTATACTGACAATAAACTCAGAGCAATGACAGATTTTTTTAAAAATCCTTCTGTAATTCGTCATTAAGACATAGACTTAAGGATATAACTTTCCTAGCCCAAACAGGCACAGGACAGGAGACATGTGCAGAACAACACAGACAACTCAAGAAAAGAAAACAGGTCAGAGATAAATCTTTATCTTCTCTTGGTTAAATGATTCAGCAATAATTGTAAAAAGAAGATGTGAACATTAATTTCTGGATTAGTTCATTATTCATGCCTTATTATAAATACCACAGAATATATAGTTCTCATTTCAAAATATAGGTTTAGCAATTTTCAATTAAATTCTCCTATTGCTGCCAAGATTTTTCATGTTAAAAACTCTCCAACCTCAGTATAATTTATCAATACTAAATGGACACACTTAATTATTTTGACCAAGATACTGTTGCCTAGAGAATCAAATGAGTTAAGAAACATACACGTTGGGCTTTCACGGTGAGGAATCGAGACCAGTAATACATTTCATATTATTCAGGGGGATGCGCAGTTTCTTCCAATTGCACACCAGACACTAGACCTATGGCAACCAAAAGAATTCCAATCTCCACCAAATGTTGATTCTGAAGCTTTTTGAAAAACTATTTTTTTGAACTTATATTCACCTCTAGCTACTTTTATTTGACTTTCTTTTCCTTTATGCAAAATGTTGGTAAGTTGCCAGATTGGAATAAGTTGAAGAACATGTGGAAGATGCAGAAAAAGATAAAGAGAGAACAAACAAGTCTCAGGAGACAGTTTGTATGAAGAAACGCATTAAGCCCAATCTGCTATGTTACAATTTCATAGTGGCTGCATTCTTTTGCTTAAAGCCATACTCACTAAGTATCTCCTAAGGCTTATCAATATACTTTCTTTTTTAATTTCTTGTGTTTTTCAGCTACTTATTCTGATACAGAAACTGTAGACTTTGGAAAAATGAAGCTGCTGTCAAATCACAGCATAACAGGAAGAGAAGCAGGATCTTCTCTTCTCTCATTGGCTTTACCCAATATTAAGCCAGAGGCCAGGGAGCCTGGCTGATGTAATTCATAAAATTCTATTCTCAAGGCACAGAATAGCATGGAGAAGCATGGACAGACAAACAGAGGATAGCTATAATTCTCTCCCAGTTTTCTTTTTAAGTCTGACAACTTTCCTCAAAGATAATTGTATTTTCTTCTGTCTGATCATTAAATGTTGGAATGTCATCATCATTCTTAGGCCCTTCTGTCTTCTCACTTCACACTATACACAGGAGAGATCCTTCATACTTATGGTTGCAATTACCACCTACACACCAATGATCCACAAATGTGCAATTTCAACCTCTCCCCTGAGCCTAAGACCGAAATATTCAAGTGCCTCTTGGACATCTCCTGTTTAATGTTCCAAACTCAACATGTCCACAACCACCTTCATAATCTTCTCTAAATGGGACCCTCTTCCAGTGTGTTTCCCCTCCCTACAAATGACTGCACTAGTCAGAACATTCTGCAATCCCAGAATCTTCTTCTTCACATTTCATATGTAATACATTACTATGCACAATGGATCTGTCCTGAAAAATCTCTCAAATTGATCCACTACTGTTTATATCCACCACCCCCAAGGCCCAGGGACCTTCATCTGCACCAAGACTACTATTGGCCACCTTACTCCTACCTCCACACTAATCTGTTTTCAACTTAGTAGCCAAAGTAATCTTTAAAAACACTCATAAGTCTGGTCATTTCACTACCTTGCTCTAAAGCCTTCGATCATTTCTTAGTCTCTGATCAGAACCTTATCATGGATCTACAAGGCTTCCTCTAGATTCTCTCCCTCCTTATGCCTTCTTACTCTCTGGGCTCTTGTCATACTGCCATTAGTTCCTGAGAAAGGCTGAGCCTCTGCCTGCCAGAGGCGATTGTGCATGGCTCCCTTTGAATGAAATGTTGTGCTGGCCACGACCTTAATCCTTTGGTAACACAGCTGCAACTCACCCTCCAGATCTTAGCTCAGACAAGTTGTAATTTTTCTAGGAGAAAGGCTTCTTGGCCCCTCCCTCCAACCTAGTAGGCTCCCTTATAGCATAGTGCATCTTTCCTTCAAAGAACTTACCTCATTTCTTCAGTTTTTGTTGTTCTTGTTGTTGTTGTTTTGTAGACTGGGTCTTGCTATGTTGCCCAGGCTGGAGTGCAGTGGTGTGATGACCATTTATTACAGCCTTGAACTTCTGGGATCAATCGATCTTCCCACCTCAGCCTCCCAAGTAGCTAGGACTACAGGCTCACACCACCATGTCTGGCAAATTTTTTTGTATGTTTTGTGGTGATAGGGTTTCACCACATTGCCCAGGCTGGTCTCAAATTCCTGGGCTCAAGTGAACCTCCCACTTTGGTCTCTCAAAGTGCTGGGATTACAGGTATAAGCCACTGCACCCAGCCCTCATTTCTAATTTTAACTTTGTCTGGGGGTGATTACTTGATTGGTATTCCCTGTCCTCAATAGACTGTAAGATCTATGTGAACAGGATCGTGTCTACTTTGGCTTACAGTATTCATAGCACTGTGCCTAGCATATGGTATGTGATTGACAGATATAGCTGCTGAATGGAGGTGGGAATAGATAATTGGATGAGTGAATAAATGAATGAATGGAAATAGTCAATATTAATCCTGCAATTGGCAAGCACTGTCATTCCAGCTGGGAGGTCTTGGGTGGTGGCTAATGCAAGAGACTGAGTCATGAAATAGAATGTAAAACTGAATTTTTAATGATTTCAAGATTTGTGTAAATAAGAAACTCTATTCAAGCGACCCCTGGGGTGGGCCCTGCCTCAGGCATGCTGGGACTTCAGCACGCCAGGCCAGAAGAAAAGACAAAGAGCCCAGGGCCTACAGCACACATCAGTTCAGGGCCTGCTTTGAGGTGAGGAGCTCAGGAAAACAGTCCAAGTTGCTTAGATTAACACTTGGACACTCAGAGTTGACAGAAGGTTTAACACAGAGTTCAGTTCCTGTTACAAAGAGCAGTCATGCAGGAGTTTGCCATACCTGTCAGTCAGCTGTAAAGACTTTCCAATCAGATAATACACACGAGAGCCTATAGAGAAGACAGAAAGGAAACTGGTCAAACTGGCTGTCTGATCAAATTGGCTCTCTTTACATGGCTGAGTGCTCTCATTTCAGGGAAATCATTTGTGCATCTCAATGTTCCTCACACCGATGCCAGCATTCTTTTTTTTCACTTCCAAAATGTTTTCCAGCTCTCATGTAAATCTGGTCTATAATTCAGCAAAATTATTTTTAGGAAAAAAAACACACACAGTTTCATCTTTGAACCTAAAGTGAATAAAAATTTTAAAAACTTGTTTTGGAAATAGTATGATGACTTCTCTGTATCTGAATATACCATGCAACTATAGGTGAAAAACAAAACCTGCAGCTAACAACTGTAATTTGTAAGGTTGCATTGTTAGCCTGGGGAGCTGCCAAGGATGTTTGGAACTAGGAATTTTTTAAATGTCATGACAACTGGTATTCTTTAACATCAGATAAATTGATTTTATCTATCAACAAAAAATTATCAAGTCTCAGACTCCCTAGCAAGTTGAATTTTGTTTTTGTTTGTGAAACTTTTCGAGCTTTTATCTATTTTTTATGTCTATGATATTCCTACCTTGATGTGACCATTTTCAGTTATTTGTAGAGCCTGACTGGATGCACACAGCATGCATACAGAGAGTGAAGGAAAGAAAGACAGAGCAGACCCAGGAAATGCCTTTCCTCAGAGGCATGATATTGCCAAGGCTCAGACTTGACTTTGCAGTTTTCCAAACTTGTCTCTGTTTCCCTTAGCAACTGTGAAATACAACCAGCAGAGTGTTTCACATTGAGACTGCTTTTGCCAGTAGGTTGTATAATTAGATTGAATGTGCTTAATCTCTCCTAGAGCTAAAACATGGAAAGATTTCATTTGATGAATTCAAAAAAATAAACAGTGGAAAGTATTTAAAACTGAAGCATTTGTGGGTTTCTAACATCAATACATAATGTCTTTTCCTGGTTTGGTTTCAGAAGTTGCTCACTAGAACGGCTACATCTAACGGTGAGGTTTGTCGAAAAATTTGTTGCGGTTGCTTCATACAATGGGGGCCAGAATAAAAAGCGATTGCATCATAATATCATTCATTAGAGAGTCAGGGGAAGGAAACAAAGCTGTCCCATTCAGTAAACGACCTATGATGCTAAGGCAATATGTTTGGCCTAATGAGGGAGAAGTGAATCAAAGTCGTGCCTCTATGATCTTGCAACTAATTAAGAAATATTTCGGCTTTCAAAATAATAAATAATGCAACAATGACTATTTTGCATGTCTTAAAATTGTCAAACAAATTCTTTTGTGCTGACAAGGATCAGAGGAGGTTTCTTGCAAGAAAATGTCAGTTGAGCTGAACCTTAAAAGAAATAAACAAATGCCCAGAGGCAAGAAGCACAAATGCCATCTAATTCCTCCCCTAGTCTAAAATTCCACTACAACAATGATCAAAGTATCCATTTTGAAAACAACAAGTAGATTTTCTGAGTGTTTTAAATTCTATTTATTTATTTTTTATTAAGTTTAAATACCAGAAGTGGTACTAACAGCACTCTAATTGCCTAAACGAATACATAGAGTCCCATTTCTCAAGGTAAGTAAAGAGATTGGTTTTATTTTCCTTTAAATTTCACAGTCACATAGGTATGCTTTTTGGTGTTCGTTTGTTTGTTTTACCACAAGTAAGGATTAAATCAGTCTGTAATATGCTAGGTTTAAAAGCTTTACTTACCACACTTTCATCTGAAGATGGCTTCACCATCCTAATACATCAAATACTTCCTCTTCCATATACCTAATGTGTAGTTACTTCCCACTAGGTACCATTTATGCCAAGAAGCTAAAAGGTCTTTACTCTCTTCAGACCTGTTCATCCCAACACAGTCTTTCCTATACACACACACACACACTCACACACACATTGTGGGAAAAGGAATAAAACTCTGCCCCCTGGTATCTCCTCATTGTCATGCAGCTGTCCCCTGAGAGCCCATAAAAAATTGCATCATCAGGAGTGACTGTGTGTTAACTTCACACATCCTGATAAGCTCAGACTTACAAAATCATGCCCTGCCCCATGACTGACTCCTCTGTGTGTGTGTGTATATATATACATAAATGAGGGATGGTGTTGGAGAAACTTCTCTCTCTCTTCCTGGGCTAGGGGGAGGGGTTTCAAGTGCAGGAATTTCCTGGGGCTCTTTGAGCACCTCCTTCACACTTCCATCTGGAGACCAGAGTGGTTTCAAACGCAATTCTGGCTCCCTGCCTCAGGTAGCTGGAGTTCTTTGAGCACCTACTCCACTCAGGCCAGGTAAAATTCTTCGTCTAATCTTCCAGCGCGGGAAAGCCAGGTAGGGCTCTTTTGTCCCAAATTCCCACCATAACCTCTGGGAGGAGGGGAGCTCTGTAACGCAGGGCTGTAAAACAAGTAGCCAATCAGGCATCAGAGTCAAAAATCAATCAATCCAGAGGAAGTTTGAAAGAACTCCCCTCATTGGACGAAAATGTGAATGGGGAGGGAATAATTCAAGGGTTAAAACTTCAGCTGCTCCTACCTGAATGGATTCCTTCTCTGGGTCCCCTCCCAGGACAGCATGGGAGCTGTTTTCTTTCTCTCTCTTGTCCAAAAAATTGCTCTTCCACAAAACTTTTTGGGTCCACGATTCAGACAGTAAGCTTCTGGAGCCCCCTTCCCCATTCTTCTGGATTAGAGAGGCCAAGAGCCTACCAGCCGGCTACAGTCCTGTTTTCGTGGGGGTCTAGCTGTTGGGATTCCTGGTTTTCACCCAGGTGGCCCGGGATCAACTCCCAGTGTGGAAACCAGGCAATCCAGTTGAAGTTTTACTCTCCCGGTAACATAAATATATATATATATACAGAGACAGATATAGATATAGAGTAGTTGCCCAATCTCTCTTGACTGTCTCAGATGTAGAGAACTCAACATGTTCCAAGTAAGCCTTTTTATAAGTACTAATTTCTTCAGTTAGCTGTCATTCAACAAACAACAGCACCTGTTGTGATTTCATACTTTTTAATTTTGAAATCAGATTATCTGGAGGTGGGACCTAAAGCATCAAGATTTTTACAGCTCCCAGGGAGATCTAATATTCAATCAAGGAAGCTCCAAGAGAATGGGATTGTTGTGGGAGTTATTAAGAAATTATTTTAGGCAGACAGGAAGGAAAAAGGGTCCTTGGGAAGTTGTCATTTTTAAAATATCTCGGGAAAAGTTTCTTGTAAAGCCCTGGCTCTTAGAGCCAGGCCAGCAAACTTTGATATGCAAATACAGGCCATTAGAAACTGGGTCCACCCAGCATGGCGATTCCCGTGGCCTTCTTGCCCTTGCCTCACATGTGTCGGGTAGCATGGCCGCCCCCACATACCCCCACATGTGTGGAACATCATGGCGCTCTGTATTTGCATATTAAAAGGGTAGGGTGGGAGGGCCAGTTTTTTTGCAGGCTACGTCAATGACATGCCTGGTCAAACCAATCCACTGAGCCCTATGCAAATCAGATACTGCCTTCTCCAGCCATTGAATATAGGTGGCTGATACTACCTGAAAGTGGAGTTCCCTTCTCGGCTTTGGAGTGCCCCCCCCGCCACTCCCTCTGTCTCTGTACAAGGGAGCTTTTTCTTTCTTTCTTCACCCTTCTTCTTGCTAATTAAACTCTCTGTTCCTTAAAACTACTCCACGGGTGTCCATGTCATTTTTTTCTAATTCAGCTGGAGATGAAGAACCTAGTGTTCCTCCACTCCTTGGAACCATATCAGGATCGTGTCTGTCACTCTGTCTTGTTTGTTTAGTGGTGGACCACTAGCCCGTGCACAGTGCCTAGGCATGGGAGGCTCTTTTAAAAATGATTAATTAATTAATCAATCCATCAAATTGTGATTAATGAAAATAGTAGATGGTTAATTAATAGAAGTAATTAATTGAGGTAACAGAAAGACTCTCAGAAGAGTAGGAACAATCATTTGAAAAGTCTCATAATTTAATTCTGGTGACATAATCAACCTGCACTCCTCCACTGTCACAGCTGGGAATCACTAAGTTGTTCTACACAATGTTAGAACTGGAAGGGCCTTAGAGATGACTTGGTCATTGGCTTTCAGCCTGGGATCTGCCAAGCCCTTGATTTTCTTAGTGGAAACTCAAAAGTGGGTAAGGGGATGAGGGGAAGATCAAGCAAGTGGGGACCCAGCCTCCATGTCATCTCTCCAACAGAGGAACTTTGCTTTTATTCATTCATTCAGGTACTACTTGCTGAATATATACATTTCACCAGGTTTATGGTTATGCTAAGGAAATAGGAATGAGAAGAACAATTGCCATTCTTATAACTCACAATTGCCATTGTTTAATTTGTTGAGTTCTACTTAAGATTTCTGAAAAAGAGCTCTGCAGATAGATAGATATAGATAGACAGATAGATAGATAGATATGTAAACAAACTAAAGGCCTACTTCTTAATTTTATAGTTAAAGAAACTGAGATTAAGTGAATTACAGAATTAACTTGATAAAAAACATGTCAGAACCAAGACTGAACTCTACTTTCTCTATCACCAAGCCCAGCAGTCTATCCATATGACATGGCACATTATAGAAGTAGTGGTTTCATGAAAGAGCTGAGACTACATACAAGAACAGATGGCTACCAACTCCCCTGTGGAACTTAGGGTCCTGTAAAAATGGAACTGCCAGTAGCTGAGTACATTGGTCAGCATAACTGGTTGCAAATACCTGAAACACCAACTCAAACTGGATTGAACCATGCAGAGAGCTTACTGATTCATGTAACTGAAAAGTCCAGAAGTAGGTGAGGAGGTACAGTTTCAGAAGATTGATCTAGTGATTTATACAAAGTGACTGGACTGTAGTTCCTGCCTCTTGTTTCTCAGCAATATTTCCTTAGCAATGGCTCCATTCCCAACAGGCATTCTCTTTGAAGTCTTAAGAAGGTGTCCAGGCTACATGTTTTCAGCAGAAAAGAGAAAATCTGCGTCCCAAAACTAGAATCCCAGAACCTAATCTTACAGATCCTAATTCATCTGTACCTATTGGGCTAATATGCTGATGGGCTTAAGGTGACTGAGAGCTCTGAATTTGATTATATCTGAATCTAACTGTGCAACTCATTTAGCCAATGAGAATTCTAATGAGAAATATAAACTTTTAGAGTTTATTAAACATTCAAACATGAACACCAAAACATAATAGTGCTAGTGTTTCAGGATATGTTTTTCTTGTTACAATATTAATGTATTGTTCAAATTTTTTATAAGATAATATTTAAATAACCAGTGTAAAAAAGTTAGCAATACACATTTGACTCTTATACATCCAAAGGTATTTTGTCTTGGTTATATGGTGGTTGATAAATAAAAACTGTAGATTTATTCACAAACTTTCCTCAAACTTATACACTTGCTCCTAAGTGCTAAATAGCCACAAACAAAACATACTATTCTTGCTTATAAGTACAACTTTAAAAGTAAAAGATGGCACACTTCATGTGAATGCTCAGTTGTTGCTTTGAATTATAAATACATTTGGAGTAACAGTTTTTTAATGTGTTGACATGAAACAATGTTCTGTTTTTTATGATGCTAACATTAAGTTTACACTGACCCCACTGATAGTATCTGCCATCTCCTCTTCTGAAATTATAACATTTCTGAAATTGTGTGAATTGGTACAAATTATTTTATGCGTATATGCACAATCATAAGTTATTTTTAAATTTTTACTTTCTCTGTTTTATTTCTTAGGCTTCTCTTAAGCCAACAGTTTAAATTTGAGAAAAAAATTAGTATCATTAGACATTCATAATATTTGTGAAGATATTTACAATAATGGAAATTATAAAGAGGGTAACTTATCTTCATTTTCCTGTCCCTAGTCAATCTTTTTTTTTTCATAATTTTTTTTGTTTGCCATTGCCACATAATGACTGAAAAGGTGCCTCTTATGTATGATCTTCACGACTGATAGACAGATGAGTGACTAGATATACTGTAGAATGCAGGAGTGTTTGGGGAAGCCTAGCACAATCTATGGAAGATTGTACCCAAGAATGTTTGTTCACTATTTGGTTGACCCTGTGGTGAAGATATAATAATAGCTGACATTGCAAACACAATGTGCTTTGCATGTCTTTACACGTCAAATCTTCACAATAACCTTATGAGGTATTATCTTAATTTCACAGATGAAGATTAATTACACAAAGAGGCTAATGTTCTCACATGACTCTTCTAAATGTCCTTTATTCTCGTCTGTCTAATCTGTCTAGTATTATTCTCTCAAATCATAGAAAATTGGTTCTCAACCCTACTCCTCACAAGGTAAACAGGACATATTTTAAAATAACGGTTATCCTGAAATACAAAAGATCAATAATAGAAACTACAGGTGTAGATGTGAAGCAACTAGAATTTCCATTCTTAACAAGTAGGAATGTAAATAGGCACAATCACACTGGGAGAATCAATTTGATCTAACAAGTTATTTGACATGTTGTAAGCAAATTGGTAGATTACCTACATTGCTTTGATCTGCAGTTATTTTAACTGTGAATAATGGCTGGTTCTGAATAGCTCTTGAGAACTACCAGACACTCCTGCTAGCACCCCAGAAAAGTGGACCTTCCACCCTGTCACTGTTTACACAGCTAACACTCCCTTGATCCAACTTCTTTCAATCTTCCCTGTTCTCAGACACCTTATTTTCTGTTTTCTGCCCTAAGCTCCTCCAGACCTGATAATCAGTGCTACTATGACCTTTCCTTTTCGTCTGTTACTCATACTTTCCCCTCCAGCTGACTGGCCTCAGCGGTTCTGGGGTGAGCTTTCTCCTGTGCCCCTACCTGGGTCCAAATCATCCATGGCCAGTGTTTCCCTGGGATCAACCCATGGTTCCAGGTCTCTTTTCTCAGAACAGCCTAGAGACAGTTGAGTTTCACAGTAATTTTTTGGCAGAACTTCTCTAATAACAAGGATCATCTACCAGGCTTTATGTGAGACCTGGATATGCAGCCTGATAGTTGGTGCAAAAGTAATTGCAGTTTCAGACCCTGAATTTTAAATTATTATAGCTAGGCGCAAGCACATCTTTGTGAATCAAAATAGAAACCATTACAATTAACACATTTTTGCCAACGAGAAATAAGTTTTTTTATTCTTGTAGCAAAAAAAAATCTGTGCTTGGGGATTCAACAAACTCTTGGAAAATATTCTTTGCATCCTGCTAGTTGTGGAAGCATTTTCCTTGAAAAATGTGTCAAGATGCTTGAAGACGTGGTTAGAGAAAGGGCAGGTGAATATGGCGCATGAGGCAAAACTTTGTAGCCCAATTTATTCGACATTTGAAGCACTGGTTGTGCCATGTACGATCAGGCATTGTCCTGGCAGAAAATTGGGCCCTTTCTGTTGACCAATGCTGGCTGCAGGCTTTGCAGTCTTTGGTGCATCTCACCAATTAGCTGAGCATACTTCTCAGATGTAATGGGTTCACCGGAATTCAGAAAGCTGTAGTGAATCAGATCGGCAGCAGATCACCAAACAGCGACCATGACTTCTCTTTGGTAAAAGTCTGGTGTTGGGAAGTGCTTTGAAGTTCTTCTTAGTCCAACCACTGAACTGGTCGTTACATAAAATCTGCTTTTCAGCACTTCACAATTGGATCGAGAAATGGTTCACTGTTGCTGTGTAGAATAAGAGAAGGCGACACTTCAAAATGACCATTTTTTAAAATTTTTGAGCCGGGCGCGGTGGCTCACGCCTGTAATCCTAGCACTTTGGGAGGCCGAGGTGGGTGGATCACCTGAGGTCAGGAGTTCAAGACCAGCCTGGCCATCATGGTGAAACCCCCTCTTTAAAAAAAAAAAAAAAGAAAGAAAGAAAAAAGAAAACAAGCATTATTTTCTGTGCTCGCTTCGGCAGCACATATACTAAAATTGGAACGATACAGAGAAGATTAGCATGGCCCCTGTGCAAGGATGACACGCAAATTCGTGAAGCGTTCCATAAAAAAAAATAAATAAAAAATTTTGGTCAGCTCATGGGCACCCATTTAGCGAGCTTTTTCACCTTTCTAATTTGCTTCAGATGCCAAATGACAGTAGAATGGTCGACGTCGAGTTTTTCAGGCACTTCTGTAGTTTAAGAGGATCAGCTTCGATGATTGCTCTCAGTTGGTCATTGTCAACCTCCAGTGACCGGCCGCTATACTCATCTTCAAGACTCCGTCTCTTTCATAAAAATTCCTGAACCACCACTGCACTGTATGTTCCTTAGCAGTTCCTGGGCCAAATGTGTTGTTGATGTTGCAAGTTGTCTCCGCTGCTTTATGACTGACCCACTTTGAGCCTGAATAAGAAAATCGTTAGATTTGCTTTTTGTCTAACATCATTTCCATTGTCTAAAATAATCATAAAATAAACAGCAATAAGTCATTAGCAAAAAAAAGATTCCCATTTATTTAAAAATGTATTCCATTATCAAACAGCAAATTCCAACAATGCAAAAACCACAATTACTTTTGCACTCATCTAATATTTTTGGTCTACCACAATCCTTGCTCGACATAAACTAGGCGAAATGTGTTTAATTGTATTAAACACTGATCAGAAACATACACAAGTCAATTTGTTAACGTTTCTCAAAAATACCGATTTGCTGTTTTTAAATGAAAACACATCCTGGTTGATGTATGCAAATACAAATGACTTGAAGATGGTTTTTTTCCATGTGAATAAGTGTCGCAAAAGTGTCAAACAGAAAAGCTCTAAATAAACAGAGTTTTATAGGAGCAGATTAAGAGAAGTATAAGAATTTCTGTTTAACAAAAGAAGAAAGAAAAAAAATCTTACAAGGTAGATAATGGTGTTATCAAGCTATTTACTTCTTAAACTTGTTTCTAGTAACCGATACTGTAAAGAAGATGAAAAGAGATGAAGTATTTACTTTAAGATGTCATTATGAAGATTACTTAATAAAATAATAAATACATAGTAAAACAGCTTTAAAGATAGTCATTAAAAGAACACACAAAAGCCAAGGATACATTGCTGACACAAAGCTTTCCCTGATGGACCCTTCCTGCCAAAATCCCTGTGTGTTTTGATGTACAAAATAAAACTTGTGTATAAAATCCACCTTTCTATACACTAAACTCAGGACCTTTTAAAGAGATTTTGCTCTTCTGTAGACCACACAAGATTTGTATCATTTTTTTTCTATTTCTAGTGCAGAGATAATTATTTTCTTCTCAGCTGTTAAGTTTCCATTCATTTGCATGAGGTATGTGTAGTTCATTTTAGGATTCTCAACCTCCTAAAAAATAGTGGTTGCTGCATGTATTAATCCATTCTCACACTACTATAAAGAAATACATTAAACTGGGTGATTTATAAAGAAAAGAGGTTTTAATTCGCTCCTGGTTCCCCAAGCTGTACAGTAAGCGTGGTAGCATTTGCTTCTGCGGAGGCCTTAGGGAGCTATTACTTGTGGTGGAAGGCAAAGCAGGAACAGGTGTCTTACAAGGTGGGAGCAGGTGACTTACAAGGCAGGAGCAGGACCAAGAGAGAGAGGGGAGAGGTGCTACACACTTTTAAACAACCAGATTTGACAATAACTCACTCCTAAGCCATTCATGAGAACTCTGCTCACATGATCCAATCACTTTTCACTAAGCCCCACCTCCAACACTGGGGGTTACAATTTAATATGAGATTTGGTGGGGGACACAGATCCAAACCATAACACTGAATGTCACAATGTATCACATTGTGGAATAAATATATACATTTAATCAAATGTATTAATTAATACTTTTTTAGTTGTGAGATAATTCAATTTGGCATACGCAAAGAAAAAAATTAGGTGGGGGGAGAGTAGAGTAAAAATTGATTTCCTCATGAGACTCAATAGGTCAAGAGTACCTACCTGACAAGATTAGGTTGGCCATAGGGAATGACTGCATTTAAGAACCCAACCTTGTCTATGTGGTTCTCTCCATTCCTTGATTTTGCTTCTCTTTGTATATATTGACTTTCTTTTCTCCTACTATAGATGGCTTCCTCCTTGCCACATTGGGAGGAAAAGGATGACTGCAGACAGTGCCAGGTTTATATTATTCTAGTTAATTTACTAAGAGAAAAGAGACATATTCTTTCTTCCAGTGTCCACATATAAAATTCTACGGCAGTGTGACAGAATCCAGCAGTTCTTGATTGACAGACACACCAGAAATTCATGGAGTGGAGGAATAACAGTTCACCAAATTAAAGGAAGATGCCATGACTCAAAGATGTGGGTGAGAAATAATGGCCAGAAAAAGATGACAGATGTTGGTAAACAGTGTTGCAGATGCCTTTGATGTTAAGAGAATATGGATTCTCTTATCCAGCTCTGAGTTTGCCTGTCACCGAGGTAGATGGTTTCTGGCACACTGGTAGCTTCTCTTCTTGAGTTCCTGGTTTCATTTATCTGCCTGAGGGTCTTCTCTACACTGTGAAAACTTGCACCATCACAGAGACTCATGACAAAGCATGCGTGAGTTAACCACCAGGAATGGAGTCAATCCTCACTCAGAGAAGAGTGTGAATTGGTAGGTAAAATCCTAACCTTCTCAATGTCCAGTGGGACAATTCTGAGGTATGTTCAATATGCTTTCTTAGAATGTCTCTAGCGGAATTGAATTCCAGTTGCCTACAAAGATAGCTGGCTTATTTATACTTTTTACCGGTTCTTTTTCTTATCCTGTCTCCCTTCCTTGGCTGCCTGAATTTACATCCCAAATAAACCACCTCCATCCAAGTACTTATGTCAAGGCTGGCTTTGTGGGGAGCCCGAAGAAAGACAACCAACTTAACCACTCAATTTTCCAAATAATAACTACACTAGACACTGGGAATATAACACTAAACAATATAGGTATAGTCTCTCTGGAAGATGATAGAAAAGAAATTTAACCTTTTATTACAATTACTGTCATATTATCCTCATTGGCATTCTTGGTATCAATTAAGATAAGGAGAATGATTGGTTATATAGGTTTACTTCACATAATATAGATATTGGCTAGAAAAGAAATTTAACTCTCAGACTACAGCAGAATAAAAATATAAATCAATACAAAGGAGATTTCTCAAATCCACTCAATTACCTGGAAATCAAACAACTTTCTCCTCAATGACTTTTGGGCAAACAACAAAATTAAGACAGAAATCAAAAAAGTATTTGAAATAACTGAAAACAGAGAAACAACATACCAAAATCTATAGAATGCAGCAAAAGCAGTGCTAACAGGAAAGTTTATTGTGCTAAATACCAACATTAGAAAGTTAGGAAGATCTCAAATTAATTATCTAATCACACCTAGAGGAAACTAGAAAAACAAGGATAAACTAACCCCAAAGCTAGCAGAAGAAAATAAATAACTAAAATTAGAGCAGAATTTAATGAAGTTGAGACCCACTCAAGAATCAACGGAATATCCATACAAAGGATCAATGAAAACAAAAGTTGGTTATTTGAAAAAATAAACAAGGTTGATAGACTGCTAGCTAGATTAACAAAGAAAAGAGAGATGATTCAAATAAGTATATTCACAAAAGACATAGATGACATTACAGTCAATCTCTTCAGAGACTACTATGAACACCTCTATGCACAGAAACTAGAAAATCTAAAGAAAATGAAAAACTTTCTGGAAATGCATAACCTCCCAAGATTTAATCAGGAAGAAATTAAAACCCTAAACAGAACAATACTGAGTTCTGAAATTCAATCAGTAATAAAAAATTTTGCCAACCAAAAAAGCCTCAGGCCAGATGGATACACAGCTGAATTCTACAAGATGTAGAAAGAAGAGCTGGTACCAATTCTACTGAAACTCTTTCAAAAAATTGAGGAAGAAGAATTCCTTCATAATTCATTCTATGAATTCAGCATCACCCTGATACCAAAATCTGGCAAAGACACAACAAAGAAAGAAAATGAGAGACCAATATCCCTGATTAACATAGACACAAAAATCCTCAACAAAATACTAGCAAACCAAATCTAGCAGCACATCAAAAAGTTAACTCACCATAATCAAGTAGGCATCATTCCTGGGATACTCGGTTAGTTCATCATACATAAATCAATAAATGTAATTCACCACATAAACAGAATTGAAGAAAAAAAATCACATGATCATTTCAATAGACATGAAAAAAGCTTTTAATAAAATCTAACATCTCCTGATGATATAAACCCTCAATAAACTAGGCAACAAAGGAAAATACCTCAAAATAATGAGAACCATCTATGACAAAGCTACAGCCAACAACATACTAAATAGGCAAAAGCTGGAACCATTCCCTTTAAGAAGTAGACTAAGACAAGAATGCCCGGTCTCACCACTCCTATTCAAAATAATTCCAAAAGTGCCAGCCAGAGCAACCAGGCAAGAGAAAGAAATAAAAGGCATCCAAATAGGAAAAGAAGAATTCAAACTACCTCTCTTCATGGATGATATGATTCTATACCTACAGAACCTGAAAGACTCTGCCAAAAGGATCCTGGAATAAATGACTTCAGTATAGTTTCAGGATACAAAGTCAATGTACAAAAATCCATAACATTTCTGTAAACCAATAACATTCAAGCTGAGAGCCAAATCAAGAACACAATCCCATTTACAGTAGCCACCGGCAAAAAAAGTAAATACCCAAGAATACAGCTAACTAAGGAGGTGAAAAATCTCTACAAGGAGAACCACAATACTGCTGAGAGGAATCACAGATAACACAAACAAATGGAAAAACATTCCATACTCGTGGATTCAAATTATCAATATTATTAAAATGGCTGTACTGCCTAAAGAAATATACAGGTTCAAAGCTATTCCCATCAAACTACCAACATCATTTTTCACAGAATCAGAAAAAAAAAACTATTCTAAAATTCATATGGAACCAAAAAAGAGCCTGAAAAGCTACAGCAATTCTAAACAAAAAGAAAAAAAAGCTGGAGGCATCTCATTACCCAACTTCAAACTATACTGTAAAACTACAGTAACTAAAACAGCATAGTACCAGTATAAAAATAGACACATAGATCAATGGAACAGAATAGAGAACCTGGAAATAAAGCCACACACCTACAGCCATCTAATCTTTGACAAAGGCAATAAAAACAAGCCATGGGGAAAGGACCCGCTACTCAATAAATAGTGCTGTGGTAGCTGGCTAGTCATATGTAGAAGAATTAAACTGGACTTCTGCCTTTTGCCATATACAAAAATTAAATCAAGATGGATTAAAGATTTCATTTTAAGACCTCAAACTGTAAGAATCCTAGAAGAAAACTTAGGGAAAACCATTCTGGACATTGGCCTTGGTAAAGAATTTATGATTCAGTCCTAAAAAGCAATTGCAACAAAAACAAAAATTGACATATTGGGCCCTAATTAACTGAAAGAACTTCTGCACAGCAAAAGAAACTATCAACAGAGTGAACAAACAACCTATAGAATGGGAGAAAATATTTAAAACTATGCATCTGATAAAGGTCTAAAATCCAGAATCTATAAAGAACTTAAACAGTTGAACAAGTAAAAAAACAAATAACGCCATAATAACACCATTAAAAAGAGGGTGTGATGGTTACTATTAGGTGTCAATTTGATTGGATTGAAAAATGCCCAGATGGCTGGTAAAGAATTGTTTCTGGATGTGTCTGTGAAGGCGTTGCTAGAAGAGACTGACATTTCAGTCAGTAGAGTGGGAACAGAAGACCCACCCTCAATGAAGTTGAGCACTACCTAATCAGATGCCAGTGGAACTAGAACAAAGCAGGTGGAAGAATGTAGGTTGCCCTTGCTTGCTGAGACTTCTGGCTTGCTTCTTTATCCCATGCTGGATGCTTATCCCATACTGGATCCTTCTGCTCTTCCTTCCCTTAAACATCAGACTCCAGGTTCTTCAGTCTTTGGACTCTGGGACTTGCATCATGACTTTCTGGGGGTGGCACTGTTGGCTTCCCTGATTTTGGGGCTTTCAGATTCAGACTGAGACACTATCAGCTTCTCTCTTCCCCAGCTTGCAGATGGCCTATCATGGGACTTCATCTTGCAATTGTGTCAGTCAATTATCCCTGATAAACTCCTATAGGATATATATATACACACACATACATATGTATATCCTATTAGCTCTGTCCCTCTGGAGAACCCTGACTAGCACAGTGGGCAAAAGACATGAACAGACACTTCTTAAAATAAAACATACAAACAACTAACAAACATATGAAGAAACGCTCCACATCACTAATCATCAGAGAAATGTGATTCAAAACCACAATGATATACCATCTCACACATGTCAGAATGGCTATTATTAACAAGTCAAAGACAACAGATGCTGGCAAGGCTACAGAGTAAAGGGAACACTTATACACTGTTGGCAGTAGTGTAAATTATTTCAGTCATTGTAGAAAGCAGTTTGGAGATTTCTCAGAGACCTTAAAACAGAACTACCATTTGACCCAACAATTCCATTACTGGGTATATATCCATAAGAAAATAAACTGTTCTACCAAAAAGACATATGCACTCATATGTTCATCACAGCACTATTAATAATAGCAAAGGCGGCCAGGCATAGTGGCTTACGCCTGTAATCCCAACACAATGGGAGGTCAAGGTGGGTGGATCACCTAAGGTCAGGAGTTTGAGACCAACCTGACCAACATGGAGAAACCCTGTCTCTACTAAAAATACAAAATTAACTGATGTGGTGTCACATGCCTGTAATCTCAGCTACTCTGGATGCTGAGGCAGGAGAATCGCTTGAACCCAGGAGGCGGAGGTTGCAGTGAGCCCAGGTTGCACATTTGCACTCCAGCCTGGGTGACAGAGTGAGACTCTGTCTCAAAAATAAAATAAAATAAAAACAAAATTAAAAAACAATAACAAAGGCATGGAATCAATCTAGGTACCCAACAACAATGGATTAGATAAAGAAAATGTGGCACATATGCACCACGGAATACCATGTAGCCATAAAAAAGAATAAAATCATGTTTCTCACAGCAACATGGATGCAGCTAGAGGCCAATATCCTAAGCTAACTAACGGAGGAACAGAAAACTAAAACCACATATTCTCACCTACAAGTGGGAGCTAAACATTGGGTATTCCTGGACATAAAGATGGCAAAAATAGACACTAAAAACTACTAGAGGGAAGATAGAAAGAGGGGGTCAAGGATTGAAGAACCGAGTAATGGGTACTATGATCACTACCTGGGAGATGGGATTGATCACACCCCAAACCTCAGTATCATACAATATACCCATGTAAGAAACCTGCGCATGTACCCTCTGAATCTAAAATAAAAGTTAAAATTATTCTTTAAAAAAGATGAAAGAGCAGACAGAATGAACTATCCCTTCAGGTTCATAAAAATAGATTTTCCTTTTTCAAAGTGGAAAAAATATTTTTAACTATTTAATTTATTTATTTATGTGTATTTATGTTTTCCTTGGGCATACATTATAAAATCAGAGTCTGGGTCCCACTCAAAACCTTTGTTCCCAATTCTAAGAATAAATCAACTTTGGCAGTGTTATAAATGAATTCAGGCCCAGCTTGTCTCTTAGCCCATCTTCCTCTCATCCAATTTGTTGTCCATCTGCCGATTCAATTTTCACTGAAATTTGTAGCACAAATTCTAATCTTTAGCAAAAGAAATTTAAATAGTTCTTGCCCGGTACTTTGGGATTCAGAAGGAGATTACCTCTGACCTCAGATCTGTGACCACAGATCACAAGGCTTTGGTCTTAATCCTGAGACGTGGGTACCCACTGTGAATCATCTTCTAACAACCGAGCTTGTTCATCATCCCTGGCCAACAGCTAATGTATCCATCGTTTTCCAATCCAAATGGCTGCAACAAAAAGGAAGTCCAATGGTCCAGGCAACTAAAAAGTCCAGAGGTAAGGTTGTTTTTAGGTATCACACAATCCGAGGTTTACTATATCCTTAGAGTTTGTCTTCATTTCTCTACAAATTTCCAATTCTGCCCATCTTCTTCTGTTAGTCTTTTCCTTAAAATGGTTTCCTTCATGGTATCAAAACTGGCTACAATAGTGCCAAAGAAGGGACAGAGCATCTGCATTACAACTGTCGTAGTAAAAGTCCTGACATTCACTATGGCCCTACTAGAGGGAGGACAGAAGGAGGGGGTCAAGGATTGAAAAACCAAGTCATGGGTACTATGGTCACTACCTGGGAGACAGGATCAATCATACCCCAAACATCAGCTTGGGTTATGGACTATATGCAATTTCGCTTTGATTCTGTTTCTCTAGCTTTTTGTCTTAGTTATCTGCCTTCTTACCCCTGCTATTTAGCACTGGATCTTATCTTGTTCTTTCCAACCCTCTGCTAAGGATCTGGGTCCTGGGTCTATTGGCTAACTTTCCTGAAGGCAACTGTCTGGGCTTTTGACCATCAAACATCACTTGATTTCATCTTGACTCTGCCCCACAAATCTCCCAATCTTGAAGCCCCAGTGCTTCCATTTTCTTTTACCATACTGTTTTGGCTACCCTGACTTGCTTGTTGGACTGATACCACTCAGCCCATGTGACTAAGTCTGTTCACAGGCCAGGCATCAGGTCTAGCTCCAGCTCCACACTGTCTATTCCACCTATCAGAGTTTGTCAAGTGCTGCTGGGCCAAACCCAAGGTATGTTAAATTTTTTTTCAATTCTCAAAACTATACATTTAGAAAGAGGTAGAAATCTAATGAAAAGATAAAGAAAGCCACTCAAAATAACTTACAGATATTATTTTGAAAAATTTTTGATTTAGATTTTTTTTTCTGGAAAGAACAGTAAGAATTATAGTGATTTAAGAAAAGTAATTTTATTATTTACTAGTGACATTTTGAGCAAAGTATTTTCAAATAAATATGTTTAAGGTGGTAAAAGCAGAATACTACTGAATAACCTTTCAGATTCATAACAAATAGACAGCGTTAGAATAGGTTTAAATCATTTGCACATAGCTCATCTGTTTATTCAAGTCCGTACTTCTAAAGTGTTTGAGAACAGCTTGTTCTTTTTTCATCATCTTAAAAATCTCATCTGCAGACTCATTTATTATATTAAGCCGCTTTAAAATATTTTCACCCCCTTTCAAATGTTTCAAAAATAAATTTTACCCCATGTCCCTTCTGGCTTACTATAAATTATGAATTGGCCAAAGTCAAAATGATAACATTTTACGGTACCAAGAACTAGCCTTTGGAAGCAGAATTGTGTGAGTGGCTGAGGTACACTAAGCAGTCAGTCTTCCAGTCCTGAAGATTGTGTCTCCCCCACGGAGGTAAGTAGTTCCTCCTAAAATCTTGCTATCTTATATCTTTTATTAAAAGTAAAAAGTCCAAAAATAAAAGCTCCACCAGACTCAAAAATAATGTACCATAGTGACCGGCTCTTTCAAAGCAGTGCAATCCTTCCCTTTGAGGTTCTGCACGTTGCTCACATTGATTGATAAAGTGCTAATTAAACTAATTTGGCATCTGTGATTACACATTTGTTTAAGTTCCTTCTTAATCTGATATATCTGTACCAAGAACAAAACAAGACCTTTTTCAGAAAAAAATAAAGAGAAATAGAATTTTAGTTCCCCCTAAATCTTGAAGATTTTCAAATGCAACCATATAGCTGAAAGATTTTCAAAGGTATTTCTAAACATTATTTTACTACTGAAATATGGATATAAAAGTTTTCTATTGACTTCAAAGGATAAAAATTTGTGTCTTTTAAAAATGATGTACTAGGCTGCAGGTGGCTCATGCCTGTAATTCCAGCACTTTAGGAGGCCAAGGCAGGTAGATCACTCAAGGCCAGGAGTTCAAGCACTCAGTCCCTAGTGCTCCTCATTATCTCCCTGACATAAACCAAGAATTCATTGCTATTTATATTAGCAGTGGTTTTCTTTTGGCATATATTTTCCTATATTCACGGTTTTTGTGTGGTTTGTTTCACTTTGTCTTGTCTTGTTTTGTTTTTAAGAGAAGGGTCTTACTCTGTTGCCCAAGCTGTAGTATAGTGGTACAATTATAGCTTACTGCAGCCTTGTAATCCCAAGTAGCTGGGATTACAGGAGTTCAAGACTAGCTTGGCCCAGACCCAGGAGTTGGAGACCAGCCTGGCCAACATGGTGAAATCCCGTGTCTACTAAAAAAAAATACAAAAATTAGCCAGGTCTGATGGCGCATACCTGTAATCCCAACTACTCCAGAGGCTGAGGCATGAGAATCACTTGAGCCTGGAAGCAGAGGTTTCAGTGAGCCGAGACTGTGCCACTGCCTTCCCTCCTGGGCAACAGAGCGAGACCCTATCTCAAATAAAATAAAATCGGCAGTCTTAACTGAAGATAAAAGTCAGCTACATTTCCTAAGACTGAGAAGCAAGTAAGAGAAGAAATGCAATGTCAATACAATACTACTCAATGCTGGCTGAACAGACACTATTATAACTTCCAGATAATTTCACCTGTCACATGACATAGCCATTTTCTTCTTATTTTTTTTTTTTTTTTTTTTTTTTGAGACAGGGTCTTGCTCTGCACCCAGGCTAGAGTACAGAGTGCAGTGGCACAGTCATGACTCACTGCAGTCTTGACCTCTGGGCCCCGGTGATGTTCCCACCTCAGCCTTCTGAATAGCTAGGACTACAGGTGCATGCCACCACAGTCAGCTAATTTTTGTATAGATGGGATTTTGCCATGTGTCCCAGGCTGATCTTGAACTCCTGGGCTCAAGTAATCTGCCTACCTCGGCATCCCAAAGTGCTGGGATTACAAGTGTGAGCCACTGTGCCAAGCGGACGTGGTTATTTTATAAGGAAATAAAATATTTAATTGTTTGGTAAACAAGCTTTTTATGCTTCCCCATTTTCACTTCTAAGGAAAAATATTAATATGATACAGGACAGGTGAGCCCCAAAGTCGGGGCTTAGCCCAAGAGAGTTCTTGGCATACCCAGGAAAGGATTCAAGGATGAGGCAGTGGTGTTAGACAGCAATCTTTTATTGAATGGTTCTGCTCCTTGTGGAGTAGGGCTAACTCATAGGCATGGTGCCCAGAGTTGGCAACGTATGGGCTGCTGGAGACTGCATTTATACCCACTTATACTCACTTTTAATTACATGCAAACTAAGGAGCAGGTTAGTGCAATTTGAGAGGTGGGTTATTTAGAACTTTCTAGGAAAGGGAAGTAACTTCCAGGTTGTTGCCATGGCATTTGTTAACTGTCATGGTACTGGTCTTATGCTAATGAGCTATAAGGGCCACTAGGGATCATTTTCATCACCATCTGCTGGTTTCTGTTGGTTTCTTTACTTTATCCTGTCTGGACCAGATCCTGTTTTGGTCAGCAGGGTAGTGACCAGAAAACAAGTCCTGCTGCTCTCCTACCTCTAATGCATTTATTGTTAGCATCGCATGAAGCTGAATAGGATACAGAATTATCATGTGTTTCTTTAACTTTCAATATATGTTTTAAGTGCTCGCAATGACAGTTAAAGCAAGTATTGAAAAATATACATGCTGACCTTCTTAGGAGTTTTAAAGTTACTACTTAGCAATGCAGTGTCACCTCCTCCAAGAAGTCCTGGTGGAGATAGGCTGTCTTAACTAGAGATGCTTTACTGCTTTACTGCTGCACTTTCATAATACCTTGAACAGATCTGTCAGTGTATTTATCACACTATGTTATAATAATATGTTCATATGCCTATCTGCCAGCTAGGTTGTAAGGGAAGGATTTTTACTGATGCCGGTGAGGTACTATTCATACTGAATATACAAATCCTTAAGATAGGATTCTATACTTTGGGACATCTCAGCCTTATGATCTGGCTTGTAGGCATTCCCCACTACCCACAGAGATTACAAATCAACAAGCTTAGGATAGAAGAGGCTGGTACATATGTTGTCTTTGACTCACATAATATTCTAGAAAAATTTCAGCCAATATTTAAAATGTGAGTAATTTCAACAAATCTCAGGATTTCAGCTGCTCTTCAGAAATCTGAAGATCCGGCAGCACTTGGCCTGGTTTTTCATGTGGTGTTAGTCAACTGCCACTGAGAAATAGCTGCTCCTTCACACAGGGCATGTGCTTCTCAGCTTATCTCAGTCCCTAGTAGTCCTCATTATCTCCCCTGACATCAATACCAATAATCCGTTGCTATTTATATTAGCAGTGCTTTTCTTTTGGTATATAAATATTTGTCTATATTCATGGTTTTTGTTTGGTTTGTTTCACTTTGTTTTGTTTATAACAGAGTCTTACTCTGTTGTCCACACTGCAGTACAGTGCTAAAATTATAGCTCACTGCAGCCTCGAACTCCTGGGCTCAAGTAGTCCTCTTGCCTCAGCCTCCCAAGTAGCTGGGATTACAAGCACAGGCCACTAGCCAGCTGATTTATTTATTTATTTTTTGTGTGTATGGAGACAGATTCTCACTTTGTTGCCCAGGCTGGATCCTCCCTCCTTGGCTTCCCAAGGTGCTAGGATTACAGGCATGAGACACCATGCCAAGCCTATTCATGTTTTTTCATCAAAAATATAAAACCAGAGAACAGACCAAGAGAGCCATGTGATTTTTAAAAATATACCAACCTGGCTGGGCGTGGTGGTTCACGCCTATAATCCCAGCACTTTAGGAAGCCAAGGTGGGTGGTGGATCACGAGGTCAAGAGATCGAGACCATTCTGGTCAACGTGGTAAAACCCCGTCTCTACTAAAAATACAAAAATTAGCTGGGTGTGGTGGTGCACGCCTGTAGTCCCTGCTACTCGGGAGGCTGAGGCAGGAGAATTGCTTGAACCCAGGAGGTGGAGGTTGGGGTAAGCTGAGATCGTGCCATTGCACTCCAGTGTGGTAACAAGAGCGAAACTCCGTCTCAAAAAAAAAAAAAAAATATATATATATATATATATATGTATACCAACCTGCTTTATTTGTCTGCTTACCTGAACTTATTTCAATAACCTTCTGATCAACTCATGCAATACATGGAGCAAGTGTGTGCTCCAGGATTTACCTGGTCTCCCCACCTCCATTTCTCCTCTATTCTAACCCATCACACATATACCCTTATGGTGTCATCACTATTTTCTAACACCTGTAATAGTAAAAGTGGTGGTAATAGAGTAGAAGTAGTAATAGCAGCAGTAACAACAGCAGAAATAGTTAATATCTACTGATGCTAATGATAACTAGTTGTTCTGCAGTGTCCTGTGCACATTACTTGTAGTAATATTTAATTTTTTTTCCGAGATGAACTCTTGCTCTATTGCCAGGCTGAAGTGGCACGATCTTGGCTCACTGCAACCTCCGCCTCCTGGGTTCATGCAATTCCCCTGCCTTAGCCTCCCGAGTAGCTGGGACTACAGGCGTGCACCACCACACCCAGCTAATTCTTTGTATTTTAGTAGAGATGGGGTTTCACCATGTCGGTCAGGATGGTCTTGATCTCCTGACCTCATTATCTGCCCACCTTGGCCTCCCAAAGTGCTGGGATTACAGGCATGAGCCATGGCAACTGGCCTAACATGTAATTCTTATGTCAACAGGTAAAGTCAATGTAAAATTAATTGTTACAGACTCTGAATGAACTCTGACTGATTCCATGCAGCCACAACTCAGTAGCACCTTGCTTCATGCCTGCATCTCATACTTCACTTGTGCTCAGTGCTTCTCTGTTGTTGCTGATGCAGACCCCAACCAATTATGTGGTGCAACTCAGAAGAGCAGAGAATTCATGCCCCACCAGACAAAGCTTTGACCATCAGGTGATGGGAGTCAGTGGATAAATTCCCCCCCTCCGAATTGAGAGAAATCCTTTATAATTAAACCAAGTGGCAGCCAAGTAAATAACACACCCTCACATTGCACGTCCTTCTCTTCCTGTCCCACTCCCCTCACCCCTGCTCCCAGGACTGCACTCCCTGTGAAGTGCCAGCACTTCTTCATTTGCCTCAGGTTCTGCTTCCTGGGAAATCCACACAGACCTTCTTCCACCCTTTTTTTGCTTACATTATTTATATTGCCTTCAAAGACCACCTCATCATGTTACTCATTTTTTAGTTGCAAGAGACAAAAAAAAAAACAAACTCGAGTTAAGTTAGTCAAAGAAATTGCAAGGATTCTAGAATATTTCCCTTGGCAGGGGGGGAGGGGAGAGGGCTACAATTGGGCCTCAGGAAAAGTGAAAACAGCACTCTCTTGCACTCTCTCTCTCTCATTTTCATTTCCATTCTTGTCTCTGCTCTTACAGATATATTAGCTTCATTTTCTCTGCAGTGGTCCAGCTCCTTCCCTGTGTCGTAGGACATGGTAAATGAGAGTTCCCAGCACGTATTTCCCATGGCTCCCAAACATTGAGAGTTGACCACTTCTATTCCTTAGAATTCAGATTGAAAATTCCCAACAGCAGATTTTAACTGATCTGGTTTAAGATGGGTCAGCGAGGAGTCAGGGAAGGGAAAGTCACAGAGGATTGATATGGCCTTCAGGGCTCACTCCCGTGGAATCTTTTTGGGACAGGACTCTACCAGAACAAGGCCTGTCAACGCCCAGCCTGTGGTACTTCCTGCATGAGACCTCCTCTGATCCTGAACGTCAGCATGTGGTGATTAAAAGAGCATGGGCCACCATGTATTTAGCACAAAATGCCAACTCTAAATTCTTCCCAGGCAAACCATTCTGAGCCTCAGTTTCATTATCTGTGAGGCAGATAAAAAATGCCTATCATGTGAAAGAAAAAATGATTTGTGCCTAACGTGTAATAGGTATTCAATAAATTCCATCAACCAAAATTAATATCTATCTCTCCAGGTGCAATGGTTCATGCCTATAGTCTCAGCAACTCAGGAGGATCGTTTGACCCAGGAGTTGCAGGCTACAGTGAGCAATGATCACACCACTGCCCTCTAGCTTGAGCAACAAAGTGAGATCCTGTCTCTTAAAAAACAAAAACAAAAGCAAAAAGTAACATCTCCCTTGAACATTTATATAACATAACAAATATCTGCATCACTTTATGTCTTTGTCACCATATGTTTGTGTATATTTTATCTCTCCTATTTGATCAAATATTCCCTAAGGGCAATGAGTGTCTTATTTCTCTTCTTAGATCTCTTAACCTTGGTATATTTTCCAACACATTGGAAGCAAAGAATAAATATTTATTAAAAGAGTAATTCAGCTGTACTCTATAAAGTGATCTGGTTTTTATTTGCGGATTATTACCACTTTTTGAATGATTAGTTCTTCCTCAGATTCAAGTAAAAGTAAATCTTTTCTTAACTTTTAATGAGAAAAAACTCTTTCTTCCTCTCTCAAAACTTACTGAATACCTTCTATGTAGCAAGTACTGTTAGAAGTACTAATGACTGAAAAATGGATTCAACTCTCTCTGGCCTTAAAGAGTTGAATATTAACTTGTTGATTCAGTTATTCAATTTTCAGATGTATTTTTCTATATAGTTAATTCCACATGTTCTTCATATGCTGAAAAAATAAACATCTTTAGAATTGGCTTCCTTTCTGTTCCACATTGCCTTCAGTTCCACACCCATGATGCAAGTGGAAACTGCTCATGTGTATTCGATTACATGAAGATGGCTTGTATATTTTCTTCTATTAATTACAGTGATTTTAAAATTTATAAACTATTTCCTTCTCCACCCCATTTGCCATATGCACACCATATTAGTTACACATCTTTGGTTTAATACAACTAGAGCACAGAAATATTTAATATATGTAAATAAAAGGTTTTAACTACATACCTTTTCTGGGTTTTACATATAAAATTTGTTTCTCAAAATTTAAAAAGGTTTGCTTATACAAACAATTTAAAGAACTCATTTTAAGTAAAGAATGACAAAGTTAAGTCTTTAGTCAAACTAAAAATAAAGTCATCTGTTACACCCTGTTTCACTCTTTAAGGCTTAAACCATGTTTTCTCTGACTCTTGTAATGGGTTCACCACAATTTTACCAGTCCTATGTAATTGTAGGTTCTAGATGAAATAAAGAACCCCACCCACTCTGGACACCTTAAGCCAAACGAGCCTCACTTTCCACATCCCAATGTGTGCTCAACGCTACGAACTCCAAGCTGCTCTCCCTTTTCTCTCCTTTCTTTTATCAGGAAACCCCTTTGTCATTTGTAATTAACACTACAAATCCCAACTTCTGGTTCTAGACATCACTGGCATCCCTGGAGCTCACTCAACTGCAAAGGATTCCACATAATAAATACGTACCTGTAAAGCCTCAAGAAGCCTTGGAGATTAAGAAGTCCTGGGCTTTCATTTTGCATGAGGAAAAAGCTCTAGCAAAATGAACACTGAATTGAATTTGGTTGACTTGCCAAAGTGAACATACAAGTTAGTAGAGGAGCCTGCACGAATGACTACATAGCCTGTTTTAGGAGAAGGACCTACTGACCTCTAAACAGTAGCTATACAGTCGTCCCTTCGTATCCTGAAGGACTGGTTCCAAGACTCTTCCTTGAATGCCAAAGTCCACAGATGCTCACATCACTTATAAAAATGACGCAGTATTTGCATATAACCTGTGCACATCTCAAAACATGTCTTGGGGTCTTGGTCCCACCCCACCCCAAGTGTTTCCATGGAGGTTCACACCCAAGCAGGCCTGCTTTTCCAGGCAGTGTGCAAAGATTCATATTCTTTCTTTTCCACCACCAGAACACCTGTATTTCCCAGTCTTCCCAGCCAAATTGGTTAAACCAATCCATCCTTCACTGTACATCATCGATTTAATCCTTGCAGGATGGGTTGCTTGTTAAAGAGGCGTTTTTCTTAGCCTTGATGAATGATTAATGAAAGCACCAGGACGGGATTGGGGTGGGGCTTAGCAGCAGCTTTAAAGCTTCTGTAAAATAAATTTCAGCTGGTGGATGCTTCAGAATTTTTATATAAGAAAGCTCAGCTGAGTCATCTTATTTAGAAGGGGGTACTGTGGGGCTTTTGGTGAAGCTGGATTTGCCTAGCGAACTCACTGTTTTTTCATAGATTTTGTAGGAAATTACTTGGAATAGCTTTGGGGACAATTGGGGATAATGAGAGAAACCAAGCTAACTTGCCCCTTGACACATCAACAGATTATGCTACTTCTCAAAACTGATTATCTGTTCTAAGGAGTATTTGGTCTAAAGAGCTAATCCAAAATATTTTTTCACTTTTTCACAAATTTCTGCCTTCCCAATCCTGGTCACAGTTGTCTTAACTTTTTCATGAAGTAAAAAGCAATCAACATAACCCATGAGTGTTGCCCTGAAAACACTCTATACACTTCTAAAAGCAGTTTTAACAGAAGTAGAAAATAAAGCGAGTTTATGCAGAGCTGGCTCAACCTTTTTCCATTTTAAGAATGATGTGAAAAACAGAAAGTTAATATTATAAGATATACGTATTTTGCACACTTTGAAAGGAGGGAGTATGAAAAGCATTGCTGAATGTACCAGACCGATAGCAGTCCGAGATTCTGCCTGATCCCATCCTGACATACGGCCTATAGTGTCAGGTAGCAGGAGAAGAGATTTCGGGGGAGTGGGTCAATCCACACTTTAGCGTAGAATCATTCGCCTTAAAATAGCCAAATGGCCAGTCACTGTCACTGTCGCCAGGCCTCAGATAACCGGAGGAAGTTATCAATTTCTTGAAGCCTATGCTGAATCTTATTTGTAATATTTTTTTCCCTTCACTTCTCATTGAGAGCCAAGCATAAAATAATGTTTCCTGAATGGAAAAATAAAATACAGTTCTAAACTTTGTTATCGATTCTCCTAAAAACATATTACAGCAGGCAAGCCATTTCTCTAATCCATGTAGTCTCAATTGGCTCAATTATTATAAAACACTATGCTTTCCATTAATATGTATATGTTCTTTTTGGCCTTTGTTAATTATGTAATTTTCACAATTTCCCATAATTATTTTTCACTAACATAAAAAGGAATAAAAATGACAGAATAAAAGAAGTGAAAATTGCAATAATCAAAGAAGAAAAATGCTTACATATGCATTTTAGAAAAAATATGCCACTATAGTTTCATATTTAAGCTTTTTTATATTGTAAGTTTCTGAAGACTTATGTATATTTTCCATATTTTATTAAAATATATATGCTAAATTTTCATGATTAATAAACCAACAACTTAAAATAGTTATTAAGCCCTCTCTGTAGCTCCATTGACCAGAGACACTCTGGATAATCTTATAAAAACAGCTTGTTCACCATAGTTTGTAAGCCTGATCTCATGAATGTGCAGCAATATTGTACCTGCCTGGTCTTGGGTCCAGATTTCAAGTTTGCACTCAAAGCTTCCTGGCAGAAGAACAAAGCTAACACATGCCTGGCTTTACTACAACATACTCTCCCCACTTTGGGCTGCCATTCTGACTTCTGTTCCTCCCTTAATTCTTAAGTCCTTTTCAAGGCCTTTTTCAGTGCATCTCTTAATGCTTCATTACTATAGGACTAGATTGGGTGTATTCTTCCCATGGTTTAGCTGTTGGCATACAGAATCATAGCAGTTGAGGATTCTCACTCTTCTACATAAGTAAGGTAGTGAGTATCTTGATTATCATCTCCTTCGTGGCCACAATAATGCCCTGCCCACCACCCTTCCACACACCTAGAAAAACTAGCTTTCTCCAAAATTCACTGACCTTTCTATGACTGCAAACCTTAAGAGTTAGAAGCTTTAACTCTGGAGTTAGACTGTCAGATTCAAACCCTGACTCTACCTCTTAACTGCTATATGACCCTGGACAAATTAGCCTTCTAAGCCTTTCTTCCTCACTTGTATCATGGAGATGATGATTAAAAATATATTGATGTTAAAAGGTTGTTATGAGGATTAGATGAGATAATATATGTAAAGCACCTAAACAACAGTGTACAAAATAAGCTCTTAATAAATCTATGACTGCTACTATTCCCTTTTCACCTTGTATTTTTTTAGGATATGTATTGAGAGTTACAGAGTCACAAGATTTACAAATGCAACAAACTTGAAAATCAACTGGTCCAGGGTTAAACATACTCAAATGCCTACAGGGTCAACACAGACAATATATATAATTGATATGATTGAAACAAACTGGCAAGATGAAGGACAGTAGGGAGAACTGTGGTCACCTGGCTAGACAGCACTCTAGCTGCTACTCAGGGTGAAGCACATTGCTGTCACATGAGATCAGGAGCCTGGTATTACCAGATTTTCCAGTTTTTCAAGAGAAGCCAGAAATCCAGATTTGTATGTAATTCCAGTGTATAAATGTCTACAGTCAATTCAAACTCATAAAATGCTTTATTGGTTTTAAAAAAATGAAGCTTGGCAGCTTTTACACTACAGTCTCTAATCTAATTGCTTCTCATATGGAAACTGAAAAAACAGAATTACAAAAAAAGAGCGTCATATGCCCAAGGATGTACACAACTAGCTAATGGCAAAACTGATAAAACTCACATCTCCCAAGTCTAACTCCAGGGACCTCTTATGTCCTTCCCTATGGTGCTTTTTCATTCGTTACATCTGTTTCTAATCTGTCACTAAATGCTGTTATTCTGTACTCTCCACTCCATTCTCATGGTTATCATGCTCACTGGGTTGCCGTTGCATGATAAACTTCTCACTGGAATTTGTCACTCCAATTCACCTTGGCTTGTTTGCTAAGATCAGACGGACCTTCTTAACATTAACTCTCACACTCCTGCTCTAAATTCTTCAAAAATTCTTTATCACCACTGCATCAGTGCCAAGTACCCTGGCCTGTCACTCAATCAGTGCAAAGTACCCTGGCCTGTCATTCAATCAGTGCAAAGTACCCTGGCCTGTCATTCAATCATCTGGCCTCAAGTTGATTTCCTTTTGCTTTCCTCAGGCCTCTGCAGCTGGCCTGCATCCTGGCTGCTTCTTGAACAAGCTGTGTCACTTTAACTCAGCATTTTCTAAAGTAAGATAAAAATAATGGGAGTGTATAATAAAACAAGAACAAAGAAACCTATGTTGGATATGTGTTCCACACCAATGCATTCTTCTTAAAATATATAAAAGATACAGGGAAAACTTTAAGAAAAACATATATAGAGAAAACAGATTACCTGCAAAATAATGATAATTAGACTCCTCACCCACAACAGAAGCTAAAAAACATGCGGTCATATTTCAAATGTTTGTGAAAAATCTACGCTTTTACACAACAGCTGAAGTATTTCTGCCAAGTCTGAAAGAAAATACCTTTTTTTGTTGAAACGGAGCTTCACTCTGTCGACCAGGCTGCTGGGGTGCATTGGCGTGATCTCAGCTCACTGCAACCTCTGCCTCCCAGGTTCAAGCAATTCTCTTGCCTCAGCCTCCTGAGTAGCTGGGATTACAGGCGCCCGCCACCACGCCCAGCTAATTTTTGTATTTTTGGTAGAGACAGAGTTTCACCATGTTGGCCAGGCTGGTCACGAACTCCTAACCTCAAGTGATCTACCTGCCTCGGCCTCCCTAAGTGCTGGGATTACAGGCATGAGCCACTGCACCCAGCCAAGAAAATACTTTTTAGCCTTACAAAAGTTCAGTGTGCCACTCATAGATCTCACCTAAAACGATTTTAAAATTCTTTCTGTATCTGTTAGTTTTCTATTACAGCATGACAAATTACCACAAATTTAACAGTTTAAAACAACATGTATTTATTACCTCACAGTTTCTTTTGGTCAGAAGTGCAGATGTGTCTTCGCTGGGGTTTCTGCTTCAGGGTTTCTCACAGACTATAATCAAGGTGATGGGCACAGTGCATATCATCCAAAGGCTCAACTGGAAAATCAGGTCACCTAGGTGTTGGCAGGATTTGGTTTCTCTGTGTTTTGAACCGAGAATCTTAGTTCCTTGTTGGCTGCCAGCCATAAGCTATCCTCAGTCCCTTATCACATGGACTTCTCCATGGAGTTGCTCACAACATAGCAGCATCCTTCATAAAAGCCAGCAAGAGAGTCTGCTAGCTACCCAGAAGTTACCGTCTCTTGCAACCTAGATATGAAAATGACAATCCATAACCTTTGGTAAGTTCTGTTGGTTAGAACTAGGCCAGCCCACACTCAAAGAAAGGGAATTATGCAAGGGTATATAGGGACTGGAGGTCAGCTTAAAGTCAGCCCACCACACTAGATCAAGAGAAGAAAAAAAGACATGGATTATAAGAATAATGGTTTTTATGTAATCTGCTTGATATTTGTTGTCATAGGTGGTTATACTTACTTTTTTTAAGTCTCTCTGCACCTCCTAAGCTACTTTTTACTTGTTTTTGCCATTATTATGTGAAAAATCACATTATTAGTGCATTCCAATGTGGATAAACAAAGCATAAAGGAGTTAGGTATTGTGACTGGTGCTCCTTTCACAGTTCTTACACACTTGGACTGTACTTCAGTGTGTTTAAACAAGAAAGAAAGGGAGTTTATGGCTCAGGATTATAGAAAGGTACTAAACTGAAATAAGCTTGATGCTCTTAAGGAAAAGTGCACAAGGCATATGCACGACAATCAGCACAGGCAACTGCTTCTTCCGTGGGAGCGGGGCAGGGAAGAAGGAATAGAAGATTTGCTTCCTGCCTGGTCCCACTGAAACCTCAGGAATGGAGGCAGTTTTTCCATTGGTGTTTGGCTGGAGTATGGCAGGAATTGCCAAAAGGCTTTTCTGCTGTTAGGTCATTCTTTTCCCAATCCTTCAGCAATGGGAATAGGTTTTCTTGGAGCTTTTTGTCTTGTGCCTACTGGCAGCTCCAGTTTGGAGACAACAACCTCTCTGGATGATGTGAAAGCAATAAAGAAACCTAAGAAACTCACCATCATGTCATCCTTCAAATCTCAAGGTCCTAGACCATCTGCTTTATTCTTTCTACATTTTTGAATCTTCCTATGCCTGTTTGTTATATTGTCTCTAGGGTTTTTTGGCTCTAGGATGGAGAACCTGGAAAGAATGGGGCTACCCCATGTTGGCTCGAACATGATCCATATTTTTAAATAAGTGTAACAAACACATTTTTAAAGGACACGTTTGAGATAATTCAAGGAATTTGAGTATCAACTGAAGATAAGGTGATAGAGGAATTATTTTTAATTTGATTGAATTTGGTTTGGTGTGATAATGGTATTGTGATTGCATAATCCTTTAAATACAGATTTTTTAAAATCATTTTTCTTATTCTTTGGATATGTCTTCTGAAGTATTTGAGGTGAAATTATTTGACATCAGGAAGTTCCTATAAACTACATCTACAATTTAAAAAAAAAATTAGGACAGGAGAGAGAAAGAGGAAAAAGAGGCTAGGCACAGCAGCTCACACCTGTAATCCCAGCACTTTGGCAGGCTGTGGTGATAGAATCATGTAAGACCAAAAGTTTGAGACCAGCCTGGGCAGGATGGAGTGACCATGTCTCTACAGAAATAAAAACTTAAAAATTAGCTGGGAATGGTGGTGCATGCCTGCAGTCCTAGCTACTTGGGAGGCTGAAGTGGGAGAATCCCTTGAGCCCAGGCATTCCAAGCAGCAGCGAGCTATGATGGCACCAGTGCACACCAACCTAGGACAAAGCAAAACTCTGTCCCAAAAAAAGAAAAAAAGGAAAGATGGAGGAATGAAAAAAGGGAGAAGACAGATATAACAAGCAAGAAGCAAGCGTGTCAAGATGCTGGTAACTGTTGAATCTGACTGATGGGTAAATGGGAGTTTTTATACGATTTCCTCTACTTTTAGTATGGCTAAAAATTTTTATAATAAAAAGTTTTATTTATTTAAAAAATCACTCTGATAATATTATGAAGAAAAGATTGGAAGGGGCAATCTAAAAATTGGGGATAGCAGTCAAGAGGCAACTGCAGTAAACCCACAAGACATAATGGTCATTTTGACTAGGATGGTGGCAGTTGAAAAGGAAAGAAGACAAAAGAGTGAGCAAAAGATCTGGTAATTTGTGGTAACGGTTTGGGAAAAATATTTGAAGGAGGATTAAGAATCAAGTATGACTGTCAGGTATCTGGTTTGCATTATCTATGACAGAAAAGATGGGAGAAGGTACAATTTTGGTGCAGATAGGTGAGTAGGGGGAGTTTGGTTTTGAATATGAGAAACAACCAAGTGGAGTGATTTAGGCAGCATGCAATATAAAACCTTAAGCTTAGGAGCAAGGTCTAGATTGGAAGTGGTACAGCATCGGAAGTTGTTATATAAATGTCATATGAAACCATAAGAATGGGTAAGAGAGTTTAACATACAGAGGAAAAAATGGCTTACGACAGAGCCCTAAGGAACTTGAGAATCTACAAATCAGAAAAAAGTCATTTTTCTTAAAAGTGGCCAAGCCACAGGAGTGCCTGTCATCCAGATCTTAGTTTCTAAATGCCATTCTTTCACTAGTTAATTAATTAGATGTGATAAGTTAGTAAGTAGGGTGGACCCTTAATCCAATATGACATACCTTTATAAGTAGAGAAAGGGCCAGGCGTGGTGAATCATACCTATTATCCTAGCATTTGAAAGACTGAGGCAAGCAGATCACTTGAAGTCAGGAGTCTGAGACTAGCCTGACCAATATAGTGAAACACTGACTCTACAAAAATACAAAAATTAGCTGGGTGTGGCAGCATCTGCCTGTAATCCCAGCTACTAAGGAGGCTGAGGCAGGAGAACCACTCTAACCCAAGCAGGTGGAGGTGGCAGTGAGCCGAGATCATGCCACTGCACTCCAAACTGGGCTACAGAGCAAGACTGCCTCAAAAAAGAGAAAGGCCACTGCCATTTGAGGTGGCAGCTTCAGTGGGAAGTCAGAGTGCCAACTGAGTGAAGAGAATATCCACCCATGGGAGAAATCCTGCATGCACTCTCAGCGCTGGAGCAAGAAGGTGAACAGGCATATGAGCCACCAGACACAGAGTGTCGATGCCTGGGTGCAGTGGCAGGGAAAATGTTCATTGGCAACATTTAGGCAAGTTGATTAAGTGAATATATTAAGGAATATAAGAGCCAAGTTTCTCACTCACAGAAAGGGAAATTAAAGGAAAAAAGACAACTAGAATTAATTCTGTGATGAACAGAAATTGGAGCTGTCGATAACAAACTTATAAATTTGAATGATTATAGATAGATATAGAAATATCTATATCTACATAGGCTTGTGTGTGTGCATATATGCATACATCTATTTCTTAGCTTAGTTTTCTGAGAGACAGCACCTAGTGCCAAGATCTTGTTTCTTTTTTTCTTTTTTTTTTTTGAGACAGAGTCTCACTCCATCACCAGGCGCCAGGCTGGAGTGCAGTGGTGTGACCTCAGCTCACTGCAACCTCTGCCACCCGGGTTCAAGCAATTCTCCTGCCTCAGCCTCCCGAGTAGCTGGGACTACAGGCACGCGCCACCACGCCCAGCTAATTTTTTTGTATTTTTAGTAGAGACGGGGTTTCACCATGTTGACCAGGATGGTCTCGATCTCTTGACCTCGTGATCCGCCCGCCTCGGCCTCCCAAAGTGCTGGGATTACAGGCGTGAGCCACTGTGCCCGGCCAAGATCTTGTTTCTAAATACTACTATCTATTAAAAGAAACCAGAAACTTCTTGGAAAAAATGGCAGATTCCAGGGCTGTAGAAGGAAAAGTACAAAATGATCAATTTTTGTGCTGAAAAAGTAATAGAAACATGTCAAAAGCACACAGACAACAACTTGCAGAAGTTATCATTGGCCAAACTGGGGAAACTTTGAACATTAAAATAATGATATTAACAAATTATAGTTCATTGAATAAAATAGAAACTACAAACCCTAAGAGATATAAGTAAATGAATACATTGAAAGTTTAATGAAGAGCAAGATATCTACATGGTCTTAAAGAACTCCCAACAAAACACTTATAAAACTATACCATGAAAAAGAGTAACTTTACAGTGAAGAAATCTGGCAGACAGCACTTTGATCAAGTAATAAAAGTGAAAAATATTATCAATGGGGCAAGTTAAAATCCTGTGCACCTGAGAGGATGTAATGAGAACACAGCATCACTTCTGTGATATTCCTGCCAATGATATGTCACCTAAATATAATCATGAGAAAACTTCAGACAAACCCACATTGAAGACTGTACTACAAGATAACTGGCTAGTATCCTTGAAAGTATCAAGGTCATGAAAATGGGAAAAAACTGAAAAATTTTTCTAGAGTGGAAGAACCTTGAGAGAAATAACAATTAAATGCAACACATGATCCTGAAATTGATCCTTTCGGGAAAAAAAAAAAAAACATTATTGGGACAATTGACAAAACTGGAATAAAGTCTGGAGTTTAGGTGATAGCAACATATTAATGTTAGAAAACCCATATTAAAATATGCAGGAAACACGGTGCATTATATTGGTAACTTTCTCTTAAATGATCCATAAAAAAAAGTTCTTTGTACTTGCAACTTAAAATCTGTTGATTGTTTTAAAAATTTTAAAACTTTTTGCATGTGAGGAGCACTTCAAAACAGAGTACAGTGCAAAATACCAGGCTCTAGAAGATACGATACCTATGTACAAGGAATTTACAACTCTGCAAAGGGTTGAGACGTGAACACCTGTGTACCTGGTAAATCAAATTGAGCCAAGGATCAAATTTGACTGAAAATTCCTAACAGAGTTCTTGCCATACCACATTTCACAACATATATTAAGGATGGTTAATATTCCTTTAAAAATATTGCCCTGACTTCATCCAACTGATTTGGAATTCTGAATATATGAATTCTTTATACTTCAATCCAATTCCCCCGGTAACTGACTAGAGTGAAATTGAAGACATGGCCCAACAAAGTAAATTTATAAAAGGAATTTGTAAGTGAAGAAAACAGAGCTCCAGAGAACAAAAATAAAGAACCCTTTGTTTTACACTCAACTCTACGTGGTGCCAAAGTAGGATTTATTTTCCAAAGTGGCAATCATCCCCAACAGAAAACTAATTTCTAAAATAGAAGAGGAACCCGAACCCAGGGTAAATTTGTTACAATGCTTTTCAAGACTCCTCATGAAATGACAGAAGAAAATGATCACTAGAGGGCACAGCTGTGTTGCTCTGAGGCATGTATATACAAGGAAATTTCTTCAATTTTATATCTAAATGAATTTATATCATATCATCACTTCACCTTTGAAATACAGTAGATAGGTGAGTTCATTTCCAACAAGATGGGTGCAAGGCCTTCCCTGATACAGGTGATTTAGTGGCAGGGGGAAAAATGCTGTCGTCAGAAATTAAGACACTCTCATTTCTGGATTGTAATGTCATTTATATTTTTTTCTGGTTCTCAGGTCATATCTATTATTTTGTAGCATTTAAAATAGGACAATGTGTCTACCTGCGTTTAAGTTCTATTTCATTATGAAGAAGGCATTTTGCTTTGTGTAACTGCTAGCCAGCACTGCAGACACCATTTCCTTCCTGGCAAATTTCCATTTATTTAAATCTTTGGCCTTTTATTGGAAATTAAATTTGAAACTTTCTTCTTTCAAATAACATCATCAGTAACTCAGAGTGATCACTTCTATGCCACTCTTACTGCTGGATAGCGAAGTTGTGAAATCTTAGTGCCTAATACACTGTAGAATTTTTTCTTTTCTAGGATGTTTAGCAGCCTGTGGTGTGTGGTGTGTGGAAAGTGGTCTGAAAGCCATTCTGCTATCAGTGCTATGTACCTCACCTCCACCAGCCCGACACCTCTCTACACTCATACTTGCCCACTTCCCCACATACACCTTTCTCTGGTCCTCCTGAAAAATAATCCAACCGAAAACACCGGTAAAGCATCAGAGCAATGCAAGGTGGAATAGAAAAAGGTAAAAATTTATGCACACATAAAAGCCTTATAAACTAGTTAGAAAGACAAAGCATAAAACTACAAAAAAGTTGCTAACACATGGCTATTTAATGAACAACTAAAATTACGTGTTTAGGCAATGCAGTGGTTCATAATGTAATCCCAGTACTTTGGGAGGCGGAGGTGGGAGAATGGCAAGTCCAGGAGTTGGAGACCAGCCTGGGCAACACGGCAAAAACCCATCTTTACAAAAAAAAAAAAAAAAAAAAAATACAAAAATTAGCTAGGTGTAGTGCTGCACATGCGTGCTCTCAGCTACACTGAAGGCTGAGACCTGTGGATCCATTGAGCCAGGGAGGACAAGTCTGCAGTGAGCGTGATTGTGATACTGCACTCCAGCCTGGGAGAAAGAGCAAAACCCTGTCTTAAAAAAAAAATGTTTTAACAGCCTATATTCTAAATTTCCAGCGCAGTATCAACATTCTGACTCACTGTCACTTCATATGTTAAATAAATTTTAGCATAGTATTTAGCTTTAGTATCTTTGCAGGCTCTGAATAACTGGATTAGAATACAAGTTTTGTCAACTATTACATAAATTCAGATTTCTCATCTGTAAAGTGGGAAATGTAGTGCCTACCACTTAGAATTAATAGGAAGATTATATTTTCTAGGATAACATACAGCAAGTATTTAGTGATAATGGACAATTATATCATTGTTATATGTCAAAGTATATGTTCAAAACTTTTTTTTGAGACCGAGTCTAGCTCTGTCGCCCAGGCTGGAGTGCAGTGGCTGCAATCTCGAACTCACTGCAACCTCCGCTTCCCGGGTTCAAGAGATTCTCCTGCCTCAGCCTCCCAAGTAGCTGAAATTACAGGCACCGGCCACCATCCCCAGCTAATTTTTTTGTATTTTTAGTAGAGATGAAGTTTCATGTTCAAAAACTTTTATTGGAAAATTGTATTACTGTGGCTACATATCAGGTACCCTGCAAAACTCTAGATAAAAATGAATTGTACAGTCATTGCCTTCAATGGGCTTACCATCTAATGTCAATACTAATATTAGTATTATAAATATGCAATAGCATATTTATGTCATAAATGCATATAAGCATAAAAATACATATCCAGGAGGCTACTCCCAGATTTTTTTTAACCACTAGGGGTGCATAAGCAACAAACTTAGACTATCGACAGGTGTATTAACAACTGATTATTGTACTGTGTTAAAAGATTCTGCAGTCATGGTGTGAATTAAGTACTATGGGAGCCCAGAGATGCATGATAAATCTGAACACTCTAAAGCGTGGCTCAGAATTCACCATTCAGGAAAACACAAGAACAAAATTTCAAACAGATGTAATAAGCATGGACTTTGGGTAGGACAAGGCTGTGCTGAAATACTGACTCTACCACTTTTTAGCTGTGTGACCTCAGTTTGCTTTGTGGTGTGTGTGTGTGTGTGTGTGTGTGTGTATTTGTGTGTGCATAAACACAACTACCCATGCCAGGGCTGCCTGGGGAATCTTTCGTTAAAAAAATAATAATAAAGATAATACTCATTAGTTCAGTGAAATTCTCTTGCTGTAGGTCTCTTCCCCTTCTTGTCTAAGGAGGATGCTCCCAACTAGGTGTCTTTGCACACACCAGGGTGGCAAAGTACAGAAGGGTAACTGGAGCTTTGAATTCTTTTGTTATTACCGCTCCAAAGTTGTTTGTGGTTAATGCCTGGATTTTAGCCCCTCATGACCATTCACTTTACCTGAGTTTCTGAAACCTGCTGCTTACCTACATGGACTTCTGATGTCCTGTCTAGCTCTGAACTATTAATATCTATTGTAAACATTTCTTGGTTTTTGTACTCTCACGTCTCCCCAATCCTGCTTCTCCCTACTTCTGGTAGCAGCACTCTCATTTCCTTTGGCAACTCATCTATTTCTCAGTCTGTGTGGCCCTGGAACTCTAGCCAATCACAGAAATTATCTTCCCCCGCTAGAGAAACTGGGTCCAGGATGGAGTACAATGAAAGTCAAAGACAGCTAGGCCCAAGACTTTTATTGGAACGTCTTAGCAGGGCATACTTTCTCCTTCTAGATTTTGAGCTGAAGTTACCAGCTTCCATTAAGGAAGCACCTTACTGAGAGTGAAGCCAGTGGAGTAAAGTATAAACAAAAGACAGTAATAAAAAAAAATAGCTTTGTGAGGACTTTTTAAAGGGCCTGGATCCACCAAAATACCAATAGATTTTTCAGCATATGAGCCAATAATTCTTTTTCCATTAAGCCTGGTTCTGGGCTTTGATCATCTGCAACTGAAAGAGTCCTAATACTTCTGAAGTGTGTCAGCCAATGCAGTCTTCTAACTCACTTCATTTAATCCTGCCTGCCTTTCTAAACCAAAATTCTAGCTTTGCTGCCATCACCATCGACAACTTAATTTATTACAAAGTACAGAACAAACCCACCTGCTTTCTCAGGTCTGTTACATCTATACCAATTGTGTCAATATATGCTGTGCTTATGGACTACTTCTACACTCTGAAGCATACGGTAAAACCAAAGTAAGTTCAATCCATCAATTTCCTGCTATTTTTGAAGGGCACAGCCTTTAACTACCTCCTTGTACAACCTTAATGCTACTACTACTAATAGTAACAGCAAGAAAAATAGCTGCAAATCATTCAATATCTGCTGAGTAACAGGCACTACACTATTAGCGGGTTGTGTTTTGTGAGCTGCAATCGTCATTGTTTAAAAATGGAGTAGGATGAAATAGAATCAAGTAGATTATAAAGAAATGGAAAAAAAAAAGAAAATATCAGAATGCATCCAATAGGCCAGGCATGGTGGCTCACGTCTGCAATCTCAGCACTCTGGAAGGCTAAGGCAGGCGGATTGCTTGAGCTTAGGAGTTCTAGACCAGCTTGGGCAACATGGCAAAACGCAGGCTCTACAAAAAATGCAAAATGAGTGAAGAAACTTCTCTCCATGTGATTACTGAATGATGATTATGACATGTGGTACTTTGGCACCTATCTTCCCCAGATACCTAGAGAAAGTTGTCTGCTCCAGAAGTAGTCCACAACACCCAGAGGACAGAGATGAGCAGATCAAGAAATCTGATGACATCATTGGTCCTGCATTCAGCAGTGCTTATATCAGCATCAACAAACTTCTGAGTGAAAAAAAAAAAAAAAAAAAAAAAAAGTTGTTGGTCAAGGACAGCTTGATTGGTTTTCTACTTCTATTGATTAGAAGAGTACTGATTGCCACAGTTATAAAATGAGCAAAATTAACAGTATATATCTTGAGTTTGGAGTAGGGAGGCATACAGTATGGAAATATAATATGGTAAACAGGGCAGGAATGGAGTTGAGTTGTAAAATAATATAAATAATAGTAGTTGTAAGAGAATGATAAATGCAAAATAACTCTAAGAAAGATATTCATTTTTAAAGGCAACATAATAAATTTAAATAAAAAGAGACAGAGTGTGGAGACTCAGCTATGGTCTCAAATTCTACTTCTAGAAGCTACATGTTCTTGGCCAATTCACATCACCTCTTGGGGGACTTCATTTCCTCCTCTAAAAATAAGTACACTGAATAGTTTAATTCTAGAATCTCTTATACCTCTAAAATCTGTATACCTAGCCCAGGAAAGTTATTGTAACCTGTGTTTCTAGGAAATGCTTTTTCCTAATCAGGCTCAGGCCTGGGTTACTGTCCGTTGAAGTGAGCAAGGGTGATATTACACTGGATGTGGAGGTGTCATAAAGCATATTACGTTTGCTTTATTTTACTACTGATTTCTTTCTACTCATACTTAACAAGTCCAGGATTCAAAATTGCCCATTAAAAATATCATCTTATTAAATCTTTTAGGGCTTAATAAAGAGGAAAGACGAATTTTCCATTGTTTGTAGTTTTATATGCATATGGATTCTGCAGAGGAATTTCTGAAAAGTAGCTCTTGACCAAGTAGTTATTTCTTAGCCACAATTTACAACATTTTTGCCATATGGAGTCCAGGGTCAGTACTGGGTAAGCTCAATTGTTACCATATTGAGTGCATGTGCACAGTGGGTGGGCAAGGTCATAAGCGGGACCTTAGACAATGATTGCAGACTAACAAGTCTACAGAGGCCAAAAGGTAACCTATGCATGCAAAATGGTCCAAAGAGGTCTGTAGAAGCCTGGAAAATGCATTCCTTGTCTGAAGTAGGCAACTGCTACTCAGCCCCAGTCTATTGCTGCCATGAGGGAATGTGTGCTCAGCACTGCCAGAGAAGCATCTGATTCAAGAGAAGTCAGAAATCTATATTTTTTAATGCAAAATCTCCTGATTTTTAAAATATTGGCAACTTATTTAAAAGTTTTAAAGTATTATGTGGACCAACAATGTGTGGTCCTAATAAAACCCATCTGTGATCTACCAGATTTTGACTTCTGCTCTAATAATTGTCCTAGAAGGGGTCAAACACTCAGAAGGAATGGTGGTAAGTCAAGGTCATTCATAACCTAAATTAATTTTATGAAATACTCGATGACTTCATCATCCATTGAAGTTGGTATTTTCCACTGCAGAGGACAGCAGAATCCAGAGGCCAGAAGCTCTCCCACTCCACCCTGCAACATCCCCCTCTGGGTGCTTTTGTAGCAGAGTGAGACACCTTCCTGTGAACAATTTTTTCTAGCATACTAAAGGGGCAGATTTCTGGCAAGTTTTAGAGAGCAGATTTCCAGCAAGTTCCACTGATGTAGCATCACAAAGACTTCTTCACCATCCAGTGAGCCAAGAAGGCGTTCTCTTTGATTTCAGCCCCAGGGGTGGGTTGGGGGCAGACAGTGGGAGCTTCTTGCTTGGGTGCTCCATCTCAACCCAGAGAGTAGTGGCTGTTCCTTGTATGTGCTATTCCTGTGTTTAGTGTTCTCTTTACTTCTTATTAGCCAATCCCTAATTATTTTACTGACTTGCTGTGGCTTATAATTCTTTATACTTAACATTCCCTGTTCAATTACATGGCTTATCTCCCGCTTCTAATTAGATCCAGACTGATACACACTACTCAATTCAAGAAATTAGAAAAAGAATAAAACAAGCAAAAGAAAGAAAAGAGAGAAGACATTACTGATGATAAAAAAAGAAATTAATAACTTAGAAAAAGAGTCAGTAGAACTGATAAATACATATAAGAAACATTTAGGGGTGGATCCAAGTTGGCCAAATAGGAACAGCTCTGGAGTGCAGTTCCCAGCGAGAACAATACAGAGGGTGAGTGAACACCACATTTCCAAAAGAGTTATTGCTGCCCACAGACCAGGAGATTCCTGGGCTGAAAAGCGCCATGAGTTTCCAGCACGGCTGTTTTCAGCCAGCATAGCAGGTCTCCACACAAAAACTCACACAAATCTGGGGTGGCCGTCTCAACTGGCACCTGGAACACCTGAGAGAGTGAGCCGCCCATTCACCTGAAAAAAAGGGGGCTGAAACAGGGAGCCAGGTGATCTGGCTCGGCGGGTAAACCCCCGCAAAGACCAGCAATCTGAAACGCTCTGGATGGAGAGTTTCGCAGCAAGGGCAGCTGGACCCAGGATGGTCCAGCTCTGTTGGGGGAAGGGAGTGTGCCATTACTGAGGCAGTCCGCCACTACTGAGGCAGTCCGCCATTACTGAGGCAGTCCGCCATTACCGAGGCAGATCGCAATTACTGAGGCAGACTGCAATTACCGAGGGAGTTCTAACTATACCTCTATAAACAAAACCACAAGGAAGTTCACACAGCAGCTGGGCAGAGCCTACGGCAGCTCAGTAACACCGCTGCTGGCATGCTGTGACTAGGCTACTTCCTTGCTGGGCAGGGTAGCTCTGAAAAAAAGGCAGCAGCACATCAGGAACTTATAAATAAAGCCCCAATTTCCCAAGACAGAGCACCTGGGAAAACAGGTGGTTATGAGTTCTGCTGCAGCAGACTTAAACATACCTGCACAGCAGCTCTGAATGGAACAACAGAGCTACAGCTCAGCACTTGAGCTCCTATAAGGGACAGACTGTCTCCTCAAGCAGCTCCCCTGACCCCCCACATATCCAAAGACTCTCCTCATAAAGGAGAGCTCAGGCTGACATCTGGCGGATATCCTTCTGGGATGAAGATAACAGAAGAAACTGGCAGTAACCCTTACTGTTCTGCAGTCACTGCAGGTAATCCCCAGGCAAGCAGGGTCTGGAATGGACTTCCAGCAGTCCTACAGCAGAAGGGCCTGACTGTTAGAAGGAAAACTAAAAAAACAGAAAGAAATAACTTCATCATCAACAAAAAGATGTCCACTCAGAGACCCTACATGAAGTCGCCAACTACAAAGACCACAGGTAGATAAATCCACAAAGATGGGAAGAAACTAGAGCAAAAAGGATGAAAAAACCCAAAAACAGAATGCCTCTACTCTTCCAACGGATCACAACTCATCACCAGCAAAGGAACAAACTGGATGGAGAATGAGTCTGATAAATTGACAGAAACAGGTTTCAGAAGGTGGGTAATAACAAACATCTCTGAGTTAAAAGAACATGTTCTAACTCAATGCAAAGAAACTAAGAACCTTGAAAAAAGGTTTCACAAAATGCTAACAAGAATAAACAGCTTAGAGAAGAATATAAATGACAATGGAGCTGAAAAACACAACCTGAGAACTTGCAAAGCATATGCAAGTTTCAATAGCTGAATCGAGCAAGCAGAAGAAAGGATATCAGACATTGAAGATTAACTAAATGAAGTAAAACAAAAAGGCAAGATTAGAGAAAAAAGAGTGAAAAGAAATGAACAAAGCCTCCAAGAAATATGGGATTATGTGAAAAGACCTAATCTACGTTTGATAGGTGTACCTGAATGTGACGGAGAGAATGAATCCAAGCTGGAAAATACTCTTCAAGATATTATCCAGAAGAACTTCCCCAACCTAGCAAGGCAGGCCAATATTCAAGTTCAGGAAATACAGAGAACACCACAAAGAACACCACAAAGATATTCCTCAAGAAGAGCAACCCCAAGGCACATAATCGTTAGATTCACCAGGGTTGAAATGAAGGAAAATATGCTAAGGGCAGCCAGAGAGAAAGGTCGGGTTACCCACAAAGGAAAGCCCATCAGACTCAAAGCGGATCTCTAGGCAGAAACCCTACAAGCCAGAAGAGAGTGGGGGCCAATATTCAACATCCTTAATATGCTAAGGGCAGCCAGAGAGAAAGGTCGGGTTACCCACAAAGGAAAGCCCATCAGACTCAAAGCAGATCTCTCGGCAGAAACCCTACAAGCCAGAAGAGAGTGGGGGCCAATATTCAACATCCTTAAAGAAAAGAACTTTCAACCTAGAATTTCATATCCAGCCAAACTAAGCCTCATAAGTGAAGGAGAAATAAAATCGGTTATGAACAAGCAACTGCTGAGAGATTTTGTCACCACCAGGCCTGCCTTACAAGAGCTCCTGAAAGAAGCACTAAACATAGAAAGCAACAACCAGTACCAGCCACTCCAAAAATGTACCAAATGGTAAAGACCATTGACAGAGTGAAGAAACTGTGTCAACTAATGGGCAAAACAGCCAGCTAGCATCAAAATGGCAGGATCAAATTCACACATAACAATATTAACCTTAAATGTAAATGGGCTAAATGCCCCAATCAAAAGACACAGACTAGCAAATTGGATAAAAAGTCAAAAACCATTGGTGTGCTCTATCTAGGAAACCCATCTCATGTGCAAGGATACACATAGGCTCAAAATAAAGGGGTGGAGGAAGATTTACCAAGCAAATGGAGAGCAAAAGAAAGCAGGGGTTGCAATCCTCATCTCTGATCAAATGGACTTTAAACCAACAAAGATCAAAATCAACAAAGAAGGGCATTACATTATGGTAAAAGGATCAATGCAACAAGAAGAGCTAACAATCCTAAATATATATGCACCCAATACAGGAGCATCCAGATACATAAAGCAAGTTCCTAATGACCTACAAAGAGACTTAGACTTGCACACAGTAATAGTGGGAGACTTTAACACTCCACTGTCAATATTAGACAGATCAATGAGACAGAAAATTAACAAGGATATCCAGGACTTGAACTCAGATCTGGACCAAGCAAACCTAATAGACATATACAGAACTCTCCACACCAAATCCACAGAATATACTGCACACAAACCAGTAAACCTGGAAGAAATGGATAAATTCCTGGACACTTGCACTCTCCCTAGCCTAAATTAGGAAGAAATCGAAACCCTGAATAGACCAATAACAAGGGCTGAAGTTGAGGCACCAATTAAGAGCCTACCAACCAAAAAAAGCCCAGTTCCAGATGAGGTCACAGCCAAATTCTACTAGACACACAAAGAGGAGCTGTTACCATTCCTTCTGAAACTATTCCAAACAATCCAAAAGAGGGAATCCTTCCCAAATCATTTTATGAGACCAACATCATCCTGATACCAAAACCCAGCAGAGACTCAACAAAAAATATCCATGATGAACATAGATGCAAATCCAATATCCATGATGAACATAGGGGTTAGGGAGGTTGGGGAGGGATAACATGGGGGAGAAAAGCCAGATATAGTTGACGGGGGGATGGAGGCAGCAAACCACATTGCCATGTATGTACCTATGCAACAATCCAGCATGTTTTGCACATGTACCCCAGAACCTAAAGTGCAATAAAATATATTTTTTTAAAAAAAGAGAAAAGAAAGAAAGAAACGTTTAAAAGAATTGCCAAATTTAAATAGGCAAGCTTGTATGGCAATATTAATCAAATAAATAAGAGCAGCCAGGTGCCGTGGCTCAGGCCTGTAATCTCAGCACTTTGGGAGTCTGAGGCAGGCGGATCACTTGAGGTCAGGTGTTCAAGACCAGCCTGGCCAACATGGCAAAACCCTGTCTCTACTAAAAATTCAAAAATTAGCTGGGCATGGTGGCATGCACCTGCAATCTCAGCTACTTGGAAGGCTGAGGCAGGAGAATCACTTGAACCTGGGAGGTGGAGGTTGCAGGAGCCGATTCCACACACTGCACTCTAGCCTGGGTGACAGAGTGATACTCCCTCTCAAAACAATAATAATCATAATAGTAATAATAATAATGAGTGCACAAATGCAGAATATTAAAAATAGGACTGAAAATGTAACAGATCTTAGAAACAGAGGTTAGTAAGGCAGTTAAGAGAAGAATTCAATACCTCTGAGAAAAAACAAAAACAAAAACCAATTCAAGAAAAGGTATAAAATCCAAATACGTAAATAACCCTGAAAGAAATATTAAAGAGTCATTCTCCAAAAAGAAGCCTGTTTCAGGCAGTTTCACTGTGAAGTTTTCCAGTTTTCAAAAAACAAGTGAGTCAGTCTTAGGTTCTTTAAACTGTTTCAGAGGGCAGGGAATGAAGAAAAGAGTATCCTCATTGTAAGACTTCTGTAGGTCTCATAGTAAAGTACAGACAGTAGTATCTGATGAGGCAGGAAGATTAAGAGTAAACATGAATAAAGCAACTGGTTCAGTGATGTATCCACTACAAGAAAATGAGAGAAATAAACACAATTATTGAGGTGCCTATGACTAGTACCAAAATATCTACTGTAAGACATGACCTCTGGGCATAAGTGCCCCCTAAGAAAGTTTGGTTACTTTTTAAAAAATAATCATGGAGTGAAATAGACCTCTCTATGTATGACATGAAAGAAAATACTTACTGAAACATTTGCTGTAAATCTATATAGCAATGAGTGCATAAACATAGTCAAAAGACAAAAAGCTAGAAAAACATTTGCAAGACATATAGTCAGCAAAAGCCTATTTTCCTAGATATGCAAGGTGCTCACATGGAATAAGGAAAGGATCAACTGCCCAACATAAAAATACACAAAAGATGTTAACAATTGATGCATGAAAAAAATACGTGTATGTAGTATGTACACACATACACACATCAAAGTTTTGGCTTGGAAAATTTCCTTTTGCTTATTGGAATTCTACTTATCATATCTCCAAGAAAGCTTTCTAGAGAGGTCCTTTAGCATCCCTAATTTGATACTAAATATTAATATCTCCTCTATTCATATGGAAATACTAAGGGTTTCTTTGAACAAGTAACATCTGCATGTGAAAACGTTAATATTACCCCAAAATGAAACCAAAATTTTCTAAAAGTGAGGTCTAAGAGTCACCTACATCAACATCACCTGGATGCTTTATAAAATGCAGATTCATGGGCTCTGCTGCAGCCCACAGAATAAAAATCTTCTCAAGACCGTAAGACCAGTGCGGTCTAAGCAGGAGTCAACCTTGAGTGCTTTGAAAATGCTTCTCAGGCAATTCGTATGTTCATTTCACTATGAGAAATCAGCCCCTATGAATCAATAATAAATGTCTGCCTTTGTTTTGTGTAAATTTTATAAGGTGTTTTTCATAAGCATTTTAAAATTTCATGCTCACACCCAGTCTAGGTGGGTGTCTGAGCTAGGATTATTAGCTCCACTTTAAAGATAAGGAAATTAAATTCAAGGAGATTCAGGGACTTTTTCAAAAATTCCCTTAGAAAATGGTAGAGCTCAGGTTTCATTATCTTTTCATGACTACAAATTCTGTCTTTATCCATATGCAGAGTTCATACAAACCCCCTAAAATTCACATTTTTTCATATTTGCAGAACCAACTCACAGTGGTTCTTCAGAACAAAGTGACAGCAACAGGTAGAAACAGCAGTAGTGAAGGATGCAAATTCCTTGGGCACTCATGGCTCCATGAGGCAGAAGCTGATTTCACAGATGTGGAAACTGATGACCAGATGGATGAATGATTACACAGGCGTCCCTTCAAGAAGGAAAGGTCAGGAACACATCTATAATAAGGGACAGTAATAGGAGTAAAAGAAAAACTGTGAGAAGGTGAGATGGCCAACCCACAAAGAAAGGGAGGCACGGGCTAAAACACTCACCCTTAGTTGAGCACAAGTTCTGGTATGGTTCAAGAATAACTGAGCCAAAGACACTCCCCAGCAGAAGCAGCAAGACCAACAACAGTGACAATGACCCCAAGCCAGAGACAAGGAGACAAGCACGTCACCCAGAGCCTCTGCCTCCATGGATTCTGTAGTTGGAGGACTCATATGTTTCTGCAGACCCTTTCTTTCCAGTTGCTTGATAATCCCCACTGTAGCGGAATTTGATCTTGATTCACAGCTAGTCTAAGAATCCCAGCGTGAAGACCCCAGGAGAGACTGTGGGAGCCCAGGCTCTACAGACTTGCTCCTCTGCTCCCTATGCCAGAGACTTTATGCCAGAGTCTAAATGTTTCCCTGGCCTCACAGTCTACCTTGCATCTACAAATCCCTTTAGTGACCTCTATATGTACCTCTTCTCCCAGAACCCCACAACACCTTGTCCCCAGATGGAGCTGGCTTTCCAGATAGAAACTATCTCAGCAGTGGGACATTTCTGAATTGCTAAAGAGTCTGTCCACTGAAATGACTTGCTGATCCCCTACGGAAGCCATTACAAAACCTTATGACAACTATATGTTAATGAGTTTATCCATGTTTTTGCCTGAAGATGCTGTTTGTTCACTTTAATTGTTTTATAGAATCCTATAGTGGAGCTATACTACACTTTTAAATCCCTTCTTCTGATGGTAGATAATTGAGTAGTTTCCAATTTTGGCATGTAACAAATATTGCTTCTATGTTAATGAATTTTTATTTGAAATACATGAAATTGATGTATAGTCATGTTTAGAAGATAATGCCAAAGAGTTATGTAGATTACCAAGTTACTCTCCTACAGGCAATATACAAGAGTTCCTATTGCTCAGGATCCTCACCAACATTTAGTATTGTGAGACTTTACATTTTTGTTAACCTTCTGATTGTATGTTTTTTCATTTCTCTCTTGACTAATGAGATGAAGCACTTTTCATATGCTTTTGACCATTAGGATTTACTGTTACATGTAGTGTGTATTGAAGTGTTTTGTCTGTTTTTCTAATCGATTGTAATGGGTTCTGCATCTATTTTAAATACTAGTCTTTCACAAATATTTTCTCCCATTCTGTTGCTTGTCTTTTCATTCTTTATGGTGCCATTTAATTATCTTTTAAAAATATATTTATGATGAAATTGTACACCTCAGAAAATGATTTGTTCCCTCATTTTAAGAGACTAGGGTAATGATTATTTGGAGGAAAGGGATTAGAAAATATTACATATTCCATAACATATTTTTCTGTAATGCTTGGATTTTTATGATTATGTATTCCTTCATTCAACAAATATTTATTGAGCAATTAATATATGCCAAGAAAACCTCTAGGTCCTAGAGATCCATTATTGAACAAAACAGACAAAGACTCCTGACCTAATGGAATTTACAAAGGAGGACTCTATATTGCTTTTATTTAAAAAAAAAAAAAAAAAAAAAAAAAGCTATAAAAGACTGTCGTTTCTTCAAAAAAAAGCCCGCATAGCCAAGACAATCCTAAGCAAAAAGAACAAAGCTGGAGGCATCACACTACCTGACTTCAAACTATACTACAAGGCTACAGTAATCAAACAGCATGGTACTGGTACCAAAACAGAGATATAGACCAGCGGAACAGAACAGAGGCCTTGGAAGTAATGTCATACATTGACAACCATCTGATCTTTGACAAACCTGACAAAAACAAGCCATGGGGAAAGGATTCCCTGTTTAATAAATGGTGTTGGGAAAACTGGAAAACTGGCTAGGCATATGCAGAAAGCAGAAACTGGACCCCTGACACCTTACACTAAAATTAACTCCAGATGGATTAAAGATTTAAACATAAGACCTAACACCATGAAAACCCTAGAAGAAAACCTAGGCAAAACCATTCAGGACATAGGCATAGGCAAGGACTTCATGACTAAAACACCAAAAGCAATGGCAACAAAAGCCAAAATAGACAAATGGGATCTAATTAAACTTAAGAGTTTCTGCACAGCAAAGGAAACTATCATTAGAGTGAACCAGCAACCAACAGAATGGGAAAAAATCTTTGCAAGCTATTCATGTGACAAAGAGCTAATATCCAGAATCTACAAAGAACTAAGGCAGATTTACAAGAAAAACAAACAAACAAACCCATCCAAAAGTGGGAGAAGGATATGAACAGACACTTTTCAAAAGAAGACATTTATGCAGCCAACAAACATGAAAAAATGCTCATTATCACTGGTCATTAGAGAAATGCAAATGAAAACCACATTGAGATACCACCTCACACCAGTTAGAATAGTGATAATTTAAAAATCTGGAGACAACAGATGTTGGAGAGGATGTGGAGAAATAGGAACACTTTTACACTGTTGGTAGGAGTGTAAATTAGTTCAACCATTGTGGAAGACAGTGTGATGATTTCTCAAGGATTAGAAATAGAAATACCATTTGACCCAGCAATCCCATTACTGGGCATATACCCAAAGGATTATAAATCATTTTATTATAAAGACATATGCACACATATGTTCATTGCAGCACTGTTTACAATAGCAAAGACCTGGAACCAACCCAAATGCCCATCAATGATAGACTGGATAAAGAAAATGTGGCACATATACACCATGGAATACTATGCAGCCATAAAAAAGGATGAGTTCATGTCCTTTGCAGGGACATGGATTAATCTGGAAACCATCATTCTCAGCAAATTGACACAAGAACAGGAAACCAAACACCATATGTTCTCACTCGTAGGTGGGTGTTGAACAATGACAACACATGGACACAGGGAAGGGAACATCACACACTGGGGTCTGTTGGGGGTTTGGGGACTAGGAAAGGGATAGCAGTGGGTGGGGGAGATTAAGGAGGGATAACGTTGGGAGAAATGCCTGATGTAGGTGATGGGGGGATGGAGGCAGCATGTGTGGATAGCATGTGTGTACCTATGCAACAATCCTGTGAGATCTGCACATGAACCCCAGAAGTTAAAGCATAATAATTTTTAAAAAAAGACTTTGGTTTCTATCAAATTTTCATTTTGCATTTTTAAATACCTATTTATAAAAACACATGGCACAGAACTCAGAGTAAATATTTTAAAAGATAAGCAAAAGCTTTTTGTCAAGGGTTGCTATTGATTTTTCACCTATTTCAGCAGCAAATTTTCCAGAAAGCACACTAAAATGTCAGACCCTAGGCCCCTCTAACATATAAATAATACAAAACCATATAAAATATTTATTTTAAAACACCTCAGTGTAATGATCCATCTTAAATCGATGCAGGTAGTTTAAATATAAGTCAGATTCTGGGCTGAATTTGTCTATAGTAAATATATTTAAATTTTATTTTAAGTCAGTAATACATACACATGGCAAAATAAATAGATGAGCACGTACAATATATGGACCATGTATCTAAGTTGGAAGTTCAGAGATCACCACCTTCTGTGTTGCTCTCGCTGGGAACTGCGTACGGGAGCTGTTCCTATTCGGTCACCTTGGCAGAAATCTGAGCACGTACGATATATGGAACGTAATATCTCGCTTTCATTCAGGACCTACCTCCTCCAGCCAGCTCCCCCTCTACCACCACAGCCACAGTTAGCAGCTTCTTGTGCGTTCTTCAGAAGGTGTTGAATTACGCACAAACACATAGGGATGATGTATGTGGTTCTATGTTTTAACTGTTCTGTGCTGCTAGGTTAATTTCGTGAGCAGAGGCTACAAATTTTTGGGTTGGGAGGCTGTGATGACAAAATGACAGACTCGGAACTAAGCCAGGTGAAGCTGAAAGCGAGTCCCTGAAAAAGCCTCTGCAGTCCCAGGCTGGCTCCCTTGCTAGTACAAGTAGCCTGAGAATTCCTGGGATGCTGCATGAAGGTGGCAATGCCCTCCAGTGGGTCACAGGCTACACCCCTCCCACCTCAGCCCAGGCTTCAGAGTGAACATTTATGTAGCGGGGCTTCACTGTGCCCCTTCTCACCCTCAAAAATAAAATGACTGCTGATGTCATGCCACTTCCATTTCCTTCCAGATTTCTGGGCACTTCCCTCTCCTCATCACCCACCATTTTGCCTCTGGGATGTCACTGCCCTTCTGTGCTCAACCCTTTCCTTTGCCTGACCTACATTCAGCATAGCTTTCCTGGGTGCAAACTTGAAGCAATTTCTTATCTTCTGTTAGCTCCTGTTCTACCCACACCTGTGGTCTCCTATGGTTCAGGCTTCTTTGCTGGCCCAACAGCCAGTGCTCCGAGAAGGGTGTCCAGGTCCATAATGTCATCTGCTTGGGGGGATCAAGTTAATATATACAGTACATATTTTACAAATATGCCTCTATTCTGTACCAAAAAAGTCTCAAATAGGATTGCCAGTTTTAACAAATAAAAATACAGGATGCTTAGGTCAATTTCAATTTCAGAAAAAGAGTGATTTTTTTTTTTTAGCATATAGCCAACGCAATCATCTTTCATCTGTATTTAATCTGCCAGTTCTATTTCCAAACCAGTTAAGCAGTTAAATTAAACAGTCCTTCTAATCTGCATGTCTTTGGCCTAAAAACAAAGTTCTAATCCTCCTTTCAATGATTGTGGCCCATACACAGCAAAATGTCCCACCAATTTCAAAACTGGGTATTTTGAGTAGTCTTGGGTCAGCGCAGAAGGCATTTCAAAGCGGTTGCTAGGTGGCAGGTCTCAATTCTGGAAAGCATTTTTCACATTCTATTAGTACTACTGGGTGAGATGAGCTTGGTAGTCAGCCCAAATGTGTATGATTTAGAGAGCTTTACTTTGTTACTATGTTTTTCTTCCAATTTAAAATCTATAGCAAACCCAGGTTCAAATAAAACCTAAAAAGTTTTGTCTTTTGAGCCAAATGCCAGAATGTCTAGGTAAACACAGAACCAAGTAATCACAGGCTTCATTTATTTCAGCTATTTTTCTCTGCTGGACTTTTGAGGTAGATAAGACTAGATTTCTTCCAAACAGATCTGGGCAGGAGAAAACTTGAAAGTGTCGGCCAGTCTTAAGTATCCTCATGTGATTCCTGATATAAATTTACCTGGAAAATGGAGTGGACACAACAGATTTGTTTTTTAAATCTTGAGTTCTTTTGCAAACGTTAAACTGGTTGTACAAAAGGAACAGTGTGACATACCTTTGTTCAAATTACTTAACAAACTTTATGAAACAAGAGTTCTGATTCTATATGCTGTCTTGTTAATCCAGAGAAAGAGCAGGATCCAGGAAAGGATGGAAAGAGGGGAAATAATACTCAAAAGAATAGTAGTAGTGATGATAGCACCCAACCCAACTCCCCCAAAAAGTACCAGAACCCTGCTTAGAGCATGTTCATGCATGATTAGTTCACCATTAAGACTGCATTAAGAGCAGACTCTAAATTAACCATAATGAAATTAAATCATATCTGCATCTTTGTTCAACAAAGTGTTCTCTTTTACTATCTTACCTCTTCCAGGCATTGAGGGATAGGAACAAAGCAAAGAATCACACAAATTAAGAACTGGAAGGAATTTTACATTTTTTTCATTGGTGCTCAAATTTTTCCAAAGAAATAATTTAAATGTCTGTTAACAGGAAATTTACTAACGGATTATGTAATATTAGGTGAAACTATATAAAATTCCCGATATTTGACTGCTTTTGACTTACAAAAATGGCAATTTTATTTGATCTATCTAATGCTCTGCAACTGTTAAAAACATATGGTAGTTTTATAAGTACTGGCATGAAATGAGTTATATTTAAGGTAACTTGTAAGGAACAGAGGAGTGTTAAAGGGTGCCAATGTGTAGTATGCATAGGGATATATATGCTTACTTATGTCTATCATATATGAAAATTTATAAAATACAATAAGCTGTTAACAAGGACACCTCTAGTGGGCCAATTTGGAAACTAGAGACAAGAGTGACAGATTTTTTACTTTTGTACAGTCCCAATTTTTGCTACATGCGTGTATTAAATATTTTAAAGCAAACAGAAAACAAAAAACAAAGCAACAAGGAAATTACTGTTTAGAGAGGTAAAGCGTCTGTACAGGCCATACGGTGAGCTCATACTAGAGCACGTTGAACAAAGTACCTGACCGACTGCTTATCTCATTCCTACAATTCAAAGAACAAAAGCGAACAGCTCTTGGTGCCTGCCAGTTGTGGGAGCTGCTCTCCACTCTGACCTCATGGTTTACCTAGGATCTTAATTACCCTAGTTCAACAGACACCTTCCCCCTGAAAACATGGTATCACTCGATGTTCAATGCATCACCTTGAATCATTCCCACTGCTGTTGGGTTGTGGGTGAACAGACTGGATGCTGCAGGCAAGGGCTGGGAGAAAGAAAGAAGCCCTTCTCTGCTTGGTGACGTCTTCTTCCCTTTCATCTGGCCATGGAGAGTCCTCGGAGGCATTTTCAATGAGTCCAAACCCTATTCTCATTACTATCTTTATTCTTTATCATGGAGTTAAAAATAACAGCCTTTTGTTCTAATATTTTACTGTTCAAGAGTGGGGGGAATAAATTCAAATTCCGTTTTTTGTGCACTTATCTGGCCAGGTCTCCCCCTACTCTTTGTCCCCATCCCCCATTTCCGTGTCCCTACTTTCCTCCAACCATCAGATAGGCCACATCCAAATTATTCTAATCTATACCAGTGCTTCCAAACTGTGCTGGAGAGGAGGAACAACTTCATGTTGCAGCTGAAGAAACTGTGGTTTTAGAGATTAAATGACTTGTCTTCATTCCCATAGTTCAAAAGTGGTAAACACAAACTCAATCCCAGCTTCCTGACATCTAGCCAAGTGTCCTCAGTCTTGAAACTAAAACTGTTTATTTCTCCCTTATCCTCCATCTACTGCCCTATTTTTCTCCTTCCTTTTACTATCACGATTCCCACACTTGCAGCTAAGTTCCTAGCCTATTTTCTACTTGCCTTCTCCTTAAGCCTTGACAGTTGGGTTCAGTACCCACCAAGACCGATGGTGCAAGGGCACTAAGTGAGCAGCATCTTTAACATTCAATGCTATCTAAGGTTGGTCTTTCCTAACACACCATGGCAAGGATCATGTATCTATTTTCTTCACCAATGTACCTATAGCTAGCCTAGGGCCAGATACCAACCAGGTGCTGAATAAATATTAGGTGACTGACAGGAGTGCTGATCTGACTTTCCTTTTGGAAACTTCCTTTTCAGGCTTTTGTGGTTTTCTTCCTACTTGGATGACACCCCTTGCTCCACCTCTTTTCCTTATAACTTTGGGCATTTTCATCAACTGATCAATCTGTCCATTACTGAAACACTACTGGAGATTAAGAACCAGTCTGACCTGGGGGCGTTTATATTTTATTTGTGAAAAATATAAATACATAATGGAATCACAAACAATATAACAATATAGTGTAATAATTATGAGCCAGGCTGCATGGCTTCTTAACCTCTCTGTGCTATACTTAATTTTCTTGTGTATAAATGGATTATGGTAGTAGTTCCTACCTCATAAGTTTGTTGTGAGGGTTAAATTATTATTATTATCTTTTTTATTTATTTATTTTTTTGAGATGAAGTTTCGCTCTTGTTGCCCAGGCTGGAAAGCAATGACATGATCTCGGCTCACTGCAACCTCTGCCATCCAGGTTCAAGTGATGCTCCTGCCTCAGCCTCCCGAGTAGCTGGGATTACAGGCATGTGCCACCACGCCTAGCTAATTTTGTATTTTTAGTAGAGATGGGGTTTCTCCATGTTGATCAGGCTGGTCTTGAACTCCCAACCTCAGGTGATCTGCCCGCCTTGGCCTCCCAAAGTGCTGGGATTACAGGCGTAAGCCACTGTGCCTGGCCGGGATTAAATTACATAATATGGTTGAAGCACTTCAGAGAGGTTCTATATAATGTAAGTGCTCACAAAATGTTAACACATAAGATAATATATAAATAATTAATAACTGTTGTAGAAAGTCTCTTTTTAAGAAATTGTTTTGTCCCAAATTATTTTTTCCCAAAGAGAGCTAGTCAATTTTCAAAACCTCTTTTTCAAGTATCTGCTCCAAATTTTTCTTTGTCATTTTGACTTACCATTCCATTGTCTCAGGAATCACGGGGATATTATCCTGTCCAGAACACTGAAGATTTAAGAAAGGGAGAACAGGAGCCTCAAATAACAGCCGGCATCAACCAGCTGTGAGGCATGTGAGTGAGGCTTTGTCCTCCTGATCCAGACAACCCCATAGCTGGCTGCTTTGCTGCCACATGAGAAGACCTAGGTAAGATCTACTCAAAAACTGCCAAGCCAGCCCACAAAATGGTGAAAAATAACAAATAATAGAAGTTGCTATTTTATGTCACTCAGTGTTGGGGTGGTGTGTTTCACAGCAAAATATGACCTAAGCATCACCTTTAATCCAGCTGTGCAGAGTAGATATGACAAAATCTAGGCATTACATATATACACAAATATGTTTTATATATATCCAAATAGTTTTACAAATAGCTGTTTGCACTTCGCAAAACTCAGAGTAGTATATTTTGCATAATGTGTATAAAAAGTTTTCTAAAAAGAGATTTTAATAACCTATTTTGAATTTTTTACAATTATATATCTATACCATTATTTTTGGTGGTTGCATTGCACATCATGGTTTAGTAGCCAGTCCCTTGCTGATAGACACTTAGCCTGTTGCTAACTTTTGGACACCATAACAAAAGGTTTGGTTAAGTTAATCGACATTTTGCTTAATTATCATCTAATTGCTCTCCAGAAAGATGTACCAGTTTACATTCTTACCATGAATGATTCAGAATTCTCTTTTGCCTGGCTTTTTACCAACAGTGGGTTTTGCCTTTTTAAAGGACAATCTTTGCTAATCTAATGGATGAAAATTATTTCATTACTTCTTAAATTTTGTTTTTATTATAGAGGTTGAGTGTATTTTGATGTATAGTGGGCACTCATGTCTTCTCCAAAATGCTTATTCTTACTCCACTCATTTTACAACTTCTGTTATCTTATTCTTACAATTTGTGTATGATATAGTCATTTAACACTTTGTTATATATATGTTTACATATTTATATACTTTTAATATATAATATATAAATGTTTTTACTATATGATATATAAATATTTAAATATATATGACAAAGTGTTAATGGCTATATCATACACAAATCTATCTCTATGTATTTTATATATATTTCAATATTTTTCTCTATTTCCTTCTAAGAGAAGATTTCCCTCAAAATTTATGGGTTTGTGTGGCTTTTCTTAATGCACAAATGTTAAAATTTTTAAATTGTCAAATCTGTCAATCTTTTGTTTTTTTATTTCTGACACTGGTATCAACATATTTATTTTTCAAAAGATGGCAAAGTTTAAATCTCTTCAGGGAGTATTATTAGTCCATTTTTACACTGCTATAAAGATACTACCTGAGACTAGGTAATCTATAAAGGAAAGAGGTTCAATTGACTCACAGTTCCACATGGCTGGGGAGGCCTCATGAAACTTACACTCATGGCAGAAGGTGAAGAGGAAGCAAGAACCTTCTCACATGGTGGCAAGAAAGAATTGCAAGCAGGGGAAATGCCAGATGCTTACAAAACCATCGGATCTTGTGATAACTCATTCACTGTCATGGGAACAGCATGGAGGAAACTGCCCTCACGATCCAATCACCTCCCTCCATAAACACATGGGGATTACAGTTCGAGATGAGATCTGGGTGTGGACACAGAGCCAAACCACCAAATCATATCAGAGTAGTCGGTTGCCATCTAGGTAAAATCTCAATCTCTCAGTCTCTGTTGCATACCATATTCTATTCTCACCATATTCAGCCAAATTAATATCCCACAACTTCTAAATGCAAACTGTCTTTTGGTGAGCTCAGTTTCTTGTATGTCTTGATGCATGGGCTCTAGAGTATTGTAAAGAAAAAGTTTAGAATTCTGACTCAACCAATTATCAACAGTATGAGAAGAGCTTTTTGAGCATCAGCTTCATATTTAAGTGGGCTCAGCACTTAAAATTATGTGTAATAAACAATGTGAAATTATGTGTAATAAACAATGTATCTTAACATATAGTTGGCACTTAATGAATATCAGTTCTCCAGCCATCCCTCCATGTTTTTGCTTATCCTGGGACATCTTTCTGTGACATCATTCCCCCTCTTCTCCACCCTGCAATACTTTATCTACGCATCTGGGCCAGTCTCTATCGAGACTCCTTCACAAAGATTTCCATAGAACAGGGAGCTTACTATGCATCTTACACAGTTTGTGTGTCCTATGTTACCATTTTAATGTTTCAGTCATGTTTCATGAGCCAAACTGTAAGTTTTGGGAAGGTCTGTCCTAGTGCTTGGCATTTAAATGCACCCAATAAATATTTGTGGAATGGATAAACAAACAAATTTTAAAAAGGTGCATGAGATGGAATATATTGGCAAATGTAATAAGACTTACTAACAATTTGTGTTTAAAAATTAGCCTAATTATTGTGCTTGGGACACAAAATTGGTGACTAACTTAGTAAATGTATCCATATATATCTTGCATTACACCACTGAATATTCTAATAGTTCAATATACCACTGGAACATGCCACTGGTAAATACCATTTCTAATAGTTTGATATACTGTACTTCTTCAATTTTAAGAACAATTTGGTACCACATCTTTAATTTTTCTGAAACTCAGATGTGTCTTACTATCAAAAACAGCTAGTGGCCAGGTGACAGTGATAATACAGTTGGCATTGCCTATTTGTGAATGTGGGCATAAATGGTCATCATTTCTACTAAATTCTATGAAATTTAGTCCTACATGTGTCAAAGCCATATGTCAAGAAACACAATTGAAGGCAGGAGAAATTACCGGAAGTGACAGATTAGGTGAAAGAAATTCTGAAGCAAAAAGAGGGTGATATAACTAGTTCATGTATTATGCAGGACTATGGTTAAGGCATGAAACTACAATTTGTCAGAAACTCTCTCCTGGCCATTAATAGAGAAGCTGCATAGCTTGTAGTGGCATACAACTCAGTTGAACAAGAAAACTATTTAGTCAAATGGAATAGTGCCAGCATCACATCTGCAGAATGAGTGTCACTGTCTAGGAAGCAAATCCCAGAGACAAGACTGGAACATCCTTTTAAGAAATGGTGCACTATCAATGACATTGTGCAGAAAAACACACATATGAACGTTTCACATGAAAAGATATTCAGAAGAATTAGGCTCAATGTTCGGGACTTCAGTAAATTTATTTTGCTTATATTTTCCTTTCCCACATATACACAGTACTAAACAAATCTATGTATAAGTGTCTAAAAGCACTCAGTAAGTATAAAGTAAAAATTCTATATGATATCACATTTTGTCAGTTTAATTAGCAGCTCTTTTCCTTTCTTGGTGGCATATATAAATGAAGATATCTTAGATTTGAAAAGATAATGATAAATTGAACAGGCACTAGGTCTGTGAGTTTGTAAACTTCCCTTAGTGAAGGACTAGAGCTTGGTGTTTTGTTGTTGTTTTGGTAGGTATTTTGTTGTTTGTTGGAAATGAGGTAAGCAGATCCTATAAAGTCTTCACAAATATCAGTTACACTTGTTTGTAGAAGCAACAGAATTTCAAGAAAAGCCACCTTCTCATATCACCACTTACAGCTTCTTAATATAGGTCACAGGTTGCATTTTGAATTAGGTAAACACTGCATTTGTCATTAGGTAACCACTTCTGAAATTAATTTATTTTTCCAATAGAACAGCAATACATGTTTGTGTAGAAAATACCCTATATTAAAAAAATGTCTATGTATCTCTGTGTGAGTATGTAATCAGCCATATGTCTTCCAACCAATTTGGAATATTTCTTTTTTAAAAAATTTCTTATACATTTTTGATGCCACTTCTTCTCTTCTTCATTTATGAAAATGTATCAAAGTAATGTATCTTCATTGTACAGTATATTTCATAAGCACAGAAAAATATAAACAATCATGAAACACATTATCCTTCATCTCACCACCCAGAGATCACGTCTTAATATTTTTGGCCATTGCTTTCAAGCTAGGGCAAAAACAGGCAGCACAACTTGCACACAGTGGATTCCCCCTACATCCCTGCTGAATGCATGAATGCTGAAAGAGAACTTGGAGAAGGGCCCATATGTCTTGCTAATAGAATCAATTATACAGCTCTTATGGTCCAAAATTCTTTGTCTTCTCAAGTTTGCCTTATTATTGTCACACAGCAGGAGCCTGGCCAAGACATAGCCATCTTTCTGCTATTTGGCAACCAAGCACATTGGAAGGAATGGCCACTGTTTTCACTTCATTCCTGTCATTCATTCACTCTCACTCATTAAATAAATATTAAGTGCCCATCATGTGCCTGAAATAAGGAGAAGAAAAAAAAAACATGACCTCTGCCCTCATGCAAATTACAGTATAAAGACAAAACAGACAATAAACATAAACACACACACACACATATATATACACACAAAATTTGTTAAGTGCAGAAATAGAAGCGAACAAGTAGCTGGGAAAATAACCAGGGCAATGGTATAATTAAGGAGGGGGACAGAGAAGGTCTTTTTGAGGCAGTGACAAGTCAGAAGGTCAAGAAGGAACGAGAGGGAAGGTTCCTGAGGCTGTCAAACTTTGAACGTGGCCAAGTAAATCATAAGGGAGAAAGTGATGGCAGAAAGACTAGGCTGAAGAGGTAGGGCAGTAAGTAGTCCAGTGTCTTGCAAGTCAAGGATTTTGGAGTTTTATTCTATGTACTGCTGGAAACCAGTACTTTACTTGTCGTGTAAATTGAATTTATTTTTCATAGATAGCTTTCAAGATTCAAAGCATACAAGGACCAAAAATAATTATATGAAAACTCTCCCTCCCTCCGGTTTCCTAGCCACCCAGTTTCCCTCCTCATAGCTGCCAGGCGTCTTTCCTACGGAAAGATTTTAGGCACAAACGAGCACATCAATCTGTTTATATTATAATGCATTTTCAGCAGTGGAACCAGCCCATCAGATAAGACCACCTGAATGCTGAAAAGGCATGACTCTGCGTTAGAGCTCTGCGCTGCTGCCCACGCATCTCACAAATTCTACTCCGCCGCGTTCTCGGTTTTAACACGGGAACTCTAGGGTTCAGGGCTTCGTCAACTGCATTTCGGCAGGGCTCCCCTAGCTTGTTCTCACGCTGTGTCCCCGGCAACGACCCCGCGCGCCTGCACCCCGGTGCCGCCGCCACCACCAGTCCGCAACTTCTAGCCGCAAACGCGGGAGCTCAGAACCCAGCTCAGGTGCGCTAGTCTGTTACCCAGGGAGACCGGGGCCGACCCTAGGCACGCGGGGGCGGGAAGACAGCTTCTCGTGGCCGCCACTGAGGCGGATCTGGGCGGGGCCGAAAAAGAGGCAGGGCCAAGCGTGGGGGGCGTAGTCAGGCGTGGGGGCGGGGCCGGCGCCGCGGACGGCGGCAGCGGTCTCCCGAACTCTCGCGGCCGCGCTTAGGTCCCGGACCCGGGCCACCCATGGGGTAGTGGGTGCTCCTTGGCCCCGGACATTGCAAGCCCCAGAAGGTAAATTTGCCTGGGAGCCGAGCACCTGGAACGCGAGGGTACTCACGATGAGGGCGGGCGGCTGGATGGCGACAGAAGGGAGCGTCCCGCGGCGAGTTTCCCGAGAAAGCTGAACTCGTCCCAAGTTTCTTGTGCCTCGGCTTGCACCCAGTGAATTGGTGGCGGGCTCGTTTGGTGCGGGTGGTCTTTTGGCGCGGGAGGAACGCAGAGGTGGTTGGATTAATTCGCCTGGGCGGCAGCCCAGATTTCTGCCCGGGAACGCGCACCGCTGTGGTGCAGTTTTTGCCCGAGAAAGGGCGGGTAAAGTGCGGTGCAGTCGAGTCCTGCGCTCCAGCAGGAGGACCGCCGGACTCGAAGCGCGTGAGTCTGCCAGGCGTGCCGGGCTGTCGGGAGGCACAGTTCCATAACTTCTTTCCTCTTTAGGGAAGACTAACTCGGCGTTGTTCCTCCCGGGGCTGACCTCGAGGCCCGGCTATGGACCGCGAGAGCGAGGTGGATTTTTCTAGCAACAGCATAACCCCTTTGTGGCGGAGGCGGTCGATCCCTCAGCCCCAGCTGCTGGGCCGGAGCAAGCCGAGGCCCCAGTCCTACCAGAGCCCCAATGGGTTGCTAATCACGGATTTCCCAGTGGAGGACCGAGGGACGCTCTCCGCAGCGCAGATTCCCGCCCAGGTGCCCACCGCCTCAGACAGCAGGACAGTGCACAGGAGCCCCCTGCTTCTGGGCGCCCAGGGGAGAGCGGGTGGCCAATGGTGGGACGGCCTCCCCCAGAGTACAGGGCTGCCTTTCCTCGACTTCGACGACCCAAGTCACCCCAGGTCCCTAAAGCGGTGCCGGGCGGCTCCCCGAAGTCCCCAGCAAACGACGCGGTGACCTCCCCTGCGCCGCCGCGGGTGCTGCGCCCCCCCGCGGACTCCTAACCCGCCCGCCCCCTGCACCCCCGAGGAGGACCCGACTGGGTTGACTGCCAGCGCGGTGCCTTCGCCCACTGCAAATGGCCTTGCCGCTAATAGCGACTCTCCTGGCTCGAGTTCGCAGTCTGGCCAGAAGGCTAAGGATCCCGAACGGGGGCCCTCTGCTGCGCCCCAGAAAAGTTCTTCGGAACATAAACTCCCCCCTCCAAAGGCTGCCCTCCCAGGAGAACGAGCTCCCCGAGAATCCTTCCGTGGTTTTGAGTACAAACAGCCCCGCCGCTCTCAAAGTGGGGAAGCAGCAGATCATTCCGAAGAGTCTGGCCTCAGAAATTAAACTCAGTAAATCCAACAGTCAGAATGTGGAGCCCCACAAGAGGCTCCTTAAGGTGCGCAGCATGGTGGAGGGCCTAGGAGGACCCCTGGGTCACGCAGGGGAGGAGAGTGAGATCGATAACGACGTGGATAGCCCAGGGTCTCTGCGGAGAGGCTTGCGGTCCACTTCTTATCGCAGGGCAGTGGTCAGTGGCTTTGATTTTGACAGTCCTACCAGCTCCAAGAAGAAGAACAGAATGTCCCAGCCTGTTCTGAAAGCAGTAATGGAAGACAAGGAGAAGTTTTCCAGTCTGGGAAGGATAAAGGTAAAAGTGGGCAGGAGTGTGGGATGCCATTCACTAAACCAAAAGTAGATGTGTTGGGGGTGGGGAGTGGGAGCATAGAGGAAACCAGAAGTCATTCCCTTACAATTCTGTGTTTTGCTGTTGATTACTATTGCACATCCAGCTCTTGGCCACTTTGATGCTGGCAGGCACAGCAGAGTTTAATGCAACTCTGTGGGAAGAAGTGAAATTCATCACTTTTAACTTTCTAAGCTCTGGCAAAATTGGAGGGACAAATGGGAAATATTTATGGCAGATTATTGGCTGAGTGAGTCTTGACCACTTTTAAAGAGGGAGCTGAAAGGGGGAGGAGCATGCTTAGAACTGCGCTCTTGACTGCCTCAAGTTGTCTGGTATTTGCTTAGAGGTTTCAGTCAATGGTAGCTGTTATCACAGCTGATTCAGAAAAATACTGATCCCTGTTTGAGCCCGTTATTTCTGCTTTTACTTACTGAATTGTCTTTTGAGTGGTTATTACACACTTGAAGTCATTCAGGTAAAATGTGAGTTTTAAAATCAATTGCCAGGATCACAAAAGACATATATTTTGTTATCCTTTGCTTGCTTGTTTTTATCACCAGGCCTTTGGTTGTATGTTAGTCCTGTTGTATGCTCATTCATCCTTGAGTGCATTTAACAAGTTGGTAGCTGAAAACGTCAGGTTAGGGTGACACTGTGTGGTGTTGGTCACCTATATTGTCCCGTTAGCTGCACTTACTAAAATATTGCCAAATATGACATAAAGAAATAGGAAAACTGAAGAGGGAAATTTTGGAGTGTGTGCTGCCTTCCACAGAAACAAGACAGATCTCAGCAATAGGGCAGAGATTCTTTTTGGCAGCCACATTTTTTCTTGATTAATCAGAGCCCTGGAACCAGTCTATATAAATGTCACATATGTAATACACAAGCAAGCCTGTTTTATTTTAGAGCCTGTGGTCTTAAAGAAAAAAAATTACATAACATTTTATGTGTTTTTTCCAACTGTGCAAGTATAGCAAAGTTCAATTTAACAGTGATGGTGAATCACAAGTAGTAAAATGAGCTGACCTGCTAGTCATTTGAGGATTCTCAATCTGTTTTGACAGGGTGTGGGGGATCTTGAACATTTTATTTCACTATTTCAGTGAATTGTAGTGATCAAATGAGTGAACTGCTCTAGGGCTCAGCTGCTGTGTGCTCTTGGAAATCTAATTAATGTAATGACAAAATAAAATAGCTGTATTTTCTATTTGGCTATTCATACAGTTTGCTTTTTCTTTTTTCTTTCTTTTTCTTTCTTTTTGCTTTTCTTGTCTCTTAGAAAAAAATGCTGAAAGGACAAGGAACATTTGATGGGGAAGGTAAGCATTTAATTTTCCAAACTTTTATTGCTATTTCAATGTGGAATACCAGTTATAAGTGGAAATCCAACTGCAGTAACAAAAACACTTAAGATGAGAAATATGTCCAACTTCTTCCCAAATTATACAGTCCAAACCTTCTCACCAAGTGAAATTTTTATCTAGTAGTACTAATGGTGAATATAGTTAATGGCATTTTTTATAGGCTGATAACTTTTTCAGTCAATGTCCTGGGATTTTTAATTCTTCTCTGCCTTGGCACCAACCCCATGTCCCTCAAGGAAACAGAGAAAGAACAAGAGCAAGCTCTAGCTTTTTATTTAAAAATTCTGAGTTTGGCATTTAGATCTGAGGTCATATTTCTTTAGGTCACATTTCCTTTGACTTAATATTCTGCCCATATTTCCATATTTTATTATCATTTCTGACTTCCTGTTTCTTTATTAAGTTTCAACTTTGGGGGAAATCTAACTCTCCTGGCTGGCAAAAACATATTCTTAAGAATTTGCAACCCATATAGTATTTTTGTTAGGGATCTCAAAAACAAAAGCAGCTTCAACCAGGTGTTCAAACCCTAATCAGATTATTGGACTTTCTGTAAATAGATGGGTCAAGTGTCAGCCAACTGGAAGAACATGAAGGGAGCAGTCCCAGCTGTGGCGCTTGTTGGGCTGGAGGGTCATGGTGGCAGTGAGGGTAGTTAGTTTTTGCCATGTTTTGAAGTGTGAAGATTTTCCAATCTTCAAAGAATAATGAAGAAAGGAATGCCCCTCTATAAGTCAAGCAAATATACAACCACCCAGAGTTATAAAATATGCAGCCTTTGGTGATTGTCAAATAATTCCCTATGTAATTTTTTACCAAGATGAGTTTCCCATTGGAGCATTTAAAAATGACTCATCTATAAACATTCATTCACTGCACCAATCTTAGGAAACCCAGATATAGTATCTAGCTGGTTGGAATAAGTTCATCTCCCTAATTTTATAATTGAGGAAACCAGAAGATCTGAGAGGTTTGGTGACTTGTTTACTGTCACACCTAGTTACACAGCCAGTAGTAGGACACTGATCTGGTTCTTAGTCCAGTTTGCTGCTTCCTGTAGCTCTCTGACTGAGAAGTGAATAGCATCTACCTAATATTTACCTAAGGAGATGCTGCTTTACATCCCCTGGAATTTGGTATTTATTTTTGTGAAGTTTGCCTAAGAGAGTTTAAAATTTTTAGATTTTTTAAAGTCAGAGAGTAGACTTCATTGTAACTAGTTTTATTTTGTTTCCTTTTATAGGAGCTATTTCTGTTTATCCTCTCATTTCTTCTCAGATATAATGACCTAGAAATTTTTCACATATATGTACATGAGGAGTGCAGGATTCTTACAGTTAATGATTAACAAGAATATAACTCAGGAAACAATGTGGCCAAATGGTGAGAATCTGTGATATTGGAGCCAGGCAGACATGGATTCCTGTCCTGCTGCTCCTATTCATCGGTTGAGTAATACTGAGAAAAACCCTTAATATCGATGGGCCCTCATTGAGCTACCTCATGTGTGAAATGAGGTTAATAATACTGTTGCCCACGTTGTTGTGAAAATAAATGAGAAATCTATCAACAATATTATGCATATACTTTGTGCCAACCACTGAGTAAAGACTACTGGAGACTCAGTTTTTACCCTCATAATCTACTTTACATGGCATGACAATCAGAGACCAGTAAAGTCTTGCATAGACTCCAGTGTTACTTCAGTCATGGTATATATAGAATAATCTATGGTTGATGAGAAAGAGACGGATGTTTGCTTGTTTTGGCAGATGGAAAAGGCAATTCAAACTCAAAACATCCCAAACCAAACTTGTAATCTTCCCCCATCAAACCTGAATCTCTTCTGGTTTTCCCATTTCCTGCTTTCTGGTTGTGAGACTTGCAGACCTAGGCAACATCCTTAACACCTCCATCTCTCTGCCCCCATATCCAGTCTTTCACCAGTCTGTTCTATGTTATGTAGCGTGAAATCTCCACCATCTTTGATTGACTACCCCGAAAGCATCTTAGTCTCCTAGGTAGTCAATATTTTGCTCTCTAATCTACACAAATATTTCCTTTTCTTGGAGTCCCATTGTGTTCAGGAAAGACATGCAATCATGACAGAAACTCAATCCTTTTGTACTTAGGGTAAAATCCAGTTTTTAGCATTGCCTACAAATACTTCCTTGATTTGGATGGCCTGGTTCATCTCTCTAAACTCACGTTGTACACTGTGGCCACTAGATATACCCAAACTTTAGCCACATTGACTTTTCCTAGTTCTTTTAAGATACAGCCATGTATCACTTAATGATGAGGATACATTCTGAGAAATACATCCTTGGGCAAATTCGTTGTTGTGCAAACCTCATAGAGCGTACTTACACAAACCAGATGGAATAGCCTAGGATATTTGGTAGAGCCAATTGCTTCTAGGCAACAAACCTGTACAGCATGTTACTGTACTGAATACTTTAGGCATTTGTAACACAATAGTATTTGTGTATCTAAACATAGAAAAAGTACAGTAAAAATACAATATAAAAAATTAAAAATGGTACTTTCCTATAGGCCTCCTACCTTGAATGAAACTTGCAGTACTGAAAGTTGCTCTGGGGTGAGTCAGTGAGTGAGTGGTGAGTGAATGCAAAGGCCTGCCTAGAACATTACTTTACACTATTGTAGACTTTATAAATACTGTACACTTAAGCTACGTTAAATTTATAAAACTTTTTTCTTCAATAATAAATTAAGTGTAGCTTACTGTAGCTTGTTTTGTAAAATTCTAAATTTTTAAAAACTTTTAAACTCTTTGGTTTTAACACAGCTTATAACACAAACACACTGTATAGCTGTACAGAAATATTTTATTTCTTTACATACCTATTCCATAAGCTTTTTCCTATTGTAAAAAATTTTTATTTTTACTTTTTAAATTCTTTAGTTGAAACTAAACACATGCATTAGCCTAGGCCTGCACAGAGTCAGAATCATCAGTATCACTGTCTCCCATCTCAACATCTTGTCCCACAAGAAGGTCTTCAGGGACAATAACATCCATGAGCTGTCATCTCCCATGATAAGAATGTCTCCTTCTGGAATACCTGCCTGAGGCTATTTCACAGTTAACTTTTTTTTTTTTTAAGTAGGAGTACATGCTAAAATAATGATAAAAAAGTATAGTATAGTAAATACATAAACCAGTAACATAGTTGATTATCAAGTATGAACTGTACATAATTCTCTGTGCTATTCTTTTATGTGATTGGCAGTGCAATAGGTTGTTTACACCAGTATTACCATAGATGTGTGAGTAACGTGGTACACTACAACGTTAAGATGGCTAGGTGGTAGGAATTTTTTAGCTCCTTTATAATATATGGGACCACCATTGTGGATGTGGTTTGGTTTCCCATTGATCAAAACAATGTTATGCAGTGCATGACTGTATTATGTTTCCTCTTATGTTCCTATTAGAGCTTTTGTGTATGCTTTTCCTATAGCTCCATAGCGTCTCAGCTTTCAGATCTTAGAATTGCCTCATTGACCAAATACGCAACTGCCAGACTAGATCACACCCTACTGACAGCCGGTTCGCACCTGTATATAAATCCTTCAGTTTGTAGGCATTTATTCATGTAAGATCATTGTGTCCTCAAACCTATAGTGACTTGCCATCATATTTTGAGTAAAAATCAAAGTCCTTTCAGTGGTACTGAGGCAAGGCCCTACATGATTAGCCTTCTGCTCACCCTCAACTCCCATCTTTTTTTTTTTTTTTTTTTGAGATGGAGTCCAGTCTGGAGTGCAGTGGCATGATCTTGGCTCAATGCAACCTCCACCTCCTAGGGTTTAAGCGATTCTCCTGCCTCAGCCTCCTGAGAACTGGGAGCACAGGGGCACGCCATGACACCTGGCTAATTTATTGTATTTTGACAAAGACAGGATTTCACTATGTTGCCCAGGCTGGTCTCAAACTCCTGACCTCAAGCAATCTGACCACCTAAGCCTCCCAAAGTGCTGAGATTACAGGTGTGAGCCACCATGCCCAGTTTCAACTCCCATCATCTGTACTTTCCCCCCCATTTTCTTGGTACTCCAGGCATGCAGTTGTTCTTGCTGCTCCTGGTATGTACAGACATACCAAGCAGACTCACACTCAAGGACTTTGTACTTGCTGTGACCCCTGATAAGATGCTCTTTGGGCACCAATTTTTCATCAGAGTCAATGTCAAGGGCCTTTTCTTTGTAGTTTTGATACAGGTGGCTCGCTTTCTCACCTCTTTTATGTCTTTAGTTGTCACCCAGTGAGGCCTTCCTAAACTACCCTACTTAAAATCTACATGCCCTCGTCCCAGCACTTTCTACCCCACTTCCGTTTCATTTTTCTTCATGATACTTACCGTCATCAAAAATATTATCAAAGTTACTTGCTTATTTATTGCAGTTCTCTCATGCTTTAATAGCAGCTCATGAAGATTGAGATTTTTATTTTTTGTCTGTTATTGTATTCCAGGCGCTAAACTGTTGCTGGTTCCTAGTAGGTGTTTTCTAAGTAACAGTTGAATGAATAAATGCATGAGTGAATTTGACAGCTTTTCTTATTAAACTGTTAGCTCATGAGAGGTGGATGAGGGCATGAAAGTTGTCTTTCTTTTGTTTTCCATTTTACTCTCCACGCCTGGCACATCATAGTTATACAATAAATGTTTGTTACATAGATAAATGAATGATGATGGACCTTAAAGAAAAGGTAGGATCTAATTTAACGTATATTACGGTGATTTAATAGGACTGACTGTCCTTCATGGGTAGTGGACAGAAACATGGAAACTTTGCTTCTGTTGGCATTCTCTGTATGGGTCCCTCCCCCGTCCCCTGCAGTAGAGTTTGAGATAGAGCTATGTGAATGAGAAAATCACTTTTCTGTAATTATTCTTCAGGGACTAAATCTGTTTGTCTCTTTGTTGTTTATAAAATAGGAGGCCAAACATTGGGTACATATGACGTTTGTTTAGAACAAGTTGCATAATGATTGAGAACAATTAGTGACACATAGGCCTTGTTTTCTTGCAGAAAATGCTGTCCTGTATCAGAACTACAAGGAAAAGGCCCTTGACATTGATTCCGATGAAGAGTCAGAGCCCAAAGAACAGAAGTCAGATGAAAAAATTGTGATTCACCATAAGCCATTGAGATCCACGTGGAGCCAGCTCTCTGCGGTGAGTGTTTACCTTCTTTTCTATCTGTGGTAGGAAAAACCAAGTTATGGAAATTATGTGTGGATTTGGGCTTTTGTTCTTTTCTGCCAGTGATCCTGTAACTCTAGATTGAAATGTTTCTCGAAACTCTGCCGGCACTAACGAGAACATGAACTTTGACATTTCTGATCAGGAAAATTAAGTTTGATAAAGTGCTTTGAGACTGATGTACTGTGAACTCTGGAAACTCTATGAGGTCTCTCTTTTGTTAAATATAGTGTATTTATAGTGGTAATAATATAACCTGAACTTTATCATAATTATGGCTATATACATATATATGCATGTGTGTTTGTGTATGTATGTATATATACATGTATGTATGTACCTGTATATGTATCTGTGCATAATAGAGAGCTAGTTACAGTTCCTCCTTGGACATTTCTTTATTTGGCAGGGGGATGGGGTCTCACTGTTGCCTAGGTTGGAGTACAGTGTCACGATCTTGGCTCACTGCAATCTCCCAGGTTCACGTGATTCTCCTGCCTCAGCCTCCTGAGTAGCTGGGACTATAGTACGCATGTGCCACTACATCCAGCTAAGTTTTGTATTTTCAGTAGAGATTGGGTTTCACCATGTTGGCCAGGCTGATCTCAAACTCCTGTTCTCAAGTGAGCCACCCACCTCAGCCTCCCAAAGTGCTGGGATTAAAGGCATGAACCACTGCATCTGGCCCTTCCTCTGGAAATTTAATTTGATATAGAAATGTTTATATATTCTTAAAGCTGATTAATGAATGGTATTCTGTTCTATCTCCCTCTGTGCCTTTTTTGGGTGCCTGTCTCTGACACTTAATTTTGTGTTGATGAGTAATTTCTCCTCTCTGCCTCAAACGGCTTTCACTTTTTAACTGTATATTTTTTTCCTCCTATCTTACAAAATGTCACAGTCTGATGCTTAGTTTACTTGATAAGAGTTTGGGCACAGCATTTGCAAGTATCTGATGAATTAGCAAGTAGAAAGGAATTCCCATGGCTGGCTTGGTTGAGGGGAGCTTTGCATCAAAAATAAGCCAGTATACCTCCATGAGTCTTTAGGCAATATCAGCAGAGATGACAGAGGTGTTCAGAATCAGGAAATCTCATGTATTTAGGGAACCACCAGTGTAAGAAAAGGAGTTGTTGGTGTTGGTGCTATATAGCCAGGCCCATGGCAATGTGTGTATGGAAACGGTGGGAGGCAACTTCTGCTTCAAGCTCTACTTTGCCTCTTCTAACCTGTATTGGAATTCAAAATTCTATACACCAAGCGCTTTCTCCCTGTCTTCTTCCCACCTCCTAATTTTGATCTCAGGGAATCAACTTATTTCCAGTGCCTCTGAGGTATAGCACCCTTAGTATTATGCCAAAAAGTAAAATACCCACAGTGGCAGGGCAAGTAGAATGAATATGTGATGCTGGTATATGTAGGTGATAGGGAGTGGTGGGAGGTGTGGTGAACAGGCCTTACATAAATTGAGCAGCTACTACTTAGCTCAAATCAGGTGAGTGCAGGCGCTCAGTGTGACCAGATGTTCTAATAATTAGAAAGAGAGTAACTTCTGTGATATTTTTAAAATTTTTGCATATGGTTAGGAGGTAAAAGCTAACCACAGAATTGGTGTATTAGCAGCCTTATACCCTAATCTAACGATCTCATGATATGTGTATCCCAAAACAGATATGTGGAAAAACTGGTGACAAGGTCCATGGAGGCCATGTCAGCTTTAAATGGCTGTCATTCAGTTCCTTCAGTTGTTGGTAGGGACCATTTGGTAGAGGATTCAGAATAAGAAAGAAGGCTGTGGATTTTTTGTTTTCTCTTTGTGGCAGCAGCTGCGTTTGTTAGCACAGGCCTAAATCCTGCTGTTGGTCTCTGAAAGAATGCTACAAAGAAATGTGGATTTTATGTCAGTTACACCCTGATCCCACTTAGCTTTAGCCCGAGAAACAGTCTGCCATATTTATGCCTCCTGGAGTTTGGCTTTTATATAGATGAACAAATGCACATACCATTAAATAATAGTGCACATCCTTCAGTTCAACTTTGTTTGTGGACATGCATTATTTTGGCAAAAAATAAATGGTGTGTCTTTTGTAAACAATATTGATATCATAGAACTATCTTGTAATAAAATGTAAACCTATAAAGTGAGTTCTGACTTTAGTGTATATTATCTTGGAGTTGAGTGTTCCCAGGAGGCTTGTGTGTATTTATTGTGTTGCTTGGCAATTACATTTAATGAAAGTAGAATAATTGGACTTTGCCACTTAGCATTGCTTAGGTGCCAGCTTGCACTTTCTTTGTGCCTTCTATGTCTTCTTTTCACTTAAATTTTACTTTAATTTTTTTTGTTATAAAGTGCTTTAAACCTGTAGAAACATTAAAAAATAAAATAAAGGTAATGAATTTCTGTGTACCTATCACTCAGATTGAACAAATGCTATTTTAACATATTTGCTTCATTTTCTATTTTTCAAGACGATTTCAGAGAATCTCTCCTTCCTTTCCAGTTCTTTTCTCCTCGCTACCTTCCCAGAGATAACCACTATCCCTGACCTTCTCTTCTGTCCTTCTCATGAGGATTTTCTGTTCACCAAAAAGATATAAACAGTTCTGGCTGTTAGGAAAGTAGATATTTTAACACCAGAAAGCAACGATTACCTTTTTAGAAGTTTATCTGCTACTGAATTTTCAAGTTGCATTTAGGACCCTAAAGAGAGAAGGCTTCGTGAATTATTAATGATGTAAGGATATTTCTCATAAGTGATCGGCACCTCCATTTCTCTATCTGACCTCTCTTGGTAGTGAAGCTGCAGCATTTAGGGTAGGTTTCAGAAGACTTTCAACTTTAATGTTTATATTCAACTTAAATATATTATATATGTGTGTGTATATATATAAAGTTGGAGGTCTATATATAAATATCTAGTATACTACGTATTATATATTTTAATACCTAGTATAATATGTATGTTAAAGCTGGTATTATATGTATATTAAATACTAGGTTTAATATATATATTAAATTATATGTATATTATATTATATTAATTATATATTAAATACTAGATTTAATATATATATTATACTAGGCTTAAATATTAAACCTAATGTAATTAATATGTTAAACCTAGCATTTTATATATGTATAAAAATATATATATAAATCCTTCCATGCTTAACTTTTAGTAATCAAAACAGTAGGGTAGCCCCTGTCTAATGTTGCGTATAACATTTTAACACAAAACTCTTTTTAAAGTCAAGTCTTAATCTTAGAAAGAGAATAGGCCAAAGGGTTTTCTGGCAGTGGGTTAGGTCTCAATTTGGCATATACCTTCACTTTCTGCTAAGGAGCGGAGGGAGTGAGTGCATATGTTCATTAGCACTGTTGATTGTTTTGTTTTCTAGAAAAATCTCTTATCTTTATTGCAAACACCTGCCTGCCTCCTGGGATGGTGAAACTGTCCTTATCAGTTGACTATAAAAAGCATTCAGTATACTGAATACTTTTGAAGTGCAGCAATTTGCAATAATTTGTGGTTGTTACATAAGATCTTTAAGTCTTCAGTCTGTGGTGTAATTTGTCTGAGCGTGTTTGTTTATGTCTCCTTTGGTTTCACTGGACCATGCCGGGTTAGGCAGTGTTCAGCTATAAAGGTGACAGGCGGTTCCCCATTTATGGTGTTGGGACAGGTTTAACTGTAGTGTTGTCATTTAGGAGTGAAGGAGAATTAGAACTGTGTAAGAGGGATTTATTTAACTGGGCCTCAATAGAATAATGAATGATAGTCATTTATTTAACTGACCTGGGCTCTTGAATCTCAGGAGATGGGAATAAAGGCTTACTCTTCATTCACTTGATTCTTAAAGTATATCTATTCTTAATTGAAGTACAGGATTTCTTCACTCTAGGGAATATAACTTTGTGTTGAGCATCAGGCCTTAGGGGAACCTAAACGTATTTGAAATAATTGTTTTTTAACCTTATTTTAAGTTCAAGGGTACATGTGCAGATTCGTTACATATGTAAACTTGTGTCATGGTAGTTTGTTGTACAGATTATTTCATCATCCAGGTATTAAGCCTAGTACCCATTAGTTGTCTTTCCTGATTCTCTCCCTGCCACCTCCACCCTCCAGTAGGCCCCAGTGTGTGTTCTTCCCTTCTTTGTGTACATGTGTTCTCATCATTTAGCTTCCACTTATAGGTGAGAACATGTGGCTTTTGGTTTTCTGTTCTTGCCTTAGTTTGCTGAGGATAATGGCCTCCAGCTTCATCCATGTCCCTGGAAAGGACATGATCTCATTCTTTTGTATGACTGCATAGTATTCCATGGTGTATATGTACCACATTTTGTTTAAATCTAGTCAATCACTGATGGGCATTTAGGTTAATTCCATGTCTTTGCTATTGTGAATTGTGCTGCAATGTGTATAAAGACACATATATGTGTATGTATCTTTATAATAGAATGACTTATATTCCTTTGGCTATATACCTAGTAATGAGATTGCTGGGTTGAACAATATTTTTGTCTTTAGGACTTTGAGGAATTATCACACTGTCTTCCACAATGGTGGAACTAATTTAGACTCCCACCAACAGTATATGAGCGTTCCTTTTTTCTCAGCAACCTCACCAGCATCTGTTATTTTTTTTACTTTTTAATAATAGCAATTCTGACTTGTGTGAGATGGTATCTCATTGTGGTTTTGATTTGCATTCCTCTAATGAGCTTTTTTTTTCATCATTGTTGACTGCATGTATGTCTTCTTTTGAAAAGTGTCTGTTCATGTCCTTTGCCTACCTTTTAATGGGGTTGTTTTTTCTTGTAAATTTGTTTAAGTTTCTTAAAGATACTGGATATTAGATCTTTCTCAGACGCATAGTTTGCAAACATTTTCTCCCATATTGTAGGTTGTCTGTTTGTTGATGGTTTCTTTTGTTGTGCAGAAGCTCTTTATTTTAATTAGATCCCATTTGTCCATTTTTGATTTTGTTGCCACTGCTTTTAGTGTCTTCATCATTAAATCTTTGCCTGTGCCTATGTTCTGAATGGTATTGCCTATGTTGTTTTCCAGGGTTTTTATAGTTTTGGGTTTTACATTTAAGTCTAATCCATCTTGGGTTGATTTTTGTATATAGTGTAAGGAAGGGGTCCAGTTTCAGTCTTCTGCATATGGCTAGCCAGTTACCCCAGCATAATTTATAGGGAATCCTTTCACCATTGTGTGTTTTTGTCAGGTTTGTAGAAGATCAGATAGTTATAGGTGTGCAGCCTTATTTCTGGGCTCTCTGTCTGTTCCATTGGTGTATGTGTCTGGTTTTATACCAGTATCATGCTGCTTGGTTACTGTACCCCTGTAGTACAGTTAAAAGTTGGGTAGTGTGATGCCTCCCACTTTGTTCTTTTTGTTTAGGGTTGTCTTGGCTATTTGGGCTCTTTTTTGGTTCCACACAGATTTTAAAAGTTTTTCCAGTTTGTGAAGAGTCTCAATGGTAGTTTAATAGGAATAGCATTGAATCTATGAATTGCTTTGGACAGTATGGCCATTTTAATGATATTAATTCTTCCTATCCATGAACGTGGAATATTTGTTTGTTTGTTTGTGTCATCTCTATTTCTTTGTGCAGTGTTTTGTACTTCTTTTTGTAGAGATCTTTCACCTCCCGAATTAGCTATACTCCTAGGTATCTTATTTTTGTGGCAAAAAATGTGAATGGCAGTTTGTTCCTGATTTGGCTCTTGGCTTGACTGTTGGTGTGTAGGAATGCTAGTGATTTTTGCACACTAAATCACATTTTGATTTTGTATCCTGAGACTTTGCATAGGAGTGTTCATAATGTTTTCTGATGATTGTATGTCTGTGGGGTAAGTGGTAATATTCCCCTTGTCCTGAAATAATGTTAATGGTTATAGTTCCCAATTTGGGTTGGTCATATGTGGAAGGGATTTGAGGTTTTGAAACCTCAGTGACTTTGAAAACTCAGTTTTGACCTCTGGGAGATTATCTGGAACTCTGCTCAGAGACAAAACCTGCTGCACACAGGTAAATTACCCAGTGCCTCACCCAAAACAGCAGCACAAACATTAAAGCAGCAGTTCTTGGATCTCTGGGAAAAGCATGTGGGTTTGAAGAAAAATATTGATTGTATTAGTCAGGGATGGAACACTATGTACTTGTTACAGTTAATGCCAGGTGTGTAATCAGCTGAAGTTCAGGTTTTCCCAAGTGTTCATTCATTAGTAAGACCTTGGAAGTATTTACTGTCTTTTCTTTTAAATACATTTTGAGTGGAGTTTTTGCTTTTCACCATAACTACCCCTCCATCTCTCCAAGATCATGTACTATGCATGTACTAAGAAATGACTGTTGCAACACCAGTGTTTGTTAAGTTCAGTGATGGAACCAAAGTCATACTTGCCAGCTGTGCCATGACCCCATTTATTTGCCGTAGGGTGTGTTTGTGTAATTTCCATCACCTCGAAATGCCAGATTCCTTTGAAAAGGGTGTTCTCTGTTCAGCACCTAATAGAGTGATCCTCTCCTGCACTCCTCTTTTGTACTTGCTGACATGTGGCTTTATTAGTAATCTTAAGTCATTTGGAACGTTTGCTCAAAAATTTTGAACTTTGTAATCAGAAATGGTTTGACTTTTTAATTAAAGTATTTTAATTAAATTATTCAGCTGTGTGCTTAGTGTGGCTAATAGTGCAATGGGTGATCTAGAATTCAAACCTCAGTCTCTGGTTCTGCTCAGCTCTTAAGGCACACAGAGTACCTGTGCAAGACTTTCTGGAATTGCAGGATAGAGAAAGGAAGATTTGAAAAGCAGGAATTTTATTATAAATATCATTTCATTCCATTGAAAATACAGCAGACACTTTGGCGTCTTAGTAGTTTGATGTGATGGGACTTATTATTTTAGAATTTATACTGTGCTTATTGTGAAAGACATACTATTTTCTAGTAAAAATCAGAGCTCAACAAATGTAGTAAACCTGAATGTCATTCTGTTTGCAGAAATGCTTAATTTATTTAAACGTACTCTTTTCCCTAAATTTTCACATTTGTCTGAATTTTCAGTTTTTTTTTGACTTGTTACTTAAAATAGCATTTTCTGCAGTTATGTAATTTTTTATTTACAGCTTGGCAACAGCAGTCTCATAAGATTATTTTTTACTTTAGATGGTGATTAAAGCCTTTTACCGTATCTTTTTTTGTGTGTATACAACGTGGAAAATTATTTTCATTTTTTATGGCTGGCTCACATTTAGCAATCATAGTGTAAACAGAACTGCAGGCACATACTAGTCCACACTTTTAAGTTGGCCTGTGGGTCTTCTGGGATCCTTATGTCTTTGTAAACAGAAATAGAGGCCCATGTGCCTAGCCCTGAGACCCACAGTTTGGATATTTGTCCCCCTCCACAACTCACATGGAAATTTAATTCCTAATGTAGCAATATTGAGAGGTGGAGCCTTTAAGAAGTGATTAGATCATGAGGGCTCCGCCTGCATGAATGGATTAACAGCCATAGATTAATGGGCTAACTCATTAGAGTTATCATGGGAGGAGAATGGGTGGCTTTATAGGAAGAGGAAGAGAGCCCTGAGCTAGCACGTTAGTATGCTCAAGACTCCTTGCCGTATTATACCCTATACCATGTAGGACTCTTCAGAGTGTCCCCACCGGCAAGAAGGCTCTCACCAAATGTAGCCCCTCCGCCTGGAACTTCTTAGCCTCCATAACTATAGGAAATAAATTCCTTTTTAAAATAAATTACCCAATTTTAGGTATTCTGTTGTAAGCACCCAAAAATGGACTTAAGACCCTAATTAGAATTACTACTCTAGCTGAGAGGTAAAGACTGGGGGACTACTCAGCTTGGGCCAGGGACTGGGCTCTATGTGGTCTTGCTTTTTCTGTATAATTAGATTATGGTATTCTCATAACATTTCTGAAAGTTAACTTACATAAACAATATATAATATGTCCTTCATGTAGAGAATAATTCAGACATTTTGGACCAGGTGCAGTGGGTCCCACCTGTAATCAGAGAACTTTGCAAGGCTTAAGCACGAGGATCTCTTGAGCCCAGGAGTTTGAGACCAGCCTGGGCAACATAGTGAGACCCCCCTCTCTAAAAAAAAGAATTGGGACATTTCAGATAACACTGAAGTCTCTTGGTTATTTGTGCAATCCCAGTCTTTCTCCCCTTCTCCATAGATAATGCTGCTCTCAATTTGGTAATACTCTTCTGAAAATCCACATATAATACATTTAAGGAAACAATATAGATTACCCATATTTATGTAAATATACAGATTATTTAAATGTATAGCTTCTTTTCTGAACTATGTGTCTTATAAATCATTTCATATCTACACATGACCTACAGTGTTTTAACTCTGCATTAATATGTAGGATGGATATGCATTTAGCCATACTTTTTGGGAGTGTTATACATGCTTTAAGAATCTAATACAAATTATAAGCCATAGGCTTTCTCTGTAGAAAAATGCATACATGTATACATGTAAAATTTTCATTTTGTTTTTTCAGCTTTAGTTGGAGGTATTTTTTTTTCTTGATTTTATTTCCAAATACTAGGAGCACTTTAGTGTAGCTTTTTATGTATTGAGTACAGTTTCCATGTTGTCAATATCACTTCAAAAAGTCTTTCTTTATCTGAATTATTGCGGTGTTGGAACTTTCTATAACCCCTAAAAATATAGACAGAGATTCAGGAAAAAACTACTCTAGTTGGAGCTGAGTAATTAAAGGGCAACCGAGTGGTAGATTTGCCGATATTTATGTAAGTGATTCTTCTGAGAGAACAATGAAGTGTTGGAATGTGGGTGTATGTGCACCAGTTGCCCTAGGGTAGGCGGAGATCAGAAATAACAGGTGCTCCAAGAAGGAGGAGGAGATGAAAACAGGGTTAGTTAATTTTTATGGACATAACTACAAAAGCAGATGTTTCAACTACAAACATATAAGAGGGCCCAGACAGAGAAGGTCTTCTTACTTTATTGAGTAGAAAATCAATGAGAGAGATCAGTGAATTCATTGTCTTCATCAAGGGCCTGTCTCCCATGAGGTACTGTGGCAGGCCCTGGAGATAGAGGAGGAACAGACTCCACCTTGCATTCATGTCTTCATAGACACCCTGAATGGTGAGACAGATGTCAGGTATCGAATCATCCCACAGATAAATGTATAATTGCTACCGTGGTAAAGCTGTGAAGGACTTATTGGTGCTGCTGTAAGGTATGCTAGAGAAGAGCACCTGTCTGGGCAAGGTGCAGTCAGCAGAGAGGAGATGTCAGAGGAGGTGACATGAGCTGTCATCTGGAGGGTCCAGATAGGTGGTGGGACATGGTTAGGAAGTGGCAGGATAGAAGAGTCCCAGACAGAGAAAATGTCATGTGCAAAGACCCTTTGGGGTGATGGTGGGTAAGAGGAGTTGTGATAAGGCCAGTGTAGCTGGAATGTCTTGATCTCCTTTGTGGAATTTTCCTCATTCCTCTGTTCTCTAAATGTTGGAGGGTCCCTGGGCTCATCCTCGTTTCTTACCTATACTCATGTGATGATTTTTGTCAGTGTTGTACTTTTAAATATATCATATACTCTGATGACTTCCAAGTTATTGCTTACTATGAAATCAAATTAAATTATGGACTTATTCTTAACTAGATAATTCTTTTGGGGAGGTGGAAGGGATACATTCAAGACTAATAGTCTTTAGGAATACAGTATAATTAGATAGAAGAAGAGGCTCAGGGATGTTGAGTTCTGAATAATTGTATGGAAAGGCTTTCTCATACTGACTTTGGATTGCAGACTCATCTATGAGATTCTTGTATTTGCCTTGTTGACCTTAATTTATCCTCTTGTGGGTCTCCTTCCTCAGTCCAAAGATGGAGCTATTTTCAAGGTCAAATCCACACAGTGGTTGGTCTCCATGATGATTAGAGAGTATTGTCACCTTCAGAATTACTATTGAATCTTTAAATACAGAATTAATCCTTAAAGTTTGTACTCAAATTTTGTGGATCTGGAGCACATATAGCTTGTTGATTTTCTAGATTATTAATCTGTACTCTAATATCTTAAGATTATTAGGATGTTTATTGTCTATATTTCTATTATTTTGGAGAGATAAGGACTATACAGTCAGTGGACAACTTCTGCAGAGGGAACTATTATTGACAGTAAAAAAAAATTGCAGATTATTTCCCTCTTTGTAGGAAATAAGCTTACCCAACTCTAATAACACAAAAATGGAGCAATTTCCACTTTGCATGGTTAGAAACCCTGCTTCTGGTAGTGGAGTACAAAGGAGTCTGATTGTTGTATGTGCAGCTAAGCAACGGGAAGCCCTTATAACCACATGGGTCCAAAGTCTCTAGATGAGCAGGCAGTGCAGTGGCTGACTTGCAGGATAGCTGTAGCTCTGGAAACTGCCATGGATCATCACGGTATTGATTTGTTTACATGCAGTTAAATTACTGACCAAATATTTGCAGGAGACTTATTGTATACCAGGATTGTGCTAGGTAATCTCAAATACAATTTATGTAGTCCTTGTGACAATAGCATGAGGGTAAGCACAAATTCTTTACTTTGGATCAAGTCAGCTGAGAGGCTAGGATGTTAAATATGGCTGCTAGTTAGGGTCTTGAGACTACTTGGAACAACCTCTGAAGCGACCTAAAGAAAGGGATACATGTGCCTAGGACTTTGGAAGGGCAGAAACTATATTTCTCTCAGGTGCTCAGCCAATAATGTGACTGCAACTCTGCCTGTGGGCTCTCTTCTCTTCTCATGAATTGGCTTATTTTTCTTTTTACTATGCTTGCCTTTTTCCTGAAAGCTCCTGCATACTCAGGATTTCTGAGTTCTTTTTGCTTTTTGTTTTTTTGTTTATCTTTTTGAGACAGAGTCTCATTCTGTTGCCCAGGATGGAGTGCAGTGGCGTGATTTCAGCTCACTGCAACCTCTGCCCCCCAGGTTCAAGTGATTCTCCTGCCTCAGCCTCCTGAGGAGCTGGGATTACAGGCTCACACCACCATGCCTGGCTAATTTTTGTATTTTTAATAGAGACAGGGTTTCGCCATGTTGGTCAGGCTGGTCTTGAACTCCTGAGCTCAGGAGTCACCTGCCTTGGCCTCCCAAGTGCTGGGATGCCAGGCGTGAGCCACCGTGCTCGGTCTCTGAGTTCTTGTAACTTACACTTGAGGCTACCTAACACAGCCCTGTCCTGCCCTCAAGTCACTCTTTCAGCTTCCATCCTGTGTTTGAAAGAATGTAGGCCAGAATGCTGAAGTGAGTGACACAGTTTAGTTGCCCAGTTTAATTCCTTAGAGAGAGGGGATCATATTGGCTCAACTACTTTGCCCCTACTTAATAGGTCACTAGAACATGTGTTGTCATTTGGCCAGTTGCTTAACTAAGTCAGCTCCAGTCAGCTTTGGCCTCCATGATGTATTATGGCATAAAATGTAGTCCCTTGGGGCTGCTTCTTTGCAGAAGCTGTGAGTAGAATGGCTTTTCTTGTAGAGGTCCGTGGGAGTGTTAAATGACATGACTGACTTTTGTCTAGTGTAAATTTATACGTCACAGAGTGGACATGGAAACCATGGTCTTTATTAACAGCTTAACATGATAAGAAATATGTTTTACCCAACCAGTATGTGTGTCTGAACATATATATTTGTACATGCATATATGTGTATATCTCAAAGTTTATAAAACACTTCTGCTTGCAGTGTACTGTAGTATTTTAAATTTTTTCTGGTTTTTTTTTTACATTTAAATAGATAGCAATCACTTCACAATAAGACTTTTTTTTTGTTTGCATTCACTACCAGTTTATAACTTGTAATTTGAACAATGCTAATATCTGACTCCAAAATTCATTTGTTTTCCACTGCATTGTAGCGACAGGACAAACAAAACAAGGCTAAAACCCTGCCTACCCTCCAATAGCTTAGATCCTAGAGCAGAAGACAATAGAAATGGCATGTCTAAATGATGTTTTGAAAGGATGTAGGACAGAATGCGAAAGTGAATTAACACAGTTGAAGTCACAGAAAGCAGTGAGGCGACGGTGAGAAAAGTTCTGTGTGTAGGATGTGACTTAAACTAGATGGGCTAGATGGGCAGAAGAGTAGGAAATAAAAGTAATGAAGGTGTAAATGGCTTGAATAAAGCTTTTTTTTTTTTAAGTAGTGCCAGGCTGCTCTCAAACTCTTGGCCTCAAGTGATCCACCTGCTTTGGCCTCCCAAGGTGCTGGGATTTCAGGCATGAGCCACCGCTGCTAGCCAATAAAGCTTGATAGTAGGCAAAGGGAAGAAGAAAGACAGGAATTCTGTGTCTGTTTCTCACACCTCTGTATAATAAGATAATTCCTGTCCAAAGAAACCACTGCCTGCTTTGTATATCTAATTTTTCAGAATCAGGATTTGCTCAGGTTAGATTTTTATTGCAAAACCTCAGAAATTAACTTCAGTGCACTGTTGTTCTAAGTAGCTTATTATTTTGGAGTCTGTCATTCCTATACACTGGTCATTTTACAAAAATAGCAAACAAAAATAAAATAGCAACTAATATGTTGGCATCACCTTTAGACACAGGTATTCTCTTCTGCAAGACAGGAATCTCAGACCTGTTTTACGTTCCTTAACCCCTTGACTCATACCTTCACTGTGTGTAAATAGCGTCATTCTCTGTTACTCTGACTCTGACAGGCCTTTCTTCCTCCTTTATCTCTCACGCTTGCAGATCAGCCTGTCATCACTCATTTTCAGCACTGCCTCATAAGCCATTGCTCACTTTGGACTTGATTAAAATCTTTCTTTCTTATTGCCTCCCTTTACCTTAGCTTCTCATTTCTTTTATGTACAGGTGGTCATCTCTCATTTTCCTTTGGGGTAGCAACAAAGAAATAGAGGTATTATTAGCATCCTTAAACAGTTCTACTTGTCTTCCCTACTTGTTTTGTTTCTTTTTGGGAGAGGATGTTGAAGTATATTTTAGTTTTCGTAATTCAAAGTGTTGCTTTAATTAAAAAGCCAAGACATGTTTATTACAGAAAATCGGGAAGTACCAATAGATAAAAAGGAAAAAATTAATTGAAATCTCTCTTTCTATTCAATTACTGTTAACACTTTGGTATATAACTATTCAGACTTAAAATATATATAGAGAGGGATTGCTTTTAAACAAAAATCAATAATGTAGTAATTAGTTTTGTCAATTTTTTCCCTTAATGATGTTGTAAATAACTTTTTCATGTTATTAAGCCTGCTGTTTTGTCACTTTTTTTTCTTACCAGTGTTGTGACTTTCCATGTCATTCATGTCATTAAATATTCTTTTACAATCGCCTTTTTTTTTTTCTTTTCAATGGAGTCTCGCTCTGTCACCCAGGCTGCAGTGCAGTGGTGTGATCTCGGCTCAGTGCAACCTCCGCCTTCCGGGTTCAAGCAATTTTCCTGTCACAGCCTCCCGAGTAGCTAGGACTACAGGCGTGCATCACCACGCCTGGCTAATTTTTTTTGTATTTTAGTAGAAGACAGGGTTTCACAGTGTTGCCCAGGCTGGTCACGAACTCCTGAGTTCAGGCAATCCGCCTGCCTTGGCCTCCCAAAGTGCTGGGATTACAGGTGTGAGCTACCACACCAGGCCTACAACAATCTTTTTAAAGCTCAAATACTAGTTCCTTAAATAAGTGGATGTTTAGCTCTTTTAACAAATTTCCTATTGTTAATCATGTGTTTGTTTCTAATTTTTCTATTTAAAATTCAAAATTTAAAGCTGATTAAGTTTTTAGAAATAATTATTTTTGAATTACTGAAGTAAAAGAAATACATTCTCTTGCTTAAAAAATTAAATACAACAGTTAGGATTGAGAGCTGCTTGACTTTACCATCATTTCCAACCCCTCAGCTGTTAACCACTACTATTAGTCTGGTCTATTCCCCAGTATTTTATTAACTAGTGCACATTTAAAAATTGTTAATCTTTTATTAAATTATAGAATTGCCCTTTACCCTGAATTTATTCCCTTTCATCCTTGCTACTTCTGTGTCATTAGCTTTTCATTTATTTGTTAACCTCATTTTCTCTTCTTAATTTCTGATAGATATATGAGAACTGCATCTCTTGCTCATTTGAGGGATATAGAATAAATACATTTTGATCCAGGCTCAGTAGCCCACAGCGGGGAATGCAAGTTTGAGAGAGCCACAAGTAAAAGAGAGGAATTTGTTTGGTGGTAGAAATGTCAGGAATAATCAACAAGTTAAATGAGCAGGGAGTCCTGCTGACAGCTTCGCTTTCACTGCAGCAGAAGCCAAGAAGCCAATGAGAGAAGTTGTTTCTGGGCATTCAGGGGTGGAAGCTTAATTTACTGGAAGAGTAGCTTGCACAGCTCTTAAAAAACTCAGAAGTTTTAGAAGGCAGGGTACTACAGTGATTGAGAGCTCAGGCTTTGGGGCAGACAGACAGGCCTGAGTTCGAATCTCAGCTTTCCACTTATTAGGATGAATGACTTAATTTTTCTGTGTCTCTCTGTTCTTTATTTGTAAACTAAGGATCGTAGTTCCTTCCTCACAGAATTGTTACAGGGTTTAGATGCATGGAAGGAACAGTACCTGGTTCATGGTAAAAATTTGATATAATGGTAGTTTGAGAAATAAATTAGCAACCAACCAGAACTGTGAATCAGGAATTGACAAGACATGGGTAGCAAGCTAGTGAGTGCTGGCTGCAAATGAAATAACACATGTTTATCTCCTAAATTGTACCAAGCACAGCAGTTCATTCTTGTGCATTTAATTACCTGTCTGTGATTTGTATTCTTAGCCTCATGTCTGTGTTGAAGTAAATTGGGTTCATTCAGGAATTCTGGCTGTGTCTGTAGATGGTGATGCAGGCCATAGAGGAGTAAATGTCCTGGCTTGCTTTATCTGAGTTTTACATCATTTTAGCAAACTTGACGTTGCCTGCTTGAGGCAGAGTACTTGACATTTCTTGAGATCCAAACACTTTTTTGCAGATTATAGAATTAAGCTTAACAACAGGAGATCAGAGAGATCAGTTTTTTGAACAAATTAATTTGGAGGTCACTGGCATATTACCTGATGCATTATAAAATTAAGTATATGATTTCATTATATGTGCCACTATCCTTCTACTTTTTCTTTTCTTAAAAAAAGTATTCTCTCTTTCTGTTTACCCACCATTCCCCAGAAGGATGAGCCATCTTGACCTCATATCTAATGTTTAGTGATGCGGATCTCTGGCCCTTTGAAATTTGTGTTTTGCAGCAGCTCGTAGCTAGGTAAAGTGATGTCTTAGAACCTTGCCTTGTGGATGTGGTGGGGCTAAAGAGGGCCTATTGGGTCTGGTTACAGAGGACACTCTTTCTGGACTCTGGCAGATTTTTCATTTTAAGGACTTCAAGCATACTCTCAAATTGCCGCTGTTCCCATGTTATTTAAAGTGAAAGAACTCCAGCTCATTTGGAGCTAGTCGTCAGGGATGACTCAGGTTGCATTGAGTCTGTAGAAAGGATCTGAGAGTGATTGTGTCCTGTGGTATAATTTTACTTTGAAATCCCTTCCCACTTGAGCTCTTGAGAAAAGAAGCCTGTAAGTAGAGAATCACCAATAGACATGAAAAACAAGTTTATTTTCCGCAAGTGAGTAAACTCCATTGAGGCTTAGCTCAAATGGGTGTTCAGTATAAATTAGTGCTTTTTGGAGGTAGGGTGATCTTGGATTGTAAATCTAATGTAATTTTTAACTGGCTACATTTCTGAGTCTTTTTGGTTGGTGAGGCTTTCGGGGTCTTCCCATCTGTTTTCCCTAGCTGGTGGGCAAAAATAGAAGGAATGCACTTTCGTCTAGAAACAATATCAAGTCATGGAGGGCCTGAGAACATAACATAGAGGGGCGTCAGAGCATGAATATCCCTATTTGCTTCACGGAAAATGATTATCTGATAAGCCAAAAGACTGGTTCTAATGTAGGACTGGCTGTATCCATAGGTAAGTTCTATATAAATGGCAATTTGAGGACTCTAGAGTTTAGAGAACTTGGCTCATAACCTATTCCAGTTAGTGGAGTCAAAGACCAAGAAATATTACACAAAGTTTATAGTTCTTTTACACAATTCTGCAAGGTGGAGATTCTTAGTGTAACTGTGATGAGTGCAATAAGGGACTCACAGTCTAAAGCTTGTCTGTTCCTTCATAGGATATTTATCTGAGAAGCTCAGACCTGCAAGGTACTTTTGTTTGGGCTGATAGCATAAATTGGGTAACGTATAAACAATGGAAATTTATTTCTCACAGTTTTGGAGGCTGAGAAGTCCACAATCAAGGAAGATTTGATATTTGGCAAGAGGCTGCTTTCTGACACGTAGTGCTTTCTTGCTAGGTTTTCACATGGTAGAAGGGTTAGGGGTTTCTCTGGGGCCCACTTTAAAGGGTGTTAATCCCACTCATGGGACAAAGCTTAATCACTTCCTGAAAGGCTCCGCCTCCTAATACCATCATCTTGGGGGTTAGGATTTCAATATATGAATTTGGGAGGACACAGACGTTCAGACCATAGTACAAGGTATCAAAAGGGAAACCGGCATGATTTTAGATCGAGTGTCTAATAATTAACTTTTGGATCTATACTTTGGGAGTTCACCCCTTTACAAATTTCATAAACTATGTTTTGAGTCTAACTAGACACTATCATATCCGTAGAGGAAATATCTTGCAGTGTTCTATATTAGGTTTAGCCAATTATTAATTTCCATCTCATTTTGGCATGTAAAATATATCAGTTGTAAATATTACAGGTCAAGAATTTTAGCACCAATTATACAGTAAATTTGTAATTATGAATTTAATTACAAATTAACTATATTAGCGAGTTCTGTGCATTCACTGTCTTAATAAGGCACAGATATATGCTCATATTTTTAACATGTCAAAACTGTAGTATTGTTCATTCTGTTGTTTTAATTAATTTTTATCCACTTAAAATGTTGACGATACTGATGTATGTTCATATATTCTCTTTAAAATTCAGAATCTACAGTTTTGAACAGTTTTGGGAATTGGCTGGATTATACAAAATCAGGAACCTCACATTAAATTCAATTCTTACTGCTTTGTTAAAAACTACTTTTGCCATTTTACTTGTTGATGACATATTTAAATAAGAAATTTAAACCAGTGAGGAATAAGAAAGTTCAAGTGAGGTTGCATTGGCTGAGTGTTTAAAGGAGTGTTGCTTTGGCTGTCTACTTGTTCTCATTTGTACCCAGCTGAAGCTGGTATGAAATGTATATTTTAAAAATGAGGCCAGGCATGGTGGCTCACGCCTGTAATCCCAGCACTTTGGAAGGCCAAGGCAGGTGGATCACCTGAGGTCAGGAGTTTGAGACCAGCCTGGCTAACTTGTTGAAACCCCCTCTTCACTAAAAATACAAATATTAGCTAGGTGCCATTGTGCGTGCCTATAATTCCAACTACTCGGGAGGCCGAGGCAGGAAAATCGCTTGAACCTGGAATGCAGAGATTGCAGTGAGTCGAGATCATGCCACTACACTCCAGCCTGAGCGACAGAGAGACTCTGTCTCAAAAAATTAAAAGAAAAAATAAATATGAAAAAGCATGTTAAATTTTCATTTCTGTCACTTTATATACCAAGTAAGACTCACAGGTTTTAGAAACTGGTAAATAAAGTTTTCTTTCCCACAAATGGAGACAATAGAAACAGTTGAAGAAATGTGATAAATTTGACAATGCTTTAGATTCTCTTAGCAAAAATTGGTAAACTTCAAAAAGCGTGTAGATTTTTTTTTTTTTTTTTTTTTTAAAGATGGGGGTTTCACCATGTTGGTCAGGCTGGTCTTGAACTCCCGACCTCAGGTGATCCTCCCACCTTGGCCTCCAAAGTGCTTGGGATTACAGGCGTGAGCCACCACACCCGGCCGCGTGTAGATTTTAAGACTATAGGTTTAAATGTGCATTTGTCATGCTGAAAAAAGCCTGGAACTTCAAGTGATTTTTACTTAAGTTTATGGATAAGGTCACTGTTTCTGAATTTGGGGAGTTTTCAGAGGCATTTCCTATTAGAAACTTTGTACACATTCTTTCCTCTTCTTTTCTTCCTTTTCCTTTTTCCTCCCTCCCTTCCTCTCTTCCTTTCTTCCTTCCTTGTTTCCACTGGATGTTATTCACCTACATTCTCATTCTCCCCTTCTTGTCTCTTCTCTGCCCTCTCCCAGTCTTCTTAGGGCTCCTTTTCAGATCATTCTCTCCCCTCCTCGGTTTCATCTCTCCACCCTGCTCAGTCTCTGAAATCTCTTGCCTGCTCATGACCTTCTACCCCCCAGACACCTCCTCTAAGGTGCTACTTAATTTGGAGGTGACTGTGGAAGGAGGCCTCAGGTGGATAAAGTGACTCCTCTGGGCCTCGGAGGAAGACCCTGGAGAGCCTGTCCTGTTATAGAGCATGGAAGGATCCAGACAGGAGCACGGGCCCAGGAGCAGCAGCAGGGCAGCCAGCCATGAGGAGCTGCTTTGTCATAACCCTAGAGCAAACTTTCAGGCTCCCCCAAATGTGCGACACTTCGGTTTTCTTAATCACTCTACAAGAACACTTCCCGGAATCTTTTTTCTATCACCATAGTTTTGCTAGTTCCTTCCTGATGGCTTTTTTGTTAAAGGAATATTTTACTATCTGTCACGTTAGTATTGGTGAGAGATTAAATTCTATATCTTAATACTTTATGTTTTCCAAAACTACCTTCTCTTTCCCCCTCAAAAGAGCAAGCACTTTAGTTGTGGTTTTGGCCTCTCTTTGGATAGGACAAAGTACTCTTAATTCCTCAGTAAACTAACTGTCATCTGTGTAGGCCGCTAAGCTCAGGTATTTCATTCTCCTCTCCTTAAGATTTTTGGGTCTGAACCCCATTTGGGTGGAGATCCCACTGGCGTGGAAATTCTTGCTGGTGACTTCACCTGAAGAGATTGTGGGCATGGCACCAGTATATCCATCTGCCAGGACTTTAGGTCAGGCAGGAAATCCTGTGAAATGCCTGCTCAGGGTTAACCAAAGGGAGCAGCTCTGAAGGGTTACATTCTTCTGGCCAGTCTCCTCCCTTATTAATATGTGTAAAGAATCCTTTTTAGACATGAATTATTGCTGACAGGCTGACCCAGGGTCAGGATGGTGGGTAAAGCTAAGAACATTCCAAGATATATGTGGACCCCCCCCCCAAAAAAAAACCAAAAAAAAAACACATGAAAACTGGTACAGACTTGGTATTAGAAGGGGATTTAGTGATGCTAGCCCAACCCTAGAAATGGGATGCCTTTTATAAAGAGCAGGGGGTCCCTAACCAATAATATTCACTAAAAGCATGAGCACTGGAGTTGGGCCGGCATGGATGCACATCCTGGCCTTGTTACCTTTTAGCTATGTGCTCGTGGATCCTAAGCCTCAGTTGTTACCCCCATCTGTGAAATGGAGAAAAGAACAGTATCAGCTTTCTAGAGTTTGTAAGAGGATTCAATGGAAAAAAGGATAGAAAATGCTTAGTATATTTTCTGGCACACTATAAACGTTTAGTAAATAATTAAAGTGTTAATAAATGCATCAAGTCCACTTTGCTTTTTCTCCTAGGTGAAAAGAAATGGATTATCTCAGACAGTAAGCCAGGAGGAAAGAAAGAGACAAGAGGTATGTTTCTACTGTGTAGCTGCTTTAGAGCTCTGAAGTTTGCATGTGGGTGTCTGCACTTTTGTGTTTGCATTTATTATGTGCACTTGTTCAGTGTTGTACTTTGAAAATGTATTTGTTTAACAAAAGCATTAAGTGATCATTTAAAGTAAGCCCCCAGAAAAGAAAAAAATTTTAAATATCTCAACATCATTCAATATCATTTGATTTTAAACAACAAAGCACCTAGTTCAGGTATTTAAACTGGGAGAAATATGATAAGAAGTGAAACCAACATTGGCTCCTGGAACTGAAAACGGATGTTTATGGAAAAACTGGTCTTCACATTAGTCTGTAGATAAATGTAGCCTATTTATGTAAGATACCCTAGGTTAGGGAATGCTGGATGAAGGATATAAGGGACTCTGAACCCTCTTTGCAGGTTTTCTATAAATCTAAAATTATACCAAATAAGAAGTTTATTTAGTAAAAAAACAGGTTAATAATGGAGTTTTACAACTTGAAGTTTAAATCGATGCAATTTGAGGAAACTGAATATTGGAATAATATTGTGAAGCTCTCAAAGCACTTTCCTCTTGCCTTATGTGTATTAGTGTGTGTGTGTGTGTGTGTGTGTGTGTGTATGTCAGGGCATATACATACATATAAATTGATTCCACAAAGGACACAAGGGTGTCCTTTTCTTTTTCATTGGCATAGAATAAAGCAAAATATAAGGGTGCAGTATAGTGCCATTTTTTCAAGTTTAAAAAAACGTAGTACAGAACTTTGGTGTAGTCATCCACTGAGAATTAACAAACGTATAACAATTGTAATTTTTCTCCATTTTTTTAAAGAAAATAAAACTGATAGTGTAGAAGGCCTACATTCTCTTTCTCAGTCTCATTCCCTTCCTTTCCTCCCCAGAGACAACTGTAATTATGAATTGGTATATATACTTCCAGCCTGTGTTTTAAAATTATATATAACATACACACAGATATATTTGTGCATATGTTAAAATGTATACATATAATATGATTCTGTGCATATTTTTTGTTTTTTTACACTCAACATTGTTTTTGAGATTATTCATGTTAATGCATATGAATCTAGATCGTTCATTTCAATCATCATATAGTATTCTGTTCTATGAACATCACCTTTAAATATTTTTTATCTATTTTTTCAATGCTGGACAGTAGGTGGGACTTTTTCCTTCATTGTTAACATTGTGACATAAACAAATTTTCCCTCTCCTTGTGGATAAATTTAAAAGCTCTTCCAAGGTATTAATCCCATTTGAACATTTCTGTTCTTTTAAATCTTGTATATTTAAACCTTGCCTATTTCTATCATATTCTGAAACTATTTATTCAGACTTTCTATCCCTATATAGCTATTCCTACCTGCTATATATAACAGGTTTAACCTAATTTGCATTTAAATAGTTGATGGCATTATTGCAGGATATTTTAACAATTATTTTATTAAACTTATTATAATAAACTACCAGTTATTTACCATATCCTGTGCTCTATTATAAATAGTTCATTATGTCTTTTTGCCCAGTTTGAGTATTGGATTCGATTACACACACTCTCCTTGATGTAATCGTGAGTAAAGAGTTAGCAGAGTGAGGGAAAGAAGGAAAGGAGTGACTTTGGACAGCTGTCTGCTGTGACAATTCATTACGCACTGAACATCTGTCTATCCAACAGACTTGAAACATACCTGAAAATTTATTTCAAGGAATCAATACAAAAGCCAACTGAATGAGACTTTATAACCCTAAATGCCTTCTTTTGGAGATAGCAAAGGGTTTATTAGTTTCTGCCCTTCAAAAATGAATTAAAAGAAATTATTTAAAATGTTAAATTCAGCAATATTAATTTTTGGTTCTCAAAACCCTCAATTAACACTTAATCATATTAATAAATTAGCATAGTTCAACATTGAAGAAGTGGAAAGAGTCTTTGTTGTTGCAGATATTTTAAGTCATTCCAAGGCATCATATACATCAACATGTGAAATCCATTATTTATGATCCAGAAGGGAAATTTTTCTTTAATTTGCTTAGTGTATAGTTTTTTGTGGGGGGGGTTATTGTATTGATTGAAAAAAATCACACAACATACAGGTTAAATGAGACTCTTAACATTCTTACTCTTTATTCTTCAGATAGTTACATCACTTAATTTCATGGAACACAACTGAGGCTAGATTAGCACATTTAAGTAAGAGCCAAGTCCCTAAACCTTACAGAAGCTAAAAATGGAGGTGAACACTAAGATTAGCACTTCTAACCTGATTTATAGAATACGGAGCACCCATCAGCAGCTGGGTGTCCACCTGCTTGTCCCTTTCCTGCTCCCACCCAGCCACAGTACCCTCTGCTCTTTGGGGCAAGGATTTGAAGGGATAGAGCCCTGGAGATCAAGGTGATGAAGGCAGTGTCACCAGGGAGCTTTCCAGGAAGGTTGTGGTTCTCAGGCCTGCATTGTCCCTATATCCGTTTTTAGAGCATCTGAATTTGATTTTGTTAAGGATCTAGATGAATTCCTTACACAGGGTGCTGGAGTGTTATCCACATATGTGGGTTGGCATTCCATCATTAACACTTATCAGGAAAACCACTGTGTGCCTGTCACTGAGAGTCTCTGCAGAGAGTCCTTTGCTCCTTCTTGAGACACTGATGAAAGCAGCAGAGTGTGACTTGTTGAACAGATGGAATTACTTTCAATTGTATGAGTTTATATAAGAGAATTCCTGTGGCTGATAAGAACCTTTTGAGGGTAGATACAGTCATACCAGAATATTTGCTGTTATTGACTGAAAATAAATCAGTTTAAGCATAGGGAGAGGAAGAGCATGAAACACAAGAGGGAAGGGAAGGAAGGTGTGAGAAATTTTCTTTGCATCTCCAGAGATGTCCATAAATCCTTACTGTCCCTAAAGCAGCGTGCTTTGAAAGCAGGGCTGGAGGAGATGACCCCAAAGGTTAATTAATGTCACACTGAGATTTTATGACATGCCCTAGCTTCCTTCTGTAGATTTTACCCCTTGGCAAAGGCATGACCTCAGGATATGATGTCAAGTCATCCACATGCTTTCATTTTTTTCATACTTACACTCCAGACAGTGAGTATTTTTTGAGATTTGGGTAAATGTATACTATGTAAAGATGTTTCCTTAGTTTGGTGATGTTTCCTTACTGCTTCTCTTTTTGTACTTTCCAAGATATTATACCTCAAAAGTAGAGTATCTTGTTATTCTTATAGCAAAATTATGAGAGCTATATTTAGTTCTTTAATTAAAAGCATTAATAATACATTTCTTTTTCTTTCTTACCAGGCTATCTTTGAAGTCATATCCTCTGAACATTCATATTTACTCAGCTTGGAGATCTTGATACGAATGTTTAAAAATTCTAAAGAACTGAGTGATACAATGACTAAAACTGAGAGGCACCATCTTTTCTCCAATATTACAGATGTCTGTGAGGCAAGCAAAAAGTAAGTGCACTGCAGTCTGCCTTTGGTCGTGCCAACAAGTTGCATACTAATAAACACTTTGTTATCTCTAAAGGAAGGCATTTAGGCTTATAAAGTTTCATTCAATTGGCTTTTGTCTTGATTCCCTGAAATAAATTTTGAAATATGTTTCAAGTTTGGTGGATAGACAGATGCTCAGTGTGTAATGAATTGTCACAGCAGACAGCTGTCCAAAGTCACTTTATTCCTGCTCTGTCCCCTTCTGCTTGCTCTTTACTTCTGTTTACAACAAGGAGAGGATCTTGGTTTGGTGCTAGTCTGTGATATTTGTCCATTTCAGTAAACAAAGAGTAAGCCTCAGGCTTAGGTCTTCTGTAGACAATATCTGGCTATAATTTAATACTATATATTTCATCATATTTAAGGGTTTTTGCTTCACTTTTTGTCATGAAAAGTAGATAAAATCATAAACTTTTATTCATTCAAAATTTATATTTAGCAATTGTTAAAATTTTCCATATTTACTTAGCTATTATTTTTGCTTAAATTTTTCCAAGTATATACATAGGATGTTTTACTTATAAATGCTTCAGTATTCAGTTCTTATGAATAAGGTCATTTTCTTATATAACTACATTGTTGTGATCTTACTTATGATCATGCTGCTTTTATGATTTTATTCCATTTAATTTTTTTTGTGTGTAAGTAATAGATTCACATGTTTTAAAATTCCAAAAATACAAAAGACCCTATAGTAAAATGCCATTCATATACTGTTTCCTGGCCACCTGAAACACAACCAGAGTCAACATTTGCTTTCTTGCATATTTTTTTAGTGATACTTTTATGATTTTGTATTAAAATATATTTATATATTTTTTCTCATCTTTACTTGATTGTTACCATACTGTAAACACTCTTCTGCTCCTTACTTTTTTTTAACCTCTGTCCTGGAGATTATAGCATGTCTGCACATTAAAAGTTTCATCATTCTTTTTTATGTTTTTTCCTTGCAATTATCATTGAAGAAATCAGGTCATTTGTTCTGTAGAATTTCCCACGAGGTACATAATGTATGGGTGGCGATCAATACCAGATCCATTAATTCATTAAGGATTGCAAAACAGTGTTACTCTAATTTATCGTTCTTCATTCATTTATTAGCTGGAATATTTCTATAAAGGAAAAGGTACATCCATCTATTCATATACCCAGTGGTAAAGTTCACGTTATTTTATTTGTTAATGCTCAAATTGTTACATCTTTGATCTTAATAATTTTTTATTATTTTCTTGCTATATGACATTTTAAGATGTTAAAGGACTATGTTTTACAATTCCTGCTCCGGGCCTGGAATCAGCCATTTCCCCAAAGATTTCTGGTGTCTTTTGAAATGAAGTGGTATTTTAAAACCTCAGTGAATACCAGGGATGCTCATTGCTAAGTGATTTTAGGCTCTTGCAGTAGGTAGCCAGAAAAAAAGTTCAAATTTTTTGTCTATAAAACTAGATATATTCAAACACCATAGGCACTGCAAATTAAAGTGTATATATTAAATATGTACTTTTTTGTCTATCAATTATACCTCAATAAAGCTTAAAAAATAAAAGTTTCTATTCCTGTCCCCTCTATCCTATTCCCTTTCTGTATACTCTCAAATAAGTTGTTTATCTTTGTTTTTTAAAAGAAGCATATGCATATGTTTATGTATATGTATTCCCCTCACTTTCTTAGATAAATGAAAGCATATTCCACTTATTTTTCTCAACCTCTTTATTCATGTAACAATATATATTAGAGGTTACTCCATAGCAGTTTATAGAGATGTTTTACTCCTTTCTCTGTCTACAATAATTCTCCATCCAGTGACTGTTGAGTAGTTTATTCATCCAGCCCCCATCTATGTGAGCATTAGGATTATTTTCAGTCTCACTGTTACAGAGAGTCTTGCTTTGTGCTTACACCCTGCTATATTTTAGCCATTCTATCCCTGAGATAGATTTCTAGAAATAGGATTGCTAGATCAAAGGGTAAATGCATCTACTATTTTGTAAGATACTGCCAAATTCTTCTTCAAAGCAATTGTACCATTTTGCAGTACCACCAAGAAGAGATGAGCACTTGTTTCCCCAAAGCCTTTCTAGCAGAGTATGTCAGTAAACCTTTAGACTTTTGTCAATCTGGTAGGTAAGAAGGATTATCTGAGCATGGGTTCAGTTAGCATTTCTCTTACCAGCTTTTCCATATGAATAAGAGCCATCTGGAACACAGTGTGTATCAGTAAAATATTATTAAGCTAATAATATTCCTGTATGTTATTGAGACGATTTAAAATTTGAGATGAGCACTAACAGTACATCAACAAAAGTGAAAGAAGGAAGGAGGCTTTCTAACGCTCGTTAAACACAAGAATATTTGCTTGGACTAGATCAGCAGTGTTAACATGTAAGTTTGGCTTAGCTAATCACAGAATTATCTGCTTAACAGGAAGGAGAGGGGAAAAAGTATTAGCATTTTTTCCTGCTCATAGAGGCTGTTAGAGGCATCTTATCTGAAAAAGTTAATACAAGTAGAAAGTATGTACATAACTGAATTCATCAAATACCAAAATATTAGTCCAGGGTATTCTCTGAAGCTTGAAGGATGAATGCTTGCTATGAATGATAAGTATTCCATAAAAGATAACTAAAATAATAACTAAATAAATTATCCGTTATTTATTTAGTTATTATTTTAGTTATCTTTTATGGAATACTTATCATTCATAGCAAGCATTATGTTATAGCCTTTTCAGTAGAGTATGTATGTACCACTAAATAGACTGCCCTCAGTGAACAAAGTCTTAGGATAAATAACAAAAGTATTCATGTAGTCCGTGGTTAGTAGGCATGTAAAGATCGTCACTAGAGGTCAGGAAAACTGAGAGAAAATTCTAAAAGGTCTGTAATAGTAATATGGTTTTAGTTTAATAAGCTGTGTATACCTGTATAATGTACAATTATGTAACCAATAAAAATGCTTTAAAGGTATATTTAATAATATGGAAAAACTTTCCTAATATATTTTGATTATAAAGCAGGTCTAAAGAGTGGGATTTCATATTGTTTTGGATTTTAATTATTTGAAAGGTAATTTATCAAAACATAAAGGATAATTATCTTTAATGATAGAATTATGAGTTATTTTAATTTCTTTCTTTGTACTTTTCTGTAATTTCAGTTTTGACAATAAACACAATGTTTGTATAGTTAGAAAAGGAAACACAAGGAAAGACAAAACAAGCAGTAACAAATTGAGTCCAAAATAAAACGGGATAAGCTTATGGCTGGCAAATTCATAATTGGTTAACCTTGAAATAAGTCATTTTATTTAAAGTATAGACTAAAATTTTACTTTGCTTTCAATCATTTACAAAATTTAAATCATTTATGATTTTATGAAAAAGTTTTATTTCTCTCATAGCTTGTAGTAGGGGTCTATTTTGAATGTTTTTTCTTTTTTAAAAAAAAAAACTGAGATACTTTTCAGCTTCCATTAAAAGAAAAACAAAGAAATATTCCTATTCTTTACATTTTTATTTTGTTTTCACTTCAGATACAGTGCTTTAATTTGGATATCTGCTTTTGTAATAATTTGATCTCTGTTATATTTCAACTAGGAATGTTTAACTTTTACATGGTAATCCTATGTCTATATTCGTAATAACTTACATTACAAAAGTGTATTTGATTTAGTTTGAAACACTCATTTCAGATACAGCCTTTTTGAAATTCAGAGTACTTGGAAGATTTGCAAAGGCCATTTTATGATATAAGGCCTGCTTGTTGAACTTCAAGAGTAACTCCCAACTGTTGATAACTATTTAATGTAATATTCATAGAAGAGTTTACAGTCCTAAGAAAATGTGAAATAAAATCTTGAATAAAATAAATGATCAGTGTCTGAATTAGATATTACAGAGTAAGCATGGTGTTGTTAAGTAAGTATGTCATAACCAGGGCTATCTTCATTTTTTACTTTTTTTTTTTTTTTTTTTTTTTTTTTGAGACAGAGTCTCACTCTAGTCACCAGGCGCCAGGCTGGAGTGCAGTGGCACGACCTGGCTCACTGCAACCTCCGCTGCCCGGGTTCAAGCATTCTCCTGCCTCAGCCTCCCGAGTAGCTGGGACTACAGGTGCGCGCCACCACGCCCAGCTAATTTTTTTCTATTTTTAGTAGAGACGGGGTTTCACCATGTTGACCAGGACGGTCTCGATCTCTTGACCTCGTGATCCGCCCGCCTCGGCCTCCCAAAGTGCTGGGATTACAGGCGTGAGCCACCGCGCCCGGCCCATTTTTTACTTTTACCTAATGAAAAATTATAGCTATAGGTGATGAGATAGTTGTGGTCAGAACATCCTTGACATCCACATTAACAGTGTGGTGTGTCGTCCCCTTTATTGTGGCTTAGGTTGTTAACTGCCAGTAAGTAACACTAAGAAGATTTATGTAAGTTGACACTATTTGAAAACAGACAAGCAGGGACAACAGTCATTCTGACTGTGTGTGTGTATGTGTGTGTGTATGTATTTATGTGTATCAGTAGTATGTCTCTGCAAAATTTTTTTCTTCTTTTAAAGAATTGTTCATTTCAGCTAACACTGAGGGCCTCCTATTCTTCAAGGCTCCTAAGTTCCAAAGCATTTCAGCTGGCGGCATCTGCCCAGGGGCTCTTGGCACTTAGGACCTATGATGGTTGGTGAACACCTCAAATGTATTTGCAGAGGCGTTTCAGGGCGCTTTCCTTGAAATGGAAAGGTTTGGGTTTGGCTGGAGGTTATGAGCTTTTAACCCCTTGGTGAGAAGGAGAGCAGGAGAGCAGATGGTGAAGGCCATTGTGTGCCCTGCTGAGGCATTTTCACCATTTCCTAAAGCCTATGTGGAAACATTTGTCAGTTAAGTAGGGGACTGATTTTGTGGCATTGTAGAGAACAGTGTGGTGTTTGCATTAGCAGAGAGGTGAAAATGTTAAAAGATTTGTGGCAACTGAAGTAATACAGTTAGCTAGGGTGGAAACTGATGGGGCTCAAAGAAATATTTGGAATATAGACTCTTGTGGACTTGCTGAAAAGGCAGGAAGGAATTTAGTTTGCCTCCCAGGTTTCTACCTAGTTGACTATGATTGGAGTTTGTATTAACTAGGATAGAAGACAAACAGGTTGGGGCTTAGTGATGGAGACAAGGAATTCAGTTTGGGGCATGTTATATTTGAGTGACTGAAACATGAGGGTAAGGTATTTAGTTAAAAAAAGAAAAGCAGGTTAGAACTCGAGAAAAATCTTCAGTAGGGATATTGATTTGAGTCATAGAGGTGGTTCTTGTCATTTTAAGTTTAAATGAGATAACTAGAGCTTGTAGCCATGGTTTGTAAGCAGTGGTGGTGGTATTTACTCCCTAAGGATACTTGGAAATGCATTTCTGGTTGCTCCAGTAGACTTGTAGGGCTCTATTGGTAGATGGGGGCCAGGGTGCCAGCCATGATATACTTGGTAGAACAGTCCCAGATAAGCATGAATTGTCCCACCCAAATGCCACTAAAGCCCCTTTGAGATACATGGATGGAGTAAAAAGAAGACTAAGGTCAGAATTTTGATATAGAAACATTTAAGGAGCCTGTGTATTGAGACAGAAATGAAGTAAACAAGATAAGAAGAATTGCACAGTGTGCATGGACCTTTATCAAGTTCTTTGGCTGTAAAGGGTTTGCCTCTCTTAATAACACCTTCTTTTTACCCTCTCTCTTAGTGCCACAGCCTGACAATTGTTTTCTAACCCTCCTTAAAACGAGAATGTGGGGGAGTTAGATAGAATCCTACTGATTCTGTTTTTACCCCACCTAAGAAGTGCGACACACTTTCCTTTTGAATGGAATGATTAAAGCTAAATTCTTTAAATTTAGGTAGTACTTAGATGGCTTTGGGTCAATGTCAGGGAAAAAGCTGTTGACTTCCAAGTCTACTTCCTTCCTCTGTAACTGTACCAACTTCTTCCCTCTGACTCAAATTAATGAACTATTCCTGGTTTCGTGATCTCCTTGTCTTTTAAGGATCTCAGCTATCTTAAAAGCCTGATCATCTCATGAAAAATGGAGTATTAGAGACCATCTTTCATTTAGAAATGAATAGGCTTAATTCATAACAAAACATCACACATAGTATATACTTTGCATATTTTCATTTTACCTTTGATTTCTTTTGGTTCTTTCTCCACAAATCTATGGTTACTTAGGATAATTTATAGGTGATTGCTGTGTTAATACAAAAAGACCTGTAAATGTGATTAATTTTCATTAATTTGCAACAGAATATGATCTAATCCCAATTGTTTTTAAATTTAAGATACATCCCTATTAAAAGACTGATGCTCTTAGGAAAAAAATTTTCTTTGTACAAGACTGAATGTTAACCCTTCTCCCCTGTTTAGAAACTCTAAGGTCTAACTAAGTTCTTTTGTGTTAAAAAGTTTTCTGCAAAATGAAAATTAGATGAGTCTTTGCTTTGATGTTTCATAAAAAGGTGTTTTTACTCTAAATTCTGAGTTTCATTCTAAATATCTAGGTTTTGTTAACAATCTTGCATTTAATTTTTTTCAATAACAGAGTGTGCCATTATTAGTACCCTATAAAAACATGCTGCCGAAGAACTTTGTAAGGTGCTTATTTCTCTTTTTCCAATTACAAAGTCAAAACATTGGTGTTTCTTTGGAAACCATTTAAAGCTAACACTATGCTTGTCTTCAATTTCTGCAGAGTAAAGTAAAAATATCCATCAATGTGCTTTTGTGTCCTGAGGAACTGAATTTTTTCCCAACATATAATGAGCAGTGAATGCCAAATTCTCTGGTTTTTGCTTTGTGTAGCAGAGTAAATTACAATAATAGTAAACATACAAAGTAGTACTTACCCAGCACTTGCTTCTCTAGAAGTTTTTTCCCTAATTTTAATCAGAGTGTATTAAAATGGAAATATATGATATTAAGAACTACTTTACATGCACATTTTAATATTATTTTATGAAATGAGTTCATATTACCAAAAAATGACAATTTATTTAAATAATAGTACAGCATATCTGCATTATGAAATATATATTTCTATTTGGTAATTAAAATTCTAAATTTTAATGCAAATGCAAATAACAGTAAACCTTCAAAAGTCTTTTATAGTATTAATATTAGCATTTCAACCTTCCTGACTAATTCTTAAAGCCAAATTTTAAAGGAAAAACACATTAAATTTAACTAGGTCAGAGAATATGGAACACTTTAAGTTGTAGAACCTGCTGAATTTTTGCCCTGAAGTAATGGCTGTTGCTGTTTTGTGTTAGCAAATGTTATTTTCTTACTCCATATATACTCAGTGTAAGTTTACCGCAGAGTCTTTGGTAAACAAAGCCATAACCTTGTTTTCCTGAATATAGCAGAGAAACTTTATTCTTTCTAAAATCAATTTCTTCAACTGGCAGTTAAAAGACAGTGACGTTGAGAAGCCTCTCTTTATAATACTTTTTGACTTTTTCTCTATCCTGAGATGAATGACAAAGTTCATTTGAAATTCACCCCAAGTGTTTTCACAGTATTTCAAAGTATGTCTACGTGAGTATTCTAGTCCATGTTGTTCAGCTCTTATCAACAACCAGTGTCTGGAGTAGTAGTAAAAGAAATAGGTAGTTATTTAGGTATTATTTCAAGTAAAGAAAGAAAGACTAGCAATGTTTTAATAGATGCAGTCCTTTTGGGTAAGACTACAGAAAAGCAGTGTGGGATCTGAAGTCTTTGAAAAATTGAACAGGAGGCCAGTTAAAGGTGACTGATTAGAGACATGCACTGCATTCATTCTCTTCTAAAATCCCAGTAAAAATGATGGGAAGGTCAATATACAAGGATAAAGAAAATAAGAATAGAGGCCAGGTGCGGTGGCTCATGCCTGTCATCCCAGCACTTTGGGAGACCGAGGTGGGTGGATCATGAGGTCAGGAGTTTGAGACCAGTCTGGCCAACATGATGAAATCCTGTCTGTACTAAAAATACAAATATTAGCCAGGTGTGGTGGTATGTGCCTGCAATCCCAGCTACTCGGGAGGCTGAGGCAGGAGAATTGCTTGAACCCATGAGGTGGAGGTTGCAGTGACCTGAGATTGTGCCATGGCATTCCAGCCTGGGCGACTGAGCAAGATTCCATCTCAGAAAAAAAAGAAAGAAAGAAAAGAATAGAGACAACAGCAACAATATTTTGGAACCCGAAAAACCTGAGATGGATCCTGAGTAATTCAGGAAAGTTTAAATCTAGGCTGATAGGAAAACCAAGGATCAACCAGTTTTAAACCCTAGAACCTCTGAAAGGTGGTTGTCTCTCTCTCTTTTTTTTTTTTCTTGATTCTTCCTTCGCAAATCTATGGTTACTTGGAATAATTTATAGATAATTGCTGTGTTAATAGAAATAGACCTATAAGTGTGATTACCTTACATTAATTTGGTCTAGGACTAGGTTTAAGGTAATTCCTAGGTGCAGGAATTGATGATGAAGTTGGGTAAAGGTGTGACTAAAACTACAAGTTTCATGTAAGTCTGTTTGAGAAGTAATCAGACCCTAGATCCCCTATTTGGCCCTACCCAGCAAGATGATGACTATCTAAAGACCCCAGCAGCAGAGTAGCATTGGTGAACCCTGGACCAGGAGACCCAGATCCACGTAAGAGGGTACTGTTGTGCAGGAAACAGGTATAGTGGCAATTGGCACCCACAGTCTTCTGCCCCTACTCTCCTTTTGGAATGCTGGTAGCCAGGTGTATGTGTATACTTTGCCCCTTTTTTGTCAAATGGTGATTGGCACAGTATAGGATAAATAACATTTTATCATCTTTGTCAATGGTATTTATGTTCAAATACATTAGTATTAACATCATTATTAGGTTTTGCAGGAAACAATAAGTTGAGGATGACAGCAGAAATAAATAAAGCCTCAAACCTTAAAAAATACCCATTTTAGTAACAGGCAAGTACTTGTTGACTCTGAAGCTTAGTTTCTCTTTTTAATAAGGATGATGGTATACTTAACTTCATAATGTTTTGAAGATTAAATGATACACATAAAATGCTTAGCATAACACTAGGCAAGTTCTTCAGTAGCAATTATTTTGTTGATGTTATCACTATCATTTTTATCATCTATGTCTGGTATTCAGAAATGTCTCTGGATTTTGTATTTGTTAACTTTTATATATATATGCCTCTGCCAGCATTGGTCTAGGACTAAGTTAAAGAATAGGTCTTATTTTATGCAGCATCTATTGCAATGGTTTGCATGAGCTTATTTTTAAAGATACTTGTGGCACAATATTACATTTTGGCATTGAATGAATCCAGGTAAATAGATTCTTCCATAATCATGAAGCATTAATTGTGACCTAGATTAGGACTAAAACTTGAGCTATTTCTTCCAACCAGTTTGGTGTTTTATTTGTGAATGGTAAATTCCTTGGATCACTGCTTCTGAGCAGGCCCTGGCATGCTTCAGCTGCCAATTAGGCCATTCTCCTGGGTCACTTTTTTGCAGGCATTTGGACCCATTACATTCTGTTTTGCCTTTTTGCATTTCCTTTGCAAGTTCTAAGTCTGTGGATTCTGAGTTGTCACATGGAGATTTAAACTTGGATAATGAGCCTGGTTGGGACAGACTGAAGTGTTACCAACTTAGTCATTAGCTGTTATCAATCTTAAACTAGGGTAGAGCTATATGGAAAAGAAACAATGACTGGGGTTTAGCTGTAGTATTTCGTCTGCCTTGCATTTATAGCTGTGGATTTTGAATCATTAGATGGATTTTTGACTCTGCCAGTTGTGAGTAAAATAAGCAGGACCACACAGTTTTTCTGGCGGATGGAAAAGATTTCAATGTAAACTTTGTGTTCTAGCCAAGTTAAATCTAGCACTTGATTTAAGGGCAAGGGAGATGGTTGATGAATTAAGTTTCAAAAGCAAATATTTTAAATCCTTCTAACTGCTTATCATGGGATGTTTTTTCTGATTGCTATGCATTAATTATTAGCATCTGGGCATCAGGTTTATGTTTCTCCAGAACTTTTCTTATTTCATCTGATTTAATCCTTAATAGCATGCTGTGAAGTATGCCAAATCCTTGAGTAATGTTGTTTTGCTATAATGTTGATGAAGAAAAAAAAAAATGGATTCCCAGCCAGGGCCATTGCCTGTGCGGAGTTTGCATGTTCTCCTGGTGTCTGCTTGGGTTTTCTGCAGGTACTCAGATTTCCTCCCACCTCCTGAAGATGTGCACATTAGGTGAATAGGCGTGTCTGTGGTCCCAGTCTGAGTGAATGTGGGTGTGTCAGAGTGCACTGTGATGAAGGGTGTCCTGTGCAGGGTTGGCTCTCACCTTGCTCCCTGAGCTACCAAGATAGACTCTGGCCAGGTGTGACCCTGAACTGGATTCACGTGTTTGGGAAAGGAATGAATCAATGAATACAAATGATTGTGAAATACAGGTTTGTATAATACATGATAACCATACCAATGCACTACAATAAACGATGCTTTTCAAAAGCGCTCATTGAGCCACCGTGTTTGTGATTTTGAACTGCATAGTGGTAGGAGGTGCTCCTTCCAATTTTCACTTTGCAAACACTTATACCTTGATTTAACCCACCACCACTACAACTGCTGTCACTCACTGATTCACCAAAAATTGAGTAAATAATTATCTTGTTTTTCCCTTTCTTAAATGTATGTATAGCTTATACTTATTTCAATGTTTAATATTAGAAGTGTTTTGGGTGTTTATTTAGAAGTTTGGTGATGTTCTTTTGGCCAGAAATATCCTGTAAGAACTTAACTTTTGTTTATATAAATTAGCCTATGGTAAAATTAGTTTAGTTATACGTTGTTTCACTTACAGTCACAGCCCCCAAAACCTATCAACAACGTTGTGAGGATTTACTGTACTATCATTTTCCTTTTGCAGGTAAGGAGACTGAGGCCCAAATTAGTTATGTGGATTCATTTAAAGTCATTCACCTAACTGGAATTGAACCTAGTGAGGTTTTTCATTCTTCACAATGTATTGGCATAGACTCTTGTTCAAAAATACATATATATTGTGGCCGGGTGTGGTGGCTCGCGCTTGTAATCCCAGCACTTTGGGAGGCCAAGGCAGGCAGATTGCCTGAGCTCTGGAGTTTGAGACCAGCCTGACCAACATGGCAAAACCTCTTCTCTACTAAAAATACAAAAAATTAGCCAGGTGTGGTGGTGCATGCCTATAATCCCAGCTACTTGGGAGGCTGAGGCACGAGAATTACTTGAACCCAGGAGGTGGAGGCTGTGATGAGCCCAAAACATACCAGTGTTCTCCAGCCTGGGTGACAAAGAAAGACTATATATATATATATATATATATATATATATATATATATGCAGTTAAGGGTTCCCTCTACAGAATTTTTAATTTAAATTTTAATCTGCCAGGGATTGCACATCTGGAAAATAAAATTATTTGAATTTGCTCCTTTTGGTGTACCTTACCCATGGAGCTAGTCAGAGGGAATGATTAGATTTTTATCTCATATTTGAATGACTTTGACCTCTTAGAATATGGAGACTTGAAAGCAAAGAGTATCTTGTTTTGTGTGACACAGCTCTGTGGCACATCATAAAGATCATTGTCTTACTTTCTCATGGACAGTTCCCGAAGTGAAGAATATTGTCCATATCTTTAGCATAAGCAGTCTGTGCATGTGTCCCAGTGGTTGCAGCATTGCAGTATTCTCTAGAAATAACCTAATTGATTATAAAAGTGTTCCATAATCTGAAGTCTCTGGAGTTTGCGTTATCTTTTGCATGTATGCTGTCTACATATTTTCCTCAGATTAAAAAAAAAATATCCAAATAACTTACACCAAACTCCTTAAGCTACTCTACAGTGATTTGAGGAAAAAAAGAAAATGTATGTTTGGAAAGTGCTAACTTAATTCTGATTATAATTTTGTGTTCTTTTGGTCTGAAAACTCTGTTTCCAAAATAACCTTTTGTAGAAAATGATTTTGCAAATCTGTTTTAGGACTTAAGGGAAAGAATTTCTTATCTCTTAGGTGCTGATATAAATACTGAGCAACCTCACAGCAAAATATTTTAATTCTTTAGAGTGTGAACTTTGTGTAAAAGGCTGTGAAAATATGATTTTCTTTAAAAATTCTGAAATCACCTTTTGTATGCTGAGAAGAGGGTGAATACTGTTTTAATATTAATTCCGTATATTACCATTCTCTAATTTTTTAAGGATGTGGATTAAATCATGTAAGCCTTGTTTTTTAATTTTATAAACATATTTATTAAAAAATCATGTTTCTGAGGAACATTTGATGAATGGTATTTGTTAAAGAACTTAATGGATACTTTATCTATACAGTGTTTTCTTTGGATTTCAAAAAGGTTTCGGGAAATGACTTGGACTTTGAAAAAAATTTGATGGAAAGGTTCCATAGAAATGTCAAGATTGGCTGAGATTGACCTTGTCACTTGTGGGGGGATTCAAACAAAGGTCTCTTTGTAACAAGAAAAACTGTCTCTGTATCGGGAGTTCATTTGGAATTTCTTTTCTAGCAGAGAAGAGTAATATGAATAACCAGAACAGGACACAATAGGAATGTTTGTGTTCATCTGCTGAAGTTGTCCTGTGATGTAGCTCCTACTTATTATTCTCTTGCATTGTGTATTTGATACACATGACTTAGTTACAAATATTTAGGTATACATTTGTGAATGTATATAGACAGCTCTGAAAAAATCTGCTGTGAATAAGACGCTTTCCAAGACATCCTCAACAAGCTTTCTCACAAGTTGAAATTTTGTGTGAAATTTCAAGTTGAATTCACTTGAAAAGACAGCAGGAGTGATTAAACCACAAAATTATTCTCTTGGATTTATCTAAATAGCATTAAGGATTTTTAGGAAGACTGGTTTAAAAAATATATATTCCAAGTATAGATTTAACTACTTCATCTTTGATTTTTGGAGGATCTGATATAGTCATTTGAGAATCTGTGTTTTTCAGGTTTTAAAAATATTAAATCTAGGGATAGTTTGGTTTACCTCACTTATGTTTGTGCCATTTTTAGGGATTACTGTATACCTTCTGTTTTGAACCTTGACTTATTTTTTAACCCTTTTTCTTTTTCAGTCTTTTTTTTTTTTCCGGTCTTCCTGGCCAATATCCAATTTACTTTCACAAAGCTGCTTTTGTGACTGTAATATAATTTAACTTGTTTAGAATATCAAAATATTACTTAGCCAGTTTACTAATAAATTTAAAGATCAGGATATCATTTTATTAATAATTCTGAGAGGGACACACTAAGTGATTTTCTGTTACTCATGAAGTACCTTTCCCAACTTAGAATGGGGAAAACAGTATAATTATTTAGAATTAAAACACTTTTTCTCTGCATACTGTTGAATAAAGCATATTTTTTCTGGAATCTTTGAAGACCCCTATATTTGGAAACTCAGATTTTTCAAATCCCTATATTTTCAAACCGGAGAAACTTTTGCTGGCCTTTATTTTATTTCAGACCTTCCTGGCATGAACTAATTCCCAAATTTGAATACTAGTTTTTATTGATCACATTTCTTTTTCCTGAGACCTGCATAAGGAAGGTTAATCTCATTCTTAGGCAGGTGACTTTGTCCCTCTGCATGTCAGCTGCTAAGTGAGTTTTCCATCAGCACGGAACTCATGTTTATTGGAATAACTAAATAATCTAAAGCCAGGGCCCTAAGGTCCTCACTTGCTGTGAGTTTGTTATCACCAGCTCACACTGGAGAATTCTTTTTTCTACCAGTGCTTTTTCTAGACAGTAAATTCTATCCATGGTATGTGGATTTGAAAGTTAGTCTTTTAAAGATTGAGCTTTGCAAACATTACCTTAGGCTCAGAAGTCTGATTTACATCAGGGCCTGGATGCAGTGAAAGCCTACTGGGGATGGTTTGATAAAAATATAACTGTACATGTTGCTACAGTATGTATGTATGTATGTATGTATGTATGTATTTATTTATTTATTGAGACAGAGTCTTGTTCTATTGTCCAGGCTGGAGTGCAGTGGCGCAATCTCAGCTCACTGCAACCTCTGCGTTCTGGGTTCAAATGATTCTCCTGCCTCAGTCTCCCAAGTAGCTGAGACTACAGGTGCGTGCCACCACCCCCGGTTAATTTTTTGTATTTTTAGTAGAAGCAGGGTTTCACCTTGCTAGCCAGGATGTTCTTGATCTCTTGACTTTGTGATCCGCCTGCCTTGGCCTCCCAAAATGGTGGGATGGATTACAGGCGTGAACCACCGTGTCCGGCCAGTACTTATTTTTAATGTGGGAAAGAGTTGCTAGAGGTAGCAAACACACGAATAACACCTGTGGATAGGAAGGTAATGCATGAAAATGGTTTTCTGTGAGTGAACGTCCACGCTCTGAAAAACAGATGGAGCAGGGAACTTTATAAGGAGCTTCCTTTTCCTTTCCTCTGTAATTGTTGAACAACATCTTTGAGGAGAACATGACAGTATTTTCATAATTTTAGTGAGTGTATTTATTTGAGCAAGGCTGGGATTGAGATGTAGGCTGTTTGGTGTGGTAAAAGTTTGAATTCTCCAGAGCTGCTTTTAATCCATTTGCAATGCCTGTGTTTTTTCTTGCACACTGTCAGCAGTGTGCATCCTCAGCAGGAGCTGCCTCAGTGCTTATCCATCTGGAGGAAGATACTCAGCTTTAATTAAAGAAACAGTAGTTGAGAGGGCCCACCTACCACCACTCAAAGTAATAAATATACATGAATGTACATGGTGAAAATTTCAAATACTGCCAAAAAGTATGCATTGAGCAACAAGTCCCCGATACGGCTGGTTTGAGGCATAGCTTCCAGAGATATTCTCTGCACATACAAGTATAATTTTTTGATACAATGATTGCATACCATACACAGTTATGCACCAGTACCTATTTTAGTCCATCAAATAGCCAGAGTCTTAAAGAATAACACTAAGTATCTTTTTTGATCTTTGTATGCTCCCCAAATAAGCCCAGGCTTTCTTTATGTAGTTTCTTCTATGAAGGAACTTTAAATGAATAAGTCCACATGAGTTATGGACTTTATTTTATTGTGAAAATAGTCATTGCTCTGAATATGGGATTCTTATTGAGCATTACATCTTATTTTTTGATAAAATTTTTTAGGGTGAGAGCACCTACTGTGTACCAGGCACTGTGTTAGGTATTGGAAATATAACAGTAAGCTTGACAAGCAGGGTCCTTGTCTTTGAGACCTGGGGGGATAAACACACACAGAACAGGCACCTGAGAAACAGAGTATTTCTCAAAGTAGGACCTTGGCCTGGATGGGGGAACTGAGGAAGTGACCTTCCTTACCCCTCAATCTTCTTTCCTTCCCCTCCCTCATCAAATTAATCTCATTAGATTAATAGTCTTTAGTAGATGTTTTAATTCAAATATAATTCAATCTAGTCTCTAACTATATGCAGAAATACCATACTAGTCACATGTTAGTAATTATTTTATATTTGCAAGTAACTTCATTAAATGGGCACCTGGGATGTATGGAACAGCGTATAAACCAACATTTCTGTACTATAGTTAATTTGATTCTTTAGCTACAATTTGAAAATTTGTATTTAAAGAAAAACAGAGCCTGGATATGTCACAGCTCAAAATACGAAACATACTTCTAGTTTGAATGCATAATTCTTGGATTTCCTTGCCTCTGAATGATTTCTAAATCCGGAAGATTTGGATCCTGTCAATTTATCTAGCTTATGGAAAAGTCATCTGATCTATACTTCAGGTTCACTAGAAACTGCTTTTACATCATGTCCTTAGGTAACACTTCATTTTGTGAAAATTTCTGTAACTCATGATTTCAGTTTTGCTTTTATAGTCTCCAGGTAATTTATTGAAAATAAGAAATAGAAATTGTAAAACCTATCAACTGTGTGATCATAGCTTGACTAAGATATAACTCACCTGCTGTTAATTTATTTATCTTCATAAGCCGTGTGATGTGCCTGAGCTCATTTCACTCTTCTACTTTGTTTTATGATTAATCAACGACTTCCATGGAATTTTGGGATTGAGTTTAGAGGCCATATATCCCATTTACAGGTAGTACCCCAGATTTCATAGCTAATTAGAATTAGAGCTAAGTCTAGAACCCAGGACTTCTAAGCCATTTTATAGGAAAGAGTGGTTCACTGTGTTTTTAATATGTCATATATTTACATGGCTTAAAAGTCCAAAGAGGCTGCACATGGTGGCTCATGTCTATAATCCCAGCACTTCGGGAGGTTGGGGTGGGTGGATTGCTTGAGCTCTGGAGTTTGAGACCAGCCTGGGCAACATGGTGAAACCCTGTCTCTACAAAATACACAAAAATAGCCAGGTGTAGTGGCACATGCCTGTAATTCCAGCTACTCGGGAGGCTGAGGTGGGAGGGTCATTTGAGCCCGGGAGGTGGAAGTTGCAGTGAACTGAGATCACTCCACTGCACTCAGTCCTGGGTGACAGAGACTCTGTCTCAAAAAAAAGAAAAAGTGTCCAAATATTGTCAAATGGCATCTGTTTATATACTGAGAAGCCCACCCCCATTGACTCTGTTACCCTTCGCCTTTGTTAATATGTTATATTAGACGTCTTGTTTATCCTTCTAGCATTGCCTTATGCAGAGATTGGCAAATAAAAATGGTTTCTTATTGTCCCACTTTTCTTTAAAAACACAGCATGCTGACTGTATATGTTATTCTGCCTCTTTTTTTTTCCCCCCTCAAGGAAGTTTACATTTAAGCTCCCGAGAAAGTCAGTGTGCCTGGAGATCCCACTTCATTTTCTCCGCTTAGATCAGAACCAGGCTGCTGTATTTAGCCTAATTCTAGCATATGAGAAACGTGGGATAGTTCTATGGAGACTGTAGTGAAAAACAAGATTAGAAATGGAAAGTAAGAGGTTGGAAATTATTGAAATTGCTATTATTTAACCTAGAGAAGAAAAAGTTGTGCATTATTACTTTATAGCCAAGAAAGGGGAGGCTCAGATGGAGGTGAAGTACCTTACCCACAGTCACCTGAGCATGGAGTCTCAAATGGGGGCCTGCACTCAGATTAGCCTGCCAGTATTGAAGTCTCAATTCCCCGTCTGCTGCAGGAGCCTGATACATTTGTGAGTGACAAATACAGTCGATACTTATTATTTGAGAATTCCATATTTGCAAATTTACCTATTTGCTAAAATTTATTTGTAACTCCAAATCAATACTTGCAGTGGTTTTGTGGTCAATCACAGTCACGCAAGCAAGAGCAGCAAAAAATGTGTTTCCTGAGACGTGTTTCCAGCTGAGGTTGAATGAGGCAGTGCTCTGTCTTTTCTTATACTGTAAACAAGAGTCCTTCTGATGGTCAATTTAGTGCCATAGTTTTTTGTATTTTTGTGCTTGTTATTGATCACTTTGCTGTTTAAAATGATCTCAAAGCATAGTGCTAAACTGTTTAGTGTTCCAAAGTACAAGAAGGCTGTAGTGTCTTACAGAGAAAATGTACGTATTAGGCAAGCTTATAGTGCTATTATAAGTTGGAATTCTAGTGCTGTACTGCTGTTGGCATGAGTTCAATATTAACAAATCAACAATATGTCATAGTTATGTGACTGCAGTGATAGTGCCATTGGCATGAGTTCATTGTTAATGAATCAACACCGTATATATTAAATAAGGTATCTTTAAACAGAAACACACAGACAACAAGGTTATGTATTGATCAGTTGATGAAAATATCATGACCAGAGGCTTGTAGTAACCCACGCTGTTTCCACTAGTTCAGCATTCACTAATTCAGTGTTGACAGCAACTTCATGAAACATAACTTCTGGGAATAATGAGAATAGATAATAAATGCAAAACCAGAAGTGGCCAGCTTCCTGCTAGTTCTAGCTGTGTTTCATTTCTTCTCATTCTACCCTAAGGTACAGCAAGAATATTTAGTTTAGATAAAAGAAAAAAAACACAACTGGCTGGGCATGGTGGCTCATGCCTGTAATCTCAGCACTTTACGAGGCCAAGATGGGTGAACTGCTTGAGCCCAGGAGTTCAAGACCAGCCTGGGCAACAGGGTGAAACCCCATCTCTACAAATAATACAAAAATTGTATGGGGGCGCACCTCTGTAGTCCCAGCTACTCAGGAGCTGAGGTGGGAGAGTACTGCCTGAGCCCAGAAGAGGTCTAGGCTGCAGTGAGCTGTGATTGTGCCACTTCACTCCAGCCTGGGTAACAGAGTAAGACCCTGTCTCAAAAAAAAAAAAAAAAAAAAAAAAGAAAAAGAAAAAACCACGACTTTCCATTAATGAGATAACTCTGAACTGTGAAATACAATATTTTAATTGCTTATTATAAAACATTGTAAAAATTGAGACATTTTGAATGTTGCTAACAGTAGTGCTACCAACAGTATAGCATGGTGACTAAGATTGTCATCAGTCCACATGGGTTCCAGTCCCTTCTCTACCATTTGTCCTGTGTGACCTTGAGCAAGATACCTAACATCTTTGTGCCTCAGCAGTCATGTGTCTAAAATGGAAATGATACCACTAACTACTTCTTTGGGTTGTTATGGAAATTAAATGAGTCAGTCTATGGAAAGCCATTAGACTAGCTCCTGGTATACAGATAGTGCTCTTTAAATGACTAGAGTAATTGTATCTCCTTATTTGCCCAGGATAATTTTAATTGTTTGGGTGTAATTATTAGTTGCCCCTTTCATTCTCAAAAGATGCCCCAGTTTGGAGAATAAATTGCATAGTGACCCTCTAATGTGAGGATGATTCATAATTAACAGCTAATACTGAATTAGTGGCTATTTCTGTAAATTCCTGTTGGGATCATTGATTTCTTTTTCTTCTTCAAGAAGTAAAAAGAAATCAATGATCCCCAACAGGAATTTACTCCCTCCTCCTGGTTTTGGAGGGCTGCTTGAAGAAGAGAAATAGAAAACGAACAGGTTGAGTATTCACATTTGCATAATTGTGTGGCATTTCCTTATTTTGTTTTTTTTGCTCAGTGAAAGAAATTGGTCTAGAATCTGGTTCTGGCATAGAGACATCACACCTTTCCCACTAGTCAGCTCTTTCTCTAGTAGCCAGGAAAGACTTGTGGGAAATATACTTTATGTTTGAGAACAGTTTTAGGTTGTAGGAAAATTGAGCAGAAAGTACAAAGAGTTCTCCTATACCCTCTGATGCTGCTCCCACCCTACACATCTTCTACCCTACTTACTCTCAGCATCCCACACCAGAGTGGTACATTTGTTGTAACTGATGAAGCTACACTGACACACCACTGTCACCTAAAGTGCATAATTTACATTACGGTTTGCTCTTGATGTTCTACACTCTGTGGAATGGATAATGTATAATGGCATGTATTCAACATTGTAGTATCATACAGAATAGTTTCACTGCTCTAAATATCTTCTGTGTTCCACCTATTCATCCCTCCCTACCCTTAAGCGCCTGGCAACCAGTGATCTTTTTTATTATTTAAATAGTTGTACTATTGAGTTTTACAGTAGTTATTTGTCCCTTGTCCCACATGTACCTTTTGAGATGGCTATGAGACTTAAGAGGCACTATTAAATAGGCAGGTAATAGTGTATTCAGCCAAGTAAGCAGGTTTGGACTTGGGCTGTTTGAAGGCTGGAGACATATTTGGGAGTGGTTAGCAGATAGATGGAATTTCACACAATGGTGCTGAATGAGATTATTGGAGAAAGACTGGAAATGGAGAAGAAAAAGCTGAGCACTAAGCCCTGGGACCTTCCAACACTAAGATGTTGACAAGATGGTGGTGGGAGAGGAGCTGGCCAAGAATGCTAAGACGGAGAAGCCAGTGGGAGTAGAAGGAAACCCAGGAGTATGGTGTGCTCTAGAAAGAAAGCAGGATGTAATTTATTTCTTCTTCTTGCATATTTATAAAGGAAGAAATCAGCATGCCTCAAGAATGGTTTCAATCTCTTGTGGCGTTCTTTCGAAGATCAGTATTTTGCGGCATGTCAATGAGATACAGAGTTGTAGACAGGAAAGGCTCTGCACAAGAAGCAGTTGCAATGGGCTCATTTTGGTTGTCATCAATGTGAAAAGGATACACTTTTGGAACCCTGGAGTCTTGGCATAGTCTCTATGCCTTCAGAAGATTATCAGAGTAATCAGCATCACTTTCAAAGAAGTGAAAAGGGGAGATAGAGCACTTCACTCTAAATGGCAGTAGATGCTGTTGAAGTTTCACAGTAGCTGTGTAATGTGGATGAGTCTTCTTCTTTCATTTGTTTTCAGAATGTAGAAAGCACAGGTTGTATTTAAAGATAGGCTAGCCTAGGGAGAGCCAGCTGTGGCCGGGCACTGTGGCACACACCTGAAATCCCAGTACTTTGGGAGGACAAGGCAGATGGATTGCTTGAGGCCAGTAGTTGAAGACCAATCTGGCCCACATGGCAAAACCCCATCTGTACTAACAATACAACAATTAGCTGGGCCTGGGTGTGTACCTGTAGTCCCAGCTACTCTGGAGGCTGAGGCATGAGAATCACTTGAACCCAGGAGGTAGAGGTTGCAGTGAGCGAGATCACACCACTGTACTCCAGCCCGGGTAACAGAGCAAGACTCTATCTCAAAAAACAAAACAACAACAACAAAAAAACAAAACAAACAAACAAAAAAACAAAGGAAGAGCCAGTCATATAGAACAGATACATTCATTCTAAGGGGAACATGTTCATCCCTAAAATGTTTCTTCTTACAAAATGAGCTATCCAAGGGTTTTGTTTGGTCATTTGCAGTGATTTGATTTACAAAAATAATTAGCTTTATAAACATAAATTGTATAAATAATGTCCCCATTTTATAACTTCAAATTGTCATCATGTAAGGGATAGGCTGTGCTGTACCATTGTTGACTTTGAAGTAAAATGCTTATTAAGGATCATAAGTACCAATTTTCACATATGCTGTTGCCAAAATCAGCATTTGAGAAATGGTTAAGGTTTTACAGCAACATTTACTTTATTATCAGAATGTAGTGTATTCAGCCAAGTACTATTAATACTTTTTCATAATCTTAATTATGCCATTTCAAGGGAATTTATTAGCAAGGTTTCCATGGATGATTCTTTGCATTACCCTTCACTCCCACGACCCGCCCCCGCCCCCCCAACGCCATCTGCAACCATCTACCTAAAAATTCATTATGTTACTGCCTTGGACTTTTGCCAATATGGTATAAATAATTGGATTTAACTTCCGTTATACTTTCTTCTGTCTCAGATTATGAATATGAATTGATAAGATTTTTCTGCAAATTTTAATTCACCAAGATTGCATTAAAATTATGAAGAGATGATCGAATGTAATTCTCTTCCCTTTATTCCTTCTGTAATTGAACTGTAAAAGTTCTCAATTAATTACAGTTCTTACAGAGATATCAATTATTGCAGTTTGCAAACTCCAAAGCCTTTATAATGAAAGATAAACATTTTACAACCATACATTTGTCAACGTTTGCTGCTAATTGCAGCAATTACTCTCTTCTCATAGTTTTATGTTTTATAGGTTAATGAAAGCTTGCATTCTTCCTTCTCTTCATGTTAACATCAGAAACTTTTCAGGGGTAGGGAAGAGATTGATTGATACATGTATAAAACTATTTTTGATGAACAATCTATTGCTTATCTTAGCAACTAAACAAAAACCAGAGGTTGCAAAGGTTTGTTTATTCTTTTTTCTGCATATGTAGAGTGGAGGCTTGCAGGTTCCTGACAAAGAAGAGTAGAAGTTTAATGAGTCCCTAAAAGCTCAGTTTGTTTCTCAATAAAACATAAATTCGGAGAGTTGAAATGAGTAATTTCAGAAACCTTTTTGGCTTGGATGAAAATTAGCATCTTCTCAAGTATTTCTTAGATACCTTGTCATTTGGTGATGATAATAATAGTATATGCTACTATTTATTCAGCCCAGTGTGCTGAGTACTGTGGTAAGTTCTTTTAGTACTTTGTTATTTAGTCCTTGCCACAATCTATGAGGGGATATAGTATTATCTTTTTTAGCAGATGAGAAACAGAGGTTAAAGAAGTTGTATCCGAGTAAGTAAGTACTCAGATACAAGTAGGGGCCAGAATTCAGACAAGATTTCACTCCAGAGCTCTTTCTACAGGGAGCTAAGTTCAAATACCTGCCCTGGCAGCCAGGTTATGTAGCTGAGTAAAGCAGGATGGGTGTGAGATGGGTCTGAGTAGTGGGATCACCATAAACTGGGCTGTTAGTACAGCCCCAATCTTTCCAGCCATGGTGGAATGTGAGCTCAGTGTTGCCAGATCTACTGATGTTTCAGAAAAAGTGGGAAATGTAGATGTATGGGTGCAGTTCCTTAATTTGTAAATGTTTGGAGTGAATTTAGGTTTTTAAAATACACGTGTAAGGCAGTTTCAACCCACCAGCCATCCATTTGAGAGCACTGAAGGACACTGTTGGCTTGATCTTTTGGTCCGAATTAGCTTGGTACAAAGGCTGGGGCTTGTGCTGATGCATGAAGTGGCACTCTTCAAGTTCCTCAGAGACCCTCCCAACAAATTCAGCAGGGTTTGGAGGGAAGAAGGGAAAATATATCTCAACGAATTATATTAATAAATATTAATATGCAATTTGAGGCATTGAGGAAATACAGTTATATAACTCAATGATAAAACATGCTTATCTTTTCTTCATTTTCCTTCCTCTTAAAATTAATTGGGCAATCAGTTAAACAATATGCTTTTGTCAGACTTTTTATATTAGAGCACCTAAATGATCAGGTAGATTTATCTTTTTTACAGTATTAACACAGAAGTAAAAACAAAGTAGCCTTTCTTTAAAAGAATAAGGAAATATATACATACATATACATACTCATTTTTTTCTGACTTAAAAAAGTTAGGAACTTTGAGTTGGCTTGTCAAAGAAAACTGAGAAATTGCTTAAAATTAGAAAATATATAGATAAATATACTTTCTATAAGCACCGCAAAGAAAGATGATGAAGGAAACTATTTTTATGTTCAATCTCTAAAGGTTCTAGACCTAGTGTAAGTGCCCTCAGCATGCAAGTCATGATTTACTAGAGGTGGGTCTCCTATATATAATCCTTTTAGCCTCTATGTTGTAGAAAAAATTGAATTTACCATTCTGTGTCAGAAGACTAGAGGGTAATGTTCAGATTTTGAAAGTCGAAGAAAATATGATGGCATCCCTTTCATCTTGTATTAAAGGTTCTATAAACTGTAATGGTTAGATCTTTGACCTCTGTTCCTACACCTGCAGCTCGTCCTAAATCACAGTGTTTAAGCCTGACTTGGGCTGCACATGTAACTCACTGCGGAAGCTGCATATTGTAGACGATTTCCACTGTTGGAGAGGGAGGGCAGGCATTATGGTAATTCTTTTTACCTTTTCATATGTTCATTAACTTTCCAAGGAAATAAAATACTTCCTTCTTCTTTTTCTACTGTTAAACTTCAAGCTAATATTAAAAGAGAAAAGAAAGTGTGAGGAATTAATGTACCACAACCTGGAGATTTGTAAAGAAAAACCTTTAAAATTGTATTTTCAAAAATCTTGAGTCCTTTTAACATTCCTGTAGATAATTTGGTAAAGATAAACCATACATACTTTTTAATGAAGCTAATTGCCTCTGGTTTGTATCTCCTGAGAAATACTAATTTACAAATTAGAACCTACAAATGATTTTTGTTTTGTTTCAAAGACCACTTCCCAGGGAACAATTCTCAATAACTGAAGGAGGGTGGTATAGTTCCCCCTTCAAAGGAAAGTATTGACACTGTATCTTTTGTTTTGTTTTAGAAAGAAGCCAAATGGTATTTATTTTGCATAGCTATAATAAGTTCTAAGGAAAGCACTTGGAAATGGTACTGATGTTTAATGGAAAGATGTATAAACCCACTTGGAAACTATAAAGCATTATGCAAGGTATAGTTAAGCTATTGGATATAATGACGCGTAAGCATTCTGTGCTGGCTTTGTTATTAGCACAGGTGCCAAGGCATTTTGGGGCTCTCGACGTTTTATAGAAACCAGAGTAGCTGCTGACAACTCAGTCAGGCAGGGCCAGGATCCCACAGGCCACTATCCAGTGGTGCTTACCTTCTGTTCCTCAGGAGTATCTTTCTCCATTCCCTTTAAGCTGGAGTCTATCACCCTGTGAAAGGATCCCAGTGCAGCCTTCCCCTGAGTAAATGACAGATAGGCAGTTTCTTTAGTGTTTTTCACATTCCGGCACCTGACTGGGAGCCAGCTCTGCTTTTGTGGCAGAAAGTGAGGTTGGAGAGAATGTTTGGGAGCCACTCTTTGGTAGGGAAATGACAAAATGTCAGTGTATATGTATATGGGCCAAAGTTAAGATTAACTTTTTTTGGTAGTTTTCACTGCAACTATTAAGAGGCAATTAAAAAAACAGGTAATGCTAGAAAAATGGCAAACTCCCTGCAGGTGTAAGTGATTACTTCTTTATGAATCAGCTGTTCTGTGTCCTGGTGAGTGACATAGTCCTGGTGATTCGTGTCAACATTCTTAGCAAGCAATGAAAGAAGATTTCACAATGACTCTGCTTCACAGGATGCAGGTGGGTCCAGGCATCTAGGCTGGCTGAGAGGCATAAAGTGGCTGAGAGACGGTTGGGAAGAACTAAGATGAGGTGTGCCTCTGTGTGCTTTACTTAGAGGGTGTTGTATGGTTAAAAGCCAGTAGTCAGAAATTCAGTTTGAAAAGCTGGGTCTGGTGTTTCAGAGAAAAAGGGTAAGGAGGCCAGAGACATTTTTAGAAGCAAATTTCGGTAGATTCTTTTTACCTTTTTTAAAAAATATATGTATATTTTTTAAATAAGTTGAGGTTTTCCTATATGGCCCAGGCTAGTCTTGAACTCCTGGGCTCAAATAATCTTACTTCAGTGTCCTGAGTAGCTAAAATTATAGGCATACACCTCTGTGCCTGGCTTGGTAGGTTCCTTAAAAGGAGACTGATGCAAGAATAAAAGGGAGAAGAGTAAATACCATAAAAAGCCCATTGCAGAAGATGTGTGCTTCAGAGCCAGGGTAGAGTAATAAGACAAGTAAGGAGTTCCTGTATAAAACAGAACAACATTGGTGGAATGTGACTGTTTATGGTTTATAAATTATTGACTGGCAGTAAGAAATGTAGATTTAAGAATACACATACTATAGAAATTTCTCTAAAGAAATAACATGTTTTATCATTCTGTTAGCTGGGTGTGGTGGTACACGTCTGTAGTCCCAGCTACTCAGAAGGCTGAGACAGGGGAATCGCTTGAACCCGGGAGGCGGAGGTTGCAGTGAGATGAGATCACGCCACTGTACTCCAGCCTGGTGACAGAGAGAGACTCTGTTTCAAAAAAAAAAAAAGAACATATTTTATACTTCTAAACTTACTGTTATTAAATAAAGTTAGAGGCTGCCAGCACTTTGGTTATGGTCGAATGCTAGGTAAGATTTTGGGATATGAAACATTTGACTGTTCTGGACCATCTTGACATGCATTGGACCTCTCCAAAAGCCTTATAAGAGGGTATAAAATCAAACTTTTCTTAGCTTCCTGTAAGTGAAACAATCATTTCCTCTTACTAGGGTATCTTGCATGGTGATTAAGCAGAAGGATAACAGTTATGATGTGTTAAAGGTTGTGTAGGACTGGCTTTAGTGTGGACATAACTGTCTCTCATTCACTGGTGTGACTGGAGTGGGGTATTCTGGCTACATTCCCTCTCACTGACCCTACAGAGATGCTTTACATTCCACATCTCTCAGCCATTTGAATCTATAGAGTGGTTTCAGATTGTGTTCCATCAGGCCTGGAATTCCCTGAAGGCACTTTAGGGTCTGCCAATTTGGGTGTCAGGGAAGCCAAACAACTGGGCTCTGGGCCTCCTAACCCCACTACAAGCAGAACAGCTCTCTTTTCTTGTGGAAGTCTTGGGACTTTTCATAAGATTCCCTTGAAAAGGGATGAAACATACAAAATCCGCTATCTGGGGAAGCAGGAAAAGAGAACCACAGAACTAGCTGATGCCAGCCCTCGCCCTCCATCCATTTCTCTAGCTGCTGCACTTCTTATTAAAAGAGCTTTACTGAGATTACAATTCATCTGCCACACAGTTAACCCGTTTAAATAGTATAATTCAGTGATTTTTAGTATAGCCACAGAGCGTGCAACCATCACCACAATTTTAGGATTTTATTACCTCAAAAAGAAATGCCCTATCCATTAGTACTCACTCCCTATTTCCCCCACACTTCCCCAACTGTAGGCTGCCACCAATCTACTTTCTGTTTCTATGGATTTCACTGTTCTGGATATTTCATATTAATAGAAAATATAAAATATGGTCTTTTATGACGGCTTTCTTTCACCTAGTGTAAGGTATTCAAGGTTTATCCATATTGTAATGTGCAAGTACTTTCTTTTTGTTGCTGAATAATATGTTGTTGTGTGGATATACTTTATTTATCCATTCATTAATTGATGGATATTGGGTTTTCTTTTTTCTTTTAAATTATGCTGCTTTGAACATTTGTGTTCAAGTTTTTGTGTTTTAGATTTTTATTTTTCTTGGGTATATACTTAGGAGTGGAATTGAAGGATCATATGGAAACTCTATGTTTAACATTTTGAGGAACTGCCAGCCTCTTCTTTTAAGTGAATGATATGTGTAGATTTGCAGCAGGCCTCTTTACCACCTTCTTTGCACCTCAGTTTAGCCTTTTCCAGCCCTACATCCTGTCCTTCACCTTGTTCCCTCCAGGGTTACTTTTCTAATAACCCTAGTGATTCTGTTGCTTCGAATCACCCTAGTGATTCTGTTACTTTGAAATGAATGGAAACTGTCTAATATGCCATTTCTAGTTCTGCACTGTCTAGGCCCAGTCTATGTTTATAATTTGATTTAATAGTAATTTCTAAGTTCTTGTGTAGATGTTTTATTATACAAGCACTAGATATTTCATTATACAAGTCAGTGACTATTAAACTTTTTTTTGTTATGGACCCCTTTGAAAATTTTCCAGTAGCCATACATTTCTTGCTTCCTCAAAAAAAAAAAAAATCTGCGTGTATAATTGTGCTGACACAACAAACCTGGCATGCAAGTTCAGAGAGTTTGTGATTGCTCTGACATCATTAGCAAACCATGAAGTTCACCACCCCGTTGCCTGGGCACAATCTGAGTATTCTGTCTTTGTTCATACTACTCTCTCACCCCTCTCCCTTTTCTCCTGCCTTCTTCCTTCCTGCCAATTGCCTAATGAGAAACTTTCTTGCTTCTTAGAGTGTCTTTCAGAGAACCTGGAAAGGAAAGTGGTTTGGCTCCTTTTTCCACCATTGCTGCTCCACAGTTGTTTATGCAGGCCTTCAGCAGGGCCCTGAGGGAACTGAACAGAGAGGGCTAGCCTCTGTGAGAACTAGATGGTGAGTGCCATGAAGACAGAGACTCTTGTTGGAATTGTTTTGAGCTGTGTATTTTGTGTATCTAGAATAGAGCCTGGCACATAGTAGGGATTCACTAAGTAGTCACTGAAAGAATGAGTAGGGAAGGGAACTGGGTCTGGAACCATCATCTTTCTGAAATGGAAGAAGCTATATAGTAGGGCCCATGAGTAACGAGGGACATGTTTCTAGATACTGGATGTTAGTTATTAGGAATGGAACAAGAGGTTAGAAGAGAGTTTCTACAACAGATTAAGAGGATGTATTAGTTGTCTATTGCTGCTGTAACAAATTACCACAAACTTAGTGGTTTAAAACAACACAAATTTATTATTTTGCAATTCTGAAGGTGGGAAGTCTGAAATCAGTTTCACTGGGCTAAAGTCACGGAGTCACTAGGCTGTTTTCTTCTGAAGACTCTAGGGGAGAATCTGTTTTCTTGCTTTTTCCAACTTCTAGAAGTTACTTTCATATCTTGGCTTATGACTTTCTTCTGTCTTCAAAGCCTACTATGTACTATCTTCTCTCTGACTTCTACTTTTCTTCTGACTCTTATCCTCCTGCCTCCCTCTTATAAGGACCTCTGTGGTTACTTTAAGCCCACCTGGATAATCCAGGATTATTTTCCCATCTCAGTATCATTATCACATCTGTAAAATCACCTTTACCTTGTAAGATAACATATTCACAGGACATGGACATTTTTGAGTTGATGGACATAAATAATGGACTTGTACATGGCCATAATTTAGCCTGCCACAGAGGGCTCTAAAAATAAACATGGCACCCTTTGCGTTTTTGCCAAGTGTGCCTGTGCCTTGCTCAGGGTTTCTTAATTGTGGCATGACTTCTTCTCACAATGATTATGCAAAGGCCAAGAACACTGTTTACATATAAGGAAATGTTCCACCACTTCTCAGTTGCTGAGAACTGTTAGTTGTCCCTGGTTCATTTCTCTCCCACGTGTAACACAGTAACTGGGGAGGTACCAACACAGAGGACTTAAAAACGTCTGCGCTGCATCCTCCTTTAATTTTGTCATTGATAAATACCTACTAAATTTTAAAAGTTGATGAGAAAGTGTTTACCTGTGATTTTGAGCAGATCTGGTGTATGGCAGGACTGTTAACCTGCCTACCAGACTTAATAGAAATACAGTATAGGAATGAGGCTTGCTGTCCTTGAACTACACGAACTAGAGTATGAAGAAAGCCTGCTGGCATTATTTAAAAGACCTGAAAATTCTATGAATTCATATAGAAGGGAAAGGCATTTTATTTCACTTTAAATGACAATTAATGTTAATGAGCATGTACCATGTGCCAAACCCTGTTCTAAGCACTTAACATGTTTTAGTTCATTTAGTCAGCATGAGAACCTAATGAAATGATACCATTATATTCCCATTTTGCAAATAAGGAAATAGAGGCATGATGTGGGGACATAAAATTGCCTAAGGGTGCATGGCTAATAAAGAGGGAGCCACGATTTGAACCCAGGTGGTTTGGCTCCAGAGCTTGCACTTGCAACCAATACCCTGCTAACATTTTCCGAAGAGGTGATGTGCATTGTACATACTTAGCCTTGCTAGTGCTACAGTATGTATAGTGTGACAATCTGTGAAATGGACTTTATCTGGAAGTGTATTCACTTATAGATATTATTATAGAGTTTACTCATGAGGTAACAGATCCCATCTCACCAATATCAAAGGAAAAGGAAAACAAAGGTTGGGAAAAAGAGAAGGTGGAACGCCTGGTCTTTGGTGTTGAGGAGGTGATTTGGAAACTTCATAAGCACTCTTTCCTTCTTTTCATTCTTTCATTCTCACTACCTTTGATTTACAAGACCTTTTCTTCCTGGCATGCTTCCTTTTTCCCTTGGTTGCCAGTGGTCTTTCTTGGGCTGATTACTGTCTGTAGCAGGACTGGAGGTTCACCCTGTCTTCTCCACTGAGTTGTTTGTTTTGTTTTAACAAATGAATAAATGGAAATTTATCATTTCCAAATCTACTTAAAAGCAGGGCAAGGACTTGTTTACGCCATATGTCTTATTATTCTGATGCTTGCTAATCCATGCTAATAATATTTAAAAAGAAAAGATTTTAAAGACTTTGATTAAAGTTGAAGGGGGAGGGTTGTGTGAAAGGGGTAAACTGGAGTCAGCTGCTTCATAAGCTGGAGCAGGATTGGAAAATACCAGAGAGGAGATGAAATTCTATTTTCCTTGCGTAGACAAGCATCATTTTTCTTAGGATATTATGACTTAGGAAATTGACCTCTAGAGTTTTTCAAAATTCTGTTTCCTGGTTCCTTTCTTTTTTTAAAAAATATATATAAATGAAACTGATGAAAGCCATAGAAAGCATGTCTTTTTTTCAGGAAGACAGCTTTTTTGGGTGGGGCGAGTCGGAGGGGGGGGACATGTTTAATAAAACCAGAGATACAAGGATTTGGGGCTCACTTTAAAGGTTATTTTTACCATTGGCTGAATTTGGATTTGAAATATCATGGGCGCTCCCTAAAATGGAACTGAAAATAGTTCCCAAAGAGAAATGTGTTCTTTCCTATACTGATTTTTATCCCAGAATGACCAGTCCACAATAGGAAAGGGGGCTTCGGCATGCAAAGGCTTTCCAAGCAGTAACTAAGAATCCACATTCTCCCAGTTTGTTTATAATTTATTATTTATACCCAACTGCATCCATAAAAGGCTGAAGGAAACTTACAGTAAAATACATGTACTCAGTGAGGCTGGTTAAGTGGGACACAGAAAACAAGGCAGGGATCAAGAGAGCGAGCATGTCTAACCACTTCTGGTAGAGTTACTATCAGTGAGGATTAAACAACAAGACCCTTCCAGGCAGCCAAAATGTAAAGGTCACATAAGTGGTTTTATAGCAATCATATCCTAAAAAGAAATATTCCTTAGAAGTCAGAAACCTTTCCTAGGGTTTGAGTTTTCAAGAATTTTTGCCAGGCACTGGATTAGCAAAACTATTCTTGAAGATACAATCTCTGCATGGAGGATGCTGTGTAAGGAGTGTAAACTTCCACGTGTGATATTTGCCAACCCGATTCTGACAGCTGGGGAAGCTGGCCTCTCCGCGGAGCTCACCTCATCGGAAGTGATAATTTAATGTGGTTATTAAATCATGCCTGGTAGATACTTGCTTCGTATTTTTTTTCTCATTGTTCTCCTTGGAAGAAGGCACTTTAATGGTGGGGCAAGGAGGGATAATAGGTACTTAGTATTGATTCATTCAACACATCTATTGAGTGTTTACTCTTTGTTAGGTACTGGAGATCCCAGGGTGAACAGGCATACTTGTCTGTGTCTTCATGGTCATATATAAAATTAGAGGGCAGTTTTCATTAGATGGAAATTAATAGAAAATTGAAAAATTCTCCATCATAACCCAGAGCACCTCAGGCCCATGCATTCACAGACTCTTTTCTAAGAATGTTTTGATAAGAGTGCTGGCATATGTTTTCTGTCATTCATTATCCCTATTTCTGAGGAGTGTTATCCTCATGTCTGGGAGAAATTATGGATGAATGCATTTGAATAGCACTGAAACAAAAGAATCAAGTACTCAGGTTACCATGGGAACAAGTTCCTTTTTCTCCACATTATTTCTGTGAAGCAAATTCAGATGATAAATACTTGAAATTGTCATTTTTAGGCAAAAACTCAGTCTTAATGGTATTAAAATTTCAAGGTCTTTTTTATACTGTTTCCCCATATTTGTATGGTCCTGTATATATTCCTTCTAGCAAATACATTATCAGTGAGAGGAAGGACTTAGTAAGTTGGAGCCTTAACTGATAGGGAAGTGTTGAAGGACACTTGGTTTTGTAGTCTCTCTTTGCCTCTCCCTCCCCTGGCCTCCAGCTCCCCCTCTCCTTTGGGATTTGCCAGGTGCCTGAACTGAAGGTGCCCATGCAGAGCTGGATTTAAACCTAAGCAGGCTCTGTGTTGTGTGGTATTAAGGCTAAGAAAACCCTTTAATCCAAAGCCCTGAAAATACCCTTAGCTTTTGTCTTTTGCCTCATTCTCTTCTGCCATATATCCAAGCTGATCTTAAAGGTTTAACAGGATGATAGGAATTGTTTAACAAAAATTATTCTAGAGATTTTAAGGACCAAACAGTAGCTATCAGAATGGGAATGAGAGCTACCAGAGCATTTTTGTTTAGAATTTTTTTTTCCCTCACATCTCAAACCAGTTTTAATTTCTTATCCTCTTATTATCAATCCAGAGATAAAATTTCAGAAGAAAAGGATAAAATAGAATGTGAGAAGACATATAGTCTACTGGAAAGGAAATCCCCCTTGAGACCTTTACCAGATCAGGGTGTAGGTAGGATATTTTCTGATTGAGCAGCAACTGTCCTATAGTTTTGCCAAATTAACAGATTCCCTATCACTGTTAGTCTGGTGAAGGATTCATAGATGAGCTTCATCTTCTTCAGCATTGATTTTGATTTATTGTTAATGGCTGCCTGGAGTGCAAACTGCATGTAGGCAGAGTGCCAGACAGTTACTTGATGCCTGCCGTGGGTTAGTGGTGGTGCGTTTGCCATGCTTTTACTCTCTCTGATCAGTATATCAAAAGAAACTGATACTGATCTTCAATGTCAATGTGACCACCAAAAAAAGTCCAAATAAAGAAGCCCCACATCTCACTTACCGGCAGCAGAATATAAATTCATCTTGGTAAAGTACAGAATGTTCTGTATTAGGAAAGTATTTCCAGCAGCACATACTTTGCTGCCACTTATCTGGAATATTTCTTTGTTTAGTGAAGTTATTTTATTAAGTAACAGCAACTTAGACATGTGAAACCTGCCTGGTATGTTACAAGTGAATCCAGCCTAAGTGAATATGACCCTCTGGTGGGGATACTGCAGCCATTTAGACTGACAGCTCATTTAAGTGAGGGAGACATGTAGGAATGATTTGAGTTTGCTTTAGGCAGATAGATATTAATGAAGAAAAAGTACCTTGAAAGGATGCCATTCTTAGGAGGGCACAGGACAGCGGCATTGATTATAACCAGACCTCCTTTTTTTTCTGTGTTTCCAGAGCTAGGACGCTGAGTGCTGAGCTTGTTAGCCTCTGGCATCCTCCTAAATAGGATAAGGGAGGGGCTGGTCTGGCAGTTTTTTCAGAAAATGCAGCTGGCATTGAACAAATTCATACTGGACTGGGTCTCACTTCAGTAATCTTAATTGAAGAATTGTAAAGGCTTGTGCTGAGAGTTCGTGTCTTCATTGGTGGCCCTTCCTGTACCTACAAGTTCTGGGAAGCCAACTTGTGGTCAATTAAATATATGTTGACTTATCAGTGAGAAAAGCAAGGTAGAGACTGACCCAATTTGTGGGTATTACTTTCCTAGCAAAATAACAATAGAACAAAATTCTTTTACATGTTTCACCTTTATAATTTTCTATTTAAAACAATAAATTTGATTTGTTTATATATTCACTTATTAAATATTTGACTGTCTCCTATATTCCAGGTACTATGGCCAGGTCTGAGGTATATGTGTGTGTATGTATACATGTATGTATAGTAGTGAACACAACAGACATGGCCCCATACTTAGACCTTGCTAAGAGAGACAAAAGTAAACAAAATTATAAAAGAATTAATTGCCATCATAGCAGGTACACTGAAGAAAAGCATGGGGGTTTATGAAGTCATAGAACAAGACAGCTTAACCTATCCTGGTAGGGTCAGGGAAAGCTTCCTAGAGGAGATGAAGTTTAATCTGATACATGAAGGGTAAGTGGGATTCATGAGGCAAAAAGGGCATCAAGAATAGGAGGGTCAAAATTGAACCCCCAGAGAGCTTCACAGGGTACCCATAAGCCAATATTTGATCACACTGTGTCAGCCAGGACCAGAGCACATTGCTGGCTGTGGTTCTCCTGAGTATTTTTCTTGGAGGCTGCACCTAATATGGTTGCTGACCCTTCTGTTGTCTGCACATCTTGTCATGGCATAGAATCTTACTGTGAATGTCTGCACTTCGTTGATTTGTGTAATTTATTTGCTGAGGCCATTCAACATTAGTCTTCTTGGAAAATGACCCTTTTCTTTTCAGTTCCAGCTGTTACTCTCTTGCTGGATGTCTTGGTTGAGAGTTGGCCAGTAGCAACAGGTGGGCAAGATCAGTTCGCTGCTGAGAGCTGAGGCAGCAGGTGTGTTGGTTCAAGCACAGGGTCTGGCTCTGGTTTCAAACTCAGTTGTGACGTAAGCACTCTTTGCCTTGGTTTTCTTATCTGTAAAATGGCTATAATGACCATCTCATAAAGCAGGCCTAAGGATTAAATGAAATGAGACAGTGTATGGGAAACACACAGCCGTGGGCCTGGCACTATGAATAGCGGTCATATTTATCAAGTGTTTGCCACTTGACATCCACCAAAGTCTGTTGCTCTGTGCTAGACACATGAGAGAAGATTTTGTTGGTTGACTGATTAAAACAGGGTTGTTTTCTTTTAGTCTGTATTAAATGAGTTTTAATCTCTTTTATGGATTGGTGAGCTCTACTGTACAGTCTTTTCAAGAGCTATCAGGAACGCTCATATTTGACATGCCAATTACATTACCAGTTGTACTTTGAGAAGACTGTCAGTAATGGTATGAGGAGCATTGATACATCACATCTGTAGGTCTTTTCTACCGACTACACAAGGGCGAAGTGAACTTAACAAAAGTACATGCGCTGAGTGTATCAGAAGCGGCTACCCCACTGTTGGTTTTGTTTTTTCCTCAAAAATTCACTGCCACATTTAAGATCATCACGTAATAAACAACCACAAAAAGTCTAAAGAGTATACAACCCCTGCAGTTTTTAAGTACATTAGAAGAAAGGTTACCAGACCATAAGCAAGCTCCATATCAGGCTCTTTTTTCAAACATATGGGTTTAGTTGAATCATCCTGAACCTCCTGGGAGGTTGACCTTATATCTTTGGTAGAACCATTACCTGTACAGTTGAGAAACTCACCTGCGCAGACTACAATCATTTAAAGTGCTCATTTGAAGTATGGGTGTGATTTTGCTGGTGATGGTGATTTAACAGTCAAACAGGGCTAACTCATGTTTCTGTTAAGGAGGGATGTTTCTAGGCAGCTTTTTCTGGTCCACAGAAGGTTTCTCTTTAGTGGTGAGATTGGAAAAGTTTTAGGGGAAGAAGAAAGATAAAGATTGTGTAACATGATTGATATAAAACATGAACATCTTGGTAATACTACAAAGAGGAAATAATGAAAGTATTATCCCAGAAAAAAATTCATAAAACTGAAATATGTATTTCCATTAAAAAGTTGTCCTCTCAGTAAGCCAAATTATTTCATTCAAATTTCATCCAGGGAACCAGAATGCTTTTACTTTTGCTTCAGATTTGATTTGATTCACCACCATTCTTGGTTCTCCGAAATCATACCTCATTTTTTAGTAATATTTTCTTGGTCTTTTTATAGCTACCTCACTTAGTAAAGTATGCAAATTTCCCAAAATAACCAATAGATCATTTAACATAGAAAGCTTTAAATTCTGTCTCAATTATGTCAATGTAAAAATAAACGATGGGTGGTTTGGTTTATATTGATGTAAGTAGCATAAACAGATATTTAATTGGTACCTTATTTTTAATATTGTACTTTGGCAAACTTTTACAGTGATAAATGAAATTTTCCTTTTCTTTGAGAAAAGCCAAGTTACTGTTGTTTTTGGTTACATAGTCACATTCCTTCAGGCTGGTAACAGTGTAAGCTAAAGACAAGAAATTGTAAGAGATATTTGCCTCAAGATAGTTATATCCTAGAATTATATGATAATGGCCTTATGAATGGTTTCTTCTTTTTTCAATTTTCTTTGAACAATTTTCTTTACATTTGCATTACAAAACAGTTGGAGTTAAATGACAAATATTCCACATTTATATGAAAACCATGTAGAAATAAAGTAGTCTTAGCTATATAGTACCTAGAATTCCAGTTCCTCTGAAATCTCACAGATGTGTATTTTTAGCTGTCCATTACACATCTCTAAGACAGAATTAAATGGTGCTCTTCCTGCTGCTTCTCCCTTTTCCTAAATCTCTGTCTTCGTTAAAGGTTTAAGAACACACTTTATTGCCAGGTGGAAACCTTGACCAGAAATCTCAGCATCTTCCTTGACTTCACATCTAATGACTTTCTTGAATCTACTAATTTTCTCTCCAGATTGTTTCCCTACTCTGTGTCCTCTCTTGATTTCCCACTGCCAGGCTTTATTGTCAGCTTGCCCATATTAGCCACCTAACTAGCCTGCTTGTCATCTGTCCCTCCCTGCTAGTAATCCATCCTTGCTCTGCTCCAGTTTTCTCAGATTGAGTGATTTATTGGCTTCCACATCTCCAGTAGTTTCTTATTGTCTTCAGATTAATCCTAAACTTCCCAGCACGCAGTATAACCTCTGCAATGGAGCTCAAACCTGCTCTGCAGTCTTCTCACTGTGCCCTTGTTCCTCCTGGAGTCTATAGCTCAGCTCTACTGAACTTCCCAATTTCCCCAACCAGACCCACGTTGCTTCCTCTGCCTGTTGTGCTTCGTTCCCCTGCTCCTGTCATGTCATCCTTAGCACTGATGATCCAGCTTACAGTTTCCTCACCTGTGTTGACCATGAAGGTGGTCACTCTGCCTTCTGAAGAGGCCTCTTTATTTTTATCACCACTTTCTGACACCAAATGTGTGAGGTTTTTTTCTTTATACCAACCAATTATTCAACTCTCGAGATACCAATTGTGTGTCCTACAATTCCAGTCCTAAAATTTCAATTCTGACATTAACTACCCTGAGTTTGCATCAGAATCCATAGCTTTAAGGTTTCAGTCCCGCAAGACTGCCTTCATTTAAGATGGCAGATGCAAGTATTGGTCTCCCAGGTAACCCACACTTCTCTCCTACTTGGCTACAAAGCTGTGGGGGGGGGGGGTTCCCCCTCTTTCAGGCCCTGATAATTTGCTAAAATGGCTCACAGAACTCAGGAAGGCACTCTACAATTTCTGGTTTATTGTATAGGGTACAACTCAAGAACAGCCAAATACAAGGATTGTTATAGGACAAGGCTGGAGTGGGTGCAGGTACTGCAGACCTCCTCGTCCCTCTCAAGGGCCTGCAACCCTCCCAGCACCTCAAGGTGTTCATCATCCCTCCCTAACCCCATCAGTTAAGGGTTATTGTGGAGATTTCATTATATAGACTTGATTGATTAAATCATTGTTTCTTGGCAATTGAACTCAAACTCTTCTCTTCTGACTGGAGGTGGCCAGGCATGACTGAAAGTTCCAACCCTCCAGTCATGCCTTGGTCTTTCTGGTGACCAGAGCCACGCTGTAGCCAAGGATTCCCCAGCTACCAGTCATCTCACTGGCATGCAAAAGACAATCCTATCACTCTAGAGATTCCAGGCATTTCAGGAGCTGTGTTCCAAGAACCAGGGATGAAGAACAAATACTTATTTATTTTTATTATACCACACCTCTCTATAGATCCTGTATTGTAATTGGCTGCATGCCTCCCATCACACCACTGTGAGTGTTGGGAGGAAAGGGATCATTTCTTAACTAAATTTTGTTTAGTGAACTAACCTCTCCTTTACATATAGTTCAGCTTCTTCTGTTTTGGTTCAGGTATTATGCTACTATTTCTCTACACACACACACACACACACACACAAAACACACCCCCCTATACACACATGGATACCCACACTGCCACACCCACATACCCCACACTGCCACACCCACACACATACTATTTTTGGCACAATGTGATTTTGTATATATCTAGTCTATCTATATATATATAGATAGATAGATAGATATAGACATAGATATATACCCAGAGACTTGAAAACAGACACACAAACAGATATTTGTATGCAAATGTTCATAGCAGCATTATTTCAGGTAGCCAAAAAGTGGAAACTACCCAAGTCTCCATCAGCAAATGAATGGATAAACAATGACTATCTATATGACATATGTAATTATATGTATCATATGTATGTGCATAGATATATACACTTGTATCTGTATACCTATTTAGGTGATCCTAAATTGCTATCTATTTGTACACTAAATCTGGTAACCCTGGCCGGGTGTGATGGCTCACGTCTGTAATCCCAACACTTTGGGAGGCCAAGGCAGGCAGATCACTTGAGGTAAGGCGTTTGAGACTAACCTGGCCAATATGGTGAAACCCCATCTCTGCTAAAAAAAAAATACAAAACTTAGCCAGGCATGGTGGTATATGCCTGTAATCCCAGCTACTCAGGAGGCTGAGGCAGGAGAATTGCCTAATTCCAGGAGGCAGAGGTTGCCTTGACCTGAGATCATGCAACTGTACTCTAGCCTGGGTGACAGAGTGAGGCTCTTTTGGAAAGAAGGAAAGAAAGAGAAAGAGAAGAGAGGAGAGAGAGAGAGAGAAGAGAAAGAGAAGAGAGAGAGAGAAAGAGAGAGAAATGAGAGAGAGAGAAAGAAGGAAAGAAGGAGAGGGGGAGGGAGGAAGGGAAGGGAAGAACAGAAAGGGAGGGAAGGGAGACCCTACATTGCAATCTGAATAAATTATGGAGAAATTTAAATACCATGCATATTATCAGATTTAAAATAATGTGATTGTTTTTATTTTGAGAGAAAAAAACATAGCATTCAATTTGTTTCAGACTTTTTTTTTTTTGAGATGGAGTCTCATTCTGTTGCCAGGCTGGAGTGCAGTGGCACCATCTTGGCTCACTACAACCTCCACCTCCTGGTTTCAAGTGATTCTCCTGCCCCAGCCTCCCAAAATAGCCAGGACTACAGGCACACACCACCAGGCCCAGCTAATTTTTATATTTTTAGTGGACATGGGGGTTTCACCATGTTGACCAGGATGGTCTCGATCTCTTGACCTCGTGATCCGCGTGCCTGGGCCTCCCAGAGTGCTGGGATTACAGGCATGAGCCACCGTACCCAACCTCAGACTTATTTTTTAACCATTTATTTAGTTGTTTTGCTCAGATGCTTTTCAATATAATAAAATGTGTAAGCATGAACTCACTCCCCTCCCCATCTTTAAAGAATTCTTGAAAAATAGTGAAATATGTTTAGTCTAAAGTACCTGAATGCAGAGAAATGCCTCGGATTATCCATGTTTGAAGCCAAACACTCAAAGCAATACGGGGTTTTTTTGGTTTTGTCTTGTCTTGAACTCCTGGCCTCAAGTGATCCTCCTGCCTCAGCCTCCCAAAGTGCTGGGATATAGGTGTGAGCCACAATGCCCACTTAGATAAAATTTTTACAGTTTTAAAAAATATTTTTTAGTTGGTACTCTGTATTGTTGGATTTTCAAACCTCGTGTAATAGCATTACATGAGGATTGTCTGTTATCTGTTAGAGTGTATGAAAGAAGCATAAATGTTTTTCTCCCCTTTGGTTTTTCAGGTTCTTTATAGAGTTGGAAGCAAGACATCAGAATAATATCTTCATTGATGATATAAGTGACATTGTGGAAAAACACACAGCATCTACATTTGACCCATATGTGAAATACTGCACAAATGAAGTCTACCAACAACGGACACTACAGAAATTGTTGTAAGCAATGTTGAATGCTACAGTTTTAATAGTCTAAGTTTTAATTAGGCTACATTGACAAATTAATTGATCTTTTGAATTGTATTTAGAAATGCCTCCTGATAGGCTATTTCCCAGAAGAGAAATGTTTAAGAGCATGACTTTTAGGGTGAGGGTGTTTAAGTAGAAATATCTACTGTGTAGAGAATTTTCTCTTTTATAATGATACTTTGTTATTGATGTTGTCCTTGTTTATTGTTTCTTTGTTTGTTTTTAATTGCTGCAAGACACAGAGGTGGTCCTCCAAACCCACAGTCTTCTAAGCTTTTAACTGGCAAAAAGTGGTTTTCCTGAGACCTAGAGTGAATTCTTGAGTAGACTGAGCTAGAAGCTAAGATTCAGGGTTTTCTCTACCATTCTAATCTCTCTCCATTCAATTGACAATGATAATAATTTTTTTATAAAAATTGCTCATTATTCCCCCCACCCTGGGTAGTTAGAGTTGAGGAGAAGGAAGTTCTGAAGGAAAGCAATAGAAAAAAATAATGTTCTTGAAGATTTCAGTTATGCAGGAAAGGACTCAAGCATTAGATTTCCCGCCACATCTTTTCTTTTTGTCCTTTTTAGATTGCGGAGAGTTTTGATGTGATACGTATGCCCTCTGTGTCCTTAAGAGAGTCAGCAATTGTTCAGTAATACCTATATGTCTTGTAAACGGTCCTGTTTATTCCAAGTATCTGTTACAGCACAGTTGTGCACTGCTGTAAACCCAGTTTGGGAGCTTAATGGCTGTTATCATTCTCACCCCCTCCTGTGAGGTGTGGCATTTATGACCATAGAATGAAGCTTTAGTCAGCTTCTGTGCAAATATGTGAAACCTCTATGGAGGAGAAGGAGTTGAGGGTGACTAACTTATGGCTGCTTGGAGAAATAGTCAAAGCCTCTAAGCTGGTAAGAGGGGCTGATGATGGCCCCCTTTCTCCTCCACATCTTCACGACATTTTCATATAGCCAGGGTGGAAAACACACAGCTACCAAGCCCAAATGAGATTTTTAGTATAAAGCAGGGTTTGTTCGCAGAATTGACATTTTGGACTGGATAAGTCTTTGTGGTGGGCTGTCCTATGCATAGTAGAATGCTTAAGGGCATCCCTGGCTTCTATCTGCCAGATGCCAAAAATGTCTCCAGACATTGCAACAGGTCCCCTGAGGGTAGAACCACACCCATCACTTCCCCCTCTCCACAGAGGTTGCTCTGTAACTGTTAGAGAATGCAAATTCATATCTGAAAACAAAGTCTTGAATTAGAGATAAATTTGGGTTTCATTTTGTTTTGCAGGAGTTAAAAAACATCAGTAGGTACTGCTATAAGTCATGTGACTCTTAAAGGTTCTTATCTTAATGATTGTAATGATAACATCATCTGCACTTTCATATGGGAATTAGTAGTTGTGTTTTCAGGGTCTTTGTTGCAGTTGATGTGAATCTGAAGTTAGAACAGTGCCTTTCCATTCTAGCTGCATGTAAGAAATGCTTTGGGGCCTGGAAATGAGCAAATACGTAGTGCCCAGGGTCCACCCCAGACTATTTAATCAGAAGCTTTGGAAGGTGAGGGAGGGGACTGGGACCTGAGTGATTTACATATGCAACTAGTTTAGAGTTTGTTTGTGTTGTTTTCTTAACTTTCTAAAAATCTGAAAGCTTTCAGCAAAAGGAAACTTAAAACTTCTCAACTTGAGAAAGTGGAAATGAAATGTTTTTGTATAATTTCTTTTCATTTGCCATTCTGGCATTCTCCCCCTCCTGCTTTTAGTAGCAGCCTTGAACCAAATTATTTAATTTTCTTTTTTTTTTTTTTTTTTTTTAATTTTCAAAATAACATTTAAAAAACATATGACTGCTATTGCCACTATCCTGCTTCTTCCTCCCCCTCATGGGAGTATCATATCCATCTGCCTCCTGCCCTCCTTGCCTTGGAAAGTGGCAGTGGAACTCTCCAGAGCTACTCATAGGATGAAGTGAGAATAGAGTGAGAAGTGAGGGGGACAAGAGTATCAGATTTAACATAAGAAAGCTTAGGTTTGAGGTCGGGCGTGGTGGCTTATGCCTGTAATCCCAGCACTTTGGGAGGCCAAGATGGGCGGATCACTTGGGGCCAAGAGTTCGAGACTAGTCTGGCCAACATGACGAAACCTCGTCTCTTCTAAAAATACAAAAATTAGCTGAGCATCATGGCGCACATCTGTAATCCCCAGCGCTTGTGAGCCTGAGGCAGAGAATTGCTTGAACCTGGGAGGCGGAGGCTGCAGTGAGCTGAGATCGCACCACTGCACTCTAGCCTAGGTGACAGTGAGACTCCATCTCAAAAAAAAAAAAAGAAAACCTGGGTTTGACTTCTGTCTTTACCAGTTACTAACTCATATTTACTTGGTGGGGTAGGCAGCTTTCTGCGTTCCATTCTTTTACTGGAATCCCTATCTGGTCTTCCTTGAAAGTTATGTTGGTTCCACATGAAAGAATATATGTCACAGTATCTCGCTAAGTTTCATTAAAATGTTACAGCAGTATTAATACTTTTCTTACATTAACAGGAGAAAAAAAGGAATATTTTGACATGATCACAAAATTTCTGTCGCAGGAAGAGGATCTTTGTGGCCTAAAGCCTCTGAAGTCCAATCTAACTGATAATTTCTTATATCATTGTCTAGGGCTGGAGAGGTGGCTTAAAACATTATTTATGATCTTATTAATGATATGTGTTTATAGATGACCAGAGATAAGTCCTAGTCTGTATACTGATTTATGACCCATATGCTCACCATTCTGATACCATGGCTTCTTCATTTGCTTACCTTCCACTTCTGTAAGTTTCTAGCTCATACATGTTTTGCCTTATTGTTATTACTGTTAAGTGAAATCCACATCTTATTATATTCAGCCTTGAATATAAAAGGCAGACAAGCCATTTGTATTTGCCTGTGTAATTACGTGTTTAGGATGTTTTCATATATTTTTAAATAGTTGATGCTATATGTATTTATCATAGTATTTTGTAGTACATTTTTATTTGCTCCTTAATTTGAGGAAGAAATATTTTGAAGTTTCTCTTTTCTCTGTTTTCCCTCAGAGCTACCAATCCATCCTTTAAGGAAGTATTGTCAAGGATTGAGTCCCATGAAGACTGTAGGAACTTACCCATGATCTCTTTTCTCATTCTCCCCATGCAGAGGGTGACCCGCCTTCCCCTGCTGATGGATGTAAGACATGACAGTGGCTTTTTTTCTGTGGATAGCTGTGCTTCTATAAATCTGATTAAGAAAATTATTCATATTCCACTTAAATTGATGCATATTTAAAGGTCTAAAAATCCCCCAATCAAGTGAGAAGGTGTTGTTTGTTTGGAAAGTCTCACCTGTATCTGATAGCTCTGGAAATTATCTTTCATTTAGGCTTCCGTGGTCATTCTAAAGAAATTGGATCTCATCACCCACTTACTCAACTTTTTTTGAAATAGGAAGAGTTGTGGCTTCCTTAAGTCAAGGGGCCTAGATTCTAGTTCTAGCTAAGCCATTAGGCATGTGACCTTGAGCAACTCAGTTTCTTTGGGCCTAAGCTTCCTCAGGCTGATCACTGAGATCCCTTCATCTATAAAGTTCCAAGGTACCCTGGGGCTTCCATTTCATACAGGAGTGAGAATCTCTTCACCATGACAAGGCATAGTATTGCCTGTATTATGCATTGTGCAAAGTGAGTGAGGAAAGCCCAGCATCTTTCTTGTGTTAGGCAGCATTCATGAAGAAAGCAACTGTTTGACTTTGAATAATGACAAGACATGACTGGGGCAAGTGAGTAGCCTGCTTAGTAGTACGTGCAGCTGGAAAGACAGGTAGGCCATGGGCAGGAGGACCTGCCACTGGCTGCACTGGAGCTGCTGAGTCAGCAAAAGACAAAAACAGGGTGGCTCAACAGAGGTCCCATTCCAGCAGTGGACCACAGAGTGTCTTTTTGATCCAATTAGAAAATATTTTATTACAATCCTACTTTAAAATGGGATCACAATGTTGATATAAGGTCAACTTTTTATATACCTGATTTTTACTAATCAAAACAAAGTAAAATATATATTAAAAATTATGATTAAGGTTACAGAGTAAATTTCACATTCTATATCCCATTGTAAATTCTAAAATATATTCTTTTAAAATATGTAAATTCTAAAATATATTCTTTTAAAATATATTCTTTTAAAATTCTGAAATTTTGAAATGTGTAAAAGTGTAGGATTGTGAGCATTTAGTTGACTGCTGCAGTTTTGGAGAGGTTTTTTGGATATTTCAGAACTCACAGCACCTTGTACTCCTCAAGTTCACCTTGATCTACTGCCTTCACACCTTCTCCACCCATCACCCGTAATTCAGGAACATCCCTCCTGTGTACATATCGGGAAGCTTGCAGTTTTGAACATTTCACTTTCTGATTTTTTTGAGATCAGTATTTATCATGCCTAATCATAGAATGCAGCTGAGTTATCCACATCAAATTTTGGCTTAAGAAGGAATCTTGGTCCATGTAAGGAAATATTATTTCAAACATTACTATTTTTTTCAACAAGAGGTGAGTTCCTTGTAAATATAATGTTTATTATAATGTTAGACTTTTGAATTTTCAGGGTGTCTTTTTCTTCTTCTGGAAATGCATTTTATTCCTCTTTGAGAAATGGAATTAAAAAAATAAATAAATAAAATGCATTTTAAACATGTTTTCCAGATTTTGTATAGACTGTGATCTTCAAGCCTTTTATATCCTCTTTAATGTTGAGAAAATTACTAGTATACAATGGGACTCCACAATCTAACACATTATATTATACAGTGTTGGAGATTCATGCCGTGATTGCTCAGTAGGCTTTAAACTTTTTTTGAGCCACAGACCCCTTTGAGATTCTGAGTAAAACTATATAGCTTTTCTTCCCAGAGAATGTGTGTATGCACAAAATTTTACATAAAATGTCAATATATGGATTCCAGCTAAGGATGCCTTCTCTCAGGGCTGTAAACCAGTATTTTCATGCTGCTTTCATACCCATTAGTGGGTCATAAAACTGATTTTTGAATTATGAGCACACGTACATTGCTCATAAAGTGGTTAAATGTTTCACAAAATCCTGGTTCATTTTTGTGTGCCTGTGTGCTTCTAGCAGTGTAAAAGTATTCTTACAGTGGGTCATAGTCAAAAAATATAAGAACCCCCACAGATGGTGCCCTCTGTGTTTCTCACATAGCACATAGTGAAAAATCTACATGCCTGACTTTCAGATATCTTGGCCTGGTGCTTCTCTACATTTAAGGGACCAGGACCCAGTGATTTGCTAATAGCCAACTACTTTCTACCTCTGCCTGATTGCTATTGCCTTAATCTGTTTCTCGTGTGTGGAAATCTGGCCATTTAGGCAGAATATAAATGTACTTAAAATGATGTCTCTCCAATTTTACCTCATTGGAAACTCAGTTAAGCTTGTTAATTGAAATAAATGCTTTCAACAATTAGGTGGTTCCCTAGGCTTTGAATGTGTGTGTATAGCTTTAAAGTTATATGTAATCAAATTTACTGTGAATTGACCCTGTTTGAACCTGATTTTACTATCACAAATGAAATTTCTCAGTATAAATATATCAACAGAAAACCTAACAGGCTTTTTTTCCCTTGCTGATTTTGTTTTTGTTGTTCTTATTTTTTCTTTGAGACTCTGTTGCCCAGGAGTGCAGTGGTGCAATCTCAGCTCACTGCAGTCTTCACCTCCCAGGCTCAAGTGACCTTCCCACCTTAGCCTCCTGAGTAGCTGGGACCACAGGTGCACACCACCATTCCTGGCTAATTTTTGAGGGAGTTTTTCCATGTTGCCCTGGCTGGTGTTGAACTCCTGGACTCAAGCAGTCTGCCTGCCTTGGCCTCCCAAAGTCCTGGGATTACAGATGTCATGAGCCACTGTGCCCAGCTGTTCTTTTTATTCATAATGAATCATCTATAAATATAATTGCCTCTAATAATAATGATTTTAATGGTGATAATTAAAGTAACTCTTATGTATTGAGGGCATACTGTATGCCAGGCACTCATAAAGAACTTTACATAAATTATCATTAATGCTTGGAACAACCTTGTGATATATTTGGCATCACCCCAGTTTTACAAATGAGGAAAGAGAGGCTTATAAAGACAGAGTTGGTGACTTGCCCAAGGTTGAATAACTAGTAAGGGGCTGACCTGAGATTTGAAACCAGGTTTGCCCATCTCTGAATTCTGTCTTCTTAACCATTCCCTGGATGGACTGGGATCCTGTGTTTAAAGATTATATCCTGGTTTCTAAATAGGATTTCAATATTATCTTCATACTCATTCATAATATTGTGTTCGGCATTGTTAACTTTGCTGTGAGTAATAGGATATGGCTGGACATTGGTTTTATTTACTTAATAAAATAAATCAGTTAATTTTGTTCACTTTTACTTCATTACAGACTATCTGTCAAAAAACACCTAAGGACTCTCCGAAGTACGAAGTCTGCAAAAGGGCCTTGAAGGAAGTAAGCAAGGTAACTGTTGGGTGACAGTTTACTTGTGAGACAGGAAACCATTCAGTTACCTCAGAAGAAAGTATGTCGTGGCTTGATGCTGAAAACTGGTAGAGTCTCACTGCCATTTGCACAGCATTCTTTAGGTAGTTGAAAACCAATATTTGCTCTACTCAAGTGAAATTGGTATTTTTGCTGTTTCAGACAGTTTTGCTTTAAGGGCCTACAGATACCTCATTTTTCTTTTGGTGGCTGAATAGCATTTATTCATTTCTGATTCAGTAAATGTTTATTGAGTGTCAATCACTGAGCCAAGAATGATGCCAGTTCTTGGAAATGCAGTGATGAGTGAGACACGTGTGGTCACTGCGCTCGTGGAATGTGCAGTGGAAAGAGGAAGGCAGACGCTGAATAGAGTTAACAATGAAGGGCTGTGGGTGATGTGATAGAGAAGACCACAGTGGTGTCTAAACTGAGACCTAACACAGGAGTGGCTGTGAGCCCAGGATTGGGGAAGAGAGTGTCCCAGGTATGTGTAGAGATCCAAAGGCAAGAAAATATTGGAGATTTTGAAGAACTGGAATGTTCTTCATGTGACCAGAGCGCAATCTGAGAGACGGCACTGGGGAACCAGCTGTGTGGGTCCTTGTTATACATACTAGGCTATTGGGTGCCTTATTCTAAGATGATGTAGAGTCTAAATTCATGTGTTATGAAGATGATAGTGGGAATGGGACCAGTTCTGAGGCCAGTGGTAGTTGATTAGGCAAGGGATGGTAGTGGCTTCTATCAATGTCATAGTAAGGTGGTGAGAAGTCGGCCTGTATACTGGGGAGGTAGGCTTGGAGACTGATTGGGTGAACATATTTCGGACAGAAGTCAAGGAAGACAGTCTCTGGCTTGGGCAGCAAGGTGGATGCTCTTCTTCATCTATAACATGAACATAGGGAAAAGTGAATAAGTTCCATTTGGATCACGTTGTCATTGAGATTCCTGTAGAACACCCAAGTTGGCTAAATAAACAAATCAGGAGCTCAGAGAGGAGACTGAACTGGAGACACGGGTTTGAGAATCATCAGCATGTGGACAATAGTTGAAGCTGGGAGAGTGGATGAGGTTACTTAGGGAAACTGTGTGGAATGAGTAGGGCAGTGAGCCTGAGGAATGACCATGAAGAATTCTGGCATTCATAGTCTTATTTAGGAAAAAGGAGCCAGCAGAGGAAACTAATAAAAAGAACAAAACAAAATAAAACATACCAGAGAAGAAGGAAAACAATAATAGCTTGGCAAATGGCAGATAGTTTGGTGGTCAACTCTGTTGTATGCTCCTGAAAGATAAAGTGACATAATGATTGAAGTTTTCCTTGGGTTTATCATCAGGTAGGTTATGTACTGAGGTTGGTGGTTGTGGGGGAGGGTACCTGAGTTGAGTGTATTGAGAAATGAGAGGGAGGTGTGAATATACAGCCAGCCAGCAGTGGTAGCTAAATGTCTAAGATTCAGAGAGTGGAAAGAGAAAGAGCTGTAGCTAAAAGGAAAGTGAGAGAGGGTCTTTGTTAGTTTATTTGTTTAAAGATTAGAAAAATGTAGGTAGGGTTAGCTACTGACAGAAATATCTAGTTGAGAGGAAGCAATAGAAGGCATAGGTGTCACTGAGAATACTGTATGAGGTTGGCACAGGAGCAGAGATAATGGTAGCATCAGAAGCTTCCTAAATGTCTCCAGTTACATAGCCCTATGTGAATTTGGTATGGCTTTGTACCACTTTACTATGAAGTACTGTTTCTTTTAGTCAACTTTACATCAAGTCATCATTTTACTTATCCTCATCCGTGTCAATAATTATTAGAAAATCATGGGTTTTATAAGCTAGTTTCTTTTTTATTTTTTTTGAGACAGGGTCTCACTCTGTCACCCAGGCTGGAGTGCAGTGGTGCGATCTTGACTCACTGCAACCTCCACCTCCCAGGTTCAAGCAATTCTCTGCCTCAGCCTCCCGAGTAGCTGGGATTACAGGTGCCCACCACCATGCCTGGCTAATTTTTGTATTTTTAGTGGAGATGGGGTTTCACCATTTTGGCCAGGCTGGTCTTGAACTCCTGACCTCGTGATCCCTCAGCCTTGGGCTCCCAAAGTGCTGGGATTACAGGTGTGAGCCAGCGCACCCAGCTGCTAGTTGTTTATTTTTCTAACATACATTTTTATATTAAGAGTAAGTGTATCTACGGCTGGGCATGGTGGCTCATGCCTGTAATCCCAGCACTTTGGGAGGCCAAGGCTGGTGGATCACCTGAGGTCAGGAGTTTGAGACCAGCCTGGCCAACATGGTGAAGCCCCATCTCTACCAAAAATACAAAAATTAGCTGGGCGTGGTGGCGGGTGCCTGTAATCCCAGCTACTCAGGAGGCTGAGGCATGAGAATTGCTTGAACCCAGGAGGCGGAGGTTGCAGTGAGCCAAGATCGCACCACTGCACTCCATGCACTCAAGATCAAAACTCTGTCTCCAAAAAAAAAAGTAAGTGTATCTGTGAGCCACTTAAATTCATCTCTCGTCCCATTGGTGGTCTGCACACCTATTTTGGGAACAGTAAATAAAGCCTGACAAGTGAGAAGTTATGTAAGGTACTACTGCCAGTGGCTCTTCCTCCAAGACCTCAAGTCCTGTGCTGCCTTCCTAGAGGAGGAGTGGGGGAGGGTAAGGGGGAAGTTTTCGGGAGAAACTACTAGAGAAGTTCTAGTCTTGGACATAAATGAGATTTTGACAAGTTTTGCCTGTTTGTTACCAAGAAATTGACGTGAAATTATTTGCACAGAGAAAAAAATAGGAAGATACTAGTAGTTGATTGTTGAATTGAACCTGGAATCTTACTTAATTTTTTTCAAGAAGTTTACATCCAAGTTACAGTAGATTACTACATTCCTTCAGGCATCTCTTGTTCACTTGATTTCATACTGGTTCTTTCAGGAAAGACTGGCAAAAATGTAATAGACTAGTAAATTGCTTTACCTTGATACTATAAGTATGTAAAAGGCTACCATGTGAAGTGATACCATCCCAGTGACTTGCTTTCTCTGAAGGGCATCATTCCTTTCTCTCTATTGAGCATAAGCTGTAAATATTTGAATTATTCCCTTAGTCTCCCAGTGTTACAGAGGAACTGAAATCATCAATATAGTCAGCTCAAGAATTAATCTTCTGTTTTATTTGTAAAGGTTACTGATGAGGTTGTATAGATTCTGGGAAACCAATATGATTATTTATAGCAGAAAGAGTATGCATAGAGAGCGTTTACAGTTCAGAATGAAAATGTAGAACTACACTTGTTTGCTTTACCTAAAATCAGAGAAATTGGGAGTTCCCAATATTTTATTTTAGAGAGTTAAATTTGGTAAGTTGATGCCCAAGTTTTTAGAACCAGATGCTGCCTTAATCTCTTGGGTAAGTAAGTCTCTCTAGGTAGTTACTCATTCTTGGAAAAAAAGAGTCAGACATTTTCGGTAATTAAAATACTAATGCAGTATTTGCATGATGCAAATAATACTTCTTTGAAATTGCTCATGCATATTGCTGAAAAGACTGTGACAACTTCTTTAATTTAGGGCCTTGGAAAGACTTACTGACCTAATCAAACAACTCAGAAACAAGAACTACAAGAAGTACATTTCTATAAAATGAAAAATGTGCTTTCCTCTTGATTTTCTGTTAACATGCTGGGGGGGAGAAGATTTCTAGGGAATCTAATAATTTCCAGAGAATCCAATAATTCAGCTCATCTAGAGTGATGCGTACCATGTAAGGAATGGTGATCAAGAGATGGTCTTATGCCAAATGAATCTTCCCTGTTCTTTCCATCTATTTACTCTCCCATGGAAAGAGAATGTCTGCTTTAACTCTGACCTCATCAAAACTCTATGTAGAGTTGGAGATAGTGTTACATTATGAGCTTTTCTTCCAGAGGCAAAATAGTCAAGCTCTATTTAATCTTTTCCTATAACGTATTGCTTCAGCCATTTACAAAGAAGTACATGTGTGTGACAAATGGCCAGCAAACGTGAAAAGTGCTCAACATCATGAACTATAAATGCAAATTAAAACCACAAGGAGATACCACTTTACTCCTGCAAAAATGGCCCTGATTTAAAAATCGAAAAGTAATCGATGTTGGCGTGGATGTGGTGAAAAGGAAACACCTTTACCCTGATGGTGGGAATGTAAACTAGTACAACCAGTATGGAAAACAGTATGAAGATTCCTTAAAGAACTAAAAGTAGAACTACCATTCAATCCAGCAATCCCACTACTGGGTATCTACCCAAAGGAAAATAAGTCATTATGTGAAAAAGACATTTGCATACTCATGTTTACAGCAACACAATTTGCAGTTACAAAAATAAGGAACCAATCCAAATGTCCATCAGCCAATGAGTGGGTAAAGGAAATGTGGTATATATACACCATGAAATACTACTCAGCCGTTTAAAAAAATAATAATGGCATTTGCAGCAACTTGGATGGAGTTAGAGACCATTATTATAAGTGAAGTAACTCAGGAAAGGAAAACCAAATATCATGTGTTCTAATTTGTAAGTGGGGGGCTAAACTATGAGGATGCAAAGGCGTAAGAATGATATAATGGACTTTTGGGGATTTGGGGGGTAAGAGGGGAGGGTTGTGGGATAAAAGAGTACACATTGGGCACAGTATACAGTGCTCAGGGTACACCAGAATCTCATAAATCACTGCTAAGAACTTTTCCATGTAATCAAAAACCACCTGTTCCCTGAAAAGTATTGAAATAAATTTGTTTTATAAATAAGTACATATGAAAGTATTTTTATTTTTTAGTTAAAAATAATTCGATTATACTCTTTATTTTAAAATGTAGGGGGTTATCATTGACTGTAGTCACCCTGTTGTGCTATCATGTAGAGCATATAGTAGATCTTACTCAGTTTATTTTTTGGTACCCATTAACAATACCCACCTCCTCCTCAGCTCCCCAATACCCTTCCTAGCCTCTGGTAAGCATCATTCTACTCTCTATGTCCATGAGTTTATTCTTTTTTAATTTTTAAATCCCACAAATGAGAACATATAATGTTTGTCTTTCTGTGTCTGGCTTATTGCATTTTACATAATGATCTCCAGTTCCAGCCGTGTTGTTGCACATGACTGGATATCATTCTTTTTCATGGCTACATGGTACTCCATTGTATATGTGTACCACATTTTCTTTATTCATTCATCTATTGTTGGACACTTAGGTTGCTTCTACATCTTAGCTATTGTAAACAGTGCTGCAGCAAACATAGAAGTGCATCTCTTTGATATACTAATTTCCTTTCTTTGGGGTATATACCCAGTAGTAGGATTTCTGAATCATATGGTAATCAATTTTTAGTTTTTTAAGAAACCTCTAGACTGTACTCCATAGTGGTTGTACTAATTTACATTTCCACCATCAGTGTATGAAGGTTCCCTTTTCTCCACATCCTTGCCAGCATTTGTTATTGCCTGTCTTTTGGATATAAGCCATTTTAACTGGAATAAGATGATGTCTCATTGTAGTTTTCATTTGCATTTCTTTAATTATCAGTGATGTTGAGCACCTTTTCATATGGCTATTTGCCATTTGTATGTCTTCTTTTGAGAAAGGTCTATTCAAATCTTTTGCCCATTTTTGATTGAATTATTAGATTTTTTTTCCTATAGAGTTATTTGAGCTGCTTATATATTCTAGTTATTAATCCCTTGTCAGATGGGTAGCTTCCTCCTAGGGGTTGTCTCTTCACTTTGTTGACTCTATCCTTTGCTCTGCAGAAACTTTTTAACTTGATGTGATCCCATTTGTCCATTTTTGCTTTTGTTGCCTGTGGCTGTAGGGTCTTTTTAAAGAAATTTTTGCCCAGACCAACGTCCTGGAGATTTTCCCCAATATTTTCTTGTAGTAGTTTCATAGTTTGAGGTCTTAGATTTAAATCTTTAGTCCATTTTGATTTGATTTTTGTATATGGTAAGAAATAGGGGTGTGGTTTTATTCTTCTGTGTATGGATATTCAGTTTTCCCAGCACCGTTTATTAAAGAGATTGTCTTTTCCTCAGTGTATGTTCTTGGCACCCTTATCATAAATGAGTTCACTGTAGGTGTGTGGATTTGTTTCTAAGTTCTTTTTTTCTGCTCCACTGGCCTATGTGTCTGTTTTTATGCCAGTACCATGCTGTTTTAGTTATTATAGCTCTGTAGTATAATTTGAAGTCAGATAAAGTGACTCTTCCAATTTTGTTGTTTTTGCATAGGATCGCTTTGGCTATTCTTGGTCTTTTGTGGTTCCATATAAATTTTAGGATTTTTTATATTTTTGTAAAGAATGTCATTGGTATTTTGATAGGGCTTACATTGAATCTGTAGATTTCTTTAGGTAGTGTGGACATTTTAATAATATTGATTCTTCCAATCTATGAACATGGAATATTTTTGCATTTTTTGGTGTCTCCTTCAATTTCTTTCATCAGTGTTTTATAGTTTTTGTTACAGAGATCTTTCACTTATTTGGTTAATTCCTAAGTATTTAATTTTATGTGCGGCTATTGTAAATGAGATTACTTTTTAATTTCTGTTTCACATTGTTCACTGTTGGCATATAGAAATGCTACTGATTTTTGGATGTTGATTTTGTATCCTGCAATTTTACTGAATTTGTTTAATAGTTCTGATAGTTTTTTTGTGGAGTCTTTAGGTTTTTCAAAATAAGATCATATCATCTGCAAACAGGGTAATACAATTTCTTCCTTCCAAATTTGGATGGCCTTTATATCTTTCTCTTGTTAGATTGTGTTAGCAAGGATTTCCAGTACTGTGTTGAATAATGGTGGTGAAAGTGGATATCCTTGTCATGTTCCAGAAATTAGAGGAAAGGCTTTCAGTTTTTCCCCATTCAGTATACTAGCTATGGGTCTGTCATATGTGGTTTTTTATCATGTTGGGATATGTTCCTTCCATACCCAGTTTTTGAGGGTTTTTATCATGAAGGGATGTTGAATTTTGTCAAATGCTTTTTCCGCACAATTGAAATGATAATATGTTTTTTGTCCTTTGTGTGGTTGATATAATGTATTACACTGATTGGTTTGCCTATGTTGAACCATCCTTTCATTCCAGGGATAAATCCTACTTGGTCTTGATAAATACTCTTTCTAATGTATTGTTGAATTCAGTTTGCTAGTATTTTGTTGAAGATTTTTGCATCAATATTAACCAGAGATATCACCCTGTGGTTTCTTTTTTGATGTGTCTTTGTCTGGTTTTGGTATCAGAAATACTGGCCTTGTGGAATGAGTTTGGAAGTATTCCCTCCTCTTCTGTTTCCTCGAATAGGTTGAGTAGGGTTGCTGTTAGTCTTCTTTAAATGTTTGGTAGAATTCAGCAGTGAAGCCATTGAGTCTCATGCTTTTCTTTACTGTGAGACTTTTTATTACGGCTTCAATCTCATTACATGTTATTGGTCTATTCAGCTTTTGGATTTCTTCCTGGTTCAATCTTGATAGGTGGTATGTGTCTAGGAATTTGTTCATTTCCTCTAGGTTTTCTTTATTATTTATTTTCTACCAATTTTGGGTTTGGTTTGCTCTTGCTCTTCTAATTCTTTGAGTTTCATTGTTGTTAGTTTCTTTATTTGAAGTTTTTCCTTTTTTTTTTTTTTTTTTTTTGAGAAAAACCTTTGCTGTATCTCCCAAGTTGGAGTGCAGTGGCATGATCTTGGTTCACTACAACCTCTGCCTCCCTCATGCCTCAGCCTCCCAAGTGGCTGAGACTACAGGCACATGCCACCATGCCTGACTAATTTTTGTTTTTTTGTTTTTTTAGTAGAGACAGGGTTTCACCATGTTGGCCAGGCTGGTCTTGACCTCCTGGCCTCAAGTGATCCACCTGCCTTGGCCTCTCAAAGTGTTGGGATTACAGGTGTGAGTCACTGCACCTGGCCTTTTCTTCTTTTTTGATGTAGGTACTTAGAGCTATAAAATTCCCTATTAGTACTGCTTTTAGTGTATTATATAGGTTTTGATATGTTGTGTTTCCATTATCATTTGTTTCAAGAAATTTTTCAATTTCCTTCCTTAACTTACTGGTCATTCAGGAGCATATTGTTTAATTTCCATATATTTTTGGTTTCCAAAATTCCTCTTATTAATATTTAGTTTTTCATTGTAGTCAAATAATATGCTTGATATTGCGTCAGAATTTTTCAATGTTTTCTGACTTGTTTTGTGACCTAAATATGGACTATCCTTGAGAACGATCCATGTGCTGAGGAAAAGAATGTGTATTCCCCCACAATTAGCACTGGAAGATCTGTCCAGTGCTAATTGTGGGGTGTTGAAGTCTCTAACTATTATTGTACTATGGTCTGTCTGTCTCTTTAGTGCTAATAATATTTGCTTTTTATATCTATGTGCTCCAGTGTTGAGTTCATATATATTTAAAACTGTTATATCCTCTTGCTGAATTGACCTCCTTATCATTATATAGTGACTTTCTTTGTGTCTCCTTATAGTTTTGGTCTTGAAATCCATTGTGTCTTATATAAGTATAGCGACTTCTGGGTTTTTTTTGTTGTTGTTGTTTGTTTTTTTGGTTTCCATTGTTTGTTTTTAGCGTATGTGTATCTTTCTTTGTTTTTAGCCTATGTCTTTACGGGTGAAGTGTGTTTCTTGCTGGTTATTCAGGGCCTGAGGGCTCTTCAGTTGGCTGATGATTAATACTTCCAGGACTGGTTCTTTTCTTCAAGGCAGCAGTTCTGGCCCAGGTTGTGTCTAGAAATGTTGTCTGGGGCAGGGCATGATACTCATGCCTGTAATCCCAGCACTTTGGGAGGCTGAGGCTGGTGGATCACCTGAGGGTCAGGAGTTCGAGACCAGCCTGGCGACATGATGAAACCCTGTCTCTACTAAAATTACAAAAATGTAGCCAGGTGTGGTGGCTCATGCCTGTAATCCCAGCTACTTGGGAGTTGGAGGCAGGAGAATTTCTTGAACCTGGGAGGCAGAGGTTGTAGTAAGCCAAGATTGTGCCATGCACTCCAGCTTGGGCAACAGAGCAAGACTCTGTCTCAAAAAAAAAAAAAAAAAAGTTGTCTGGGAGGTGGGTCCTGGAACAGGGGCCTAACAACTTTGAACATTACCCTCTCCTGCTATGGCTGAGCTGGTATCCAGGATGCAGATCAAAGTCTTCCCCATTCTTCCCTCTCCTCTTCTCATGCAAAAGAAAGGAGTCTCTTTTGGAGCCCCAGCTCTGCAGCCTGAGGTTAGGGGAGGGGTGATGTCAGCACTCACTTGGCTACCCCAGCTGGTATCTCAGTATGTCATGTGAGCCCCCATTCCATTATCTCTGGGCCTAGTTGAGCACTAGGACTGTGATTTGCCTAAGTGTCACTGTCCTTATAGCCTACACTGCCTTTCAATTTCACTGAGAGACTAAGTGCTGTAGGCCTTGGTGGCAAGGTCCAAACTCAAGTTCAGACTGCTGGGATTGGTGATTCCCTTCTGACTAGGGCTGATTTAAATGCTCCCTCTATGGATGGGCATCAGCTGAGTTTGTTCTGATTTTTCTTTCTGCTCTAGCAGGACAGCACTGAGTTCAGTGCGTCACAATTGCTGTGTTCTCTCTCCCCCAATGCCTGGTGACAGAGCAAGATTCCCTCTCAAAAAAAAAAAAAAAGAATGTATTTAAGTTGACATTGGTTTATTTTAACAGTGGATAAAGTGGCCAGGTGCAGTGGCTCACACGTATAAACACAGCACTTTTGGAGGCTGAGGTAGGAGTATTGCTTGAGCCCAAGAGTTCAAGACCAGCCTGGGCAACATAGTGAGACCTCATCTCTACAGTAAATCAAAAAATTAGCCTGGTACACAGGTGTGGTTCCAGCTATTTGGGAGGCTGAGGTGGGAGGATTGCTTAAGCCCAGGATGTTGGTCACGCCATGATAGACCATGTGACAGTGATCACACCACTGTACTGTAGCCTGGGTGATCAGAGCAAGAGCCTGCCTCAAAAAACAAAAAAAGTAAAAGTGGATACAATAATAAATGTATGTTGCAGAATATTTGGAAAATTTAAGAAACAGAAAATAAAATGCATCAGTAATTTTATCACTTAAGGATGACTCTTGTCATTCTATTTTGTATCCTTCTGGTTGGCTTTCTATTCCAATATTAGCATATGGCTGTAAAGGAACACTTAAAAGTGGTCCCCAACTTTTTTGGCATCCCAGACTGGTTTCATGGAAGACAGTTTTTCCACAGACAGGTTGGGGAGACTGGGGACTGGGTGGTAGGTGGTTTCAGGATGAAACCGTTTCACTTCAGATCATCAGGCATTAGATTCTCATAAGGAGCACACAACCTAGATCCTTCACATGCATAGTTTACAATAAGGTTCACACTCCTATGAGAATCTAATGCTGTGGCTGATCTGACAGGAGGAGGAGGCAGAGCTCAGGCAGTAATGCTTATTTGCCCTCCACTCACCTCCTGCTGTGCACTGGATTCCTAAGCAATGCATGGCTTAGGGGGGTGGGGGATCCATGGTATGTATGGTATCTATTTCATTTAGCATTCTAAGTTGTGCTCCATTGAACATTGTCTTACATAAATGATTGTGCACATTTAACCATTTCTAAAGATAAATTTTCAGAAGTGCGTTTATGGGAAGAAAAATACAAGAATGTTTTAAAGGCTTTTGTATATAATGCCAAAGTGCCTTCCAGAAAAGTTCCTGACCACATCTACCAGTAGTATTTCAAAGTGTCTATCTTACTGCATACTGCCAGCATCAAATATTCTATTAATCTTTGTGAATTTGATAGATCAAAAAGACTGTTTTAATTTATATTTCTTTACTAGTAATATTGAGTATATATGGAGTATATATGTGTGTGTGTATATGCTTTTGTTCCAGGCCTAATATATATTTATTAGGCCTGCAACAAAAACTTTAGTGAACCAAATTTAATAACGCTTTGGCATAAACTGAAGGAAGGTCCAGTAATACACTGGAGCTGCTTTCAATAAAAACAGCAGAACACATATATTCAAATTAATGCTTGTCCATTCAAAATACTAATTAAAACCAACTCCCTTGTTGACACCATTGCTTAAGACATCTTGGGAATCTCATTTGTTTTTGGTATGGCTTCTGAGGCACCTTTGGTTTGTTTAGGATTTCCCTAGTGGTGGCATGACTCCAGCTTTTGCTGATGGGCTCAGAATTTGGAAGTTTAAGAAATAAGATAACCCACTGGGCGCGGTGGCTCACATCTGTAATCCCTTTGGGAGGGATTACACTTTGGGAGGCCGAGGCGGGCGGGTTATCTGAGGTCGAGAGTTCGAGACGAACCTGACCAACATGGAGAAACCCTGTCTCTACTAAAAATACAAAAATTGGCTGGGCATGATGGCACATGCCTGTAATCCCAGCTACTTGGAAGGCTGAGGCAGGAAGATGGTGCCATTGCACTCCAACCTGGGCAACAAGAGCGAGACTCCATCTCAAAAAGAAATAAGATAACCCAAACTTAATAATGCCATTTTTCCTTTCATTTTTTAAAGGGATAACTATTGGCTTGGTGTGCTGGCTATGTCGATAATCCTAGCAGTTTGGGTTGCTAAGGTGGGATGATCACTTGATGTCGGGAATTCAAGACCAGCCTCAGCAATATAGCAGGACCTTATCTCCACAAAAAGCAGGGAGAATAACTATAAAGAAATTGTTTCTTTTTAAAAAAGTGACTTATAAACTGGCTCTGAAGGTGGTGTGTGTTAGAATATCCCATTGGGCATTAGGTTCTATGTTGGGGTCTTGGCTTACAAGTACAGAAATTTTACAGTCTCTGCTGTCCAGTCTTTTTGGAGAGATACAAGTAGGGGGATATAAACCCAGGTAAAAAGGATTCAGTCGGACAGAGTGAGGTGAAGGATGTTCAGACAAAGGGAAACACACATGCAAAAGTGGGAAGGCGGGACAGAGCATACGCATCCAACATTTGGTAGGGCTGAGGCCCCCACCTGTGAGCAGGGAGAGGTTAGGGGTCAAGGAAGTAGGCACCAGATCATGAAGGGTCTTGCTAAGACTTGATTCTGAAAGCCTCAGGGAGCCTTTTTAGGATTTCTAGTGGAGTTGTTTCGTGATCAGATCTGAACTTAGAAAAACTGACATCTTATTTTTGGAGCCTGCATAATGCAGGGCAGAAGTGAGGAAAAGAACTAAGAGGTCGCAAATCCAGGGAGCAAGAGGTCTGAGCCTGAGTTCAGTGGCAAGGCAGGTAGAGAGAAGTGTACAGCAGGACAGCATCATTAAGGAGACTTGGATTGTATGTAGAGGGCAAAGCAGAGGGAGGGGTCTGAGTGATGATGGCCAAGTTTTCGGGGGAAGTGGATGATGCTAATGTGAAGCACTAAGATAGACAATGTGGAGCCCGGGGCAAGAGCATCGTGAAAGAGATGCTCAGGTTTGGTCATGCTGTATTTGAAATGGCTCTGGGACATTCAAAAGAGATGTCATATAGATAGTTGCATCCAGAGCCTAGGATATAGATAGACAAAGTCTGGGAACATAGATTTGGGAGCTATGAATACGTTCCCCAAGAGAAGTCACAAAAATGTCCCGAGCAACAAAAGCCTGATATGGTGCTTGGATTTCACTCTGATATGCCCTGTTCCTTTCAGGGTATCACAGTTTCAGGTTGCCCCTGCCTCACACCTGGATATTTCAGCTCTTAACTTTGATCAGATAGATATAGTCATCAGTCCCTGCATCATTGAACTCACAGGCCAAAGCTAAAGATATGCTGTTATTGAAGACAGGTCTGCTCTCTAAATCTAAAAACCAAGTGACAATTAGAAATTGTTTAAGTGCCCATCAATAGGAAATAGAATAAATACATTGTGGAAAGTTCATCTAATTGTTGCAGCGTAAATTGGAACATAGCATTCCCCCCACTGAAAGCATGCTGGTCACTTCTTTTTTGCACTTAGAATAAAATCCAGACACCTTAAGACCTTGCATGATCTGACCCTGGCTTATCTCTCTTGGCTTCCTCCCATGCCACCTTCCTTCATGCCAGGATCTTCTTTGACTTACTCAAATACTCACACACTTTCCCATCTCGTCCTTTGCTCATGGTGTTCCCTCTCCTTGAACCATCCTATCATTTAGTAGTAACTACTTCTCCTTCAGCTTTCAGCTTAAATGACCTCTCAGGAAAGGGTCTCTAGATCCCTCCCAACTTCCCTCTCCCCTACTGCCCCCCTTTTTGTTTTTAAATCTATGATCTGAGTCTATGATTTTTTTTTTTTTTTTTTTTTTTGCCTTTTGTCTGCCCTTCCATGAGGTTAGGGATTCTAAGTATTATAGCCCTAGTACCTGAAACATAGTAGGTACTAAATGAAGTTTTTTTAATGAATGATACTTTAGAAGGGGAAATATTTTTGTCTTAGTTCAAGCTGCTGTAACAGAGTACCATAAACTGGGTGATTTAAAGAACATATATTTATCACTCACAGTTCTGGAGGCTGGGCAGTCCAAGATCAAGGTATAGGCAGATCCGGTGTTGGCTGAAGGCTGGTTTCCTGGTTTGCAGATGGCCAGCTTCTCCCTGTATCCTCACATGGTGGAGAGGGAGCAGAGAGAAGAAGAAAGCTATCCTGTCTCTTCTTACAAGGGCACTAATCCTATTCATGAGTACTCCACTCTCATGACCGAATTACCTCCCGAAGCCTCTGCCTTCTAATATTATCACATTGGAGGTTAGGATTTCAACATGAATTTGGGGGAGACACAAACATTTAGTCTGTAATAATTGATAAGTGAAAAAAGACACATAAGCATAGAATGATCATTTCCAAAAACAAAAGAAAAATTTCTATACATATATGTATGTATGTATATGTTCACATAAACATAGGAAAAAAAAGAGAAAGTATATAACCCAGTCTGTTTCCAACTACATCTGTGCAGTGAGAGTAGGTCAGGACCTTTTATGACCTATTTTACTTCCGTATCATCATCATCATCATTTATTTATTTTTATAGTGGGCATATATTACCTAACAAAGCAGAAATATTAAAAATAAACCAAATTAAAATTGCCAATCCTTACTTTTAACAATCACGTTTGTCTTTATGGCCAATGACCCTTAGATGATCTTTTTTTTTTCATGTCTTCCAGTTAATAAGAAATTGGAGATGCAAAATTCATTTTAATTTAGATCAGTGAATTAAGGTTAGGTACTCATTAAAGGACTGTGAAAGTCCTTTGTAGGTAATTTTGCTTTGTAGATAATTTAGTGCTTCCAGTGAAACTGAAATGTAACTGATGGCCTTAGCTTGGCCGTTGTTGAAGAATTGTTGACTGTCAGGCTCTTCTGCAACACTTTCCTCTTCAGCACTCAGTTTACTGGTCACATGCTTTACACAGCCCTCTGCTTAGATTTTGCCTTTGAAGTTGACCATCTCCCTTCAGCTGCTCTGATTTGGAAGAGGGAGAAGGGTGTAGCTTTCCCTGAGATAGGGTGACCTTTTTTTCCCCCCTCCTGTCTTCACATCCTAATCACACCACTTCTAACTGGATATGAATGTGGTAACTGTGAAAAACTGTGAGTTCTGTGTCGGAAGCGAGTCTCTGGGGCTTCCCAAGTGTTAGTTATTTCCTGTGAGAATTCTGCTTTTGAAAGTGAGGTTTCTCTCCTTGATGTTTAACCCTCGTTACTCTTCTGTGTTCCCAGTTGGTTCGACTGTGCAATGAGGGCGCCCGGAAGATGGAAAGGACTGAGATGATGTACACAATTAACTCCCAGCTGGAGTTTAAAATTAAGGTATTCTCGTGCCTGTGTTTATCACTGTTCTTGTCTAAGTCTTCTCTAAATGGAGACAGTTGAGGGCAACAAAGTGGATGGGAATTTGCTTTTCAAAGAAGGATCATAAATTGATAAGAGAGAGGCTGGCAGAGGGAGTAGCAGACGCTTCAGGCAATTTTGCTTTTGTTTGTACCAGACACAGTGACCTTTCTCCAGGCCCTGAAGCCAGGCATTATCTAAGAAGCATTCTTTTTTCCCCAGGAAGACACCAAACTTAGGGGAATAGTTAATAGAATAAGGTAGCTAAAATAATAGAATTTTAGAATTGAAAGGAGATTTCTTCAGTATTCTCAAAATGTTCTAAAAAACAATGATATTCCATGGGCTGGACCAGTGTTCTCCTGAATTAAATAAGGATACGCCTCTTGTTTACAAAGTAGATTGTTAATTGATAATTTTTTTCAAGTTTGTTTTTCTCCCATAACTTTTTTGAATATGTGTGGCTTGTTATTCTTTGTCTGACACTACTCTTGAGCAGATGACAAGATGAACAAAGAAAAAGAAAATGACAGTTAATGGCAAATCTAGGTCATGGCCATTCCTTTGTTGGCCCCGGCTGAGTTTTTAATGGGAAGTGAGTGCTCGCGATTGTGATTCTATTTAGTTTTATCACATGTAAATATAATTAAACAATTTTAAATGACAGGTCATATTTTTCTCTAGTAAAAGTGTTTCTATTTCATGCAGTCAAATAATAGAGATCAGCATTTCATGGTATTCTGTAGAGAGCAGATTCTCTGCCATGTCATACAGTGTGAGGATTACTGCATGCCTACTTCGGCAGCATATATACTAAAATTGAAGATCACTGTTATAGTACAGCTACACTGTTTTATGAACGAGGAAAAGAAACCCACAGAATACTTGTCAGCAGAGTCACTTGGCTAGTGGTGATAAAATCAGGACTAAGGTCCAGACATCCTGACTTGCAGGTCAGTGTAAACTCTTCTACTGTAACATCCTGACTGTAATGGTTTAGATGCGGAAACACAAACTGTAAAAGGGACGATGATGGGTATTTGCCAAAAACGATGCACACATGCGTGCATGCACACTTAAAATAGTTATAATGTTCTCGTACAAAAATTTACAGCAATTAAAAAACTCATTTTTTTGTTCTCTCTAATTTGTTTCTAAATATTTTGGAAAATATGTCTCACAACAAGATTTTTTTTTTTTTTTTTTAATTTCCTCCTTCTAAAAGATGAAAAACATTTCTTTTTTTTTCCCCTTTTTCACTGAAGGTCAATTGCTATAAGATTACTTTAAGAAACTCTGGGCTGGGCACAGTGGCTCACACCTATAATCCCAGCACTTTGGGAGGCCGAGGTGGGTGGATCACGAGGTCAGAAGATTGAGACTATCCTGGCCAACATGGTGAAACCCTGTCTCTATTAAAATACAAAATATTAGCCAGGTATGGTAGTGTGTGCCTGTAGTCCCAGCTACTTGGGAGGCTGAGGCAGGGGAATTGCTTGAACCCAGGTGGCAGAGGATGCAGTCAGCTGAGATTGCGCCACTGCACTCCCGACTGGCGACAGAGCAAGACTCCGTCTCAAAAAAAAAAAAAAAAAAAAAAAAAAACAAAAGAAAGAAACTCTGTCTAGGCTGGGAGAGGTGGCTCATACCTCTAATTCCAGCACTTTGGGAGGCTGAGGTGGGTGGATCACCTGGGGTCAGGAGTTCGAGACCAGCTGGCCAACATGGCAAAACCCTGTCTCTACTAAAAATACAAAAATTAGCCAGGTGTGGTGGCAGGCACCTGTAATCCCAGCTGTTTGGGAGGCTGAGGCAGGAGAATTTCTCAAACTTGGGAGGCAGAGGTTGCAGTGAGCCAGGATCTCGCAACTGCACTCCAGCCCAGGCAATAGAGCGAGACTCCGTCTCAAAAAAAAAAAAAAAGAAACTGTCTAGAACCCAAAATTAATTTGTAATTGAAAAATGCTAACCCCAAGGATCATTAAAAGTAAGTGTTTAACATCAATTGAGTTGATGAGTTTTTGGTTGGTTGTTTTATTTTCATTCAATGATTAAAGGATTTGTGAGCCTGAAGTACAGATTTACAGTGGAGCCCCTAGTTTCGAACTCTTAGAATTACTAATTAGTACTAATTAGAAATACTCATAAAATCTTAGGAACTTATAACACTGTATGAATAACAATGGACATTTCTACTTAATTCATTTTAATGATGAGAAAATAGAGGTTCAATGAGGTTAAGTGATTTATCCAAGTACATGTCAAGTATTATAGAAATATAATAGATTTACTGAGCATCTTCCATGTGGAAGGCAGTAGATAAACAAATACATGATCCCTGCCCTCACAGTCTAGTAGAAGACTGCTGAAAATCAAAGGAGTCAGCAAAGTCGACAGCTGTCACAGTAGCTACAAGACTATGGAAAATACTGGAATGGAAGGGAGATGGACAGCTCTAAGAATAAGAGACAGAGGGATGCGGGGCTTGGAGCAGTCTGATAAAGCTTCATGCCAGAGTTGTTTTTTATCTGAATCTTGAAAGGTGAGTTAGGAAGTGTCTTAGAGCAGAAGCAAATGCACAGTTTCTACTGCTGTGGCCCAGGAATTGTAAGTATTCAGTGTGGGTAGACTTGGGGTGTAAGAGGAGCAGGGTGGAGCTGCAGTAGCAGGCAAACACTTATGTGGACAGCCCTGTGTGCCAAGAGGAGGAGCTGAGTGAGGTCATTTGGGAGCCACTGAAAAGTTCTAAGCAGGGAAGTGACACAATCAGATGTGTGTTTAGTAAAGACAACTTCAGCAATGGGGAAAGGTTTTTCCAACTGATTCCAAATCCAGAAGTCATTAAAAGAAAAAAGTTCTAATTTATCTATGTAAATTTTTTTTTTTAAATTTCTCTCTGGAGGGAAAAAGACCATGAAAAATATACAAAGGCAAATAGCAAACTGGTGTAAAAAATAGTTGCAACTCACATGCAGACAAAGGGTAAATAACCCCAGTGTATAAAATCAAAGTGATAAGAGAAGACCCACTAGTCTACAAGCCAAGGAGCACGAAAGGTTGCCAGCAAACTACCAGAAGCTAGTGGAGAGGCCTGGAACAGATTCTTCTCTAGTACCTTCAGAGAGCCTGGCCTTGCTGACACTTTCATCTTGGCCTGTCCTCCAAAACTGAGACATAAATTTCTGTTGTGTTAAAAAAAAAAAAAAAAAAAAAAAAAGCACTAGAAAACTGCTACCAGAAAAGGAAATCCAAATGATGATTAAAGTTTTGAAAAGATGCTTTATTTCACTTAGAAGAAAATTACTAATTGATGATTAGCAGATAATAAAAATAATGAACTTCACTTTTTAGATTTATAAATAATTCAGTACTTTGGTAACACATTTTCTTGGTGGAATTAGAAAGTCATTTTTACATGTTGTTGGTAGGAAAGATTGTTACACCCCCAGTGGTGTGCAATTTGGCAATAACTATCAAAATAACAAGTACAAGTTATTACAACTCAGCAATTTTACTTCTAAGAATTTATTCTACAGATGTACTCAGGAATGTATAAAATTATACACAGACAGCTATTATTATAGTGGTGTTTGTAATATTGAAAGATGAGGAAAAACCTCTAAATATCAAAGGATTGATTAAATAAATTACAGTACACCCAAATAATGTGATACCACTCAGAATAAAGCAGAATTTGAGATAACTTTATGGAAAGTTTCTTATATATTATTCAATGGAAAAAGTAAGGCTTACATATAAAAAAATAATACAGTTTGCTTTTGCAGATGAAATCTTTGGACAGATGCAGATGAAACTAGTTATTAGTCATTACCTGTGGTGGTTAGTGGTCAGTTACTGTGCCTTGTTGTGTTGGCTGGATGGAGAGCCATCCACTCACTCAGGAAATTCAGGAGGAGGAACAAGTTTGAGGGTGATAAGTTCTATTTTGGCCATATTTGGTTTATGGTATGGCCATAAGTGCTCCTATTATGAGAATATCAGTTGCAAATTTACTAAGTAGTGCCATTTTCACATTTGTCTGATTTAATTCTCACATGAACCCTATAAAATAGCCTATTATTAACTTCATTTTATGGATGAAGAACCTGAAGCTAGAGAGATTAAGTACTTTGTTCAAGGTTATACGCCAAGATATCATAAAGTCTAGATTCAAATCTTTGGAGTCTACATTCTTAACAATGACTGTATAATAATGTGGATATTTTTCTAATTTGGAGGAAAATAGATTTTGTGGGGCATGTGTGTGTGCTTCATTTTCATTTCACACGTTTTTCATTTTTAATTCTGTTTGTGAGTTTCTGGAAGACTGTCAAGTGCTAAACTGCAGTAATATGAGAGGAGTGGAAAGCATCCCTGGATTGGCACTTTGGAAGCTAGTATAAAGTTAGAGCACAGGCTCTGGAGTTGACTTGCCTGAGCAGCAGTAGCAGCTTTACCACTTACTAGCTGTACAACCTTGGCATCACTTGCCTTTTCATGTCTTGGTTTTCTGAACCCTAAAATGAAGCTGATGTAATATTTTCCCTCATGGAGTTATTTTGGAAATTAAATTATTTAAGAGATATAAAGGATTGAAACAGACCTGATTTATAGTAACAAGCAGCAAACATTATTGAGATGTTTATCAGAATAGTTAAATAGATGTGGTGGGTGCTTTGAAGAATGAATAGGATATGAAGCAATTGAAGCAGATTAGACTTTTCATTCCAGAAGTTTGACTATTAAGAGGATAAGGCAGTGATGAAAACTAGAGAATACACAAAGTCATGGGACCATTTTTAGTGAATAGTCTTCAGGATAGTTTGCAGAAAATGAGCCAGGAAGGAGAGAATACTAATGAAAGGGAAAGAAATCAAGGGAATAAGGCCTTAGAGCTGAAAGCAAGAGTGTTGAAGACCGGAGAGCTATCCTTTGAGATGGGAGGAAAGAAAATGATGGTTGTAGAGAAAAAGCTGGTCACTAAACCAAGAAGATCAAAAACCAGAAATTAGTTTGTGTCTCAAATCCAGTGTTTTTTTTTCTCCACTAGAAATCAGCTTTCTTTAAAAGTTGCCTCTATAGAATTGGGAAGAATTTTTATTTTTTTGTCTTGTGATGGAAAGTTTGATCTTATGAATAAGCCCATGGAGAAGCTGTGGGTTCTTAGGCTGCTTTATGAGACATACATTCAGTGTCACTGAGTAGAGTGGTGGTGTGTTAGTTGGCAGAAGGCTTTGCTGGTTGCCATATTGGGGCCTTGCTAATAATGGAAATCCAAGATATAACAGAAAAAATGAAGAACTCTAAAGTGTTAAAAAGTCTTTATGCTATAGAGGACAGTTTGATGGTTTCCCAAAAATCTAAACATAAGAGTTACTACATGACCCAGCAGTTCCAAATGCTAGGTATATACCCAAGAGAACTGAAAAGAGATACTTCAAAATGTATACATGAATCTTCATGGCGGCATTACTCATAATAGCCAAGAAAGTGGAAATAACCCCAATCAATGTATGAACCGATAAACAAAATGTGGTATATGCCTATAGTAAAATATTTAGGCAGAGAAAGGAATAAAGTTCTGATACATGCTATGTGGATGAACCTTGGAAATATTATGCTGAGAGAAATTCAAAGATCACATGTTGCATAATCCCACTTATATGACATGTCCAGTATAGACAAATCCATGGAGTTAGAAAGTAGATTAGTGATTGCCAGATGCTTCGGGGAGGAAGACTGGAGGATGACTGCTCAGTGCTTGTGGGGTTTCTTTTTGAGGTAATGAAAATGTTCTGGAATTAGATAATGGGGATTATTAAACACCATTGTGAACATACTACAAACCACTAAATTTTATGTAAATTTTATCTCAACATTTAAAAAAATTATTTGCTCTTCAGCAACTCTTTTCTTTTCTTGCTGCCCTATAAAATTAGTTACATTTTATACTGAGGCTAGTTTTCTAGGATGCTAGGTAATAGGAAAAAAAATGAAGTCTTTGCTCCATAGGCATTATTTCAATACTGTTCAGGATATATCTTTGTTCTCTGATTTTTTTTTCTAGTTTCTGGTTCACACCTCGATTCTAGTCTCAGCACTTCCTTACTAGGGGAATTCACTCATGCTCACTTTGGGCTGTTCTGATTTCCTTTATTTTGATCATTTTAATATCTCTTTTTTAATAAAACCTATCTGAATGAGTTCAGTCTTCTAACAATAAATTTGAAACATATGCTATATGTAATGTTGGACTTTGTTTTCAAAAGAAGCATAGATATATTGAAAGCCATTGTCAATTTTAGGTGTTTATAGGTAGAAATTTAATTCTGCCCCTAGTGGAGTATGAGGACTTTGTAAAAACTAATCTGCTTTAAAAACAATAAAATAATTAAAAAACCTTTCTTTCTCCATCCCCTAAATCAGAACAGTTACAGGGCAGCATGTACACTAAAACTTAACCATAATACTGTCCTTGGTTCATCTTGTAGGGTTACACGCAATAGCAAGATAGTCCTGTGTTTCCTGTAATTACGGCCCTTGAGCCGGACCTACCCCTGACACAAGGTGACCTCTTGTATGTGCTGCCTAATTTGCTGGAGTTATCTAAGCAATCCGTTGACCTTTAAGGTCTCAGCCATCTCTGTAGGATAATTGTCTGATTTTGAGAGTGGGGGGGGTTGGAAACTTCATGAACTCCCTTAGTAGCCAGTTTTGAAAAGTTTGGAGTTAGCTATAATCTTTTATCTTAATTTTTGGACCTTCAGGAAAACAGTATATAACTGATAAGCAATCTTCTTCTAAAAGCTTTTTATAAAGTTTTAAGTAAATATGAAATCCTTTCTTAGCCTTCTCATTTCCTCTCTTAATATCCTCAATTTCCTTTAGCTATTTTTAATCATTATTTCCTGAAAAGGGTGATGTTTGATTATACCACATTTCTGCATCATGTTTTATGTGTCCAAGAACTTTTGCTTATTTTATGGATGTAGTCTTTTAAATCAGATCTTTGGCAGTAAACATTTCTGGTAACTTAAAAAAAAGCTTTCTAGGGAAAGGATTGTTCTGTAGTTTTGAGAGTTTTCCAGTTGGCTTGCACAAGACTAAAGAAAATAAAAAATGCAGTATGTGATTTTTTTTAGATACAGCCTTTTCTGTGATACAGTGATGGATTATTTTGGAAGAACCTTATTTTCACAGCCATAAAGTGGTATGATGCTTTCAGGGACAAACTTCCATAAAGAAAGGTACAATGATCTTAAGAACAGGTGTTCTCAAGAATATGGCTAGGTAGATAATTAGTAGACAAAAAAATAAGAATGTGGGGGTTTTTTTCTCTTGAGAAAAACCTTTTTAGTTCATAAAGTAAATGTAGACTTTTATATTTGTCTCATTAACCTTGTTCTTTTCTGTATTTTTAGATTCTGATTTGAGATATTTAAAGTAATTAGTTGATTCTGATAGATTTTATTACTAGGTTTTTCAATTTTATGTAACTCCTCACTTTCTTTTTCACTTGAGAGTTAATAGAAAGGTCATAATTTTTTATTGATCCAGTAACATTTTCTCATTGAGTTTTAGTTTCATATTGGGAGGTTAATAGTTTTTTTTTTGTATCGGAAGATATATTGTTCTTTTTCATTTTTTTTTTTTTTTGAAGAATGCACTGTACTTCTGTATTTTTATTTCAGTTTTATATGCCTATAAAACAAGGGTGCATACTGTGATAAGTATCATTTGTTTGAATGTAAGTTTTGTATTTTACTTTCAGTAATCTTAAAAGGATTTTAATTTGGCTTTGGCCACTGGGTTTTTCTCTTTTTGCAGCCTTTTCCTTTAGTCTCCTCTTCCCGGTGGTTGGTAAAAAGAGGTGAATTGACAGCCTATGTAGAAGACACTGTGCTTTTCTCAAGAAGGACATGCAAACAGCAAGTCTACTTCTTTCTCTTTAATGATGTGCTCATTATCACCAAGAAGAAGAGGTAAGTCTTTATCTGGTGTTGCTGACTAGACATCCAGTTTTAAAGTTCTGTCATTCAGATACCTGTTAGGGTGATCATCCTTTAAAAGCTAGAGGTGTTAGAAGTACAGTTTCTACATACTGAATCATAATAGCATCTGTGGTTCATTTTCTTTAAATTGCTTATATAGTTCAGATCTGAATCATCTGCATCATAATTCTTGCCAATCTCTATTGAGCTTTTGCAGTGTGCAAGCCACTGTTCTAAGTATTTTGCACATTTATATCATTCAATTCTGATAATACCCTTGGGAAGGCAGCATTGGTTTTATTCTCGTTCAGTGTTTTTCAAACTTCTTCTACCATAAAACCTTTGTGTAAAACAGAAAAAAAATTGGTCCAGTTGAAAACAGGCTGGGGAACAACTTTAGTGCTCCTTTTAGCTTAATTTAAAATGCACTTCTTTTAATGATTCTTAGTCTAAAATGTTCCCCTGTGACTGGAAAGGTGTTAGCCATACTCCCTTCTGAAGGGAATAAAGTAAATTATTTGATTGGCAGAATGTTTGTTCTTCTTACTTCAGGTTTCTAGCGGTGTATTTTTGTCCAACTCTGGTGAGATGTCAATGAAGAATATTGTAAAAACCTTTTCTTTGCAGTATTTCTTCTCTCAAACTGTTTCTCTTCTACACACACACTCTCAGCTCTGTCTTTCTCTAGGGAACTTACTTTATTAAATGCACCCAATACATGTAAAGTTCTACGTAAATATTCCATCTTTTCTAGACTATGAACTTAGAGTGGAAACATAAATCTGTGGTCTGTTATTTCCTCATATGAGGGAAATGATGGTGGGCTGAATTGATGGCACGTGGTGAGAGCAGGGGTGGCCCGGGGGTGCAATTGAGGCAAGGTGAAGAGAATGATAGAAACAGATCCCTATGAAAACACAAAATAAATGTCCAAATGTATCATGAAATATTTAAATGCTGGTTCTGAGTTGCTGACTTTATAGCTTGAAAATTCAAACTAAATTGAAACAGATGGAGCTTTTCTTTTGTTCCTTTTAATCAGACCATGTTATGAATTATTTCAGCTGAGGGGCTGTCTAGCTGAAATTAAAAGTTAGTATGGTCTTCCCTGAAAAGCCATATGACAATGATACATAAAATGCTGATAATTATTTTTCATACTTAGTAAACTACTGTTTCCATATTTCCAAGGAAAAATTATTTCTCTTACCTGGGGCAGTCTAAATAGTTCTAGTAGCTAAGTAAATTTTATAAATAAAGATTGGAGAAGAATTATAATTTTTATGTTTTTGTGTTTTCTTGGTTTCCTATGAGATAGCATTTTTTCTTGGCTTTCTGCAGGATGTTTTGTTTTTAGGGGAGAGTAATTATATATGTCTCTCCAAATGCCAGAACTCTTGACTTTTAACATCTTCCAGCTGTTGAAATATTTGTTCTGTCTCAGTGGACCAAGAGCTTTAACTAAACTTTTTATTTAAATGATAAAATGTACACTGACCTTACCAAGCCAGTGTTAAATATAAATGTAGTTTTGATTATGATGATTTTTGGTGACTTAATGAAAACACTAAAGGTATTTAAACCAGTACAGTGTGACTTTTGTTCCTGAATTTGCACAGAACTAGTCAATAAATACAGACTATTGAAAGTTACAAATAAGGTATATGCTATTCTACTTAGCAGCATACTTTGCCCTTCACAGATGGTTTTGCCGTTATATTTAACATTGCTCTCCTAGCTACCCCACGTTTATTTGCTCAGGTAAATTTGAGCTTGCATTATTAATAAAACAAAGATCAGTGAATTTTTTTTTTTAAAGCAAGATACATAGCTTCAATGGAGAGGACAACCTGAGTCCCTAACTTGGCCTTTACGAAAATGAATTTCTTGCCTTGCCAATTAGTTCATTATATTTCTGGGGTGCTCTTAGGGAATGGTATTGGAGACCTAAATTGTTTATGACCTGCATATGTGGTGAGGTGGCATGCAGACCACAGAAGCTTGATAAACAGACTTGGTTAAAAATGTACAGTATGCCTGACCGTATTTACATGATAGCTTCAAGGAGGCGACTGCAAAATGCTTTGCATGCCAGAGGCAACAGTAAAGGAGATACAATAACCCTGAGCAAGGCAATAATTCAGGCTTGGCTACAAGTTACAGATACAGGAAAATCACCTGTGCCAGCGCTTGAGGACTGATCTAGCCACCCACTGCCTAATTGTAATTCCAGGTTTCAGTCAAGGAACTTAGCTGCTGGGTTTCCAGTGGTTTTCATCTTCAGGGAGGTTTCTCAGCTACTGGGAAAGGTTGCTCGGGAGGACAGTTACTCTTCCTCCTCTGATCCCGACTGGCAGATGGTTTATGCTGAGCACATTCCATAGATTGCTGAGTTGTGTGGCCCCCTCCACTACCTAGTGCATGTATCACTGCTAGTGCTTATAAAGCTGGCTTGATGAGTGGCTGTGAGGATGTCTTTGTGAACAGAATTTTTCACTTTTTTAGAACATTAAAAGAAAGTTTACTTTTATTTTTAATTATTTTTTAGAGACAGGACCTTGCTATGTTGCCCACGCTACAGTGCAGTGGCTATTCACAGGCATGATCATAACACATTGCAGCCTCAAACTCCTGGGCTCAAGCAATCCTTCCACCTCAGCCTCCTGAGTAGCTGGGGCTATGGGTGCATGCCTCGCTCTTTAAAAGAAAATTTAATGTTTTCATTAACACTGAGCTGCTAATGAGTCACTATTAATAGTCTGGTTCTACCAAATTTCAAAAAGATACATGATTGACTACTCTGGATGAAAATATGAACACTTTGGTATTTGAAACTTTGACTAGAAGTTATCTGGGTGCTACTGTAAGAGCAGACTTTTCAGCCTTGGCATGATGGACGTTTTGGGCGTGAGGATTCTTTGTTGTAGGGGCTGTCCTCTGCAATGTAGGATGTTTTAGCAGCATTCCTAGTCTATATCCACTGTTTGCTAGTAGCAGCCCCCCTCCGCCCTAGTTGTGACAACCAAAAATGTCTCTGGACATTTTTGCCTAATGTCTCCGTGAGGCAAATCACTGCTAATTGAAAACCACAATACTAGCATGGTAGTAAACCAAACCAGCTTTGCCTCGGAGTAGTGAAGGTGTGTAAATCTATCAGACTGACACAGCGAGAATAGTAATGTTGTATTATAAAAGGAATAGATCGTCAAGTTATACTCATAGATTAATGAGTAACATTATAATATCCAATTTGTGTCTAATAATAACATTATATTTAAGACTTATTACAGACTGTACCTTCATGTATAACCTTATGCTCTAAGTACTATCGTCCCTAGTTTTGAAATACAAAACTGAATCCAAAGTTAACTGGATTCAAACTCCTAAAAGGTTTATTTGTAAGATATAGTCTCTTCTGTCTGGCTTAGGTCTTCTCTACCAGTTTCATCTGAAGCTAAATTCCTTCCTGTATTAGTTTCCTCATGGTGTTAATTTTTTACAGCAGCTATATCGAAATGCCACGAACAAAGTGAGTGGCTTAAGACAGACAGAATTTATTGTCTCACACTTCTGGAGGCCAGGATTATTTCCATTTCACAGATGAAGACACTGAGGAAAAGAGAGATAAAATACCTTTTTTAAGGTCTTTTAGCAGAGCCAGGATTCTAATCTGAGTCTCTGCTTCCAAAGGCTCAATTTCTTTATGTTCATTACTTCCTTCATTGTATTTTTCTAGAATATTTCACTTTTCCCCTCATCCTATAAAGATATTGGGGGGAAAAAGCATAGAAACGTACACCTTTTTTGTTTTGAGAAACATCTTTTCCAAAGTAAGCTTTTGTTGAGTATTTTTATAGTTTTGTGGGTTTTAGGAGCAAACTAGAACCAGTACCAAATCCTATTTGCGAGTTTTACTCTGCCATTAGCTAAGCTAGCATCAGAATCTACGGAAGAGCTTCCCTTTCATAGAATTTCCTTCCTACAGACTAAGATAGGAGATTTCTACTTCCTGATTTCTGGTGCCATAAATACTGTATATACTGACATAGCTTGAGCCCCATGACATATTACAAGTTTTCAGGTTTCATAAAAAGGTTTTCAAAATTTTTAAATTTTTTTCAGGTTTTATAAAATTTTCTGTAATATGAACTACTGAGTTATTATCATAAGGTCAAGGACTTAAGTTTGAACTTGGATTTTCCCAAGTAGTTTGAATACCCAGTGGCTTAAAGCTATGCAGGCTCCCTTGAAAGGTTCATGGCCTGGTTTGGTTCCATTTCTGCTTTTTCCATGAGAAAGCTCTTCCCTATTATAGAAGGCTGAAATCATCTGACATCTGTCTTCATCTGCAGTGTAAACTCCTTCCTAGGGAAATCAAGAGTATCTTGGCTAAAGGAAGGGCAGTAAGAATGATTGAAAGCTTTTTTATTCCTGGAACACATGAAACTTGGTTATTCCTGACTATTTTGGTATTGAGTTCTAAATTAAAGATGGCAAGATGGGGTAGAAATGAGAGCCCTGTTTCTTTTTTGCTCCTTTTTTTCCCTGCTGTCCTGTGCACCCTTGATTCCTCTGATGTTACGAGGTGTTGTTTCCTCTGCATATGTCAGGAGAGTTGGCATTGCTGTTAAATGTTGAAAGCTGCCACCACTGAGAAGCACAATATCGATGCCTGGGGTCAGAAAGAACTGAGCTCAAATCGTGGGCAAGTTACTTCTCATCTCTCAGAGCCACTGTGTTCTCTCTGTAATATGGGGATAATAACATCATCTTCATCATGGAGTTTCTGTGAGAATTAAATGAGATAATGCACATAAAGCTCTTACTGCAGTGAATATGAATAGTCCTGCTAAGTAACTGATACATGCTATCATTAAGATTATTTTTGATATTGTGTTTGTCTCTCTAAAGATTTTGCCATAAATCAAATCATTGCCCTTCTGCTTCTAGAATATTTTATTGTTTAAAAAGATGATTTTAAACCTTTACATAATTGCTGCATAGCTGAAGGTATGGCATACTGTAGGACCAGACCTGAATTTATGGCCTCTAGAACAAAAGCAGTTTGGGAATAAATGCCTTTAACTCTGTGCCTTTCCCCTCCTCATGAAACCCATGTCAGGGTGAGGGGATAACTATTGATCTACTTTTATTCTTTTATAAATTGGTGTAAATCGTGTACACGTTGTAGTAGCAGTTTTTTTGCACTATTCCTCACAATGATTAGGAGACACTATAACATGGTGGTTGAAAAAAGTAAAATAAGTAGTAAATTTTTCCTTTCTGTTGACATAAGTCAATGGTGCGGTGCTCCTGAGTTGGAGTGTGGGGTTGCTCTATAATTTGGGCAACCTTGTTACCCACTGAAGAAGCTGCCTGCCTGCTCTTCAGGGCTTGCCTACTTCTGCTTATCCCAGGGAGAGAGCTTCAGTAAGGTGCTGACAGCCTCTCGGAACTGTCCATCTCTTCTTTGTCAAGGACTATGGGTTCAGAGCATCCCTTGGGCAACCACAGAGGTGCTGGGTTGTGGCATCTGGTGGTCCGTGGTGACAGGGATGGGGCTTCCTGGCCCTTTTCTGGGTCATTGGCTGTCTTTTTTGGTGGCAGTGAATCACAACAGATCCTTATCATATTGATGAATGGGGATCTCATCTCCACTATTTGTTATATTATTAACAATAAAATGGGATGTGTGTGGCATGTGTGTTAGACTTCAGAATTATCTTGAGAAACTGAGCAAGTAAGGCTATTTGAAATCAGTTTCTGGATAAATATTGTGCCTTGTTTTACTGGTCTGAGCACTTGCCAAATTGTGGATTTCTTGACATGAGTATTCAGCTCTAATTATGCGTGGTCCACCTGCACATTTGCAAAACACATATAATTATCAGGCTTTTAACAAAATGCCAGCAATTTAAATGGATGGCATTCTTGTCGGGAAAATTTTAAAAAAGATTAGCTGACATTTTACTATTTACTGTAAGTCAGGCATGATTGTAAAAGCCTTATTCACAATGAGGTAGTAAATGTATTATCTCATTTAATCCTCTCAACAATCCAGTGAGTCTGGTATTATTATTCCCACGTTACAGATGAGAAAACTAAAGCACAGAGGGGATCGGTAACCTCCTTGGGTTCATAAAGCCAGTGAGTGATAGAACTGGGTTTCTCAGACATTCCAAATCATGGCCGTACTTTTACCTGCTGTGCCGTACTTCATTCCTTTAAAATTGTATAGTATTCCACCAAAAATTTAGAATTTAGTAGTATAATTCTAAAACCAAGCTGTAAAATGGAAATCAACCTCAGTCAGGTGAAAAAAATTTTTACTCTCTTGACTTAAAATAAATTTCAGCATAAATTCAATGTCCTTCATCCAGCAAAGTTTGACTAGTATTTAAACACAAGATCAAGTATGAGGGCTTAGGAATCATGTTTTTTAGAAGGGAAACAAGTTGAAATCTAAAGAACAGTTTTTCTCATACATATGGATGAATTTTCTTTGAGCTTATAAAACCCCAACTCCTGTGTATACAGTTAAATTCCTCAGAGGGATTTAATATAAGGTAGTCTAGAAGAGAAGCTTGGAAAGTGTTCCCAAAGAAGAATGACTTAGAAGTTTCACAAAAGGCATTAGAAGATGAGTTTTAGGATTCACAGTTGCTCAATGTCACTAGATTCTGTACACACACAAGGAGAAATAACGGCAAAATCCAGGTGTTTGATTTGGTGGGGTGATGGCCGTGGTAGCCTTGGGAAGCCACTTCACTGGCCTGTAAGCACAAGGAACTGAAAAACGCAGGCAGCTGCTAACTCAGGAGACACTTGTCATGGCACCAGCACATTCTAGTAAAGATTTTTTTCAGGACAGAGAAGCTGCGTGAATGTTTTAAAAGCCTAGGAAAGGCAAGTACTGAATAGGTAAAAATAAATGGCATTATTTTGAGAATATATGCCAAAAATCATATAATATTGATGTTAGTGACAAATCTTAATAGCATCTTTCTTTTAAATCAAACGTTTCTACAAAAGGAAAAACTGGAAGTGCTGCGTGGGTTTCCATTTGTCAGATATGGACCATAAAAGAGAGTTCTAAAACAACGTAAGGAGGTGCGTGAGACTTATACTTACAGCTGGGGCTAAGCGACGTGGGTTGTGGGAAAGCTGGCTTGTGCAATCTAATCCTCTCCCTTGCCTCCCCATCACCATCCTACCTTTCACCCTCCTGGGTTCATCTTGGTAAGTTAGCCTGTTTCCCATTCCTGTTCATCCATATTAAGTACCTAAAATGCTTGCTAATAAGGGTTAAAATGAGAACTCGCCCTAAGGTGGTATATACATGTTTAAACAGCACCTCTCTGACCACAAGGCAGGCCCTTATAGGTCTGTATCCAGCAGAAAGACCTGTCTTGTCATTCACTTCTTCACAACTCTTACCCACCCAGAGCTTGGGTCCAAGGAAATATCCTGGTTTTAGGAGTGAGATTGGGATCCACTTTTAAAAATGATTTGATATGTTTCCCCAAACATCCTAATATTATTTATTGATTAATCCATTATTATTTCAGAGATTTGAAATGACACCTCTGTGGTATGTCCTTGATCCCCAGACATGTCCGTGTCAACTCGTGAACCCACTATTCTGCTTCACGAATCCATCAGCCAACTCATGCCCTTGTCCCAGTCTTTGAATTTCTGCAGCTTTATAGTATGTTTGAATACATCATAAGGCTAGTTTATTCTTTTTTTCCACAATCTTTCTGGCTATTTCTGCATGTTTATTTTATTTTTTTCTGTGGTTTACAATCAGCTATTTCCATTCCCTGCCATCTCTCAAAAAACCCTTACTTGTGTTTTCATTGGATTGTGTTTAAATTATATATTAATTTAGGAAGAATTGATATCTATAATATTGAGCTATTCTATCCATTAATTTGGGTCTTGTTCTAAAGTTGTTTAAAATTGTCTGTACAGAAGAAGCCTGTTAAGTTTAATCCTAAATATATTATGGGTTTTGTGGCTATCATAAAGTGACATCTTCATTTTACATTCTAACTGGGTGTTATTCATATGTAGAAAAAGCCTTTTTTTTTTTTTTTTTTGAGATGGAGTTTTGCTCTTGTTGCCCAGGCCAGAGTGCAATGGCACAATCTCAGCTCACCACAACCTCCGCCTCCCAGGTTCAAGCAATTGTCCTGCCTCAGCCTCCTGAGTAGCTGGGATTACAGGCATGCACAACCACACCCGGCTAATTTTGTATTTTTAGTAGAGACAGGGTTTCACCATGTTGGTCAGGCTGGTCTCAAACTCCTGATCTCAGGTGATCTGCCTGTTTTGGCTTCCCAAAGTGTGGGGATTACAGGTGTGAGCCACTGCACCCAGCAGAAAAAGCCATTTTTTTTAACCACCTAATCACTTTACTGAATTCAGTCTCACTTGATAGTATATTTTTAGTCAATGATGTCATCTGCAAGGAATTAATTGTTAGAGGGCAGAAAAGGCATTCCATTATCAGGACTTCAGTTGCATCCTTAAGGAGCCACAGACACCTAGAGTGATGATAGCAGTCACATCTATGTATTTTTTATTAAATTATTTTTTTAGTTGTAAAATGATTCAACCTTGTAAAAAATTATCAGACACGAACATACCTATCATCCATACTTAACAGATACTTTTTGCCATATTAGAGTCAGATCCCTTTTTAACAAAAAAAATATATAAAACACTTAAGATTACCTAAACTTCTTCCACCATCAGCCCTTCTTCCTCCTCTTCCCCAGAGTACCTACTCTGCTGAAGTTGGCATCTCTTATTCTTGTGCAAACTACTGCATATGCATATATGTAGCTTTGGGGATTTTAAAAATGTATGCAAGTTGTATGCAAATTTTTAAATGCCTTCCTGATTTCAAGGTAATAAATCTATGCTAAGTATGAAAATTCTAACCTTTATAGAAATTGTGGGACAGAAACTTAAAGGGCTACATAATAATCTCCTTAAGAAAGCCACTGCTCACAATAAGGTGTATCATTTTTCAGCCCTTGATGTTATGTTGCATATAGTAGAACCAAACACTGTCTGACCTGCTTAACAAAGAATGCCTTCCAGAGGAAAAACACAGTTAGAATATGTGTTTATCATCATGTCCTTTTCTCTACTAGTAGTTCTTTATTTTGTTAAAAGCCAGAAAAGAAAGAAATCTCAACAAAGGTTACTAGGACCTTAAGTGGATTTCAACAGAGGAACCCATCACTGTTTACACTCCAAGCAACAGATTTACATAGATTTGATTCAGTCGAAGCACCTGATAGGAGCCACTGCTTTCACAATGCAGATGCCGTGATGAGCAGCTGGTAAACTTGGAGCACATATAAGACAATCAAAGGAAGTCTCCATATAAACTTCTCCATGCAAGGAAAGATGGTTTTTCCATTTGCCCTTTTCTGAGCACTTTAACTTCCTCGTTACATGTTCCAAATTGTTTCAGAGGCTATGTAAACCATATGTTTGTTAAATGATAGAGACAAATATGGGGAAGTCTGATTAGCATCAGTTTCCCTCAGGAAAGGAGTTTCTTTCCCATCCCTGTTTAGCCTGCTCCACACTTGTTAGACATGGGTAAGTAAGCAGAGGTGGGAAATTGGCTTTAAATAGCTGCACCTGGCTATAGAGTTTCCTCTCCTCTTTCTACTGAAGACACGTTTTAACAGTTACTCTCTATTAAGAAGAGATAGTAGGTGCTGGCTGACAGTAAGAGAACGAATTTCATTGAGTATTTCAGTAATCATTCAAATCTTCATGAGATAAAGTGTGTAAGTGTATGTGTGTGTGTGTGAGAACATCAAGAGCTAGCAAGCAAGAGCGAGCTGCTTTTCAGTTTTTGTTCTTTTTTTTTCAGTTTTTTTTTTTTTTTTTCTTGAGACGGAGTCTCGCTCTGTTGCCAGGCTGATGGAGAGCAGTGGCTCGATCTCAGCTCACTGCAACCTCCACCTACTGAGTTCAAGCAATTAACCTGCCTCAGCCTCCCAAGTAACTGGGACTACAGGTTCATACCACCATGCCCGGCTAATTTTTGTATTTTTAGTAGAGACGGGGTTTCACCGTGTTGTCAGGGTGGTCTCAATCTCCTGACCTTGTGATCTGCCCACCTCAGCCTCCCAAAGTGCTGGGATTACAGGTGTGAGCCACTGCACCCAGCCTCAGTTTTTTTTTTTCTTTCAGTTTTTGTCCCACTGGGTTCAAATTAGGTAGCCAATAAGGATAAATCTACTTCACTATTATTAAATGGAATTGTTTCTTTTTATATTAGAGTCCCTAAAAGAGCAGTAAAGGTGTAAACACATTATTTATTACATAATGCAGAAGTTTACTGGCCTAGATCAAATAGTATTGAATATTGGATGATTGGTAGTGAATCGCTTTTAAAACAAACAAACAAAAGGGCCGGGCACCATGGCTCACGCCTGGAATCCCAGCACTTTGGGAGGCCGAGGTGTGCGAATCACAAGGTCAGAAGTTAGAGACTAGCCTGGCCAACATGGTGAAGCCCCCTCTCTACTAAAAATATACAAAATTTGCTGGGCGTAGTGGCAAGCGCCTATAATCCCAGCTACTCGTGAGGCTGAGGCAGGAGAATCACTTAAACACGGGAGGCAGAGGTAGCACTGAGCCAGGATCATGCCACTGCACTTCAGCCCTGCCACAGAGTGAGACTCCATCTCAGAAAACAAAACAAAAGAGGCCAACATGTTTCCTGCATTTTATTTTGGACCCAGAAGTCCAGTGGGCCAAAATCCTTGGTCAGGTCTATTTAATGACACACTTATGCAGATGTGTGGAAATAAATACTTGAGGTGAAATCATATAGCTGTGATTAGAGCAGCCAGTTTATCATTCAAACTGGACATTTGAGAGGACTATAGGCATAAACTGAGCCCAGCGGCCACCCCTGGCTCTTAATCAGTGACATTGTAGTTGTCATTGCTTAAGAGAACAACTAATAAACATTTAAAAATATCTACTTGTGTCTTTATCCCCAAAAGACAAAAATTTAAAGCAGTGATGGCTCTTGAATGAGAAAACAAAACCGGGTGGGCACAGTGGCTCATGCCTGTAATCCCAGCACTTTTGGGAGGTGAGTCACTTGAGGTCAGGAGTTTCAGACTAGCCTGGCCAACGTGGTGAAACCCTGTCTCTACTAAAAATACAAAAAACTAGCCACGTGTGGTGGCACATGCCTGTAATCCCAGCTACATGGGAGGCTGAGGCAGGAGAATTGCTTAAACCTGGGTGGAGGTTGCATTGAGCCGAGAGTGCACCACTGCACTTCAACCTGGCAACAGAGCGAGACTCCATCTCAAAAAAACAAAACAAAACAAAACAAAACAAACCTTAACTAGTTTATTCATATTAGCTTATATTCATTTTCTGTAAACCCTTGGTCTCGAATTCTATTGGAATGACTTGATAGGTGAAACCACTTTATGTTGACAACTTTTTGGGACTTGAGTCATCTCAAATGATGACTTTTTAGCATATACATCTCTTTGACTTCTATTTCTTTCGAAATGCCTACGATACCTATGCACATGTCATTGTTTAGGGCCTTACCCCACATTCACAATATTAGGTTGCTTCCATTTCTGTTTCTGAAGCAGAACTGTTTTTAAGTGGAAACAGGTGCCTTTGACTAACAGGTTATCTTTTTTAACTTGTAAATTGGACCAAAGAGGAATCAGAAGAGGCATAGAGAAAATGGTTAACAAGGAAGCCTCAGTTCATCCTCTTTCTCTCATTTTTGATGCTGTTGCTGTTGAGGTTTTGTTATGTTTGCTGCTTTATCCTGGTTTTTGGGTTTTATCCTGAGTTCTGTGCTGTTAAATGCATGTCCGATATAGTATCTATACAACATTATAAACTTGTTCTATGCTGCTAAAAATTGACTGCTTTGTTTCTATAAACCTAGTCTTTTAAGAAATAACCATATTTGTTTGTAAAGCGTATTATTCAGCTTCCTCTTTGTAAACATCATGTCTGCTTTGATAAGTCTCATTTTGGATGTAACAAATATTTGACATATCCAGGTGTGGGTGTGCTGGTCTGTAGGCAATCTCAGGAGAGCTTTGGAGATAATCATGTCACACAAACTTTTAGTTAATACAGATTACTATCCTAGGAACAATTAGGCTTGATCAGAAGGCAGTATTTTGCTTTTATAGATAACTGCATTTGCTGTTTTTTGAGGGGAGAATCTATCAAACTAAATTTTGGAAAAGATTAGTTTTTCAAGGAACGTTACAAGGGAGTGGTTGACAGATATCCACTGCTGAGTAAAATTAATTCCAAGAAATCTTGAGCAAAGTGTCCCGTTTTGAAATTCCTAGTATACTTGACTAGGTACAAGGATTTTTCTTTTCTCTAAGCTCCCCTGACTTCATGCATTTGCATTTATTATTAAATGAGGTAATTATTTGATGTTCCTAGAGTATATTAGAATTTATTACATATTCATCCACTATGTGACAATTATTTATTGAGTGCTCCCATGTTTAGTTGCAAGGGTGTGGGTGCAGAATGGAGGAAAAGCTGTATATAACCAGGTTTGGGATTTGCTAGCAAGTTCTATCAAGGAGATAAACATGTATGCAAGACATAATTATAACTAAGTGCCAAGAAATCCAAGCTAGGTAATTTAATATGCAGGAACAAGAGGACATGAGGGGATTAAGGATGGCAGCGAAAGGTTGTAGAGTCAGTGGTTTGCAAGAACATGTGGGTTAAATAATGGTAGGTGTTGAGGATTAGAGGTGAGTTGGAAAGAAAGGCTGTGTTGGTTAGAGAGTGGTATGTTTGACACTGGGATTTCAGAGAGGTTGTAGCCGATGGTAATAACAAGGACTAAGGTACAACCATGGATTTGTGGGTGAAGTAGAGTACAAGATCATTGGAGGAGAGTAAGTCAGAGAATTGAGGGTACAGGGTAATGGAAAGATCCGTTACATGGGAATTCAAGAAGGAAGTAGTGTTGGGGACTTGATATAAATGACCAGAGAGAGAGAGAGAGAGGGAGTGTGTGTGTGTGTGTGTGTGCGTGTGTGTGTGTGTGTGTGTGTGTGTTTGTGAAGAATTATTGTGGACAGACACAGCCAGCAATGAAACTCAAGGGGGAGGATTGGGAATGATCCAGAGGTCTATAGATGACTGTGGTTATGAGTTAGAGACTGATGGCATCAGCTTCAAAGCTGATGATTTTTTCAGGAGGAGGAAGTGATCATTGTATAGAAGCAAGAATAAAAAGCAGGCTGGCAGAGGGCTCTCAGGAGATGCCTTGTTCTGTAGGGAGAGCCAAGTCTCTTTTAAGGCAAGAATGTGAAGGGAGGGTTCAGGGAAGGGGCCAAGTATTTAGAAGACTTTACTGGATTCCCTAACTGAGGAAATTGTATTCCCAGAGGGCACAGTGGAAGGGGTTCAGGAACCAGCTGAGGAGTGGAAAATGGTAGAGTGTAGGAGAATGAAGGATATTAGGGGATACTGAGCCTAAGTGGGGGATAGAGGGTGTGATGGTATTAGTCCTGGTGGTTTCTGGAACAGGTGGTGAGGCTCTGGGTGTGGGACGAAGGACGGGTTGGGTTTCTTGCCAGAAGCAAGCAGACCTCTGGGGCTCTTCTCTCCAATGCATGGTCGTTTGGAGATGGGTGTTTTGAGGGTAAGGTCTTGTTACCCAGAGCATGAGTAGATTTGGGGCTCCTTCATTCTGCAAATGGAGATGCGGAAGCTGGGGAGGTATACCAGCTGCAGCATTACCAAGATGGATGAAAGAATCACATAACAGTTCCAGGATGATGTCAAATGAAACCTTGAGGGTTTTATTTTTTATTTTATTTTATTTTATTTTATTTATTTTTTTTAGAAAGAAAAGAAAGAGAGAGAAGAAAAGGAAGAAAAGAGAATGAAAGATAAAAAGAAAAGAAAAGAGGGGAGAGAGAACGGGAATCTTGCTCTATTGCCCAGGCTAGAATGCAGTCTAGAGATGGATATTAAAAAGCTCTTTTATACTAATAATTATGTTATACAATGGAGACAGGAAGGAATAAGGGAGGAAAACAACAAACAGCCAACCAATATTTCATTTAAACCTATGAAATGCTATGCAATTGCTGGGGAGTGATTTACTCCCAACCATGTGGTCACTTTTAGAATAAATGTGATGTGTTACTGAAAAAAAATTTATGCTTTGTGGATTTGGAGTAGAGAGTTCTGTAAATGTTTATTTAGTTGTTCGAGGTCTAAGTTCAAGTCCTGGGTATCCTTGTTAACCTTCTGTCTCATTAATCTGTCCAATATTGACAATGTAATGTTAAAGTCTCCCACTATTATTGTGTGGGAGTCCAAGTCTCTTTGTAAGTCACCAAGAAGTTGCCCTGTGTATCTGGGCGCTCCCATATTGGGTGCGCATAGACTTAGGATCGTTAGCTCTTCCCGTAACATTAATCTCTCTACCATTATACAATGTCCTTATCTCTTTTGGTTTCTATTGCTTTAAAGTCTATTTTATCAGAGATGAGAATTGCAACTCCTGCTTTTTTTTTTTTTTTTTTCTTTCCATTTGGTTGGCAAATCTTCCCTCCATCCCTTTGTTTTGAGTCTCTATATATCCTTGCATGTGAGATGGGTCTGGATGCAGCTTACTGATGGGTTTTTTGGAATGGCTGATACTGGTTGTTCCTTTCTGTATATAGTGCCTCTTTCAGCTCTTGTAAAGCAGGCCTGGTGGTAATGAAATCTCTGAGTACTTGCTTGTTCGTGAAAAATTTTATTTTTCCTTCATTTATGAAACTTAGTTTGGCTGGATATGAAATTCTGGGTTGAAAGTTCTTTTCTTTAAGGATGTTGAATATTGGCCCCCACTCTCTTCTGGCTTGTAGGGTTTCTGCTGAGAGATCTGCTGTGAGTCTGATAGGCTTCCCTTTGTGGGTAACCTGACCTTTCTCTCTGGCTGCCCGTAGTATTTTCTCCTTTGTTTCAACCCTGATGAATCTAATGATTATGTGCCTTGGGGTTGCTCTTTTTGAGGAATATCTTTGTGGTGTTCTCTGTATTACCTGGAGTTGGGTATTGTCTTGCCTTGCTAGGTTAGAAAGTTTTCCTGGATAATATCCTGAAGAATATTTTCCAGCTTGGATTCATTCTCTTCGTCACATTCAGGTACACCTATCAAACGTAGATTAGGTCTTTTCACATAGTCCCATATTTCTTGGAGACTTTGCTCATTCCTTTTTACCCTTTTTTCTCTAATCTTGTCTTCTCGTTTTATTTCGTTAAGTTGGTCTTTGACCTCTGAAATCCTTTCTTCTGCTTGATCAATTCGACTGTTAAAACTTGTGCATACTTCGTGAAGTTCTCGTATTGTGTTTTTCAGCTCCATTAATTCACTTATATTCCTTTCTAAATTGTCCATTCTCGTTAACATTTCGTGAAACCTTTTTTCAAGGTTCTTAGTTTCCTTGCATTGGGCTAGAACATGTTCTTTTAGCTCACAGAAGTTTCTCATTATCCACCTTCTGAAGCCTGATTCTATTGATTCCTCACATTCATTCTCAATCAGGCCTTGTTCAATTGGTGATGAGGCACTGCAATCCTCTGTAGGAGGAAAGGCATTCTGATTTCGGGGTGTTTTCAGCCTTTTTGCGCTGGTTTCTTCCCATCTTTGTGGATTTACCCACCTGTTGTCTGTGTAATTGCTGACTTTCAAATTAGGTCTCTGAGTGGACGTCCAGCTTGTTGGTGATAAAGTTTTTCTATTTCTAAATTTTCCTTCGGCGGACGCCCCTCCCCCACAGAGTGGGACCTTCCCGGGTTCAGCTGTACTTGCTGTGAAACTCCCAATCCTCAGCAGTTCCAACTGCTGTTTTTTTTTGTTGTTGTTGTTGAGGGGGGTACCAGCCTTCCCCTGCAGCGGCCCACCACGCCGGCTGAAACAGCGGCGTTAAGATTCGTGGCGCTTTCTGCCCGAGAATCTCCCGGTCTGGTTCCCCACTTCAGTCCGCTTTTCAGTCAGCAGAATGGGAGACTCTGCCTTCCCTGAGCTCCGAACGCCAACCAAAAGGGCACTCAGTCCCGTATACTCCGGACTAAGACCGCTGCGCCGGGGCGCCTGCAAAACGGCCGTGCCTGCCAAAAGAGTTGCGCTGGCGACCTGTGGGGCTCCTCCACCAAGAATCTCTTGATCATAGGCAATAAAAATTCGTCTGAAAATGTGGCGTCCACTCACTCTCTGTGCTTTCAGTGGGAGCTACAATCCTGAGCTGCTGCTAATCGGCCATCTTGGATCTCTCTCCTGCATTGCTTTTATACTCGAGATGCAATTTAGTATGTTACATACATAAAAATAGTAATTAGGTTTAATTGGAGGGGGTTACATTGAATAGAATTCCAGTTCATATTTTAAAATAAGTCATTCTCTCCCTCTCCTTCCTGCCTACTCCTTGCCATTTCCACCAAAATGTGCCTTGAAAACTGACAGTGTCAGTCTTATCTGCTGAATAATTGACATGTTCTTTTCCCCTTTCCTTTATAGTGAAGAAAGTTACAACGTCAATGATTATTCCTTAAGAGATGAGCTATTGGTTGAATCTTGTGACAATGAAGAGCTTAATTCCTCTCCAGGGAAGAACAGCTCCACAATGCTTTATTCAAGACAGAGCTCTGCCAGTCACCTCTTTACTCTGACAGTTCTTAGTAACCATGCGAATGAGAAAGTGGAAATGCTGCTAGGAGCTGAGACCCAGTAAGTATATGTGAGAAACGGATCTGGAATATCTGGTAGTATCTCCCTGACCTGATTTCCTTTGGTTTATAGACTCCGTAAAACAGCAGCTACTTTTCATGTTTTTGTTGAGCACCTACTGTTTGTTTGCTAAGCACTGCCACTGGGTGTTTTTTACAGATGTTGTTCTTTTCATTGTAATCTTCTTACAGGAGATGGATGTTGTTATTTTTGTCCCTATAACTCCTGATAGGCTGGGCATGGTGGCTCATGCCTATAATCCCAGCACTTTGGGAGGCTGAGGCGGGCAGATCACCTGAGGTTGGGAGTTTGAGACCAGCATGACCAACATGGAGAAACCCTGTCTCTACTAAACATACAAATTAGCCGGGTGAGGTGGCACATACCTGTAATCCCAACTACTTGTGAGGCTGAGGTAGGAGAATCGATTGAACCTGGGAGGCGGAGGTTGTGGTGAGCCAAGACCTCGCCATTGCACTCTAACCTGGGCAACAAGAGTGAAACTCCGTCTCAAAAAAAAAAAAAAAAAAAAAAGTCCTGATAGATGCACTGTGCTTTAGATGATGTTTTCATTTTTATAGAGTGGTTTAAAAATAATTTTACCTTTTTCATTGACAAAAAGATGACACACTATCCTTAGGGAATTAGACTCAACTGGTAGTTTGAGTCTAAGCCATAAGCCTTCTTAAGTAATGGAATTGAGGTCATTTCTCACTCACGTGCCTTCAACCAGAGAGCAGAAAGCCCAATGATTTCTGTCAAAAGAGCTACTCTAGTTTACAAAAATATACCAGTAAATCCTCTTTCTAATCCAGAGTTTATGCAAGAGCAAAACAGGCACCCTGTTTGTGCCTGCAGTTTTTCCAGTGGTTAGTGTGCAGTTAGTTCTCACGTTGGATAAGCTGGGGTGCGGTTAACTTTCAAGTCCACCTCAGTGATTTTTTTGGTCCAGTTAGAGATTGTTGACCAATTTATTTGTTTGGAAATGAGAAACTTCCTTTTGCAATAATCATCAATATTCTGTTGGGTCAGAGAGTGGAACAGTGGAGGGAAAGGAGAAATTCCCTAATTCTTTGTGCTCTCAGATTCCTGCCTTCCACTCCATCTCTGCCAAGGTTCCTAAATGGTGTGGTTGAAATGGATCAGCAGCTGGTGAATAACAACCCTAAAACTGTAGCAAGATCTTAGAGAAAGTGATCCCAAAGAGATATCTTTAACAGTGATTATAGAGCCGGGCGCAGTGACCCATGATTGTAATCCCAGCACTATGGGAGGCTGAGGCAGGTGGATCACCTGAGGTCAGGAGTTCGAGACCAGCCAGACCAATATGGAGAAACCCCTACTAGAAATACAAAATTAGCCAGGCGTGGTGGTACATGCCTGTAATCCCAGCTACTCGGGAGGCTGAGGAAGGAGAATCGCTTGAACCTTGGAAGCGGAGGTTGTGGTAAGCCGAGATCACGCCATTGCACTCCAGCCTGGGCAACAAGAGTGAAACTCCGCCTCAAAAAAAAAAAAAAAGTGATTTTAACAGTGTTCCTAGATGAATAAAGAGAATATTAAAGAAAAATTATTCAAAGACACTTGCTAAAGCACAGTAAGGCAGGCTTTATTCAAGACTATCCTAATGGGTGCAAGGACCATCGCAACAAGATCTTGTAGTGGAGAGAGAGATTGGACTCAACTCTGAATACAGCATGGGCAAGTGGGAATTTATAGCCATGGAGCAGGATGGAGGTCCGTGGATGGAAAATTACTAAGAGGAAATATCAGGGTTAAGGGAGATTCTGGATAAACTAACCAAACAGGATTCTTGCTGACGACTGGCCAGGGTGATTAGACATCATAACCTGTGGGATGATGGAGAATAATGAATCTTATCAGATATTGAGGATGGGGTGGGGGGATATTCTTGCCAAATTGACTTAGTAGAGTTCTTTGCTAAAACTGGATTTTATGAAGAACTGTACAGATGAGCCTGGGAGAAGGTACAGAAGTGTACAGAAGTCTAACTAAAGTTTGGCCAAGCAAAGAATCTTTGTCAAGAGACTTTAAAAAAATGTGAAAATTATAAGGCATGCACATAAAATGTCAAATTACTTAACATCTTTTGGCCCTAGAAGTAACATTTCACAGGCTGGAGAACACCAAGGACAGGTTGGTGAAAGCTATAGAATATTCCAAATGAACTGGAGAGTTCACCAAGGTAATGAAAAAATAAATATATTTCATAAGGCTACAGCTACCATAGATAGTGATTCCTCTGATGGATCTTGGCAAAGTAAATTAAAAGCCTTCTGGAAAAGATTCACCATTGTAGATTTCATCAAAAACATTCATAATTCATGGGAGGAGATCAACATACCAATATGAACAGGAGTTGGGAAGAGTCGATTCCAACTCTCATGGATGACTTTGAGGGGTTCAAGACTTCAGGAGGAAGCAACTGCAGATGCAATGGAAATAGCGAGAGAACTAGGTTTAGATGAGAACCCTGAAGATGCAACTGAATTGCTGCAATCTCATAATAAAACTTGAACAAATGAGGAGCTGCTTCTTCAGGATGAGCAAAGAAAGTGAAGATGCCATGAGCATCGTTGAAATGACAACAAAGGATTTAGAATATTACATAAGCTGAACTGATAAAGCAGTGGCAAAGCTTGAGAGGATTGACTCCAATGTTACAAGAAGTTCTGCAGAGGGTAAAATACTATCACACAGTATTGCGTACTATACAGAAATCTTTCAGGAATGAAAGAGTCAATTGATGCAGCAAACTTCATTGTCATCTTAATTTAAGAAACTACCACAGTGACCCAAATCTTCAGCAACCGTCACCCTAGTTAGCAACCATCAAAAAAAAAAGGAAGAAGAAAAAGAAAGGGAGCTTCATCCTCATGTGTTTGTTTACAAAGCAAAGAAATGCCTTTCTCTGAGGTCCCAGAGTTCTTCCACTGATGGCATTCCAAGCATGCCCCTCTGTGTTTGTGGCTCAGGGGAGGTGAGCTTGGGTGGGAGTGTGCTTGCTGGTCTGTGAGGTGACCAACAAGTGATACACCCAAGACCAGGGCCAAGGGGAAGCACTGCTTGAACTCCAAAAGTGGTTTAAACCCCTTCGCCAGTGAGGACAAACCTAGACTTCCTTTGTGTGGAGAAACATCTCGTAAAAACAGAATTTTTAGTATGCCTGTGCTTTGGATGTTATATGACTTTAAGGATGAGAACAGCTTAAACACTTTGGAGGTTAGTACTTTTCCAGTGTTAGAGAGATTCTCAGAAACTAGAGACTTCCCTTTCCCCATATCATTAGTAATGGTGAAAGTGTTGCTGGTTTTGCCTTGTGTTTTCCTTTTCTTCCAGTTTACAAGGATTGTTTGTTTTCTTTATTCAGGCCTTGCCAGCATCTCAACAGAGATTTTCCTGACTGTCTCATTCATAATTTATGTAATCTCCACCACTCGTTTCTGAGATTATTCCAAGAGAGTAGGAGGTGAACTGACATGTTCAGTTTATTTCACGCCAAGGCTAGATCCTTTCCTGGGACATTCTGTAGCATTTGTTCCATCCTTTTGCCTTTCAGTCTTGCCAAAGACTGAATAAGTTGTTCATTTCCTCAATCAGACATGTTCTCAGAATATTTAGTCATGTCACTTGTAAACCCATGGGTCTGACTCATATTTGTAGTTCTTTAATTAATAGCATGAGGACATTCCAGAAGAGGCATGGAACAGAGGTCTCCCTGGGGTGCAGAAGGAGTGACTCTCTCATTCTCTTTGCCCTCACCTTCAATTACAGTTGAGAAGTAAATAAATAGACATGCTTTCTTTCTTTTTTTTTTTTTTTTTTTTTGAGACGGAGTTTAACTCTTGTTGCCCAGGCTGGAGTGCAATGGTGTGATCTTGGCTCACCACAACCTCTGCCTCCCAGTTTCAAGCGATTCTCCTTCCTCAGCCTCCTGAGTAGCTGGGATTACAGGCGTGCACTACCATGCCCGGCTAATATTCTATTTTTAGTAGAGGTGGGTTTTCTCCACGTTGGTCAGGCTGGTCTCGAACTCCCGACCTCAGGTGATCTGCCCACCTTGGCCTCCCAAAGTGCTGGGATTACAGGCGTGAGCCACTACTCCCCGGTCCCCCAAACATACTTTCCACACATAAAATAGCATTGGTGTTGAAAAAATAGCAACCAAACACTCAACTTTCCTTAGGAAAAAAAAAAGACTATTTGAAAACTTGGCAAATTGTTAAATGCCATATTTGGAAGTATAACTCTGGGCTTCCTAGTTTTGAGCAGCCGAGTTTTGATCTTCATAGAATGTGTTATTTGCTTCCAAGATTTGTGAAAGGCATCAATAAGTATATGTTGTTCAGGTTTTCTTTTATCTCTTATTTGATTAATATGGTTCATTGGCAATCTAGTTGAAAAAACAAGGTTTTCACTACTGCTCTGGCCTTAAGTCACTGAAGAACTTCAGACCAGTCAGGTAGATCTTTTCACTACTTACTCTTTGACCTGTAGAATAATGAATTTTACACCTGAATATTTACCTCCTTTGAAAAACTAGAAGCCACCTGAGGATATTCAACATGTAAAATCAGCAGTAGGAGGGGTACAGTTGTTTGGCACAAGGACAATTTAACTTCGTAAGATAGTAAAATTGTGGAAGAAAAATCAATGGCTTTGATTACATAAAGAATGCAGAAATGCTCACCAAAAGGAGATGGGGCAAACAGCGAGCATCTGGGATGTGCCAGCTATAGAACATGACCAAGGGACCCATGGGTGTTTCTAGGGGAAGATAGACTTTTGAGCTGAAGAAAGCATATAGGTACAGGTGATCAGACATTTTGGTTTTCCCAGAATCACTAGTTCAAGTTTAGGTCCATTTTCCTGGTGAAATTATGAATGATACTCTTTTTGACTCTCAGAAGGTTCTTGTTTAGAATGAAATATATGGTGACCTTATTTATATATAATTATATTATAAAATAAAATATAAATAAATTACAAATATATACACATATTTATAATTATATATATGGTTCACCACCCTCATTTTCTTCCCCCATGTGAAGTGAGTCTCACAAGGGCCATACAGGAAGTGAGTTATTGCCAAAGCTGGAACTAGAGTCTGGCCTTCCTGATAGTCTAGCACTGTTTCTAGTAACAAATTTTAATCTTTTAACAAAGAAGCTGCCAGCCAGTAGGCTGTTCCACCCCCCACTTTGCTGCTCAGTTTGGCTTGTTCCAGATTTGGAAGGAAAACTCCAGGAAGTCAGTTACTATTAACTGTGAGAAACTACTAAAATATAGAATTTTTAAGTCCAAAGACTTTACTATTTTTTATTTTATTTTTTTAAGACAGAGTCTCACTTTGTCACTGGGGCTGGAGTGCAGTGGTACAATCTCGGCTCACTACAACCTCCACCTCATGAGTTCAAGTGATTCTCCTGCCTCAGCCTCTCGAAGAGCTGGGATTACAGAGGCCCACCACCACACCTGGCTAATTTCTTTATTGTTAGTAGAAATGGGTTTTCACCATATTGGCCAGGCTGGTCTCAAACTCCTGACCCTCAAGTGATCTGCCCACCTCAGCCTCCCAAAGTGCTGGGATTACAGATGTGAGCCACTATGCCTGACCTAAATCCATAGGCTTTCAAAAGGAAAAAGTTTGTGGAAATCTAGATGTTAAATTTATGATCTCATGTAGGTTGGAAGATTTTATAATAAAATGCTAAATAGATATTGCATCCCCAAAATTATTTTCCATGTTAAACTTTCTTTTTGTTCCTTTGCCTGCATTTTTCATACTTCCTGGAATGCCCTCTTCAGGCTTCCTCAGATGGCCAGATACCTCCTCTTAGGGCCCATGTCAAGTGTTCCCTCTGCTAAGGAAGGCTCTCAGTACTGCACACTGCAGTCTCATCCTGAGAATTCCCGGTGCTTGCTGTGTGTGCCACTCTTATTAGTTCACTTTTCCCGTCATGTTTCCTGTCTCATCCATGGCCTCCGTTGCATGACTCCAAACTCCCAACCTGCTCTACATCCTTCCTTCCCTTTACAGAACTTCTCAAGAGAATGGCCTTCATTTCTCCAGACTAATTAATTCAGTAGATTTTTTTTTTTTCCAAGGCAGAGTTTGGCTCTAATTGCCCAGGCTGGAGTGCAGTGGCACAATCTTGGCTCACTGCAACCTCCGCCTCCCGTGTTCAAGCTGTTCTCCTGCCTCAGCCTCCCAAGTAGCTGGGATTACAGGTGCCTGCCACCACTCCCAGCTAATTTTTGGTAGTTTTAGTAGAGTTGGGATTTCATCATGTTAGCCAGGCTGGTCTCAAACTCCTGACCTCAGGTGATCTACCTGCCTCGGCCTCCCAAAGGGCTGGGAAGACAGGCGTGAGCCACCACACCCAGCCAATTCAGGGATTTTTGTTGGGCAGCTACTTTCTGTGAAGTGCTATTCTCAGTGCTGGGATGTAGCAGGGAACCATACAGAAATCAGATATCTGCTCTTAGGCCCATATCCAAGTGAAGAAGTGATCCCCCTTGAGCTTCCTGCTCTTAAGAAGGGTGACTTTGGATGGAAGGGGAGCTTTTGCCAGTCTGCCTGGGCAAATGGCCTGCAATGAGCTGGGATGATAGGAAAGCATTTCTTCTTGATCCAGTTAAAAATAAAGGATCATTTCAGGTAGTGGTAAGTGCAGTGAAGACTCTAAAGCTGCTGATGTGATCCAGAGTGAGTGCTAATTGGGGCGGGTGGGGATATGCACTCTAACTTAGGTGGTGCAGGAAGACTTCTCTTAAGAGGTGATATTTGAGCTTTGAGTGAAAAGAAGGAGTCAACCCTTCTGCATTAGGAAAATGCAGAGCCAGAATGTTTCAGCCAAAGAGAACAGTAGATGGAAAACCTCTAAGGAAACGAGTTTAGTGTTCTCAAACTTGGCTCGAACATGGAGAATGTGGCTGGAGCAGAATAAACCAGGGAGAGGGTAGCGGTCAATGGGCAACAAAATCCAGTTCATCTAAGAGCAGAGCTACCCCAGTGCTGTCTGTGGGCCATCAGTCCTCAGGCAGTTACCAGCCTGGTATGTGGGAAGCAGTTTGACATTTCTGAAGCATCAAAGCATGTGATGATTTTAACAATTAATTTATTTTTATTGTATTTCTAAAACGCTTGGTCTGCAGTGGATTCAAGGGGTGGAGACTGGTTCTGTATCAGAGATATTTCGAGAAGCACTGATTTAGAGCCACATAAACCATAGCAGGGAGTTCCAGGAACAACAGGGGCTCTGGGGGTGGGGGACAGAAGTTTGTTTCAGTGGGACAAGCAATGAGAACCCTAACCCCAATCCTGTTGGAGTAGTCAAAGGGAGTCCCAATGTTGGCTTGGACCATGGTATATAAGGGGAGGTAGAAATGTTATATTTTGGAGACAAAACAACAGGACCAATGAACGGATTGGATGAGTTGGGGTGGCAGTAAGTGGAAGAGAGGAATCGATGATATTTAGATTTTTGGCATGAGCTGCTGGCACCATGTCGAGTTGTTCCTTAATCAATCTTGACATGGCCTCTTCCTCTGGCACCCTGCTGAGGCCTCTGCATCAGATTAACAGGCTTCCTAGTTTCACACCCAGTAGTCCAGTCCTCCTCTTTGTTTACCTTTAGTGTCCTTTAGTTTTATTGACCATCCAGCTCTTTCACGCTAACCCCTTTTTTTGAGATTATTTTTTCTCAGCCTCTTATCTTTGCTCTCTTAGTTTGCCTGTCACACCTATGACCATTCCTCTTCGCTGTATGTTCAGAAATGCAGCCTGTCCAAAACCAAACATCAACACTGCCCGTGGCTTTCCCCAACACACACACTTCTGTAAATGGTACTATCAGCACTGTTTTGCTTTATCCAGTCTGGAGACTGGGTACTGTTTTTGATGCTTCTGTGTCAGAACAGATCCATCACCTGCCAGTTCTTCCTGTGTAAAAGTCTGTTTCATCTTTCCATATGTTTCCATTCCACTGCCCCCTTCCTAGGTCAGTCACATCACATTGAACTACGCTGATACTCTCCTAGCCATTCCTCTCTCCCATCAATACAGTACTGTTTTATCACTAATCCCTAAGCTCAGCTCTAGTCTCGTCCTTTCCTTGCTTTATACACAGCGAGTGGGTTCCCAATAAATATTTTTGGGATTGACGCATAATTACTATAACTAGCTTTTCTCTATCCAAGACAAGGTGGAAGAGTAGCCAGGTGTGAAGAAAAGCTGCTTCCTATCTCTATTTACTGCCCTTTTGTTACTGCTGAAGCAAGTTTTCCTGAATTTTACTTGTTTTTCAATGTTTGCTGTTAAGGATGCAGTCAAATGTTTTTTAGAATGTACATTGAGTTATGTATACTGTGTTATAGCTGTTTATCCACTACAGGCCCTAAATCATGGTATTATTAATGCGACAATAGTCTGTGAAAAATACAAAAGCCTACTCTGTATAAAAGGACAAAGAAAGAATGTTTTACCACTGTCATTCCTTTTTCCCTCTCGGGCCTTTCAAGAGGAATGTGGGAGCCAGAGAGCCCCCTTTGTCTGTCCTCATTAAAATGAAGCGCAGACAGCTGCAGCTGGCACACACAACAGGCTGTGGCAAGGGGGAGTTCTTGGCTTCCTGCATTTGCAGTAACATATAGATGTCATTTGGGTGCAGTGTATACCATCAGGAAACATCTAGGGCATGTTCATGATGAACATAAACTGTCTTCACTCATTATATTTCAGATACAGAACATGATTACCTTAGCCCATCGTCAAATATCCATCTCAAAACTTCTCCCTCACAGAGCTAGAAGCAAAATGAATGTGGCTGGTGCTGTCAACCATCCAGACACCAATTCCTGGGCCTCCTGATAAAGGGGCATTGTTTGCAGGGAGTCTTTGAGCTTTTCCTGCTTCTGTTAATGATTTCATTAACGGGAAGTACATGGAATGGAATAAAATTGTAAATAGTGTCTCTGACACAGTCATATACTTCATCTTTTAAGAAAAATCACAACATAAAGAGGACAGTTTGCATGGAAAAATTTTACTTATTGTAGGGCACAGGATTTTTTTCCTTGTCAAATCTAAATTCTAAGCCCAATAATAATCTTACATTTATCTAGTGCCTGTCAAAGGACTTGATCTTACGTGATCCTCACACCAACCCCAATAGGACAAGAGGTCTTTTATCAGCAAGGAAACAGATGATTGACCCACTTCAGGTTAAGTGAAGGATTCTGGAGCAGACATTTTAGGTCCAAGCTAACATAATATGATAAACAAGAAATAATTGATTTAACTATATAGCATGTGACAAAAATCCAAATTTTAGAACTCTTAGTGGGCTATGGATATTATTTTGCTTCAGGTAGATTTTTTAAAATTTAGCAAGTTGAGTTGGTATCTAATTTTTTAAGGTCTTGTCTCATAGCATTTTTAATAACTTTTTTCATGCTATGGGTTTTCTTTTATGGATCAGTTTTCTCAACTAATCTAGTTGAATTGAATATGTGAGGGAATGAACAAAAACAACCATCTTCACAATCCTATTCTTTACAAAGGTTTGAAGGACTTTTTTCAAAGCCCGTGGGTATAGAAAATTCAAAAGGAACCACAGGTAAATGTGTAGGCTGTGAGAAGAAACACAGTAACTGGTCAAATGCCATTTGGGGAGGGATAAATGGAAGGTTAAAGAGCACCTAAGGGCTCTTTTTGTATGTTGAGAAATCAGGAAAACCCTATTAGTGATGGAGTCCTCAGCCAGTGTTCTGTTCTTTGTAGTCTCACCTGCAGCCCTGCCTCTGTTACTTCAAAGCCTACTTCCTGCTTTCTCAGTAGTATCTATCTTTTCTAGCTGACGCTTGGTATTCCATAAGAAGTGAGACTTTGCTGTATCTTTGACTTTGTGCAATTAAGTTTAAACCTACTGTGCATAATTAATTATATGAGAGACAGGCCAAGGTGCTACCACAGCTGATAGGAAACCATAGAAACATCATTTCATGTCATGCAGAGAGAACTTGAGGGTTATGAAAAGACTGCATTTATGGATATTTAAGTTAAAAGAGTCTCTTCTCAACTTAGTCTTCTTCTCTACCTAGGTGAAATGTTTTGGTAGAGTGCTCCATTTCAGCACACTGCTCACTGTATTGGGTTTTTTGAGTGTTTTCTGTGTGTTCTTTCATATTGAGGGCTGTGAAGAGCAAGGGACTCCAGTGTATTCACTCTGCACCCCTAGCCCAACCCAGGGCCTGTGCAGAGTTAATGTGGGTGAAGGAAGGAGTGGTCAGGTTAAACTTGAAAGTTGATATGCTGGCCAGGCGTGGTGGCTCACGCCTGTAATCCCAATACTTTGGAAGGCCGAGGCGGGTAGATCACAAGGTCAGGAGTTTGAGACCAGCCTGGCCAAGACAGTGAAACTCTGTCTTTAGTAAAAATACAAAAATTAGCCACGCACGGTGGTAGTCCCAGCTACTCGGAGGCTGAGGCAGGAGAACTGCTTGAACCCGAGAAGTGGAGGCTGCAGTGAGCCGAGATCCCACCGCTGCACTCTAGCCTGAGGGACAGAGCAAGACTCGGTCTCAGAAAAAAAAAAAAAAAAAGGATTAAAGAGAAAGTGGATATGCTGCAGGTGGACTTTAGTGCAGCATTGTTTATTCTGTCATTTTGGGCAAAGGGGAAAGTCTATGAACTGGGTGTGTGGTAGATTTTGAATTCATCTTGATTGTTTCCTATCGATAATGTCCCTGAAAAAAATAGATGTCTGTCAGTAAGCCCTAGACTTGATATCTAAATTTAATAATGAGTAAGTCTGTGCCCTGGTTTTTCCTGTCCTTTTGAATCCATCTTACAACAACTTAGTTCCTGCTTTAGAAATGTAGTGCTTTCTGCTTCATAGCTGGGGAAGCTCCTTGGTAGGCTCTTGGAAGCCCCAAGGGAAGTCCCGCGGATTTGACAGCATCGAAGAGTGGGGTGGGGACTGACTCAATTGAAGCAGTTTCAAGAAACGGCGCCTTTCAGTGATGGCAACAAGAAGTGTCTTGTTCTATCCTCTGGAGTCCCTGTGAGGGGCAGCCGTGTCTAAGGGATGCTATTAGCATCCAGGCAGCATGCCACAGAAGTGAAAGATTTCATCTGAACTTTTGGAAACTGGCGGCAGGGCGAGCCACTGCTGAGACCGGCCCCTCAATGCTAGCGACGGTGTCTGTGTACAAGGAAGATCTGCCTCAATGGCTCCAAGTTGCTCTAACTTGCTCCAGGAAGACAGCAGTATGGGCCGTGTATAACTTGTTTTGGGTATGGCATTGAGACACACAAATGGGTCATTTTAGAATTCTCTTGGTGAGCAACTCTTCCATTCATGAGGTATTTAGTTTTCAATTGGGTTTGTACTTTGGAAATTCCACTTGAGCCTGAGTAAAAAATAGATCTTATTCCCAATAAAGAGATGATAGCAAAGATATAAGTGTTTGCCTGGGAATTATTTACATGAAGTTGTGCTTAGAACTATTATATAGCCCTTTGTCCTGTATTAGAGAGGGTTTGTGTGTGTGAGTGTGTGTGTGTGTGTGTGTGTGTGTGTGTGTTTGAGGCAGTCTCACTCTCACTCAGGCTGGAGTACAGTGGCGCAATCTTGGCTCATTGCAACCTTCACCTTCTGGGTTCAAGCAATTCTCCTGCCTCAGCCTCCCAAGTAGCTGGGACTACAGGTGCTCGCCACCATGCCTGGCTAATTTTGTTTGTATTTTTAGTAGAGACGAGGTTTCACCATATTGACCAGGCTGGTCTTGAACTCCTGACCTTTGTGATCCACCCGCTAGAGAGAGGTTTTAAAAGCAAGACAGGCTCATTGGCTTCTATATAAATTGTGCAACTTGACCAAGGCCCAGCCTCATCTTAATCTTTGAAAAAGTCTGGCTGGGTGTGGTGGCTCACGCCTGTAATCCTAGCACTTTGGGAGGCTGAGGTGGACAGATCATGAGGTAAGGAGTTCCAGACCAGCCTGGCCAATATGGGGAAACCACATCTCTACTACAAAAATATAAAAATTAGCTGGGCGTGGTGGCGGGTGCCTGTAATCCCAGCTACTCGGGAGGCTGAGGCAGGAGAATCATTTAAACCCGGGAAGTGGAGGTTGCAGTGAGCCAGTATTGTACCGTTACACTCCAGCCTTGGCGACAGGGCAAGCCTCTGTCTCAAAAAAAAAAAGAAAAAGTCTGTCTTTCAAGATACCAGTTTCCACCGCTTCTTGCCTTCTATCATTATTTTGTAAACATCGGCTAGGTAACCCCACCTCTTTGATTTCAGAGTGCCTGGGTTAGGTGCTTAACATATCAGACTTCCTTTGTCCTCTGAAATAATAGAAATAATTTTGGTAATATTTTCTTTGCAAGATTGTTGTAAAAATTAGATGATACTTGGAATTGTTTAATACCATAGCTGACACATACATGCTTCAGAATATTATTTGGAACAAGGCCTAATTCCTGCCCTTCTGGAGTTTATAGCCTGGTAAGATAAGCAGATGAGTCAGTAAATGATTGGACTTAATATGCGATGAGTTATAGGATTCATTAGCAGACGTGTACTGAACTCCTGTTATATGTCAGGCAGTGTTCTAGAGATAATGCAGTGAACCAAATGGATAAGCTTCCTGCTTTTCTGAAGCTTACTGTTGACCAGCAGTGTAATAGAATTGTGCAGAGGGGATGACAGCATTATCAGACGGGGGTTGGGGATGGAAGGATTGGCTTATGTATCAGAGGAGGCCCCCTGGAGGAAGTGAGCCTTGTGTTTTCAACATTGAATGGGCATATGTTGAGCAAAGAAGCCAAATACAAAAGCGTACACACTAAAGGATTTCATCTGCAAAAAGTACAGAAGAGGCATGGTAATCGAAATTCCATGGTAATAGAAAACAGAATAGCAGTTACCTTTGGACAGAGGTTATCGATTGGAAAGGGACAGAATGGAACTGCCCGGTACATCCATGTCTTGGCAAGTAAACACTGTGCACACTTCAGTTTATGCTATGTGTGTTATTCCTCAATACGAAATTTAAATGGCAATAATAAGTGGGCATATCTAGGTAAAAACAGAGGGAAGGAATAGGAAAGACTGGGGCCAGGGTGCCGTGTTCCAGTGCGGTAAGTCCTCTCTGCGTGGATTAGAAGGATGCATGTGGGGGATGAAGGTGGGGTGACCGTGACAAGCATCTGTAGATTCAGGCGGCTATGAGAGATTAGACTTTTCCTCCCAAATGTTTGTCATGAAGGCATTTTTTCTTAAGAATATAGAGTAGCACAGTAGAAACTGACTTTGGTTTGAATCACTTGCCTCTGAACTTCTGTCTGGTCTTTGCCTCCTTCAAATGGGCTTTTGGGGAGGATTACGTGAAATAGTGGATGTCACGTATCCAAGACTGAGTAATCTATAAAGAAAAAAAAAAAGAAATAGTGCATGTTGAGTGTGGTGTCTGAATGTAGCATGTGTTTGATAAAAACAGAGACCTCAAAGTATGTGTGTGGCAGGGACAGTATTAGTTGCAATTTTAATACTTGATTCTCAAAATAAAAAACTAGGGTAACTGCATTAGGTAGAACAGTCCTTGCTTATCTGAAACTTTTGACCCTTTAAATAATTATTTTTTATGTAATTATAGCTTTATATTATATTAAAAGTATTTGTCATTTTTTCTGTACTCATTAAACCATTTTAGGCATTTGGGAACAGTGTAAAAGTGGCCAAAGAATTTCTATTTCAGTAAGGCTCATATCTGGCAAAATTAGTTGTATGAGGGATGACACAACTAAATATGTCAAGTTTCTCATCTTTTCTGAAAAGTTTGAGTGAGTGGGAAGGGAAGTAGGGAAGAAGTTGAGAAATTAGTAGGATTTTTAAAAAATGAAACTTACTGCTTTTGAAATGTTAAACATCAAATTATGAGGATGCAAAATATCGTTTGGGGATATAGTGTGTTTGTGTAATCAGCTCCTTATTAACTTTTAAACTGTCATATGAGAAGTTCCTTTTAATCAATAACAAGCCAAGTTCATTCAGAATCTTTTGACAATGATGACTAGTCTCTTGCTTATTTTAGATTTCCAGATTATCACTTTTAAACAACTCTCACCCTGTTTTACCGTACCTCTCTGGAGAATCTGTTTTCTGGGAACGGCTTTGCATTGGCTGTCTAGAACACACTCCATTCTGTGTTCATACACCTTGAATCTCTCAGTTGGATCTGCCCTCTGTTTTAGGAGTGAGCGAGCCCGCTGGATAACTGCCCTGGGACACAGCAGCGGAAAGTCGCCTGCAGACCGAACCTGTAAGTTCTCTCATGGGAAAGCCCACTTGGGAACATGGATGGGCTCTGCCCCCTGCTGGACACCAGGTTACTAATGAGTTACACCACCACGGTCCTTGCCTAAGTTTCCTCCAAGGTTTCCTTCCTTCTGCTTTACACCAGAAGGGTATGATCCTTGCTTTGGAAGTCAAGGGGTCTGAATTCAAATCCAAGGTGCATTTCTTTGTTGTGGAAACATGGCAAATCATTGCTTAGCATTACAGAGCTATTTAACCATCTGCAAGTCAGTTACACCATTATACACAACATGGGGTTATTGTGAAGATAAGTTAAATAATTTATGTTAAAAGCCCTACATGAACTGTAAAGCCTTTAAATTTTTAGCTGTTATGAATGAGCAATATAGTTAATAATGTTTAAGCCTTCTCCATACTGAGAGTCTGAAAAGTATTTTTAATCTAAAAGAAAATTAACAATTCTTTTTGACCTAAGAAAGTGTGTTTCATTATTCTAGAATTAAAAACTGGTGCAGTAAAGGGTGGTGGTGTGTGCTTATTAGCTTCCTAACTTTGATGCTGTGATTCCTTAGGTTATTACAGTTGGAAGGTCAAATCCAAAGAATTAGGACAAAACATTATCCTGGAATCCTCAAAAATTACAGCTTTAAGCTTAGATTAAAAGCCAAAATGGTCCGAAAGTTTCCTTAAAATCAAGCTTTATATTAAAAAGCAAATTAAGTAAGAAGTCACACGTCAGCATTTCTCAGTAGGTCTAACATGTCTTTTAAGCTTTTGGTTGGAACTCCTTTTTTTGTTGGTGTTGTTTTTTTGAGATGGAGTCTCACTCTGTCTCCAGGCTCGAGTACGGTGGCACAATCTCAGCTCACTGCAACCTCCACATCCCAGGTTCAAGTGATTCTCTTGCCTCAGCCTCCTGAGTAGCTGGGATTACAGGTGTGTACCACCACACCCAGCTAATTTTTGTATTTTGTTTTTAGTAGAGACGGGGTTTCACCATGTTGGCCAGGATGGTCTCAATCTCTTGACCTCGTGATCCGCTTGCCTCAGCCTCCCAAAGTGCTGGGATTACAGGCATGAGCCACCGTGCACAGCCAGAACTCCTTTTATTTCTAAACTTTTTTGGAAGCTTTCATGTGCTGCTGCTGGGATGGGAAAACACTCTGATGAGATCCAGGAGAACTGTGTCTATTGCAGATTTTGCATGGACTCAGCACATCAGCACCTCTCTCATGCCAGTTTTCCTAAGACTAAATGGCTTTCTGCTCCATTGTGTGACATGACTAATGACTCCTGATCAACCTGTTATTGAGGGGATTCATGCATCATAAAAGGCCTCTCAAATCTGAGGTTCTAAAATTCTAAAGCGTATACCCAAGCAAGGGAATTGCTAGAAAGATGTTCTGCTTATTGTTAGAAGCCCAACTTGTTTCCCTCAGTGCTGGCCCTGAATTGCAGAGAAAAACGAGTAAATGTACACTGTTGGGGTGCATGTGTTTTTTTCTCTGCTACTGGAAACTTATGTCCTCTTTCTGCCACAGCACTGACCCAGGTGGAAATCGTTAGGTCATTTACTGCCAAGCAGCCAGATGAACTCTCCCTGCAGGTGGCAGACGTTGTCCTCATCTATCAACGTGTCAGCGATGGTGAGTGGGAGCGTTCTTATGGGACACTCGTGGTCCAGGATTCAGAGTGCTATAGACCCGAGGAGTCTCATTTTGTCGTCATTGCCTGTATTCCAAACCTTGATACGTTAATGTTTGTGATTACATACATGTACTGTCTTCTCATCTCTAAGGCTAATTTTGTTGCTTCTCTGTTCTTACTCCTTTCCTTTTCCCCAAGACTTTATTCCCCAAGTCAATGGTTTACCAGAGGTCTAAAGATGACTTGGAGAGGTGTTTTGGGGACTTTGAAACATTTGCCTCTTCTCTTTTTGTGCTTTCCCTTCAGCTTTCTCATGTGCACCTGCTTCTCATCTATCTACACTTTATGATTCATCTAATTTGGTTTTGAATGTAGATGCAGTCATCTGTTATTCAAAAGGAAACCATGAAGTTTTCTTTGTTCCCCAGTCCCCCAGTGACCTAGTTCTCATCTCCAAAGATTCGTCCTTTCAAAAAAATCATTTTTCCTGCTGTCCTTACCCAAAGCATCTCCTTTGCCAGCTCAGCCCAGGTTCAGATACTCAGCCTTCTCACTTCAGGGCCTCTGCTCAGGCTTTTGCCCTGGAATGTCATTCATTCCCCCTTGAAACCTTTCCCTGTTTCATTCTCCTTACCTTTCATCATCCATGGCACTTAGCCTGAAGAGCGATGCTGCCTCTCAGCTTTTTCATATCCTCCTTGGAGCCTGGCATACTCCAAATACTTGTTTGATGTGGACTCTGTTCTTTTTCACAGGCTGGTATGAGGGGGAACGACTGCGAGATGGAGAAGAGGCTGGTTTCCTATGGAATGTGCCAAGGAGATAACATGTCAAGCTATAATTGACAAGAATGTGGAGAGAATGGGACGCTTGCTAGGACTGGAGACCAACGTGTAGTCTCTCAGATGGTCTTTCGTTACTGCAAGATTTGCACGACACATAGTGGGCTGGTTGGTTCTGGGCTAGTTTTATTGTTAATTTTGTCATAGCCTATTTAATTAAAAGAATGAAAACACTTACCTTTAAGCTTGCCAGGTTGTTCTGCTCTCTCATGAGAAGAGCTGTGGATACAGTTAGTTTGCACAGCTCAGTTTTTACCTAACCACACCCTTGCAGACCTCCTTAGAGGCTGAGCAGAATAGCCAAGCAGTCCACTTCAGGGATCAGGTCATCTCTGTTCCTCCTAATTTCACCATGTTCTGGCATTAAAAAACCTATCATATCCTGGTTTTCTCTATCCTTGCTTTACTAAGGTTACTGTTTCTCTTTAAACACCCTTGTATGGTTTTCCCAGCATTAGCAAGATTTTATATCTGTAAGGAAATGTCCAGTTTTGTAAATATTTCCGTCTTTTTTTTTTTAATCTGATTCTAATGCTTTGTTGACTTCAAAAGGAACTGGTAGAGTTCAGAAGGCAAGCTGTTATGTTTTTGTAAACCTATTCCCAGGAAAGGGACATTGACACTTGAATTTTTGTCACCTTTTTCCTCATTAGAAGGAAAGTAGAAAGCCTTACTTTAAGGGTTTTTTTTTTAAAAATCCATCTCACCCCACATTGGTTTTAGATGAGTATAGACTAATTAACCTAAACTACCTTTAACAACATAGATTTAGATGGTTTCACATATGTGAGAAAATCATGAATATAGGACAGGGGTCCTACTCTCCACCCCCCCGCCCCATGTCACCCAGGCTGGAGTGTGGTGGTGTGATCTCGGTTCACTGGGATCAAGTGATTCTCCTGCCTCAGCCTCCCGAGTAGCTGGGATTATAAGAGTATGCCAGCATGCCCAACTAATTTTTGTATTTTTAGTAGAGACAGGGTTTCACCATGTTGGCCAGGCCGGTCTTGAACTCCTGACCTCAAGTGATTCGCCTGCCTCGGCCTCCCAAAGTGCTGAGATTACAGGTGTGAACCACCATGCCCAGCCTACTTTCTAATTAAAAAACTTCCCAAATGGGCTGATTAAAAAACTGACGTGAGGCTGCTTTGCCTTCAATAATACCTGGTTTTCAGCTGTTCCAGCTCGTTTCCAAATAGAAATTAGCTGGAACACACTACAGTAATCTCAAGAAAGGGAAAACGAGGCCTTAAAAGATATCAGAAAGTCAGCATGGTACCCAATTGAAACCTTTTGACCTTAGTGGGAATCCATTCTATTTGCACTAAAAGCCTTACTTGCTGTATTCAGAGTCTCTCTTAACTGAGTTTCTGTAGAACTTTACTTTTTCGACTAGTGCACAGAGAGAGGAAGATTATTTTAATAGTTGGTTTCATGGAGGTGATGAAGGTTGGGAGATTAAGAGGGGGGAAATGATTTTTACTGGCAGCTATATTCCCCTCTCTCTTCTGTTTTCTTTAACAAAGGGATAAAACCTAGCAAAGTGTACATTATTGGAAGACTCATATCTATATGTGACGTGTCCCAACTACTGTCTGCTGTCTGCTAACTAGTTAAAACTGTAAAGTTACAGAAAGCCAGTTGAGGGGTAAGCGTGCTTGGCTCACACACCCTGCACCCTGCCACCTCGGCAATGAGCCACTGTTGGGCACTGGGGACTTTTAACCCTTGGATTGCTCTCTTTGACCTGTGCATACATTCTTAGTGTAAAAGACATTTCAGGTCTGAGTGCCTTCAGGTCTGAGCAACTGTGTTAATGAAGTAATAGCAATGGACCACAGTAAGAGACGTCTTGGGGTTTGCCAAACAAGAATTCTGTCTCTTCTTTAATAATGTCATAGACTTTTTAAAGGAGAGGCTAACAGGTTGTAATTTAATGTCAAGTTTTATTTAGGAAGGAAGGTAAATTTGTGCTTGCACAGGAATCATTTTGTATTTTTGCTAATACCCAGTTGAAGCTAAAAAGCAACAATATGAATTCTGTGAATTAATTTATAAGTAAGAATGTTATATAGCTTTGGAAATACATGCATCTTATGAATCACAGTCTTATTAGCGAGATCAATGCTGTGTATTAAAGTGTTATATGGCAAGTATTTAACACATTCACAGTTTTTGATTTCAACCGTGAATTGTTTTAACATAACACAGTATTTTTATCAAACCTAGTTGTTTCTATGAACACCTACCTGCTCTGAATTGTACATTGACTTCATTACTAAAGAACAACAATGTTCATTTTTGTCCCAGTAAATTGAGACTGCTTGTATACTTTCAGAAAAATATGTGAATTTATAAAGATTTTGTAGATACTTGTCCTTTTGTGCTGGTGTCATTTATTTTACTCTAGGTTGTTTTAAGTATATAGTTTCCTGGATTTTTGGCCAAGGCAGAGCTCTATTTAAAAGGTATCTCTACCAGGCACGATGGCTCACACCTGTAATCCCAGCACTTGGGGAGGCCGAGGTGGGCAGATCACGAGGTCAGGAGTTCGAGACCAGAACATGGTGAAACTCTGTCTCTACTAAAAATACAAAAATTAGCCGGGTGTGGTGGCATGAGCCTGTAATCCCAGCTACTTGGGAGGCTGAGGCAGGAGAATCGCTTAAACCTAGGAGGTGGAGGTTGCAGTGAGCCGAGATTCTGCCACCACATTCCAGCCTGGGTAACAGAGTGAGACTCTATCTCAAAATAAATAAAAGGTATCTGTAGCTAACATTTCAGGGGACTGATCTTTTCTCTTTGGGTACATGCTGGCATTAGCTGCCGTAGAAGACTAGAACATTTTTCGGAGATGGGTCGCGCTATTTCTTCTCACAGCTGGCATAAACCTGCAGGACTAAATCGCTTACCTTATATGGTACACAGTTCCTTTATCCCCTGGAGCATATCCTGCCATTCATTTGGTCACCTCGTATCTGAACCTTAGTGTTTGTGAAATTTTGCCACTTTGTGAACCTTGGTAGAAGTAAAAAAAAATGACTTATGTTAGTTTTTTATTGCTGCATAACAAATTACCACACACTTAGTGGCATAAACAACAACCATTTATTATCTCACAGTTCTATAGTCAGAAGCCTAGAATAGCATGGGTGGGTTCCCTGCTTCGAGTTTCACAAGGCTCAAAGTGTTGGCTGACTGCTTTTTCATCTGGAGCTTGGTGTCTTCTTTCAAGCTCATTCCTGTTATTGGCAGGATTCACTTCCTTGCTGTTGCTGAGGTCCTTGTTAGCTTGCTGGCTGTCAACTAGGGGCTGCTCATAGCTTTTAGAGGCCCTTCATATCCTCGCCACAGGCTCCTTCCATCTTCAAGGCAGCAATGGCATGTTAACTCCTTTTCCCACTTGGAATCTCTGTGACTCCCTCTTATGCTACCAGTGGGAGAAAACTCTTGCTTTTAAAGAACTTACATAATTAGGTTAGACTCATGGGATAACCTCTCTTATGACTAACTCAAAATCAAATGATTTGAGACCTTCATTACATCTGCTGAATTCCTTTGCCATGCAAAATAAAAGAATTACAGATGTAATATCAGGAAAGGATATTGGGGGACAGCTTAGAAATCTGCCTACAACACCTATAAAACCTTAAGATGCTTGAGGCTTGGAGTTTCCAGCATCTCTTGCAGCTAAGACACAGTTAGCTATGTTATAGGAAATATCAGTCAGATACCTCTATCGTAGGATAGACCAATCAAATACTTCTTTCCTGGATTTTCACTCAAGCTAGTGATGGAAGAGGAAAGAGAGAGTACCATGCTTGGAAGTAGCAGGATGCATCCTCCTCTTTGCTCCATCCCCCTATCCCAAATCGCTGCTGCATTTTCCCTAGGCTTTGGCAAGCACCAGAGAGGCAGAGCGACTTGGTGGACTTGCAGTGCTAAAAAGTAATCCAGGTCAGAGTTAGTACCATTAATAATAACACTTGTCATGGATTTGGTCTCTAAGGGGCTTACTCTGATGTGGGAGTATGAATCTGAAAGATCTAAAGCTTTGCTTTCTGGGTTTCTAGTATATTGAAGACCTGGAAGAAGAAAACACATCCTGTCTCTGGAAGAAACTAGCAGCATGAGAAATAAGAGTTCTCAGTTATTTCTAAAAGCAAATTATCAAAGTTTCAGTCAACACTGAAACATGGCATTGTGATCCAGAAGAAACAAACACAGGGTCTACTCAAAACACACTTCAAATACAATTAATGTAGGTAGGTTTAGAATAAATGAATTTAAAAAATGTCAAGCAAATACCAATCCAAAAAAAAAAAAAAAGCTGGACTGGCTATACTATTATAGACAAAGTCTTCGGAGCAAAGAAAATTATCAGGGACAAAGGGGGACACTATATAATGATACAAGGGTCAGTATACCAAGAAGACATAAAAACCTTAAATATGTATGCAGCAAGTAATACAGCTTTAAAATACATAAAGAACAAACTAACAGAACTAAAAGGAGAAAATAGACAAATGACAATATAGTGTTAAGAGTATATAACAGAACACCAAGACCTGGAATATAATTGACATTTACAGTACACTACCCAACAATGTAAGATTATCAATTTTTTAAATATGGCTAAGAATATGGTTCTTCAACCATATTCTGAGTCATACAGCAAACTGACCAATGTACAAGAACTGAAATCATACAAAGTATTTTCTCTGACCATAATGGAATCAAACTAGAAGTTAATCATAGAAAGACAAAAAAATTTCCAAACACTTGGAACTTAAAACAGCACACTCCTAAATAATCTGTGTATTAAAGAGAAAAATATATAAAGAGGGAAATAAAACATACATTGGCTAAATGACATGAAAATACAAAATATCAATACACATAGGATGCAGCTAAAGCAGTGCTTAGAGAATTTATAGCACAAAAAGCTTATATTAGAAATCTAATCTTTCACCTCCAGAAATAATGAGACACAATAAACCCAAAAAAGCAAAAAGAAGGAAATAAGGTTTTAAATATAGAAATCAGTAAAACTGAAAACCAGAGAGAAAAATCTATAAAACATAGTTCTTTGAAAAATGAATATAGTTGATACACCTTCTAGCAATACTGACAAAAGAGAAAATTATGAATGTCAAAAAGGTATCATTACAGATCCCACATTACAGACATAAAAAAATAATAAAGGGATATTACAAAAAACAATTTTTTTTACTGCTTCCCAGGCTTCTGATCAATACAAAAACAATCTTTCCACACATAAATTTAACAATTTAGAGAAAATGAACTAATAAAACCAAAAACTACTGAAACATTGAATAATCTCGTAATTACTAAATTCATAATTTAAAATAATTTATGAAAAAATCTCCCAGTGTAAATGGTTTTGCTGGAAAGTTCTACAACCATTTAAAGAATTAACAGCAATTGTGCATAATCTTTTCCAGAAAGAGGAGGACAACAGTCCCCAACACATTTTATGAGGCCAGCATTACATTATTAAAATATAAGCCACTACAGATTGGTATACTTCATGAATAGAGAGACAAAAATCTTCAGCAAGACACTGCCAAATCCTATCCAAAAATATATTTTAAAAATTACACACTGAGACCAAGTGGGGTTTATTACAGAAATGCAAGGATTGCTCAATATTTAAAAATCAATTGACTTAATTGCTGTGGTTTGAATGTGTCCCATAAATTTCATGTGTTGGAAACTTAATATCCAGTTCATATGTTGATTGGAAGTGGGGCCTCTGGAAGGTAATTTTAAGCTAAGTTAATCAGGGTTAAGTCCCTATGATGGGACTGGTGGCTTTATAAGAGACCTGAGATGGCACACACTCTCTTGCCCTCTAGTAATGTGATGTCCTCCACCATCTGTGACACAGCAAGGCCTTCACCAGATGCTGGCACCTTGGTCTTGGACTTAAGAACTTTAAGAAAAAAATGTATTTTCTTTTTTAAAAGTTATTTTTTATTAAAGTTCTGGGGTACATGTGCAGAATGTGCATGTTTGTTACACAGGTACACATCTGCCATGGTGGTTTGCTGCCCCCATCAACCCCTCATCCACATTAGCTATTTCTCCTAATTCTATCCCTCCCACTTCTCCCCATCCTCCAACAGGCCCCAGTGTATGATGTTCCCCTCCCTGTGTCCATGTGTTCTCATTGTTCAACTCCCACCTATGAATGAGAAAATGCGGTGTTTGGTTTTCCGTTCTTGTGCTAGTTTGCTGAGAATGATGGTTTCCAGCTTCATCCATGTCCCTGCAAAGGACATCAACTCATCCTGCATAGTATTCCATGGTGTATATATGCCACATTTTCTTTATCCAGTCTATCACTGATGGGCATTTGGATTGGTTCCAAGTCTTTGCTATTGTGAACACTGCCACAATAAACATATGTGTGCATGTATCTTTATAGTAGAGTGATCTATAATCCTTTGGGTATATACCCAGTAATGGGATTGCTGGGTCAACTGGTATTTCTATTTCTAGATCCTTAGGAATTGCCACACTGTCTTCCACAATGGTTGAACTCATTTACACTCCCAACAGTGTAAAAGCATTCCTATTTCTCCACATCCTCTCCATCTGTTTCTTTTTAATGAATGCCATTCAAACTCATGTGAGATGGTATCTCATTGTGGTTTTGATTTGCATTTCTCTAATGACCAGTCATGATGAGCATTTTTCATATGTCTATTGGTTGCATAAATGTCTTCTTTTCAGAAGCGTCTGTTTGTATCCCTCACCCACTTTTTGATGGGGCTGTTCGTTTTCATAAATTTGTTTAAGTTCTTTGTAGATTCTGGATATTAGCAGTTTGTCAGATGGATAGCTTGCAAAAATTTTCTCCCATTCTGTAGGTTGCCTGTTTACTCTGTTGACAGTTTCTTTTGCTGTGTAGCAGCTCTTTCGTTTAATTAGATCCCATTTGTCAGTTTTGGCTTTTGTTGCCTTTGATTTTCACGTTTTATTCATGAACTCTTGCCCATGCTTATGTCCTGGATGGTATTGCCTAGGTTTTTTTCCTAGGGTTTTTATGGTTTTAGGTCCTAGTTTAAGTCTTTAATCCATCTGGAGTTGGCTTTTGTATAAGGTGTAAGGAAGTGATCCAGTTTCATCTTTCTGCATGTGGCTAGCCAGTTTTCCCAACACAATTTGTTCAACAGGGGAATCCTTTCCCTGTTTGTTTTTGTCAGATTTGTCGAAGATCAAATGGTTGTAGATGTGTGGTGTTATTTCTGAGGACTCTGTCCTGTTCCAATGGTCTATGTATCTATTTTGGTACCAGTACCATGATGTTTTGGTTACAGTAGCCCTGTAGTATAGTTTGAAGTCTGCCTTCAATGCTGATGCCTCCAGCTTTGTTCTTTTTGCTTAGGATTGTCTTGGCTATGCAGGCTCTTCTTTTGTTCCATATGAAATTGAAAGTTTTTTCCCATTCTGTGAAGAAAGTCATTGGTAGCTTGATGGGGATAGTATTGAATCTATAAATTAATTTGGGCAGTATGGCCATTTTCACTATATTGATTCTTCCTATCCATGAGCATGGAATGTTTATTTGTATGTGTCCTCTCTTATTTCCTTGAGCAGTGGTTTGTAGTTCTCCTTGAAGAGGTCCTTCACATCTCTTGTAAGTTGTATTCCTACGTATTTTATTCTCTTTGTAGCAATTGTGAATGGGAGTTGACTCATGATTTGGCTCTGTTTGTCTGTTATTGGTGCATAGCAATGCCTGTGCTTTTTGTACATTGATTTTGTATCCTGAGACTTTGCTGAAGTTATCGGCTTAAGGAGATTTTGGGCTGAGATGATGGAGTTTTCTAAATATAAATCACATCATCTGCAAACAGAGACAATTTGACTTCTTTTCCTATTTTAATACCCTTTATTTCTTCCTCTTGCCTGATTGCCCTGGCCAGAACTTCCAATACTATGTTAAACAGGAGTGGTGAGAGATGGCAACCTTGTCTTGTGCCAGTTTTCAAAGAAAATGCTTGCAGTTTTTGCCCATTTAGTATGATATTGGCTGTGGATTTGTCATAAATAGCTATTATTTTGAGATACATTTCATCAATACCCCTTGTACTTCCTGGTTGAGGCGACACCCTACACTGCTTTGGCTCATCCTCTGTGGGCTGCACCCACTGTTCAACTAGTCCCAGGGAGATGAACCGGGCACCTCAGTTGGAAATGCAGGACTCACCCACCATCTGCATTGATCTTGCTGGGAGCTACAGATTGGAGCTGTTCCTATTCAGCCATGTTGCCAGCAATCTGAAAAATGTACTTTCTTTACAGATTACCCAGTTTTTGATATTCTGTTACAGCAACAGAAAATGACTAAGACAGCAATTCACAATATTAACAAGCTAAAGAAAATAATCATATGGTTATTACATCAATTGATGCAAAAAAATTTGGAAAAACAAACTATGGCTAAAAGTCATCTTCAATAGTTTTATGCCATTTTTAATTTTGTAGTTATTAATGAATATCTGTCAAAAGGAGCTTTTTGAGACGGGGTCTTGCTCTGTTGCCCAGGCTGGAATGCAGTGGCTCACTGCAGCCCTGACCTCCCAGGCTCAAGCAATCCTTCCACCTGTCTCCTGAGTAGCTGGGACTACAGGCACATGCGATCATACCTGGCTCATTTTTGTAAACTTTTGTAGAGACAGGGTTTCACTATGCTGCCCAGGCTGGTCTTGAACTCCTGGGCTCAAATGATCCACCTGCCTTGGCCTTCCAAAGTGCTGAGATTATAGACATGAGCCATCAGACCTGGTTAAAAGGATGTTTTATTTAATTTTGTTAAACTAATTTAAAATTTTAAAATATTTAGGGATCTAGTATGTTGGCTTCCATTTTATTTTCAGACACCACAAAAACATTAGAAGTAGGTCTGTTGTGCCTTTGCTTGAAAAACCAAGAAAAAAAATTGGCTTCTAGAACAAGTAAAAATAATGAAACTTTCTCATTTAACAAGAGAAACAGCCATTAAGAGAAAGTGAGGTGAATGGAAGCTATGGGAAAGATTAAGAATTGAAATGTTTAACATAAACATACAGCTAGAAGGGCCTAAAAGATAAAAGTCATGAAGGAATCACTTTTTCATTAAATTAAAGCTTTGTTAAAATTAATTTTATTCCCAGCCATGATGTTCACTGTGTAAAGGTAACATAATATATAAGGACTCAGAAATAGAAAAATACAACTCAAAAATTTATACCAGACCATTAAGATATGAATCAAATTTAAGAACCAGAAAAAAAGGTAGTAATAATTTAAAAGTTCCCTATCATCCACAGTAGATTGGCTCTACAGTGCTTCCATATCAGCTGTTTTCCTTATCTCTGACTTTTCCAGTACCAGTAAATATTTTTTCTTATGTCCCATTCTTCACCTCGTGATGAATATACAACCTCTTGCCTTCTATAACTATGTAAAACTGGTGCTAGTCTCTCCTGGCACTTAATAACACTGGCTTAACTCTTACACTGTACCAACCAAGTCAAGAGCAGCAGCACATCTGGCCTTTATAAATGTCAAGGAATGTAAATAATAACTTTCTGGATCTCTAAAATTAATTAGTAATCCTCCTTCTCCCTAGTCAGATATAGCCTTAAAACCCCAATCATTTGACATATGAGATGAAAAATCAAAACCCACACAGAAATACTTAAGACAACCAAGGAAAACGGCAAACAACACAGGGAAAGATGCTCATCATTAATCACTTTAGAAATACAAATTAAACCGACAATGAGATATGACTCCTCATTCACTAAAGGGTAAAACTAAAACAGCAGCTAAAAATACCAGGTACTGGCAAGGATGTGGAACACTCTGACCCACCCCCGACATTGCTGTTGGGAATGTAAAATTTCAGCCAGTTCTGAAAACAGTTTAACAGTTTCTTATACAAACACACTTACCATATAATACCTTAAGCTTAGGTATTTACCCAAGAGAAAGGAAAACATATAACCACACAAAGACTTGTATACATATGTTCATAGCAGCTTTATTCATAACAGCAAAAAAATGGAAAATAACTCAAATGTCCATCAATTGGTAAATGAATTAACAAACTGTGGTCTGACAATAAAATGCAAATACTACTGAACGATAAAACAGGAACTAACTACTAATACATGTAACAGTATCAGTATCTCTAAAGGAACTAACTACTAATACATGTAACAGTATCAGTATCTCTAAAGTATTATGTTAAGTGAAAGAACATGGACACAAAAAACTATGTCTGACTTTGATTATCTGAAATTCTAGAAAGGCAAAACAAACGTGACAAAAAGCAGTTCAATGAGTTGCCAGTGGGTAGAAGTGGGGGCAAGGGATTGACTACAAAGTGGAAAAAGGGAAATTTTTAGGAGAAAGAAATGTTCTGTATCAAGATTGTGGCGGTGGTAATTACATGACTATGTATTTGACAAAATTCACTGAATTATATACTTAAATTGGTTAATTTTATTATATATAAATACCTTAAAATTTATTATAAAATAATACCTAAAGTTTATATATATCAAAATGGAACAATGGTAACATGATTTACTTTATATACTACATTTCCAAATATTCTCCAGTGAGGACATATTGCTTTAAAATCAGAACAAAAATCCCATTAAAAGCAATTAGCATATTATAAACATGAGTATACATGATCACAATGACTTATAAATAAGTACAAACTCAGAGCTAAGAATAGAAAGAAATTTGCCACCATTTACATTGGGTAAAGAAGTACTAAAATTCCTCCTAAAGCTTTTGTATAATTCATAACTTTTAGGGGGAAAACTTTGTTTTAAAAATGCAGTAAGAATAGAGAATGCCTTTCAATAATCGGTGTAAGTTCATCCAGAGCTTTTGCCCAAATTAATGAATTAGGAAGGTATCACATGTGCTCAATATTCAAAGATGCTTTTGAAAGATTATTCAGTAGTTTATTTCTTTTGCTTTTTTCTGGTAAGTTTCTGTTTCAGGTTTCTTTTATTCAAGAGTTATTCTCTGTATTGCTCAAAATGATAAAACAAACAGATTTTCCTTCTTAATATCTTATTCTTTAAAACCACAAAAGAACAAACAGTTCTTAGACCTATTTTCTACTCAATAATGCCCTATTTTGTAAACAAAAGAAACGGAATGTAAGTAGCACCTTGGATTAAAATTTCCATCCTGATCAGCTGTACAGAAGACAGAAATTGTAAGTAACAATAACTGCTTTAATCTCTGTGAACACCTCATCAATTAAATAATTCCTCCAGAACATTTTTCACATTCATATGGGAATTAAATATTGGTTTGCAAACACAGAACCAACTAACAATCTTTTTTACAGAATCTCTAAATCCTTTCTTCCAAGACCATTTTGGCCAACTGACTCAATTTAAACTGGATAATAAAAGCAAGGGGGAAAAAAAAGCACAACATAAACTTTCTTACAGAGCAAGAAAGACCAGATGGTCACCTCAACTTTAGAGGCAAAACCAGTAAGCTATAATATTGTAACATGGCTCTAAGGCCAGAATTCAGTGACAGACAGATCACTTTTAAAAGACCAGCCAAGATAATGGACTTGGGACATAACAGGTTATGTACATTCCCAGGATTGGGAGCAGTACCCAAACAAGTGCTGTTAACGTATCACTGTAGCATTATCAATACATCCCAGTCATTGTATGATACTCTAACTCCTTTGGTTTCCTTGCATTTATTGGAAGGCACATTAAAATTTGCATTTTTTAGAGTGCAGCAAAATGCTTTTCCTTTTTCTTTCTGCAGCATGTACAGCACTTTTACACCTTCTGTCAGACATATAGGTTAAAACTCTTACATTGCAAAATCACTAGTATAATACTTAATGATGGATAGGGTATGTTTCAGATTAACATCCTTTTTAACAGGTTAAAAATATCCTACTAGGGGCTGGGCGCAGTGGCTCATCCCTGCAATGCCAGTACTTTGGGAAGCTGAGGGGGGTAGATCGCTTGAGCCCAGGAGTTTGAGACCAGCCTGGGCAACATGGTGAACTCCTGTCTCTACAAAAAATACAGAAATTATCTGGGTGTGGTGGTGCACACCTGTAGTCTCAGCTACTCAGGAAGCTGAGGCAGGAGGATCACTTGAACCCAGGAGGTGAATGCTGCAGTGAACCAAGATCACATCACTGCACTCCAGCCAGGGTGACAGGGCAAGACACCGTCTCCAAATATAAAACAAGAACAACAAAACCAGCAAAAAACTAACAATATCCTATCAAGTGGCTTAAACAATTGAAGGTTTATTGTATCAAAATAAGTCCACATGTAGAACAGTTCTACAATGGGTTAATTCTGAAGCTTACCAGCATCATCGAAGACTCTGGTGAGTTCTATCTTTCCACTGAGCCAACCTCAGTCTATGAGTCCGTGTCCCCTTGTGATCATTAGTTGGCTGCAGCAGTTTCAACTATCAGAGTCAGACAAGACAATGTCCAGAGAGAGCAGGATTTCCTCCTCCAAGTCTATTAGTGAGTAAAACATTTCTCAGACACCCCCTTGAAGAGCACTAGGACATGTTTATGTACTCATGCCTTATCAATTATTCATAAGGAGGATAAGACCACATGTGATTAGCTTAGAACAGCAAGATTCACTCTTGGGGAAAGGGTCCAACATACCTGGGCACAAAGCTGTGCAGACGGGGAACACCTGAATAAGTAAACAAGAAGTGAGGGACAAAATGGTTGCTGGCCGGCAATCAACAGTATTTAACACAATCTGATAGGGCTGAAAATATAAAGCATGTGTTGTTACACTACCTGCTTTGGCTAAGAAGGTAAGTAGCAATAACAAAAAAGGGTAGACATTACAAAAATATTTCAAGGACAAATAACAACTAAGATTCAGAGAGTACAGGCACTAGCTAACCTGTGTACTTTACATGCATTAATGTATTTCATCCTTACAACTGTTACCTGTACAGTCATCCCTCAGTATCTGCTGGTTTCCAACTCCCACCCCTCAAATACCAAACTCCATGGATGCTCAAGTCTTTTATATAAATGGCATAGTATTTGCATGTTACCTAGGAATATCTTCCCATATACTTTATCTCTAGATTATTTGTAATAACTAGTACAATGTAAATACTATATAAATAGCTGCTAAAACTGTACTGTTTAGGAATGACAACAAGGAAAAAAGGTCTGCACATGTTCAGCACAGATATAACCATTCATTACTTTTTTCCAAATACCTTCCATCCATGGTTGCTTGAATCCACAGATGTAGAATGCACGGATATGGAGGGTCAACTGTATATTACAGATAAGGAAAGAGAGAAGCCAGGACACTGACTAAGTGACAGAGCTGAGACTGGAACTGCTCTCCATTGAGAGATTCATGCTCTCAACTGCTGTATTATGCTGCACAGGGTGATGCAAAAAGGGTACATGTTTTAAAAATAGTAAAAATATCAAATGAACCAAGCCAAAGGTGGAAATGTAAAAACCAATCCAAGAAGTTGGCCGAGATTTAACATGCTACATTTTATTAAATACTGGGCTTTATTACAACAAATTAATTTATTTCCGATAGAAGTTTCATTTAAAAAAATGTGGCTGTTTTCAAATTCTTACTTGACACTGCTTTTTGGCTGAACATTCTATTTTTACTGGTGGTATCATCAGTCATTATGAGCAAAAAGATTAATTTTGTATAACAGAACAAAGGAATTTCTCAAGTGGTACAATATTCAATATATATAAAGGGAATATACTCCCAAAGAGTGGGCATGACCACAGTAGAGTATATGATCAGAGAACATATTGCTTTTATAGTATATATATGTTTATATATAAAATAGCTCCATATAACATCAAGTCATGCACATTAAGTCTTTACTACCTACTGAAGGTTTCTATCTTACACATGAAAACTGGTCATGTCCCAGGGTTTGGCATCCAGCCAAAATTTAAACTATGATGGAGAATGGCTGTCAAATTGGCTTTTCATATCACCCCTGAAAAGTTGTCAGCTGTAGTATCCATCCTGGAATCGTGGTGGAAAGTTCCTGGGAGTTGCCTTTTCCTGTGTTTTGATCAAGTCTATAATAGCTGATAGTACTGCACAGTCTCTGGATTTAGTGTCATTCCAGTCTACAGGATGAGGACTTTCAATTTTCTCTCGCAGAAGAATATCTAGTTCCTTTCTTAATTCCTAAGGTAGAAAAATTACACATGTTCAACAAAGGCGGATATATTATCAAATAACATAATAAATGAAACTGATTTACCTGATACAAGGAGTTTCACAAGCAATGGCTCAAAAGCTAAAATATTTAGTGACCAATCAACTAAAGTGTGGTTGTAAGTGAATTGAAGTGCAATTAAAATTCACACTACAATCACACTGAGCCATTTAGAATGGCTGGTTTGTTACCATCTCTAAAAGCAATTCAGAAAAACCAGGAATCATTTTTTTCAAAATTATTTGCTCTGCTGAAATAGAGCAAGAAAACTTAATATATATAACATTTGGAACCAAACCACATGAACACATGCTAACATGCAGATTAAAGATAATTCCATAAAGTCAGCCACCTTAACAAGATGGGCAATTCTTGCTGGAGACTGAAATATAATCCACTCATCTACAGCAATAGTTTCCTGATCATTATCCTTCTGGATGGAAATATCACCTCCAAAGAACAAGAGACAGTATGGGGAAATCTCTGTGCAGTCATACAAGTATATCTGTAATCAAAATTAAAGTGAATTAATATTTTCTGGAGTCTGAAAAGATGACTACATAAATTCAACCATATTAATTAATGAGTACCTCCCTTCTAAAATATTTATTAACCTGCTGTTGTAATTACAGAGATTAATTTGTAAGAAATACCATTTTAAATGAGCCATCTTCTTTATTCAGAAAACATAGGTGTTTTATATTTTTGCTTCAAACTAAGCAGTACTCTTTGAACAAAGTATTTTCTGAGTGACAAAACCAAAACACTAATGTAGCTGGTTATTTTTATACAGTTTTTTACAAATTATCTCAAACTATTGTTCTAAAGCGAAAAATATAAACAGAATCTCCATATGCTGAACATACGGAACATATGAACATAAGGTATACTGACATGCTAACAATATTCTCTACACAATATAAACTCCTGTACCCCATAAAATATGCCAATATTTCTTGAAAGGAAGTTCTGAAAGAAAATTATGCAAATCAAATAACTGTCCTAATTAAAATACAAAGATCCATCATTACAGACCTGAAAATAAAAAGTATAAGTTGTTTGAGGGAAAAAATTACTCATGTCACAGGATTAAGAGGCAACAAAGAAGAAAAATTTTGTATATAATTGTTAAAACTATACAATCATAAAAATACAATGAGACTGATAATCAGATCCTTATTTTAAATGTTCACTTACACTGCTTGTTCTCATCTTTAGGTGATAGATAAGCCAGTTGTAGTGAAAGTCTGTTTGCTCCACATTAACAGATTTAGGATGAATAGCAACCAGTCCATCGGTTTTTGTGTAAACTTTTACCCTTTAAAAAAATTAAAATGCAGTTTGTTAAAAAAGTCTCCTAGAGAATTTTTTTTTAAACTACTTAAAAAACGGATAGAAGGGCTTGGTAAAAACCAAACAAATCCCGGAATATAAAAAAACTCCAGAGAATAATTCAGCTTACTTTTGCAAAAAAAATATTTATATTTGAGGACAGAGCATAATTTTCTTAAAAATATATGAAAAAATGCTATCAAGTATGAATACTTTAAATCATATAACTAATTTTCTTCTTGCAGGTATAATTACTCAACATATTAGAAAACTGACAGAATATTATTTTCCTTAATAATGTTAATGCACACTATACCACTAAGAATAAAGAACAAAACAAGTATCTAAAATAATTTAAGTGATTCATACCAAGAGAAGAGTCTATACATTTTACTATGACAATCATGATATAGATAAATAGCCCTTGATTTACAAAATAACTCTGTAAAATTTCGACTTAAAAATTTTACAGATGAATAAAAAATAAAAGTTAAGAATTCTGTTTAAATTCATGTTGACTGTTCTAATTCAATCTCACAATTCCTAGGTCTTTTTTTGGATAGTCATATACATTTTATCTCAATTCGTAAAAGTCTTCAATAGTATTCAACAGGGAGATGTTTAATAATTTATTTTAAATAGTTAATTACCTATATTAAATAAAAGCATAAAAGCTAATAATTCACTAATGTTTCCTATTTGTTTTTAGGAGTGTCTCTTTTGAAGTTGTTCTTTTTTGTTTTTTTGAGCGGAGTCTCCCTCTTGTCACCCAGACTGCAGACTGGAGAGCAGCGGCCTCATCTCAGCTCACTACAGCCTCCGCCTCTGAGGTTCCAGAGATTCTCTTACCTCAGCCTCCCAGGTAGCTGGGATTACAGATATGCATTACCACCATGCCCGGCTAATTCTTGCATTTTTAGTAGAGATGGGGTTTCAACAGGTTAGCCAGGCTGGTCTCAAAGTCCTGACCTCAGGTGATCCACCTACCTCAGCCTCCCAAAGTGCTAGGATTACAGGTGTGAGCCACCATGCCTGGCCACTTTTGAAGTTCTAAGAATTCATAATACTTGTACCAAAATCATGAATCATAGTTATGAATACTTAGAATATGCATATATAAATAAATAAACCAGAAATTATTTTTTCTCACTTCAAGTTAATTTACCAATGCCATCCTGCAACCCTGCATAACAAGAGCAAAAGTTGGCAGGTTTTTTTTGAGACAGGCTGGACTGCAGTAGCATGATCTCCTCTCACTATACAGTGGTGCAATCCTGACTCACTGCAACCTCTGCCTCCTGGGCGCAAGTGATCTGACAGCCTCAGCTTCCTAAAGTGCTAGGATTACAGGAGTGAGCCACTGTGCCTGGCCCAACAAATTTCCATACAGGACCAGATAGTTAATATTTTAGGGTCTGTATTTGAGGCTCCATAATTTCTGTCACAAACATTTAACTCTGCTCGTGTAGAACGAAAGCAGAATAGACAACATGAAAAAAGAAATGGGCATGGCTGTGTTTCAACAACAAAATGTACAAAAACAAGTTTTTGGCCTATAGGTCAAAATTTGCTGACTCCTAGTCTGGACAAAAACAAAGCATCAGTCCAAAGAAAACTACATTTTTTCATAAAGCCCTCCCAGGATGGCAGGGAGGAAAACAAAATGAATTTCAGAGACTGCATTAAGCTACGTGTAAAGTTAGGTACACATTAAAAAAAAAATGGCCAGGTATTGATTTTGAAAAAGTTACTTAGATCACTTAAAATGTTAATACAACCACAATGATTACAATTAATCAGCTACCCATTACCTGTGTACTTGGAATAGGGTTTCTCGACTTTAGTACTATTGACACACTGTTATGACAACAAGTATCTCCAGACACTGTCAAATGTCCCCTTTGGGGGCAAAATCACCCCAGTTGCCAACCATTGCCGAAGAACAACGTCTGCACTTTGGCCTATCTTTAAAGTCTATTTTTTTTCCTGTTTATAATCACAGAATGTCAACTTTCATTTAACATCAGTTTAAATATTTTACATGTTACTACACAATAAATTTTAATGCCCACCTATGGAGATGCATTATAGTATTATAAAACCGCAATTTCTCCATTGCTACTAAAAATCTATACTGTTTACAATATAGCTGTTAGAAAACATTTGAAATTACTTCCTTAAGACATGTCTATCAAATTAAAAACTCACTCATCTATGCACTGAGTCAGTGACTATTTTAATGACTCAATACATAACTCTAATCCAGAGTGCCTTCCAAAATAGTAGCAATCATACTATTGGTCATTTGTGACTCTGAGTTTCTCTGTATCCTTTAGCTAGAATGAGCTCATTCTAGCTCATCTTCACTGTTGTCTCCATTTACTACTAAGGACTACCTGTACATACGTTATTATACTTTACTTCTCAAAATAGTGAAATTACAATTTTATTCAAAGAGCTAAGCTATCCATTTTATAAGAGGAAAAAATTTCTGAAACAAAATCTACTCTAAGCAATCTCTACCCAGGCAGTGGTATTTATTAGCAGGCTGGCTTTTCTAATATCTACATTGGTATGTTGTAGCATTCTTTGTGAATAATGGGTGATCAGAGAAACAATTTCAGGATATGTTGTGAGGGAAAATAATACCATTGCTGAACACAGTTCACCTTCTTTGAAATGATTAAAATAAGAATATAACCAATATATAAGAACACATTTATAATATAAGCCTGGTTACATAAGAGGATTTCAAAAGTTTAAGGAGAGAATTACAAGTAATTCATAATAATCTTCAATGCTTACATTTTTCTTTTTTTACCCAAATTTAGTCGAATTTTAGCAACTTTGGGATATAAACCAGCACAGATGACAGCTTTAATTATCTTCTCATTATCTATGGGGGGTGAGAAGGTAGAGGGAAAAAAGTAAAATACCTGATACAACAGACAAAAGATACTTATATACACTGCGTTTTCCGCTTTACCTGAATTTATATTAGATTCTGGATCTTTAGGATTTCTACTGCTTACAAATCCAGCTCCAAGAAGATGCTCAGCAAACTGTCCTTTCATATTATGCAGCATCTAGGGAGGAACGGTAGCAAACAGAACTAGAATACCTCTCACACAATGCGGATATCAAATATACACTAATACATAAATTGAGTTGTAAGCTATCCCTGCTTTATGAAAACACTTTTGCAAACATGTCTTAAAGTAAGGGTTGGCAAACTATAAAAGCTGTTTTTGTCAATAAAATTTTACTGGAACACAGCCATACCCATTCATCTACATGTGGCTGCTTTTGCACTACAATGGCAGAGGTCAATGCTGAGATCATATGGCCTGTAAGCCTAAAATATTACCTGACTGTTCACAGAAAAAGTTTGCACACTGTAAGGAATAACCACTGATGTTTAAGGATTACTCCATTTTGCAAAAGACTAACACAATTTTTAAAACTATTCTCCACCTCCATTTTTAAAAAATATAGAAAAGCATAAAAAAATCAACATCCATATTTCTATTACTGAGAATATGGTTAACAATGGCATGTAAGCTTAAGGTTTGTTTTTTGCTTTTTTGAGGAAAAAATGATACATGGCTTATTATAAAACATTCAAGTAATATAGAAAAGTACTTCCCTTGTCTCAACAGAATAAACAAGATTGCAGACAACCACTAAGCATATATACTGATAGAAGAAATGTATCCTAACAATGGAATCACAATACAGAAATAATTAATTTTATTAATAAAATAATAAAACAATTAACTTTAGTTCAATTTAAATAGAAATGAAAGCGAATGATCAGATGAATCTTAAATTTTCATAATCACAAGAAACATTTCCTAAGGAATTCCTATTAGATATTATGCAACATAAAGTTGGTTATATTTAAGTATATATCCCTTGTATGAAAGATGTGACTTTGGTTTCCCCCACATAATTTTCATTACACCTAACTTTCTTAGACATCTCCTGGTTTTTACTGCCATTATTTTATATTGCTCAGGATAATAATCTTTACATTCTATCTTGCACGTATAATTCCTATCACCATTTCATTAGCTCTATATTTAAATAATTCTAAAGTATACTACCAGCTGATTTAGCATGCACTTTCCATTCCTGAAATCTCCACTGTGGTTTCCCTTTTAATTAACAGCATCTCACCATTAATGGGCTTTTCAAGAAGAGCTCAGGGGTATAGTATTTCTTGAGCATGTTGTTGAATGCTTGTTTTTCTTTACACCTGAATTCATATCCTGACAGGACATGACATTCTCAAACACTTGGATTCAGTTACCTTTTCATACTTCTGCTCATTTCATTTTTTCCATTTCAAAGAAATTTTCTTATATACATCTCTAAATAAACATTCAATTACACAGGATTTCTATGCAGACACTGTATCTACTGTTCTCGTGATGGATCAGGCCTATCTTGTCTTTAAGATTTTACTTACTGCTTTAATTTTCTTTTTTTTCAGGTACATTCATAAACTGATTACTTCAAGCTTTTTTCCTACGGCAATAACTTGTTTTTAAGGAATGTCCATTCTATTCTTTGTGATTTTCTTTTGATCTTCAATTTGTCTTCTTAGCTCAGGAGTCTTTTCATTCACTCTATTGCTTTATTTTCTAACCTTTGTTTTGCCGAATTCATATTCTTATTAGCTATTTCATATTATGAAACAGTTGCAAGGTGCTTTCTATTGAAACACAGTATTCCATTCTTTTCTTTTCTTTTCTTTCAGAATTGTGGTGATCCTTTTTTTTCCATTTTGCTAGTGACTAGGCACTTCTGATTTGATATGTTAGATTTTTTTTGTTTACTACTTTGTAGATTTGTTAAAGGTCCAGTATCAGCATTCATGTCACATAGCTGGAGTATATGTGTACTGGGAGAAGATGAGGATATTTCTATTCTACTGGCTTCAAATCTCTAGTTCAGTGTAGTCTGAAATGTGATGGCATAAGCCCTCTTTATTTTTTTCTGTTTTATAAATTCTTACCTGCAGTGTTTCACTATACTAGACCAGAAAACTTACAGATATCTATCCTATTTGATACTTTTCAACAGATTTTAGGAGTGTTAGCAAAAATTCTCAGTTTAAATCATCAAAATGGCAACCAGAATGTGGGAATAGGAACAGAAATTGAACCTTACTGTGCTTTGCTGTTACACTCGAACTGGGGTTTCTTTTCTCTGCCGTTAGGTTTTTCTTTTGTTGTTATACACCTTTACTTGTTCTGTTGCAGTTGATTTAAGAAGGATCCCCCATTATTTTGTGTGGATATACAAATATACACAATTTCTATCTATTTGACTTTTTGCTATAGATCTAACTGTACAAAATGGATACATATATTCTCTAATCTGGCATATATGATAGTTATTGCAAAACATTCACCATTACCTGCAGTGTGTTTGCAGACAGAAAATATTCCCAGCAATAGTCCTTTTCGTATCTGAAACCACGTCGCCTAGCTTCTTCCCAGCCCTATAGGGCAAAGAAATGAAGAATCTATATTGTTCCCCAAGACCAAGATTACTGTTGGTTCCCCTCTTTTAGTGAAAGCTTAACCTTTTTCTAATATTTAATTTTCTTTGTAAAAAATTCAAAGAATTTTATAATTGAAAAACTAAAAACACATATGCTCCCCATGATCCTAGTCCTTAAGAGATAACCACCACTGAAGTTCCAAAGCTTTATACGATTAAGTATATATAGTAATATATTATTTATGTGTTTTACACAAAATGGCATCCAAACTGTACACAATACACTAATCAAAAAGAGCACACTATCAAACTGACTTAAACGTTATTACAGATTTTCAAATTCACAAGTTTTCTTTACAGTTTGCTTTTCTTTAGAGGAGGGAAATGGGGAAAAAGGAAAGACAAGCTGAATAAGCTCAAAGAAAAAAACATGAACTTTCCCACAATATGCCATACGAAACAGAATGCAGAGCTAGAGAAAAAGATATTGCCTCTAAAAACCAAATTACATTTAAATTTTATCAAGATAGGTGATAAATGTACACCTATACACCTGGCTTTTGGGAGCAGAAAATGTCTCCCTAATCATAATTATGTAGATGATTACGATCCTCTATTACATGTTAAATCTGAATACAGGGTAGTTTATTAATAATAAAGAGATTGTCAGGAGTGTTAATAAGCCAAAGATACAAGGAAATTATTAAATACAAAATTTTAAAATCAACTATTCATTTGTTCATTGTTACCAAAAACCACTATTTCCCCAAAAGGGTAAATGTAATGAGCTATTACAAAATTGAAAATGAATTATAACTTTTTTCAAATGTTCACTAAATTAAAACATTCTCAGCAATTTACTCCTGATACGTATAATACAGATTTTGTTTTTCTGTCTCTGGAGTCTCACTGTCACCCAGGCTGGAGTGCAGTGGCGTGATTTCAGCTCAATGCAACCTCCACGCCCCCAGGGTTCAAGCTATTCTCCTACCTCAGCCTCCTGAGTAGCCGGGATTACAGGCACCCACCACCACGCCCACTAATTTTTCTATTTGTAGAAGAGACAGGGTTTTGCCATGTTAGCCACCCTGGTCTCGATCTCCTGACCTCAGGTGATCCACCTCCCTCGGCCTCCCAAAGTGCTAGAATTACAGGTGTGAGCCACCATGCCTGGCCTTATGATAATATAGATTTCAAAAGGTTAAATATGTTCTTATTCTATTATCTGCATTTCACTTGTATTGACTGTCATAATCCAGAACAAGGTTTTTTTTTTTTACCTTAAATGCATTCACAACTGTTAAGTGATCACTTCTAGTATCCTTTGCCAATTCCTTCCTTCTTGCATCTGCAATCTTTTCTTTTCCCTTAAAAAACAGCAGACATAGGCAATTTAAATTGCTCTGATGCTATAACAGAGAACAGCATTCTAATAAAACGTTAATAAAAAATATATCTAAGCAAGTCCTGTTCATATCTAAAATAACTAGGTTTTATTTCCATTTTTCTTACCAATGGAATGACAAATGGATCTTTGAAACTGAGACTAGCAGCAATAGTGAGTACTGGGTCTAAGCAGCAGAACAGAGCTCCAAAAAGAATCATTTTTCCAATATGTGGCTCAACGGGTAATCGTGCCAAGTGGACTCCAAGAGGTGTCAATTCTTCTTGTTTATCCAAAGCATTCTGTAAAAAAAGAGTGTGTATTTAAAACAGACCCTGTAGAGCATTACATTTAAAACAATTTTAGCTTGCTTTAAAAAGAATAACAACTCACTATTCTCTCTCCTAAGCCCAAATGCCCAAATATTGTTCAGCTTTAGTTTTCTCTATCAAAATGTAAGTTTTGAGGTCAGCTAAGGTTACAAACTTATTTAAATAAAACCAAAATTAATGTACAACTTGGCTTTTCTGTGTTAAGAAATATCAGAAATGACAAACTTTCAGTTAAATAAATAAAATCACCTAATAAAGTATAAAAGTTGTAGGAAAAAACAACAAAACAAAAGACACACTATTATACATTTAGAATGAATAATGCATACTCTCTAGATTCTAGTAGTTTAGGTGACATGAGACAGAAAAGCAAAAGAAAAAGGACATATTTAAAACCCTAGAAAATGGGAGTGACTTCTGCTGATTCCCTAGGTCATCTGGTCCAACCAATCCACTGTGGATAGCTAGAAAAGTAGCCTGAAGATACCATGGAGTTAACAAAGAATTACAAGTCAAGGGATTAGGGAATCACAGACATCTAGGGAGGTAAGTGTAGAGGTCGGGGCCTCTTTTCCTGGCAGAAAGGAACAGAAATCCTTGCTGATAAAAGCTACCCTCATCCCAAGCTTCAAATTTTTATCTACAAAGAATTTTGTAAACAGAATTTCCAGTGCACAATTAAAATAACTAGGCATACAGATGCAAACAAGAAAAAATAATAAAAGAACCCATAAGCATCCCATCAGACACAGATTTTTCCTTTTTCTCTAAAAGTCGTCTTTAAAAAATAATAATAATAAGGGTTTTTTTCTCCAAAAATGTCTGATGGGACATTTTTGGAGAAAAAAACCCTTATTATTATTATTTTTTAAAGACCTTTTTTAGAGAAAGGAAAAAAACCATAAAACCCTCAATTTGTTTTCTGAACCTAGAATACCTTGATGTCTAAATTTTATAAGGACATTGAAGAAAACTAAATAAATATGAAAATCAAAAAACAAAATACAAATTGAATGCTAGCAAGTTAGGTTTACTACAAGAATAAAAATTCATTTAATATTTGAAACATCAATGTAACTGAATACACGAACCAACTAAAGAAGTCATACTATAATCTCATCAGAAGCAGAAGACAGTTGATAAAACTGATTATCCAAACAGGATAAAAATTTCTTAGTGAACTTAACGTAATAAGAGCTTACACGCACACAACAAATCAACAAACATTATAATCTCAATGACTTGCTGATGGTTTTTCCTTTCAGAAGAACAAAACAAGAATACACACTATCATATCACTTCTGCTCAACATTGTATTAAGGGTCCCAGAGACTTGAAAAAGAATAAATAAAATTGTAATTATTTAAAACTGTGACTGTATAGGCAGAAAAAAATCTACATAAAGTTACTCAAATAAGGGGACTTTACAGCATTAATGAATACAAAGTCAGTATTCAAAAAGCAACTTTATTTCTGTATTATCAGAAGCAAAAGATGAAATATTTAAAAGCAGAATCCAAAAATAACCACTAACCTAGAAGACTGGTGGTATTTTTGGATTCTGCTTTTATATATTTGAAATCTAAATTATTTTAAATTTTAAAAAATCTAAATAAAGACACATAAAACCCACAGAAAGAAAACACTAAAACACTGAGACTGAATGCCCAAATAAACAGAGGAATAGATGATGATCTTTTTGTTAAGACTCTATACTGTAAAGATGTCAGTTCTCCCCAAACTGATTTATAAACTTAATTCAATCAAAATCAAACTCCCAAGATTCTCAAATGCATTTGGAAAAATAAAGCACCAGGAAGGGACAAGACACTCTGTTTTAAATAACATTTACTATTATTATTATTTTTTTTAGAGATAGGGTCTTGTTCTGTCATGCAGGATGGAGCAGTGACACAAGCACAGCTTACTGCAACCCTCAAACTCCTCTAGAGTCAAGGTATTCTTAAAAAGAATGAAAGGGAGTGATTTGTTCTACCAGAAAGCAAGATTTATCATAAAGCTAGAATAATAAGACAATGTGATACCAGCTCAGGAGAGAAATACAGGCCAACAGATCAGAAATACGCCTAGAAACAGATATACAAATTCATAGACCTTGACCTATCAAAGACTGCAGGACAAGAAAAAAGAGATGAACTTTTATATAAATGGTGCTCAGTCAATGCTCTACATATGTAAAAACTTTTATTTTTACCTCAAACCCAATACACATCAACTGCAGATGCATTATAAACAAAAACAATAAAATTTTTAAAATGTATCTTTATGACCTCAGGAAAAGACTTATTAAAGGGCAAAAAGCAATCACCTTTGAGACTGATATATTTGACTGCATTAAAATTAGGAATTTAGGCTAGGAGTGGTGGCTCACACCTGTAATCCCAACACTTTGGGAGGCTGAGGTGGGCGGATCACTTGAGGTCAGTAGTTCCAGACCAGCCTGGCCAACATGGTGAAACCCCATCTCTATTAAAAGTACAAAAATTAGCCAGGCGTGGTGGCAGGCACCTGAAATCTCAGCCACTTGGGAGGCTGAGGTAGGAGGAAAGCTTGAACCTGGGAGGCGAGGCTGCAGTGAGTTGAGATCACACCACTGCACTCCAGCCTGCATGACAGAGTGAGAGTCTCTCTCTTTGAACAACAAAAAAAATTGTTTATCAAGGTATTAAAAAAAGGAAAGTTGAAAACAGATATGCAATATACAACCAATAAAAGGTTTAGATCAAGAGTACACAAGGAATGTGATGATCTAACAGAAAAACAGACACCAGCAATTAATAAGAGACTATACAAATGGATAATAAACATATAAAAGCTGCTGAAAAATTCAACGATAGTCATAGAAATGCAAATTAAAATCACTACATACCTACTAGCATGGTTAGAATAAAAGGCGGATTAATCCCAAGGATAGGTGAAGCCACAAAGCAACGGGAACTCTCACCCACCACTGGTAGGAGTTTAAGTGGTCTGTAACTTTGGAAAACTGTTGGGCGTATCTATCCAACTTGATCATAGATGTACCTTATAAGCCAGTGCACAGGGAAGTATTGAATACTGAAGAATATTCATGCCAGCATGATACGTAATAGCCCAAAATTGTAAATAACAAAAGTGTCTTTCAGTGGTCATAAAATAAAATAGGTTAAAATGAAAATAGGCCTGGTGCTGTGAGTCATGCCTATAATCCCAGCACTTTGGGAGGCTGAGGCGGGTGGATAACTTGAGGCCAAGAGTTCAAGACCAGACTGGCCAACATGGCGAAACCCTACTAAAAATACCCAAAATTAGCTGGTTGTGGTGGCACACACCTATAGTCCCAGCTACTCTGGAGGTTAGGGCAGGAGAACTGCTTGAACCCAGGAGGTGGAGGTTGCAGTGATCTGAGATCACGCCACTGCACTCCAGCCTGGGTGACAAAGCGAGACTCTCTCTCAAAAAAAAAAAAAAAAAAAAAAAAAATCTGAATCTTATAATATTAAATGAAATAATCCAAGCTCTGCTCCCTCCAAGAACAAAACAACACACATTCTGTATGGGCTCATGTAAAGTTCATGTAAAGTTCGAAACAGGCAAAACTGAACTCTTTATAAAGATGCATACTTGTATGGTAAAACCATCAATAATAAAAAAGCAAGCCATTACTCGTGATAGAGGTTATCACTGGGATTAAAGGACAGTGGAGTGATTGAGAAAGGGTAGGAAGGGGGCTTTTAGCATACTGGAAATGTTCTTCTTGATATAAGTAATTACTACATAGCCCTTCCTTTGTGATAAATCATTTAGCTGCACATTTTTGTTTTGTTCACCAGTGGTTAAAGACCAGTAACTTCAAAATGTCAAATTTTGTGTGACCTTAAATCAGGCCTACAGTGGAAAAAAAAAAAAATGTGCAGAAAGATCCTAGTGTTTTATGAATTATCACGAAGGTATAATTTTATAACTTTCTAATGCCTATCTCATAACCTGATAGTCCTAAATTGATAGTCAAATAGCAAATCAAATTTGGCATTGCATATTACTGGTCTACTTTGCAGTAATGAGAATAAACATATAATTAACTGGCTTATATGCTCTAGTATTCTAAATCTAAGATAGAATTAAAAAAAAAACAAGAAGACAAATTTACCAGCTCCATCAGGTGTCTTATGGAGAGTAACACTGCCTCATTTGATGGGGGATCCATTAACCTACTCAGAAAATAAGCAATTCCACCTAGCCTTAAAATCTAGGGGGGGGGAGACAAATACAATTAAACACATATAATATTAATACATCAACATAACAACTTAGTCCTACCTGGGCTGATAACTCAAATAAAGCATCAAATTTACACATGATTTTCAAGTTATTTTACCTAAATGAATTAAAATTATACTTGTATTTCTATAAAAACATGTTGAAAGGCCTATATATATTACTACTTTCTAACATCAACTCTATTAATAGGAAAAGTAGCTGGCTAAAATCTCAATCAAGTTGATTACCCACTAGCTTCAAAGTAAGGCTAACTATATCAAAAGACACAAGATATTAAAAAAATTAAGTAGTTTATAATGAAAGATAACATTTTAACATGTAATAACAGTAGCTAATGTTTACTGAACACTTACTACGTGCCAGGTATTGTTCTAAGAATTTTAGGAGGTTAATTTAAACAACCTGCCCAATGTAACAGAACTAGCTTTTCTGGGGGAGGAAGCAGGATCCAAACATAGGCAGCCTGCCTCCTCTAGAGCAGTATATAACTTAAAATTGTTTAATATACATTTGAAGGAAGTTTAAATACACGATTTACTAATGCACACACAACCAAATTGTGAGTTAATAATAATTCTTTCTTGGAGATTAATACAATACTTTGTTCTATAAAAGATGCTGAAAATGCGATCACTCCCATTTAGTTTCTTCATTCTCCCACCTAATTTACCTTTATTTGTAAACAAAGTTCTTCCAAAGGAGTTCTCAAAATTTCTGGCAGTTGATAGTCATCTAGAAGACTTGCTCTAAGACCATTATACAGATGATAACAATGACCAGGTTGAACTCTGAAAAAAAAAAATACAACAAAACACAACAAAGATGGACAGTCATCAATGACATTTTACAACTCCACAGAAAATGGCAGGCAGGGAAGTAGCCAATATCTATTTCTTATAAGCCCACCATAGCTAATGTACATAATTATTTTTTCCTTTTTATGTATCATGTATTTCTTCTCCCTATCTGTTTAGAAAAACCCTGCACTCTCTAGCCTCTTGTCACAGTTTTAAGAAAGATATACAATAATTCCTCCCCCATGCCAATAATTTGCTTCCCTATTTCTGATAGATTCCAGATTACTGTGTTCAGTAACAGCAGTCTAGATTAAGGCTAAGAACAGTAATCTCAAGTATGCCTTGTGATCAATCATACTGTGTAATGAATCCGGGCATTATGCTAACCTGTCTATATTACTGAAAAACATTTTAAGTACTGCATATTCTATTTAGCGAGCTCTCAGAGGGATACTAAATGTTTTTGTTTTATGTTTGTAACTAGAGCCTTGAATGATATCAGTTTTTGGATCATGATAAGACTAGATGTGAAGAGGTGACCATATTCATGTATTCTCAAGCAGAATAAATATTTCTATAGGCTCCTGCTGCTACAGGAATAAAAATGAATACTAAAAATCTTAGCTATTTCTGCCACAAGTCTATATAGACCCAATGTCTACTATATAATATACCTGAACATCTCTCCAATAAACACTAAAATAAGAGTACCTCTATTGAAAGCCATATGGCATAGCTTTTTCTGATCTCCAAAATAATAAGGCTTTGCTAAAGGAATTTTTATCCATGGAGCCTACAAAAGACTATTTTGCCTTTTAAATTAAAACACCAATTCCACAGTTAACCTCCCCCATAGTAATGAGGATGAAGGATTAGTTAAAATGCAATACTCCCTTAAATTAGTTCTATTACTGTTTCATGAAACATATCTAAGGCTTAGTATGTTTACTATAAATATATAAAGGTGTGCCAAAACCTGTTCACTATGGTGAATACTTTTTGATCAATATTTAGAGGTGATGGGTCTACATGGGACAATCTCAGTCTTTCTGGGTCCCTTATCAAGTTATTCCCTGATAACTGATTATTAGGAGGGTATACTTCTTTGACTAAACCATGCTTTTGGTTCAAAACCATCAACTATGTAATAAACTGTCTCGAAATCAAGTAATACTGAGATAATGTGCAAAGATTACAGGAAGTCAAAGCTTTATAGACATTGTAGAAAGTTAAAATGAGGAGTTGACAAATGGTCTGTAAAGTTTTCTTTCAACTCTCCTGAAGTCTGTATCAAAAGATTAATGGAAATTTCTTGTTCTATCTGTAAGAGGCAAAAGAAAAAGCCATTTCTGCAAGTCCAGATGTGATTCTATCCTCATGTGACGAACAGTGTAGAAATACTGTGAAGTATGCATTAAAGTCCAATTCTTTGCAAAAGTTCAAGACAAATCATTTTTTCATCATTAAGAGATATTTTTAATTCTTAAGCTATTGTGACATCATCAGGAAAAGTACTTTCCTTGTGCTTTGATAACTACTGATGAAAAATTAGTACTGCAATAAAACCCAGTGATTAGGAGCCTAGACTATGGAGTCAGAATGCCTAGATTTAAATCCTGACTCTGTAATTTAGAAAGCTATGGGACTTCAGACAAATCATGTAATTTCCTTGTACCCTAATTTCCTTATCCTTAAAATGGATATAATAACCTATCTCACAGTACTGTAGTGAGGATTAAGAAAGTTAGTATGAACCAAGAGTTTAGGAGATGATCTGACATTCAGAAAGTATTAGTTGCTATTACTATTATGCAATATAGACTTTAAAAAAAAATGAAAACTATTAAAAGTAACATAACTTATTAACTAAACTTGGAAATTAAAGGCAAAAGATTCATAAAATAGAAAACTTGGCAAATACTTTTCCAAACAAACTATGATTAAAACAACTTTCTTATTTAAAAATGTTTTGCAGTAAGCTCAAAATAATATGAAAGGTACCTCTTCTAATACATATCTTTAAATGCCAGCATCACATTTTGTTACCCCAAATTTTTGTGAGTTCTAAAGGCTTTGGACAGAGTTCCCATCTTACCTTCCAGCTCGACCTTTCCTCTGTTTGGCATTAGCTTGACTAACCCACTCTGCAAACATTGTACTGATATTGTTCTGAGTATCAAAATGTGTCTCTTTTATTTTTCCTCCATCTATCACATAAACGACATCATCTATGGTAATGCTGTTTGGAAAACAGATATATAAAAGGTTAAAAGAAAACACGTCAAAAGCACTATTAACCTATAAAGAACCTATAGATAGGGATTTCAGAGCATTTTTAAAACTACATCAAATGATTTTAGCCATTCATGATTTTCACTACTCTTCACACTCACATATACCAATGTTACTGGGATCGAGTACCTAACAGTACGCAGTGTCAGGCACTGTTTAAGTGACAGCGCAGTATTAGTTCTTCAGATCATATACTAAAGTCTTACTTTCCTACAGCCAAATATCACAGGTTGCCTCATACCTAGCTCTATGGGACCCCAATGGCATGGTTTAATGTCAGCTTCCACAAAACAGTCTGTTTCAGACCGGACATGGTGGCTCATGCCTATAATCCTAGGACTTTGGGAGGCTGAGGCTGGTGGGTCACGAGGTCAGGAGTTTGAGACCAGCCTGGCCAAGATGGTGAAACCCTGTCTCCATGAAATATACAAAAATTAGCCAGGCGCAGTGGCAGGCGCCTGTAATCCCAGCAACTTGGGAGGCTGAGACAGGAGAACTGCTCAAACTCAGGAGGTGGAGGTTGCAGTGAGCCGAGATCGCACCACTGCACTCCAGCCTGGGTGACAGAGCAAGACTGGGTCTCAAAAAAACAAAACAAAACAATCTGTTTCGGTGATTAAACTATGTCTTGGTACCCCTAAGAGAATATAAGAAAATTTAAGGGCTGATGTAATTAATAACCAAATACTACTCCCAACCAGAATCAGGCAAAAGATATTTACCTCAGTTCCCATGCTTCTTTAGGAAAACTTAAAACCCAACCCTTAAAATGTTATTTCTGGGCTAGCATTACTACATGTTACCAAAAAAACCCCCCCCCACAAAACTGGTCACGCATGGTGACTCATGCCTGTAATCCCAGCACTTTGGGAGGCTGAGGCAGTAGGATTGTTTTGAGCCCAGGAGTTAAGAGATCAGCCTGAGCAACAAAGTGAGATGCCATCTCTACAAAAAGTTTTAAAAAAGCATCCAGGTATGGTGGCACAAGTCTGTTGTCCAAGCTACATGGGAGGCTGAGGTGGAAGGATCATTTGAGCTGAGGAGGTCAAGGCTGCAGTGAGTCATGATCGTGCCACTGCACTCCAGCATGGGTGACAGAATGAGACCTTGTCTCAAAAAAGCCCACAAAAAATAAAACTATGCTCACTGCCATAAAAAAGGCTTATTTTAAATAAATTACAAGGTATCTGACATAGAAAAAAGATTAAGGTATGTAAATACTTTATAGTGTTTAAAACTTATATAGTCATCAGTGTTTGATATTTAAAACTATTTTTACCTAGTCTCTGCAATGTTGGTAGCAATTACTATTTTCCGAACACCAGGAGGGGTTCTTTTAAATACCTATAAAAATAAATACACCAGAATCACAAAAATACACTAATTTCTAATACATTATTTCTGTAATTAGAGGAATTACTTCAGTGTTCATTTTTAGCATTCTATGTTCATTCACTGACATATACATCTAATGTTTATCGATGTATTTATAAAGTATAGATCATTTTCAATACTACAAAATATTCTTTTGGTAAATCAAACTAAATCTCCCACAGATGTCACAATCTTATTACAAATAACATTTCCAATGAGGTATCATTATTTAAATTTACAACAGTTTTTTAACAAAAGTTGGGAGGTTATAAAGTAGAGGGAGGGATATTTATGTTAAGGACAAGAATTATGAAATCAAACCTCCATGGGTAAGAATACTGAACAATCAGGCAGATATCCAACCCACCAGAATAAATGTCAACTGTGCAGCTGTACCAACCACTGTCTACTAGCTTGAGATCAGACTGGAGTAAAAAAGAATTCTTTTTAAATGAGAATTCTACAATACTATCCTACAACCTCGACAATGTCACTGAAGTAGAAAGATAGGTAATCAAGGACCACTGGCAATAATGCAAAAAAAAAAAAAAAAAAAAAAAAAGCATAAACTTATCCCTTTGTTTATAAAACTGGTAATCAGTAGAGAAAATGTTTCCTAGGTTATTCCCATATTCTCCAGCAAAATAAAAAAATATATATATATATAAAATTTACTAGGTTATGGTGTCAAAGATGAATACTTTCACAATGGATACTCTTTTAGTCTTTGGAATCAACAGTTTTCTTCTTGCCCCCCCTCTTCTTTCAGATATGTGCTCTGTATCTAACTCATGACTAAGGTACCAGCAACAAAAATATTAAAAGGGTCTCAAAGAAAAATAACAAATTTTCTTATAAACACAGAAAAGGTGAAACTTTTCAGGAAGAGGAGCAAGTTTTCTGATTAATTTCATTTTGCAAGGGCCTACAAATACTATAGGTTCATAACATTATCTTGCCTCTGAGAATGCAGTGTTCATTCTAATTAGGAAAATGCCTATATCTGACAGAACCAAAACATTCATAATACATGATTAAAACAAGAAATTTCATACCTGTGAATATACTAATTTTGTTAAATTAAATCTCAAATTATCATCAAACTATAGTATATCATAGATCATTAATTTCTAGGTTTGGTTACTTTTAGTAGTACTCACATACCTTCTTCTCTTATTCAGGAAACCCAACCAAGTTACTGGTGAAACCAATTCTTTAAACTTTTCCCTAATGTAGACAAAACTAATCTCATTTGTGGGTTACCTACTGATATTCAAGTTTTTGAGCAATCATCCCCTGAAGACTCATTTGCAAAGGTTGTCAAAGAAGTGTATTTTACATGAATTACTATTTGAAAATACTCCTTTAAAAAATAAAGGAAAATATGTGATGAGCAGTTCTTAGAGCTTGCCTCAGTTTGCAAAACAGAAGGAATACATTTGTTAAATGTATCCATTTAACATACCTGTGTCTGGTTAACTGTAGGCATCAGTGAATGTAAAGGTATAATTAAAAATTTATCTGAAAATTAAAGAGAGAATTAAATTTCAAGATAGTTGCAGAAAAGCTCCATCAAACACACATGAGACAATGAATTCAGATGCTAAACCATGTAATTCTTTTTTTTTGATAAGACATTGAACATTGTTTAATGAAAACAGCTAAACCATCTGAGTTATTGACAAATTACCTATGTGTTTAAGTGAACCACACAATTCTTAATTTATATTTCTACATACAAACAGACCAACTTAATTTCTTTATAGTCTTCTTTTATGAGAGTTCCAACTTCAAGCTAACATTTTGTTAATTTATTTCACATTGATAAGCATTTTCCCCAAATTCTTAAAGAATGCTCAAAAGTTGGGAGTAATCTTTTCAAATTATACCAATAAAAGTTGAATGAATAGCCAAAAATTCTGCTTAACATGAATACATTTGTACACTTTGGGTGATCCTCACTATTTTTGTTTTGTTTTGTTTTTTGAGACCGGGTCTCGCTCTGTTGCTCAGGCTAGAGTGCAGTGGTATAATCTCTGCTCACTACAGCCTTTGCTCCTGGGCTCAACTGATCCTCCCACCTCAGCCTCCCGAGTAGCTGAGACCACAGGCATGCGCAACGATGGCCAGCTAATTTTTGTATTTTGCCATGTTGTTCAGGCTGGTCTTGAACTCCTGAGCTCAAGCAATCCACCCACCTCAGCCTTCCAAAGTACTGGGATTACAGATTACAGGCATGAGCCCCGCACCCAACAATCCTAACTATTTTAATCATACTGAGAACATCTAAATTTCTAGAGCAAATTGCTTATTAAATCCCCATGTCCTACTTAGAAAACAATGAAATAGTTCTCGTTAAAAATAATATAGTCCAAAAGTGACCCATATTTTAAAACAAAAATAAGAAATTCCTACTTTTTAAGTTTCCAAATGAAATAGCTCAAGCCCATTTGTGATTATTAGCCAACAGAAAAAGTCTGGTGTAATACAGTGATGGGTGAAAGGGAGAGTATTAAGAAAGCAAGGGTTAATTGTGCATTTAACTATGGTCACAAAAATACAATCTGACTTAAATGCCCCAATGATTCAAGTCAGCTATATTTCCCCAGAAAAGAACTGTTGTTATGTAAAAGAGATATGATGCTCCCCAAGGACTCTCTGATTGTGAAAAGATTTTATGAATCTTAAAAATAAAAAGTAGTAAACAGCTGCCAAACTGATTTTGCTAAAAAAGAATGCTCTAAATTACTTGTCTCTGTGACAGCATGAAATAGTTCAACTATAATTATTCAAGCCAAAAACACTTCACTTGAATTGAATCAAGCCTTCAGATATAACTTCCAAGTTACAGGAAATACAGGTAAGAGAGTATCCAATGAAATGATAGCTAGCATAAAGAGTCAGACAAGTTCAAAAAGCTGCACTTATTAGAGTTGGCCTGGTCTCTTCCATGACCTTATTACCATGAGGAAAAGCAGGGAGTAGAGGGGAGCAATGTTCCAGAGCTAGATCAAAAGATGTACGCGGTTTGACATTACCTGTAGTTTGAACAGGCTAGCTGTGAAAGACGATTTTCAGAAAATGGGAAAATCTGATTATAGACTGGATTATAAAATGGTATTAAGGATTAGGTATGATAAAGACATTATGGTTATACAGATAATTGCCTTTAGAGAGTCTTGCTTATATATTTAAAAATAAAATGTGAAAGTTGCAATTGACTTTAAAAAAAACTAGGACTGAAAAAATAATTGTTGGCACTGAAGTCATGGATATATATATGGTATTCATTAAGATTCTCTAGCTTTTTGTATGTTTAAAAATGTTTCATTACAAAAAGCTAAAAAACTTAGCAGCCAGGGATAATAAAAGTACAAACAATTTTGCTGAAGACATACAATTGGGAAAAAAATTTTATATTGCTGACACCGTACAACTAAGAGAGTTAACGACAATCTACACTCTTATGAAAAGAAAAAAAAACACAAAGTTGATAAGCATTCAATAAATTGAGTTTTGAAACTTCTCAGCTCAGAGTTAGGCCAATTTTCTCCTCTGTGACAGGGATAATAATTTTTTTCAACATAACTTGAGAAAAAACACTCAAGTTTTGGAAAGATTTCCTTTAAAAGGAACTGAGCTGGTAGTGGAAGTATACATTAGTAACTCTTTCCTTGAGAATAATTCAAACTAGAAAGTTAATGAAGTCAATTATAATAATCTGTAATATCAAATCCTTTTCCCACTCCCCAGCACATACAGTAAATGATAATGTTGTATCTTGGCATATGTCTTATCTTTATTGGTAAATATATGCACACACATTTTTTAAAATTATAAGTATACTATACAATAATGTTTATGATGGAGGAAGGAAAGGCCAGAGTTAGAAGATTTAGCCAATAAAAAATTCTAGTTGTTCAAAAAAAAAATCCACTTGTTTAATCATGATTCTAATTTTTCCATAGAGAAAAGTTATCACACAAAAAGAAAAAACAGTATTTCTTTATAGAGAAGTCAATTAGATCAAAATATTTTGCCAGCTAGATAGTAAATAATTATAATTACAGATAATGCTTTCAGAGCATGACAACAGGATTTAATAAATAAAAATAGACTTTTATTACTTTAGTCAATACAATTAGATCAAAATATTTTCTAATACCTATAAGAATACATTTTGTCAAAAGCACTTCAACAGAGTGAGGTTAGAAATTATATTCAGAAGCCAAGCATGGTGGTTCAAGCCTGTAATCCCAACACTTTGGAAGGCTGAGGCAGGCGGATCACCTCAGGTCTGGAGTTCAAGACCAGCCTGGCCAATATAGTGAAACCCCGTCCCTACTAAAAATACAAAAAAATCACCAGGTATGGTGGTGCATGCCTGTAATCCCAGCTACTGTGGAGGCTGAGGTAGGAGAACTGCTTGAACCCAGGAGATGGAGGTTGCAATGAGCTGAGATGGCACCACTACACTCCAGCCTAGACAAAAGAGTGAGACTTTGTCTCAAAACAAAAAACATTCAGAACTATAAAAATTAGATAGAATTTGCTTTGTAGTTTTTATATCTGAAGTTAATGATTACTGAAAATACTACAAATTTTACAGAAAAAAATGTTTTCATTCATTCCTTTAGAGTTTATATCTTTTAAAACACGCTGTTCACACAGGATCAAAATCACCTGAGGAATTTAAAAATTTCAGATGTTCAGGTCACATCGTTAGATTTAGGGTGATGATGGGGTCTAGGTATTTCAATCCTAAAGAAGTTCTATGGGTGATTCTGTTGTATAGTCAGAATTCAGAAAGACTGAGCTAACGGATTTCTTTTTGCAGCAGTGAGTGAAAAAATGAAAAGCCCCACATACCTAAACTTTTTTTTAAGAACAAATTTTATTAGGCAAATTGTGAAAAAGAAAGAAAATTAAATCATAACACTAAATAAAAAGCTTCACCTTCATCTGTGACCCAGAACTTGGTAGCTTCAGAAGCAACACTACTTCAAATCAAAGGAAAAAATATACACATGCCACATATAATTCAAATACCACCTTTGGAATTACAGGAAAATACATACACATAATACCTGATTTAAACATTACTTGTGACATCAAGAGATCATGTAAAGTGCTGATATTGTCCCAGCCTGGCAGAAAGACCAGTATCGCACCATCCTATATGAAGGGGAAATAACCATTACAAAGGATCACTTCGACAAAATGCAGTAACAGTAAAATTGTGTGCACACTTAAGTCTCCATTAAAATTATACTAGTTCAGGATAATTTTTGTTAATTAAAAGTGTACAACATTACTTTTACTATTTTTTAAAAATTATTGTTGTTTTTAAGACAGAGTCTTGCTTTGTCGCCCAGGCTGGAGTGCAATGGCATGATCTCAGATCACTGCAACATCTGCCTCCTGGGTTCAAGCGATTTTCATGCTCAGCCTCCCAAGTAGCTGGGGATTACAGGCCTGCACTACCATGCCTGGCTAATTTTTGTATTTTTAGTAGAGACAGAGTTTTGCCACGTTGGCCAGGCTGGTCTCGATGATCCACCCACCTCCTAGAGTGCTGGGATTATACGTGTGAGCTACCACACCCAGCTAAGCTCATTTTTAAAAAATGAGATTTATAATCCAGATATTTTATTTCTTTAATCTTTTCTTTCCACAGGTCAAATGCCTAAATCTTTTGCTACTATAAGATGATTTCTAGTATCAAAAGTAATTTCTTCCGGTCTATTTAATAAACATTTAGGAAAATTGTAGTTTTCATGGCCTTGATACATAGATAAAATCAAAATTATGTTAACTGAAGAAAGAAAAATAAACAAAACTAACCTCTTCCTCCAAAACAATGTATCGGATAAGGGCAACAATCAAATTCAGATCAACTTTATCATCATCCATCATTTCTATAACATCTACAGTACTTGAAGAATACCTATCAAAGTTAAACACAGAGTCATGAAATAAGTTTTCTGTTAACTTGCTATAAAAACTTAAAATTAACTCAATCTGCAAATGGAGGAACATAATCTATAGATAGGAGAGAACTACTAGGGTAACAGTGCTTAAAAGTCAAATCAGCAGAGTATTTAGCTGGAATAAGAGAGTCACAATGCTCTCCTTCAAGTAGGTACAGATTCAAGAAGATGCCCTCAGCCCCCCACTTTTTGTTTTAGTCATTTAGCCACTGATTTCTCATCTTCAAACAAAATAAACTTACCTTCTTCGCAGTTCCCTTACATAATCTGGCCAACGTTCTTTATATATTGCTTCTTTTTCTTCTTTTTCTTGTCGATTTACATGCCCTTGCATGAAACCCCTCTTAAACTGCGACCTCTGTTCTTTTTGTTCTGGAACATATCTAAAACAAAAAACATTCTTGAGTATCTTCACTTTTTAAAAACTCTAGTTTTAGTGAAAATCTGTGATATTTTACATCTAGGATTTTCAGAAAGGATTCTAAAGAACATTTTCATTATGCTTTTAAGTGAATGCTAGCTAAAATATCAGTTTGTGTTCATTAACATATAAAACCTGATATTTTAGATAAAAATCATTCTCTATTGAAGTATATCAACCTATAGACCATTTTTAGTAGTCAAAATTAAAAAAAAATACTAAAGTCACTTTTACCTTCAATTTTGTTTGCTTTAGAACAAAAGTTAACATTAACGTAAGTCCTAAGTAACAGTTAATGGTTGCCTAATAGAAAGACTCAGATTTTAAAAACAAGTGTTTTCTAAACCTGACCGCACATGAGAATCGAATTCCCCAGAGAGCTTGTAAAATAGAGACTCCTAAATCCTATCCCTGATGATTTGGATTTGGTAGGTCTGCCTTGGGTCTGTTAATCTAAGAATTTTAATTAGTGCCCCCAAGAGACTCAGAAAGTATATCCAGATCTACAGACCCATGGTAGAGAACTATTTAACTCTGCTCAGTCACACAGTTATAGCTAATGGCAGATCCAGAATGATTCTACTACCATCCTACAGTGATTGCTAAAACCAGAGGGCACATCTGGACAATGATTCTACCTATCACTGTCAGTCCTGCAAGGCATAGGGGTAGGAAAAGACAAAGAAAAATGAATCCATACTTTAACCCCAAGGCATCTCTGAGTTCAACTAGAGGACAGCATCTAGATGGAATGGGGGACGGGTGGCAATATGAACTCTGAAGTCAGAATTAAAATCCTTGTTCTGCTACTAACTAGCTGTGTGACCTTAGACAAGGCATTAAACATCTGGCCTTTAGTTGTCTTACTTGAGAGATTCATATGTTTATAACTGTACTGGCATGAGATTTTAAAAAATGTGATAAAAATAAAAAATAGTGATAAAGCCTCATGTATAGCAGACATCTAGAAAGTGTTCATCCCCTTTCCTATTCAGTACCTGTGACCCAGGACTCCCCTAAGTCTTTGATACATACAGAGGAACCAACTTGAGGTAGGGCAACCTGAGACAGAGATTGGTCGTAGTCAGCAGGATGGACCCACATTTGACTCTCTTCCCAGAAATTGCAAAAGACGTAACCTGCAATCCTCCCAACCCCAATCACAATCCTCCGTATCATTGTGCCTTACTCTTGGTCTGGTCATTGTATTTTCTTTGCTACCTCCCTGCTGTGTAGCTCTTCGTCTGTGAAAAGGGGACAGCTTGGAAGCTTCTGAGGAAAATCTCTAACCAAGGACTACCCTCTTTCAACTCTGCTCTTAGAACTGATCAGCAGATGGCACATGCACAGATACCGACTTTTTTCTTCAAGAGACTGCATGACTACAATTCCATATGCATTCCCTGACATCCTGGGAGCTTAAGAAAGCAAGTTACCTTCAGGTGACTTTAGATTATTGAATGTCAAAACTTTGTTTTCATTGTGGCCAAGTAGTTGCCTATTATTTTCCTGGCAAGCAATTGCTAAATGTGCCATGATAGAAGTGGGACACACAGTAAAAGGTGGAAATGAAGAGGGAAGTGTACAGAAAATTTATGGCCGCTGATGACAAAAATCAGGACATGGAAGACCATTACATGCTGACTCCCAGAAGCTTTTAGTATGTTCTGTCTTCTTTGACGTATATTTCCCTCTTCCTACTTTGACTTCCACTGCCTTCCTAACTTGCCCAGTCTCTACCTAATATATATAATCTCATTTCTAATATACTCCTCACTTCCCTCAGACTTTATATAGTTTAGCTATGTGTCTCCCTGTCTAAATTCTGAGAGCATATACCAAGCTTCTCCTTGCTTAATGCTCAGACCCTAGCACAGTGCAAGGCAGAGTAAAGCTTAATAAACACTTATGAAATAAATGTCTGGTCAAAACTCAGATTTTTCTTCATGTAAAAATGGTTGTTAGGACTTTTGCTCTCACCTTCCACTCTCACTTCCTTGTTTTTGTAAAAAGAGAACTTCAGAGTTTTGAAAAATTCTCATCCCAAGTGTTTCCACATCTATCCCCTCCAATCCCCTTTTTTTGAAACAGGGTCTCCCTGTCACCCAGGCTGGAGTGCAGTGGTGTGATCTCCACTCAATGCAACCTCCAACTTCCAGGCTCAAGAAATCCTCCCACCTAAGCATCCCAAGTAGCTGGGACTATAAGCGCATGGCACCACACCCAGCTGATTTTTATATTTTTTGTAGAGAGGGGGTTTTGTCACGTTGCCCAGACTGGTCTTTTAACTCCTGGGCTCAAGCGATTTGCCCCACCTCTGCCTAGCAAAGCATTGGGATTACAGAAATGAGCCACCATGCCTGGTTATCTTTTTTTATTCAGATGTTTACAGTAGGTCAGTCACTGTGCTATATACTAGTTACTAAAATAAACAAGACAAAATCCTGGACCCTGAAAAGTCTGAAATCTAGTTTAAGAGGCAAATATAGAGCGATACACTATACAACAAATAACATAAGGGTTATAAGAGATATGATACACGTGTTGGAGGAATATAGATGAGAAAAGAACTCAAGTCTGTGAGAAATATTAAGGCTTAACAAGCAATGAAGCTGGGATTTTCTTATATAATCAATAGTTTACAAACGAAAGGTTGGAGAAGATGGCATATGAAGGTCTAAGAGGAAGAAAAACTAACAGCTCAAATTTATGAATGAAAGGGCATGGCATGCTAAAATACCATTATGGAACAATATATTTAGCACAGGTAGGCCACAAGATACATGACTGAAAAATGAGGCTAGAAAAGAGGATGGGGACACACTGTACAGGGCCTTGGAACGACCAGCTAAGGAATTTGAACCTGATCCTATGGGGCTGTGCTTCCCAGCCTTTTTCCCATAAAAGAATGCACAAACAATTCTATACAAGCTCCTGGAGAAGTCTGCTAGCAGCAAAAGGCCAGTGATGAGAATGCTGAGGGAATAAATAACTTGGGCATACCAGCTGCGGTACTCTGTTACAGCCATGGCAAATCAAAAACGCTCTTAACAGTTTTTTTAAAGAGATATCACATACGCAAGGAGCTTGCCCAGGAGAAGAAAGCTCAGATGAACAAACTGTTTTCAAGAACATATATGGCAGCAATCCTAAGAGTGAAAACCACAGTACCAACAGAGGAACTATTAGCACAGGGAGGATAGTAAGGACCTTAGCAAAGAAATAAAAATGAGAAGGTATGCTCAAGAAGAACGTTCCCAGGGTTTGTGTGTGTTTGAAGGCAAGTACAAAATGATTTGGATTAACTTGGTTACTCAGTATATAAAGCAGTTACCATACCCTGATACATAACTGCCTGCAATACACTAGCTTTTTTGATTTATAGGTTAGAAAACTGAGTGGAGAATCATCATTAACCATTATAAAGTATACGAGGCAAGACACATTGTTTTATTTTTTTTTTGATGGGAGAATGGTAAGGACCAAATATAAGACAATGATTTAGGCTTGAGAGATGTTAGGATCAAGGCATCTGTGGTACTACAATACTACTCAGTAGAAAGCCAGTTCAGAGATCAGAAGCTTCAGTTCTGAAGCTATATTGCTGAAAGCTATGAAAATACAGAATTACAGTCAGGGATATAAATAGGTTTGCACAGTGAAAACAAATGATTGAGAATCCTGTGGGATATTATATTTAAAGGTTGAGCAATGGAAGCCAACAAAAGGAAAGTGAAAATCAGGTAGGAGAACCAGAAAAGGGGCTAAAACTCTAAAGACAGAGGTTCCCAAACTTTGCTGCCCAAGATCTTCAAAAAACACTGATGCTAGCCAAGTGTGGTGGCTCATGCCTGTAATTCCAGCACTTTGGGTGGCCAAGGCAGGCAGATCAATTGAGGTCAGGAGTTCAAGACCAGCCTGGTCAACATGGTGAAACCCCATTTCTACTAAAAATACAAAAATTAGGCACGGTGGCGCATGCCTGTAATCCCAGTTGCTTGGGACGCTGAGGAAGAACAGCTTCAACCTGCAAGGCAGAGGTCGCAGTGAGCGGAGATTGCTCCACTGCACTCCAGACTGGGTGACAGAGAGAGCATCTGTCTCAAAAAAAAAAAAACAAAAACAAAAAATAAAAAATACTGATGCCTGGCTACTGCCTCAGACATTGTAATGTAATTTAGGTAAGGAGTATAAATCAAACATTTGGATTTTAAAAAGCTCTGGGTAATTTTAACGTGCAGCCAAGTGTATGAATACCTAATTCATAGAAAAATGTTTTACAAGGAAGTAGTCAATGGTGGATTTCTGAGACTAAAGTTTGACATGAGAAAAGTGATGTATTAGTACTTTTTGATTTGTTTATTTCCTAATGTTTACTTACCTTATTTTTTCAATTATATCTTCCAAAAGATATTCCACAACCGGAAAGGTAAAACCAGGTATATGTATCATTGGACAGTTACCTATTATGGTAGACAAAATATAAGCATAAATTTGTACTCAAATGTTAAAGAAATCAATATACTGTAAATAGGACAATGACTCTACTACTTACTATTCTTAATTCCAGAAAAAGGTCCTGTAGCTTTTACAGTTCTACCCTATTTTTCCATATCTACTTTAATAAAAAGCAGCAGTCTAGTCTTCTCTCAATACCATTTTACTGCTACCAAACTGTACACACATCTCAGTTCTACAAAATGACACAGAATATCAAAGAATAGAGTTTTAAGTTGTACTCAAAATCCATTAGTTAGAAGTCTATTTTCTCTTCATCATTAACAAGATGGTACCATAAGAGAATATCCAGAATATCAAAGTTTTACAGAATTCTAGATAAGCATTACTACTTGCAGCACCCAGAATTAGTGGAGAAAAGTAATCAAAACAAGACCTAAACAAATACATTTTCACTATTTCAAAATTACTAATAAAAATATCACTTCAGCACTGTTATTTAAATGCTCTTTAAAAAAGCAGAACAAGCGGTACACACTGTAAACAAAAGCAAACATCACATCAGAGGTCAAAATATCTGAGCAGGTTATCACTGCTCTGCTCATGATGTGCATACATTTGAGCAAGGTATTCAATGCCAGTTCTTGAAGTTTCATTTAAAAATAGCAATAATAACACCTACCCCAACTATTCTTACATGGTTTTGAGTATTAACTGGGATGTATTTTTAAAGACTTTTAAAAAGCTGATGACAAGAACATGTATTAAACATAACTATATTACGTTGTAATGCCCTCCCTTTCCCCCTCCTTCTTTCACAATTATAAGCAGGAAATTCAGTGAGGATTAATTTTAAAAGAATGTGCTTTGCAGCTGGCCAAATCTAGGGTCAGCTTGCGAAAGCCTCTTAACTGCTCTAGGACTACTTTCTTATCTGTAAAAATGTAAATAATAATAGTACCTACCTCATAAAGTATTATAAAGACTAAAGAAGACAAAGTGGCAAATATACTACCTGGAACATTGAAGGTGTTCCTTAAGTGGTCACTAGTAGTATTAGCAGCAAACTGCCACCCTAATCCGTGATAGTAGATAAAAGCCACAGAAAAATTACAGAAAGAAGTTTATAAAATTATGCAAATCTGTGGTTTGACTTCAACGATGCCATCTTAATTGTGTGGTGGTAGCAACAAGAAGCTACATGTCCTCACTATCAGAGATGATGCCACCATTTAAAAACAGACCAAATTGTCTAACCCATGAAACTGGAGGGTGGAATAATATTAAAATAAAATTAATTGCTAAACATTCATTTTGACTACTCTCTACCTAGTACCATATTAATTTTTTAAATTAAGTGGTTTTCTAGTACCTTTTCTTATGTAATAACTATACATTTTACTCACCAAAATACTCTGAAAACTTCTCTGCATTCAACGTTGCACTCATCAATATTACTTTCAAGTCAGATCGAAAATTGAGAAGATCTTTAACAACAGTCATTAAAACATCTGACTGCAGATTTCTTTCATGGATTTCATCAAGTACGATATGACTAACACTGGACAAATGCCTAAGGCAGAAGTGTGAAGTACAAAATTTTAAAACCATTTTTCTTTAACAACTAGCAAAATCTAATTTAACAATTGCATCTTTTGATAATATTTATATTTCCTTAATTGAAACATACTCACGGATCTGACTGGAGCCACTGAAGGATAATGCCTGTTGTACAGTATAAGATAGAACCCTGTTTCCTTGGCAACCGACTGTGAATGAAAGACATGAATTAATAATTCTTGGTTTTCTTTGCTAGTAATTAACTAACTACCACAAAGGTTTAAATCTTCAATTTTAGAAATGCTTTCAGTTTTAACGAAAATCTTCATACTTAATTAGTTATTCTAATTCTTCATACTTTTAGTTATAAGAACACCCACCACAATGGGGTAATGGGAAGTACTTCAATCAAGTTCATTATACATTATCTTGTTGTCATTGATACAATGTTAATTTCTTTTAAAAGACATGACCATTAACATTCAGACAACAACTGAATTACTTATGGGGCCTAAATATGTGGCTCGTAATTGGAAAGTTCACTTATTTGAAAAGGCAAATGGGTTAGACATGGTGGTTCACACCTGTAATCCCAACACTTTGAAGCTGAGATGGGAGGGTTGCTTGAGCCCAAGAGCTCAAAACCAGCCTGGGCAACATAGCAAGATTCAGTCTCAAAAAGTAAAAAGATTAGCCAGTCACGGTGTGTGCGCCTGTAGTCCCAGATACATGAGAGGCTGAGGTGGGAGGACTGCTTGAGTCTAAGGCTGCAGAAAGTTGATTGCACCATTGCACTCCGGTCACAGCAAGAGTAAGAACCTATCTCTAAAAAACATTAAGTAAATTAAAACATAAAAAGGCAAATGGAGTCCTAAGCTCCAGAAAAGGATGAAGTACATACTGCATAGTGGAGTTGGATGGGGGTTAAGATAACAAAATCAATAAATGAAGTCAGTCAGAAGTGTGTGGAGGTGGTACAGAAAGGTTTAGAACACAATCTTTTCAGAGGGGGTAATGGTCTTCTAATATATGTCCAGGAAAAATGTTTATTTTTCTAATCATTCCAAATATAAAAGCACTATTTAACAAAGGCAATCTAAGTCTGATTGGGGTTAAAAGATAAATTTGTGGCAGCAAGCCATCTCTGCTGCAATTACGTTAAATGTTAGTAATAGTAATAACCATCATAAAAATGGGGAATCTTTCTTCTGAATCTCCAGCTTCAGAGTTTCACTAAAATCTACCTATATATAAGAAGAGAACATTTCTTACCTTTGGAGACGAATTTGATATCCAGTGCTATTACCGTTGCCGCAAGATTCTGCCCTTTCTGCAGCCACTCTTTCTGCAACCTTTAATTCAAACAAAATATAAACATAATTTTAGAACGAACATCCTAAATATCCATGAAAATCTAGGACAATTGAATAATTTTTCTTCAGATTTTCAAATGAGTTTAAAAAAATAGATATTAAAATCTGAGGTATCTAAAACAGGTGTGCCTTAAGAGCTGTTTATGTTTACTTTTCACTTCCTCTTACAAAGTCTTTTAAGGCCAAGTTCTCTCATCACTATTTTCAAAGTGCCTTTCTATACATCCTCTCACTGATTTATACTTTTCTGGTCTTTTCTAAGAGTTGTAAATCAAGATTTAAACTTGTAGAACTTGTGTGTAATTTGAAAAGAATTACATATTGATATTCTTCCTTTGTGTTTTTGTTTGTAGTAGGGATTGGTGTTGAATTTTTAGTTCTTGGTCATGTTTTCAAAGTTCTGACTGCCAAAAATAAGCTTTGGAAAAATTAAATGTTATAATCTAATACTGATTTGTATAACTAAAAGTAACCAACAGTTATCTTGTGACAGAACAGTGATAAGAGGTGAGAAATAGAAAATGGCATAATTGCTAAGAAATAATACTTTAGAAGTAAAACTTTCCAATAAGTATATCTAGTATACCCGGACAGACCACATTAATCTGTCTACTCAAATTCCAACAGATCAGGGAAAAAAAAGCAGCAAAAAATTACCTAGTTACTATTTCTTCCTACTGTCAGCATATATGGTAATGCTATATGTTAGTGAAAATATTTACATCTAGCTACATAATTGTGTTATGACAAAAGTGGTTTATTTTTCACCATTCTGTAATTTTATGTAATTTCCTAGAAGACTGTCCCCCCATAAAAAGAGTGAAGACTACCTGAAACTAAAAATACCAGAAGAAAATCTAGGGAAAAACTCTTTTGGACATTGGTCTAGGCAAAGAATTTACGACTAAGACCTCAAAAGCACAGGCAACAAAAACAAAAATAAAAATAGGCAAATAAGAATTAACTAAGAAGTTTCTATACAACAAAAGAAATAATCAACAGAGTAAACAGATAATCTTCAGAATGGAAGAAAAATATGTGCAAACTATTCATCCAGCAGTGGACAAGAATCCAGTGTATAGAAGAAAAACAACAACAACAAAAGACAAATCATCCCATTAAATGGTGTGCAAAAGACAAGAACAGACATTTTTCCAAAGAAAATACACAAATGGCCAACAGGTATATGAAAAACGCACATCATCACTAATCATCAGAAAAATGCAAATTAAAGCCACAATGAGATATCACCTTACCCCAGTCAGAATGGCTACTATTAAAGAGTCAAAAAATAATAGATTTTGGCCAGGATATGGAGAAAAGAGAACTCCTATACACTGCTGGTGGGAATGTAAATTAGTATAACCTCTACAGAAAACAGTATGAAGATTTCTTGAAGGACTAAAAATGGAGCTATCATTTGATCCAGCAATCCCACTACTGGGTTTCTACCAAAGGAAAAGAAATCAATGTATCAAAAAAATATCTGCCTTGCATGTTTATCACAGTACTATTCACAATAGCAAAGATAAGGAATCAATCTAAGTACACATAAATGGATGATTGGATAAGGAAAATGTGGTGTGAATATATATATATATACCACAATGGAATACTACTCAGTCATAAGAGTTAAACCATGTCAAAACAGACACAGAAAGACAAATATCACATTTCTCATAAGTGGGTGCTAAAAACCAGGTATATGTGGACACATTGTGTGGAATGACAAACAATGGAGACTCAGAAGAGAAGGCAGGAGAGGGACAGATGATGAGAGATTACTTAATAGGTACAATGTATATGATGTAGGTGATGGATATCCTAGAAGCCCTCACTTAACCACTACACAATTTATGGATGTAACAAAATTGAACTTGTATCCCATAAATTTACATAATTTTTTTTTAAAGGGATGAAGACTACTGCTTTTTCTTTATAGTACTTCTTAGAAATCAAAGCTTAAAACACATACTGTATTCACTGCCAAACGCTGTCATAATTGGTCATACTTTTAACCATGGATTCTGTATTAAATGACTTAGATGTGATAAACAGCACTGTCATTAAACCAAAGACAACCATAAATCTTTACAATTTATACACAGAATTATATAGCATAAATTCACCATGCAGGCTGAAATATGACAAGAAACCTCAAACACCTTTAAAAAATATATAATTCACATATTTAACTAGGTCATCTAACTAAAAACAACTGTGACAACAAAATCAATGTACAGGTTGAGTATCCCTTAGCCAAAATGCTCAGGACCAGAAGTGTTTTTGGTTTCAGATTTTGGAATATTTGCATTATACTTACCCTTGATAAGCATCCCAAATCTGAAAATAAAAATGTGAAATGCTCTAATAAGCATTTCCATGTTGGTGCTCAAACAGTTCTGGATTTTGGAGCATTCTGGATTTCATATATTCAACCTGAAATAACAATTACTTATAACTGTTACTTATGTATACCTTCCCCAAATTTTGGACTTGACAAATCAGAAACAATACCTATTTTTTCTCACGAAAAATTTCCTCTTACTGAGTAGCTGCATTCAAAAATGACTGACTATGGCTGGGCACAGTGGCCATAATCCCAGCACTTTGGGAGGCTGAAGTGGGCAGACTGCTTGAGCCCAGTAGTTCTAGACCAGCATGGGCAACATGGCAAAACCCCATCTCTACAAAAAACACAAATATTAGCCAGGTGTGGTGCCACATGCCTATAGTACCACCTATTAGGGGGCTGAGGCAGGAGGATCACTTGAACCCAAGAGGTTGAGGCTGCACTGAGCCGTGTATCACTACTACACGCCAGCCTAAGTGACAAAGACAGACCCTATCTCAAAGACTAATAATAATAAATAAATCAATCACTGACTATAGAAATGCAGCTTAAAAAAAAAACAAGGTTTTCCCACTTTCGCTACCATTCAGTGTACTTACATACTGAAAAAATAAGAGAAGTAAAAAAAAAAAACATATTAAATAACCAAGTAGTAAAATTTAAAGAATCAAATGATGGAGATTATTTGAGCTTGTAATCATTTTATCTGTTTCATTCTTTCGAATACATACTGAAATTTGCCTGGATATAAAGTTTATCTTGAATTCATAAACATCTATTATCTGTTAAGACAGAGATTATTCAATTTTTGGCCTTTATTATTAAACATGACGAGCAAATATTTGCTTTCATAGTCACAAATCCTAAGCCTAATTAAGAATCACTCCATACCTTCAGAATCAGTAGGTTCTAGCAAGATTACTTTAAAAAAGACATTTTTAATAAGTTAAGAGATAACTTACTGAAATGGCACTAATTCTTCTTGGCTGAGTACAAACTATCCTGCAAGCAGATCCTTTTCCTCTTTCAATGTAGTTATCCAAAATGAACTGAGTAACTTGAGTGGTTTTGCCACAACCAGTTTCACCACTTATTACTGTTACTTGATGGCTATCAATTAAATTTACCAATTCCTATTTCAAAAGGGAAAATAAATAAAGACAATCACATGTTGACTAAGTCTGAAAAAAGATATCAAAAATCGACCAAACTGAAGATAATTATTTTTAACAAATATATTAATGCTTTCTAAATTTTGCCATATGCAATACTGGCAGTTTGGGTATCTGGATCTATCACCCTACAAAAGATAAGTGTACCAAATTATAAAGAACAAAGCTAAAGCACTGTTAAAGAAAAACATACTGACACAAACAAGTAGAGACAAGTTATAAGTTCCATGCAGAAGAATTAAAATAATGCTGACATGTGGGGCTACTGAGTACAGAAGCAAAATCCTCGCTTAACAACTACTGAGGACATTATGAATTTATATCATAATTTATAAATACGGCTTTGTCTGCAGAACAAGTTTTGAATGCCATTTTAGGAACAAGGAAGAGAATACTGTATTTTAAGATTACTTCCTTTCAGTCATTAAATATCTAAACCAAAGCTATCTAGAAAACTTCTTATTTGGGGGAAGACCTACTTTCTTAAAAATTGTATATATTAGTATTTCTAATAATAATATGCACTGTATAAACAAAGTCATCTTACTACTTCAAAGGGATGATATGGGTTATTTTCATGTATAAAACAATTTTACTTGAAAACCTACCTTTTAAAAATTCCCAACTTAGGCCAGGCATGGTGGCTCACACCTGTAATCCCAGCACTTTAAGAGGGAGAGGCAGGCAGATCAAGAGGTCAGGAGATGAGACCACCCTGGCCAACATGGTGAAACCTGGTCTCTACTAAAAACACAAAAATTAGCTGGGCATGGTAGTGTGCACCTATAATCCCAGCTACTCGGGAAGCTGAGGCAGGAGAATTGCTTGAACCCAGGAATTGGAGGTTGCAGTGAGCCGAGACTGTGCCACTGTACTCCAGCTTGGGCGACAGAGTGAGACTGCCTCTCAAAAAAAAAAAAAAAAAAAAAAGTTCCCCACTTATTAGAACATGTCATACATATACTTACATATATTTATATATGTCTCTCTCTCTCTCTCTCTTTTGTCTCTATATATATATATATCAGAAAAAGTTTAAGTTTGAACACTGAAATTATAGGTGGTAAATGTTGAAAAGTGAAATGTGATTCATCCATTCAACAGATATTTATTTACTGGATGTCTTTAAAATGCTGGGTTATAGTGTAATAAATTACTGTATTTTTAGTACTGCATCAATTTTAACTGAAGTGTTTGGTCTTGACATAAGTGTAAGGTATTTATCCAAAGTAACTTATAAGAGGAAATTTTACTTTTTAAATTTCAAAGATTTCAATTATGGACAAAAATAAACATCAGGAAAATTGTTTATGATCTTTTTTTTTTCCTTTTTGTACTTAATGCAAAAGAATAAAATTAACTTCCAATACTATCTTGTAGAAGAAAGTTCATTAACTTACATTTTTTCTTGATACAGACCTTTTTAAAAAAAAAACTTGTATTTAATTTGCAAATCAAATTAAATAGTGGAAAAAAGCACTTTACCTTTTGCATTCCATATGAAGGCAGCTTTTCTCTGAAATGCTGAAATTTAAAAAAGAAAGTTTTAAATCTTCACAAAACATATGTAATCAAATTATAATCATGGTAACTAGGAAACATCATAGGGTAAATTTGCTAGAATCCAAATCCAAAACTATTTTTATTATCTTATGGCTTGTGTAAAAAAATTATAAAGAATAATTCACCAATTCCTTTTATGTATGAAACATTCAACACCAGAACTCTAAAACATGGAGACAATGGAGCAAAATGGAGATAATGCTTTAAAGTAAGCGGCAGTAAAGCACTAGGCCAGGCGCAGTATCTCTCACCTGTAGTCCCAGCACTTTGGGAGGTCGACCCCGGTGGATCACGAGGTCAGGAGCTCGAGATCAGCCTGGCCAACATGGTGAAACCCCATCTCTACTAAAAATATAACTTTCATCAGTGTGTCAATGGATCCTTTCTTTACTATAGGAGGTGCTACATCCTTCCTTTATCAAAAACAGCAGTATGTATTTGCGTATTAAAGATATGACCCTCAGAGTTTCCTCAGTAATTTCTCTTAAAAATATACATACATACAGGCGACTACTTTATTACATCTCTAGAACACCCACAAAGCATACAATTTTATGTTTTACCTGAAAGGGACCTTAAAATGTCTTGCCTAGCATAGAAAGAAAATATTAGAATTCAGGAGAATCTCGGGTCTTGTGATAGTCCTGTATTTGCTGTGTTAGTGAACACAGCACATCACATAACTTTTGAAATATTTAATTTTATCATCTATAAAAGGAAGGAGATGTATTAAGTAATCTGGAACAAGTTCTACAATTTTAACTGCCTTTACTGCACAGGTAGAGTTGAAGGGTAATTTTTTTTTCCATTTGCACTAGCATTTCTCAACTATTTCTTCTCTTCACCACATAAGCTTCTGTGGATGACACAGAATACTATAGGTTATGTGTAACTTCCATCCCCACCGTTTTTCTCTACCATTCAAAAAGAAAATAATTCCCACAGAGGATGTCTTGTTGAGGATCTCACTAATCTATGCCATGCAGTTACCTCTACCCGTACATACATTTTTATTAAGTGTAAGAAAAAAATGACAAAATATTTTTTGATGTCTTTCCATTACCTGCATTTCAATATACCGGAGGTCATTTTTTTTCTTTTGTAAATCTTCCAATAATTGTTGGTCTAAAGTTCCATCTGGTTCATTTTCTTGCAAGAGATACTCAGAATCTCGATCAATATATGATTTGTTCCTGATTCTAAACACTTTTTTTCTTGGTTTATCAACTTCGTTTCCTGGTTGTCAAGTTTCTTCTCTGAGCGTGGTGTGTTCTTAGTAGAAACTTCAGTACCATATCTGTTTTAACAAAATAAGAAGGGAAGAAGATCAGAAAAGAGCCACTCAAACCCTAGAACAAAACAACACAAAACAAAAAGCTGTTTAAACATTTCAAAGTCATCCAAATCCAAAGCTTTTCTTTTCTCTTAGTACAGCAATTATGAAAATACACTTAGATTCTTATAACAAATTCAAATTTTTCTTCCCTTTAAACAAATATTGCCAGATTAAGTTATTCCTTGTGGTAGTTAAAAATAAAAATCCATACAATAGTCATTTCTTTATTGCGGTTACTTACAGTCTTTTTCTTTTTCTGGTTTTCTTAAACTTGTTTAATGTTGCAACATCTTTTTCCTTGCTGCCCTTTCTGAGCTATAAAAAGGATGCTACATTATACAGTCCTTGAAACAGTCTACTAATTTTTCCTCTAAATGATACAGTTCTTATAACCTTTCTAAAACAGTAGCAATTACACTTCTTGCAGATCTCCCACACAGAATAATTTCATAAATTAGGTAGGAAGAACAATAAATAGCAACTTAATATATCTCATATCCAGATACACTATTATTCAAACCATTTAGCTTTCCTGTGGAAATACGCCACATAAATTTTTAAAAGTCATTTTCTAAATCTGTTTGATCTACATAAGAAAAACAAAGTATGTCAAGGTTAAACTTCACTTATTGAAGAATAATATAAAGATGTTATTTTTACTATTAAAGTGTTACTCTTTGCCTATTCTTTAAAAGAATACGTTTTGTCATACCCATGATCCTCAGGAGCAAACCAGGATATCTGTGCTTCCGACTCTTTATCATTCTTCGCTTGAACTGAATTCAGTAGCTGCACAATTTGTTCTTCTCGTCGTTCATCCATGTGTACTACAGCTCTCTAGTTTGTGCAAAGGAAAAAGCATCTTCATCAACATAAGAAAGCACATGTAAAAATTATTTGATACTAAAGAAAATAAAGGCTAAGTAATATATGTTCAACAAATAAATATAAAGGAAAGTTAATCACACTTGTCCTCTAGCCCAATCCCCTTTCCCAGACCTAATTAATTAATGTTAAAATATTGGTACATATCCTTCTACACTTTTTCTCACAAGCATCTATAAAATTAGCCCTAGTAAGATTCAGAAAGAAAGTTTATTTATGACTCTTCCTACAACTTTAGTTCCCTTACCCCTAACTCTCACACACTAATTATTATTAATTTCTCCCTATCTTAAAATTTCAAAGTTATTAAAACTCAAATGGTTTAAGAAAAAAGTTGAAAACTGGAAATATTTTGGTTGCAATAAACATTTGAAAGTTCTTACACTAAATAGAAGAATAAATTGGTAAGTACGGCTGAGCTCAGGAGTAAATAAAATTGATCAGTGTTCATAGGGTGATCCAATGTGGCAAATGCAGCAGTTGCTTCAAAGGATGAGAATAAAACACAACAGACTGGATAAAGATAAAGGTCCTTGGTGAATCATGAAAATTTTCAAAAACTTTAAATGCACATCTAAGAAATGTCCAAGGTTAAAAAAATAAATAAATAAAGGGCCGGTCACAGTGGCTCACACCTGTAATCCCAGCACTCTGGGAGGCCAAGGCAGGCAGATCACGAGGTGAGGAGTTCGAGACCAGCCTGGCCAAGATGGTGAAACCTCGTCTCTACTAAAAACACAAAAACATTAGCCGGGCATGGTGGCATATGCCTGTAGTCCCAGCTACTCGGGAGGCTGAGGCAGAAGAATAGCCTGAACCCAGGAGGCAGAGGTTGCAGTGAGCCGAGATCACGCCACTGTACTCCAGCCGGGGTGACAGTGAGATTCCGCCTCAAAAAAAAAGCCAAAACCCAATTCTTTGGAGATTTTTGTATTTAGATATAGTAAGTTGAAAACAGGATTCTTCAAAATCTATGGGCCCATAAACCTTATATTCTAATGTGCACATAAATTTAAAGTCAACAGGAAATACACGAGGAGTGGTGAAAATTAGAGTGTGTTAAGTTAAAGAACCAAAGGAGGAGGAAGGTAAAAGTATAAATGAAAATAGTCAAAAAGCAAAAGAAAGCAACCATAGGACTTAAAGACTATTTGGTGAAAGCAGGGGGAGAGACAAAAGGGAAGAAAGAATCAAAGACAACTGTTTTTAAATTCAAGGGTGGATCCTGACAGAACAGCAGTAAGATAAATCATTAGGAGGAGGCTGCTCTGTGATACTGTACATTTTTGTGTACATGTGGTGGGAATGGAGGTCAAAATAGGATGCTGAGTTTGGATTTTATGCAATTAAGAACAATGATGAAATTTCCCAACTTGTAATAATGATTAGGCAGATGAATATATGGAACTGGATCTCTGGAGAGGCTTTGTTTTTAGAGTTAAGATAGAAATTTTGCAGTGTTCTGAAAGGTTGAAATCACAGAGACACAGGAGTTATCTCAATTTACAAATAATACCACCTCCAAAGATGAGGACACAAGGTTGACCAAGTCTGGCATTCATGGGGCCAAGGAAGGAAAATAAGTCAGAAGAACAATCAAGAGAACAAGCAAAAGACTAGGAACATACAGTGACAAACCACCCCAACAAGTGAAAAAAGGTGTTAAAAAAGGAATCGGAATTATAAAATTGACATAACTAAGGCAGAGAACTTAAAAATTTACTACTGCATTCAACTAGGCAGTTGGAAATGATCTTCAAGGTAGTTTTGGTTTTTGAGGTTTTGTTTTTTTGTTGAGGGGGGGAGAATAGGGCAAAGCAGGAGCTAGGGTAAGGAGACTGATGAAAGCAGATAGCAAAAAAAAAAAAAAAGAAAAGAAAAAAGAAAAAGAAAGCAGATAGCAATGTGTAAAAATACTCTAAAATCTAGAGCAATAGATTTTAATTGTTTATTTTTTTCATAGCAAACCACAGTAAAACTAATGACCCAGTACACATATATATATGAATAAGTTCACAAAATACTTTCCTTACTCGGTATACTGTAACTATCTTCTCATCAATGTATTTTATCACAATTAAACAAACACGAAAACAGCTGGTCATAACAAAGTTTAACATAAAGTTTGAAAACCCAGGGTGGGTGGAGGAACATGTGTTCCAGGAGAACAAGACATAAACATGTTTAAGACAAGAGAAAGGATTTTATGAGACATTCTAATTCTAATCAGTATTACTTGCTTTGTGAAAGCTCAAATAAGTTTACATAGGTAGGAGGATAACCCAATCTGATAAAAATAAGAAATCATTAGTGATAAAACAATAAACCTGAGGAAGCAAAACAAACGAACTACACACTACCTCCTTTTCTGAAGTGAAAATGAGTGGCTAATTACAGTTGTCAGGATATAAAATGTCTACTAAAAGTCCTCTAAAGGTTTCTTGACGTATCTGTTTAGAATATAACCTTTATCTGCTATTCTTACAGTTCTCAGTTTTCCATGTTAACTCACTACTCTGTATTTTGTTTAGTAAACAATTTCCTAGATTGACATTTCACAATACATTGCCAACCTCCCGCCCATAACAACACAAAAGATTATTCTAATTTTATGAGATTTCACACCCCTGGGAAAGGTGAATTAACGGATAATGTAACATTCTAGAGAAAATAAACAGATCTACACAATCTTTCAGTCCAAATTATCACAACAAAATCAGTTTTCATTAAAAAGTCAACATCAGTTGGTAGTTTTTCAAGATTCCTTACACAATGCATATGTACCAAGTAAGCGTCTGCTAATCAATAAGGATTTAGTTGAATTGTAGTACACCCATTAAGAGTGGGTAGATCTTTCTGCAAGTGTACAAACAGGAAACATGACCAAAGTATTAAATGAAAAAAGTCAGTTGTGTAGTTATTTTTATTACTATTAATTTAAAAATAGTTCATTCACTCCCCCATATCCTACACTTTTTGCAGTGTCTCTGCCAGATAGAATTCTGGCATATGGTATATGCCCAGAAAAGTCTGTCGACAGAAGAAATGAATGGCTGAATCTATCTTTTACAATGAATACATATTGAAAACATAATTTACACTCTGACTAAAAACATTTGTATTTTTAATGACGTTCTCCCCCACAATGAGTTTTCGGATGTTGCAGGTAGCAGAGAACATATCTTAATTCCAAACTGGGATCTTGCCTTTTTGTAGGCTGCCTCCCTCCCACTCAGCAACCTTCCTCTGGTTCTACCACATTTTACTTTACTTCTCTTTGCCTGGAGAATCTCAGAAACACACTTTGTTTCATGACTATTTTCTTTTATCATAGAATTTTGACTATTTCCTGCTTTCTTGGACATTCTCAAATATCCTGCTTCTAGTTTTCAGTTCCTGGCAAGAGACCCTAAACGATGTCCACCAAATTTATCTTATCGGCTTTCTAATTATCTGCAACTACTTCAAACTGTCTCCTCATTCTCTGTAATAGGACAATACCACCTTTCGGTTTGCCCTCAGCATTTCACACACAGTATTTCACACACAGTATTTCACAAAACAAAAAGCCCTAAGAAGAAAAGGTCCTCAGTTGGTTATCACAAAACCTAAACACACCTGTATCAGAATTTATCCTTTTTTCTTTCCTCAAACTGAGCTCTGCAGACCAATTCCTTTCATGTCCTCAGGGCCATCTCCTTCACTGAGATTTATCTTGCTTTCCCAAATTTCTAACCTTTCCAGTAGACACATTAGGGCAGCTGACCGATATTTTCTGGTTTGCTTCTTTCAGTAATGTGGCAGAAAATCAAGCCTTGCTTGCTATAAACCATTAAGATTTGGGGGCTAGTTATTATTGCAGCATAATTTGGCCCACTCTGATTTCCTTTTCACTGGGTGCTTCCCATGAGGACATGAACATGGTCAAATTTCTTCACCTTAGAAACAACAAAAACAACAACAAAAAAACCCTCTCTTGAATTCGCCTACTCCCAACAGCTACTGCCCTATTTTTCTCCCTCCTCTTCACAGCAAAACTGCTGAAAAATGTTCCATTTCCTAATCTCTATTTCACTTGCCACCCTACTGCAATCTGGCTTTTACTTCCACAATGCCACAAAAAGGGCTTCCATTAAGATCATCAATGACCTTGTTAATAAATCCAATAGACATTCTCAGCTCTTAAGCCATTTGTGCATGCTTGCCATTATCAATTACTTCCTCTTGAGATACTCTTCTCCCCTTCAAATACTACTCTTAGATTTCAAAACAACACACACCTTATTTTTCTCTTCTCTGGCTGATCTTTCCTAGATTCTTTTGCAACCTTCTTTTCCTCAGCCTGTCCCTTCAAATTTCATTTTCTGTACTGACAGCCTGAGTAATCTACAGACCAGCAACACTGGCATCATCTGGGATCCTGCAAGAAAAACTGAATCTCTGGTCCCACCAATGTCCTACATTTTAACAAGATGCCAGGTGATTCCTATGTACATTAAAGTCTGAGAAGCAATGGTCTACAGAACTCAGGCTGGGCCCACTCCGTTTCTCACAGTTCACTCCCACACTCCAACTACTACCCATGAGCCCACTGACTGTCAAATACTTATTTCCAGTCTAGATTTCTAGGCATCAGATCTACACAGCCCTCTCCCCACCTGCAAATCCTCATTTGTATGCCCTATAACAATATCAAATTCATAGTGTCCGTGGCTGAGCCTATCATCTTCCTCCAACAAGCCTGATCCTTACATATAGGCATAAAAGAGTCATCATGAACACTGTACTCGTCCTTTCAGATAAAATAAATCACAAAATCATTTTGAGTCTACCTCCTAAATCACTTTATCCACTTCCATTTCCACTGCCAACCTGCTAATTCCTGTCATTTCTCGCCTTAGTTACTGCAAGTGCTACTTAACTGGTCTCCCTGAACCAGGATTGCCTCTCTTCAATCCATTGCTTTTACTGCTACCTGAGTGAATTTAAACATTTAAAATCCAGTCATTTCATTTTTTGTTTAAAATGTTTTAATGGCTTGCTACAGTATTTAGACAGAGTCAATATATCTCAAGACCCTGCTTATTTTTCCAGCTCAGAGATTTTCAGATTGCTGTTTCTGAAATTATATTAAAGGATCATGACCAGGATTAATAAAAAGAGAACAGAGAAGTTCAAAAACAAACAAAAAACCTCAAAGCAATGTGCAGGAAATTAAATACTATTTTACAAAACTTTTCGTCTAGTTATACATATGTGTGTACTGGGTTGTAAATTCAAATATATTCATTTCTTTTTGTGCAAAGTGGCCAACAAGTTTGAAATTGACTGCCTAACTTCATCTCATTACACTCTACATCCATGTTCTCACCTTTTTCAGTTTCTTGAACTGAACATACGCTTCCTTGATCTCTACGTTGTGGCACATGCTACTGCCTCTGCCTGGAATCTTTTGCCAAACCCCAAAACTTCAAACACACACATGTACATTCACTTTGCTATCTTTCAAGTTTAAGCTTAAGGGTTACTGTCCCTGAAAAATCTTCTAAATACCTTGATCCGAGTTAGGTGATAGCCCATACTCTCTAGCCCATGTCTCTAATAGAAGACAATGATATTGTCTTACTCCTAACACAACACAATCTCTGTAGAAACTGTAACTATTTTATTAATTAATACAGTCCTTAAGATACTGTTACAAAAATAATGTCCTCAATAAATATTTGTTGAAAGAACATTTGTTCAACAATGCATACATTTTTGGCCAGGCGCCATGGCTCATGCCTGTAATCCCAGCACTTTGTCAGGCCAAGGCTTGTGGATCACCTGAGGTCAGGAGCTCAAGACCAGCCTGGCCAACATGGCAAAGCACTGTCTCTACTAAAAATACAAAAATTAGCCAGGTGTGGTGGCATGCACCTGTAGTCCCAACTACTCGGGAAGCAGAGGCTGCACTGAGCTGAGATCACGCCCTGCACTCCAGCCTGGGCGACAGAGTGAGACTCCCCCTTAAAAAAAAAAAAAGCATTCATTTTGAAAATACAGGACATGACTTGAAAAGTAAAAGCTACCAAAATTCTGACTGGGAAGCAATTACATCAGGCTAAAGGTGGTCAAAGGAAGAGCTGGGATGAGCCCATTGAAAAATACTCATTTTTTTTTTTTTTTTTGAGATGGAGTTTCGCTCTTGTTACCCACACTGGAGTACAATGGCACGATCCCAGCTCACGGCAACCTCCGCCTCCTGGGTTCAAGCAATTCTCCCGCCTCAGCCTCTGGAGTAGCTGGGACTGCAGGCATGTGCCACCATGCCCAGCTAATTTTTGTATTTTTAGTAGAGACGGGGTTTCACCATGTTGACCAGGATGGTCTCGATCTCTTGACCTCGTGATCCACCCGCCTCGGCCTCCCAAAGTGAGCCACCGCGCCCTGCCAGAAAAATACTCATATTTAAACAAGATGGAAAGGTACGTTTTAGATAGGAGAATGGTATGACACTAATAAAAAGTAAAAATAAAGTATGTTTACAAAAGCTATAATTACACCAGCCTGGGGACATGGGCTCAGAGAAACGTGCGTAGCGGTAAACTTTTTATGTTGAAGCCATTATTACCAAGATTTCCAGGAAACATGTCAAGATGCAACTGAAATGTATTAGAATGAGACAGAAGTGACATGACTTCCAATCTCAAGTTGTGACTTAGGGAATGAAATGATCTAATTTTTCCTTTTAAAAGATCACCATAGGCGGCTCTGTAAAGCAAAGACAATGCAAAGCAGGAATGGAAGCTAGAAGACTAGTAAGAAGGCAAGAATAGAAAACAAACAGTGGCTTGATCTGTGTTAATTATTCTGGAGATAAGTGGTTAGATTTGGGATATATTAAGAAGGCAGAGTTTTGCTGAAATGAAGGGGAAGAAGCACAGATAAATCCCATTTGGCCTGGCAAGTCAATAAATGGCCATGTCACCACTAAAAGGAGGACGGGAATGCAAGTAGAAATCAAAAGTTCCATTCATAACACCCACTGCACAACTGGCTATACCCTACATGTGGAAACAATAATGAACAAATTTTGCTGAGTTATTTAACTTTTCATCTGTTTAGGTATTATTTTCCCAGCTAGACTGTAAGCTCCTTGAATATCACATTTCTTCAAGTTCCTAGAGCAACATGCATAAAACCTTGTTTGAAACAGAGCATAAATAAGTAAAAGTTGATAAAGTTACTAAAACATGCCTATCCTGATTTTCAAAAGCCAGTTTGCTCAAAAGTTAATTTGGGGTCATAAAAGAAATGGATTTGTTTATTAAAGAAAAGTTTATCCCAGCACTTTGGGAGGCCGAGGCGGGTGGATCGCGAGGTCAAGATATCGAGACCATCCTCGCCAACATGGTGAAACCCCATCTCTACCAAAAATACAAAAATAGCCGGGCATGGCGGCACGTGCCTGTGGTCCCAGCTACTCAGGAGGCTGAGGTGGAAGAATCGCTTGAACCCAGGAGGCGGAGGTTGCAGTGAGCCAAGATTGCGCCACTGCACTCCAGCCTGGCGATAGAGCAAGACTCTGTCTCAAAAAAAAAAAAAAAAAAAAAAAAGTTTAAGTCATGAAGATAAATGGATAAGGCCCCCCAAACACCTGAATGAAGATGACATGGTTAAAAGAAATAAAAAGAAATGGAATGGTTTAAAAATAGTAGCCTAGGCCCAGCGCGTGGCTCACGCCTGTTATCTCAGCACTACGGAAGGCCGCGGCGGGTGGACCATCTGAGGTCAGGAGTTAAGACTAGCCTGGCCAACATGGTGAAACCCGGTCACTACTAAAAATACAAAAATTAGATCACGAGGTCAAGAGATCGAGACCATCCTGGTCAACGTGGTGAAACCCCGTCTCTACTAAAAATACAAAAAAATTAGCTGGGCGTGGTGGCGCGCGTCCCAGCTACTTGGGAGGCTGAGGCAGGAGAATTGCTTGAACCCGGGCGGCGGAGGTTGCAGTGAGCCGAGGTCACGCCACTGCACTCCAGCCTGGTGCCTGGTGACGGAGTGAGACTGTCTCAAAAAAAAAACAAACAAACAAACAAAAAAAAAATTAGTCGAGGGTGGTGGGGACACCTGTCATCTCAGCTACTCGGGAGGCTGAGGCAAGAGAATCGCTTGAACCTGGGAAGCCGAGGCTGCAGTGAGCCGAAATGGCGCCACTGCACTCCAACTTGGGCGATAGAGTGAGATTTTGTCTCAAAAAAAAAAAAAAACAAAAACAAAAACAAAAAAACAGTAGCCTAAATGATCGAATTACGCTCTATAAGGTGCTTTTTAAAAGGAAGTCACCAAAGGCCTATATTAAGAAAGCCCCTGTTTAATGATAAAATTTTTTTATTAGAATGGGCCACTCAGAAAACTTTGTTTCCTTTACTACAGATCTTTAAATCAACTTGACAATCACCTGAAGAGAGTAAGCCAAATCATCTCTGGAGATTCTTTTCACTTTCCTTTTCAAAAAGAACCTAGTAATCAATAGAAATTTCCCCCACTCCAACATAAAAAACAAAAGCCTAGGTTTGTGGATAATTTTAACACTAATAATAAAAGCTATTTTTCTGAAAGGTCCACATCCAAAACAGTGTCTGCCTGCTGCTGTTCTGCGCAAACCTATCTCAAATGTAGAAAGGTCGCAATTTGCTTCTTCACCAGGCAAAGACCTTAAAGTGACAATTATTCTTCTAAGGGAAAGGAAGGCCAAGAGAGACGACAACGACACTCCTAATAGTTAATTTCGGTTGGAACACGAATTTAACATTTGCTTTGTCACAGTTCTCAAGTCCTTTAAGCAAAGTGTATATTAAGCCTGCATAAATGCTGCCTGTTTTCGGTCAGATGCGCATGGTTAACATTAATCAGTACACCCGCTACAGGGAGCGCCAGCATAATATATTTGCGCCTCACATTTCAGAAAGCACGTGCATCACTTAAGAAACAAAACCAGGAAAAAAGGGGCAGCGGGAGAAGAAAAAAACCTGTCCTGCCTCATCCCTTCGACTATCGAATCCCAGATTACCTCCTGCCTCTCCGCTTCCTTGTTCTTCTGTCCCTGTTTTCTTGCGTACCACAAGCCAATTTCGCGGCCTTTCAGGTGTCCGGGATGCCTGTCCCTGCCGCCTCGACCACCCCCGCCTCCTCCGCCGCCGCCGCCGCCGCCGCCGCCACCTCCTCCTGAGCCTCGGCTCCCTCGGTGACCCCCTGCAGGACCCCCTCCATAGCCCCCACCGGAGCTCCGGGGTCCCCCATCACGGCCCCAGTTCTGAGGGTAGTCATAGCTCATTGTCTTGGCTACCGCTGGAAATGGCGTCCGGGCCCGGGAAGCCACTGTACGTCCACTTCCGCTTTGCTTCCGTAGCGCAGCGCAAGAGGGCGGGCCATTTAGCGTCACAAGCAGCGGTTTCTGGTGACGTCACGGGGGGACGACCCCGGTGGTCTGAAGGGTGGGAGGGGTTAGGTTCTGTCAGAGTCCGGGAGTTGTTTACCTTTGTACCTCTGGAGCAGCAGCCAACCAAAGGTTCGTAGATTTTCTTTCCGTAGGCCCGGCAAGTGAGCCAGTGGCTTTTGGCTTTACTTTGTTATTTCTCCTGATAAATCCGCAGTTTTCTTCCACTTAGGCCCTAGGATAGTTGACTGAAACAAAAGAGCCCGGATGGGCGCGGTGGCTCACGCCTGTAATCCCAGCACTTTGGGAGGCCGAGGCGGGCGGCTCGTAAGTTTAGGAGTGAGGCGGGCGGCTCATAAGTTCAGTAGTTGGAGACCAGCCTGGCCGACATGGTGAAACTCCGTCTCTACTAAAAACAGAAAAATTAGCTGGGTGTGGTGATGGGCGCCTGTAGTCCCAGCTACTTGGGAGGCTGAGGCAGGAGAATCGCTTGAACCCAGGAGGCGGAGGTTGTAGTGAGCCGAGATTGCGCCACTGTGTGCTCCAGCCTGGGCGACAGAGCGAGACTGACTGCCTCAACAAACAAACAAACAAAAACAAACAAAAAAGAACCCTTGGTTAAATGCACCATCTTCTAAAAGTATCAAATGAGTTCTTAAGTCTTGAAAACAGCCTGACAATCTTTCAGATATATAATTAAAAATACCCCTACCTCCTTGAAAGTATTGTCACTATTTACTACGTTCATCCAATAGCATAAGATGAGTGTGTCTACCCAAATTCAGTGCAGAGCTCTTAGGCAATGTAAATGAACTACTTTGAAGATTCATATGTTCATTTGAAGCCATATACCATTTATTAACCAGACCACTGAGTGTGCAAACTGTTCTTGAATAATCAAGTAATTGGGCCACATAGGCTTGGATGTTCACCAGGCGCGCGTCCACCTCATGTTACAGTTAACTGATGTAAAGGTGCTGGGAATACTTACTGAATAAAGCAAGTATGGCATGAACTTTCATTTGCTTAAGTCTTCAGGGAAAGACAAAGGCTATCTTTGTGCAGTGAATTAAGAAAGGGAAATGCTGTATGCCAGGAAGAGGTCTATAATACACCATTGTGGCCTAAAAATTATCTTGAACAAAGACATTTGAGTTTCTGAAATCTGTCTAAACACAGAATCACCCAAAAGAATTCAAATCAATCTCCTCCCTAGGAGGGAAACCAGGGAAGACTGACTCTTATCACTGGAGGCTAGAAGTTGGCAACACACTTGAATAGATACTGTCACAAAGCTATCATATCTGGCATCTGTTTTAAGTTCCCATTTATTCTTACTAAAAGTCATTTGTTTTTTCCATAAGTGCTGTTTTCGCCTTCCCTTTTTAAGATGGTAGATAAGCCCCAAACTCTGCCTCCCTGAATAACCTTTTTCTGTGAACTCTATTATGTATATGGTTAAGTCTGTCTTTTCTCTTGCTAATCTGTTTTGTCTCTTTAACCCTGGGGCCTGCAAACACTGACTCTAAGAGGACAGACACAAAGTATTTCCTCCCTAACAGCCATGAGACATTACAGCAAAAGAATTTAATTTTGGAGTTAGGTGAGTTATGCAACAACTTTTTCAATAAGTAGACTTTTGTCAAACTAGTGGGTAGAAGAAAAGTATGACAGGTGAAAGGAACAATGTGTAAAGACAGATGATGATGTGAGACATTAGAGAGCTGAGACAACTACCCTGACACTTAAAGACTGATGAGGAAGGCCAAAGAGGTAGATAGGGGTCTGATTATGGACAACCTTACATGCCACTTAAAGAACAGTGGTATGCTCTAAGCAGAGGAGTGATTATTTTGACTGCTTCAAGTGGAAATAGCGAGACAAGAGTGGATACAGGGAAACTAGTTAATGTGCTGTGTGATATAGGGGAGACAAAAATGGGATGACAGGGTATTATGTGTGGAAAGAATTGGAATCAGGAGACACCGGAAGATAAAATTACTTAAATGTGATGATTCATTGAATGTAGAGAATTAGAAGGACTAAATGACTTGAAGTTTATGATTTAAATTATTAACACATGAGGAGGTACATTATATCCTGAGATGAGAAACATAGGACAAGGAACATTTTGAGGGTGGGGAGCAGGATGAGATAATGTGCTTTATTTGTACATGTAGACTTTGAGGAACCTATGAAACATACAAGTGGAGTATCTGGAAAGCAGTTGGTTATGAGTTAAAAGCACAGAGGCCGGGTGTGATGGCTCATACCTATAATCCCAGTACTTTGGGAGGCCAAGGCAGGCAGATCACTTGAGGCCAGGAGTTTGAGACCAGCCTGGCCAACATTGTAAGACCCTATCTCTACTAAAAATACAAAAATTAACCAAGCATGATGCACACCTGTAATCCCAGCTACTCAGGAGGCTAAGGGAGGAGAATCGCTTGAACCCAGGAAGTGAAGATTGCAGTGAGCCAAGATCATGCCGCTACATTCCAGCCTGGGCAACAGAGCTAGACTCTGTCTCAAAAAAAAAAAAAAAAAAAAAAAAAAAGAGTAGGCTGAAATTATACATTTTGGGAGTTCTTGGCAAATATGATTAAGGCCACAGGAATGAATAATTCCTATAAAAGCATTCCAGTTGGGTACTCCTGATATAAAAAGTATGTAAATTGTTTAATAGATGAGATTGAGTAGGCATATTGAAGATGATAGGGGCAAAGTGGTAAGAAAATGGTGAGAGTGTTACGGGCTAAATCTTTGTGTTCATGCAGAATTCATTATGAAGCCCTAACTCCCAGTGTGGCTGTATTTAGAGATGAGGACTCTAAAAAATGTAATTAAAGCAAAATGAGATTGTAAAGGTGAGATCCTGATCCAGTAGGTTTAGTGCTCTTTAAAAAGAGACATCGGCTGGGTGTGGTGGCTCACGCCTGTAATCCCAGCACTTTGGGAGGCCAAAGTGGGTGAATCATGAGGTCAGGAGATCAAGACCATCAACTAAAAATACAAAAAATTAACTAGGTGTGGTGGCAGATGTCTGTAATCCCAGCTACTCGGGGGGAGGCTGAGACAGGAGAATCGCTTGAACCCAGGAGGTAGAGGTTGCAGTGAGCCGCCACTGCACTCCAGTTCAGGCAACGGTGGAGACTCCGTCTCAGAAAAAAAAAGGCCATCGGAGAGCTTGTTCCTGCCTCTCAGAGGAAAGGCCATGTGAGGACAAAAGAGCCTCTACACTCCGGAAATAGCTCTATAAACCAAAAATAAAATTCTCTCTCTCTTTTTTTTTTTAGTTGGAGTCTCGCTCTGTTGCCTAGGCTGGAGTGCCCTGGCACAATCATGGCTCACTTCAGCCCCGAACTCCCTGGTTCAACCGATCCTCTCACCTCAGCCCCCTAAAGTAGCTGGTACCATAGATGGGTACTGCCACATCCAGGTAATTTAAAAAAAATTTTGGTAGAGACAGGGTCTTCCTGTCTTACCTGATCTGGTCTTGAACTCTTGGGTTCGAGCAATCCTCTTGCCTTGACTTCGCAAAGTGCTGGGATTACAGGTGTGAGTTACCACACCTGGCCCCAAAATAAAACTGGAAGCCCTCCCAACCAACTGAATGGACCTGTCCTCTCAGCCAAGAACATTCTAAAGTAAACTTGAAATACTAGTTCAGGCCATCATGGGAATGGGTGGTTGGATATGCCTCATTATACCTTCCTTCCTTTGGACTCAGGTATAGCTGACCAGCTTTAGCATTGAAGCAGAGACCTTAAGACTGACAGAACAGACTCTTTGTAGCAATATGATATCAAATAACAGTAGGCCCTGAAAGAAAGCATTTTGCTCCAAAATATATTTCTTTGACATATTTTGATGACCCTTCAAAGCTGTCTCTTGTAGGGAAATCTACATTCTGTAGAGAATCTCTTTCCCTTTCCAGATCTTCCTGATCCATGAGAGAACTAAGAGTCTGGAACCTTTTTAAATTGGATAAGAAATATTTATAATACCTGGAGACCTTATCCGCATAATAGGAACCTTGGTCTCCAGGACTTCTTATATTAACCCAGACAGTCCCTTCTGTTGATCCCAGGTCTTTAGATAAACTCTTTAAATCAGTCAGAAAATCTTTGAATTCACCTATGACTGGGAAACCTCCCTCCCACTTTGAGTTGTCCCACATTTCCAGATGGAACCAGTGTACCTCTTACATGTATCGATTGATGTCTTATGTCTCCCTAAAATATATAGAACAAAGCTGTAGCCTGACCACCTTGAACACATGTTCTCAGTATCTCCTGGGACTGTGTCATGGGCCATGGTCATTGGTATCTGACACAGAATAAATCTCTTCAGATGTCTTAGAGTTTGACTCTTCATTGACAGCCCTCATTAGGAACTAAATTAGCTGGCACATTGGTCTTGGACTTCCTAGTTTCCAGACTTTAAGAAACAAATGTTTGTTGTTTCAGCTGCCCAGGCTGTGGTATTTTGTTATGACAGCCCAAATAGACTAATACAGAGAGTAAGTGAGGAAGAGAATTAGTGTTTATTTGTCACTCAGCATTTGTGTTTGCTAGGTATTGGACTAGGTGGCAAGCATTTGTGGTTGACAGAATAATGGCCCCAAAGATGTCTATGTCTTTTTTTTTTTTTTTGAGGTGGGCTCTCACTCTGCTGCCCAGGATGGAGTGCAGTGGCATGACCATGGCTCATTACAGCTTCCACATCCCAGACTCAAGCAATCCTTTCACCTCAGCCTTCCAAGTAGCTAGGACCACAGGTGTACACAACCATGCCTGGCTATTTTTTTTTATTATTTGTAGAGATGGGGTATTGCCATGTTGCCCTGGCTCGTCTTGAACTCCTGGGATCAAGTGATCCTCCCACCTCAACCTCCCAAAGTGCTGAGATTACAAGTGTGAGCCACTGTGCCCGGCTGAGATGTCCATGGAAACTCCCTGGAAACTGTGAATATATTACATGACTGGGGAAAGTAAGGTTGCTAATCAGCTGATGTGATAGTTAATTTTGTTTATCAAGTTAATTGGGCTAAGGGATACTCAGAGAGCTGGTAAAACATTACTTCTAACTGGGTCTGTGAGGGTGTTTCTGGAAAGGATTTGCATTTGAATTCATAGACTAAGTAAAGAAGATCACCCTCATCAATGTAAGTGGGCTTCATCCAATCCATTGAGGGCTCAAGTAGAACAAAAAGGTGGAAGGTGAATTTACTCTCTCTTCTTGAGCTAGGGCATCCTTCCCCTATTATTGGATATCAGCGCTCTTGGTTCTCAGGCCTTTAGGCTTGGCCTAGAACTATACCACCAGCTTTCCGAGGTCTCCAACTTATAGAAAGCATATTGTAGGACTTCTCAGTCTCCGTAATCATGTGATCCAATCTCTCATGATATAGCTCATTTTCTGTATATCTATGTCTGTCCTATTAGTTTTGTTTCTCTGAGAAACCTGATGAATGCAACTGACTTTAAAATAGGGAGATATACTGAATTATTTGAGTGAGCCCTATGTAATTATAAGGATCCTTAAAAGTGAAAGAGGGTGGCAGAACAGAAGGTCATAGTGATGTGACATAAGGGTTTGACTAGTTGTTGCTGGCCTTGAAGGTGGAGGAAGGGGTCACAAGCAAAATAATTCAGGTAGCCGCTAGAAACTGGAAAAGAAAATAGATATTCTGTAGGGCTTCTGGAAAGAAATACAACTATACTGATCCTTTCGTAGTCCATGAGCATAATGATTGGGTATTCATGTGCATGTGTGAGATGTGCCACCCTCAAACCTTGTTACAACATCAGCACATTGCTCATCCAACATGAAGAAAAATAAATAAATAAAAAGAAATACAATTATATCAAACCCTTGATTTTAGCCCAGTGAAGACTCTTGTCAAAACATTATGCTACAGAACTGTAAAATAGTAAATTTGTGTTAAGACTTTGTAGTAATTTTTTATGACAATTCTAGAAAAGTAATACAATTTCTTATCTCATTTCACACAATCCTCATGACCGCCCCATAGAAAGTTAGCATTATCTCTATTTTCTGATAAATTGTTTTATTACCCTTCACCTCAAGTTTGCTGATCCTAGGTAGTTATAAGTGTAAAATTACTGTGTTTTCCATACTTCTTCAGCATGAAGTAGTACTTAAGGTATGCTTGAGACTGTTCCTTTAGGCAAACACTTTAGAACAAATGTCACTATAGTAAAAATTTGCACAAAAGGAAGATTTTCAATCAAATACCTGAGAGATATTGATTGGAAGGAAAATGTCAGTTGTTATCTCCTTTTCTTTTTCCCTGCCTTGATCGGAACCACAAAAATTTTTACATTACCTAATGCCAGAAAACAAATGGGATGGTTCATTATAATTGCCATTGTTCTTCTTACTGGTTCTCTGTTGTGTGCTGTTCTTTGGGCAGCCAACAAAAATGTGTCTCTTAAATGTCCTCTTCAGTAATATGAGCTGGGCCAGAGAATACATAGCGATTTCTTTCAAAACCACAGCATTTGGTGTCGCGCTTCTGCTCTCCCCCCTCACCCCACTGTCCCCTCTGGATTGCAGCAAAAGTGAGCCGCACAGAACCACACCACCACTGGAAACTATCACAGTTTTCTTAGTATCAGGGAATCTTTTATTCTTCATCATTTTTTATCTGAACCCCGTGAAACAACGCTTACGTAATTTCTTCATAGATATAATATTCATGAAGGCATGGGGGTGATGGAGATTTTCTTCAGTGTTCTTGGAAAATGAAACTGAACCCCTACTTCCACTGAGAGGTGGGGATGTGGGACATGCTGATAAAAGTGCCCCTACCCTTCTGTAGAATGTAAAGTTTGGCTATGGACTAGAACACCTACATATAGCCTCTCCATTTGGTTTCTCTGTGTGGCCTAGTTTGAGCCTCCTCACAGCATTGCAGCTAGATTCAAGAGAAAGTGTCACCAAGCAAGGTGGAAGTACATGACATTTGGCATCTTTATGAGCTAGCCTGAAATGGCACATAACATCACTTCCACTGTGTTTTACTAGTTGAGACAGTTACAGATGTCCACCTAGGTTTAAGGACAGTTAGGGCCTTAGCATGCTGTGGGAGTAGAGCCAGAGTCCCATTAGAACAGCAAGATGCAGGAATTAGAGACCAACCTGGGCAACATAGGGAGACCCTGTCTCTACAAAAAAATTAAAAAATTAGCAAGGCCTGGTGGTGCGAAGCTTGTGGTCCCAGCTGCTTGGGAGGCTGAGGTGGGAGGATCACTTGAGCCCAGGAGATCAAGGCTGCAGTGAGTGCTTTCATGCCACTGCATTTCAGCTTGAACAACAGAGTAAAACCCTTTCTAGAAAAAATTTTTTTAAAAAAGAAGAAGAACATGTAGTATGGAAGAAAAACAATTCTAAAATAGCACTATCCTAGGTGAACCAGATACGTGTATGAACAAATGCCACGTCTGCCTACTAATTCCATCTGTTTCCCACAAAAAGGAAAACAAAATGTGACTTTGTGAGGCTATAGGATTCCAAGATCCATATGAAATACCTTCTTGAGAGATTTCCGTAACATATTTTCCTGTTAAAGCTATACAATCTCATTAAATTGGTGGATTTCCTCACCCAATTTAAGCATACAATCTTGGATCTTGGAAAAAAATATTGCAAAAGAGTGCTAATAAATTATTTTTAATGAATAGAATTGTTTTTAATTTAAAAAAGATAATGAAAACACAGGGCCTTAAGCCTTTAGTTATAAATAGATATGTAACTTTACCACTCTTAACTAGGTAACCAGGGCTTTGTCTAAACTCTAATATTTTTTGACCCTGACGTTAGAAAGTTTTTGGGGCTGGCTGGGCACGGTGGCTCATGCCTGCAATCCCAACACTTCGGGAGGCCGAGGCAGGTGAATCACCGGAGGTCAAAAATTCGAGACCAGCCTGGCCAATGTGGTGAAAAATTAGCTGGGCACGGTGGCAGGTGCCTGTAATCCCAGGTACTCGTAAGGCTGAGGCAGAAGAATTATTTGAACCTGGGAGGTGGAGGTTGCAGTGAGCTGAGATCATGCCACTGCATTCTAGCCTGGGCGACAGAAAAGACTGTCTCAAAAAAAAAAAAAAAAAAAAAAGAAAGTTTTTGGAAGTTGTATTTCTACTAAGTGGTGGAGAATACAATTTACCTCTGAGGCATATTTTTTCCTTTATTCTTGAGAAATTACCCAGTGAGACTATTCATATGTGAAGGTAGAACAAAGGTCCTCCTCTCTAACAAAGTGTTTCAAAAACAATGTGCCTCCGGGTATCTAAATTGCTCTATATCATATTGCAAAATATTGTGTTCAAAGTTGTTTTATATTTGGATCTTTGACTGCTCAATTCTGGAACGTGACTGCCTATTCTTGAGAGGAACATATGTTTCTATGTGTGTGTATGAATGTTTGTGTATGTGTATTCTCTTATGTATTTGAAATTAAGACTTCAAGACTGTAGCAAAACCTAGTAGATATGATCTTCTTTGTATATTAAGCTATAAAAGAGATTTTATAAACTAACTTACATTTGGAGCAGTATAGTCTGCACTTGAGTGTTGACGTCACAGATTCAGGGTTAAGACCATACAGTTCAAAGTTGGGAAATGTATCATTGTTTGATTAACTGTGTTCAGTGCCTCTGCCTCTGCAGCTTATAAAAATGGGCAGGGAGTGCTTTTTACATTCTATTATGGCATAATTTGTGATTGTCTAGTTGGTTATAGGGTGTGTAACAAAGACAGGCTAGCTAGCTCTTCACCGTGTTTTGGGTTCTTCTTCCTGTACACAGCTAGATATATTTTCTAGTCTCCTTTGGAATCAACTGTGGCTCTGTATTTAATTCTATCCAGTAGCATAAGCTGTAGTGACTGAGGTGCAGTTCTTCCAGGCCAGTCGCACTAAGCACTGCAGTGCAGAATCCTTCATGTCCTTTTCCCATCTGTCAGCTGATGCGGATGAGCATAATGATTATAAGAACCATACATTAAAAATGTAAAACACCATGAACCTAGGCCCCTGAACCATATCTTAAAGAAGAAAGGCCCTACTCATAAAGGAATATTCATTTAATTGCTGCTGCTTCTCTTCAACTCTGCCTTCCAAATCTTGTACAAGTGTCCATCATTGTTAGATGCTGAACTCGAACTTTGCTGAAAAGAGGGGCTTGGAAATAAAGTTTTCTGTCTTCTAGTCTCTGTGGTACATAGAGGAGTTGAGAAACACTGAGATATTGCAGAGACAGGAAATACATGTGATAATTGTTTTTCCCCTCAAGCTACAGCCTTCATAGATAGGCTTTTAAGAAATGTGTAATTTTTTTCATGTTACCAAGGAAATCCTCTCTATTTATTGAATCAGAATACAATTCTGATGCCATCTGCTACTATCACCCTAAGCCAACATCATTTCTAGCCTAGACTATTAAAATAGCCTAACTGCTCTTTCTGCGGTGGTCTTTGTTTCCGTATAGTTTTATAGAGCCTTGCAATAGACAATCATTTTTGAAATGAGATCATGTCACTTTTTTGCTCCAATGGCTTTTCACTTCATTTAGAACAAGACTCAAAGTTCATAACTAGTCTGCAAGGCACTAATAATCTGTCTCCTCCTGCCATTATCTGTTTGCCTTTATCTCCAACCACTTTCTCCCTTTTTCACTCAGCTGCATTCACATTGACCACCTTGATGGTTTCACAGAGCACAAAAGGCACACTCCTGCTTCTGGATACTTGCTGTCCCCTTTGCTGAGACTGTGATTTCCCTAGATAATCACATAGCATATTAACTCACTTTATTTGAGACTCTGATGAAATGTTACTTTATCAGTGAAGGCTTTTCTGACTAAATTATTGAAAAAAGCATGCTTCCCATCTTTTTCCCTTTATTCTAATTTTACTCTTTAGCCATTATTACCTTTGGTTCCTATTTTCTATCAATACACTTAAAACTATCATACATACATATTTACCACATACTTATCACTACCATAGGTATATATGTAAATGTATAGAAAAGAACTTAACCTATCCAAAGAGAAGTTTGGCCTTTGTCCTCAGCTTCAGGGGAGGTAATTTCTAAGTCCTTGGAATAGCATGCCTGAAAAGAGTATCTTTGTCTGGGGGCCTTGGACCACCAGATAGTAACAATGTGTTTTTGAGAGGGGACTGTTGGACATTCTATGTTAACTTGGCCTCCTGGGGGGCTAGAAAGAGACATCAGTTATGTGAGTAGTCAATCATGCTTACCCTTGCTCCTACAATGATGGAGCCCCAGTGAGGACTCTGGACACCAAGGTTCAGTTGAGATTTTCTGTTTGGCAGTATTCTGTGCAAGTTGTCACACATTGATGCCAAAGAAAGTAATGCTGTCCATGACTCCGTGGGGAGAGTACCACAGAAGTCCCACATTTACAACTTTTCCTGGACTTGGCTCTATGACCTCTTCTTTAGGGTGATTTTAATCTGTATCCTTTCACTGTAATAAACCATAACCATGAATATACAGTTTTCTGTGAATTCTGTGAGTCCTTCTAGTGAATTATTGAAACTAGCATTGGTTTTGGGAACTCCTTGAATTTGCGATTTGTGTCAGGAGTGAGGGCAGTCTTGTGTGGACTGTGTTCTCTGACTTCATGGTTGTCTCAAACTCACAGTAAACATAAATATATATATTTGTTTTGTTTGGGTTTTGTTCAAAAATTATAAAACCAAGTACCTGGAGCAATTTTTAGTATGTAGTAGTCATTTATGAAATATTAGAATGAAGAAATGAATGAAAGTAGCTGAAAAGTTTAAGAAATTAAGGGAAAAACGATTTGTAAAATCCAGTATTACAGAACCACGTCAAGAAAAGCTTTCAAAAAATGCATAACTAATTCTCTTTTTATTATATTTCAAGTAATACTGTGGCATTTGCTGTCTTCAAAATGAGTTGACTTCAGTGACTACTCTCAGAAGTCTTAGGGATTATATATTAGGTGTTTGTACTATTAGGGACTCTTGGGGATTACGTGTTGTGTTTGCAGTTTATAGGAGTTACCACCAGATGGTGATATTTTTATTAGGTAGCAAGAAGTTTTACCTTCAGATACATCAATTTATAGAAAAAGATAGCTATACAAAATATAGTATTAATAAGAAGAACAATATAACTATACAAGAGTAAGATATTTTGCTGTATCACAAGGTATCTATAAAGGTATTTCCTGTACTAGAAACACACTTTCATAATCAGGATCACTCTAACGAGTAAGTAGACAAGTAAACTTGTGTAGTTTAATCTTCCTCCTTTCCCTTAACAAGGATCTGGAGTGCCATTCATTGCTTAGGCACAGATCTAGTAGATTTTTCTTGTATATTCAGCTATTGTTGGCTTGGAGTTTGAAGTGTTACAGTTTAGTATATGATGCTGATTAGCTTTTCAAACTATAACTTCGGGTTAAAAATTCCTGGTGTTGTTTCAATGCAGCATAATTTTTATGTGTATCCATTATACAGTTAATTTAGCAACCAAGGGCAATTAAATGGGAATATACTGATTATTTTTCCAATTCCTCCAGTTTAAGCCCTTGTCCAGTTAAAATAAAATGAAAGGGAAAATGGGTATTATTCTCTTCTATCCAATTCTTATGCTCTTTAAACCTTAATTTCTGTTATAATCTCCATCCCATTCAAATTGCTGTGCAGTTATAAAGAATATGTTTGCCTTCAAATATTTGGCATTTTCTTCAGTTTTATTATGATCCTGTGTCTGATTTCCTTTTTCCCACAAATTGCATTTTAAAGCAACAATATCACCTTTCTCTTTCAGAAAATTGTGCATCTAAGATTAAGATATCAAACCCTATCTTTTACAAAGCATTATTAGAATATTCAGTTCAATTTTTCTTTTATAAAGATATTTAGTGCTATTGATTTATAATATCTGATTGATCTGTCCATTTGTCACTGTGTTAAAATAGCTGTTAATGTTGGTGATACAGTCTTTTAAAATAAAATATATTTGTAATTAGAATACATTTGACTTTGAATTTATATGTTACACATTATTTGAGGTTTGCTTTACAAACATTATTAATGGTACTACATATGTTTCTCAAATTTAGATAACTAGATATTGAGAAGTTAAATTAAAGATGGAAAAAAGTCCATTGAGATAATTATTTTGAAAATGAGTTATCTTTGTGGCAACAAAACATCCTCTGAATATGAAACATTCTGAAAGCCCATGTCAAGTAATTTTGAATCTTACTCAACATAATGAAATAGAAACCAAAATAAACTATTCTAAAACACAATTTACTCAATCTGTAAATAAATAAATCAGTAAAATATGTGAGTAATGTGAAGGGCACAAAGTCTAAGACTTTGTAAAATGCCAACTCAGTAACTTTGGAGAATAACGTTTTAGGTGACACATTTCATATACATTTACAGGAAGGTTAGAATAAAGCAATTTGAAGAAAAATCACTTTATAGTTTTTGAAATACACATTACTGTTATTCTGACAAGGTGATTCCTGCGTTTTTACAATGTAATGCATTTTAGAATGATCTTGAAATGTATACCTTACAGTCATTTAATAAAATAGGTTCAATTGTTTCTTTGAGATAACACATCTTTAGAGAAGAAACAAAAAAGCACTTAAACTTGATACAATATTTCAATATTTTCTGTTTCAAGAATGACTAAGAAAGTTTGCCCAATACACAGCTTTAAAAACAAGACACATTTAAGACTTAGAAGATTTTCTTCTGCTGTATCCAAAAGCCTACCATAGTTGGAAGCACCTCACAGAACTGAATCTGCCAGATTATTTTTCCCCAATTTCCACTCAAATTAAAAAAAAAAAAAAAAAAAAGCAATTTTAGGGTAAAGTATACGATTACAAATTTTTGACTTAAAAGATACTAATAATTCCACCTGTAAAACATAACTTATTTGTTTTATGGGACAGTCTTGACATACTGAAAACATGAAAGGAAAACTGTTATAGGTAAGAAAGAAAGAAAAAAACACTCAGTAAACAATTTGTATTTGGTAGAAATGAAGGAAACAACTATTTATATACTAGGAACATGCATGTTTCCCAGTTGGAAGCTAACTTCATTTTAGAGAAGAATATAAAGCTAAAGCAGTTAAGTATAATAAGCTTGTTTTCCTAGCCACATTTAGGCAAGTTTCTTCAAATACAACTTAGAGTTTTGTTACATTTCTTCCATTCTCAAAATTTCCCTTTTTTCCCCTTTGCATAAAAGGCCAACATTATATGTAGAAACGTATGCATGGAACAGTATATTCACTGAGTTTATACAATTTTCTGTTTACTCGGAGGTTGACAAACATAAGCAAAAACATTAGTAAACTAGGCCAAGATTTGATTAGAAAAGATTTTTTAGAGATCAGGTAAGAAGCAAAATCTTTTAATTACCACAGTGTGTGATCTTTAGGTAACACATCAAGTGTACTTAAATATTTACACTAGTTCCAGTTGTTGCCACAAAAAAAATTAACTATTAAATCAGTAAAGCTTATGTAAACCAACAAATAAAAGGAAATCAGTCTCATAACAAAGATGTTAGTTTCACAGTTGATGTTGCCGGTCCATTCTTGCTCCTGTTAGACCGAATAGCCACTAACTACCCTTGCTTTCTTCCTCTCTTTTTCTGTAAGCTTTATTTAACAACTGAATTTCCTCCTGGTAGCCATCCCTCTCTTGATGTTGCCTTTTACTGTTCTGCCTGTGTGCTTCGACGGTGTCTGGAATAGAGATGTTGATATCACCATCAGGATTACTCGTGGGTAAAAAAAAGAGGGAGTATGAGGCCGTTTCTCCTAGATCACATGAAACAAATCTGTTTTCTTTCCTGGAGTAACGTAGGGATGGAGATCTGACTTGTGTGGAGGACTGGCTTATGTTACTAATGATTGACACAGTGTCCAAGGCCTCTTCATTATCGCAAATTTCAAGAACTTCCAAGTGTATTTTCACACTGGTGTCTGCAAACGTGGATGAAGTATCTTCTGAGTTTGGTTCATGGCCAACACTTTTGGATCGATAGACTTCTATTTTCTTAGAGGCTGGAGTTATTTTTTGCCCTTCTGCGCTTACCTCATAGGTAGAAAGAGATAGGGTTTTCCCTGTAGGTGAGTGGAGAGACACAGTCCCCTGGAATGCACACAAGGGAATGGCAAGGGCACCACTGGAACGCTGGGAATAAAAACAAAAATTGTTAGTATTGAAAGCTCGTTTTTGAAATTGAGACACTTAGAAATTTACTTGGTTCATCAGAATGATAAAGGTTTTCTATTTCAGATCCATTTCCCTAGAAACATTTTACAGATACGAGATTTAAATACTGTCACCAAAGCACCATAGCTCAGTTTCACCTAAGTCAAATTAGACATTTAAAGAGGGTAGTTAGGAACCCTTATTTGAAGATGGGGGGTGTATTTCCACATTTAAAGGCAAAGATGTGTACTGATGGGAAGCAATAGATGTTTACAAAGGCAGAATTTGAACATACAATTGAATACATATTTACAATCTGAAATTGCTTTTACATTTTGGTTACATAGTTACATTAAAACGTTCGCAAAAGTTGGAAGAAATGTAGACTGTTATCAACATGAACTTCTGTTTTCAGTTTAGTATGCCAGAGTAAATGATCATTGTGAAACTGTGACTTAAGGACAAAAGATATTTCAACTGTTAGGTTTGAGCATACATAAAAAGAACCAAATGTCACCAGAATTCTGCTACAGTGTGCTTATTTTTCCATAGAGAAATCAACCATTCAAATAAACCCAATAATAAAGAACACTATTCCACCTCTTTTAAAACTTGCCTGAAAGTGTAAACCTTTTCTATTATGCTTTGTGTATTAAGATTTTTTTAAAAACTGTACTTACCACTGAGAGGAGCTTCAGAAATGAAGAAAATAAGATGCTGTCTCTTAAAACCCCACAGATGATTGGATGAGATAGTTATGTAAAGAAACAAAATAAAACTTTTAGTTCTAAATGTAGTAATTTAGAGATAGGGACCAATTTCTATAAGGTCCGAGGAATGACTGTCACGGGTAGGGAGATTTCATATGGGGAGGCAGTTGAAATTGTTCTTAAAAATCAAGAAAAGATTACAATTTTTTTTTTCAGACAGAGTCTTGCTCTGACATTGAGGGTAGAGTGCAATGGTGCTGTCTTGGCTCACTGCAACCTCCGCCTCCCAGGTTCAAGTGATTCTCCTGCCTCAGCCTCCCAAGTAGCTGAGACCACAGGTATGTGCCACCACACCTGGATAATTTATGTATTTTTAGTAGAGACGGGGTTTCACTATGTTGGCCAGGCTGGTCTCGAACTCCTGACCTAGTGATCCACCCGCCTTGGCCTCCCAAAGTGCTGGGATTACAGGCGTCAGCCACTGTGCCAGGCCAAGATTTACAATTTAAAAAGCCTTGCTTGCTGAGTGGTAAATCACAAGTTAAGAGGTTGTACTAAAAACTTTACATCCTGTGAAAACATTTTTGTCATCAAAGACTGAAACTTCTGTTTTTTTCTAAGTCAAAATTGACTGAAACATTATTCAATCAGAAAATTTGACTGTCATTTAATATCATTCAATAATGTGACTTATAAATTTAAGAATATTATTATTTAAAAATGTGAGTTACAAATACAGCCTAAGAGATATAGTTAATTTGAAAGCTGAATCTTCTGACATTTTACTTTATTACATAATTAAAAATAAAAATAAAAAACCTCAAACTTGGTGCTTAAAAAATATTTCCAAAACTTAATAATATGATGATAAAACTGAGTTATTACACAGTACCCAGCAGTATAGGCATGGCTATCTTAAAGGAACTTTTGCTAGAGCTTTAACAGCATAATCACACCATTATATGTGCCAACTTGCATCACTGATAAATAAATAGTTGATATAAAAGCAAAAGTAACAAATAATTTTTCTGCACCTGATTTTATGCATCCACACAGTGCAGACTTCAATAACTCCTCCATGCTAATCTTACCTTAAAATGAACAAACAAGCTTTACTGAGTTATGAAATGACAGCTCATTAAAATTGGCATTTGAGAATTGCATAGTGCCAGAGTTTGGCTAAATATGAAGCCTGACTTATCTGAAAGAGCACACAAAGTCTTGAGTTATTAAAATCATGTGAAACATTCTTATTCAAACAAGTAGTCTTTATTTTAGAGTTATAGAGGTAAAACCGCAGACAACAACAAAAAATAAACAACATGATTAAAAAATGGCCAAGAAACTTGAATAGACATTTCTTGAAAGAAAATATGCAAATAGCTGAGAAGCACATAAAAAGATGCTTACCGTCACTAATCATTAGACAAATGCAAGTCAAAACAATAATGAGATACCACCTCACACCCATTAGGATGGCTACTATCAAAAGAGAAAATAACAAATGTTGTTAAGGATGTGGAGAAATTGGAGCATGTGTGCACTTTCAGTGGGAATGTAAAATGATATAGTTCATACAAAAAATAGTATGGCATTTTCTCAAAAAATTAAAAAATAAAATTACCAAGTGATTCAGGAATTCCACTTCTGGGCAGACGCTCAAAAGAATTGAAAATGGGATCTCAAATAAATATTTGTTCATAGCAGCATTATTTATAATATGTAAAATATGAAAGCAACCCATATCCATTAAAGAATAAATGGATAAACAAAATATTATATATGTATATATGTATGTATGTACATATATATAATGGAATATTATTCAGTCTTGGAAGAAAATTTGGACATATGTTACAACTTAGAACCTTGAAGGTATTATGCCAAGTAAAATAAGCTAGTCACTGAAAGACACATAATGTATAACTTCAGTTACATGAGGTACTTAGAGTAGTCAAAATATGAAGACAAAAAGTGTAATGATGGTTTCCAGCAGCTGTAGGGAAGAAGGAATGTAGAGTGATTGTTTGATGGGTAGAGTTTCCATTTTGCAAGCAGAAAAGAGTTCTGGAGATGAATGGTGGTAATAGTTGCACAGCAATATAAATGTACTTAATACTCCAGACTGTACACTTAAAAATAGTTAATAAATTTCATACATATTTTACCTCAATTAAAAAACAAGGGAAAAACACAGAGTCAGATTATATAGAACTAGATCTATGTATACATCTTTATATTATTAATTCAAAATTGATAGGTTAGTTTTGGCAAAAAAGTACTGTCACTTTAATTTAGTCATTTTAATTATGCTGGTTTTGAAAGAAGTAAATGTAAAAATTTGGTTTGGTTTTAGATTTGTATAAGAACTGTAAGTGTTAAGAAGTTTACACCAATTTTATTTGTATATCTTTAAGGAAAATCATAGTAATTTGATTTAACAGTAAGGTTCATAAAGTTTTTTCCTTTACAAGGGACTTATATGTTACTTAAGTTAGGGAAACATTTCTCTAGGTAAAAGAAAATAGGAGCTTACGCCAAAAGAGTAGTAATAGGAATAGAGATACAAGGAGGAAGCTGACAGGATCTTCCACCTCTCTTAGGAATATGGAGTGAAGACTAATAATAGAGTTAAAAGCTAAGAGAACAAACTAATTGAACCACTATTATATACTAAGAAGAACTGGGTTAACCGGTAGGTCCATAGCAATGGAATGATGAGACTTTCATACCTTAAGAGCCCATGGAATACAGAAATGCTCAAGCTCACAAGCAAGTGCATGTCGATGTGTTTGATGCTTCAATAGACCCAGGCTGGGTTATTATGAGACTATGGAATGGGGTGTCTAGGGGTGAGAAAAAAGACTTAAGAATCCTTCCCAGAGCATGGCTCAGTTTTTATGGATAATATCCATATTATTGTCTAACATTGCTCTAGAGGTCCTAGCTATGCAAAAATCAAGAAAAAAATAAGATATATATAGTGAGTAGGAAGAGACAACATTATTATAATTTACAGATGAAAATATCTTTCAAGAAAATTATAAAGAAGTAATCCAAAAATTAGGGAATTTAGTAAGGTGGCTGAATTTTAGGTAAAAGCATTAAGAAATCAATCAAAAAATAGTTTTAAAGAGGTACCATCCAAAATAGCAACAATGCAAGTATGTGAGACTTTATGAAGAAAAACAGCAATAATAAAGAAATCTTAAATAAATGAGAAAGAATAATGTTTCTGCATAAAAAACTATGTCGTGACTATGGCAATTTAATTTATTGATTTAATACAATATTAATAAAAGTTCACTGAAATTTTATTTTGGAAGTTTCTCTTAAGATGTAATTGCAGGCATAAATGCTTGCAGATAACTAAGAAAACTTGGAAACAAACAATAAGGTATATTCCTAAGTATAATATGAATATTAATTGCTATAGCAATTAATGCGGAGTGTTAATTGCAAGATTTGGTAAATCCATGAAGGAAAACAGTCAAGAAAGTAGATAGAGTATACCCTGAAGATGGCATTTCAAAATAAGTAGGGTAATTATACTTTAAAAACAAACAAAAAAACAGAATAAGTTATTCAAATAAACTTTTTACATATTATTGATTATCCATTACAAAATTAAGTTAGTTACCTTTTTCATATTACATGCAAAAAATTTTTTAAGATTCTTAGTAACTCTTTTAAAGTGCTGAGTGAATAAGAACTTTCTAAATCTGGAATGAAAACTGGAAACCACAGAGTAAAAGATGGACAGATTTGATTGCAAAAAACTTTAAAAATGTCTGCATATAAATAAATACTATAAACAAAAGTGAAAGACTAAAAGGCAGCCTAGAAGAATATATTTGTAGTCTATATGGAGAATTCTTCTAAATCAGTAAGATAAACAATCTAGCAGAAAAGTGGAAAAGGGAAGTGGGCAAAACAATTAAAGAAAAATAGAGACTAAACACATGAAAAGATGTGCAATTTTACCAATGTTTTATTTTATTATTATTTTTATTGAGACAGAGTCTTGCTCTGTTACCCAGGCTGGAGTGCAGTGGTACATGCAATCTCGGATCACTGAAACCTCCACCTCCCCGGTTCAAGTGATTCTCCTGCCTCAGCCTCTCCAGTAGCTGGGATTACAGGTGTGCCCTACCACACCTGGCTAATTTTTATATTTTTAACAGAGATGGGGTTTTGCCATGTTAGCCAGGCTGTTCTTGAACTCCTGACTTCAGGTGATTCACCCTCCTTGGCCTCCCAAAGTGCTGGGATTACAACTGTGGCCAGCATACCTGGCCTTACCAATAATTTTAAAAGTGAGTAAAAACAGTGGGTCTTTTTAATTTTTCAGAATGCCCTCCATAAAAGATAAACAACAACAAAAAAACCCCAGCAGAAATAAAAAGATCACTGCTTTCTTTAGAGGACATTTTGATTGTACTTGACTATAAAATAAAAACTGCATATACTTACCATTTATCCTGTGTCTGTGAGTCAGTTCCACCAAATACCAGAACGTCGTAATATTTATGTTTATTTCAGCACTGTTGTAAGCTCCAAATTAGAAACAGTCTAAAGGTCTACATTTAGAAAGTAGTTGAGTAAATTGTGACACAGTTATGATTGAAAAACTATCTTGAACAGATGAGGTAAGGCTGTAAGTTATGCCTTGGTAAAATAATTTCCATATATTTTAAGATATAAAAGCAAGCATATTGCAAAACAGTGTGTACAGTATGATCTAGTTTTCTTGTTAAAAAGAATCACGAGAAATCAGCCCAGAAAATTAAGCATGTATAGGGATAAAAATAGATACACAGACATATAAGCGTACCTATATATGACAGGCATAGAAAAAAAATTTGAAAGGCTACACACCAACAATTGTTTCCTCTGGGATTGAATAGTGGCTGGGCATTTCACTTTCAGTATTTCCATATTCCTAAATTATTTTCTTCTTCTTATTATTTTGATCAAGGAAATTTAGTAGGTAGTGAGAGAGACAGAGATTACAAAATATTACTAGAAAGGCATCCAGAATGTAGGGGTAGGGTACTGAGTGTGTGTTGCAGATGCTGGAAGTCAGCCTCAGGGTTCCTTATCTGGAATATGTGCTGCACTCGGGGTTTGTTCTGTTTTAAGCTGAGCAGAGGGCACTATTTCAAAAATTCGTCCTAATGGTTTGGTTGACTAGAATGAGAGTCCCAGTTGGGGTATAACTTATTTTCCATTCACATTTTAAAAGGGTTGAGTGGCTGGGTGTGGTTGTTCATCCCTGTAATCCCAGCACTTTGGAGACTGAGGAAGTAGGTTTGCATGAGCCCATGTAAGCCTGGGCAACATAGTGAGACCCTGTCTCTAAAAAAAAGTTTTTTAAATTAGGCAGGCATGATGATGTGTGTTTTTGTAGTGCCAGCTACTGCAGAGCTTGAGGTGGGAGCATCACTTGAGCCCGGGAGATAGAGGCTGCAGTGAGCCAAGATCACGCCACTGCATTCCAGCCTGGGTGACAGAGTGAGACCTTGTCCCCTCCCCCCCCAAAAAAGAAAAAAGAAAAAATGTAGAGAATGGCACTTATGACAGGAATAAAAATATTTTTAAATTATCTAAAAGGAAAAGTGATTAAAATAATCATATGGTTCTAGTAAGACAAATATCTATAGCATTCTCAAAGTGTCCAGTGTCTGTAATAAGTCAGATTATCCTCACTAATTTTACTGGAAAACTGTTATAAATATTTGAATAAAGTTGAAATAAAGAGTCTCATCTCAGGAAACAATAACAACAAACAAGGAAATACTATACAACTTGAATCACAAACCACAATGCAGCTAACAGATTTGAAAATCATTCAAAAAGTTTAAGAACAATTTCAAAGAGAGACTTAAAGGCAACAGAATCTTAACAGAAAATGAAGATTAATTGAAAGAAGTACAATATGATGTGAAAGCTGTTAATATTCATTTAATTTATCTTCATGTTTGTAAGGAGTTGAATAGCATCCCCCTCCAAATTTGTGTTCCCTTGTGAACTGTGAATATGACCTTATTTGGAAATAAGGTTTTTGCAGGTGTAAGCAAGTTACATGAAGTCATACTAATTAGGATGGGCCTTATCCAATTACTCTTGTTCTTATAAGAAGTGGGAAATTTGGACACAGATGTACCTGGGGTAACACAGTCATGTGAAGATGGAGATAAGAATTGGAGTTATGCTGTTATCAGCCAAGGAACACCAAGGATTGCTGGGAGCCACCAGAAGCTAGGAAGAGTCAAGAAAGGATCCTCCCCAAGAGCTTTCAGAGGGAACATGGGCTTCCTGACATCCTAATTTCAGACTTCTGTTCTCTAGAAATGTGAGACAACACATTTTTGTTGTTTTCAACCATCTTAATTTGTGATGATTTGTTACAGCAGCCCTAGGAAACTAATTCAATCTTGTATGCAAACATGTACAAAAATACATTTGGAAAAAAACTTCTTTTTAAAAATCCTACAACAGTCCATCTTTTTCTGAACACTGGGGCTATGTGGCCATTTCTGTCAAATCCACATGTAATGTAATCTCTTCAAAGGAAGTGAACATTCCCTTGTTGATCTTTATCTTCTCTGCTACCTGTAACAGTGGCACATGACAGGCCCTCAAAACTGTCTATTGAATGGATAAACAAAAGTGTGCATAAATTAGCAACACTGACCTTATGTCCTTTTCAGTTCCATATTTTAACTTTTTGCACAAAAATAGGATCATCTTTTAAAATACTGCTGTTTAAAATTTATATTTAAACAGCCCTATATAATAAATGATGATAGTTACAAGTACATCAGAAGGTCATGTTAGAACATTCTTTTTATAAAAATAAAATATTATGGCACAGACTTGTATGTGACAAAAGAATGATAGACTCAGAGAGCATAAAACGATTCATTTTGTAGTCTCTGCTTTCTTTTCACTTAAAAGTCTATGAATTAGCATATGCTGTCAGGAATAATGATAATCCATTATTGCTGTATTTTTGAGTGTAGGTGGCAAGGAGCTTTTTTATTTGGTAACCAAAAGCAGTCTAAGCCACACAAATGCTCCAGGAGAAGAGAGCATGCCATGTAAACACATTAGCACACATAATCTGCTGTGATAATTGATTCAGACTTACTGACCTTGGGCACATTGAATGTTTTGATTTATTCACTGTGAGGCTTCAGGTGAATTGAGGGTGAAATTATAATATAAAAAGAGTTACTGCAAATTTTTCTTCTAAGAAGGTGAAGTAGTCTGTTGATCATTCATTCAATTTTAGGAAGACATAATGTAGCACCTAGGATCATGGCACTTATCAGAAACCAGGACGTTTTAATTTCTTATTTTATAAAAAAGAAGAACTCATAGCCAGAGAGGTGACACACTTGCCCAAGGTCACATAGGTAGTATCAGGACTGGCATCAGGACTCAGGTTTCTTAACTCTCAGTTAAGAGCTCTTTCTATTATTTGTATCATGTTGTTATTTAAAAGAAAAATGCTCTAGCTAAGAGTCAGTTGTAGGTTTTCTGCACTGGAAGCTAGAATTCTATCACTAACTCATGAGTAACCCAAATGACTGACAATTTTAATCTCAAACTCATATAGATGATCATTAGGTAGTTTAGGTGACTTTAGGCCTCTTAAAGTACAGGCATTGAGGAATTTAAGTCCAGCAAGACAATCTAAGATGGTTAGTGGGGATAAGGACCTTGAGAGGAGAAAAAATAGCTAGGAGAACAAGAACTTTGTGAGAAAAACAAAAGTAGATTTTTAATAATTTACTTTTTGGAATTTATTTTTTACTCAATATGAAAAACTATGTGGTTACTGTTTTTACATATGCAACTCCCAGGATATACCTTGTGTCATTCTGTCATTTTCATTTAAATGTTTAATGACCCAAAATGAAAGAAAACACCTGCATTGCTCAAGGAAAGAACACAAAGGCAAGAAAATGAGGGCCTTCATCAAGGGTCTATAAGAGGCAAGAAAAGTGCTAAGAATTTTAACACATTTCACATTTAATCCTCAAAGGCCTTCGAACTACAAATTAAGGTTTTTCTTTTCTTTTTTTTGTGAAATGAAGTGTCACTCTATCACCCAGGCTGGAGTCCGCTGGCACACTGGCACGATCTTGGCTCACTGCAATCTCTGCCTTCTAGGTTCAAGTGATTCTCATGCCTCAGCCTCCCGACTAGCTGGGATTACAGGTGTGTCCCACCATGCCTGGACACTTTTTGTATTTTTAGTAGAGATGGTGTTTTGGCATGTTGGCCAAGCTGATCTCCTGACCTCAGGTAAGCCGCCCACCTTGGCCTCCCAAAGTGTTGGGATTGCAGGCATGAGCCACAACACACGGCCAGCTTGTTCTTTTTGATCATGAAAACTCTCACAGCTGAGTCACAGATTTAGGATTGATATCCATCCCCCCCAAAATATTTACTGATCTTGCTGAACAAGAGCCATGTATCAACCTTCTTACTAAGTACTTTCTATGGACTTTCTTATTTAATATTCACAACAACCTTATAAAATAGAGATACTAATTATCCTGAATTCACAAATGATATAATTGAGTCATAGGGAGGTAATAAGGGAAATAAATGGATATATATGAAGTGTCTAATATGTGCAGATACTGCATTTGGCATTTTACATGTTGTATTAGTCCATTCTCATGCTGCTAATAAAGACACATTCAAGACTAGGTAATTTATAAAGGAATGAGATTTAATTGACTCACAGTTCAGCATGGCTGGAGAGGCCTCAGGAAACTTACAGTCAAGGGGGAAGGGGCACAAACACATCCCTTTTCACATGGTGTCAACAAGAAGTGCCAAGCAAAAGAAGGAAAAGCCCCTTATAAAACCATCAGGTCTCAGGAGAATCCACTTACTATCACGAGAACAGCAGCATGGGGGGTAACTGCCCCCATGATACAGGGTCCCTCCCATGACATATGGGGATTATGGGAACTACAAGATAGGATTTGGGTGGGGACACTGCCAAATCATATTACATGTGAAATCTAATTGAACATAATCACGAGGATGGTAAAATTATTTACATTTTTCCTATAAATTTTAAATGGGATTTTAGATCTTTCCTTGCTTCTCATGTGGGCATTTATTGCTATAAATTCTCCTCTAGACACTGCTTTAAATGTGTCCCAGAGATTCTGGTACATTATGTCTTTGTTCTTATTGGTTTCGAACAACATCTTTATTTCTGCCTTCATTTCATTGTTTATCCAGTCAACATTCAAGAGCCAATTGTTCAGTTTCAATGAAGTTGTGCGGTTCTGAGTTACTGTCTTAATCCCGAGTTCTAATTTGATTGCACTGTGGTCTGAGAGACTGTTTGTTATGATTTCCATTCTTTTGCATTTACTGTTGAGTGAGTTACTTCCAATTATGTGGTCAGTTTTAGAGTAGGTACGATGTGGTGCTGAGAAGAATGTATATTCTGTGGATTTGGGGTGTAGAGTTCTGTAGATGTCTATTAGGTTTGCTTGGTCCAGGTCTGAGTTCAAGTCTTGGATATCTTTGTTAATTTTCTGACTCATTGATCTGTCTAATATTGACAGTGGAGTGTTAAAGTCTCCTACTATTATTGTGTGGGAGTGTAAGTCTCTTTGTAGGTCATTAAGAACTTGCTTTATGTATCTGGTGCTCCTGTATTGGGTGCATATATATTTAGGATAGTTAGCTCTTCTTGTTGCATTGATCCTTTTACCATTCTGTAATGCCCTTCTTTGTCTCTTGTGATCTGTTTGTTTAAAGTCTATTTTATCAGAGACTAGTATTGCAATTCCTGCTTTTTTTTTTTTTTTTTTGCTCTCCATTTGCTTGGTAAATCTTCCTCCATTCCTTTATTTTGAGCCTATGTGTGTCCTTGCACATGAGGTGGGTTTCCTGAATACTGCACGCCAATGGGTCTTGACTTTTTATCCAATTTTCCAGTCCGTGTCTTTTGATTGGGGCATTTAGCCCATTTAGATTTAAGTTTGATATTGTTATATGTGAATTTGATCCTGCCGTTTTGATGCTAGCTGGTTGTTTTACCTGTTTGTTGATGCAGTTTCTTCATTGTGTCCATGGTCTTTACCATTTGGTATGTTTCTGGAGTGGCTGGTACTGGTTGTTCCTACATCCTATCATCAAAATTGAAAGAGCTAGAGGAGCAAGATAAAAAATACTCAAAAGCTAGTAGAAGACAAGAAATAACTAAGATCAGAGCAGAACTGAGTGAGATAGAGACACAAAAACCCTTCAAAAAAATCAATAAATCCAGGAGCTGATTTTTTGGAAAGATCAACAAAATAGGCCGTTAGCCAGATTAATAAAAAAGAAAACAGAGAAGAATCAAATAGATGCAATAAAAAACGATAAAGGGGATATCACCACCAATCCCACAGAAATACAAACTACCATCAGAGATTACTACAAACAACTCTATGCACATAAACCAGTAAACGTGGAAGAAACGGATAAATTCCTGAACACTTGCACCCTCCCAAGCCTAAACCAGGAAGAAGTTGCAACTCTGAATAGACCAATAACAAGGGCTAAATTGAGGTAGCAATTAATAGTCTACCAACCAAAAAAAGCCCAGGTCCAGATGGATTCACAGCCGAATTCTACCAGACATACGAAGAGGATCTGGTACCACTCCTTCTGAAACTATTCCAAACAATCCAAAACGAGGGAATCCTTCCCAAATCATTTTATGGGACCAACATCATCCTGATACCAAACTCAGTAGAGACTCAACAAAAAAAGAAAACTTCAGGCCAATATCCATGATGAACATAGATGCAAAAATCTTCAATAAAATACTGGCAAGCCAGTATTTGATTGCAACAGCACATCAAAAAGCTTATCCATCACGACCAAGTAGGCTTCATCCCAGGGTTGCAAGGCTGGTTCAACATACGCAAGTCTATAAACATAATCCACCACATAAACAGAACCAAAGACAAAAACCACATGATCATCTCAATAGATGCAGAGAAGTGCTTTGACAAAATTCAACAGCCCTTTATGCTAAAAACTCTCAATAAACTAGGTATAGATGGAACCTATATCAAAATAATAAAAGCTATTTACGGCAAACCCACAGCCAATATCATACTGAATGGGCAAAAACTGGAAGCATTCCCTTTGAAATCTGGCACTAGCCAAGGATGCCCTCTCTCACCACTCCTATTCAACATAGTATTGGAAGTTCTAGCCAGAGCAATCAGGCAAGAAAAAGCATATTCAATTAGGAAAGGAGGAAGTCAAATTGTTTCTATTTGCAGACAACATGGCTGTATATTTAGAAGACCCCATCGTCTCAGCCCAAAATCTCCTTAAACTGATAAGCAACTTCAGCAAAGTCTCAGGATACAAAATCAATGTGCAGAAATCAAAAGCATTCCTATATACCAATAACAGACTAAAAAAGAACCAAATCAAGAATGAACTCCCATTTACAATTGCTACAAAAAGAATAAAATACCTAGGAATACAACTAGCAAAGGATGTAAAGGACCTCTTCAAGGAGAACTATGAACCACTGCTCAAGGAAATAAGAGAGGACACAAAAAGATGGAAAAACATTCCATGCTCATGGTTAGGAAAAATCAGTATCGTGAAAATGGCCATACTGCCCAAAGTAATTTACAGATTCAATGCTATCCCCATCAAGTTACCTATAACCCTCTTCACAGAATTGGAAAAAACCACCTTATACTTCATATGGAACCAAAAGAGAGCCTGCATAGCCAAAACAATCCTAAGCAAAAAGAACAAAGCTGGAGGCATCATGCTACCTCACTTCAAACTATACTACAAGGCTACAGTATTCAAAACAGCTTGGTACTGGTACCAAACAGAGATACAGACCAATGGAACAGAACAGAGGCCTTGGAGGCAACACCACATATCTACAACCATCTGATCTTTGACAAACCTGACAAAAACAGGCAATGGGGGAAAGGATTCCCCTGTTTAATAAATGGTGTTGGGATAACTGGCTAGCTATGTGCAGAAAACAGAAACTGGAGCCCTTCTTGACACCTTACACTAAAATTAACTCCAGATGGATTAAAGACTTAAACATAAGACCTAACACCATAAAAACCTTAGAAGAAAACCTAGGCAAAGCCATTCAGGACATAGGCATAGGCAAGGACTTCATGACTAAAACACCAAAAGCATTGGCAACAAAAGCCAAAATAGATAAATGGGATGTAATTAAACTTTAGAGCTTCTGTACAGCAAAAGAAACAATCATTAGAGTGAACTGGCAACCAACAGAATGGAAAAAAAAAATTGCAGTCCATCTATCTGACAAAGGGTTAATATTCAGAATCTACAAAGAACTAAAACAGATTTACAAGAAAAAAACCAACTCATTCAAAAGTGGGTGAAGGACATGAACAGACACTTTTCAAAAGAAGACATATATGAGGCCAATAAACGTGAAAAAATGCTCATCATCACTGGTCATTAGAGAAATGCAAATGAAAACCACATTGAGATGCCATCTCACACCAGTTAGAATGGCAATCATTAAGAAATCTGGAGACAACAGATGCTGGAGAGGATGTGGAGAAATAGGAACGCTTTTACACTGTTGGGAGTGCAAATTAGTGCAACCATTGTGGAAGACAGTGTGGTGATTCCTCAAGGACCTAGAAATAGAAATTCCATTTGATCCAGCAATCCCATTACTGGGTATATATCCAAAGGATTATAAATCGTTCTGTCATAAAGACACATGCACGTATGTTCATTGTGGCACTGTTTACAATAGCAAAGACCTGGAACCAACCCAAATGCCCATCCATGATAGACTGAACAAGGAAAACATGGCACATATACACCATGGAATACTATGCAGCTGTAAAAAATGATGAGTTTGTGTCCTTTGTAGGGACATGGATGAATCTGGAAACCATCATTCTCAGCAAACTGACACAAGAATAGAAAACCAAACACTGCATGTTCTCACTAATAGGTGGGTGTTTAACCATGAGAACACATGGAGACAGGGAGGAGAGCATCACACACTGGGGTCTGTTGGCGGGGACTAGGGGGAGGGACAGCAGTGAGTAGGGAGGTTGGGGAGGGATAACATGGGGAGAAATGCCAGATGCAGGTGACGGGGGGATGGAGGCAGCAAACCACATTGCCATGTATGTACCTATGCAACAATTCTGCATGATGTGCACATGTGCCCCAGAATCTAAAGTATAATATATATACATATATATATACATATATATATGTATATATATATATGTATATATATATAAATTTAAAGTGAAGAGATTAACTAACTTGCCCAGGTAACATAGGAAGGTAAAGTATTAACTGTGATCTAAATTCAGCTCACATTTCAAATCCTTTCCACTATGCCACTGAGGATCTTGGATGGATTGGAGAAAGGAAGTGTAGTGGAAGGGAGAGCCCATAGAAAGTTTTTAAAATCATATATGCAAAGAAAAAACAAGATGTGAACTTCAGTACGTAGCAGAAATGGCAAATGTGGAATGGACTGTAGAAGTGTTGCAAAGGCAAGACTATCGAGGCTGTGGAGGGTAGTGGTGAAGAACTTCTGTGGAGTCACATACACTTGAGTCACTATCTCTTGAATCCTTACTTCTCTAAGCCTCAGTTGTTTCATTTGGGAAATATAAAGGTTAAATGAGTTAATGCATGTGAAATGATTAGGGGAGTACCTCATACATAGTAAGTGCTCCATAAATGTTAGTTATTATGGGAAGATGAGTAGAGAGAGAGGAATCCAAGATGTTTTTAGGTTTCTAATCCTAGCGTCTAGTGCCAGTAGTTGAGATTAGGAAGAGGTAGATAATAAAATACGATTTCTACAATCTATATCCAAATTAGACAGCAGATTCCTCTGCAGTAATTTATTCTTATGGTCTAAATAAACCAACTAAAAACCAGACATTGGCAGAATGGATAAAAACACAACTCAATTATATGTTGTCTATAAGAAACTCATTTCAAATATAATGATATGAGCAGGTTGAAAGTGAAAGATGATCTATCATGCAAACATCAATCAAATGAAAAACAATAGTAGCTATATTAATATCAGATAAAATAGACTTCAGAAAGTTATCAGAGACGGGAAAGATTACTATATAATAATAAAGCAATAAATTTACTGAGAAGACATAGCAATCCTAAATGTGTATAGAGCAAGCAACAGAACTGTTAAATATGTAAAGCAAAACTGATGGAACTGAAAGGATAAATAGTCAAATTTACAAATACAGTTGGAGACTTAAATACCTCTCTCTCAACAATTAATAGGATAACTAGAAAGAAAATCAGCAGGAGTGTAGAAGAGCACCATTTATCAATGAGATCTAGTCAACATTTGTAAAAAATGTTACGGATAGAAAATTTTTATTTACAGGATGCTCCATCCAATAACAAGAGAATACACATTATTTTCAAGTGCCCATGAACCATATACTGAGATAGATCATATCTAGGACATAAAACAGACCCCAGGGAATTTAAAAGAAAAACAATTTTAAACAGTATGTTCTTTGTCTACAACAGAAATAAGGTAGAAATAAATAGCAGAAAGATAGCAAGACAGTCTCCAAGCTCTTGAAAACTAAAGTAAACACTTCTAAATCATCTAAGAGTCAGAAAGGGAGTCTTCAGGGAAATACAAAATTAAAGTGAATAAAAATGAAAATACAACATATTGAAATTTGTGCTAGGGAAGATCTGAGAGCGAAATTTAAAACACTAAATGCATACATTAGAAAAGAGGAATACTCTTAAATCAGTCGTCTAGCATCCCATCTTGATAATCTAGAAAAAGAAGAACAAAATAAACTGAAAGCAAATATAAAGGAGAAAATAGAAAAACGCTGAAATCAATGAAATTGAATACAGAAAAACAAAAAGGAAATTAATGAAACAAAAAGTTGTTTTTTTAACAGACCAATAATATTGAAAAACCTCTAGCAACACTGACAAAACAAGAAGACACAGAATACCAGTATTAGGAATGAAACAGGATGTCACTGCAGGCTCTGCAGCCTTTGAAAGTATCATAAGGTAGTACTACAAACACCTTTACACATTTAAACTTGACAACTTAAATGAAATAGATTGATTCCTTGAAAAACACAAACTACTACAATGCACCTAATATGAAATAGATAATTTGGATAGTCCTGTAATGATTAACGAATTCATAATTTCAAAACCCTCAAAAAGAAATCTCTCCAGGCTCACATGTTTTCTCTGGAGAAATCTAGCAAATATTTAAGTAAGGATTAATATAAATTCTGCACAATGTCTGACAGAAAATGTAAGACAAGGGAATACTTCTAGATTCATTTCATAAACGTAGTTTTACCCTAATAATAAAACTCTACAGACAGTACAGAAATAAAACTATAGATTAGTATCACTCATGAATATAGATGCAAGCATCCTTAACAAATAATAGCAAATAGAATTCAGTAATGTATAAAAAGAATTATGTGCAATGATCAGCAGGGTTTCTTTCAGAAATTCAAGGCTGCATCAATATTTATTTATTTATTCATTTATTTACTTATTTGAGATTGGGTCTTGTGCTGTCACCCAAGCTGAGTACAGTGGCATGTTCACAGCTCACTGCAGCCTCCACCTCTATCTGTACAAAAAATAAGAAAATTTAGCCAGGCATGGTGGTGCATGCCTGCTACTGACTAAATCCCAGCTGCTGAGGAGGCTAGATGGGAGGATCACTTGAGCCTGGGGGTTTGAGGCTACAGTGAGCCACAATCATGGCTCTGCACTCAGCCTCAGAGACAGAGCCAAACCCTGTCTCGAAAATGAAAAGAAAAGAAAAGGGAACAAAAATTGTACAGACCAGAAAGGAAGAAATGAAACTGTTGCAACTTGCAGATGACATAATTCATTTATGTAGAAAATAGCAAGGAATCGACAAAAGATCCTCAAGCTAATAATTGAGCTAAGCAAGGTCACAGGATATAACATACACGTACAGAATCATTTGTACTTCTATGTACTAGCAATGAACACATGGACATCAAAATTGAAAATGCAGTATCATTTGCAATTGCTAAAACATTTAAATATTTAGGTGCAAATCTTATGAAACATATAGGACGAACATACTGGAAACTACATGACACTTTAAAAAGTTAACAATCTAAATAAATGAAGAGACATGTTGTGTTCATGGACTGGAAGATTTGATAATAAAGATATCAATTCTGTAGAAATTGATCTATACATTTAATATAATTCCTATCAAAATCCCAGCAAGATATTTTTGCAGATATAGACAGATTATTCTAAAATTGAAAAGGCACATGAACCAGAATAGCTAAAATTATTTTGAAAAAATAAATACAATCGATCTTTGCCATCTGTGGGGAATTGGTTCCAGGACCTCCTGTGGATAGCAAAATCTTCAGATACTCAAGTCCCTCATGTAAAATGGCATAATATTTGTATATAATCTGTGCACATCCTCCCATATACTTTAAAATTATCTCTAGATGACTTATAATAGCAAATATCATGTAAATGCTATGTCAATAGCTATTTACTATATTGTTTAGGGAATACTGACAAGAAAAAATTCTGTATATCTTTAATACAGGCACAATTTTGTATTTGAATATTTTTGATTCAAAGTTGGCTGAATTAATATATAGAAACCCACAGATATGAAGAGTTGACTGTATAATGGGAGGAATTAGGCTAACTAGTTTCAATATAGCTAAAATAATCAAGATTGTGTTGTTGGTAGAGGGACAGACACATAGGAAAATAGAACAGAATAGAGAATCCAAATGTAGACTCACACAAATACACCCAATCGACTTTTTACAAAGGTGTGAAAACAATTCAATGGAGGAAAGTTAGCCTTTTCAACTAACTGTGCTAGGGCAATTAGACATCCACATGCAAAAACATTATAAGAAGAAGCTAGAACTGTTTCACAGTTTATTCAAAAATTAACTCAAAATGAATCATAAACTTAAATGTAAAATATAAAACTAAACATTTTATTTGAAAAATATAGGAGAAAATATTAGAAATCTAAGGCTAGGAAGGAGTTATTAGACTTGACACAAAAAACATGATCCATAAAAGGATATTTGATAAACTGGACTTCACTAAATTAAAAACTTGTTTTGTAGAAATGCATATTTTGATTCAGGGGTCTATAGTTGAACCTGAGATTCGTACTTACTAAAAGTTGCTAGATGATGCTAAAGCTGCTGGTGTAGGAACCATACTTTGAATAGCAAGAGATAGACAATCTGTTTGGCTCCTTACAGTCCTAAAATTACAGGGATAATTTAATGGATGAATAAATGTCGTTGTTTTATAGTGTTCACAATTTAGAGAAGTAGAGGAGATAATTTTAGTTGACAGAATAATAGAAATCCCTCAAAAACCAATTTTATAGCTGCATAAAATGAAAAACAAAATCTTATCTTTTCAAATGTCTTTAATTATCTAATATTTTAATGGCTTTTTAAAAGAGACAATAAAAGAAGGTTTTTTAATTCAAAGGTATAACTGGATAAGTAGATTTTTTTACAACCATTCTTGTGAAATACTTTTCAAAAAATACAACCAACTTCTTTGCTGCTTAGCAGACACATACCTCAACTATGATGACCTAAATTTTGGTGGATAATGTACATGATTAGGCAGAAATAGGCAAGCTCACACTGGCACATTAACTATCAAATATTCAAAACTCCATTTGTGGTCCCCACTTCTTGGTTGATTTCTATTCCCAGTTCGTCTTCTACCATCTTGTCGACTTCCTGAGTGACTCCCCTGTTGACTCTGTCTACCTGACCGGCCGCCAGATCGACCACCTGACTGGCCTGACCTGCCAACTGGCCACTCCTCTGTCTGGAATTAGAAGATGTGTTTCCATCATAATATTCTTCAATGTCAGATAATTTGGCTGGCACTGAGAGTATCCAGTCAGAATTCTGCCACTCTTTCTGTAACCTTTCTGACTCAGTTGTAGGAACATCAAAGCAAACACCGTATTTCCTTTCAGGAGGCACATTCTGGTAATCTGAGACACTGCATTACTACTCAGCTTTCTATTAAGTTCTTTCCAAGCACAGCTGACATCCTGTATTTCCTCTAGGCCTTCCAGAGTCATGGTCACAAACCCCTTATGAGAGGTGATCAAAGATCATGGTTCAAAGCTTGATGCACCAGAAGTGTGGGCTAAAGCTGCAGCCAGTGCATCCACTGCCCCTTTCCCTTCTTTCAGTCTCTGAGCTGATGGTTGGAAAAAATCAGCAGCATAAGAAATGCAAGCCAGAGACCTGATGGCATCCATGCTTTTAGATTTAACTAAATCCATTGTAGAAGGAACACTTACATGTTTAAAAGCAATTCTTGCTTTTTGTTTCACATGTCTTAGTTGACCTGTTTCTTTTCATTGATAAAACATATATAAATCTCTGTCCATCCAGCTCTACCTGTTCATCCAGAGCAATGGATATAGGACTCAACATCCTGAGGAGGAGAACTTTGAATCACCAGGTCAACTTCAGGATTGTCCAAACCACAGACAGTCACATTGGTTGCCACGAAAACTTTAAAACTACCTTCTCTGAAACCTTTTAGTGTAATTTCTCTTTGTGACTGTGCAATGTCCCCATGTAAATACTGGGCATTCTGTTTTATGTGTAGATTTATGGCCATTTCAGTTACATTCTTCTTGGTCTCACAAAAATAATAGCCCACCTGAGTGTAAATTAGTTCAACCATTGTGGAAGACAGTGTGGTGATTCCTCAAGGACCTAGAAACAGAAATTCCATTTGACCCAGCAATCCCATTACTGGGTATACATCCAGGGGATTATAAATCGGTTCTATTATAAAGACACATGCACATGTATGTTCATTGCGGCACTGTTTACAATAGCAAAGACCTGGAACCAACCCAAATTCCCATCAATGATAGACTGGACAAGAAAAATGTGGCACATATATACCATGGAATAATATGCAGCCATGAAAAGGAGGATGAGTTCATGTCCTTTGTAGGGACATGGATGAATCTGGAAACCATCATTCTCAGAAAACTGAAACAAGAACAGAAAATCAAACACCACATGTTCTCACTCATAGGTGGGTGTTGAACCATGAGAACACATGGACACGGAGGAGAGCATCACACACTGGGGTCTGTTGGTGGGGGACTAGGGGAGGGACAGCAGCGGGTAGGGAGGTTGAGGAGGGATAACTTGGGGAGAAATGCCAGATATAGGTGATGGGGTATGGAGGCAGCAAGCCACATTGCCATGTATGTACCTATGCAACAATCCTCATGAACTGCACATGTACCCCAGAACCTAAAGTACAGTAAAAAATATATTTAAAAAATAATAATAGCCCACCCTTCAGACCCACTGTAGACTTGAAGTGCTGGCCTCTGAGACCAGTGACACTGGATGGCCAAATGTGCCACAGTAGTTGTAGCCCTTTTAGTCATTTTTCCAACAAGGTCAACCTGTTCATATCTGGATTTCATGTATTTTTTTTTACAACTTTGTATACCCACTTGGGCAAGTTGCAGAAAAAGTAGTCTGAGGGTTGTCTTCAGAATCAGTTTTGTAGGATTCGTGAATAATATCTTCAACTTGCTCAGCAAAACCTGTATCTAACATTTGATCCATTTCATCAAGCACAACATGGCACAATTTAGAAAAATCTGATCAACCACTCCACAGATGGTCTTTGATATGACCAGGGGTTTCAATCAAGATGTCAATACCATTTTAAATATGATTAATTTGGTTTTGATATGATGTTCCACCATAAAAACACACCATGCTGAGTTTCCTAGTTATATCTTTGAAGTCTTTGACTGCTTGGTTTGCCAGCTCCCTTGCTGGAGCCAAAACAAGTACCTTTGGTGAGCGGCTTTTTAAAATTTTTTCTTGATTTCTTTGGAGTCTTTCAATCAAGGGACTAGCAAAAAAGAATGTCTTTCCTGTTCCTGTCCATGCTTGAGCTGTTAAATCTTTTCCTTCCTATACAGAAACAAAGGTCCTAACTTGAATAGGAAAGAGATATATTACCCCTCGACCTTTCAGAAGCTTTATAGTCTCTTCAGAAATAGGAAAATTGGAGAAGGCTCCTGCTTTCTGTTCATGTGTTAAGGTCTTCTCTAGTTTATTATCACTTGGTTTATGAGTAGAAGTATCTAAGGATGATACTCACTTTGATTTTTTTTTCATATTCATCAGTATCTCCATTTGGTAGATCTTTTCTTCTTGACTCATGAGATTTAGAGAATTATCTGAAAGTCTATTAAATCCTTCTTTAGTATCTCCATATAGCTTTTCTATCATTTTAGTTTTTTGGCCTTGGGAGCATCCAGGTCATCTGTAATGCTATTTTCTCTTGTTTCTGATTTTTCATCTGAGTCATAATGGTGCCTTGACTTCCTTCTATCACTCCAGCACTATGTAATGTGTTTTCAGCTTGTCTTGTTTAAATCTTCATAACAACCCTATAAGGGAAGTACAGGTCCATAATCCCTTATCCAAAACTGCAATATTAATAAAACTCTTAGTGATAAGGTCAGAAGGGTAGATTCTGCTTTCTAAGGATATACAAAATAAGTCTTATTCTTTTGTTGAATGTCCTTCTTTGACTACTGCCACCTTAGCTGCTTCAGCTGATTTCTTTTTTCCAGGTCAAATGTCTCCACTAAAAATTTTACCTGTGCATTTTTCAGCATCTTGTGATCCTCTTGAGTGTTTCAGGATTTTTTTTTCCTTTTCCCTTTTTCTTTTTGGAGGGCAATGGGGTGAGAGGAGGAAAGACCCTACAACTCCTCTACAGGCTCCTTGAGAGCAGGGACCATTTCTTTACTTATTTAGTTTAAGCTCCTTGGTGCTCAGCAAAGAGTGTGGTACAAATTAGGTTCAATAAATACATTTTGCCTCTCCTTCTGGCTCTCAGACTCCTCCAAGGGTGCTTGCAGCTCCATAATGTCCCCACTCTAGAGGAGTTTCCCAGACATTACTAGCAACCACTGCCTCCCTCCAGGCACAATGACCAGAACCACATATGGGCAGTGACAGCGTGAAAGGAAGTGGGGCTAATGCTTTATTCAAATGACACTGATATTGAAAATGATGAACGATTCTGATGAAAAACGATCAAGTTTTTGCAAGAAACTTCATTTTACATTGATTTTTTGGCCAAACCATAAGATTCTGAAATGAATGCACAAAGAAGTCCTTAAGTTATAAAAAATTAAGGATGACTTCCATATGAGTATAATGTTAATAATTTTAACCCTTGTGAAAAAATCATTTAACTTCATAGAGCCTACGTGGATAGCATGCATTACCTAAATCAATGGAATTTTCTTCTCAGTTTTTTTGTGTGCAAAATAAGGATATATTCTTAGAAATTTTTGTGTTACTTCTTATCTAGGAAATAATTTGATAAGTTTAATATTTATCCCTTAAAAAACATAAAATATGGCATTATACTTTGGTAGTTTCTATTCTTGTAGTGAAATGAAGCTGGGAATTAATTACATTTTCCACAAGTCTCTTACTTGTATCTCTCCAGATTAAAGTTGGCCAAGAAAGGAAGTTGCATGCTATTTGGAAAGTGGAAAAAGCAATGACTATAACCATTTGAAAATCTTTTCACAGGTAGAATCAGAGACAGGCAGAAGAAGGAGTACCAGACAGGTGCCAGCTTGTCATCACTCCCTTCTGCTCCACATCTAGCTTTTCTTGACTACTGGTATTGTTGACCAACAATGCCTCAGATCTACCTCAGATGCTTGGCTATGGGCCCACAGAGGTTGTGGTTACTCAGAGGCAACAGCTTTTCATAGACCTCTCCACAAATTTCCCCTTTGTTGTCCTAGCTTGTTGGCTAGACTTACTTGATTTCTCAAACTAACTGAGTGGTAACTCTGTCTCTGATCCTCAAACTTCTCTTCAAGTCCTCTCCTTTTCCAGCTTTATCCACAATTCTAAACTAAATCTCTTATTTCATAATACTCCTAGAGTTTTTGTTCCTCTGACTAAACTGTAATGGATATAAATTCCTAAGCAATGGAAGAGAAAACCTAACAAAATAATGAAGAAAAAAATATGATGATTTTAATTATTTCAAAAACCCAAACACATTTATGGATGAAGGTGGTGGAAGGTAGTCCAATCACAGAATCTTTCTCATCCATTAAAATGAAGAAAGTGAACAGTCATAGATTCACTAGCAGCAACCAAATAAGGAGAGGGTCCAGTCTCATGCATAAGCTTCTAAGGGTGGTAGCCACCAGGCCGGGCACAGTGGCTCATGCGTATAATTCCAGCACTTTTGGAGGCTGAGGCAGGCAGATCACAAGGTCAAGAGATCAAGACCATCCTGGCCAACACGGTGAAACCCTGTCTCTACTAAAAATACAAAATTTAGGTGGTGCGCCCCTGTAGTCCCAGCTACTTGGGAGGCTGAGGCAGGAGAATTGCTTGAATCCACTAGGCAGAGGTTGCAGTGACCTGAGATAGCGCCATTGCAACAGAGTGAGACTTTGTCTCAAAAAAAAAAAAAAAAAGTGGTGGTGGCCACCAAACAGAAACAAAATATTCATCCACTTCCATAAGCAGTTGCCCAGAAAGAAGACAATTTGAAAAAATCCTGAGAATTCTTGCTCTGAGTAAATTCCATTTTGGCAAGAGATGGCTTAAAGTAGTGATTCTCAAAATGAGGGCTGCAAGCAATTTCAGGGAGTCTGTGGTTAAAACTGCTTTAATGAGTATACAAAGGCTTTATTTGCCATTTTTGTTGTGTTAACATTTTCACCGATAGTACTAAAGCAATGATGTGTAAAACTGCTGGCAGTTTAACAAGAATCAAGGCAGTGGCACCACATTTTCTTATTAGCCACTGTATATTTAATCACTGCACATATACAGTAAAAAATAAACCGACAATTTCACTTAAGAATGTCTGCGATGAAGGTTTGTATTATGATTATCCCCATTTTACAGATGAGGAAACTGAGATGCACAGATGTTAAGTATCTTTTTCAAGGTCAAACAGACAATAAGTGGTAGAATTGGAATTCCAATCTGGGCACTGTGGCACCAAAAAAAATAGATAGTACAATTCGATTTATTCATTCACTATATATATATATTTTTGAGTACCTAATATGAGCCAGATACTACTCCAGGGATTGGAGGTACAAAGTGATTTTCCATCTGTCCATCCAAACATCCATTCATTGTTCTCTCTGCATATGTGCATAGAGACCTATGATAATTTCTGGGTAGTATAATTTTAGGTTAGATGCCTCTCTCTTTTGGTAGTTTTCTGTACTGCTTGAATTTTACAAATAATGAGCATATGCTATTTTTACTAAAAACAATGAAGTTATTATTTTTAAGACAAAACTGAATGCAACTAATTTATCTTTTGAAGAAAATACAAAGTAAAATTTCAAGTCTTAAGCTTAAAGCAGTATGAAAAGACTGCTCTGATCTTTATTCCACTTTTAAGTATTCTTTCTTCCCACTACTTACATAGCAACAGAATATAGTATGTAGAAAATTGTTTTCTAAAACTGATTTAGAAGACAAAGTCTCCAAAATCTTCCCATCCCACACAGCAGATACTAAAGCAATTCTTTTTAAAATACATTATTACAAAGACTCCTTAGAAAAAATTAACTGAAAATTCTAGTGGTATTATTGGATCTCAAATAAAAAGAATGCTAATGACAAATTTATACATAGAACATCACTCATATGCACACTTTTCAGAAATTAGACACATGCCTTCAGAGGAAATAAGATCTGTGAAAGTGAAAATGGCATATTCAACTCGTCGTCTTATTCCTGGGGGAAAGAATAGCATACACATTTTAACAACATCAGGAATACATAAAAGTACTCATCCTAATAAAATCTACATGTTTCTGTGTAATCTGATTGATAGTGCTTTTTTAATTGATAGAATTACTAAGATATTTGCATTTAAAATTTTTCTCAGTTTTGGTTTTAATTCACATTCATTATTTATATAGTGGATAGGACAATCATATCCACTAATATATATTTGAATTTTACAGGGTGAAAATTTGTGATGCTCCAAAGCATTTTTTTTTTAATTGGGCCGGTACAGAGTGCTTTTTTTCTTTTCTCTACCACAACTTGTTAGTGTTTCAGTATACATTGGCTGTCCTAATGTGGAAGTCTAGGAATCTGGGCATCCAGCTTCTTAGAACCAATGATTCTCTATATTATAAAAAATTAAATACACTGATTGAGCCTAATTGTTCTTCAAGTGTCCAGACATATAATCTTTATTCTTTAGAACTGTTGTTTCCAAATGTCAGTCTCAGATTGGTGCTGAACTGACCACATAAAAATACAAGCAGAGCTTACTAAAAAGATACATTTATAGTCTCACTTTGGGAGATTTTGACTTAGTAATTTAGAATTGGAAACCAAAATTTATATTTCTGAAGAGTGCTCCAGATGATTTTCATATATAGCCAGATTTGAGAACCACTGACTTGGAATATCCTAAAAAATGATGACAGAGCTGTGATGTCAGATAGAGAAAACATTTTCTTGGTTAATTTACTGAACACACCAAGAAAGGACATGGAGAAATATCTTGCTAGATTTTCAATTTCTCCTGTTTCCCAAGTTGTAGTCAGAATTACAACTAAAGAAGCCAATAAACATTTGTGTTAGCTGAAACACTTAAAAACTATTAAAACTATTAAAAATATCAAAACTTCAGGGGGGAGAAACATTTATCATGAAGCTAAAGAAGCTTAAGTTACACAACCAATCATATGCATGGGCCACTCTGAATGCTGATCATTGTTGAAAGTGGCAGTGCCTTGAGTGAGGAGTGGAATCCAAGTTGCAATCTAAATGCATTCTTTGTAAGTGTATCTGGGAAATGGTCTAAAGAGATTTCAGACAAAGTGTGTCTGAATCTCAAAGGCACCAATACACTTATTATGATTTTTAAAATTGTAAATATTCATTTTTTATATCTAACTTTGTATTCACGATTTGCATACTTTTTCATACAGGTATCTTTCCTAAACATAGAATATTCAAGTCCTATATAACCTGGATCCACACCTGTGTCAATGGTCAATATTAAGGATTAAGTGTAGAAATATCAGACCTATTTAGAGATATTCCACTGGAGAAAGATTACACATGAGATCACTTGATAACACATATTGCCAGATAATCCTTGAAGGATCCTCTAAGAAGGACTTGGGTAGAGAGTGCAAAGGTCTTGTAGAAAGAAAGAGCATAGCATATTCAAGGAAATAAAATTAATAGTTTTCAAAGTAAAGCAAATAGTTCAAGGGGAGGTTGAGAAGAGATGAAGCCATAGGAACCAATCACTTAAGCCACATTAATGAGTTTCAATCCAGTCTGTAAGGGGAAAAGAACTACCAAAGTATTCTAAACACAAAATTGTCAGGAGAAAAATTATATTTTTGCAAATTTATTCTGGGCTGTGGTGTGTAGGTCAGAGGGTTATCTTAGTCCACTTTTGCTGCTATAACAAAATACTACAAACTGAATAATTTACAAGTTATTCAGTCTTGAATAATTGGCCTCCTGGTTCTGAAGGCTGGGAAGTTCAAGATCAATGTTTCAGCACTGGTGTCTGGTGAGGGGTGCTCTCTGCTTCCAGGATGCTGTCCATTGCTGCAGCCTCCAGAGGGACAAACTCATAGCAAAAGTGACAGGCAAGAGGGTGCTTTCTTCAACCTTGACCCCATTTATAAGGGTGCTAATCCTGATAGTGATAGGGGACAGACAAATTTCTTAGGCAGACATGGACAAGTGCCCCATGAAACCCAGCCTTCAAGCCAATGACAGTCTAAAACCTGAAAACCAAACTGCCAATTCTGGATACAGTCCATGACAGAAGTGAGAACTTCCATCCCCATCTTAGTCACTCTCTTGATTGGTTCCTTCTGAATGATGCCTTTTCTCCAATCCAAAGATGCTTTTTCCAAGACCACCCATGGACAAATCAGCATACATTTCCACATTTTAAGCCCATAAAAACCCCAGACGCAGCCTCACAGATGGCAATGCATTTTTGCATCCCCCCCCCCCACTGGGAGTTTTCTTTCTGTAGCTCAATAAGATTCTACTCTGCCTTACTCACTCTCCAGTGTTCATGTACCTTATTCCTCTTGGTTGTGGGACAAGAACCTGGAACTCACTGAACTGCAGGAGTGAAATAGATGTAATGCTCCTGTTGGCTGAACTGTGGGCAGCAGGAGTAAAAGAGCTGTAACTCTCCCTCCTGCTCGAGGAACAATGGGAGAGAAGAAGCAAAACTTGCTGGGTGCCACTCCCTCCTGCTCACCAAGCTGTGGGGAGTGAAGAGGTGAAACCGCTGGGTTCCACTGCCCCTGCTTGCTGAACTATGAGAGTGAAAAAGCTGTAATAATCCCATTGATGAGGGCAGAACCCTCAGATCTAATCACCTTTCAAAAGCCATATTTCTTAATACTATTACATTGAGGATTAAGTTACAACATGAGTTTCGGAGAAGACATGATTTAAACCATAACATTCCACTATTGTATCCTCAAAATTCATGTTTTTCTCACATAAAAAATGCATCATTCCACCCCAATAGCCCCCAAAATCTTGTTTCAGAATCAACTTTAAAGTCTAAGTCCAAAGTCTTATCTAAATATCATCTAAAGCAGAAATGAGTGAGACTCAAGTTATGAGTCATCTCAGGCAAATTACTCTCTAGCTGTGAGCCTGCGAAATCAGATTATCTGCTTCCAAATACAATGGTCGGATAGGAATGACATAGATATTTTCATATCAAAAGGGAGAAATAGACAAGAATAAAGAGGTAATAGGTTTTCAGTATGCCCAAAACCTAAAAGGGAAAGCAACATTTAATATTAAAGCTTGAGAATAATCTTCTTCAACTGTATCTCCTGCCTTCGAGACACATTGAGATAGAAGTTGGGCTCCAAAGGCCCTGGGGGATCCCACCCCCATAGCTTTGCTGGGTGGTGTTCATGCAGCAGTTCTCATGAGTTGGAGTCAGGTGCCTGAAAGCTGGATTGCACTCTGGCAGATGTAGAGTTCTGTAGTTTCAGGGGCAGCCTTACTCCCACAGCTTCATGAGACATTGCCTGAGTAGAGACTCTGGTGGCCCCACCTCCACTGCTCTGCTAGGCGTTGCCCTGGTGGGGGAGTTTTTGCAGTGGCCCCACCCCATGACTCTGCTAGGCATTGCTTTACTGGAGACTGTCTGCAGCCACCCTGCTCCTGTGGCATTTCTTTGCCTTGCCCCCTGAGACTCTTTGAGTCATCCTTTGAAATCTAGGTGGACATAGCAATGCCTCCACAGCTTGTGCACTTTGCATGCTTGCAATATTAGCACCACTTCAGTGATGAATGATGATACCTTTAACTCCACAGCTGGGGCAGCCAAGGAGCAGTTCACCAGAATATAGGGGAGCAGAGACTTCAGGTGGCCCTGGGTAGCAAGACCCAAGATTCCACAGGTGCCCTGGGCCTCAGCTTGGGAACTTCTGCCTACAAGGCTCTGGCATCCTTGGCCTGTGATGGGAGTGGTGGTCTCAAAGATCTCCAGAATGCCTTCAGAGTTATTCTTCCATTGTCTTGATCAGTGGCATCTGGCTCCCCTCTATTCATACTAATCTCCTTATCAAAGAGTAGCTTGGCCACATCCTCAGTTTTCCCTCCTCAACCAAACTTTTGTTCTTTACAGAACCAAGCTGAAACGTTTCCAGATCTTTACCTTCTGCTTTCCTTTGATTATAAATTCTGTCTTGAGCTAATTTCTCTCTTCTCGTACTTTACTATAAGCAGTTAAGAAAAGCCATGCACCACCCTGCGTACTTTGCCTAGAGATTTCTTCCATCAAATGTCTTAGTTCATGGCCCTTAAATTTTGCCTTCCACAAAGGATTAGGACATGGACATAATTCAACAAGTTCTTTGCCACTTTGTAGCAAAGGTGACCTTTCCTTTAGTTTCCAATAAGATATGCCTTATTTTCATCTAAGATGTCTTCAAAATGGTCTTTTCTCTCCATATTTCTACCCACAGTCTGTTCATGACCACTTAGATAATGTCTAAGATGGAAGCTTTTATACTGCTTTTCTCTTCTGATCCCTCACCAGAATTGCCCTTAATGCTCCATTCACAGCAATCTAGGCTTTTTCTAGCAAGCACTTTAAAACTGGTCAAGCCTCTACCCATTTTCTACTTCCAAAGCTGTTTCCACATTTTCAGGTATTTGTTATAACATAATTTGTTATTACTTCTGATACTAATTTATAAACCAAAAATAAAATCCTAAGCCCTCAACCAAATGACCGGACCCTCTTTGGACCAAAGAGACTCCCAGAGAAATCTGAAAAACTAAATTCTCAGCCATAACAAAAATGGAGGTCAGACATATCTTGTTATAATCTCTTTCCTATTAGAGTTCAGGCACAACTGACCAGCATTGTCATTAAAATAGAGATCATAAGTCTGATCTCTTTGAGGCAAATTCCAACCTACTCTTGTACAGCATTGCATGACGGATAGCAGACCCTGAAGGAAATCAAAATACTTTACTCCAAAATATATTTTCTTTGACATAATTTAAAATGCCCCTGCAAAGCTGCCTTTGGTGGGAGAAATTCGCATCTGTAGATAATCTCCATTAATGCAGCCAGGCCTTTCCCAGATTTAGGAAAGATTAAGAGTCTGACACCTTTTAAGGTCCAAAAAGAGACATTTACATCTATTCTCTCTGAATGCTGTTACCTATAAGGCTTAATCTATATAACAAGAGCTTTGGTCTCCACAGCTCCCCTTACACTTAACTCAGGAATTTCTTTCTACTGTCTTCAATTCTTTAGACAAAGCTTAATTCTTTTCAACCAATTGCCAATCAAAAAATCTTTAAATCTACCTCTGACCTGTAAGCCCTGGCTTTGAGATGTCCTGCTTTCTGGGCCAAACCGATATATAGCTTACATGTATTGATTTATATCTTTGTCTGTGACTTCCATCTCTCTAAAATCTATAAAAGCCAAACTTCACCACCTAGGGCACACTTTCTCAGAATTTCTTGAATCTCTTCCCCAGGACATGGTAACTTATATTGGCTCAGAGTAAGTTTGTTTTATTGTCAATAAATTGCCATCTTAGTTCATTTGTGCTGCTTTAACAGAATTCCTGAGACTGGATAAAGAACAGAAATTTATTTGCTCACTCTTCTGGAGGCTGAGAAGTTCAAAATCGGAGCTTTGGCAGGATTGGTGTCTGGTGAAGGCTATGTTCTGCTTCCAAGTTGGCACCTTGTTGCTACATCCTCCAGAGGAGTGAATGATATGATCTCACATGGCAGAATGGAAGGAATGGCAAGAGGATACTCCTTTAAACTCTTGAGTTGTTGTATTAAGTTGCATAAGGGCAGAGTCCTCATGACTTATTTTGCCTTCCAGAGTTTACTATTGTTGTATTGGGTATTAAGTTTCAGACAAGAATTTTGAAGGGGACACCATTATTTTCAAACCAGAGCAAGGGGTTCAAACCTAGAGACCAGAGGGCCAGTATGGAGGTCATGGAGAGAGAATGGTGATGAAGATAGATGTGAAACAGTGGCTGTAGTGAGATATTGGTGTATCAAGACATATTTAGGTTGTAGGATTTGGTCACTGCTTTGATGTGAGTTGTGACAGAGAAAGAGGAGTTAAGAACATAGACCAAGTATCTGGCTTGGGCAACTGAATGATGATAGCATTATTTTCCGAGACAAGAAACACAGGAGAAAAGCAAGTTTGGGAGGATGGGATAGTGGGTTCAGGAGAATATAATAAATTCAGTATTGTAAGCTAAAATTGAGGTGAAATTTGATGCCCAATTTTAGAAATTCAGTGGCGGGAGATTAAGTTTGGGGCATGGGCTCAGGAGAGATATTTTTCCTGGAATATATATTTGAGTAAATATTGGATATATACTTGAGATAAAACTGAATCAGGAGTTTGTATGAAATGAGAAGAGGGTACTAAGGAACGTGGACATTTAAAGAATAGGAAGAGACAAGAGAGACCATAAAGGAGGCTGAGAAAAAGTGGGCCCAAGAGGCAGGAGGGTCATCAGGAATGTGTAATGTCATGGAAGTCAAGGACAGAGTAGAACAGTGTCAAATGCTGCTTAGATATCAGGTAGGATAAGAACTGAAAAGCTCATTGATCTCTGGAGGAGAGGGGGAATACAAGATAAGCAATCGGGCTACTACAATGGAATCAGTGCAAAGATGAACATATGCTTTTTTTGCTTCTGGGGGCCCATACTTGGACAGTGACTGATGAAACCTACATTGAAAAGCACTTGAAGGTTTTAAAAGGAACCCACGAGCTTTCATCACTGATTGTCAAGTACTTTAGTCAAATAGCCTGTGTTTTATCTGACAGTTCCAGTTTTATAAAATCCTCTCTTGTTATATTTGTTTATGTTTGTCAGAACGAATCATCAGATGTTTTTGTTCAAGGAAATATGGTGATTGTTTATTTTTAGGAATAGACATGATTAGAACAAGAGATACAACTCATCCTGTTTTCTACCTTCTTGTACTTAAAAGGTTTAGACAAGAACATACATGTATTTCATCTAGAGTTGTCTGTCTTGTTCCACTTCTTTCAGGACTCCTTTGTTCAGACATCTATACCTCAAGTCTTCTGCATCAGTCTGATGTGTGTGAGATCTTAGGTAAAGCTAATATACCATGAATAAACTAGGTGATTGTTCATTGCTGTATTCACAGTGCCTGATACAGGCCTGACATATGGTAAGCACTTAATAAATGTTTTTTCAGTTAATGGATGAAAAATAGAAAAATCAATTTTAATTTTTGTGTCTAACAACAAACAAAACAACAAAAACAGCTGTAGAAAATATCTTTTGGGTGCTTAGAGTAGTTTGCCTGAGCAGTTTAAAAAATTTATAAGCTGTTTGAGAGTTCAATCATCTATCTAAAGTAAACCACAAAAGCCAAGCCTTGCCTTTCCTTTCTCTTTCTTTCTCTCTTTCTTTCTTTCCTTCTTTCCTCTCTTTTCTTTCTTTCTTTTCTTTCTTCCTCCCTCCTTCCCTCCCTTCTTCCTTCCTTCCTTCTTTCTTTTTTCTTTCTTTCTCTCTTTCTCTCCTCTCTTTCCCCCTTCCTTCCTTTCTTTTCTTTCTTTCTTTCTTTTTCTTTCTTCTCTCTCTCTTTTTCTTTCTTTCTCTTTCTATCTTTCTTTCCTCTTTCTCAGAGTCTCTTTCTGTTGCCCAGGCTACAGTGCAGTGGCACAATCTTGGCTCACTGCAGCTTCTGCCTCAAGTTCAAGTGATTCTCGTGCCTCAACCTCCTGATAGCTGGGATTACAGGTGTGCTCCACAACGCCCAGATAATTTTTGTATTTTTGTAGAGATGGGGTTCGCCATGTTGGCTGGGCTGGTATCGAACTCCTGGCCTCAAGTGATCCACCCACCTTGGCCTCCCAAAGCGCTGGGATTATAGGTATGAGTGACCACACCCAGTCCAAAAATCTTAATATTCCCCAGGAGTCCCCAGATGGCAGGTAGTTGGAGCTGAGGGCTCTTTAGTCCTCACAATACCCGGAAATAGAGGGATGTTTTAGACTCAAACTAAGGTTAGTCAAAATGCATGAAAATGTATATCCTGATATTTTTAAAAGCAAAGAAGAGGAACATTGGCATGCCAAATTTATCTGGATTATTATTTAGGTCCAAAGGGCATATATTAGAAGAAATCATTCTTGGAAAATCTTATAAAGCAAGCAAAGATTGAAAAGCAGTTGACTGCTGGCTTGCCTTGTGCTCTGATACCATCATTAGTGAGGCAGCCTGTGATCCTCAGAGAAACACTTGAAATGGGCTAAGCAAACCTACTGGCATTTCCAATAACCTACCCATCCATGCTAACAGACTACTATTGCCGTTACTTAGCCTGTTTCCTCTGCTGGTCTTCCAGGCTATATAATGTGGCACACTTTGAGCAAAAATAAATATTTAGAATTAGTTATATGGCAGCTTTTGGCAGAGGTTTGTTTCTGAAAATTCACATTTCATATGCTCCTTAAGAAATATTCAATATGAAATTCTAATAAAATGTTCACCCAAGAGCCACTTTTTAATATTACTTGCTTCCTTTTCTTTCATTTTTTTCTCTCCTTTTCCTTCAAAGTTCCATGCCAAAACATTAAATTTTGTACATGTATTATTTCAAATAACTGTAATCTTTTTATGAGAGTTTTTCCCTCCCTGTTGAACTCTATTCAATTTCATCATCATAGGCTACAATAGGGCATTTTTGTTGGTATTATCCATATAAATTCCTGTCCAAAGTACTTTTTGGCTATTTTGTCAAGTTGAAACTAAACATTATTTTTACCAGAGGACTAGATGTTCCAGAATATAAACTTTTAACATGCTGAATGAATCCTAATACTGAAATTTATCAGGAATCAAATTATGTTTTCGCATAACTCATATTCCCCAGTTGCCATCAGTCTTATCAAACATTTTAACAGATGAATTACGTTGAAGATGGATGTTCATGTCCCTGATTATGGAAAGTATGTAGTTAATTTTATATGTCAACTTGACTGGACTAGGGGATGTTCAGATAGCTGCTAACACATTATTTTTTTTGGTGGGGGCTGGTCATCTATGAGGGTATTTCTAGAAGAGAGATGAGCATTTCAGTCAGTAGACCCAGCAAACAATATTGCTGTCACCAGTGCTGGTGGGCATCATCCAATCCACTGAGGGCCTAAATAGAACAAAGAGTCATTTGTTCCCTGTTTTAGCTGGAACATCTCTCTTCCCTGCTTTTAGGACCTTTGGCCTTAGACTGGAACTTATACCATCAGCTCTCGTGGTTCTCAGGCCTTCCCTCTTGAACTTAATTATACTACTGGCTTTCCAGCTTCTTCAGCTTCTAAATAGAAATTTGTGGGACTTCTCAGCCTCCATAATCATGTGAGCCAAATCCTATAATGAATCTGTTAATCAGTTGACCTATCTGTCTATCTGTCTATCTATCATTTATCTACTATTTCTCCAGGAAACCCTAGTTAATACAAAATATATACAAAATGTTCCTGATTTTATTATGTATTTGTTAATTATTTAATTCAGTCTTTAGTTGCTGGAAGCAGTCTGTCTCATGGTACTCATCTCATTGTTTGTGAAGAAGTCATATGGTCAGGACTTCAAGTTTGTTAAAGAGATTTTAAGTTTTTCTGCTATGTATCAATAATCTGTTTCTAAAAATGCGTCTATAGTAGTTATGTGCTTATGTAAGTCCGTTTTCTCTGTTCAGGTTTCTTTTCCTTAAATGTATGTCAGCATGAAACAATGCTTATAAAGAGATTAGTTATTGGGATTAATGTCAAAGTTCTACAATGAAGTCAAATAAATGTGTAAGTGTGTACAATACATGTATGTGTATTCATATGGTATGCAAATTTATAATTTTTTCCAATCACCAACAGCAAATAAATATTTTGGATGAATGGAAAACAAATTCATAGAATGTATTCACACATTTCATGTTTTGTCTTAGAGAAACCAGAGGAAAGGAGCAGTATATTAATACATTTCATGGGGCATTCCTGTTTTAGAGAGCTTTATGTAAAAATATACATGTGTGTTATGATATGGAGGATAAAATGCAAAACAATCCCTCTCTTGCACTGCTCCTGAGAGGCAGTGCAGCTCAGTGGTTAAGAGGCTGTGTGGAAGAGTCATAGCTTGGCCCTACCACTTTACACATGGATGCCTTGGAGCAACTTCTCTGTGCCTCAGTTGCCGTTACATAATAGAAAGATACAATAATGACTGCTTCATAGAATTAGTTTGAGAATTAAATGAAATAAGGTGAAATCATGAAATAAATGTGTAATGTATTTAGAAGCGTGTATGCTTCAACAATGTTAGCTATTAATATTAGCACTGATAGTCCTGAATTAAAAAAAAAAAAAACACAGGATAACAAATAATAAAATACATGGGGTAGAGGGGGAGCAGAAAATCATAACAGGTATTTATAAAGTAAAAAGATGTGAATTGACAGTGGAACATAATTTTTAAGTAAACGGAATAGAAATGTGCAATGACTTAGGTAATATTTGATAGTGTGACCTTTGAACAAGAATAAAATATTAAATAAAAGGGATTTTAGGCAAAGGATGTTTTATTTTTGAATTTATAAAATGTCTTCGTAAGCTAATATTGAACAGTGAACTTTGGGCTAGAAGATCTTGATCTGCTCTGCAGTTATTATTATTATTATTTGTATGGAGTCTCATTCTGTCACCCAAGCTGGATTGCGGTGGTACAATCTTGGCTCACTGCAACCTCCGCCTCCTGTGTTCAAGTGATTCTCCTGCCTCAGCCTCTTGCTGGGACTACATGCATGCACCACCACATCTGGCTAATTTTTGTATTTTTAGTAGGTATAGGGTTTCGCCATTTGGCCAGTCTGGTCTTGAACTCCTGACCTCACGTTATCCCCCCCTGCCTCAGCTTCCCAAAGTACTGGGATTACAGGTTTGAGCCACTGCACCCAGCCCACTCTGCAATTATTTTTACAAATAGCTTCTTTGTAATATAATTTGTTTACCACTAAACTAACCCATTGTAAAGTGTACAATTTAATGATGCTTAGTAAATTTATAGAGTTGTGCAACCATTACCGCAATCCAGTTTTAGAACAGTTTAATTATACCCCCGAAAAAGTGCTTCATGCCCATCTTTAGTTAATTCCCAGCTCCAACTTCCCACCCCTCATATTCACTGATATGTTTTTGGTTTATATAAACTTTATGAACATTTATATAAATGAAATCACACAATAGGTAGTCTTTTGGGTCTGGCTTCTCTTTGAATACAGTTTTTGAAGTTTTTCTCAAGTGGTAGCATGTATCAGGAATTCCTTTCTTTATATTGCTGAATGGAGTCTCATTGTATTTATATACTTTTTTTTTTTTTTTTTTTTTGAGATGGAGTCTCCCTCCGTTGCCCAGACTGGAGTGCAGTGGCACAATCTCAGCTCACTGCAACCTCTGCCTCCCAGCTTCCAGTGATCCTCATGCCTCAGCCACTGGAGTAGCTGGGATTACATGTGTGCACCACCACACCTGGCTTATTATTATTATTTTTTGGATTTTTGGTAAAGACAGTGTTTCATCATATTGGCCAGACTAGTATCGAACTCCTGGCCTCAAGTGATCTGCCCACCTCTGCCTCCCAAAGTGCTGGAATTACAGGTGTCCACCACAACACTTGAACTATATACCACATATTAAATCCATTCTCTACTTGAGGAGCATTTGGATGATTTACAGTCTTTGGCTGTTAGGAACAATGCTGCTGTAACCATGAATGTGGCTGCCTTTCTAGGGACACATGTTTTCAGTTTTTTTTTGGTAGAATGCTAGGAGCGGAATTGCTTGGTTGTGTGATAAGTTTATGTTTAATTTTTAAGGAAACTGCTCAACTATTATCCAATTAGTTTGTACAACTTAGTTTTGCAAAGACGTTGTGCAGTAGTTTGTACAGAAATTTAGAATTTTACCTTCCTAACAGCAGTGAATGTTTCATTTTTTAACCTCACCAACACTTATTACTGTACAATCTTTTTGATTGTAGCCATTTTTGTGGGTGTGTAATGGTATCTCATTGTGGTTTTAATTTCTGTTTGTCTAATGATGTTGAGGATCTTTTTATGTGATTATTAGACATTCTTATATCTTTGATCAAATATCTGTACAAATCTTTTCTCCATTTTAAAAACTGACTAAATTAGGTTGTCTTGTTTGTAAGAGTTCTTTATAAATTCTGGATATAAAAGTCCTTTATCAGATATACAATTTGCAAAGGTTTTTTTTTCCAGTTTATGTCTTATCTATTCACTTTTTTTTGACGGAGTTTCGCTCTTGTTGATCAGGCTGGAGTGCAATGGCGCGATCTCGGTTCACTGCAACCTCTGCCTCCCTGGTTCAAGCTATTCTCCTGCCTCTGCCTCTTGAGTAGTTGGTATTAAGGCATGCACCACCACGCCCAGCTAATTTTGTATTTTTAGTGGAGACAGAGTTTCTCCATGTTGGCCAGGCTGGTCTCAAACTCCTGATCTCAGGTGATCCGCCCACCTTGGCCTCCAGAAGGTGTGATTACAGGTGTGAGCCACCTGGGATTACAGATGCGAACCACTGCGCCCAGCTCTATGCACTTTCTTATAGAATGGGCCATATAGAATGGAAATATTAAAGCATGAATAACCTGAGAAATAAAGGTAATGATTTGAAGTCCATTTATGAAAGACCAGGAAAGTCATGTTGTTAAGTCATAATACTCAAAATTGAATTGGCTGATGTACAGTATTTTAAAAAATATGTGATTACTTCCTAGCATAAATTGTTTAGGAATACATATTTGTCTTTATAAGGAAGTAAGGGAGAATATTATTCTTAACCCAGATGAATCAATTAGATGTTAAAAATGATCTGCTTTCTTGCCCAACTACTTCTATCATACTCTAAATGATAAGGCTTTTTCTTTTTTTTTTTTTTTTTGCATTTTAGGTTTTGGGGTACATATGAAGAACATGCAAGATTGTTACATAGGTACACACATGGCAGTGTGATTTGCTGCCTTCCTCCCCATCACCTATATCGGGCATTTCTCCCCATGCTATCTCTCCCCCAGCTCCCCACCCCCCCACTGTCCCTCCCCCTCTTTCCCCCCAACAGACCCCAGTGTGTGATGCTCCCCTCCCTGTGTCCATGTGTTCTCATTGTTCAGCACCCACCTATGAGTGAGAACACGTGGTGTTTGATTTTCTGTTCTTGTGTTAGTTTGCTGAGAATGATGGTTTCCATGTTCATCCAAGTCCCTACAAAGGACAATAACTCATCATTTTTAATGGCTGCATAATATTCCATGGTGTATATGTGCCACATTTTCCCTGTCCAGTCTGTCATCGATGGGCATTTGGGTTGGTTCCAGGTCTTTGCTATTGTGAACAGTTATACAGTGAACATATGTGTGCATGTGTCCTTATAGTAGAATGATTTATAATCCTTTGGATATATACCCAGTAATGGGATTGCTGGGTCAAATGGAATTTCTATTTCTAGGTCCTTAAGGAATCGCCACACTGTCTTCCACAATGATTGAACTAATTTACACTCCCACCAACAGTGTAAGAGTGTTCCTATTTCTCCACATCCTCTCCAGCATCTGTTGTCTCCAGATTTTTTAATGATCGCCATTCTAACTGGCGTGAGATTGTACCTCAATGTAGTTTTGATTTGCATTTCTCTAATGACCAGTGATGATGAGCATTTTTTCATATATTTGTTGGCCTCATGTATGTCTTCTTTTGTAAAGTGTCTGTTCATATCCTTCACCCACTTTTGAATGGATGTGTTTGTTTTTTTCTTGTAAATCTGTTTTAGTTCTTTGTAGATTCTGGATATCAGCCCTTTGTCAGATGGGTAGACTGCAAAAATTCTTTCCCATTCTGTTGGTTGCCGATTCACTCTAATGACTATTTCTTTTGCCATGCAGAAGCTGTGGAGTTTCATTAGGTCCCATTTGTCTATTTTGGCTTTTGTTGCCAGTGCTTTTGGTGTTTTGGTCATGAAGTCCTTGCCTACACGTATGTCCTGAATGGTTTTGCCTAGATTTTCTTCTAGGGTTTTTATGGTGTTAGGTCTTATGTTTAAGTCTTTAATCCATCTGGAGTTAATTTTAGTGTAAGGTGTCAGGAAGGGGTCCAGTTTCTGCTTTCTGCACATGGCTAGCCAGTTTTCCCAACACCATTTATTAAACAGGGACTCCTTTTCCTATTGCTTGTTTCTGTCGGGTTTGTCAAAGATCACATGGTTGTAGATGTGTTGTGTTGCCTCCAAGACCTGTGTTCTGTTCCATTGGTCTCTATCTCTGTTTTGGTACCAGTACCATGCTGTTTTGATTACTGTAGCCTTGTAGTATAGTTTGAAGTCTGGTAGTGTGATGCCTACTGCTTTGTTCTTTTTGCTTAGAATTGACTTGGCTATGCGGGCTCTCTTTGGTTCCATATGAAGTTTAAGGTGGTTTTTTCCAGTTCTGTGAAGAAGGTCGTTGGTAGCTTGATGGGGATAGCGTTGAATCTGTAAATTACTTTGGGCAGTATGGCCATTTTCACAATATTGATTTTCCTAACCATGAGCATGGAATGTTTCTCCATCTGTTTGTGTCCTCTCTTACTTCATTGAGCAGTGGTTTGTAGTTCTCCTTGAAGAGGTCCTTTACGTTCCTTGTTAGTTGTATTCCTAAGTATTTTATTCTCTTTATAGCAATTGTGAATGGCAGTTCGTTCACAGTGAATATGGGGCACACTGCTGGCCACATTGAAGTATTTAAAAAAAAAATGCTTGTTGACTTGATACAGTCATATGTGGATACTTGAAGACTCTTTTCAATTATGGACATTTCCGTGACAAAGTTGTGATGTATACTTTGAATGGCAAATTTCCCAGTGTTTAGAGTTCATGGGCATATGCTTGAAAAACAGAGGTACTACAGTCATTCCTTGATATTTGAGGAGATGCTATGGTCTGGATGTTTGCATCCCCCCCAAATTTGTATGTTGATATTTTAACCCCCAAAGTTATGGTATTGGGGGGGCATTTTAAGAGGTGATTAGGTCATGAGGGTGGAGCCCTCATGAGTGGGATTAGTGCTCTCATAAAACAGCCTAAGGGATCTTGTTTGCCCTTTCTCCACCATGTGAAGACACTGAGAAGACAGCTGTCTCTGAACTAAAAGCAGGCCCTTACCAGACACTCACTTTGCCAGTGCCATGATCTTGGACTTTCTAGCCTCCTGAACTGTGAGAAATAAATTTCTGTTGTTTATAAGCTATTTGGAGGAAATAAACTATTTATAAGCTTATTTATGGTCTTTTGTTATAATGGCCCGATCCAACTAAGACAGGATGAGATAAATTTACATACAAGATTTTGCACTGAAACAATATCCTTTACACTTAGAGTGCTGAAAGTTAAAGGAGGTTTAGAAAACTGTGAAGATTAAAAAGCCCAGTCATTTTCATAAAGCCTCAGGTGAGATCTTATTTTCAGTAAACTAAACTCAAAAAGCAAAGTTATAAATAGCTATTACTAGTAAAGGAAAAGTATAGACATTTTCTCATAGCTTCTATATGTTCAGGCCCTTTAATTACATATAGCAGTTAGGAACACCTCAAACATAAGAAGAATTATTCAAGACCAGGGTTATTTGCCTTATCAATGACTATACCAATAATCAAGGTGCATACCTCTACAGCTGTTCTAAACAACAACAATGAGAAATACCAGCTGAGACAATTATATAGTAACCATGGAAGCTCAAACATTATGTTGATGTGAATGGGATGAGAAAACCGTAATTCTCTGGAGAGAGAAGCTTTTTGAAGTGGAATTTAGGAACTGTGCAATGTATGAAAGAATTACAAAGTATAGCGTTTTCGGGGTGAAAAATACCTGAGGCTATTTAGTTCCAATCTTCCTGCTTTTCTCAAATGCCTCATTTTTCAGATGAGAAAACACAGGCAAAGAGCCTGCTCACTGTTATACATACACAATTAATCAGTCCCACAGCCAGAGCCAGAGTCCAAAATCTAGCCAGCAACAAGAAAGCCATCCAAAGTTCTGGGGTTTATGTGCCCTTTTGTATAATTACTCTGTGCCAGGTTAGAGCTAATTTAGGGTTTGTGGTTGGAATTCTATCATCAGGATGGCCACTCTTTTTGGCTATGAAACAACTATAGAATAGTTATCAGTGCTTCTGGGCAGAAGGGGGCAAAATATGAATCACTGCTGTCTCTTCTTCATCTTCATTCTGGGCAAATTCTCCTATGGACTTTCTCCAAATGGATATATAAATAAACTAAAGCCTTTGATAAATATCTTTTGTGTGTGGTAGTGAGCATGACTGCCCTTCATATATACTATATCTCAAAGGATATGAGTATGGTTCTTAAAGGATACAAGTGTGCAGTGAATATCTGAGCCTATCTGTTGTGTTTGGATCTGTTTGTGCCTGGCAACTTCATGTTTAGATATTTTTAGCTAGAGATGATTAGATTTTCAGCTAATTTGCTGAAAAGAAATTTGTGCTATGTCTGCTCTATGGCGGGGCCAAGGATGATGGAATTGGAGATTATTTCACTTGATTCTCTTCCCCAGTGCGTGGGAACCCTTAGAAGACAGGAGATCCAGAGTGGGTTTTCATACTTTTTGTAATGGTTGTGAATGACACGAAGCTTAAAAATCAGAAGAGGCACTCTTACTACAGGCACAACACCCTTGGGTACAAATGCTTTGTAAAATTTCAATAAACCAATCATTGCCCTTTTGTGAATTACTGCTTTGTCTTCTGGGGGAGTGAGTAGGGCAAAAACAGAGTTGAAAGTGAACGCTGGAGTCTGACACTCTGGGTAGAATATTGATTAGGCTTTTTACCAGCTGCGTGATTTTAAGGAAACTCCTTTTTGTTTGTTTGTTTTTATTATACAATCACATCTACACCTGAACTTCACTCTTAGGAGCTATGTAAGAGACAGTCACACACATGCAAAGATCAATGCGATAACTTCCACAATTTTCTATAACTCTCTGACTCTTCAAGTACAAATAATGGGAATGACTGATGGCTTGTGACAAATATTAGTTGAATGAATACATTATTAAATACATATTTAATGAACAACAAGCATCTGATATTTGAAGGATATTTCATACTTTCAGCTTGTTTTACCTTAATATCTGGTGAAGTGAGTGTTTTCATCCTCCTTTCAGTCAAGGGAATTGAGAGTCAAAAAGAGGTCTAACAATAGTTGTGAATCAGGACTACCAATACCAGTTTTAACTAACTTAACACAATTGCAAAGAGCTACACATCATTTCTAAAGACCCAAGAATGTGTTTACTTTTGTTTGCAACAGTACAGGCTCAGCCTGACAAGTTCTCACCAGAGATTCATACCTGATCTCAAGAGCATACTCTGTGGAGGAAGGTGGGTGGCACTGTCATAGTGTGACTCTGTTGTCATAAGAAAGGCTGTTTGTACAGACATTTAAAAAGAGAAGAGGTCCAAGGTTGAGCTTGTATTCATCTCCTTACTGCACAGAAAGCCCTTTGTAGTGCAAACCAATTTCTTCAGGCAACATGTGTCATCCCCTCGGGAGATACCACCTCCCACTCTTTTATTTCACCTAGGACCTGCCTTAGAAAGACTGTGTGTTCTATGGACAAGTTATTACTATAAAATACATTGCTGAAGAAAACACGAGATTAGGGGCAAAAAGAAGCAAAGCTACTGTGGATTGAATTCTCATAGAGCTGAGGTTGAAATTTGGATAGCTAAAAAATATTGTTATAATTTTTCTTGAAAAACCATTCCCAATAATAAGGCTTAAAATAATCTGAATAGAAGAGTCAATATTTTAAATATTTTATAATAATGTATGTATTTCCCTCCTTTTCATCTGGGATAAATTCAGCTTTTCTTTTTTGGAAGAAGGAGCTGAAGTATATTTTTCTCCTTTCTTTCCCCGTGAAGGGAAATAGCCAAGAGAATCTCAGGATTATGCTACAACATATGTTAAAATTTAAAACCATTTACTGAATATATATATAAAACAATACCTATCATGACAATTTTTGAGCATATATTTTATACTGAAATGAAATATGAAAAGTTCCTGGACATTGCATGCTTTTGCATGTTGAACATGTGCTTTTCCTCTCACCTTTTCTGCAGGGTGAACTATTATTCCTTTCAAGGCTCGCAGTGAAAGCTATAATGATTTCACTTCTCCTTTTGACAAGATTGCTTGTGCTTGTACAGTTTAGCACAACTATAGTACTCAATTTTCTTGAGATATTGTCATTATCTGTGCCCTCCTGTTTCTTTTGATCTCTGAGTTACTTGAGAGCAAGGGCCTTATTTGCCTCTGAATGTTTCAGACCTAGCCCTGGGCTCTATGAATATTTGTTGAGTGAATAATATAGCCCACGTCAGAAGTATACTCATGTTCTTCTCACGGTATCTGAAGTTGAAATGCAGTGACCTGACATAAGCTCAAACCTGTCTGGACCCAAGTATAGGTCAGATCCTGTCTCCTTCAGTTTTGGTAGAGTATGATTCAGTGAGCCTAAATTATTTCCCTGGTTCAATCGTCTACTATCTCTGGGTATCTTATTAAACTTCAAAAATCTGTGCCTTCTTCCATCTCATGGGAATGGTGAAAAATAAATGAGATCACATCTAAAGAACCAGGGCTTCTTATTAGAGTATACATTATCATCATTATATCAAGCAAGCTCTGGGTACTCTCCAGAGTGCTAAAAAAAATCTACCCTCAGGAAAAACAAAACAAATCAAAACTGGAAACATTTTTACTCTACCTGTGCTGTTTCTATTATTAAACAGTACACGTCTTGTGAACCTCTATGGCATGACCTTAAAAAACTGAAAAAAAGAATAAGACAAACAGCAGGAAAAACAAGCCTAAGCATAGCTTATTTTTTTTTTTTATGTGTAGGGACATTGATTTTTATAACTTGCCTCAATATGCAGAGATATTTAAAATAAAGAAATAATTTTTGCCTATTTTGAATTGCAGGAAAGCACACTGATATGTGAACTATACAGTTTCTAATAAAATACTTTATAAAAACACTGATTCTTCAGGTTATTTTAGAAAAGTATGCTTTAGTTATTGAATTATTTAGAAAAATCCACTGATCTATGTTACCTTACATTTATAGTGCATTTACATTTCTGTTTTGTCATCTGTAAAATTAGTTGTGAAAAATAAACTGTAAATTGATGAATAAACAGCATATATATCCTTATGAACTGTAGTTTGTGGGAAAAGTACCAATTTGGAATCCAGTTTTCCTTTTGCTTTTTTTAGTGTGTCAGGAGAATTCAAACAATTTCTCTACATCTTTTTTTCCTGTGTCTGTCTCTCTTTTTCCCCAGCTTTCCACTGTTCTCTAAGCTATTTCTGCATTTTTTTCAGAGTTTAAATACTTGAGCCTCCAATCATGCCTTTACCTCCAATCGTGAGGGCTAATTTAGGAGTAATTTTCTGGTGCCTTAGAAGCAGCATTCAGAAAGCATAGTCCTTGCCCTCTTCCCAGCAATACCTGTAGAGCTGACAGGCAGAAACAGAAGCAGGCAGGCCATGATCCATTCCCTAACTATATTCCAGCTGACTCTTAACTTGACTCCAGTCTGTCTGTATGTCCTGGAGGTTGACGATCCTAACACAGAACTTTATCATTCATGGCACAGGCACTGGAGAGCAGAATTCTTTCTGATAAATTGACCACTGTCAGAAAAACCAGGATTATGTTAAACATTTCACAGATATTAAAAACACACACACACAAAGAATCACTTTGTCTGCATAAAAGCACTTCCTCCTGAATGGGAGTGGGGAGTTAATCCAAGTGAGGAGGAACAAATGGATTTCCTCAAAGTTCCATAGAAAGGTAATTACTTTTAGGAAAATATGGGAGAAAGTGGTTAAACCCCAGAGCATTCATTAATTCATTCTATGGAGTATTAATTTCATACTAGGTACCATACTAGCCTCTGGGAGAGACAAAGATTTGAAAATTCAGTCAGTAATGTCAGCAAGATGGTAGCATAGAAGCCCTGAATCTTTCTTTCCTCCATGGAAACAATGGTTCTACAATAAAATGCAGACTGATTTACTTTGTGAGAAATCCAGAAACTAATCACAAGTCTCCTGCATCCTGGAGCAAGTGTAAAACTAACTACATGGAAACCAGTAAGAGAGACGGGGGACACCCTCTTGCCAAGGGCCCTACCTCTGGCATGGTACCATACAACTGGGGTAGATCCTAGCTTCCAGCTTCTCTCTGAGGAGGGAAGAAAAGGACAAGACAGTATATTCAGCATTTGAATTTTTTTGGAGGCCACCTGAGATACTGGCTTTTGTCTCACTTGCCTTGGAGGGCTGATGAAACCAGGCACACTATGGCCACCTGGGGCTACTGAGAATAATGACTGTGGTTTGAAATGACAAGCTAACACATGAAACAGCCCAGCTCAGCACAAGGGAAGCAAGCAGAAACAAACAAAATAGCTCCCAGTGTCTCTCTGGGAAGGGTAAGAAAAAAGAGAACAATGAATCCAATGCTCTAATTTTGGAGGATTCCCAAAGCACGGAATTTTGTCTTGCCTGGCTTAGAGAACTAATGAAATCTGGCATATTATAGTTACCTGGGAGCTACTGAGACCAGAGACTATAGTTTGAAATAGTAAGTTTACAAATGCCACAACCCCACTCCCTTGGTAAATGCGAAGTGAGTGGGTAGGACAAAACCTTAGCTCCCAGTTTTTCCCTTGTGAGGGAAAAAAAGGATTGGATCATACTTCCAACAGTCTGATTGTGCTGAGGGCTCCCAGAGGCGTTGACATCTGTCTTACCTGTCTCAGAACACTGATGAGATCTAGCATATTCTAGATGCCTGATGGTCAGTGAGAACAAAGGCAGCAGTTTTATCAGCATGAGGATTTGAGGGTCCCCTGGAATCTCTGGCTGGTGTGATTGGTGATGGTTCTCTCCTGTACAAGGTCAGTCCATAAAGACTAGGAGTGGTGGTTGATTTGTCTAATGTGCAGACACAAACACAAAGAGTCAAGAATAAAGAAACAGGAAAATATGTTCCAAACAAAGCAACAGGATAATCTTCCAGAAACCAGCCCTAATGAAACAGAGATATGGTTTACCTGATAGAAAATTCATATAAATGCTCATAAAGATGCTTAGTGAGTTCAGGAGACTAATGCATATAAACAAAAGGAGAATTTCAACAGACATAGAAAATATAAGAAAATGCCAAACAAATCATAGAGATGAAGAATAAATAACTGAAATGAAAAATTGACTAGAGAAGTTCAGCAGCAGACTAGATCAAACAGAAGACAGGATCAGTGCAATTCAAGACAGGTCACTGGAAGTTATCCAGTTAGAAAAGCAATAAGAAAAAATAATGAAAAAGAATGAAGAAAGCTTAAGGGACTTGTAGGATGCTATTGAGTGGACTAATAAACATTATGGGACTGTAAGAAGAAGGATGAATGGAAATAAAGAGACAGAAAGCTTATTCAAAGAAATAATAAATGAAAACTTCCCAAATCCAGGGAAGAAAATGAACACCCAGATCAAGGATGTTCCACAAATTCAAATACAGTTAACTCAAAGAAATTCACAGGGAGATACATAATTAAATTGACAAAATTTGAAGACAGACAGAATTTTGAAAGCAGCAAGAGAAAAGTGACTCATCCCATACAAGGAAGCCTCTATGGGGTTATCAACAGATTTATCAGCAGAAACATTGCAGGCCAGAGGAGGTAGATGGTAATAAATTCAAAGTGCTGAAAGAAAAGACCCCTGCTGCGAATACCATACCTGATAAAAATGGTCCTTCAAAAATAAAGGAGAGAGAAAGACTTTCCTTCACAAATAAAACCTGAGGGAGTTAATCATTACTAGATTTGCCTAACAAGAAATGCTAAAGGAAGTTCTTCAAGTTAAAACAAAAGGAAGCTAAATAGCAATAATAAAATATATGAAAGTATAAAACTTGCTGGTAAGGGTAAATATAAAGACAAACACTATAATACTGCAACGGTGGTGGGTAAACTTTCAATCATAGTATAAAAAAGTCAAAAGTACTAAAATAAGTGTAATCATAAAATATGTTAATTGATATACAATATAAAAAGATGTAAATCATGACATCAAGAACATAACGTGTATATGGTAGGGGTAGGGGGAGAAGTAAAAATGTAGCTTTTGTATGCAGTTGAAGTTAAGTTGTTAAAAGCTTAGACAAAACTGTTATGACTATGAGTTGTTTTATGCAAGCTTCATGGTTCCACAAATAAAATACATGCAGAAGATGCACAAAAAGAATAAAAAGAAATAAAAGTATAGCAATGAAAATAAAACAAAATACAAAAGAATACAACAAGGAAAAAAGATGAACAAAAGAACTACAAGGTAGTAAACAAACATGGCTATCGTAAGTAGTCCCTCATCAAAAGGAAGTACATTAATTACTTTAAATGTAAAAAGATTAACTCCTCAATCAAAAGACATACTGTAGCTGAATGTATAAAGAAACAAGATCCAACTTATGTTGGATCAGTTTATGTAAACTTAATACATTTGACAACTTATTAAGTTTACATACATTTACTTTAGATTTAAGAACACATCTAGGCTGAAAGTGAAGGGATGAAAAAAATATATGTTGCAAATTTTAAACAAAAGAAAAACTGGCTATAATTATATTGGACAAAATAGACTTGAAGTCAAAACTGCCATGAGACAAAGAAGAACATTATACAAAGATAAAATGGTCAACTCACCAAAAAGATGTAACAACTATAAATATATATACATCCAACATCAGAGTACTTAAATATACAATGCAAAATTTAACAGAACTGATAAAAGAAATAAACAGTAATATAATTGTGAGAGACTTCAATATCTCACTTTCTGTAATATAACGTTTGAAAAAAAGATCAGTAAGGAACAGGATCTGAACAACACTATAGACCAAATGAATCTAACAGATCTATACAAAACATTTCACCAAAGAGCAGTAGAATATACATTTTCCTCATTGTACATGGAACAGCCTTCAGGATAAAGCACATGTTAGGTCACAAGTCATGTCTTCACAGACTTAAAAAGACTGAAATCATACCAAGTATCTTTCTCAATCACAATAGAATAAAACTAGGAAATCAGTAGCAGAAGAAAAACTGGAAAATTTGCAAAATGTAGCAATTTAACACACCTAAACAACCAGTGGGTCAAAAAAGAAATCAATCAAAAGGAAAATTAGAAAGACAAATGAAAATTAAAAAACAAACAAACCTGAACTTAGGGGATGCAGCAAAAGAGGTACTAACAAAGAAGTTTATAGCAATCAATGTCTATATTTAAAAAGCAGGAAACTCTCAAATAAACAACCTAACTTCACATCTCAAGAAACTGAAAAAGAAAACCAAACTAAGACCAAAGTTAGCAGAAGGAAGGAAACAATAAAGATTAGAACAAAAATAAATGAAATAGAGAATAAAAAAGTGACAGAAAAATAGACAAAACTAAGAGCTTATTTTTTGAAGTAAGAAACAAAATAGATAAACCACTAGATAGATTAACTAAAAAGAAAAAAAAAAGAGGGAAGACCCAAATAAATAAAATTAGAAATAAAACAGGAGACATTACAACTGAGGGAAGGAACCAAACTATTAAGAAAAAGATTGCAAGAAACTACTATAAGCAGCTATATACCAATAAATTGGGTTAACTGGAAGAAATAGGTAAATTCTCAGAAACATACAATCTACCAAGATTGAGTCATAAAGACACAGAAAATCTGAACAGACCTATACCCAGTGGAGGGATTGAAATTGTAATCAAAAACTTTCTACCAAAGAAAAGCCTAGAACCAAACGGCTTCAATAGTGAATCCTACCAAACATTCAAAAAAGAATTAATGCCAATTATTCTTAATCTTTTCTAAAGAATTGAGGAAAATGGAATGCTTTCAATCTGATTTTATGAGGCCAGTACTACCCTGATACCAAAGCCAGACAAAAATATCAGAAGAAAAGAAAACTACAGGCCAGTATCCTTGATGAGCATAGATGCAAAAATCTTCAGCAAAATACTGACAAACCAAATTCAGCAACTCACTAAGAGGATCAGTCACCCATGACAAACTGCAATTTATCCCTGGAAGGCAAGTATGGCTCAACGTATGAAAATCAATTAAGGTAATACACCACATAGACAGGATGAAAGATGAAAATCACATGATCTCAGATGCAAAAAAAAATTGTTAAAATTCAACATCCTTTCATGTTAAAAACCCTCAACAGACTAGAAATAGAGGGAAATTACCTTAACATGAAAAGGCCATTCATGAGATGACCATAGCTAACATTATACTCAATAGTGAAGAACTTTTAAAAGTGTTTTCTTTAAGACCAGGAACAAGGCAAGGATGCCCACTCTCACCACTTTAATTCAGCATAGTAGAGAAATCCTGGCCAGAGTAATTAGGCAAGAAAAAAAAGGCATGTAGGTGAGAAAGAAAAAAGTAAAGTTATCCATGCTTGCAGATGGCATGATTTTATATATAGAAAACCCTAAAGACTCTACCAAACTACTGTTATAATTAATAAATGACTCAGTAATGCAAGATATTAAATCAACATACAATAATTAGCTGCATTTCTATACACTAACAATGAGCTATCTGAAAAGGAAATTAGAAAAACAATCCTGTTTACAATGCCATCAAAAATAATAAAATAGGAGTAGACTTAACTAAGTAGATGAAAGACTAATATACTGAATCCTATAAACCACTGACAAAAAAATTAAAGTATAAACAAATGAAAAGATATCCCATGTTCATGTGTTGGAAGACAATATTGTTAAAATGTCTATATTAACTAATGTGGAGATTCAATGCAATCCCTATCAAAATAACTCAATTACATCTTTCACAGAAAGAGAGGAAATAGTTCTAAGATTTATATGGAATCACAAAAAACACCAAATAGCCAAAACAATTTCAAGAAGGAAGAGCAAAGCTGGAGGCATCACACTTCCTGATTTTCAAAATATATTACAAAACTATTTAGTATATATTAATTTAATAATTAAATTTTAATATAGTAATTTAAACAGTATAGTACTGGCATAAAGAAGAACATATAGACTAATAGAACAGAATAAGAGAGCCCAAAGTAAACCCACATGTATATAATCAACCAATCTTTAAGAAGGGCACCAAGAATAAACAATCGGAAAAGCATCATTTTCTTAATAATTGGTGCTGGGAAATTTGCACATCCACATGCAAAAGAATGAAAGTGGATCCTTGCTCAAAATGGTTTAAGTGCTGAAACATAAGTCCCGAAACTGTAAAACTATTAGAAGAAAATATGGGGAAAAAACTTTATGATGTTAGTATTGGCGATGACTTCATGGATATAACTCCAAAAGCATAGGCAACAAAATGAAAAACAGCCAAGTGGAAATACTTGAAAATAAAAAGCTTTTGTCCGGTAAAGGAAACAATCAATGGCATGAAAAGGCTACCTACAGAATAGGAGAAAATATTTGTAAACCATGGTATCAGATAAGGGGTTAATTTGAAAATATATAAGGAACTCACAGCTCAATGCATAGAAAAAGCAACAATTAATAACCACCTTTTAAAAATATGCTCTGAGGTTGAATAGATATTAGTCCAAGGAACACATACAAATGGCCCACAGATAGGTGATAAGATGCTCAACGTCACTAATCATCAGAAAAATGCACATCAAAATCACAATGAGATATCACTTCACATGTGTTAGGATGGCTATTGTAATGATCTTCTAATGGCATTCCAACCAGTAGTTTCCATCTACTATTTATCATTCTAGTTGACTCCTCCCTTCTTTATTTATAAAATAAATAATTGCCTTCTTACAGATTACAAGGTGGAAATATATTGTCTTAGTTCAGCAAGTCTATAGTTCATGTAGGTAAAAAGCTATAATGAGGAAAAATTTTTTTAAATTGGAATATTTTAGAATAATTTGTGCTGGGATACTAACTTGCTGGAAAACCAGAACAGATCTGAATATTGAGATACTGACCTAAAATAAAATAAATAAAATAAAATAAAGCAATTAATAATGCTTCTAAGAAAAACTGACTTAGAATGTGAGCAGAAGGTTAAGAAGGTAGATTTTGGAAAATATGTTCAAAATCAAATTTTATAGTAATTTCTACAGCAAAACTACAACCATGAATACCTTAAAAGCACATGCATTCTACCAAAGGTAATGTTTTCTAAACCTTTATATATATATATATATATATTTATATATATATATGCATAATTTATATATGTAACATATATGTATAATTTATATATATACAACATATGTGTATAATTTATATATATATGACACACACACACACACACACACACATATATATATATAATTTAAAAAATAATGGGAAAACAGGAAATCATTTAAAAGTAACCTTTTGGGCTTTGGCTCATGCCTGTAACCCTGGCACTTTGGGAGGTCAGGGCAGGAAGATTACTTGAGCCTAGGAGTTGGAGCCCAGCTTGGGCAACATAGTGAGACTCTGTTTCTACAAAAATAAAATAAAATAAACATTAGCCACACATGGTGGTATGTGCCTGTAGTCCCAGCTGCTCAGGAGGCTGAGGTAGGAGGATCCTCAAGCCCAAAAGTTGGAGGCTTCGATGAGCTATGATTGTGCCACTGTACACCTGTACTCCAGCCTGGGTGAGAGAGAAAGACCGTGTCTCTCCTAAACAAACAAACAAACAAAAAACAAAAGTAATTTCTTTATAGAAAAACACAGCCAGGGGCTTCAAAATATTTAATATTTGAAAGTGTATAATTTCTTGACCCTCCAATATTTTTCCTGATTACTTAGGCTCAGTTAGAGGCAGCAGCAATCAAGAATTATAAATATGCTAATGTGTGTCTAGTTTTGAACCTGCCTAAAAAGCACTGAGGTGGTCTGAATTCTGAGATTCTCATTGGAACCTTTTGTTTCAAGCAGATTTTTTTTAATGTTGCCCAGCTAAACTTTAACTTATACATCATATAAAATTATGTAAATTTTTTATTCAGGCCAACCCCCATTGTTTAAAATAGAAAATGTTAGTTTAGTGTGGAATCAACATAGCTATTCCCACTTTACAAGACAGGCAACAGACACTTTAGAAACAAATTCAAGCAGCTAATTAATTCTTGAGGAATAGTAGAGTTCACATGTTTTTTATTTCTATTATTAAGAAATTTTCATTTTTGTTTAAGACATTTCTAAAGCACCAGTATTCTTGATTATAAATGTATCTGCTTAAATTACATTTTCTTTTGATTTATGACTTTTAACTTGTAGCAATGGGAGGTTTAAAATGCTTCTGTCTGTAGTTAGATGACTTTGTTACTCTTCTTTTGCTCAAAGTCTCCACAAATCTAAAATTTGATGTGACTTGGTATGAGAACATTATATAATTTGGTAGGGTGTCATTTTAAGAGAGTTTAACTTAAACATTATATAAATTGGTAGGGTATCATTTTTAGGGAGTTTAAATCTAAATTATATCTAAAGGTAAACAAAATATGATTCTAAAAACACAATTAAAAGTAAAGCTGGATATCAACAAAATAATTTTAGTAATATAAATATTGCTTTTATTTATGTCTTTTTTTTGAGATGGAGTCTTGCTGTGTCGCCCAGGCTGGAGTGCAGTGGTGCGATCTAGGCTCACTGAAACCTCCACCTCCCAGGTTCAAGCAGTTCTCTGACTCAGCCTCCCAAGTAACTGTGAGTACAAGCACCTGCCACCATGCCCTAAAAAATACAATAATTTTTGTAGTTTTAGTAGAGACGAGGTTTCATCATCTTGGCCAGGCTGGTCTCGAACTCCTGACCTTGTGATCATCCTGCTGTGCTGGGATTACAGGTGTGAGCCACTGTGCCCAGCCCCCAGGAATATAAATGTTAAGATCAGACTTTATTATGTATGCAAGAACTTTATAGGTATGAGTTCCTTTTTCTCTTCCCTTTGTCTTTTTAACATGTTAGCTCTTCATGAATCATTTCTACCAGACTGGGGTAGTGAGGGAGATAGAGGTTAAAAAAAAAAGTAGATGGTCTTTTCTGTCAGTTATCTCCGTACTTTAAAGAATGGATTTTTTTTTCGTCGTTGTTGTTGTTTTAAGAGCACTAACTATGGAGCCAGAAGACATAGCCTTGAGTTTAAAACTTATAATAATGCCAGCCTTGTAACTTGGGTGTTTGAGTCTTTCCCACTGATTTTTGTGTCTTTTGGATATGGTGAGAGGAAGGAGAGAAGTAAGTGTTGCTGAATTTGAGAATTTGAAATGGAAGCAAATCCAATCCCTATTACTTGGAGAAAGTTGAGAGTTAAACCAGGAAGACCAGACAGCTAAACCAACCCTTCAGGTGACGTGTCTGGTAAAGGACAGACTCATTAAGTGAAAAAAACAGAGCAAGAATCAGATTTTACGAAGGATCAGAAAAGGTTATCCTAAGAGAGGGCAGAGAGGGAAAAAGCAGTCTAGGACGGCCAGCTTAGAGGGACTATGGCTTATGATCAGACTTTGGCTGTTTTTGCATGTATTTTATACTGTATTTTCTTAAAGAACGGAGTATGTCAATAGTGTGCTGGAGTTGGCTCAAACTGGCTCATGCAATTTTTAGAAATCTTGCAAGCTGATTATTAAAAATAAGTTATATAAACAAACTGAATTATATTAAAAACAAAGGCAATAAATACTCAAAGCTCATCACTCCCAATTATTCTAATACATCTTGCTATTACCTATGTTCTTGAGATTATTTACATCTATTGTATCTGTATGTTGGTAATACTATATAAAATTGTATTGTTGTACATCACAAGTCCTAATTTGTAGCATTTTCTGACTTGCATGGTATAAATACTCCCACCATGGCTGATTTGAAACTACTAATGTGACATCACTGAATGCAGACTTGGGAAGAGCTGCACAGGAAATTGTATATTCGAAAATGATTATGTAATTCAATAAAGAAATCATATCATTGTTCAGCATATGCCTTAGTTATTTAATTTTTATCTTACTTATTAGTGTGTATAAATGTTAACCAACATTTATATTTTCAGTTGTAACTACAGGTTGGGCATGGTTGTAAGATTTTTGTAAAAATCAACCAAAGCATTCTGTGAGAATCAGGTAGCTATAGGGAATTTACAATACAGAATAATATCTATGTTAATATTATTTGTAAATTATTTGCTACACATCCTTTATATCAGTAAAGGCTGTATAAGCTTATATATGTACACACACTTATATACATACACATTTTCCCACAATGCGAGTTGCAGTTGTTAAAACATTTATCAACAGACCATTAGGATATTAATCTCAGTTCAACTGTCTGTCAAAGCAGAAGAAAACATCTTCCCGGACTATCTAGAAAGAGAATGAGATTAGGCAATGTATGTGACAGTTTGTTACACACTGCTAAGTACTATACAAATAACAAGTAAGGTAATGATAAGGGAAAGCACCTTTCTTCTCCTGGTCCAGGCTTTCTTCAAGGTTTTAAAATGACAATATCTTGACTTTCTGAAACAAAAAAGTTTCACTGGAGAAGAAAGTTGCTTATAGTAAAATTGTGTCAATTTTCTCTATCTCTGATATTTTTCTTGCTTATTTTAATGGTCTTTTATCCTAAACTATAAAATAATTCATTCAGAATGGTTATTTCTATTTGCATCTGAATTGAAACCATTGTGTTTTTTCAGTTTACACAGCTGAGAACAGGAAGCTTTGAGTAGAATTTGAAAAGAAAACAACGACAACCCTATAATATCATGGGGAAATGAGGTAAGCAGAATAATTACTAAAATTGAAATTTGGCTAAAATGACAAGTTCAAAAACCCAACTATTTCCATATGTGCTCTTGGATCTTAAATAATTAAAAATGGCCATGACTCATTTCATCAATGTAGGAATTGACTCAGAGAAACCAATATCATTTGTTCATGGATGCTCATGATTATCAGCACTTGATGACTTGGCAGACTGTAGGAAGATTGGATCAAGTCAACTCTGCTTAATTTTCATCATTTGCTCAAATTAAAGTACAAAATGATGTTTCATCCTATTCATAGAGCTGAATGTCACTCCAATAAACATAAGAGAAGGACTCTAATTACAACTGGAACACTTTTTTCCTCATTATGTTATAACTTAGGTTTATAAAATGCAGACTAGTGTCATTCAATCTAAGAAGTTCATTAGAATCATTAATTTAAAAAAATACTAAATGCTAGTACCAACCTGCTGGAATCTTCATTTGGTTATTTTGAATTTGGACTTGGTATTAGTATTTTCTTTTTAAGTTTTAATGTCTGGCTGGGTTTATGATTTTTTCCTATAGTAAGTACTTCTCCAGAGGTCAGGCTTATTAAAGGCTAGTCAGAGCTATTTATACCTGTAATGTGAATATCTTGTCAAAGATTCAGATTACAATAATTTCTTCATACTTTTGTAAAAAATGCTACAATTGTCATATAAAAGTTAAACTTACCTAATAGAAAATGAATTAATACTGTTATAAATTAATATTTTTCACATAAAGATGGTCAGTTATCACCTTTCTTTCCCCCAAAATGTTCAAAAATTGTCAGTCATCACTTAGTGTAGTAAATATCACCTTTATCCTTAGTCTAGGCTTGTAATCTTTCTAATCACTCTGTATTCTGCTTTGAACCTAAAATTCCAGATGAAACTCTAAGTTCAATGTGGAACATAAGTCTTCATATTGGAATCAGAATTCCCTCAGTGTTTTCAGGGCTGTTAGCAACTTTCCTCTGCTGTAGAGATTGATGGTCTATTTAGCCACCTAAAACTCTTAGGAGTATTTGAAGGCATGGCCTGAGGTATCTTTGGTGCACTATTATTAGGAAGTCTTTGATATCCTTTGAGTTTCTTTACGAAAGAGCAAGGAAACAACTCTATTACAAACATCTAAATCACTCCCACGTTCCAGTTTGAAATACACAATTGCTTTCACTGAAATTTATTCATTCAGTCCACAGCATATTATAGAGCTCCTACTCTATGAAATACATGCATATCTGAAGGTTCTGTCACTAGTACTTCTGTACTATTCTCATATACATGTGTTAATAATTGTATGTATTTGAAATTATTTACAAATTATCACAATATTGAATCCTCATAGTAGTTCTGTAAGCTTACTAAAGGTCAGAGATTATATTATTTGCCTTAAGTAATATTTCATATAATATGTAGTGGTTGTGTCAGTGGACAGCCTAGAAGAGGGTCTTAGTATCCTTTTCATTATTCTTCACTGCTGTTCTCAAAACCACTTCAATAAACATGCTCTCCAGTGAAAAACAGGGGAGCTTCATAGGCAAAGCACTTTAATTTCTCTAGACACCACTTTCACAAGATTATCATTCTGATGCTCTCTCTATATAGAAATCTTGGAGCCTCCCCCTGGTAGCACTGTACTATGTTCTATTGAATTACATGACATCATCTCTGAGTAATTGCTGGTTCATTTTTATTGCAATGAATCAAAAGTTGTAAAACCAACCTCCTAAGATTACAGAATTAAGTTATATGCAGTTGATAAGAGTTATAGATGATGTTGAAGTATTTGAAAGAGATTTAAATCTCAGGCCTGCCTGTTTCCAAAGCCAGTGCTCTAGCTGCAAAATTTCATGAGACTAGACACCACTAAAGTGAAAACACATCATAATTAGTGATTAAAATGAAACATATTAAATATCGTTTTATCAGAGTAATGTTTGTTCCAAAATGAATGGACACACGCTAGACTTTTACACTCAAATATTACAGAATTTTTTGTTGTTTCACAGAATGACAAATGTATTTGAGTCCTGGTTTTACCACTTAGCATTGTATGATTCATGAGAGAAAGAAGCTGGTTCAAGTTTTATCTTTATCCAAAAGGTAAAATTCAAAAAAACTATGAGCTTTTTTTCTGGGAAATTTTTCTCTTTTAATTCCTATGACTGCTTAAAATTGGTGAGTCTTATAAACTGCTAATAATTATTACTAAATGGTATTAATTTGCTTTTTGTGTTGACACTTTTCTAGCTTTACAGATAGTGCCACTGAACTAAATAAAGATTTCTAAATCACTGCTTAAGGTGTAGAAAAGGTGACTCTTGAATAGAGATTATTTGTGAACGTAGAAAGAGTCTGTTTGCCCAGTAGCAAGGCATAGTTTTCCAATGATTCTGCTGGGGTCTATTAAACTATAAAGCAAATCAGGTGGCATATTTTTGCTTTTCTTTGCTGTCAGTTTCATCTCACAGAGAGTACAGGAAGCAAGAGGGAACAGTTTTTTAGAATATAATCCTTATCAATATGGGATAAATAATTAGTGAAAGTAGAAGAGTTGAACACCTAAGGAGAAAAACAACTATGCATTCCTAGAGTATGTGATATCCAGAAGAAAAATGCTAAACATAGTAGGCTGGATACATTTAAACTTTTAGAAGGCAAATTTGGGGGGAGAAACAAAAAAAAATCCCACATATGAGTGTCAAGACTGCAATTTTGGCTGTATAAATCATAAGTGATCCAGTTAAGGGATAAAGGAAATTTTTATCTTTAAAATTAGTGCAGGTCAGGTCAGGCCTGAGGGAGACCTATAAAATAAATTATTCATTGCAAAAGATGGGAAGGTTGATGTTAGGAAGTCTAAATGAATATAATAATCTGTGGCTTGCAAAAATACTAAAGTAACAACGTAGGTCTTCGGAAATTTATGTTTAGATCCAAAGGTCAAAAAAAGGAATAGGCCCACTGCTTATAGCTAATGCCATCAAGTCAAGGGATGGCACAGAAGAAGCTGATACCCTCAGCTCCTAATTTGTTTCTGTATCCTTTCTAAATGAATCTTAAAGCACTAAGAAAATATTTGTAAATATTAAGAAAGACAAATTTAAAATAAAAATAATGAGAGATCCTTGCTACTGTAGAAGTGCAAATTTCTCTCTGAAAAGAATTATATGCAAAGTTCTTGTGAAAAGTCAGTGTATGAATATGGTTGTTGCTGATGTCCTTAAAACAAATGGGAACATTAAAACTGTGCAAATATTTTCAGTTTTTAAAATGGGAAGCAGGCCAGGCACCATGGCTCACACCTGTAATCTCAACAGTTAGGAGGCTGAGGCGCAGGGATCTTTTGAGCTCAGGAGTTGGGGACTATGGTGAACTATGATCACACCACTACTCCAGCCTAGATGACAGAGTGAGACTCTGTCTCTAATAAATAAATAAATAAATAAAAATAAAATAGGAAGCAGTGAATTCAACAAAGTAGACAAGTGATATTTACATCGATTCCTGGAAAGTTTCTAAGACTCATGAAAGTTTCTAAGATCCATCTTTCTAAGATAAAAAGACAGAGTTTGAGAGCCAAGAAAAAAAAAAAGCTGTAAGACCAGGACACAGTATGAATTATCTACAACTAAGTGTTTGTAGATCAATTCCTTTCTTCCTCAATGTTGCTGTACATACCACTACGTAGACCTTCTGTGGTCCGTAAGTACATTGTACACTTTTGTTCTCACTGAAATACAGCTAATTGTTTGAAAATCTTCTTCACATATGTGCCTGTGAGGAACTTGAAAGCAGGAGGCTTATATCTTTATATCCACAGTGCTTCTGTGAAAAACACTTACTGAATAAACTAATGGCAGATGAAAGGAACGCATTTGAAAATTTTATATTAGTGTTCTATTAAAGTGTCTTCTAATTTCCTAATAATATCCTTGTGAACAAAAGGGAGGAAAAACATATTGACTGCAAGAACAACTAAGGAAATTAATAACTATTGAAACCCAGAATATTAACAGTGTTTTTAAATAAATCAAAATGAATGAGAGGACTTGTTTCTAGTAGTGTATGGCAGGCTTCTGTCTTTGGCCCTGTCTTGATCCACAATCAACAATTTGGATAGAAACATGAAGGATAACTCATTAAGTTCATGGTGACACAAATTTTGGAATGACAATATAGAAGCCAGATCTTAGGATCAGCATCTGAAAGCATTTTTTACAGCATTAGAAAAGATTATTGAAATTTAGAAAGAGTAGTCTAAAGGAAGTAGGATAAAATTTAACAGAGAGAAGCCATAATTGGGTCCAAACAACAGACGACAAACGTACAACATGGGATGCTTTATAGCTAGGCAGTAGCATGGGCAAAAAGGGCTGGAGGGTGTTAGTACTTCTTATGCTACACTTCTGTCATTACGTTTGCAAAACTCATTCATGTTTTGTTAGCTTTAGTTTGTTTTGTTGTTTTTTCGTTAGAGGTAGAACCAGATTTCAAGGGACTTGAAAGCTTATATAGCTTTGTTCTTTAAACAAGTACAGAAATCTTCTTTTTGTTAATTTTATGAAAACATATTCCCACGTGGACACATTGATAGGGATCCTCCCAGCCTGGGAAGAGATTAGCACAAGCAAGAGGCCAAAAGTTTAAGCTTCAATGGCTTCATGGAAAATACAATTCTGTATGTAGTATTCTATTGTAAAAATAATTCAACAATATATTCTAATGTTGATGAACTTTTGGTGTATTCCTAAATGCTAGTGCTATGAAAAAAAGAGCTCCCAAAATGTAAATATGTTCTAGGTGGCACTATCCAATAGAACTGCAAGATGGTCATGTTCCATATGGATACTGTTCAGTATAGTAGTCAACAGCTGCATCTGGTTACTGAGTACTTGAGCTGTGATAGTGCACCTGAGGAACTAAGTTTTAAATTTAAAAAATGTTTAATTTATTTAGATGTAAACAACCACATGTGACTAGTGGTTAGTGTATTGGACAGTATAATTCTAGGATGTGTAACCAAGAGTGTCATTGCTGAAGGATAAGGCATTAATATATTTGACTTTTGAAAATATTGCTAACCTGTTTTACAAAGTGATTTTAACAATTTATCCTACCAACAGTTTATATTTGTTTATATTTTTCCATATTCCCATTAACTCTTGAAATTTTCAGACTACTTAATCTGAGCTAATTGTGTGAGTGTGCAGAGGTCACTCATTTATTTTAATTGAGATATCTTGATTATTAATGACATGGTATACCTTTACACAGGGCCATGATTATGTGGGTTTCCCTTTACACAAAGTACCAATTTAAATCTTTTGCTCACATACTGTTGGGTTGGCTGTCATTTCTTGTTGGGTTATTGGTGTTCTTTATAAGTTATGTATTCTAAATATAAGTTCTGTGTTATATATATTTCAAATATGTACACACACAGTTTTAGAGAATAATACCCAAATCTCACTCAAGACCAATTAAATCAGAACTTCTGTGTGTGAGCTTGTGACATATTTAGAGATCCCCCAGGTGATATTAATCTGCCTCTGTGAAAGGAATAGATTTAAACTCAGTGTAGGAAAGGATTACTAACTGTCAAAATTATCTCTCTGAAGCAGTGTATGGTAGTGAACATATGGACTGTCTCTGGAATCAGACAACCTAAGTTTGTTCACGGGCTCGGACAGACTTTAGGCTTAACTTCTCTGTGCTTCAGTTTTTTCATCTGTAAAACTGAGTAACAGTACCAACCACATAGAGTTTTTGTGAATACTAAGTGAGCAATTTTATGTAAAGTACTTAGAACCTTGTGTGAAACATAGCAGGTGTTCAGTAAATAGTAGCTATCATCATGATCAGCAGCAGCAGCAGTAACAGCATGAGAAATTTAAATTAGCTGCCTCACAAAGTAGTGAGAGGTGGTATCTTTCTTAATAGGAAAACATCCAAAAGCTTTCCACTAAGGTCAAGAAGAAGGCAACAATACTTACCACCTCCTCCACTATTCAACAATGTTTTAAGAGTGTTAGCCAATGTAATCAGACAAGGGAAATTAAACATAGGCATAAGAATTGATAAAGAAATAGTAAAGCAAGCTCTGTTTGCAGATGATATGATACTATACCTAGAAATTTTTGATAATGATAAAATAAATTTAAACAATGAAAGAATTCAGTAATGTGGCAGATATAAAATTAATGGGCATAAATCAATATCTTAAATATAGAAAAATAATAGCCAGTAATAGGGCATAATAGTAGAGAAAACCTCCTTTATACTGAAGATAAAAAAAGATTGAATACGGCCGGGCATGGTGGCTCACGCCTGTAATCCCAGCACTTTGGGAGGCTGGAGGGGGCAGATCATGAGGTCAGGAAATTAAGACCATTCTGGCTAACATGGTGAAACCCTGTCTCTACTAAAAATAAAAAATTAGCCAGGTGTGGTGGCACACCCCTGTAGTCCCAGCTACTCAGGAGGCGGAGGCAGGAGAGTCACTTGAACCCGGGAGGCGAAGGTTGCGGTGAGCTGCACTCCAGCCTAGGCGACAGCACTAGACTCTGTCTCAAAAAAAAAAAAAAGAAAAGAAAAGAAAAAAAAAACATTGCATACATAGAAATAAACTTTAAAAAATACATAAAACGTACAGGAAGAAAACAAAATTTTTTACAAAAAAGATATGAGAATAGAGCAAATGGAAAGACATCCCCTGTTCTTTGATAGGGCAACTTGACATTATAAAGATGTTAGTTCTCTCTGAGTTAATTTATACATTGAACACAATCCTGATGAAGCTATTTTATGGAGTTAGACAAGTTGAAATTGAATTTGAAATGAAAAAACAAACAGGCCAGAATAGAAAAATACCAAAAATTACAGATGAATCATCTCTATCAGACATTAAAAGTCACTGTAATAGGCTCTAGTTAAAACAGTGAAGTTCCAGTGCAGGAACAAATGGATAGTGGAATAGAAAGCCCAGAGGCCGTGGGTAGTGGCTCATGCCTGTAATCTCCATACTTTGGGTGGATCACCTGAGGTCAGGAGTTTGAGACCAGCCTGACCAACATGATAAAACTCCGTCTCTACTAAAAATACAAAAATTAGTCCAGCATTCTGGAATATGCCTGTAATCCCAGCTATTTGAGAGGCTGAGGCAGGAGAATTGCTTGAACCTGGGAGGCGGAGGTTGCAGTGAGCTAAGACTGCACCATTGCACTCCAGCTTGGGCATAACAGCCAAACTCTGTCAAAAAGAAAGAAAGAAAGAAAGAAATAGAAATGTATAAGATAAAGATTATAACTCACTGTGGGTAATGATCTACCTTTAAATAAATAATATTTTTTAATAATGATAAGCAACCATTTGGAAAAAGTATATAATTATACCCATATCTTTCACCTAACACAAAAGTAAATTCTAAATGCTCTTGGGATCAAAACAGAAATAATTAAGCCATACAAGTACTTAGAAGAAAGCATGGGTGAATTCCATTTTAAACTGGATTTCTGGCTGAGTGCGGTGGCTCACACCTGTAATCCTAGCAATATGAGAGGCCAAGGCGGCTGGATTGCCTGAGCTCAGGTGTTCGAGACCCAGCTTGGGCAACATGGTGAAACCCCATCTTTACTAAAATACAAAAAATTAGCTGGGCGTGGCGGTGTGCACCTGTAGTCTCAGCTCCTTGGGAAGCTGAGGCAGGAGAATCGCTTGAACCCGGGAGGCGGAGGTTGCATTGAGCCAAGATCCGCGCCACTGCACTCCACCCTTGGCAACAGAGCGAGACTCTGTCTCCAAAAATAAAAAATAAAGTAAACTGGATTTCTAACTATTACTAAAAAAAAATCCTAATGCAATTAATGAAAAGATTGATAATTTTTATTATAAACAAATAAAAGATTGTGCATGGTAAAAATACCATAAAAATCAAAAGGCATCTGATAAATGATAAAAATATTTGTAACATAGTATATAATGGATGAAGAACTAATATTTTTAATACGTAAACAACTCTTAAAAATTAGAAGACGAAGAAAAGGAAATACCTATAAAAATAGGAAAAATATAACAACAATTTATAAAAGAGAAAAAGATAGAAGTCCCTTAAATATATAGAAACTATTCAAGCTCTAGGAACACTTTGAGAGTGAGGCTAGAAATACAGACAAGAGCCTTATCCAAGGATACTTATTCTATGCACAATGCAGAACCACTGACAGATTTTAAGCAAGAGACTGACAACATTTAGTCACTGATTTAACTTGGAAAATGGCAAAAAAAAAAAAAAAAATAGAAAAAGAAAAACAAAACAAAACAAAATGGGTGAGAGAGAAATGCGTTATTCTGCACTTTCTGGTTTGTGTAATCAGAAAAATTGATTCATTTAATGCATGAAATGAAATGAAGAGATGACCTGACTTAAGAAACAAAATGCCAGTGATCTGCAGGTTTATTTAATGACTGAAATGGGGAATCATGAAGAGGTACACATTAGGTTAGGGAAAAAAGTTGCGATTTGGACATCATAAGTTTCGAGATGCTCTTTTGCCTACTAGGTATGTCACTGTAAATAGGCTATTGTAACTCTCTAGTTTTCTCATTTACAAAATGGGGATAATAAAGAGTTGATGTGAGGATTAAATAATTCAACACATTAAGAGTACTTGGAATAGTGCCTGGCATCTAGAAAGACCAAGAATGTTAACATGTGTTGCTAGTATTATCAGTTAACATGTATTACTAGTATCATCAGCAGCACTGTATTTAACGTGTTAGCAGTTAACATGTATTGCCAGTATCATCAGTTAGTATTGCTAGTTATTATTAACAGTTAACATGTATTGCTAATATAATCAGCAGAACTGTATGGATACTAGTATTGCTAGTGTCATCAGCAGCAGTGTGTGGAGCTGCCTGTAGTAAATCCAACAACTCATTTAATTTCCAGGGGATTATTTTCAGTGCTTTTCTTCCATGGCCTCGGGGTTGATCTTCGAACTCTCTTTTCTTTTGGCTTCCTAGAAGGAGATATATGCCCTGTTCTTCTTGTATCTTCTCATTCTTTTTGATATTGATTCTTTCTGTACCCATCTTTCAAATGTTGGTGAGTCCAGCATTATGTCTCTGGAGGTTGGACATTAAAAATTTTTGAATCCTTAAAATGGTATAAACGTGTTACGGGTTTTCCATGACAGACCCACAGCCAACATAATACTGAATGGGGAAAAGTTGAAAGCATTCCCTCTGGGAACTGGAACAAGACAAGGATGCCCACTCTCACCACTCCTCTTCAACACAGTACTGGAAGTCCTAGCCAGAGCAATCAGATAAGAGAAAGAAATAAAGGGCATTCAAATTGGTAAAGAGCAAGTCAAACTATCATTCATTGCTGACAATATGATCATTTACTTTGAAAACCCTAAAGACTCCTCCAGAAAGCTCCTAGAACTGATAAAAGAATTCAGCAAAGTTTCTGGATAGAAGATTAATGTACACAAATCAGTAGCTCTGCTATACACCAACAGCAGCCAAGCTGAGAATCAAATCAAGAACTCAACCCCTTTCACATTAGCTGCAAAACCAATAAACTACCTAGAAGTGAAAGACCTCTACAAGGTCTTTCACTTGTAAAAACTACAACACATTGCTGAAAGAGATTATAGATGACACAAACAAATGGAAACACATCCTTCGCTCATGTATGGGTAGAATCAATATTGTGTAAACAACCATACTGCCAAAATAAATCTACCAATTCAATGCAATTCTCATTAAAATACCACCATCAGTCCTTCACAGAACTAGAAAAAACAATCCTAAAATTAATGTGGAAGCAGTAAAGAGACCACATACCCAAAGCAAGACTAAGCAAAAAGAACAAATCTGGAGGCATTACATCTCCCAACTTCAAACTATATTACAAGGCCATTGTCACCCAAATAACATGGTACTGGTATAAAAATAGGCACAGAGAGAAATGGAACAGAATAGAGAACCCAGAAGTAAAACAAAATACTTACAGTCAACTGATCTTTGACAAAGCAAACAAAAACATAAAGTGAGGACAGGACACCCTATTCAACAAATGGTGGTGAGATCATTGGCAAGCCACATGTAGAAGAAAGAAACTGGATCCTCATCTTTCACCTTATGTAAAACTCAACTCAAGATTGATCAAGACTTTAATCTAGGATCTGAAGCCATAAAGATTCTATAGAATAAAATTGGAAAAAGCCTTGTAGATGTTGACTTAGGCAAAGGCTTAATGACCAAGAGCTCAAAAGCAAATGCAACAAAAATAAAAATAAATAGATGGGACTTAAGTAAACTAAAAAGCTTCTGCACAGTGAAAGAAATAATCAGCAGAGTTAACAGACAAGTCACAGAGTGAGAAAAAAATGTTCACAATCTATACATCTGAAAAAGGACTAATATGTAGAATCTACAAAGAATTTGAACAAGTCATAAAGAAAAAAACAAACAATACCATCAAAAAGTGGGCTAAGGATATGAATAGACAATTCTCGAAAGAACATATACACATGGCCAGAAGCACATAGAAAAATACTCAACATCACTAATCATCAGGGAAATGTAAATTAAAACAACAATGCCATACCACCTCACTTTTGCAAGAATGGCCATAATTACAAAATAAAAAAAATAATAGATGTTGTCAGGGATGTGGTAAAAAGGTAACACTTTTATACTGTTGGTTGTAATGTAAACTAGTACAGTCACTATAGAAAACAGTGTGGAGATTCCTTGAAGAACTAAAAATGACCTACTATTTGAGCCAGCAATCCCACTAGTAGATATCTACCAAGAGGAAAAGAAGTCATTATATGAAAAAGATACTTACACATGCATGTTTACTGCAGCAGAATTTGCAGTTGCAAAAATATGGAACCAGCCCAAATGTCCATCAATCAGAGATAATAAAAAAATTGCGGTGTATATATATATACACAAATATATATATATATATATATACACAAATATATATATATATACACACAAAATATATATCACACACACACACACACACACACATACACACCATGGAATACTGCATAATAAGGAACAAAATAATGGCATTCATTGCAACCTGCATGGAATTAGAGACTATTATTCTAAATGAAGCAACTCCGGAGTGAAAAATCAAACATTGTATGTTCTCATTCATATGTGGGAGTTCAGTTATAAGGATGCAAACACATAAGAATGATACATTGGACTTTGGAGACTCAGGGGAAAGGGTGGGGGGTGGTTAGGGATTAAAAACTACACATTGGTTACAGTGTACACTACTGGGGTGATGGGTGCACCAAAATCTCAGAAATCACCGGTAAAGAACTTACTCGTATAACCAAACAACACCTGTTTCCTAAAAACCTATTGCAATAAAAAGAAAAGAAAAATATGTGTTTATGTGCATCAGGAATCATGTATAAAATGTCTATCACAGCGTTATTCGTAATATACAAAGACTGAAACAAAAAATGGTAGAAATAGAAAATTACCATCACATAATAATTGTTGCAGGCAGGATTCATCACTGAATTCTAAAGCTTGTGGGTAAATTGTGATATGAAGCATAATATCTTCATAGTCTCAAAATGTCTCTCCACAAGATGCATAAAAATTACAAGGGGGAAAAATAGAAATTTTACATGGAGAAATCTGGCAGACACCAATTTTATGAAGTTACCAAAGTTCACATCGCTATCGTAAGATGTATCAACATCATGTACCTTTTAATATGAAGCACTAGAAAAGACAAACATCACTTTTGTGATACTCATGCCTTCAATTTTATCAATTGAAAAGACAATTACTAATTGTCTTTTCCAAAAGAAACAAAAACAAAACAAAATTGGCCAGTAATCTTCAAAAGAGTCAACATCATGCAAGACAAAGAAAGACTGAGAAGTGGTTACAAATTGGAGGTAAGGAGAGGTAAAAACAAGTACAATATATTATCAGGGATTAGATCCAGAACCAGAAAGATGACAATTGGTAAAACTGAAATAAAATTTAAAGATTAGTTATTAATTTCTTGATAATGGCATTGTACAGTATAACATGCTTACATTAGTGGAAGCTGAATTAAAGATATATTGAAACTCTCTGTACTATGTTTTGCAACTGTTTTTTAGGTCATGTATTAGTTCACAATAAAAAGTTTAAAAAATATAGTTAGTTCCTAGACACTTGAGTTCAAGTAGAGGGTAACCTAGAAGACATTCAAGCCATAGCTGGGTCATTTCAGTACACATCTTTTAGGTTTTTTTTTTTTAAGCCAGGAGAGTTTTATGAGAACATTAACAGAATTCTTAGCTAACAGGTAAATTGTATGATTTCACACAAGCTTTGATCCAATGCTAATTCCCTTGAATTTGTAGAAAGTGAGCAGTTAGAGCTATTTCACTCATTGCGGCAAATGATGCATGCTGTGAGGATCACAAAATGTACTGTGAAATATCTGAAGTAGTTTAGAATAAAATTCCCCTAGGTTCAACTTTGAAGACTTTATATACTTGAGAACAAATTTATATTCATCAATGAGTTTTCAGCCACACTTCAAATAGCCACTCTAAACTATTGACACAAAGGGCTGGAACAATTAAAGTGAGGTTAAATTTAGTCTGTTAAGTGGTGAAAAGCAGAACACATGTAGTACATGCAACAGGACCATTTTTTTTTTTTTTGGTCAAAAGTAAAAATATATGCATAGAAAAGAGCCTGACATTTTATACAACAAAATATAAACAGTGGCTAACTCTGGGTAGGTGGAAGTGAGTTTTCACTTTGCTTGTTGGCAATATCTAGATTTTTTACAATAATTATATGTTAGTTAATAATCATAAAAACAATGAAGTTAATACTTTTTAAAAAGCTAGGCAGTGTAGCAAATTTTCAAGTTTTTGAACAGTGAGTAATCAACTAACCACTTCAAAATGGATGCAGTTAAAAATAAAGTACATTCCAGATAATCATTTTTGTTAAGATGACCGGGTTAAGGCTATAAATAGACGGTTTTAAGTGGATTTTTCTACTATGGTCTTTTCAGTTAAAATGTCAGAAATTGCACAGAGACAAGTTTAAGCATCTGCATTTTAAGCTAATAATATCACAGAAAGCAGCAATATATGTGCCTAATTTTTAAATAGTGTATTTTTTTTAAGTGAAAAGAAAAGATGCACAGTTTTTAGGAAGAGGAAAGAGATATGCATATCGGGTATTTTCTTCTAGCCTTTTACTTTATGGGTCATATATTAAATGGAAAGAATTAATTTTGCCCCTGCTCTTTAAACTCATGCCCATTCTCTAGCAATTAGCATCTAAAGCAGTGCTTTAAAATTTTAAATGTGCATATTAGCCAACTGAAGGATTTTGATTCTGTAGGTCTGAGGTGGGACCTTAGTTTTGTACAGAAATCATCTGGAAGCTTATTAGGAATGCAGAATCATGGATACCATCTCATAACGAATCAATCAAAATCTACATTTTAATAAGATACCCATTTGACTTGTATGTACATTAAAATTTGAGAGCTGTTACCTAAAGAACTCAAAATAGTCTAGCTGGTTTTTGGTTTCTGTAGTTTCCTATGAGAATTACTTAAATAATAATATTTTAACAATACTATAGAAACCAGTGCTGCCACTAAACTCTGTTAACAGCTGATACAACATAACTTTAGAAAACTATTTTTAGACAGTTAAAACATTTTCCTTAAAATGAAAATTAAATTTCCTTGATTCTCAGGCGACTTTAAAATTAGTTCTTGTTGGCTTTATTTGTCCCTTAAACTAAGTGATTATGTAGCAAATTTAGACACAATTCCCTTCCACCCCCCTCACCCCGGCTTTGTCTCTCATTTGAGAAGGAATAGTTCAGAATCTGTTTTTAAACAGATTCTGGCAAATGGAGGAACTTAAACCTTACAAATCCTATAATGATAGGATTGTAAATAGATTACAAGTTACAGCATATCTATGTTTTTCATTCACAGAAATAAATGAGTCAGTTTCTGGAACTCTAAAACAAAACATTAAAAGGAAAGAAAATGGAATCCAGGGTAATTTTATGAACTTAGTATTAAAGAGAAAACAGAGTATCACCCACAAGCCAGTCAATTATCTTATAAATCAAATTTTCTTTATTCTTAGATGAAAAAATTTGGGGTTCTAGAAAATCATCATTTCATTTCAGAAGAGTCATACCAGTGGCTATCACATTAAGACTTTCTGACAAAGAAACTCTGACATTTCTGACTATTGTTTCTGAACTTTTAAAATGATAAACTGCTTAGATTTCTACTTAGTAGGGGTTCAAAAAGAAGCAATTGTGTGGCTGGGTTAAAATTGAATTTCAGTCTTATGAATACCTTCAATTCTTATAAATTTTACTGGATCACATTTAAATCTACTGAAGCCATTCTATCATTTCTACACCTTAACCTTGATGTGATGATATTCTCACTCCTACCAGGACTTCCAAGAAAATATACTGAGAATATGTTAACATAAACTCTAATTTAAAAAAGCATAATGTACAAATAAAGGAGAGCTCACTAAATATATTCAAAATCAAATCTGCTTTTTTTTAAAAAATCCCAAGAACACATACTATCAAATGCAGTACCATTAGGCACAAACTGATAAATTGAGCCTAAATGTTTGAAAATACAACCATAAAACAATCAAAAGAAGCAGTGTTTTTATAGAGTAACTACAGTGTCTACCACACAGTTTAATGCATCACAATATAAGATACATATGTTAACATTGCTTTTAGAGAAGAAAAGGCACTGGGAAGAAAAAGATAAAAATGAAAATACTTTCTAAGTCATCATCTACTTCCACATATTATTTGCTGCTGAAGAATAGGGCAAGAATTAAAGGCTGTCTTTGGTCTTAGGAAAAGTTCTCATAAGGTTTTCAGTCTTAAATGAGTTTTTGCTAACATTTTAAATTACAGTGTCAACATTTTAAACTTTGTGATTTAAAATGTTTCATAGAATTTTGTAAAACTTTTTTAACTTAAAATTTTGTATTTGTATTCAAGGCTAAACTTAAAGACCACAGATACTTTTATTAAGGGAATACTAAAAATGTCAGTCTATGGTTTAAGGATTTCTTTCCATTGTTTTAAAGTTTATGATAATATTTTATTAAATTTAATTCATCTCTGGAAATATGAAGTTTTACCTTTCCAGAATATTCTATTATCCATCTTACCACTAATCGTTATTTTTCCTAGCGACCATTTCAGGGAAGTTTCCTGAACAACTTGATAATCATGGTTGTTTAAATATCTATATTTAACAAGTCCGTATTTATAATTGAAAGATATCTGAATTGATCAAAGTTTTGTGCTTTACATAAATGATTTTAATTTTTGATTTAAATAATATTGTGGGTAAGTTGTGGTTCATCCTTCTCCCAGGACAATGTACTTATGTGCAAGCAGTGTCTGATTCTTTTACATTTCTAGTTATAGTTATTTGACTCTACTTTCCAAACTATAACCAAGATTTTTAAATGAAGGCATTAAGTTGTGGTATATTAGATAATAAGTCCCACTGTTTTGATGAAATAAATAAGAAAATTGAGCTTCTTAGTAATGTTAAATGAATAAAAGCAGGGCCCAGAAGACTATATACAGCATGATGCCATCTTTAGAAGGCTCAAAATTAGCAAAACTAAGCAATATAGTATGTTAGAAGTACATACATTTGTGATAAAAGAATACAACAAAAAATATGAGTAAGATTCAGGATATTTGTAATCCATAAGGGGTAATCACAAATATGATATAGTTGACTAGCTCAGAAGGTAGTTACAAGTTATTGGGATGGCCAAACACACACACACACACGCTTCATCATGAATATTACTTAACAATTTTTAAGTGCAAGAAAACTAAGAGGTTTAGATTATTCAGGAAAAAATTGGAGATGAAAGTGTCAGAATTCCCCCTCTTAGCTAGGGAAACATACTTTTCTAAACATGGAGAATTGTGTTCTTTGGCCTCTGCTTTTTACTGTGTTATTTAATTTATGGCAAATATTTAGTGATATTTTCCTTTGATTCATAATCCCTCAACAATATGCACAATTGTCTCTTCTTGTATTTTGTACACCTTATTTTACTATTCAACTCACTTTTTAAACAATGATGTCAGGAGACTATTAGTTTTACTTAATCAATGAGAATAAAGAAAATCTCAAATTATTGCTTGTATTTATAGTTGGTGTTATATGATCATACTTTTGATCAATGAATACATTATTCCTAACAGTATATTTCTAAAATCATCCTTTTGATTCTAGAGATTAGGTGCATGTAGATTCTGATTTCCATTAACTCATGTAGAAAAAAGACTCCTTTCTCCTAGGAAATCAATAGTGTGGAAAACAAGGGCAACTTAATTATCACATATGTGAGCTTGGAGAAAGAAAAATCTCATATCAATATCACACTGCCATTTCAATAAATAAGAATGATCCCTCACCATTTTAGGAAGGCTGAAATCTAGGAAAAAATGAGAAATTCAAGTGCAAATTCTTTTAGCTTTATAAAATATAAAACCATTCTTCCATATTTAAGGAGATGGAACATTCATAGGGACTTGCAAATGCTCACTGGAATGTATTCTGGAATAATTTTTTTCTGTTGGATACAGTTCTAGTAAGACTGATAGGCAAGCTGCCTAATATACTTTCAACAGGACAACACTTCTCACTGCTAGTCGTATAAATATTTGCCTTTACTTAAAAAATAAAACTTCCCTTGGAGACTTATGAGATACCTTTGGAATGGAGAAGGGAAAAATAAAATCTACAAATTTAATTAATTTGAACCATGAGTTCTGAGGAATCTAGTCTGAATTTATGCAGGTTGCTTGAGGTTAAAAAAGAGTGCCCTACCCTTCTTAAAGAGGCTGTTTAACTCTTCCTATTATAAAATGTATAGATTTTAAATGAAAATATATATAACTGATTAAAATAATTAAAAAGTCCTTGAATAGATAATTAGTTGAGGCAAGTGAAGTTAATGTTTGACTTGATTGAATGAAATAAGCAACTGAAAGCGTTTTTCATGACTATCATGTTTAGTATCACTTTTAATTTAACAGGAAGAACAACCTTTACTGTACCTGACGAGGGGTTCTTTCGGATTTACTCCTACACCACTCCCAGTCTGAAAGATCTGGTTTCTGACTCTCTTCATGAGACAGTCTTCTTTCTGGCCCTTCAAAAAAGGTAGTTTCTTCATAGTTAATATCACCTCCTGTTTTGTCAGGAAACACACCCTTTTTGTTGTCAGAATCCTGTTTAGCTTCTGTAATATCAGTATTTGTGCATTTGTTGATGCCTCTTTGTGTGGAGCTGTCCAGAGATGGCATGGTGCTGATTTCTACTTTTATAACATTGAAGATGTTACGGTCGTCTTTCTGAGGGTCTTTTGTATTTTCACACTCATAGTTCATCAGGTTGTGATAGAATATGGAATTTTCATCATCATCATAGTAATCTTCATGTGCTATTTTATAAATTCCATAACTTTTTTGGAATGATAGATTGAATTCAAAGCCTTTTCTCTTGACTGAGTAAAAATAAAAACAACAGTTATGGCTAGTAAGGTAGATAAAAACAACATTGAATATAGATAGCAAATAAAAATAGAAAGTGCATTCAACCTGATTATTATAATTTTAAAACCATCTACACTTACTTCTTGTCAATTATACAAAGAAATTATGCCTCATAAAATTATCCTATCACCCTATGCCTAATTTTTCTCATTTACAGAATGAGGGTCTTGAAATACATACAATCTTAAAAACTCTTTCAATCTTTAAAGAAGTCTTACATAACAAAAACTTAGCCATACATTAGGAAATTTTCAAATACATTGTTTTAGCTTTCCTTAGTCTACCAATGATTTTGTACATTTCCTTATATTTTGGGATAAGATATCTTATTTATACATTTTGTTTTGCTAGAAATTAATTATTAAGTAGCCTTAATATTATGTGAGTTACTCAGCTAAGAATACCACCAATAAATATAACTGCTTTAAATATTTTGGTATATAATTTTTGGCATTTATATGTCTATAAATGCATACAATAAAAATTAGACCATGCCGCAAACAGCTTTTACATTCTAAAAAATAACAATGTAAAATGATTTTTAAAATGGTAAAAAAAAATTAGATGGATTAATAATTTTTGTAAACTGAAGCACTTTACAATGTCTATAAAGCTGATTATTATGAGAAGAGTTTAGCAGGAATGCATAAAACTTTTTATGATTTAAATCAGATGAAATATGATGATATACTAAATATAGTACTATTAGTTGATGGAGTGATGCAAAGTCTTAGAATAACAAGCAAGACAGAATGCAAAGTCTTAGAATAACAAGTGGACAGAAAGTGATACCATTTTTATGTGTGAATGTCACTAAATGCTAGATAATTTTTATATATTAAGAATAAAGTTGTATCAAGGTGGTAGACAAGATATAATTTAATGTTTTTGCTTTCATCTCTCAAATTTTGTTTGGAAATTTGTTTCAAACAAATTTTCTACTTTGATAGCTCTGTGTTTTATTGGGAGACATTTAGCTGTCTCTGGTAGAAAAAAAATATGAAAAACTATAAACTTTCTATGGAAAAATAAGTAAAATTTGATTCATTTTACAATACATCTTTGTGTCATTCATATGCTGATTCTATTACTGAAATGTTTCTCAGAATCTAAGATTTATAAACCAGTTCTGCTGACTGAAAAATAAAAAATTATCAGTATCATTCATTGTTGTTTGAGCCAGGACACAAACAAGAAAAATTTTGATTCAAAGAAAATATAAAAGTAGCAACAGATATTCATATTTTATATACTGTCTCACTTATATTTTTACTGACCTATTCTAGTAATGTAGTCAAGTAAAGTTAAATTATGCTGTTTAACTTGTTTTAACAGTGTGTAAGGTGAAGGAACTAAAAAGATGTTTAAATTATCGATGGGTTTCTATCAAAAATATATAAAGTGATAAATTGTCAATTCAAGGTCATTAAGAAAACAAATGCTATTATAAAATCCCAATTTTGTGATATAACATGATAAAATTGATATCTATGACTATAATTTTATTAGTTGCATATTATAATCTCAAATATGTAAAGCAAAAATGAGTAATGTTTTTGAAGGAGTGTGCAGAATGTGTTAATGGAGACTTCACCTCCGTATCACAAGGGACAAGAGGCAGTCTGAGGTAGGCTATGAAAATAAAGGAGGATTATCACAGAGACCATGAAGTGATAGAACATTCTGAGGCCATTTTGCTCATCCATTATGTCATTTAAAATACCAGCAACCTTACATAGTAAAAAACTTATGGATTCTGTTTTACACTGGAGAAAACAAGGGCTGACAGAGGAAACCTATTGAAGATTACTTACAGGTAAAATGATATGAATTTAAAGCTAACTGTTTTCAGAGTTAGAGTTATTTGCCTCTATGTGAAATTGCTTTATTGCTAATCAGGCCCATGAAAGAAATATATTAATGGTAGCAGAATTACACAATGTGCTGTTTTTAAGTCAGAGGAAATGCATTAATTTATGAAGTATAATTAACGAAAACGTTTCTTGTTAGTGACTTATCACTTATGGCAAATTCTGACCGAGGTAACTAATGTACCTGAGACAATTTGAGATAATAGGTTATAACAATATCACAGAGTCGACAACGTTAAGATGAGAAGCTGGTTGTAAGGGGTGAATCCCTATAAAAATACGTTAAAACAACATAGTTAATAATCAAAACTATGTTGAAGAAAATATGAGAATCAGAGTCAAAACTAATCATCTTTAAGTTCCTTGAGGGTAAACTAGGTCTTTTTTTTTTTAGTAAAGCAAGAACAGGAAAAAAGTGTCAATTAGGTAACATTAATTATTAACAAAGGCAAATGGAAAAGTTCTTCCTCCATCTAAAGCAGGATTCTCGGCTCTACCCACTTGTGGTGAGATTAGGGATTGTGTTGTCAATAATTCTAATTTTTCAGACAAACCAGATTCATAGATTTGATATAAAATATCCTGATCTTAAGGTTTTGCTCCATAATTTTAGTTAAAAGTAACTATAAAAATTGGTTAAAAAGCACATCTTAGAACCAAATTCACCTCATGGGTCATGGGTTGGGAATTTCTGTTTCTTATTGAGCACGCAGCACAGTGCTAGACACATAAGTGACTTTTTTCCTAATAAATATTTATTTATTTATTGGGTGAATGAATGAATGAATAAAGCAATCTGTAAGAATCATGCTTGGTGTTATACAAATGGTTTGTTAGGTGAGCCTTGACTCAGTGATGCTAGCTGAATAAAATATGATTTCAAAGAAAAGATATCTCTAAAATACTGATTTCTTTCTAAGAGGAAGGCCTGGACAGTGTTACAGTTCCTGACTTTTACTTTTATGTTACTAAAAAAATCACAGTTGAGATTTTTTAAAAACTTTTTTTTTTGTATTTTATGTGTGTGCCTGTGAAAGTCAAAGATCTTTCATTGATTAATAACTTGCAAGAAACTTAAAAGCCATCAGAGTATTGTCCAGAATCTTTTGAAATCTGTACTAAACATCGGAAAAATAAATATAATATTTTCGTTCTAACAAATAAAATTGTTCTTCCAAAATCCTCAATAAAGCATGAATTAGCTCTAGTCTTCTGCTTTTAATCACATCTTGCCAATTACAAATTTTAGATGTAATTACATCAACTTCTAAAAACAAAGAATTCTTCAGAGTAATGTCACTTACCATGTACTATGATTTTGTGATTTAAAAAAGACCTAAAATCTGTTTTTTTAAATATAATGTATTTGACATTTAACTGTTTAATTTAAAAACCATGTAAGGCAAGCAAAATGAGTCTGAAAGCCATATCCAACAAATATATCTACCTCCTGAGACCTCTATGTTAAAATCATTTGGAAAAAAAATCACTTTTGAGACACTAATAGTACAGATTCTTGTTGGAAACAGAAGAGGATGATTATTTCTGCAAATTATTTTCTACTACTCACATTCATTTTGTGGTTGCATGTCTCTTAGTTCCCATTTAGCGAAGTTGAGATGTATAATTATATTTACATCTTCAAAATTAACCTATGGTAAATGTAAGTTAGGAAAAAAATACTTTCTTTCCCTTGCTTCTGAAGTTCACTGATAAAGGATGTAAAGAGAGGAAATCTTAGTTTGTTATGGACAAAAAGTTTAAACATAAAACTGGAACCATCGAAGAATTAAGATACTCTAGCTGATTAACCACCTGGCCCACCTAAGTGTGTGCTACCTTTGGGGATTTAAAATTCTGTTGTGTTATACTAGCAGTAGGAAAATTGATGGTGTCTTCTCAGACAGCAGAAACGCATCATTATTATTATCAGAATTTTCCAATATCACAGCCTGGATCATAAGAGGGAATGGAGCCGTTTGAACTATAAGCATCTTAAACTAAAGTTTCTCACAATATTGTATTTGTGAAGCCATGCTTCTTTTTTTACAAGCCTTCATATTTCAAGTCCTCCTTGGAATTTTAAAATAAACACAAATAAAAGCAATGGTAATTTTAGAAAAAAATATTATTTTGTTCTTGAAAGATACGGTTTTCATTTCAAACCCGTGATAAGGATGTGACTGTTGATTCTGCTAGCCTGCTGTAAGATTCTTCTGTTTGTGCAGTACAGAAAGTAGAGTATTTCATAGGTCATTTACAAGAATAAGTCTGTTTACTTTGTTTTCAGCTCTGAGATGGGTGGTCCCCACTTCTTAAAAATGACTGCCTTCAACCAATTCACTAAGACTTTTCATTTTCACTGGCACTAGACTCATCCCTCTCACAATTTTAGATGTTATAAGACAGGGCTGGTTTACTAGTTTAGTGGCAAAATGTTAGGATTTGTTAGAATGTTAGAGTTTTGAGGCTTGTGAATTGTTTCCTTTATGTTATATGTTTTATAAGTGGCCCATAAAGGTTTATTATTAATTTTCTCAGTCACTGTTGCTCTGGATATTAATCTTTAGAGACACATCATTATTATAAGTTCTAAGGTTATTTTAAAGACAAATGCATCTGCCATCTACTACTTAATGACATTCCTAACAATAAAAAATTTCTAGTCATTTGAAAAATATGCAGACATTCTAAATTTTAAATGCCATCACTATGACATATGAAAAATGGACAGTTCATGGCTAATTATATAATATAACTTTGTTGTTGAATTGATTGCAGAGTATACTTTGATATTCTCTAGATTTTGCAACCCTAAAATAGCCTGAGATGGACTGTTTTTATTTAACCTTCCCTGTTAAAGAATAATATACTTGTGGCCAGTCGCGGTGGCTCACTCCTGTAATCCCAGCACTTTGGGAGGCCGAGGTGGGTGGCTCACCTGAGGTCAGGAGTTTGAGACCAGCCTGGCCAACAGGTGAAACCCCGTCTCTAAAAATAATAATAATAATAATAATAATATACTTGGATACTCTGAACAAAGGACAATTAATAGGACAGTTTATGCAGCATACACTAATGGATTCTCAGATTTATTAAGTAATAGAACATCCTATATTCTGTCTGGAATAATAAAATGATATTCTTTTTCTTCCTGGTAGAGTCATAATATACGGCTCATTCTTCAACTTTTCCTGTCTTAAAATATGGAAACAATTATACTGTAGAGAGGTTTGGAATTGACCCTGCCTTCCACTCTCTTTCTAGGTGTACTCTTCAGAACACAGAATCTCTTTTAAGTAAATAACTTGGTTAGATTCATACATGAACACAACAGTAACAAGCTGTCACTTCTGTCTTTTTTTTGAAACTGAGGGTTTTGTTTGTTTGGTCTGTGTGTGTGTGTGTGTGTGTGTGTGTGTGTGTGTGTGTGGCCTACACTTATAATTTGTTTTGGAACTGTTTTCAAGCACTCTGATTCCTTACTCTGAAAACTTTCCAAAACCTGGAAGAATACAAGTAGTAAAACAACAAAAATGCTTTTCTTTACTGTTCCATTGCATAATAATGGGTTATAATGTAATGAGTTTTCAGCTCCTTTCAGAGGGTTAGTAATCCTTTTTCAAATGCAAGCTTCTTACAGCAATGCTGCATCTCATTCTAGAATGGGGAGGAGAATTTATTTTCTATTCTGGGCTAACAACTATGTCACCATCCATATATCATCGAAGTGACTTCGTTGACATGGTGTGCTGAATGAATTCGTCTTTAACTTTTTTACCTAAAATAATTATTCAGTGCCACAAGCACTTCATGGGGTTTTTCAAAACCAGCATCATTTAAAATCTACCCCCAAACGATGGTAGTGATTGTTTCATGTTTATAATTTTTCCTCACTATTTACCATTTACATTTGTCCTTGGACTCTTCATCCTCTACTGAGGCAACTTTGTTAATAGACCTCTTTTCTGAATGTCACTGAATGCATATTGCTGCCAATCACGGCCATGTTGAGGACTTACTTTTTTCCCATCGGATGCCACTGCATATGTGTTCTGCCTGCAGTTGATGATGCAGCCACAGGGCAAGTGGGTCCAGCGTTTGGACAAGACAAACACTGGGGTTACAGTGCTGGCCAGCAGGGTAAGTAGAAAGCTGAGTGTCTCCATGGGAAGGCTCTGAAACCCCACGACGTTCTGGACCGCCATGTGCATCTGCAAGGGCAAGAGAACTTTAGACCTAACCCAAAATCACACTTTATACTTCCCAAGCCTTTTCCCTACGCACGCTGCCTCAGTTCCCTTTCCAGGGATTTCTCCTGATTGAGAGCCGGAGCTCTGCTCCAGAGCTGGCGCCCTGTCCTTGGTGGTGGGCTCCTGGGAACGGCGGGACGCACCCCACTACGCCAGACAGCACAGGATTGGGAGGGGTTTCTGCTTTTGAGTGCCGGGTCTGCGCCCGCTGCCTATTCAAGACTCCACCGGAAAGGCACAGTCTACAACGTGGAAGACGCTAGCTAGGAAACAGGCGTCCGTGAAACCTGCATCTGGTTCTCCAAATGGCCTTTGTCGTCTCCCTGGACCCTCACCTCTGCCCACGCGCTTGTCACAGCGGGGCGCCACTCTGCCACCTCTTACTTGGATTCGGCTTCCTCCTGGAGGGAGGAACAAAAGCCCGTTCTGTCGTCTCTCTTCTCCCTCCACAACTCATCTCCTCTCCTCTATCCCGCCCTGCTGAGGATGGGCGTCGGCCTCACTAGGCGGGAATGGAACGGCGAGAAAGGGATTTAATTCCCTCTCCTTTTCTGAATACTGTCAGATTTTGCTGTGTGAATCAATATCCTTGGCTAACACCGATCTGGAAAACTAAGTCGCCCGCGACAGAAAGCGCTCCCCATGCCCCTGACTTTTGAAAGGAGAAGCATCTAGTAGTTAAGGCTTCACGGCCAACTAGCCCTGCCCCGAACTGCCTTCCTCTAAGTGCTAAGTCTCTAAAATCCAGCGAGATACACTTGGAAGCGGACTTCACTGTGCGTCTCTTGGTGACTCCCCCAAACCAGCGACGCTGGTCCCAACACTCATTTACACTGGCACACACACTCGCGCTTTGTGAGCAACTGCACTTTTACCATCATGGGCAGCCAAAGGACGACTTTGGAAAGCGCTAGGATCAAAGCGAAGCGCTTCTGTGCTATGCTCACGGTGTAGCTCCTGGTGCCATAGAGAGTCCCCCGGTTCTCACGCCTGCAGGCTCCAGCCCCCGCGGCAGCCGGTGCACCCGGTTCGAACACCGGGTCCGAGCTCGGGAGCATCCCCCAGAGCGCCGCAGACTCGGGGCCGGAGCATCCTCCGGGGACAGGGAAAGCACTCTCCCCATAGTAGGAGGGGTCCCAGGAGTGGAAACTCCACGGGAAATTTCCTGGTAGTTGGCGTGGAGTCTCGGCGGCTCCTCTGAACACAGCAACCGGTAAGTGAGTGGGACCGAGAGGCCCACGAGGAGTCCGAAGGCCAAAGCGTACACGGTAGAGAGGAGCAGCACGTAGGAGCTGGAGCAGTCCACCAGGCAGCCCCAGGGCGTGCGCACGAAGGCGCCCCAACCGCACAGCGGGAGCGCCGAGAGCAGCAGACTGGCTGTCCATACCGTCAGCACTACGCTGACCACCTGGCCCGATCTTCTGGAGGCTGTCTGGCTCCCCACATCCCTGTGCATCGTGTAAAAGTTGTAAGAGACTAGGAGAGTAGCCTTCAAGTTGCTAGAGAGGCCCTGGCATAAATACAATAAGGCAGAGGTGGTGCACAGAAATTGGAAGTAACCGGGGACCTCGTTTGGCCACTGCAAAAACATGAAGATGGTCACCGATAAGACGCTCATGAGATCATCCACAGACCAGGAAGCCACAAGCATGGACACAACGGTTCTGTTCTGCATTTTCAGCAGGGAAATTAGTGAATAAATGCTGCCGACCAAGGCTGCAAAAGTCAGGAGACATGTCAAGCAAAAGAGATAAATATTCAGAGTTCCTGGTGGATTTAAAAGGTCCGTAGAATTATGATTCTCTTTCCACAGGCTAGAGTCATTTGTTGATAAGTTACTGAGAAATAAAGACATTGTCCTTGGTCAATATTTAATTTCCCTTATCAATGAGTCTGATAATTTTCTCAAAAGAAAGACCGGCTGCTAGAAATCAGATTTCATTTCTCCTACCAAGTTCCCCTCTAGATAGTCTCCTGGTCAGTCCTGCAGGAAATGGTCAGGCATGTCTCCTTTAAATCTGACTCAAGCTATATTTAAAAATTAGGTTCCATTTCAAGCATCAAAAAAACTGAACAAACAACTTTTCAACATTCCAATTAAAAACAAAGCAAAAACTCCTTCCCACCATCAAGTTTCAGGCAAGAAAGCAAAAAACTCTTCAGGTACACTGAAAACCAATGATGTCTGGATCCTTTGGGGTCCTTATGGAGCAAAGCAGCTTGTAGCTTGAGATAATCAAACCCTGTTCACTTTTAAGAGCAGTAAAATGATGCATTTGGTTCCAGAGCTGGATTCAAAGGCAGGAGATTGTCAGGTAGGTTTCAGCTTTGAAGGTAAAGAGAGAGAGAGAGAAGGCGAGCGCGAGCCAGTCAGAGGGAGCTTGTGCACAGAATCCCATCTGAACCGCTGTTCTTCAATCAGCCTGTGATCCTCGGAGCTGCAGGAAGGAGGAGTCAGCTCCAAGCAGGAAAGAAGCAGGAAAAAAAGGGAGGAGAGTGCAGTGTTGAACAAAATGATATACGTATGTCTTAGCCTGCCTCTTTCAAAGCAAGAAACAGTGTCCTTGCTAAGCTTCCCCTTTGGTTTTAACATGTAAACCTAGCCCAAATACTTGCTCAGGCTTGATGTGAACTACAAATATCACCTGTGAGAGGTCTAAGCTACTCCAGTAACTCAGGGACTGCTTTTATTCGTATCTAGACTTCCTGCTTCATAATCCATTGGAGGAAGAATATCATCAATGCCATTTATAAGAATAAGATGTATCAGATTTCGTTTAAAAAATTAGTGGGTTTAAGATTGTCATTATAGTCCTCATTACTCTAAAAAGGATTATGCAGAATCTTTGGATAGAGTCACACTAGCTTTAGTTATTTATTTATAACTTTATTTTCTGTCGATGGCATCAAGTAAGCAGGCTGTCATTTGAATAAATGATATGCCTAACTATCCATAAAGTTGGATGATCCCACATCCACACGTAAAAGGATCATCCCACAGCAAATGTTTTTAACCAGAGTATTTGAGACATACAATAGTTGTATCTCTGAATGATCAATTTTGCAAGATGAGTGATTTAGCAAAGAAGTAACTGACACAAGTACTTCTGGTTCAGCATTTCCCAGGATGCTTTAGGGTAGCATTCTCCTCAGCTCAGCCTCATGACCAGATGGCTACATTCTCCCACATAGTGCTGGAGGTCTAAATGGAAATAGGAAGGAAAAGGAAAAAGTTGATATGATAATGATTTAATAACTGGAAGTAGTAATAGCACTTCGATCATTCTTATCATTTATTTCAATGATAACTGAAGTATCATTTTGAACCTGAATCTGTTCAAGTACAAAATGATTACATTAGTTATTGCCAGCCACACCCTTCAATAAACACAGCAGGCATTTCACTTATCTTTATATGTTGATTGTTTGATTTTCCCCCTCATTCAGCAAATGGAAACAAAAACCACATGTAACAGCTAGTTCAGCACTCTAGCTCTCCCTACTGATAGTACAGACCGTGCATGGCTGTGTGAATAAGAAAGGTTGGGCGTATGTTCATTTTAAAATAATGTTGATTCAGAAAGCATGATGAAAAACAAATCTTATTTTTGAAAATTTCAAAGTTCTGTGAAAAGCCATTCTGCTTCTTCTCACAAACCTTATTCTTTCTTGCCATAACAAAAATATTATTCTTCAATATGGTATTGAGTCCTGAATTTTCAGTTAGGTTGAATAATAAGTCTCAGATTGTTAATATACAATAAATAGAAATTAATAATAGCTACTGTAGTATCATTTCATGTCTGAGAACATTTCCCCTATTATTAATATCATTTTTGGGTTTTCCATTAAATATAAATTTGGAAAAGGGATACTTAACCACCATGTTGTACTGTTCTCTGGGATATTACAGGAGCAGCAAGAATGTTTAGCACACTTCCAAAGGTTGGTAGTAGAACTGCAGCCAGGAGGGGAGCTAGTAAAGATGCCTGAATTTAACTTTAGACTGTGCTATTGCTGGATAGGTAACCTAGGACAAAAATTCCTGTACTTTCTCTGGGTGTCTGTTTCTGCATCTGTGAAATAAAGAGGTGGCTTAATCCATTTTATGCTAAAACAGAATACCACAGACTGTGAAATTTACAAAGAAAAAAATTTCTCCTAGTTCTGGAGGCTGGGAAATCCAATAGCAAGGTGCCAGCATCTTGCAAGGGCCTTCTTGCTGCATCACCCCATGGTAGAAGGTAAAAGGAAAAGAGAGCATGAGAGAAAAAGATAGATAGACAGAGAGACAGATGGACAGACAGATAGATAGCAAGAGGGGGCTGAACTCACTTTTTCTTTCCTTTTTTTTTAAGAGCCAGGATCTCGCTCTTTCACCCAGGTTGGAGTGCAGTGGTACCATCTAGCTTACTAAACCTCCAATTCCTGGGCTCAAGTGATTCTCCTGCCACAGCTTCCCAAGTAGTTGGAACTACAGGTTTGAGATACCATGCCAAGTTATGTTTTATTTTTTTTGTTTGTTTTTTATTTTTGTATTTTTTAGAGGTGAGGTCTCACCTTGCCTCAAGTGATCCACCCACCTCAGCCTCCTGAGGTGTTGGGATTATAGGTGTGAGTCTCTGCACATGGTCTCACTTTTATAACAAGCCCACTTTCTGTAACTAACACACTTCTGAGGTAATGGCATTAATTCACTTATGAGAGCAGGACCCTCCCGATCAAATCGTCTATTTTTAGGCTGCACTTTCCAAGACTGTTGCACTTGTGTTAAGTTTTCAACACACGAGCTTTGTGGAACACATTCAAAGCATAGTGAGGGGTTAAACTGGATTATTTTTAGAGACCTTTCCAATTCTAAAATTAAATAATACAATTTTTAAAAGTTCAGGTTAACCTCATCTCTATTTTCTTTCCTGCCTACTTCACAATAATCAACATTGTCATCTAATAAGAGCTGGAAGCCAGCAAGAGCTAATACTTGGATTCTGCATGATTTTTCTTTCTCTGATAGCATGGAGGCTCTTGTCTATAGGACGTAGTATAAGATTCAAGCAACCTGAAATCTCAGAGCCAACTGAGAGATTAAGGCTTGTCCTGGAGATCTGTGTGAAGCTAAAGCAAGTTTTGTATGAATAAGAGGTAAAATGTGTTGTGTAAATCACTGAATTTTGGGAGTTGATTGTTACTGGATAATATCCTAGCTCATGCCAATATTGTTAGAGATATTATTGCTCCCCTTTCATAGGTGAGAAAACAGATCCATGAGAGATTAATTGATTTTCCCAAAGGCACACATTTATTAAGTGGTGGAGTCAGATTTTAAAATTGTAGTTTAGTTCTGCATTCTTAATCATAACAGATACATATTTTCTTTATTTTAATTAATTAATTTTTTAAATTGTACTTTAGGTTCTGGGGTACATGTGCAGATCATGCAGGATTGTTGCATAGGTACACACATGGCAATGTGGTTTGCTGCCTCCATCCCCCCGTCACCTACATCTGGCATTTCTCCCCCATGTTATCCCTCCCCCGACCTCCCCACCCCACAGCTGTCCCTTCCTTGGCCCCCCCCAACAGACCCTAGTGTGTGATGCTCCCCTCCCAGTGTCCCTGTGTTCTCATTGTTCACCACCCACCTATGAGTAAGAACATGTGGTGTTTGATTTTCTGTTCTTGTGTCAGTTTTCTGAGAATGATGGTTTCCAGATTCATCCATGTCCCTACAAAGGACACGAACTCATCATTTTTTATGGCTGAGTAGTATTTCATGGTGTATATGTGCCATATTTTCCTTGTCTAGTCTATCGTCAATGGACATTTGGGTTGGTTCCAGGTCTTTGCTATTGTAACGGTGCCTCTATGAACATACGTGTGCATGTGTCTTTATAAAAGAATGATTTATAATCCTTTGGGTATATACTCAGTAATGGGATTGCTGCGTCAAATGGAATTTCTATTTCTAGGTCCTCGAGGAAGCCGCACACTGTCTTCCACAATGGTTGAACTACTTTACACTCCCACCAAAAGTGTAAAAGTGTTCCTATTTCTCCACATCCTCTCCAGCATCTGTTGTCTCCAGATTTTTTAATGATCGCTGTTCTAACTGGGGTGAGATGGTATCTCAGTGTGATTTTGATTTGCATTTCTCTGATAATCAGTGATGATGAGTATTTTTTCATGTTTGTTTGTCTCATATATGTCTTCTTTTGAAAAGTGTCTGTTCATATTCTTTGCCCACTTTTGGATGGGCTTGTTTGTTTTTTTCTTGTAAATCTGTTTTAGTTCTTTGTAGATTCTGGATATTAGCCCTTTGTGAGATGGGTAGATTGCAAAACCTTTTTCCTATTCTGTTGGTTGCCTGTTCACTCTAATGATTCTTTTGCTGAACAAAAGCTGTGTAGTTTAATTAGGTCTCGGTTGTCTATTTTGGCTTTTGTTGCCAATGCTTTTGGTGTTTCAGTCATGAAGTCCTTGCTATGCCTATGTCCTGAATGGTTTTGCCTAGGTTTTCTTCTAGGGTTTTTATGGTGTGAAGTCTTATGTTTAAGTCTTTAATCCATCTGGAGTTAATTTTAGTGTAAGGTGTCAGGAAGGGGTCCAGTTTCTGCTTTGTGCACACTGCTAGCCAGTTTTCCCAACACCATTTATTAAACAGGGGAATCCTTTCCCCATTGCTTGTTTTTGACAGGTTTGTCAAAGATCACATGGTTGTAGATGTGTGGTGTTGCCTCCAAGGCCTCTGTTCTGTTCCATTGGTCTATATTTCTGTTTTGGTACCAGTACCAAGCTGTTTTGATTACTGTAGCCTTGTAGTATAGTTTGAAGTGAGGTAGCATGATGCCTCTGGCTTTGTTTGTTTTGCTTAGGATTGTCTTGGCTATGAGGGCTCTCTTTTGGTTATATACGAAGTTTAAGGTGTTTTTTTTCCAGTTCTGTGAAGAAGGTCATTGGTAGCTTGATGGGGATAGCATTGAATCTATAAATTGCTTTGGGCAGTATGGCCATTTTCACAATATTGATTCTTCCTAACCATGAGCATGGAATGTTTCTCCATCTGTTTGTGTCCTCTCTTATTTCATTGAGCAGTGGTTTGTATTTCTCCTTGAAGTGGTCCTTTACATCCTTTCTTAGTTGTATTCCTAGGTATTTTATTCTCTTTGTAGCAATTGTGAATGGGAGTTCGCTCATGATTTGGCTCTCTGTTAGTCTGTTATTGGTGTATAGAAATGTTTGTGGCTTCTGCACATTGATTTTGTATCCTGAGACTTTGCTGAAGTTGCTTATCAGTTTAAGGAGATTTTGGGCTGAGATGATAGGGTCTTCTAAATATATAATCATGTCATCTGCAAATAAGAGACAGTTTGACTTCCTCATTTCCTAAATGAATACCCTTTACTTTTTTTTCTTACCTAATTGCTTTGGCTAGAACTTTCAATACTGTATTGAATAGGAGTGGTGAGAGAGGGCATCCTTGTTTAGTGCTGGATTTCAAAGGGAATGCTTGCAGTTTTTGCCCATTCAGTATGATATTGGCTGTAGGTTTGTCATAAATAACTTTTATTATATGGAGATGTGTTCCTTCAATACCTAGTTTATTGAGAGTTTTTAGCATAAAGAGCTGTTGAATTTTGTCAAAGGCCTTCTCTGCATCTATTGAGATGATCACGTGGTTTTTGTCTTTGGTTCTGTTTATGTGGTGAATTACATTTATAGGCTTGCTTATGTTGAACCAGCCTAGCATCCCCAGGATGAAGCCTACTTGATTGTGATGGATAAGCTTTTTGATGTGCTGTTGCAGTCAGTTTGCCAGTATTTTATTGAAGATTTTTGCATCTATGTTCATCATGGATATTGGCCTGAAGTTTTCTTTTTTTGTTGAGTCTCTGCTGGGTTTTGGTATCAGGATGATATTGATCTCATAAAATGATTTGGGAAGATTCCCTCTTTTTGGATTGTTTGGAATAGTTTCAGAAGGAGTGGTATCAGCTCCTTTTTGTATGTCTGGTAGAATTCAGCTGTGAACCTGCCTGGACCTGGACTTTTTTTTGGTTGGTAGGCTATTAATTCCTGCCTCAACTACAACCCTTGTTATTGGTCTGTTCAAGGTTTCAACTTCTTCTTGGTTTAGGTTTGGGAGGGTGCATGTGTCCAGGAATTTACCCATTTCTTCCAGGTTTACTGGTTTATGTGCATAGAGTTATTTGTAGTAATCTCTGATAGTAGTTTGTATTTCTGTGGAATTGGTGGTGATATCCCCTTTTTCATTTTTATTGCATCTATTTGATTCTTCTCCCTTTTTTTATTAATCTGACTAGTGGATTGTCTATTTTGTATATCTTTTCAAAAAACCAGCTCCTGGATTTATTGATTGTTTGAAGGGTTTTTTGTGTCTCTGTCTCCTTCAGTTCTGCTCTGATCTTAGTTATTTTTTGTCTTCTGCTAGCTTTTGAGTTTTTGTGATCTTGCTCCTCTAGCTCTTTCAGTTTTGACAATAGCGTGCTGATTTTAGATCATTCCTCGCTTCTCTGGTGGGCATTTATTGCTATGAATTTCCCTCTAGACACTGCTTTAAATGTGTCCCAGAGATTCTCCTACGTTGTGTCTTTGTTCGCGTTGGTTTCAAAGAACATCTTTATTTCTGCCTTGATTTCATTGTTTATCCAGTTGACATTCAGGAGCAGGTTGTTCAGTTTCCATGAAGTTGTGGGGTTCTGAGTTGGTTTCTTAATTCTGAATTCTAATTTGATTGCACTGTGGTCTGATAGACTGTTTGCTATGATTTCCATTCTTTTGCATTTGTTGAGGAGTGCTTAATTCCAATTATATGGTCAATTTTAGAGTAGGTGCAGTGCAGTGCTGAGAAGAATGTATATTCTGTGGATTTGGGGTGGAGATTTCTGTAGACATCTAGTAGGTTCACTTGGTCCAGATCTGAGTTCAAGTTTTGGATATCCTTATTAATTTTCTGTCTCATTGATCTGTCTAATATTGACAGTGAAGTGTTAAAGTCTCCCATTATTATTGCGTGGAAGTCTAAGTCTCTTTGTAGGTCGTTAAGAACTTGCTTTATGTACCTGAGTGCTCCTGTATTGGTTGTGCATATATTTTAGGTGGTTAGCTCTTCTTGATGCATTGATCCTTTTACCATTATATAATGTCCTTCTCTTTTGATCTTTGTTGGTTTAAAGTCTATTTTTATCAGATACTAGGATTGCAACTTTTGCTTTATTAGCTCTCCATTTGCTTGGTAGATGTTCCTCCACCCCTTTGTTTTTAGCCTATGTGTGTTCTTGCACCTGAGATGGGCTTCCTGAATACAGTACACCGATGGGTCTTGACTTTTTATCCAATTTGCCCGTCTGTGTCTTTTGACTGGGGCATTTAGCCCATTTACATTTAAGGTTAATATTGTTATGTGTTAATTTGATCCTGCCATTTTGATGCTAGCTGGATGTTTTTCCCGTTAGTTGATGCATTTTCTTCATTGTGTCGATGGTCTTTACCATTTGGTACATTTTTGGAGTGGCTCGTACTGGTTGTTCCTTTCCTTGCTTAGTGCTTCTTTAAGGACCTCTTGTAAGGCAGGCCTGATGGTGACGAAATCTCTCATCAATTGCTTATCTGTAAAGGATTCTATTTCTCTTTCGCTTATGAAGCTTAGTTTGGCTGGATAGGAAATTCTGGGTTGAAAGTTCCTTTCTTTAAGGATGTTGAATATTGGCCCCCACTCTCTTCTGGCTTGGAGGGTTTCTGCGGAGAGATTCACTGTGAATCTGATGGGCTTCCCTTTGTGGGTAACCCGATCTTTCTGGGTGCCCATAGCATTTTTTCCTTCATTTCAACCCTGGTGAATCTGAAGATTATGTGCCTTGGGGTTGCTCTTCCTGAGGAATATCTCTGTGGTGTTCTCTGTATTTCCTGGACTTGAATGGTGGCCTGCCTTGCTAGGTTGGGGAAGTTCTCTTGGATAATATCCTGAAGAGTGTTTTCCAGCTTGGATTCATTCTCTCTGTCACATTCAGGTACACTTATCAAACGTAGATTAGGTATTTTCACATAATCCCATATTTCTTGGTGGCTTTGTTCATTTCTTTTCACTCTTTTTTCTCTATTCTTGCCTTCTCTTTTTATTTCATTGAGTTGAGCTTCAATCTCTGATATCCTTTCTTCTGCTTGTTCGATTCGGCTATGGAAACTTGTGTATGCTTTGCAAAATTCTTGTGCTGTGTTTTTCAGCTCCATCAGGTCGTTTATATTCTTCTCTAAGCTGTTTATTCTAGTTAGCATCTCATCTAACTTTTTTCTAGATTCTTAGTTTCTTTGCATTGGGTTACCACATGTTCTTTTAGCTCTGAGAAGTTTGTTATTACCCACCTTCTGAAGCCTGTTTCTGTCAATTCATCAGATTTATTCTCCAACTATCTTTGATCCCTAGCTGGTGAGGAGTTGTGATCCCTTGGAGGAGGGGAGGTGTTCTCGTGTTTGGTGTTTTCATCCTTTTTTTTGCTGGTTTCTTCCCATCTTAGTGGCTTTATCTACCTGTGGTCTTTGTAGTTGGTGACTTTTGGATGGGGTCTCTGAGTGGACGTCCTTTTTGTTGATATTGAAGCTATTTCTTTCTGTTTCTTAGTTTTCCTTCTAACAGGCCCCTCTGCTGCAGGACTGCTGGATGTCATCTCCAGACTCTACTTGCCTGGAGATCACCCGTGGGGGCTGCAGAAAAGTAAGGGTTGCTTCCACTTTCTTCTTCTGTTATCTTCGTCCCAGAAGGATACCAGTCTGATGTCGGCCTGAGCTCTCCTTTATGAGGTGTCTCTTTGTGTATATGGGTGTCGGGGGAGCTGCTTGAGGAGCCAGTCTGTCCCTTATAGGAGCCCAAGTGCTGTGCTGGGAGCTCCTTTGTTCCATGCAGGGCTGCTGGGCAGGTACCTTTAAGTCTACTGCAATGGAACTCATAACCACCTCTTTTCCCAGGTGCAATAGATACATATTTTCTAGTAACTCCCTTTTAGCTCTTGGAAACACTTTCAGTGAATGTTGATAATCATAAAGTTTTATTTCTGCTTTCCCATCTTGCAAAGAATGTTTGAAATTTCTCATCGTATAAAATTTTAATTTTCAATATTTTACCAGCTTTTATGTTTTATAATGTATTTTATATATCTCTGTAACATATGTAAATATATGTTTTATAATGCATTATATGTATTATAAAACATAAAAGTTAGTGAAACATTGTTTGTAAATTGTGTTTATGAACGTTATTATATATGAGTGATGAGTTTCTTGAAAACTGTAAACCCTCTCTTAGCCATAATTTTATTTTCTTTAAAATATCCTCCTGAGGGGGGAAAAAAAAAACACTCCCAATGCCTTTTAAATAACCAGAATAACTTTTAGGAGACCATGAAGAAAAATTTCTAAGAAGTTTCTTCGTGCCTTAAAAATTTTTACTCAGTTCCTGTGAGTGAATTTTTGTTCCTCTGTGTCTCACCTATAATAGAACTTTATGTTTTCAATGATTGTAAATTCTGTCTTTAAATTTGTTAATGCAAATTTACATTAATTGAAATAAAAGTTATGGTTATGCCAGAACAGCTTAGGTGAAGACATTTTTTTTTTTTGGCTACTTTAAAACATGTACTATGTTATTTGACAGTTTGTAATATGCCATTACAAACTGTCAAACAACCTACAGAGCACTAAATTACAGAAATTTTACAGAAACAAATTGCAGACAATTTAAACAACCTACAGAAAATTACATGGCAATAATTCCATTAGGCTTGTAGTTTAGGAAGCCTTGATGTAATTATATCTTTGCAAAGCACTACAGGCAACTTACTTCTCTAAAAGTCCATACTAAATCTGAAAATTCTCAGAGCATGATATCTGAAAATCCTCAAAGAATAGGAAATAGTGTAAAAAGTTATAATTGAATATTATAAAATAGCATTCTTAGCAATGTGGGGTTTGACAATAAAAAAGTTACCACAGGACCGAATGAAATGATTTAATTTTGTTTTATAAAAATAAATAAAACATCACAGATAAAGTTAATCATGAAAGTTTTTTTTTCTTTAGTGTTTTTAGAAATAGAGTGCTACATACCCAAAATATTTTAGATTACCGGTTTAGCATAAAATGCTTACAAGCTTATCAACAAATCTCAAGTGAAGGATCCATAAATTATTCAATTGCACACATAAAACATATAAATAAAATTTATTTTTTATAAATAAAAATACATGAGTACATAAATTTATAATTATAATAATTGTATATATATATATCTCTACATTATATAAAATACATGCATACTCTGCTCCAACTGATAGTTTTTCCAAAAAATGAGTAGCAATTTAGCATCGTAGGAGAACCCAAATGCTTGATTTATTTTATTTTTTTCAATGATACCTTGAAAATTTATCCTTGATGGGTATTTGGGTTGGTTCCAAGTGTTTGCTATTGTAAACAGTACCACAATAAACATACATGTGCATGCGTCTTTATAATAGAATGGTTTATAACCCTTTAGGTATATACCCAGTAATGGGATTGCTGGGTCAAGTGGTATTTCTATTTCTAGATCCTTGAGGAATTGCCACACTGTCTTCCACAATGATTTCACTAATTTACACTCCCAACAGTGTAAAAACTTTCGTACTTCACATCCTTTCCAGTATCTGTTGTCTCCAGATGTTTTAATGATCACCCTTCTAACTGGCGTGAGATGATATTTCAGTGTGGTTTTGATTTGCATTTCTCTAATGACCAGTGATGATGAACATTTTTTCACATTTGCTGGCCGCATAAATGTATTTGCCCACTTTTTGTTGGGTTGTTTTTTTTTTCTTGTAAATTTGTTTTAGTTCTTTAGATTCTGGATATTAGTCCTTTGTCAGATGGGTAGCTTGCAAAAATTTTTTCCCATTCTGTTGGTTGCCAGTTCACAGTAATGATTGTTTCTCTTGCTGTTTAGAAACTCTTAAGTTTAATTAGATCCCATTTGTCTATTTTGGCTTTTGTTGCCATTGCTTTTGGTGTTTTAGTCTTGAAGTCCTTGCCTATGTCTGTGTCCTGAATGGTATTGCCTAGGTTTTCTTCTAGACTGGATAAAGAAAATGTAGCACATATATACCATGGAATACTATGCAGCCATAAAAAATGATGAGTTCATGTCCTTTGCAGGGACATGGATGAATCTGGAAACCATCATTCTCAGCAAACTGACACAATAACAGAAAACCAAACACCACGTGTTCTCACTCATAAATGGATGTTGAACAATGAGAACACATGGACACAGGGGAGGGGAACATCAGACACTGGGGTCTGTTGTGGGTGGGGGTCTAGGGGAGGATAGCAGGTAGTGGAAAGATTGGGGAGGGATAACATTAGGGGAAATACCTAATGTAGGTGACAGGGGGATGGAGGCAGCAAACCATCATGGCATGTGTATACCTATGTAAAAATCGTACAAGTTCTGCACATGTACCCCAGAACTTAAAGTATAATAATAATAGTAATAATAAAGAAAATTTATAATATATAATAATAAATATAAATCATAAATCATAAACAATGTATCATTAAAAATATACAACAGCTTAACACTGTGTAATTACTATGAGTAAGGACACAATAATTTCACATGGCTCTAAGGCAAAGAGACTTTTTTGCTGAACATAATCTTTAGAAATATGATTAATATGCGGTCAGTTCAAAGACAGTAGTTGACATTTGTGGGGATTGTTTTAAAGGTCTCTCAAATGGGAAATTACATAATTTTCTTTTTTTAAATGATTCCATGGATAAGACACAAAAATGTTAAAGATATGTGTGCATATGTGTAAAAGTAGAACAACTTGAGAGAAAGAGTTACTCATTAGTGGGTGTTGTTTATTCAATTTTAATAACACTCATTCTGGACATGAATCTTGACCACAGTAGTTATGTAACTTCCACCTAGCCATATAATAAACATATCTGGAGGATAGATTTTATATAGAGCTGTGTGAAGATGTTAAATAGATTGAGAATGACTAAAACCATCCCATAGAATAAAAATGTAATTAATATACAGCCATCCTAAATGTAATAATATACTATAAACATTCACTCATTCATTCATTTATTTAACATCTGTTTGAGTGTCTAGTGATCAGACAATGTACATTAGTGGTAAACAGAACATTGTAGTTCCTGTCCTTGTGAATCTTACAATGTAATCATTTTTCATCTATCACCTTCCTTAAATTCTTCTTTTTGAAAATGACCTCTCATTCCATGGGACTCAATACAATAAATGATTAATGATTGGGATGAGAATGTTCTGGCAAAAAAATAAAAGTTGACTAAACTTTAAATTAGTAATATGGTAATGCAGGGGAAACCCTTGTACCTTATTGTGAGGTACATTTGAGTTGCAAGATTTCAAAGAAATTCTTTCAGTATCTCAGTATTTCAAGAATAGAATATTACCCTGAGCTAATTGCTATCACTAGAAATGATATTCAAGGGAGTTCTACTATTGATTTTTAGTTTCTTTTTTATTAGAGAGCTGGTAAAACTGTAATGTAGTTATCAGAATACTTTTCAGTTCTGTTATAGTCCCTTTCTCTTCATCTTGCATAGTCTATATCATGCTGATCCTTGATGATTATGTACCACCCCCTATACCCTCATTAGTGCTGCCCCATACCAGGATATGTTGGGATATTGATTCTTTTTAAAGGATGCCTTTCTTAGCATTTTCAGAAATATTTCAGTCTCTACATCTACAATTGCTGAAAGTTTGCTTTAAGTACCAAAAGTTAATCAATCATGTTCACAAAGATAGTTGCCCTTTCCAATCCTTTACAAAATGAATGACATACATTGCCCTGGAAGTGACTTCTCTCTGTGCTAAGTGCTATAGCTTTGTATTTTAACCTGAGCACTCTATGTACTCTTTAAGCATCATTATCTTGTCTTGGGGTGATATCTGGAGCATGTAATGGAAAATATGTTTTATCTTATGTCTTGCAGCAAAAAAGTAATTGTGCTATTAAGGACTAAGCTTTCCTCACTAGGTTAAACAAGGACTTTGAAAGATTTCTTGGTTTATTTTAGGGTTCGGCAAATTATGACTTGTTTTCGTAAATAAAGTTTTATCAGAACACAGCCACATCCATCCATTCATTTACTTTTTCTTAAACGGCTGCATTCAAGCTACAACAACAGGGTTGAACTCTGAATGGCTCTGAAAGGAGCTATGTGAACAAAAAGACAAAAATATTTACTATCTGGCCCTTTTCTTTTCTCTTCTTTTCTTTTTTTTTTAAGACAAGAGTCTTGCTCCATTGCCAGGCGCCAGGCTGGAGTGCAGTGGCGTTATCTTGGCTCACTGCAACCTCCACCTCCTGCGTTCAAGCAATTCTCCTGCCTCAGCCTCCCGAGTAGGTGGGACTACAGGCACGTGCCACCACAGCCAGCTAATTTTTTTTTTTAATGTTTTTAGTAGAGATGGGGTATCTGGCCCTTTTCAAAAAACATTTTGTTGATTCTTGGTTTATATGAAGGAGGAACATTTCAATGTAAAATTATCTCTGACTGGTAGAATGTTTGGGTAATTTGTGAGATTCAGATATATCCAAACACCCTGTCTGTTCTAAAATACATAATAATATGCTGTATTATATAATAAAATATATTATGTTTATACATAAATTATGTATAATTGTTAATAATAACAATGGCAACAATATCAACAGCTAATATTTTAGTTGTTATAATGTGCTAGACTTTCTTCTAAGTTATGTACATGTATTAAGTAATTTACTTTCACAATCTTATGATATGAGTATTAGGTTTAGCCCCATTTCCCAGACAGAGAAACTGAGGCAGAGATTAAATAACCAACTGATAACCACACTGCTGGTAGGTGAAGGGGTTAGTATTGAATCTGATTATTCAGAGACAGAACCCTGTTATAGGGACAGTACGGCAGGTACTTTATTTTTATTTTTCTGCCCTATTCTCTAGATTTCTTGCCCTTGCAAACATACCGTGAGCCTCAATAAATAAGAGTGATTGCTAGGGAAGAGAAATTCTTGAGGCAATACACATTTTACAGTTCCTAAATCAGCAGGTGGCGTCCTGTTATTTCTTTTTATTTAGTATCACTGAACTCCAAGGTTTTACAGAAGTTACCTCAATAGTTTCTAGTTTCCTAAGAAAAAGTTACATTTTATCCAAACTCTACACCTAAGATGTTAAAACATGCAAGCAAAATCATTTGTTCAAGATGATACTGCAGTTCAGTTACAGGTATAAATTAAGTTGCTCTCCCTCATTTTCCTCATGCCTTGTCTACTCACAAGGGTGGAAGTGTCTCCAAGATATGTAGTGAGAAATATCCCTAGTACTGGGTGTATTCAGGAGTACAGTGGTGCAATCATGACTCATTGCAGCCTCGACCTCCCAAGCTCAAACCATCCTCCCACCTCAGTTTTTGATTTCTGTGTAGAGACAAGGTCTCACTATGTTGCCCAGGCTGGTCTTGAACTCCTGGGCTCAAGTGATCTGCCTGCCTTGGCTTCCAAAGTGCTGGGATTACAGGATTAAGCCACTACGCCCAACCTTTAGGTGCATTTGAAGTGAAACAGTTATTCATGAAAGATTTCTAAAATTTTAAATGAAAGAAAAACATGGTAAGTGCTTAAAAGTAAGAGTTCTGAAAAGGTGAAAAGTGATGTAAATTCTCTAGTTACTGTAGTGGAGAAGTTGGAATCTGATGACCCAAATGTCTCGTGGATTTCCTTGAATCCTTCAATAAGTCACTTAATCTATTGCTGAATTCTACTATCATTATAAACAGAATCATATCTATCTTGAAGAACTTTTAAAGCTCAGATGAAAAGCTTCATAAGAGCTTAGAATAAATGATGATGAGTTTCTGGTGTTATTTTCATAATGAGCAGTTATTTTTGAAGTGAAACACAGAACTGTAATAAGCTCTAGGTTCTCTGGTAGATGGCAACAAGAAGAGAAGTGATTGTGGTATGTCCATCTCTTTCCTTTCTTCCATTTCTGATGCAGATCAGAATAACAAAAGTCACTGTATACACAATTAAATTCTCCATTTGATGCTCAGGTTAGTAAGCTTTGCAATGAAAAGAGAAGAGAGAAAGGGAAGAGGAGGTGATAGGGAAGGAGAAAGACAGAGGGAGACAGAGAAGAGAAGAGAGAAAGGGAAGGAAGAAAGAGAATACACAGTAGACTTGGACTTAGGTATTTGGACTTGAGGTATTAGTATTTGGAGCTGAGCCAAAGTTGCTTTAAATTTTGACAGATTTCATTATATGCCTATCACAAAGTTGTACCAATAATGGTAGCACCAACTCAAACATATTAAGAATGCCTATTTTTTTCCACATCCTCACCAGTACTAAGCATTGTGGAAGTTTTTTTAAAAAATATTTTCTGTCAATATGCTAGGTTAAAAGAATATTAATTTAGAGGATTCTGAGATGATGGCAGACTAAGAAACACCAGGAATCTGTCTGCCCACATATACAGCAACTGACTGGAAGAATCTGTCAAATGTAATTATTTTGGAACTCTGAAGTTTATTAGAGGCTTGCAACTTCCAGAGGAAGTCTTAGATGATAAAGTGTGGTTCATATCAGTCAATTTCAGCTCTTAGCACAGTAGAAGCTACCCATATGCTCAGCTCTGTGGCAAGAAATTGTGTTCCTGGAGCAGCTTGTACACACAAACCTTGCAGAGGAGCCAGGGTTAACAAAAAAAGACCCTGTTCTCCAGATACTGGGGATCTGTGCTGTGATTGCTGATTGCTGCTTTTGATCACAGACAAAATGATGGGTGGCCATTATTGCTACACCTCCGTTTATTGCAAGCTCATTTCTTTCTGACTGAAATGCCTTTCCAGGAAGTTTAAAAGGCCAGTGCACCTTTTTTGCCTTCGCCCTTTATTTTTATTTTTTCCCCCTTTATGGGAGCCAGACATTAAACACTAGGACATTCAAAAGCAACTGCATATATGAGGAAAGTTAGAAAGTAACCATGCATGCTCAAAGAAAGATGCAGGCTCAGAAAAATCTCAGAAGACCTTAGGTTTACACATTAGGCTGATATGTGGCACAGAAACAGCCTACAACAATCTGTAAAACAAAAACAATCAATAAAAGCAATAACAAAAAAGCAGAAAATCCTGGGGAAGGGAAGAATCTGATTTCCAAAGTTAGCACTTTATTACATGCAAATGTCCAGTTTTCAGTAAGAAAAAAAATCACAAAGCATACAGAACAAAAATCAAAAACAAACAAAAACAGGAAACTATCACCCATTCAAAGGAAAAAAATAAATCAGCAGAAACTATTCCTGAAAAATACCTGATGGCAGATCTCTTAGACAAAGACTTGGAAATAATGGTCTTAAAGGTATTCAAGGAACTAAAGAAAGATGCGGAAACATTTAGGAAGTAACATATGAACAAAATGCAAACATCAATAAGGCAATAGAAAAGCTAAAAACAAAACAAAACAATCTGGAGCTAAAAAAACACTATAACTGAAATGGGAAATTTTCTAGAAGGATTTAAAGACAATAAAAAGTCAGCGAACTTGAAAATAGGATAATTGAAATTATTGGGGAAGAGAAGAAAAATGGTTTCAGAAAAATGAACAGAGCCTAAGGGACCTGTGGGACACCATCAAGCAAACCAGCATACACACACTGAGGGTTCCAGAAGGAAAAGAGAAAGAAGAGGGAAGAGAGAATATTTGAAATAATAATGGCTGAAAACGTCCCAAATTTGATGGAAGATACAAATATGAATATTAAGGAAACTCACCAAACTCTAAGTAAGATGAACTTAAAGATACCCACATTGAGATACATTATAATCAAATTTTCAAATGCTAAAGACAAAGACTCTTGAAAAAAATTAGAGAGAAATGACTCTTCACATATAAAAACTGATCAATCAGATAATGAGTAGATTTTTCATCCAAAACCTTGGAGACCTGAAGGCAGTGGACTGATAGATTAGAAGTGCTAAAGGGAAAAGAAACAAAATCCTGTCAACTAAGAATCTTATATCCAGCAAAATTGTCCTTCAAACATGAGGGGGAAGTTAAAGACATTCTCAGATAAACAAAAGCTTGAGAGAGTACACTACCAGTTGACCTGCCCTACTAGACATGCTCCAGAGAGTCTTTCAGGATGAAATGAAGGGACACTAGACAGTAATGCACAGTCATCTGAATAAATAAAGTTCTCAATAAAGATGAATATATTGGCAACTTAAAAAGCTACTATTGCAACAGCAATTTGTAGCTCCACTTTTTGTTTTGTGCATGATTTAAGAGACTAATACATTTTAAAAAACAATTGTGAGTCTAAAATGAAGTGTTATGTAACTTTGGCTTATAACTCTACATTTTTAAATTAAGCAACTAATGCATTTAAAAGGATGATGAGTTTCTATACGTTTTGGTATGCAATGTATAAAGATGTAATTTTGTGACATCAACAGTCAAAAAGGGTAGAGAAAGAATTGTTTAATGAGCAGGGTTTTTGTATGTTACTGAAGTTAAGCTCAAATTTAATAAAATTCAAGTTACAAAGTTAGAGTGTCGTAACTTTAGGATGTTAAATGTAATCCCCATGGTAAGCAGAAAGAAAATAGCTATAGAATATATACAAAAGAAAATAAGAAAGAAACTTAAATATTTCACACATAAAAAATTAAACACAAGAGAGTAATGTAAGAAATAAGGAACAAAAAAGCTATGAGGCATATGGAAAACACCTAGCAAAATGACGGAAGTCCCTCCTAATAGGTAATTACTTTAAATGTAAATCTGTTAAATTCACCAATCAAAAGATGGAAACTGCAGAATGGATTTTTAAAACCATATTCAATTATATGCTGTCTACACTAGACTCACTTTAGAACCAAAGACACAATAGGTAAAAGTGAAAGGATGGAAAAAGATATTTCATGCAAATAGCAAGAAAAAAGAAAGCAGACTATTGTAATCCCAGACTACAGAGACTTTAAATAAAAACAAAGATGCTTACAAGAGACAAAAAAGGACTTTGTATGTTAATAAAAGTGTCAATACAACAAGAATACATAACAATAAAAAACGTTTATGCACCTAATATCAGACCACCAAATTTACAAAACCCAAACTTAAAGAATTTTAGGAACAAATAGACATCTCTACAATAGTAGTTAAGACTTCATTACTATACTTTCAAAATGGTTACAGCAACCAGGCAGAAGATAAATAAATTGAAAACATAGATATCAGAAAAAGTACCTTCTATGATCACAATGAGGTAAAGTTAGAAATTAACAGAAGTAAAACCACAAGAAAATTCACAAAGTTGTAGAAATTAAACAGCATATTCTTAAACAACCAATACATCAAAGATGAAAAACCACAAGGGAAATTAGAAAATATTTGGAGATAAACAAAAGTGAAATCATAATATATCAAATTTATGGAATATAGCAAAAGCACTTCTAAGGAAAAAATTTAGAACCATAAATGCTTTCATTAAAAAGGAGAGACCTCAAATCAAAAACCTAATTTTATAACTTAAGGAACTAGATAAAAATAAAGTAAACCTGAAGCTAACAAAAGAAATCATAAAGATTGAAGCAGAGATAAAAAAACACTCTCCCATAATTAAAAATATTCAACAAACTAGGAATGGAAGAAAACTATCTCAGCATAATAAAGGCAATTTACGAAAATTCAGCAGAAAACATACTCCATTATGGAAGACTTAAACACTTTCCTGTAAGATCAGGAACAAAAAAAGGATGGCTGCTTTCACTTTCTATTCAACACTATACTGGAAATGCTAGTCAGGGAAATTAGGCAAGAAAAAGAAATAAAAATTATCCAAATTGAAAAAGAAAATGTAAAATTATCTCTGTTCACAGATAATATTATCTTATATGTAGAAAACCCAAAAGACTTCATAAAAACTGTAAAAGGTAATACATTCAGCAATGTAGCAGGATACAAAGTCAGCACACAAAAATCAGTTGCATTTCTATACATTAACAAAATACAGTCTGAAAAATTTTTTGAAAAACTTTAATTCACAGTAACATCAAAAAGAGTAAAATATTTAGGAACTAATCAAGGAAATAAAAAAATTATACAACAAAAGTACAAAATATTACTGAAAGAAATTAAAGATACGAATAAATGGAAACATCCCAGGTTCATGGATTGAAAGACTTGATATTGTTATGATGCCAGTATTACTCAGCATGATCTGCCAATTCAATGCAATCACTATCAAAATTCTATTGTGTGTGTGTGTGTGTGTGTGTGTGTGTGTGTGTGTGTAAATTTAAAAATCTATATGGAATCTTAAGGGACCATGAATAGTCAAAGCAATCTTGAAAAAGAACAAAGTTGAAAAGCCCACACTTCCTGATTTATTATTAAAATAAGTATTTTACTTTTAAGGAAAATTAATCTTTTCCTTTGGGACACATTATACTTTTAATATTTCACATTAAAACCATCAATTGCCATTTTAAAGTGCTAATATAGTATTGCTTTAAAAATTTTTTTTTAAATTGATGTGAAAACACATAACATAAAGTTTACCATTTTAACACTTTTCAAGTGCACAATTTAGTTGTAAGTATATTCATATTGTTTTGAAACAGATCTCTAAAAATTCATCTGGCAAAACTGAAACTCTGCCTATTAACAACTTATCTTTTCCCCCTTTCCCCACCCTCTGGTAATCACTATTCTACTTTCTGTCTTTATGAATTTGACCATTTTAGATACCTCATATAAATGGAATCATACATTATTTGTCTTATTACAACTGACTTTTACTTAGCATAGTATCCTCAAGATTCATCTACGTTGTAGCATGTGACAGAGTTTTCTTCCTTTTTAAGGCTGAATAATATCCATCATATGTATGTATTTCATTTTATTAGTTTATCTGTTGATGGACATTTGGGTTGCTTCCACCTCTTGGTTATTGTAAATAGTGGTGCTATAAAAATTCATGTGCATATATCTCTTTGAGATTCTGCTTTAAATTCTTTGAATACATACCCAGAAGTGGGATTATCTCGTCGTATGGTAGTTCTATTTTTAATTTTTAAAGGAATCATATTGTTATTGATACTGTTTGCACCATTTTATAGTCCCACCAACAATATGCATCCTTGCCAACACTTGCTATTTTCTTTTTTCGATAGTAGGTTTTGGTATCACTTTTTCATTTAAATATTTACCTGGTGAATTTATTTTGGTATAAGAGCTTAGAAAAGAACATTGTTTCATTTTTATTTCCCAAGAAGCTATTCAGTTACACCAACATAATTTTATGTATTCTATCTTTTCCCAATTGATTTGATATGACACCTTTAATATACAGGTATAATAATTCCAGTATGAATTAGGTCTATTTATGACTTTCTTTTCTGTTCTACAGATTATTTTCTGTTGATTAATCCAAAGAAATAATATTTTCCAATAAATTCCATAGAAATGGAAATGATAAGTGTGCAAATGATAAGTGTGCAAATCAATGTGTTCACAGACTGAACTGACCTTGAATAGAAACACATTAGCAGAGTATTTGAAGAAGAAGAGTGTAGAAGCTGCATTGTTCTCCTTCTAGCTACTACCTTTCCTCCCTCAACCACTATGATGATTTTTAATTTGTAATTATTGATTTGGTTTCCTTGTAATAAGAATGTACTTTTGTGTGTCTAGTTTCATTTGTTCAACATAATGTTTGTAAAATTTATTCATGTTTTGGAATACAGTGGTTTGTTCTTTCTCTTTGATGTATACTATTTAAGTCTATGAACCTTCTGCAATTTATTTATTAATTCCACCACAGATGAACATGTGTGTTGTTACCAGTTGGGGGATATTACAAAGAAATGCTGGTACATTTACCTTTGCAAGCTAACTTGCAAAACTAATAAATCAGCTTGCCACAGGTTTTTGGCAAAAGATATAGAATTCCTGTTTCAGAAATAAAAGACTGCAACAGCAATAGTCAAAATATTATTATTTTCTATTGCCAGTTTCCCAGCCCCAAATTCCTAAAGGAACAGGTGCAGAGGGCCAGGTAACATCCGTACACACAGTAAGGGTGATGTTAGAGAAGAGGAATCCTGAGTTTAGGGAATGCAAATACAGTCGTGTGCCCCATAATGACATTTTGGTCATAATGAAGTTTCGTTCAACAACAGACTGTATTATAGAAAGGTGGTCCCATATGAGCCAAACAATTCCTATTGCCTAGTGATACTGTAGCTGTCATAACATCATAGCACAATGCATTACTCACATGTTTGTCATGATGTTAGTGTCATCAAAGACAGAGTTTTTGCCTCTATTATTAATTCTATTTTTGGAAGAAAGGATGTCAGATTTTGTAGAGAAGAGTTGAGTAAAATTATGTTTTCACCATCTTTGTTTGGAAGTCTCTTTAATAAATAGCTAATGTAAACCTATTGTGCTGCCAGTCCTATACAAGTATAGTGCATACAGTTATGTACAGGATATAATACTTGATAATAGTGATAAATGACTATGTTACTAATTTATATATATACTGTACTATGATTTTAATTGTTATTTTAGATTTTACATATTCTACTTACAAAAAAGAAGTTAACTGTAAAACAGCCTCAGTCAGGTCCTTCAGGAGGTAATCCAGAAGAAGGCATTGTCATCATAAGAGATCACAATTCCATGCATGTTATTGCCCCTGAAGAACTTCCAGGGCTACAAGATGTGGACATGGAAGGCAATGATGTTGATGATCCTGACCCTTTGTTAGGCCTAGGCTAATGTGTAGTGTTTTAGTTTTTTAAAAAGTTTAAGAAGTAAAAAAATTTAAAAATTAAAAATATAAAAAGTTTATGAAATAACTAAAGAAAATATTTTATTTCAACTGTACAGTGTGTTTGCATTTTAAGCTGTTATTACAAAAAGTCAAAAAGTGAAAAAAATTTAAAGTTCACGAATTTACAGTAAGCTAAGATTAATTTATTATTGAATAAATAATTTAAAAATAAATCTAGGGTAGTCTAAGTGTACAGTGTATATACAGTCTACAATGGTGTACAGTGAAGTTCTAGGCCTTCATATTCACTCATCATTCATTCACTAACTCACCCAAAGCAACTTTCAGTCCTGCAAGCTTCATTCATAGTAAATGCCCTAAAGTAGTATACCATTTTATCGTTTATACCACCTTTTTACTGTATCTTTTTAATATTTAGATACACAAATATTTAGGCAAATATTGTGTTACAATTGCCTACAGTTTTCAGTACATTAACATATACAGTCACATGTTGTACAGGTTGGTAGCCTAGGAGGAATAGGCTGGACCATCTAGCCTAGGTGTGTAGTAGGCTATACTATCTAGGTTTGGGTAAACACACTCTATGATATTAGTATAATCCAGTGACAAAATTGCCTGAGGATGCATTTCTTAGAACATATTCCTGTGGTTAAGTGACACCTGGATTGCAATTTGTAATGAGAATACCTGCCCCTTAACTCTGGAGACACTATCCTTTTCTTCCAAGGCTGTAAGCAAATTTGCCCTTTACTTTAGAAGGAGATAGTTTCTTTTTCTTCCCATGCTGCTTTGTATACAAAGCGTACTGAAAAGAGAATCCAGAAAAGAGGCAGTTGGTGTTTTTTCTTGCAAAACATCCAGAAACATGAGAGACCCATGGAGAATTGTCTCCCCACAGGAATAGAAAAAGGTTATCCAGTATTGGCATTACTGTTTAATATATCATTAATAATCTTAGCCAGTGCTATGAGGAAAAATACAGAGTTTGGAAAGGATGGATGTAAATTTAAAAATTATCATAATTTGCAGATGAAAAGATCATAAACACAAAAGTAACCAAATAATTTGTAGATAAATTATAACAGCTACAAAAAGAATTCAATTGTTGGATACAAGATCAATTTTAAAAAATCAGTAGCAGGAACAAACAACTTAAAAAATCTAATAAAATATTTATTTTCATGATTTCATTCCTTGCAGCACTAGAAGTAATGAAGTATTTGAGGAATTAATTTAACCAGTAACACTCAAGTTCTGCTTAAAGAAAACTTGAAAGCTTTAATAAAAAAGGCATAGAAGATGATCTAAATAGATGGAGATTCCATGATTCTGGATAAAGTGACTTAGTATTAATTTGATATAAATTATTTCTAAACATATCTATATGCTCAATGCAATCCACATCAAAATTCTAGTATTTCTTCAGAAGTTCAATAAACTTAAATTACTTGGAAAAAATACAGATCCATGAAAAGCTAAGTCAGTATTATAAAAAAAGCAACAATACACGCAACAAAGCCATTGTTACAAAGGTAGTATGATATTAGTACAAGAACATATGAACTACCAATGCAACGGAAGACAGTTCAGAGACAGGACTGAATATATATGGCAACTTATTATATTTCAAACATGGCCCCATGAAGTACAGGATGTTGGGTAGGTGATAATGGGAAAACTGACTTACTTTATGGGGAAAAATAAAAATGGCTTCCGATGTTGTAACACATATAAGTGTAATTTTAGATGGATTAAATACCTAAATATAAAAAGCAAAACTAAAAATAGTTCTTTGTTATTTGGGACAGTGAAGATCTTACTGATTAAAACTTAAAACATAAACTGCAAGGCAAAGGCAGTAATACTAATGAAGCTTTTACATCCAAATTTGGAATTTTTGCTAAAAATCAAATACCGTGCACAAGGTTTATGGAGAGATATCAAAAGGAGAGAATATCTTTGCAGTTGCTAGAACTGAAGTAAAACAAATGATTAGTATCTATTGAAAGAAATAGCTCCTAATCAATAGTAGGAGGACAACTGTCCTGACGGAAAAATGCAAAAAATATATGGACAAGCTGTTTATCAAAGAAGATATACCCAAAGCCAAAAAGTATGTGAAGAGGTGTTAAAAATAGAGGACTGAAAACTAAAACAATTATGAGATATCATTTTACATTTATTTAGGCCGACAAGAATAGGAAAGGTGAATAGCGCCAAGATTTGAAAGAGTTATGAAAACATGGGAATATTTTTCATTACTGGAAGGAGTATAGAGTGATGCAATCATTCTAGGAAAGTACTCCTTAGGGAAATTAATTCCTAAATTCCATACCTATAGCATGGTAGGATTGTGAAGTTTTTATATGGATTAATAAGTGGACATGTAACAGGATATTCATTATACCTTAGTTGTGTGGGGTGGAGGGCTGGAGGTAACCTAGGTGTTCATAACTGGAAGAGAGGATACATAAAATGGGGCAGATAACATGCAGCAATCAAAAGCACTGGAGTTAGCCAAAATGTAAAAAAAAAAAAAAAAAGAAAAAAAGAAAATAATAATAATAAAAAAACACTGGTGAGTTGTACACAGGACAATATAGATGGATCTTAGAAACCTGGTTGTTTTAAATAAAAATTTAAGAAATAAAAGAAAAATGTATTACATAATACTATTATAAGATGTTAGAAATACACACACATAAAACATTAACTTTTATTTTGTAAGTACATGCGTGAACAACAGTGTATATATTAAACAAAATAGATTGGATGCCTAAGGTGTAAGGGAAACAGGAATGAGGTATAGAAATAAGGGGAAAAAGGGGAATATCATCCATTTCTTCTGGGTTTTCAAATATATTTGCATAGAACTGAGAAAATCATTCTATAACAATTCGTACAATTTTTTTTTCTTTTGTATCTTAGCTATTTTTCTCCTTCTAAGTTCCTTTTTGAATATTTGTGTTTTGACACTTTCGTTCTAGATTAGATTATAGTGGATAGTCTATATTATTGTTTTATTCAAAGAACCAGCTTCTGGATTATTTACTAATTCAGTTTTCATTTTTAAAACTCATTATGTTGAAAAATTATTCTTGTTTTTTTTTTTAACTTAGATTGCATATTTAATTAATTGTTTTCATTTGTTCTTGTGAAGTAATGCGAATGCTTGAGGTTATTTATTTGTTTATTTTAGCTGAACTCTGGCATAGCTGAATCCCCCTGGGTTCTGATTTGAAGTGAGAATGGAAATAATAGTCTGTAATGTGCTGAAACCAGAAGTGAGAATGGAAATAATAGTCTGTATGTGCTGAAACCAGATGGTAACTTTCCAATCGTGAATATATTGTTGTCTATGGAAAAATAGTTATGGAGTAAACTAGTGTCTTTTCTTCTGAGCTCAAATGGTTATTTTTCTTTTATTTCTAACTGTGTGAATGTATTTATTTCATTGAATGACTGACCATTGATCTGGAATTATATTCTGACCTCAGTGACATAATTGTCCACTCACACTAAGACTTTTTACTACTTGAAAACTGGACAACTTTCTGTTTTTAGCTTTATTTCCTTGACCTTTTCCCTGGGTATGATAAACATCAATGTTTCTTTAAGATGCCACCTCATAAAAACGTGCATCAGTTTTGCACAGAATAAGCAACACAGGAGGAGGCAGATGAAGAAAAAAGTAGGGGTGTCATATTGCTTGCATAATCTCCATTTTAAAAATTATGTGCAATTTAGATTGCTTTTCACTTGGACCCAAAATTATCTGAGGGAGTTTTTATTCTGATTTCTAGGTGGGAGGATATTTTTAAATATTTTTAAACATAATTACTGGTTTTATGTAATTACATTTAATTATATAATTAAATGTAATTACATAAAACATATGGATGAGAGAAAGTGACCCATATTAACCTAAGTTTTGAAATGAATTTAGGTTTTCTTGATAGTTTAATATTTGGTTTGTTTTTATAAAATCTTCACAGGCACTTGAAAAGAAGATATGTTCTCTTGATACAGCATTTGGCACTGACTTTTGAATAAGTCTGTTTCTGGACAAGTAGAGAGATCTGCATGCTCTTGTCATCTTCCCACTACATTCCCCACAAAATTCTCTGCACTAGACAGTGGCATCAAAGATAGAGTTTTTGTCTCCATTTTTAATTCTATTTTTGGAAGGAAGGATGGCTGATTTTGTAGAGAAGTGTTGATTAAAATCATATTTTCACTATCTTTGATTGGAATTCCCTTTACTAAGTATTTTAAAATATAATTTGATGATAATGATTATACAGTCCAAGTTAAACATCTTGAACGTAAGAGTGTATTTACTTTAAGTCAAAACAAAGTGCCTAGGTTGTGACCTGAACTAGTCAAGCGTTATAATAAAAATTATTCATAATTATTCACAGGACTCCTCCAACCTTCTCTTTGTAATGGAATTTTATTGTTCTGAAGATTTTTAGGGTCTTCCTAGAGGATTCTAAAATGAATCCTGAGATAACATTTTTTATAGACTTTGGCTGTAATGAGATTTGGTCTATAAAAATAATGAGCACTTAACTATCCTAAATATATATGCACCTGATACAGGAGCACCTAGATTCATAAAGCAAGTTCTTAAAGACCTACAAAGAGATGTAGACTCCCACACAATAATAGTGGCAGACTGTAACACATCACTGTCAATATTAGATCAATGAGACAGAAAATCAACAAGTATATCCAGGACTTGAACTCAGCTCTGGACCAAGCGGATCGAACAGACATCTACAGAACTCTCAACCCCAAATCCACAAAATATACATTCTTCTCAGTACCACATCACACTTATTCTAAAATTGGCCACATAATTGGAACTAAAACACTCCTCAGCAAATGCAAAAGAATGGAAACCATAGCAAACAGACTATAGTGCAATCAAATTAGAACTCAGGATTAAGAAACTAACTCAAAACCACATAACCACATGAAAACTGAACAACCTGTTCCTGAATGATTACTGGGCAAATAATGAAATGAAGGCAGAAATAAAGAAGTTCTTTGAAACCAATGAGAAAAAAGACACAATGTACCAGAATCTCTGGGACACATTTAAAGCAGTGTGTACAGCACAATTTATAGCACTAAATGCCCACAAGAGAAAACAGGAAAGATCTAAAATTGACACACTAACATCACAATTAAAAGAACTAGAGAAGCAAGAGCAATCAAATTCAAAAGCTAGCAGAAGACAAGAAATAACTAAGATCAAAGCAGAACTGAAGGAGATAGAGACACAAAAAACCCTTCAAAAAAATCAGTGAATCCAGGAGCTGGGTTTTGAAAAGATCAACAAAGTACATAGACCACTAGCCAGAATAATAAAGAAGAAAGAGAGAAGAATCAAATAGGCATAATAAAAAATGATAAAGGGGATATCACCACTGATCCCACAGAAATACAAACTACCATCAGAGAATACTATAAACACCTCTATGCAAATACATTAGAAAGTCCAGAAGAAATGGATAAATTCCTGGATACATACACCCTCCCAAGACTAAACCAGGAAGAAGTCGAATCCCTGAATAGACCAATAACAAGTTCTGAAATTGAGGCAGCAATTAATACCCTACCAACTAAAAAAAGTCCAGGACCAGATGGATTCACAGCCAGATTCTACCAGAGGTACAAAGGGAAGCTGGTACCATTACTTCTAAAACTATTCCAAATAACAGAAAAAGAGGGAATCCTCTCTAACTCATTTTATGAGGCCAGCATCATCCTGATACCAAAACCTGGCAGAGACACAACAAAAAAAGAAAATTTTAGGCCGATATCCCTGATGAATATCAATGTAAAAATCCTCAGTAAAATACTGGCAAACCAAATCCAGCAGCTCATCAAAAATCTTGTCCACCACAATCAAGTCAGCTTCATCCCTGGGATGCAAAGCTGGTTCAACATACGAAAATCAATAAACATAATCCATCACATAAGCAGAACCAAAGACAAAAACCACATGATTATCTCAATAGATGCAGAGAAGGCCTTCAACAGCCCTCTTGCTAAAAACTCTCGATAAACTAGGCATTGATGGAACGTATCTCAAAATAATAAGAGCTTTATGACAGACCCACAGCCAGTATCATACTGAATGGGCAAAAGCTGGAAGCATTCCCTTTGAAAACAGGCAAAAGACAAGGTTTCCGTCTCTCACCACTTCTATTCAACATAGTGTTGGAAGTTCTGGACAGGGCAATCAGGCAAGAGAAAGAAATAAAGGTATTCTTTATTTTTCTGTTCAATGGAACAGAACAGAGGCCTCAGAAATAACACTACACATCTACAACCATCTGATCTTTGACAAACCTGATAAAAACAAGCAATGGGGAAAGGATTCCCTATTTAATAAATAGTGTTGGGAAAACTGGCTCGCCATATGTAGGAAGCTAAAACTGTATCCCTTCCTTATACCTTATACAAAAATTAACTCAAGATGGATCAAAAACTTAAATGAAAGACCTAAAATGATAAAAACCCTAGAAGAAAACCTAGGCAATACCATTCAGGACATAGGCATGGGCAGGAGTTCATAAATAAAACACCAAAAGCAATGGCGACAAAGTCAAAATTGACAAATGGGATCTAATTAAATGAATGAGCTTCTGCAGTGCAGAGCAAAAGAAAATATCATCAGAGTAAACAGGCAACCTACAGAATGGGAGAAAATTTTTTCAATCTATCTGACAAATGGCTAATATTCAGAATCTACAAATAAATTTACAAAACACTCCATCAAAAAGTGGGCTAAGGATGTGAATAGACATTTCTCAAAACAAGACATTTATGCAGCCAATAGACATATGAAAAAATGCTCCTCGTCACTGGTGATTAGAGAAATGCAAATCAAAACCACAATGAGATACCATCTCACATCAGTTAGAATGGTGTTCATTAAAAAGTCAGGAAACAACAGATGTTGGAGAGGATGTGGAGAAATAACACTTTTACACTGTTTGGTGGGAGTGTAAATTAGTTCAACCATTGTGGAAAACAGTGTGCCAATTCCTCAATGATCTTTAACCAGAAATACCATTTGACCCAGCAATCCCATTACTGGGTATATATCCAAAGAATTATAAATCACTCTACTATAAAGACACATGCACATATATGTTTGTTGTGTCACTTCACAATAGCAAAGACTTGGAACCAACCCAAATACCCATCAGTGATAGACTGGATAAAGAAAATGTGGCACATACACACCATGGAATGGTATGCAGCCATAAAAAGAATGAGTTCATGTCCTTTACAGGGACGTGGATGAAGCTGGAAACCATCATTCTCAGCAAACTAACACAAAAACAGAAAACCAAAAACCACATGTTCTCACTCATAAGTGGGAATTGAACAATGAGAACTCATGGACACAGGGAGGAAAACATCATACACCGGGGCCTGTCAGGGGGTGTTGAGTGGTGGGAGGGATAGCAAGAGTTGGGGAAATAAGGGAGGAATAGCATTAGGAGAAATAACTAATGTAGATGACAAATTGGTGGGTGCAGCAAACCACCATGGCACATGTATACCTGTGTAACAAACCTGCACGTTCTGCACATGTACCCCAGAACTTAAAAGTATAATAATAGTAAGTACTTGTATTTTATAAACATTTACAATACAATATAATATACATATTATAGTTACATTAAAGCTGATGAATAGTATCAGTTGATGACATTAAGAATGAAAATGGATTTTAATATATATTGATAATGGATCAAAATTCTATAAATAATAATTGTAAAAGAGTAAAGGAAAAATCTACATTATAATTTTCTCTTTTTAAAGCCACCTAGGAATAAAACTAGACTGTGTAGTGTCATGAACAGAGTATAAGTTTTTCAAAAAATATTTGTTTTTTGGATTGAGTAAAGCTGCCTTTGTAAAAAAAAAAAAAAGCAGAAAAATTAAAGATAAAAACAGAGTCATAGCATCTTCTCACCTCAGGTCAGGTTCTCAAACTCTTGCAGAGAATTTGAGGGTCTCTAACATGGTGTCAGGTTGAGGTAGAGAAAGGTCTTTAAGACATTCTAAATAAGGGAATTTTGAATAAACTAGTTATAGAAGTTGGAGAAATAAAAAAATTGGGGTTTTCATAATAAAAATAATAATAGCTTGTGTTATTGAGTGGTTACTTCATACTAGAGTCTCTTCCAAGTGTTTTACTTGTGATAGATATCTCTGAACATTTATGGAGTTTTTATTATAGAAATGATATTAGATTTTTTTCTTTTTTATTTTTAAAGTTAATTTGTTAATTAATTTTGTTTTTTAAAAGTTCTGGGCAGGATGTGCATGTTTGTTACATAGATAAAAGTGTGACATGGTGGTTTGCTGCACCTAACAACCCATCACCTAGGTATTAAGCCCAGCATGCATTAGCTCTTTTCCCTAATGTTCTGCCCAACTTCCCTCCCCTGGCAGGCCCCAGTGAATGTTGTTCCCCTCCCTGTGTCTATGTGTTCTCATTGTTCAACTCCCACTTGTAAGTGAGAACATGCAGTGTTTGGTTTTCTGTTCTTGCATTAGTTCGCTGAGGATAATGGCTTATGGAACAGAGTAGAGAACTTAAGATTTATTCTTTGATTCTTCAAATGGGAAAATTAGAACTAAGAGAAATTAGAAAGGGACAGATTTAAAGTGAATACATGAATAAAAAACACACACACACACACACACACACACACACACACACACACACACACACACAGAGCAGAGCTCACTGAAATTCAGGTGAAGATCTCCCCGAAGTAGTGAAATTTCCCATTATTGGAAGTGTCCAAAGAGCACCTGAATTCTTACTGACTTGGGAAGTTTTATAAATAATTTATAATTTCAGTTGAAGGTTAGACTGAGTGACATAGAAGGCCTCTTCCAATTCTGAAACCTGTGATTCTAGAATCCATTACTTGGATCTCGGTAAAGAAGGTAATGCATCTTTAAGAATAAAAATACAGGCTTTTAATAATGAGATATTGTGGTTATCACTAGATTTAAGTTATTCTACAAGGCTTTGAGACACATATTAAAGTAATAAAATCATAGGCTTGTCAATATTTGATTAATAAAACCAACAAAAGACGTATGTCTCTTAAACATTTCCCCCAGAAGAGTTTTACTCTACTGTTGACAGCAATAACCAATGTACAACTCCCACGAGTTTATTTAAAAGACAAAAATGATATAGGACTGCAAAATATTCTTTTTGTAGTTCCACTTATCCACAGTTAAACACGTTCAATACACAGATTACACAAATCTTCTAGTTCTTTAGTTTAGATTGATTCTCTCTCTCTCTCTCTCTCTTTCTCTCTCTCCATCTCCATCTCCTCCAGCGCTTCTAATTTTGTTTCTCATGTAGTTCTGCCATACAGAATTCCCTTTAGAAACCTGTGGAAACATAAAGGAAGCAAAATGTACCTAGAAGTTTTTGTTTTCTCAGAAGGACTACACAAATGGGCTTTGTCTTTTATTATACTCTAGCGTTTTAAAATCATGATACATCTTACTATTTTTATCTATATAGTTTTTACTATCTTTTAATATCTGTGAAGTCATACAGTTTACTATGTAATTTCACATTGTGATCTTGTTTACTCTTACTACAGTGTAGTTGAAGTAAACAACTACATAGGATTCTTTATTATTTGTCTTTTTATATGACAAAAGACCTTTAACATTTGCAATAGCTATGTTCCAAAATTTTCAGAATGTATAATACAATAACTTCCTATGACATATACTTTACTCCACAGAATTTTTTTCCAGTCAAGAACTATCTCTTTTTGGGCAGCTTATGACTCTTCTGCATTTTAGTCACCATTATGAGCATTTGACTTTCTTTCAGAGGCCATTTTTATAGAAACAATTTTTCTAGGATTTCAGGAGAATTGCAAGTAGATTACAAAACTTTTTAAGATGCTGTATTCACATGCATGTTTATAGCAGCACATTTTGCATTTGCAAAAACCAGCCCAAATGCCCATTAATCAATTAGTGGATAAAGAAATTGTGGTATATATATGTATACACAATGGAATACTACTCAGCAATAAGAAGGAACAAAATAATAGCATTTGCAGCAACCTGGAGGAAATTAGAGACTTCACTTATTCTAAATAAAGTAATTCAGGAATGGAAAACCAAACATTGTATGTTCTCACTTATATGTGAGAGCTAAGGTTTGAGACACAAAGGCATAAGAATGATATATTGGAATTTGGAGATTTGGGGAAAAGGGTGGCAGCTGGCAAAGATAAAAGACTACACATTGGGTACAGGGTACACTGCTTGGGTGGATTGGTGTACCAAAATCTCAGAAACCGCCGCTAAAGAAATTATGCATGTAACTAAATGCCACCTGTTTCCCAAAAACCTATTGAAATTAAAAAATTAAAAATAAAAAAAGCAATAGGATATACTTGAAGTTTCCTAAGAGAGTAGATCTTAAATATTCTAAAGACAAAGTGGAAACCATATGCATTAATGAATATGTTATTAGCTTGACTGTGGCAATTTTTTTCACAATGTCTATGTAGTATATCAGAACATCTCATTGTATACTATTAATCCATACAAATTTTATTTGTCAGTTACACCTCAATAAAACTAAAAAAAAAAGTTCATAAAAGAAGACTGAGGTTAGGAAAGGCAAAAAAAAAAAAAACAAAAACAAAAAGATTATATGTGTTCACCTAGATTCATTCACTAGTTAAATCTCTCACTTCTGTGCGAAAGACTTATATACAAACGAGGCAAAAATATTGATAAATTAATGCATAGCATGAACCTTCTACATTGCTTAGAAATATCCAATGTGAAGAATGTTTCATTGGGAATGATAAGCCCTACCTATATGTCAAATAAAGAACTGATTTCAAGTCGCTGGGAACTAATTTCATGTTGAGAGTGTTTATACAAGGTCAATATTGACAGGAGCATATTTTAGAGTGCTTAGAGATTTTTTTTTTAATTGTACTTCAGGTTCTGGGGTACATGTGCAGATCATGCAGGATTGTTGCATAGGTACATACATGGCAAGGCGGTTTGCTGCCTTCATCCCCCCCATCACCTATATCTGGTATTTCTCCCCTCATTATCCCTCCCTATCCTCCCCACTCCCCCACTGTCTTTCCCCTAGCCCCCTACCCCACAACTGACAGCAGTGTGTGATGTTCCCCTCCCTGTGTCCATGTGTTCTAATTGTTCAACACCTGCCTATGAGTGATAACATGTGGTGTTTGGTTTTCTGATCTTATGTCAGTTTGCTGAGAATTATGGTTTCCGGATTCATCCATGTCCCTATGAAGGACACAAATTCATCATTTTTTATGGCTGCATAGTATTCCATAGTGTAATGTGCCACATTTTCTTTATCCAGTCTATCATTGATGGACATTTGGTTTGGTTCCCAGTCTTTGCTATTGTAAACAGTGCTGCAGTGAACATATGTGTGCCTGTGTCCTTATAATAGAACAATTTATAATACTTTGGGTATATACCCAGTAATGGGATTGCTGGGTCAAATGGAATTTCTATTTCTAGGTCCTTGAGGAATCGCTACACTGTCTTCCACAATGGTTGCACTAATTTGCATTCCCACCAACAGTGTAAAAGTGTTTCCATTTCTCCACATCCTCTCCAGCATCTGTTGTCTCCAGATTTTTTTTATTCACCTATATTTTATTTTATTTTATTTATTCACTTATATTTTATTTTATTTTATTATTTTATATATATATATATATTTTTTGCTTTTTAGGTTTTGGGGTACATGTTAATGATCGCCATTCTAACTGGTGTGAGATGGTATCTCAATGTGGTTTTGATTTGCATTTCTCTAATGACCAGTGATGATGAGCATTTTTTCATATGTTTGTTGGCCTCATATATGTCTTCTTTTGAAAAGTGTCTGTTCATATTCTTTGCCCCCTTTGAACAGGTTTGTTTGTTTTTTTCTTATAAATCTGTTTTAGTTATTTATAGATTCTGAATATTAGCCCTTTGTCAGATGGGTAGATTGCAAAAATTTTTTCCCATTCTGTTGGTTGCCAGTTCACTCTAATGACTGTTTCTTTTGCCATGCAGAAGCTCTGGAATTTAATTAGATCCCACTTGTCTATTTTGGCTTTTGTTGCCATTGCTTTTGGTGTTTTAGCCATGAAGTCCTTGCCTATGCCTATGTCGTGAATGGTTTTGCCTAGGTTTTCTTCTAGGGTTTTTATGGTGTTAGGTCTTATGCTTAGATCTTTAATCCATCTGGAGTTAATTTTAGTGTAAGGTGTCAGGAAGGGGTCCAGTTTCTGCTTTCTGCATATTGCTAGCCAGTTTTCCCAACACCATTTATTAAACAAGGAATCCTTTCCTCATTGCTTGTTTTTCTCAGGTTTGTCAAAGATCAGATGATTGTAGATGTGTGGTGATGCTTTTGAGGCCTCTGTTCTATTCCATTGGTCTATGTCTCTGTTTTGGTACCAGTACCATGCTGTTTTGATTACTGTGCTCTTGTAGTATAGTTTGAAGTCAGGCAGCATGATGCCTCCAGCTTTGTTCTTTTTGTTTAGGACTGTTTTGGCTATACGGGCTCTCTTTTGCTTCCCTATGAGGTTTTAAGTGTTTTTTTTCCAGTTCTGTGAAGAAGGTCATTGGTAGCTTGATGGGGGATAGCATTGAATCTATAAATTACTTTGGGCAGTATGGCCATTTTCACGATGTTGATTCTTCCCAACCATGAGTATGGAATGTTTTTCCATCTGTTTGTGTCCTCTCTTATTTCCTTAAGCAGTGGCTGGTATTTCTCCTTGAAGAGGTCCTTTACATCCTTTGGTAGTTGTATTCCTAGGTGTTTTATTTTCTTTGTAGCAATTGTGAATGGGAGTTCACTTTTGATTTGGCTCTCTGTTTGTCTGTTATTGGTGTATAGAAATGCTTGTGATTTCTGCACATTGATTTTATATCCTGAGACTTTGCTGAAGTTGCTTATCAGTTTCAGGAGATTTTGGGCTGAGACGATGGGGTCTTCTAAATATACTATCATGTCGTCTGCAAATAGACAGTTTGGCTTCCTCTTTTCCTGATTGAATACTCTTTATTTCTTTTTCTTCCCTGATTGCTCTGGCTAGAACTTCCAATACTATATTTATTAGGAGTGGTGAGAGGAGGACATCCTTGTCTTGTGCCAGACTTTAAAGGGAATGCTTCCAGTTTTTGCCTGTTCAGTATGATATTGGCTGGGGGTTTGTCATAAATAGCTTTTATTATTTTGTGATACATACCATGAATACCTAGTTTATTCAGGGTTATTAACATAAAGGGCTGTTGAATTTTGTCAAAGGCCTTCTCTGCATCTATTGAGAGAATCATGTGGTTTTTGTCTTTGATTCTGTTTATGTGATGGATTACATTTATAGACTTGCATATATTGAACCAACTTTACATCCCCGGGATTAAGCCTACTTGATCATGATGAATAAGCTTTTTGATTTGCTGTTGCATTCTGTTTGCCAGTATTTTATTGAAGATTTTTGTGTCAATGTTCATCATGGATATTGGCCTGAAGCTTTCTTTTTTAATTGTGTCTCTGCATGGTTTTGGTATTAGGATGATGTTAGTCTCATAAAATGAGTTGGGGAGGATTCCCCCTTTTTGTATTGTTTGGAATAGTTTCAGAAGGAATGGTACCAGCTCCTCTTTGTACTTCTGGTAGAATTTGGCTGTAAACCCATCTGGACCTGGGCTTTTTTTAGTTGGTAAGCTATTAATTGCTGCCTCAACTTCAGCCCTTGTTATTGGTCTATTCAGGGATTCAACTTCTTCCTCATTTAGTCTTGGGAGAATGCAAGTGTCCAGGAATTTATCCATTTCTTCCAGATTTACTGGTTTGTGTGCATAGAGTTGTTTGTAGAAATCTCTGATGGTAGTTTATATTTCTGTGGAATCAGTGGTGATGTTCCCTTTATCGTTTTTTATTGCATCTATTTGATTCTTCTCTCTTTTCTTTTTTATTAGTCTGGCTAGTGGTCTATTTTGTTGATCTTTTCAAAAAACCAGCTCCTGGATTTGTTGATTTTTTGAAGTGCTTTTTATGTCTCTATCTCCTTCAGTTCTGCTCTGATCTTAGTTATTTCTTGTCTTCTGCTAGTTTTTGAGATTTTTTAAAATTTTGCTCCTCTAACTCTTTCAGTTTTGATGATAGGGTGTTGATTTTAGACCTTTCCTTTCTCATGTGGGCATTTATTGCTATGAATTTCCCACTAGACACTGCTTTAAATGCGTCCCAGAGATTCTGGTATGTTGCGTCTTCTTTCTCATTGGTTTCAAAGAACATCTTTATTTCTGCCTTCATTTCATTGTTTATCCAGTCTACATTCAGGAGCCAGTTGTTCATTTTCCATGAAGTTGTGCGATTTTGAGTTAGTTTCTTAATTCTGAGTTCTAATTTGATTGCACTGTGGTCTGAGAGACTTGTTTGTTACGATTTGTGTTCTTTTGCATTTGATGAGGAGTTATTTACTTCCAATTATGTGGTCGATTTTAGAGTAAGTGCAACGTGGTGCTGAGAAGACTATTCTGTGGATTTGGGGTTAAGAGTTCTATAAATGTCTATTAAGTTCACTTGGTCCAGATCTGCATTCAAATCCTAGATTTCCTTGTTGATTTTCTGTCTTGTTGATCTGTCTAATATTGACAGTGGAATGTTAAAGTCTCCCACTGGTATTATGTGGGAGTCTAAGTCTCTTTGTAGGTCGTTAAGGACTTACTTTATGTATCTAGGTGTTCCTGTATTTGGTGCATATATATTTAGAATAGTTAGCTCTTCTTGTTATATTGATCCTCTTACCATTATCTAATGCCCTTCTTTGTCTCTTTTGATTTTTATAACATGAAAAATATTCCTTTTGGAGGGTAGCAGAATAAATAACTAATTTCTGTCTTAATTCTGTGGTTATGAGGCTATGTCTTCTATGGCCCCAGTGGTAGCTGGGTTATGAGTAATTTATGGAGACTCTGTAGGTTAGCCTGTTCTTTGGTGGTATGACTTGAGTGCTTTAGAATCTAATAAAGTGTTTCTCTGAAGCCATCAAGAGTCCTAATATGACGAACTTTTATGCCAACCAAGATTTCATTTAAGATCAGTTAGAGATAGCTTATTTGAGGCATTGTAGGTTTTGTAGTAAAAATCTCAAATAGCTTGATGTCTTTTTGCAAAGAGATTGATTTTTGAGGGGCCGTGAGATTTTGTGAATCAAGTCAAAATAGAAAAATCAGTTATTACCATTTAAACTCAAGTTTGAGACATATCCCTAAATGTGATAGGTGCAATTGCATCTAAACATAAAAGTCATAGACTTGTGACTCATTATTCTTATCTACCCACCTCAGAGTTAGTAGTTGAGTTTTTTTTTTTAAGTAGGCTTAGAGAATAATCACAACTTAGATAATAGGTGCAACCTTTAAAATTTTACTAATAAATTGTTCAATAGCTAAATAGGCATTTTAATATTTTCAGGCTAGTTTTTACAGTGACCCTTTAGAGGCTATTAGGATTTTCATAGTATTTTGATATTATAAAATTGAGGTGGGTGGCTCAAGGTTAAAAATAAATTGATCTAGTGCATTAGCTGTATTTGTTGGTAATTATCCTAGACTGGGTATCTGTCTCTATTATTATAAATAAAAGTATAAAACACATAGTGAATTTTAAGAGTAGACAGTATTATTACACACAAATGAGATACAGAGTCCCTGCAATATCTCAATGAATTAAAAAGAAAGTATTTGATTTGTCCTTGAAAGAGCTTAAATTTCAATTTGCTGTTAGAATCAAAGAACTGCAAAGAACCTTTCAGATTATTAGTCAATGCTTTATTTTGGAGAGGAGGAAATTGAGGCTCAGAGAGGCTAAGTGACTCACACAAGCTCAGGAGCTAGCTAATGGCGGAGCTGGCCTTGATTCCAAGTCCACCAAGCCTCAGATAATGCTTTAGTTTTCTGGCAGCATTTTTGAGATTATGAAGTTTCCCTACACTTCTGCTGGGCTGAACAAAGTGTTTCAGTAGTGATTTTCTGATGTTTTAGGTCTCTCACACTACAGACCCTTTCTGCCCAATTAGAACGTCTGTCCCAATTAAATCAGAATCTAAGATGAGCATAATATTTTTCTAAACTTCCCAGGTTATTGCAAGGTGCATATATATTTGAAAACCAGTAGCTTTAAGTGCCTTCTGAAATTTCAGCATACATCAGAATCACCTGGAGGGCTTGCTGAACATGGATGCCTGGGTGCCCTACCCAGGATTTGTGACTCAGACAGTCTAGGATGCGGCCTGATAAATTTATATTTCTAACAGCTACCATTTTAAGAACCACTAGTTTAATCTCCTTTCTTACTCCATTCCTCTGCTTTGTAATCACTCACAAAATGTCCGGAATCCTACCTTCTATATATCTTTATATGCAAGTCTCCTCTTCACTTACTTGCCTCTGTCCTAATTCTCCCCTTTTGAAATTTCTTTCTCCTTATGTTCTTAACCCCACACTAAACCATTTCCACATTGCTGCCAGAGTGATCTTTCTAAAAATATGTATATTATATAACCGTGACCCTACAGGTTTGAATTATTAATTTTAAGTGTGAAATTCCATGACTTTTATAGTCAAACTGTGTTTGTACTACTTATTCCATATTGTTCTCAACTCCAGCTCATACTTTCTTAGTCCCTAGAGAATCTTAGCACTCCTCCATCTTGCACAGAATGGAGTGTAGACTTCTGACATAGCATTTATTACGGTGATTATTTAGACTGGAGTCTGTCTTCTTCACTGTGGAAGAAGGTAAGGTAATGTATCTTGCTTATCATTGTATACCATAGATTTATTGCGGTACTTGGAACAAGGAGGAGTCCAATAAGTATCTGCTGATTGAGTGGGTTGCATTTTTAAAGTCATTTACTCCAGTTCCTCCATCATTTTTTTTTTTTTTTGAGACAAGATTGCTCTGTCGCCCAGGCTAAAGTACAGTGGCACTGTAGTGATATTTTTTTACTCACACTGCTTTTTGAAAGAAATTAAGAGCTTTGAAATCTTAACTACCTAAAAATGTCAATATTTCTTCCAGAACAAAATGTTGTAACCTATTACACAAACATAATTTAAAATATTTAGAATTTGATTTTCGTCATAGTCAGGTACTTTTTGTAATTGTATGGCAGAGTAAATTGTGATCCTACATGAATGAGATGTATTTATGATAGTAATAGGCATATCATTCAAAACATTATTCTGTAACTTTGTTTGATGGTGACATTTTACTCTATATAAATTGTGGAGAGTAAACATATTCTCAAATTGAAATTGAAAAGAAGATAATAATGTATCACTTGGCTCCCTGTCTTCAGCCCCTTTTCTCAGGGGAATGGACATCTCTGTCTGGCAGGCTTTCCAGGTGCCAGCCAAAACGGCTGCTCAGATTTGTGCTGGAAACCCGCTGCACCATCTGAATCGGCCACCCAGATTTGGGCTGGAATCCTGCAGTGCTTGTTGGCGCGGTGGGGGAATCTTCTGGTCTATGGGCTGCAAAGACCGTGGGGAAAAGCACAGTATCTCAATTGGAGTGTCAGAGTGGCTGGAAACATCCCCAAATGGTCTCCATTGGGTAGGAGGGGGCGTCCTCTGGCCCGTTGCAATTCCTGCGTGAGGCAGCACCCCACCCTGCCTCGGTTTGCCCTCCTTGGGCTACACCCACTATCCAACCAGTCCCACTGAGATGAACCTGGTACCTTGGTTGGAAACGCGGAGATCACTCGCCTTCCGTGTTGCTCTCGCTGGGAACTGCGCTCTGGGCCTGTTCCTATTCTGCCATCTTGGCGGAAGTCCTAGTAATGTATTTTTAGAAGAACTCAATTTGAAACCCTAAAGAAATTTTAAGGTCTGATTATAATATTTATTACCATTATGTATTATCTAAATCTTTGCATATAAATTTAGAATTTAGGATGAATTTATATTTATTGAAGGCCAATGTTACTGTATCAATCCTGAATCTTGATATAAAAATCACATACTGGGGGGAAAAGCAGAAGTTTCCTATCTATTTTCTCCATAGAATAAACTTCTTCTTCTTCTTCTTTTTTTTTTTTTTTTTTGGTTGCCAGTATCAGCTCTCCTACCTGTGGTGAAGCACACCAGAATTGTGATGGTAGTATCATGCCAGGTGTCCCACTCCCATTACCTAAAGGATGGGCATGTGACTTAAGCTAAGTCCATTGGCTGCTTCCTCCTGTAATTTCGAAACCTGAGTGGTGCAAAATGAGGAAGAAAATGGTTGGAGCCAACTGATCTAAATGGCAGTGCCGACAGCTGGTTAATCAGTAATGCAACATGCCATCAAAGAGCTGGGGTTTTCTTGTTTTATTGGACACCTAGTTTCTTCAGTATGTAAGCTCTCTCTTAGAACCACGTTTACCTCATGGTCTCAAGATGGCTGCCATGCATCCAGATGTTACAAGACAATGTCCAAATGCAGAAAAGTTCATTTTCCTTTGTAATATCAAAGAACACCATTTACAAAATGTTACCACTAGATTTTCTGTCTTGTATTATTGGCCAAAATTGCCTTGTAGGTCCATTCCTAAACCAATCATGACAAGGCAAATGGGATTACTACGACTGACTCTGTCTGACATCACATGATTCTAAGGTAGCCTCAGTGTTGTCTACTTTTTGTTGTTGTTGTTGGGAAAATATCCAAATTCAGCATACTGTGAAATAATTTCTTACTTTCATGTAACTATATTCTAGTTTCTTCAGTTATGTTCATATAGGAGAGACAATCTAACCCAAGTTTAGGAACACAAGCCATTTTTTCATATTCCTATTCTGTATTTGTTAGCAGTACCTCAGTTTGTCTAATTCTGTAGCAACTCCATAGGGCTATTGTGAGGACTAAGTGAGTTAATGTATGGAAAGTATTAGAATGGTGCCTGGTACATAGTAAGCTCTCAATACACGTCAACAAATTTTATTAGCTAAGGCAGAGGCAAGGGGTGGAGAGAGGAGCTTCTGGCATAACTTCCGTTTACCAATTTCTAGGAAGATTTCAATTTGTATTTTCAGATGTACTCATTTTGGACTACATTAGTCAAACAGATAATAATAATAACCACTATATTGTACATCTTTGATGTGTAAGGAAATTGCTAGGAATTTTTTGTGTTTATTATTTATAACCTCATGTCTATTTTGTGAGGCAATGGTCATAGAAATATCATTTCCTTGTAATAACTTCTAATATGTTTTGAATTGTGATTCTAACCACAAAAATCAATCCAAATAAATGGCAACGAGGTCAAAGTCAAGGATTTTGAACAAAAACAGTTTTTATTATGAAAAATATATACATTTGAAAGTGGAGAGAAGAGAATAATGAACCCCCATTACCCAACTTCAGTGATGCTTAACTCATGGTCAGCCTTGTTTCATCCATGCTCCACCACTTCTTTCTAGATTATTTTAAAACAAATTCCAGGTACCATGCCTTTTCATCTGGAAATATTTTAGAATGTATTGTATATTTCAAAGATAAACATTGCTTTTCAAAATCATACCATGACACAAAAATACTAACAGTTTCTTATAATATCAGTTACTAGACTGGATTTGTATTTCTTTAGTTGTTTTGTCTCTCTTTGATATGATAAGAAGTAATATTCTAGGTCCATTTTGCATGTTTGCTGCCCCCAAACTGGCAGAGAATTATTTTTTAGTGGAGGTAAGTTTCAGGGTCAGCTTGAATTGACTGATAAAGTCACAAAATTGATAATCTTGCAACATAAGGGGTCAAAGAATATTTGGGGAAGATGTATGTTACTGGGGATTCTATTTTAAACCAGCATTTGGGAAGTGAACTGTTGAATGGTGATGAGCTTTACTGATTGTATTCTTTGGACTGAATTACACTGAGTGGCTCCATTCAGCTTCATAGATAATGTCAGAGGTGGTCCCTGGCTCTGCTTACTGGAGGCTTTTCAGACTCATCTGTCCTCCTAACATGTTTAGTTCTATGTATAGACCTAGTGCCTTGGAACAACTTTTCATCTTTCTTCCTGACTCCTTTGAGTTTGATTCCATCTGCGAGTAGTTTATTTGGTATTGAGCTGCCCTCCTTTGTAAATGTTTCCTTCCCCTCTGCCTAGGCTTCTTACTGTACAGGGTGGACTGGCCCCACCTCACTCCTCATCCAGAAGGGTCTCCCAGGACCCAGCCAAGGCAGAACTTTGCCCTTTCTTATTCTTGAAGAGGATCTTGAAATTTTTTCAGTAGTATAATTCACAGTCAGTAATACGTCTGAAAAGATGATATCATGATGATTTCCCCCAGGTTTTTGTGAGAAGAGAAAGTTACCACCTCTGGACTAATAGCATATAATTGGATTTTTTTTTTTTTTTTTGGAGACAGAGTGACACTGTGTTGCTCAGGCTGGAGTGTAGTGACATGATCACAGCTCACTGCAGCCTCCATCTGCTGGGTTCAGGTGATCCTTCTACCTCAGCCTCCCAAGTAGTTGGGACTACAGGTGCATGCCACCATACTTGGCTAATTTTTTTGAATATTTGTAGAAACAGGGTCTGACTATATTGCCTAGGCTGGCCTTGAACTCCTGGGCTCAAGTGATCCTCCTGCCTCAGACTCCCAGAGTGTTGGGATTGCAGATGTGAGCCACTGAGCCTGGCCCCAGATATTTTTAAAGAATAACTTTTAACACATAAAAGGAAATCTTTTAAATTAAAATTTTTCAACTTAGTTACTAGTTTTAAAGGAGAGATGCTCAATGTGTCTAATTCTACTGTGGAGGCCTTTTATCATACTCCAGTGTTTTGTTACTTTCCTATACCCAAGAGGAACAGAAAATTTTATCATTGTCTTACATCAGGTAAAAGTAAAACATGGGTTGAATATTTTTCTAACTATATAACTCTTCATTCATCATGAATAGCATATCTCTGAAGTGAGCTTGAGCTTAGTTTCCCAGAAAAAGATTACGAGGTCACATAATAATGATAGAGTCGATTAAGACAGATTTAAATATCATGATTTATTTCCCATAAGATAATCTTAAAGCAACAAGGCACATTTCTCAAGAAATGGTAGCAGAGTCTGAGAAGACTGGCTGATAAAATAGGTGATTTCATATCTAAGAAGACTCTCAAATCATACAAATGCCCTTTTAAAATTTGACATTCTCAAGAAAGGTGGAAAAATAGCAATATCAGTCATAAAAAGATTATTTGCTATCTGTCAGTTTCTATTAGATGTCTTATTCACTTACTGAATATAATTTTCACAATGGTCCAGAGGTAGTAGGTATTCTCCTGTTATGCAGATCAGAGTAACATCTCAGAGAGGTTAATTATTACATGTTCTATCACTCAGTCTGTTAGTGGTGGAGCAGAAACTGAAAATCATGTCTGTTTGAGTACAAAGTTCATGATCTTTCCATTAACACAACATTACATCAAAATTGCCTTAAGAGCCCCAAAAAGTACTTATTTCTTATGCCCTAGCCTCATTTCCTATTCCTATTTACTGTACTCTACATTAAAATAAAATCTCATTTCTGATATTTATCTAGTTGTTAAATGCTAGTAATTATATTTTATATTTGCCATAATGTGTGTGTCACTAGCAGTCGAAGAAAACATCAATTTTAATATTATCTGCACTTTGTATGAACCACTTTTAGCTAAATTAATACATTTACATTTATTCCATAATGTTTTCAGATCACAATACTTAATGCACTTTTCAAATACAATGTGGCAAGCTATAAAATAGAGCACAATTATACTGAATGAGTTCTAGTGTCTAAAAGCAGGATCTGTCAAAATGTCAAATAAGAAAAGGAAATGAAGCTACATATACAATGCAAAAATCATTTATCCTTTATTAATCTGGTACACAAGTACTGTGAAGTACATAAAATGCCTTTGGAGAAAAATTTGTATTATCTTTGGTACCTCATTGATAAAATCATACATATTGATGTTTAAAAATTAAAACTGCAATTTCTTTCCTTTATAGGCTAAAAACCTTGAATTTGACTCACAGGGAAAATACCAGTTGAGGATCACCACATAATACTTCTTAATTTGGATCATCAATACATTTTCCAGTAATCAAACTAAAGTCAGTTTTACATGATGCCAGAATATCTCAATGTTGTTGAATACAGTAATATTTATTTATTTATTTATTATACTTTATGTTCTGGGGTACATGTGCAGATTATGCAGGTTTGTTAAATAGGTATACATGTGCCATGGTAGTGGTTTGCGGCATCCATTGCCCCGTCATCTACATTAGGTATTTCTCCTAATACTATCTCTCCCCCAATCTCCCCACCCCCTGCTATTCCTTCCCTAGCCCCTCACCCGCCAGAACCCAGTGTGTGATGTTCCCCTCCCTGTGTCCATGTGTTCTCATTGTTCAACAACCACTTATGAGTGAGAAGATGCGGGGTTTGGTTTTCTGCTCTTGTGTAAGTTTGCTAAGAATGATGGTTTCCAGTTTCATCCATGTCCCTGCAAAGGACATGAACTCATCTTTTTTATGGCTGCATAGTATTCCATGGAGTATGTGTGTGATCCTTTCTTTATCCAGTCTATCATTAATGGGCATTTGGGTCAGTACCAAGTCTTTGCTATTGTAAACAGTGCCACAATAAACATACGTGTGCATGTGTCTTTATAATAGAATGATTTATAATCCTTTGGGTATATACCCAGTAATGGGGTTTCTGGGTCAAATGGTATTTCTATTCTAGATCCTTGAGGAATTGCCACGCTGTCTCCCACATGGTTGAATTCATTTACATTCCCACCAACAGTGTAAAAGTGTTCTTATTTCTCCACACCCTCTCCAGCATCTGTTGTCTCCTGATTACTTAATGATAGCCATTCTAACTGGTGTGAGGTGGTATCTCAATGTGGTTTTGATTTGCATTTCTCTAATGATCAGTGATGATGAGATTTTTTTCATATGTTTGTTGGCTGCTTAAATGTCTTGTTTTGAAAGTGTCTGTTCATATCCTGTGCCCACTTTTTGATGGGGTTGTTTTTTTCTTATAAATTTGTTTAAGTTCTCCGTAGATTCTGGATATTAGCCCTTTGTTTGATGGGTAGATTGCAAGAATTTTTTCCCATTCTGTTGGTTGCCAGTTCACTCTATTGATAGTTTCTTTTGCTGTGCAGAAGCTCTTAAGTTTAATTAGATCGCACTTGTCTATTTTGGCTTTTGTTGCCATTGCTTTTAGTGTTTTAGTCATAAAGTCTTTGCCCATGCCTATGTCCTGAATGGTATTGCCTAGGTTTTCTTCTGGAGTTTTTATGGTGTTAGCCCTCATGTTTAAATCTTTAATCCATCTAGAGTTAATTTTTTATAAGGTGCAAGAAAGGGGTCCAGTCTCAGCTTTCTGCATATGGCTAGCCAGTTTTCCCAACACCATTTATTAAATAAGGAATCTTTTCCTCATTGCTTGTTTTTGTCAGGTTTGCCAAAGATCAGATTGTTGTAGTTGTGTGTCGTTCCTTCTGAGGCCTCTGTTCTGTTCCTTTGGTCTATATCTCTGTTTTGGTACCAGTACCATGTTGTTTTGATTATAGTAGCCTTGTAATATAGTTTGAAGTCAGGTAGTGTGATGCCTCCAGCTTTGTTCTTTTTGCTTAGGTTTGTCTTGGCTATGTGGGCTCTTTTTTAGTTCTTATGAAGTTTTAAAGAGAGAAGATTCAAATAGATACAATAAAAAAATGATAAAGGGGATATTGCCACTGATCCCATAGAAATACAAACTACCATCAGAGATTACTACAAACACCTCTCTGCAGATAAACCAGTACATATAGAAGAAATAGATAAATTCCTGGACACTTATACCCTCCCAAGACTGAACCAGAAATAAGTTGAATCCCTGAATACGCCAATAACAAGGTCTGAAGTTGAGGCAGCAGTTAATAGCCTGCCAACCCAAAAAAGTCTGGGACCAGATGGGTTCACAGCTGAATTCTACCAGATGTACAAAGAGGAGCTGGTGCCACTCCTGAAACTATTCCAAACAATACAAAAAGAGGGATTCCTCCCTAACTCATTTTATGAGACCAACGTCATCCTTATACCAAAATCTGGCAGAGACACAACTAAAATAGAAAATTTCAGGCCAATATCCATGATGAACACTGATGCAAAAATCTTCAATAAAATACTTGCAAACAGAATGCAACAGCACATTGAAAAGCTATCCAACACGATCAAGTTGGCTTCATCCCAGGGATGCAAGACTGGTTCGACATCTGCAAATCTATAAACATAATCCACCATGTAAACAGAACCAAAGACAAAAACCACATGATTATCTCAATAGATGCAGAGAATGCCTATGACAAAATTCAATAGCCCTTTATGCCAAAAACTCTCAATAAACTAGTTATCAATGTAGTGTATCTCAAAATAATAAGAGTTATTTATGACAAACCCACAGCCAATATCATACTGAATGGGCAAAAGCTGGAATCATTCCCTTTGAAAACTGGCACAAGACAAGGATGCCCTCTCTCACCACTCGTATTCAACATAGTATTGGAAGTTCTGTGTAGGGCCATCAGGCAAGAGAAGGAAATGAAAGGTATTCAAATAGGAAGAGAGGACGTCGAATTGTCCCTGTTTGCAGATGACATGATTGTATATTTAGAAGACCCCACCGTCTCAGCCCAAAATCTCCTTAAGCTGATAAGCTATTTCAGCAAAGTCTAAGGATACAAAATCAGTGTGCAAAAATCACAAGCATTCCTATACACCAATAATAGAGAGACAAATCATGAACATCCTTCCATTTACAATTGCTACAAAGAGAATAAAATACTTAGGAATACAACTAACAAGGGATGTAAAGGACCTCTTCAAGGGAAACAACAAACCACTGCTCAAGGAAATAACAGAGGACACAAAAAGATGGAAAAACATTCCATGTTCACAGTTAGGAAGACTCAATATAGTAGAAATAGCCATACTGCCCAAAGTAATTAATACATTCAATGCTATCTCCATCAAGCTACCAATGACTTTCTTCACAGAATTGGAATACAGTATTTTTTTTTTCTGGAAAAGTCTTGATTAGATCTGCTAAAAAAGACACAGTTGATTACTTTTCTAAGGTACTGAAATATTAGAAGAAAACATTCTGTTCTTTCAAAGGCATTTGTTATAAGTTGTAATAAAAAGTTTTAATTGAATGCCATTGTTTTCATGGTTTATTATAAGATATTTCTACATCAGTGATAGATATTAAGTTCAAATAAAAAAGTACCTTTGATTCTCTAAAATATATGCATAGTAATAGTCCTTTAAATAATCAAGAAGTTTTTATTTAACAAATGTTCATCTGAATAATTGAATTCCTTTTTCTTAGAATTATTCCTTTATCTAAAATATGACTGCAGGTTGTTGACTAGGGGGAGCTTTTCTCATCTATATTTGTTTAGGGCAACCATACAAATTACCACAAACTTGGTGGTTTAAAATAACAGAAATGTATTCTCACAGTTCTGGGTGCTTGAAATATGAAAGAAGGTGTAGTGCTGGCTGTATTCTCTCCAAAGTCTCCAGGGGAGAATTCTTCCTTGCCTTTTATAGCTTCTGATGGTTCCAAAGAGTAACTTGTTGCCATATTACTTGAGTCTCTACCTTTCCCTTCATATGACCTTCTCCCTCTCTTCCTGTGTCTATTGTCTGTGTGTTGCCTACAAGGACAGTGGTCACTGGATTTAAGACTCACCTGGATAATTCAGAATGATCTCATCTTGGGATTCCTAGTCACATCTGCAAAGACATTTTCTTTAATTAAGGTCATATCCACAGGTTCTGAGTTAGAATATAGAAATGTCTTCAATACACTACACAAACTTAATGTTTATGAATGGGCTTTGGGGTCTGAAAGCTGTGGAATCAAATGCTTGTTCAACCACCCATTAGCTTTGTAATATTTGGCAAGTATATTGTGTATATTTGGAAATTATACTGATCATGAGTTGATGGACATAGGAATTTTGGTATTAATTGATAATTGACCCTCTTGCCTACTAAAATGAGTTTCTTTTGAAAATCCATATTCGACATGGTCACTGAATGATATCTCTGTGTAATTTGGCACTAATGACCACTCTCTTCTTCTTGAGCATCTTTTTTATGTTAGCTTCTTTCTAAAAAAAAAAATTAGTGATTATTATTGTTATTATTATTATTTTAGAGATGGGGTCTTGCTATATTGGCCAGCCTGGCCTCAAACTCCTGGGCTCAAGTGATCCTCTGCCTCAGCCTTCTGAGCAGGTGGGACAATTGGCATGTGCTATTGTACCTATTTTTGTGTGTCTCAGCTTCTAAAATAGTGTACTTTCCTGATTATTATACTACTATTCTGGCTGTTCTTTCCTCTTCTTGTGCTCCTGTACTGCCCCGTAAATATTAGTTTCTAAGGTTTCTAACATAGGCCTCTTTTTCAATTATCCTATATACTTTCTCCAAGTGACTTAACCTATTTTCAGAACTTCAACTGACAACTGCCTGCTGATGATTGTGAAATCTGTATCTTCAAATCAAATATTTCCCTTCAGCTAGAAACCTGTATGCACCCGCCTCCTAGGCTTTCATACCTAGATGTCCCACTTCTAAGTCTTCATATACAAATTTAAAGCTAAACCATAACTTTTTTTTACATCTAGAAACTTATACCTTCTTTGTAGATGTACTGTTATTCTCTAGTCATCTTGATTTACCAGTCGTTCCCCAAATATGTCATGTTCTTTTGCCCCTTCTTTATCCTTACACACACTTTTCTTTCAGTTTGTAATTCTCCTTCTCATCTTGTGAACACCTGTTTATTTTTCAAGACTTAGCTCAAACATCACTTTATCCTTAAGATGACCATTTTCTCTTTGCTTTATATCCCTACCAAATCTTATAACCTGCTTCTGTTACACCAAAAGGCATTTTTGAGGGCTTATTTTTCTTCCCCATTCAACTATGAGCTCCATGAAAGATAAGTAATCATGCTCCATTTATCTTTGTAACCTTTCTTTTCAGAATAGTATCTGACACATTGCCCTCAATAAGCGTTTGTTAAAATGATTTCTTATGCCTACTAAAAGGACATCTTGCTATCATTATTATTATATTGTTTGTGGTTAGCTTATTCTTAAAAGCATTTAATGATAGTAATAATGGTTAACATTTATTGATAACATACTTATCAACATTCTGAAATTGCATATGTTTCTCTTGCATTTAGAGTTTATGGAAACAGCAAACAGACTGTGAGAGGTGGATCATAAAATTAAAGAGAGTTTGATTTGAAAGGAATTAGACAATGAGCCATTTTAAAGCATTTTTTTTTTAAATTTCGGCAACTAGATGTGTAAATAAAAATAGATATAAATAAATATAAATAAAAATAGAGAATTTTATAGTTCCCACATTTCTGGTGGATAAATTAAATAGAAATAAAGACACATACATATACTCTTAAAATGGTCATGAATCACATATTTTAGTGAACTGTTTTTTTTCTGCAGATTTCTTAAAGCAGGCATAAAAATTTTCATTCTGAAGAGGCTCTTTAGTTTTCATTTACCATGTTTAAGTCAATTAATTGATGTATTTCAGAACATTCATCTTTATTTTTCATTGAGGTTTTGTCATACTTCAGTCTGAAACATTCACATAGAAACTGTGTGGGCTAAAATGCTGAAATGTACTGTAAATCATTGTATGCTAATTAAATTCAGTATTATTGGAATCTTTTAGCTTCCTTTTTACAGGAAGATATCTAAAGATAATTGATGGACATGTTACATTTGGGGAAACACTTAGGCCTCTGTGCATTATGAAAACAGAAAAACTTGGAGTACTAAGGCTGAATTTGTAAGAAAAAATGCTATCATTGATATTTGAAAAGTTTGTGCATTTATTTTATCTTAGTAAAATTATTCATAAAGTGTCTCAAACATTTTTGTACTGATAATGATGGTCTTTTATGTTAGAAAACTGATCACTTCTGAAGACAGGAGGCTATAGGCTGCTAAGCACACAGCATGATGCAGTGCCATCTTGTGTGACGGTTAAAAACAGAGGGTCAATTTCAACGGCAGCACCACCAAGTCCTTGACTGCCTTGTCATTCTTGTCTGCCTCGGTCTTCTGCCGCAGTTTCTCCACAATGAGGTGGTCGGGGTTGATCTCCAGGTGCTTTTTGGCCATCATATAGCCCATGGTGGAGTTGTCCCAAAGTGCCTGGGCTTTCATGATCCACTCCATATTGGCTGTCCTGCTGTAGGTGCTGGTCACAGTGCAGTAGGGTGAAGACACAAGCCTATTGGAGATTGTCACCTTCTCAACCTTCTTATCAAAGATTTCTTTCATGAGCTTGCAGAGGTTATCAAATTTTGCCTTGCTCTCTTCCATTTTCTTCTCCTTCTCATCCTCAGGTAGCTCCAGATCGTCCTTGGTAACTGAGACCAGGCTCTTTCTGTCAAACTCCTTGAGCTGCTGCACACAGTATTTGTCTCAAGCTAGGTCTAGGTATTGATGAAGATGAAGTGGCCGCAGAGGAACCCAGTGCTTCAGTTCCTGATGAGATCCCCCCTCCCCTTGAGGGCAATGAGGATGTCTCTCACATGCAAGAAGTTGATTAGAATTTCATAGTTGGAAAACTGCCCTTGTATAGTGTCGTGGCTCCCACTGCAGCCTTGAGTGCCCCTGTCCCAGCTGGCTCCCCTGCTGATGTCTGGGGTTCTCTCTTGTCCTTGTGTTGAAGGCAGGAAACAAGGGTGTCAAGCCCCCATTCCCTCCCTACTCTGACAGCAAGATTGGATGTTGTGTATTGTGGTTTTTATTATGTTTGTACATTTTGTTCTGAATTAAAGTATGAAAAATAAAAAATATGCCGTTTTTGTACAAAAAAGAAAAAGCAACAAAGGGTCAGATTGGCATCTCAGTTTCCTCATCTATAAAATGGAGAATGCATTGACAGTTGTCTTAAAAAACATTCATGAGAAAACAATGAAATCATCTTGTATGGAGTCCCGAGGCCCTGTTATAAGTGCTCAAAGGTAACTTTTATTCCATTACTATAATTCATGGCATCATTTTCATAGGTGATTTCTGGAAAGCTAACCCATTGCTTTCCTAATGCATCCTTAATGGCATTTATTTTGAGAAAACCTTATAATATTTAGGCATTAAATTGAACTGTGGCTGCCAGGCCTCAATTACGATGGGATTTCACTATGTTTTAGTGCCAATCTTCATTCTAGGTTAGCTTGGGGAAGGGCTTAGATGGCCAGGGAAGGGAATATTGAAGCGGTTTCCTTTTCAAAAGTAATGAATCTAAACCTTCCCAAAATAATTCATGCAAACATTTTAAAGCAATATTCTGATGTCTGTTGTGTAAAAGAAACTATCTAGTAAATAAGCCATTCTTTCAATTTTCTGTGTTGTAAAACATTTTTTTGTGTATGTGTGGTTTTAAAATTTTGTTTTGTTTAAAGATGGGGGTCTCACTATATTGCCCAGGCATGTCTCAAACTCCCGGGCTCAAGCAATCCTCCTATCTCAGCCTCTTGAGTAGCTAGGATTACGGGAATGTGCCACTGCACTTGGCTCTGTCCTAAGTTGAAAAATATATGAAACATAGAACAGACTCCTATTCTTTTTAATATGTGGGATATTTGTAAGAACAAGATCTCTGGCACAGCATGAAGAGCTGCAGTCACATTCTTACACCTCTGGGAATCACTCCTGGGTTTGCCTTCCACTTTCCCTTTCTATGTGCTTGCTCTGCTTTGAAGGTTCTGATTTCTCTCTTCTGTAACTATTCAGATCATTTGTACCAGAGTCTTTCAACTTAATTCTGGTTTCACCCTTAGACAGGCTCTCTTTCAATTTTCCCTTCTTTGGCTTTATGTTCCTCCAGACAGGGACCTTGGGATGTTCTACCCCATCCTAAGGTTCCCTGTTTGGAGACAGGACAATATAGTGAGACCCCATCTTTAAACAAAACAAAATCAAAAAGCCACACATACACAAAAGGAAGTTTTACAATACAGAAAACTGGAAGAATGGCAGTCTATTTACTAGATAGACTGTCTGGAGACAGGGAGTCAGTAAGTACTCCGAATCTTGGATATTCCAAGGCTAGAGATTGTCCTGGAGAACTAAAAGCTCAAGTTCATTTTTCTTCAGAGTGACCTAAGGTTATGTAAATAAAGCCTCCAGAGATAATTTAGACTCTGAACCAGAAGTAAAGTAGAGCTGACCCTGGGAGGCTGGATACCTTTTCTGGGTGAGGTTACAAGAGTGTTACAAATACCACAGATGCTGCAGGTTGACCCAGCCCGAGTCTACACTTTTTAGACTTGGTTTGGAACTGTACAGGCCTCTTGATATATGGTGAAACGAAGTTCTGATGGCTATTTCTGAAGATCAGACTTGCAAGAGTTGAGAAAATATTTAAAGATGATGCCCTTGGTAAGTGTTTTTTTTCCTCCAAACTTTGGATCAGTTTGCCCTGAGCCATCCAATATTTCAGACTCAGTCCTCTTGCAGCCAAAAAAAAAAAAAAAAAACCCCTCATAGCTTAGAGGTATACGTTTTTGAGGATTACCCAGCCCAACTGTAATTGGCTTAATAAAAGATGAAGGGGTTTCATTATGTTGCTGGTCTGAACTCTTAGGCTTAAGTGATTGTCCTGCCTCAGCCTCCTGAGTAGTTGGGACTATAGGCACGTTCCACCACATCCGTCTTGTAATTGGCTTCTGTGGGACATGAAACTATGCTCTCCTAAGGCAATACCTATGCCACAATGAACAACTCTGTAGCCCTAGTCTAAATTACAATGGTTAGTTACATAACTGGCAGATCCTTTTAGAATACATTATTTACTCCAAATATTGCATTGGTAGGTTTTAAGTGAAATACAGAAAAATGTATGAATAATTCTTATGCTTGAACAGATTATTACCTATGAAAAGTCAAATAAATAATTACATGGCAAAACATGCATTTGTGTTCCAAGAGATCAGAGAAGGAAGTAATTATTTCAGGTTGGTGGCAAATGGTTTCATGGGTGAATTACATTCAAGCTGAGGCTTAAATACTTCAGACAGTTTGTAGATATGGAAAACATTAGATGAGGAATATTCAGAAAAATTTACACTGCATATGGCACAAAGCTGTCTGTGTTATCCCCGTGATTAAAACCCTTTAATATTTTTTAGTTGTGCTTCTCAAACTCGAATGCATGCATACGATTAAACTGATGACCTTGTTAATTGCAGATTCAGATTCAGTGGGTCTGCAGTGGAGTCTGATATCCCAAATTTCTAAGTTCACTGCTGCAGCTGCTGCACCTCAGGTGAAACCTTGAAAGACAGAGAGCCAGACTAATAAAAAAGAAAAGAAGAATAGAATAGATGCAATAAAAAATGATAAAGGGAATATCACCACCGATTCCACAGAAATACAAACTACCATCAGAGATTACTACAAACAACTCTATGCACACAAACCAGTAAATCTAGAAGAAATGGCTTAATTCCTGGACACTTACACCCTCCCAAGACTAACCTGGGAAGATGTTGAATCCCTGAATAGACCAATAACAAGGTCAGAAGTTGAGGGAGCAATTAATAGCCTACCAACCAAAACAAGTCCAGGTCCAGATGGGTTCGCAGCTGAATTCTACCAGATATACAAAGAGGAGCTGGTACCATTCCTTCTGAAACTATTCCAAATAAGAGAAAAGAGGGAATACTCCCTAACTCATATTATGGGACCAGTATCATCCTGATACCAAAACCTGGCAGAGACACAACTAAAAAGAAAATTTCAGGCCAATATCTATGATGGACATCTATGCAAAAATCTTCAGCAAAATACTGGCAAACCAAATGCAACAGCACATCAAAAAGCTTACCCATCGTGATCAAGTAGACATCATCCCAGGGATGCAAGGCTGGTTCAATATATGCAAGTCTATAAACATAATCCACCACGTAAACAGAACCAAAGACAAAAACCACATTATCTTAGATGCAGAAAAGGCCTTCGACAAAATTCAACAGCCTTTATGCTAAAATCTCTCAATAAATTAGGTCTCAATGGAATGTATCTCAAAATAATAAAAGCTATTAATGACAAACCCACAGCCAATATCATACTCAATGGGCAAAAACTGGAAGCATTCCCTTTGAAAACTGGCAGTAGACAAGGGTGCTGTCTCTCACCATTCCTGTTCAATATAGTATTGGAAGTTCTAGCCAGAGCAATCAGGCAAGAAAAAGAAATAAATGGTATTCAGTTAGGAAAAGAGGAAGTCAAATTGTCTCTATTTGCTGAGACACGATTGTATATTTAGAAGACCCCATCATCTCAGCCCAAAATCTCTTTAAGCTGATAAGCAACTTCAGCAAAGTCTCAGGATACAAAATCAATGTTCAGAAATCACAAGCATTCCTATACACACAGACAAACAGCCAAATCAATCGTGAACTCCCATTCACAATTGCTGCAAAGAGAATAAAATACCTAGGTATACAACTAACAAGGGATGTGAAGGACCTCTTCAGGGAGAACTACAAACCACTGCTCAAGGAAATAAGAAAGGACACAAACAGATTCAAAAACATTCCATGTTCATGGTTAGGAAGACTCAATACCATGAAAATGGCCATATTGCTCAAAGTAATTTATAGATTCAATGCTATCCCCATCAAACTATCATTGACCTTCTTCACAGAACTGGAAAAAACCACCTTAAACTTCATATGATACCATAAAAGAGCCCACATAGCCAAGACAAACCTAAGCAGAAAGAACAAAACGGGAGGCATCATGCTACCTGCGTTCAAACCATACTATAAGGCTACAGTAGTCAAAGCAGCATCATACTGGTACCAAAAGAGTGATATAGACCAATGGAACAGAACAGAGGCCTCAGAAGTAATGCCACACATCTACATCCATCTGATCTTTGACAAACTGGACAAAAACAAGCAATGAGGAAAGGATTGCCTGTTTAACAAATGGAGTTGGGAAAACTGGCTAGCCATGTGCTTTAACAAATGGAGTTGGGAAAACTGGCTAGCCATGTGCAGAAAGCTGAAACTGGACCCATTTTTTACACCTTATACAAAAATTAACTCAAGATGGAGTAAAGATTTAAACATAAGACCTAACACCATAAAAACTCTAGAAGAAAACCTAGGCAATACCATTCAGGACATAGGCAATAGGCAAGGACTTCATGACTAAAACATCAAAAGCAATGGCAACAAAAGCCAAAATAGACAAATGGGATCCAATTAAACTTAAGAGCTTCTACACAGCAAAAGAAACAATCACTAGAGTGAACTAGCAGCCAAGAGAATGGAAAAAAAATTTGCAAGCTACCCATTTGACAAAGGGCCAATATCCAGAATCTACAAAGAACTAGAACAAATTCACAAGAAAAAACCAAACAACCCCATCAAAAAGTGGGCATAGGATATGAACAGACACTTTTCAAAAGAAGACATTTATGTGGCCAACAAACATATGAAAAAATGCTCCTCATCACTAGTCATTAGAGAAATGCAAATCAAAACCACATTGAGATACTATCTCATGCCAGCTAGAGTGGCGATCATTAAAACATCTGGAGACAACAGATGCTGGAGAGGATGTGGAGAAATAGGATCACTTTTACACTGTTGGTGGGAGTGTAAATTAATTCAACCATTGTGGAAGACAGTGTGATGATTCCTTAAGGATCTAGAAATAGAAATACTGTTTGTTCCAGCAATCCTATTACTGGGTATATACCCAAAGGATTATAAATTGTTCTGTTATAAAGACACATGCACACATATGTTCATTGCGGCACTGTTTACGATAGCAAAGACTTGGAACCAACCCAGACGCCCATCAAGGATAGACTGATTAAAGAAAATATGGCACAGATACAACATGGAATACTATGTAGCCATAAAAAAGATGAGTTCATGTCCTTTGCAGGGACATCAATGAAACTGGAAACCATCATTCTCAGCAAACTGACACAAGGACAGAAAACCAAACACAGCATGTTCTTACTCACAAGTGGGTGTTGAACAATGAGAACACATGGACACAGGGATGGGAACATCACATACTGGGGTCTGTTGGGGGATGGGGGCCTAGGGGAAGGGTAGCATGGGTTGGGGGAGATTGGGTAGGGATTACATTAAGAGAAATACTTAATGTAGGTAATGAGGGGATGGAAGCAGCAAACCACCTTGGCATGTGTATACCTATGTAACAATCCTGAAAGATCTGCCCATGTACCCCAGAAGTTAAAGTATAATAATAAAAAACAATGTACAAAGAACCAAAAAGAAAACAAAGAAAGACAAAGAGGGCTAGTGCTGAGGAGTGGGACAAACTACAGCCAATGAGCCAAATTGAGCCTGCCAAATGTTTTTGAAGTTTTATTGGAACACAGGCACATCTCTTTGTTTACCTATCGTCTATAACGACTTTGCACTATGGTGGCAGCATTATTATTGTGTTAGAGACCATATGGCCCAGAAAGCCTAAAATATTTACCGTCTTATTCTTTACAAAAAAGATTTGCCTACCTCTGGTATATACTGTAAGATAAAATCCAAATACTCTAGGAGTGTATATGAGGACCAGCAAAAATTGTTTTCAGTCTATCTGCCCAATCTCTCAGCTCTGCCTCCTTAGATACTTGACGGCCATATAATCAGCTTGCTGTTACACAAATCCTACATGTTTTTTTCCCATCTTTGCAAGAGTATACCACCTGAAAATATATTGAGCACATGATTTGGAAAGTAAACTAAAATTACTTAATAAGTTTGTTCCATTTTTCCCAACTTTGCAGACACCCTGTAGAGTATTACACATTCACAAACATACTGATGAGTGAGAAGTGGATGACATAGGAACAATAGCTGTGGGTAAAAAACAGTTGAAAATTTTCTGAAGCCTTTTTTTTTAATGGCAAGCTTTGAATTACACTCACATATATGTGAATTCTTATTCTGAATGAATATATCTGAATATTAGTTAAAAAATAGTTAGTGCTGTGTTTTCTGCAATTATGTTTCCCACAGGATTTAATAAGTATTATATAGCACACATATATTTTCCACACACACACACACACACACACACACCCCTTGGAAAATGCTGAGTTAAACAGATTTCTTTAGAAATTCTGCAAGAAAGGGATTTAATATGTGGGCCTTCTTAAGATTATTCAGCTATAAAATCCTTTTGATGTGAGATATCATTTATTCTACAGTAGTATAGTGTGGGATACCAGTTGAACAATGTTGTACTAGTATATAAATGTGCCACATATATATCACAGAATTATTACAATGTTACTGTAGAGGAAAGCTTTATACTCAGAGTTCTCTGAATGGTCACCTGGCTCTACTGCTCAATAAATATGTGATCTTGGGTAAGTTTAATCTCTTGCAAATCAGTATTTCTTATATAAAATAGATAAAATATTTCTGCAAGTCACTATATTAAAAGTTGTTAGAATTAAATAAGATAGTGTAAGTTAAGTGCTTAGCCTGGCATCTGGCACATTATAATCAGTAGTAAATACTGTCTTTTTAATACTGCAATTTATTAGCACAACTTGCATCTACTGTTCAGTTTCATCACTGCCAATGTTTGCCATTACCCGTCTATTTTCCTGCCTTGAGCTGTGACCCAAAGTCATTGACTAGGATTTAACCACACAAAAGCCTAGAAATTACATACTGGCTTACTATATACTGATACAGATTTGTGTGGTAGAAGCAGCTTTAATGTTAAACTGGAAACATTATACTTTCAAAGTACTATGTTTCAGTACACTTTAGAAATATTTTTCACATGGTTATGGTGTATAGTAGCTAAACATATTACTGTAGTTTTCTGAGATCCATGAGACAAAAAAGAATTTCTTATTTCATGAAAAGATGACAAGAATATTTCTTAACCTAGTCCCTGAAATTTATCATTGTAAAATGACACAGAAAACCACACATTTCCAGAGAAGCTAGAAAAAAGCTTCTTGTTATTTATATAGTTGATGTTGCTAGAATGCTAGGGAGTAAAGAAATCCTAAAAAAAAATATAGACAGTCGTTCCTGTGGTATAGGCCTCTAGGAATGGGAAAAAAAAAACAACTTATATTTATGTAGTTCTTAATACTAATATCAACAATAGAGCATAATAGTTTGTATTACATATTTCAAAACTCCTTTACTAATCTAATTGGATCATCAACTATATCTCTGTTCTGGGTAACCATAGATTTTCAAAATCGTACATAGATTTATTCTGGAAATTTATAGATATGGAGACTATATATGCTCCATTTTTTTAAAGAAAGAAAAGAAAAAAGAAAGAGAAAAAGAAGGAAAAAAAGAGAATGAAAGAAAGGGGAAAAGAAGAAGAAAAGAGGGAGAGAGAACGGGAATCTTGCTCTATTGCCCAGGCTAGAATGCAGTCTAAAAATGGTTATTGAAAAGCTCTTTTATACTAACAATTGTGTTATACAGTGGAGACAGGAAGGAATAAGGGAGGAAAATAACAAACAAACAGCCAACCAATATTTCATTTAAACCTATGAAATGCTATGCAATTGCTGGGGAGTAATTTACTCCCAACCATGTGGTCACTTTTAGAATAGATGTGATGTGTTACTGAAGAAAATGTATGTTTTGTGGATTTGGAGTAGAGAGTTCTGTAAATGTTTATTAAGTTTACTTGTTTGAGGTCTAAGTTCAAGTCCCGGGTATCCTTGTTAACCTTCTGTCTCATTGATCTGTCCAGTATTGACAATGTAGTGTTAAAGTCTCCCACTATTATTGTGTGGGAGTCCAAGTCTTTTTGTAAGTCACCAAGAAGTTGGCCTATGTATCTGGGTGCTCCTATATTGGGTGCGAATAGACTTAGGATCGTTAGCTCTTCCCATTACATTGATCCCTCTACCATTATACAATGACCTTCTTATCTCTTTTGGTTTCTATTACTTTAAAGTCTATTTTATCAGAGACGAGAATTGCAAGTCCTGCTTTTTTTTTTTTTTTTGCTCTCCATTTGGTTGGCAAATCTTCCTCCATCCCTTTGTTTTGAGTCTCTGTATATCCTTGCATGTGAGATGGGTCTGGATGCAGCTTACTGATGGGTTTTTTGGAATAGCTGATACTGGTTGTTCCTTTCTGTATATAGTGCCTCTTTCAGAAGCTCTTGTAAAGCAGGCCTGGTGGTAATGAAATCTCTGAGTACTTGCTTGTTTGTAAAAAATTTTATTTTTCCTTCACTTATGAAACTTAGTGTGGCTGGATATGAAATTCTGGGTTGAAAGTTCTTTTCTTTAAGGATGTTGAATATTGGCCCCCACTCTCTTCTGGCTTGCAAGGTTTCTGCTGAGAGATCTGCTGTGAGTCTGATAGGCTTCCCCTTGTGGGTAACCTGACCTTTCTCTCTGGCTGCCCGTAGTATTTTCTCCTTCATTTCAACCCTAGTGAATCTAATGATTATGTGCCTTGGGGTTGCTCTTTTTGAGGAATATCTTTGTGGTGTTCTCTATATTACCTGGAGTTGAGTATTGTCCTGCCTTGCTAGGTTGGGAAAGTTTTCCTGGATAATATCCTGAAGAATATTTTCCAGCTGGATTCATTCTCTTCGTCACATTCAAGTACACCTATCAAACGTAGATTAGGTCTTTTCACATAGTCCCATATTTCTTGGAGACTTTGCTCATTCCTTTTTACCCTTTTTTCTCTAATCTTGTCTTCTCGTTTTATTTCGTTAAATTGGTCTTCGACCTCTGAAGTCCTTTCTTCTGCTTGATCAATTCGACTGTTAAAACTTGTTCATACTTCGCGAAGTTCTCCTATTGTGTTTTTCAACTCCATTAATTCACTTATATTCCTCTTTAAATTGTCCATTCTCGTTAACATTTCGTCAAACCTTTTTCAAGGTTCTTAGTTTCCTTGCATTGGGCTAGAACATATTCTTTTAGCTCACAGAAGTTTCTCATTATCCACCTTCTGAAGCCTAATTCTGTTGATTCCTCACATTCATTCTCAATCAGGCCTTGTTCAATTGGTGATGAGGAACTGCAACCCTCTGTAGGAGGAAAGGCATTCTGATTTCGGGTGTTTTCAGCCTTTTTGCACTGGTTTCTTCCCATCTTTGTGGATTTGTCCACCTGTCGTCTGTGTAATTGCTGACTTTCAGATTAGGTCTCTGAGTGGACGTCCAGCTTATTGGTGGTAAAGTTTTTTCTGGTCCTTAGTTTTCCTTAGGCGGACGCCCCTCCCCCACAGAGCTGGACCTTCCTGGGTTCAGCTGTACTTGCTGTGAAACTCTCAATTCTCAGCAGTTCCAATTGCTGGGTTTTTTTTTGTTGTTGGGGGGGGGGGCCAGTCTTCCCCTGTAGTGACCCACTACGCCGGCTGAAACAGTGGCGTTAAGATTCACGGCGCTTTTCTGCCCGGGAATCTCCCGGTCTGGTTCCCCACTTCAGTCCGCTTTTCAATCAGCTGAATGGGAGACTCTTTTCCCAGAGTTCCAAACGCCAACCAAAAGGGCACTCAGTCCCGTACACTCTGGATGGAGAACCGCCGTGCCGGGGCGCCTGCAAAACAGCCGCGCCGGCCAAAAGAGTTGCGCTGGCGATGCGTGGGGCTCCTCTGCCGTGAATCTCTTGGTCCGTGGGCAATAAAAATTCATCTGAAAATGTGGCGTCCACTCACTGTCTGCGCTTTCAGTGGGAGCTACAATCCTGAGCTGCTGCTAATCGGCCATCTTGGATCTCTCTCTATGCTCCATTTTTTAAAAGTAAGTTCTCTTTTAGCATTCACAAAATATCTATTGTTGTTCAAATTTAGAGGGAAATGCAAGTCAAAAATCAGCATAAGAAGGTACTATAAACCCTCAAATCTAGGTGACCAAAACTGAAACTCTTAAATGAAAAATAGAGCAGTTAAAATCTATAGTTAAATAGTTGCAAATGAATTATTTGTAACTTTTATAAATAACTGAAGCCTAAATATAATTATTTCTTGTTTTCTATCCTGTGTATGATATTGATATTTCTAGACTTGAGAGTAGTCATATTCTTTGGAATCACAATAACAACAAACTGGGTCAAGGAGGAATGACTCCCAAGGACCCATCTGCAAATCCTGTCTTTGGCAAACCCTTTGACCTCTCTGAAGCCTAATTTCTCTAATATCAACTGTATGTTTTCCACAATTTTATTGTGAGGATTAAAACAAATTAATGTATATGAAACAGAAACGAAAACCATAGATCACAAGATAAATCTTAAGTGTGATGGTGGATCATAAACCATCTGAATTTGGTTTTTGATCCCAAATTTTTGCAACCCTGGCTTCTTCTCATTATATACGTTTTAACTTAAATGTCATCTCCTCAGAAAGGACTTCCCTAAAGAATTAATTGAAAGTAGAAATTCACAGTCTCTTCCAGTTACTCCTTGTCTGCTACCACTCACAACAATCTAAAATTAATACCAATTTTATACCACTCATAACAATCTAAAATTAATCCAAAATTAGCCTACTTTTCACTTATGTGTTAATTTTTTTTTTTGTCCTGGTCCCCCGCCCCCATAATGTGAACTCCATGAGGCAGGGGGGCTATTGTTAATTGTATTCATTGCTGACTCCCAGTGTCTGGGACATTGCAATGAGGACATGTGCCCTCCACAATCACTCTTGTTTCCATGCATGTTGATTCAAATGAATTTAGGTCTTGCAGCTATGTCAAACTGAACATTTTCATATAACTTTCTGTGTGTTCAGTAACAAAAGGTCTTCAGACAGCAACTCATTCCTGATGGCAAGTCTTATCCAAAAGAGAATTGTTTTCTCTGTGGAGTCATTTTCATGTCAGATAAAGTCTCTTTACTCAAAGTGCTGCACAGAATTCATCTATCTCCAGAGAACCAGAAGAGAGATTTATTTTTTAATTCTCCCTGTAAAGTAGTTAAGATAATTTAGAACACTGTTTTGCTATTTCTCTCTCCAGAGTTAGCCTGGAGTTAATGATTGTAAAAGCTAGGAGGTGAGTCTGGCACTCTCAGATGGCACAATTGTACTTCGTAGGTTAAAAGACTAGGTAGTTTATTCCTATTAAGTAAAGAATCCTAACGTTTATGTGATTGGAGAGGTAAAATATTCATGCCTTACAAAAGTAATGAATCAAACGCTGTCGTTACAACCACTCATGAAGTCTCACACATCTAGCCTTCCATTGGCCTCTCTGGCTTTATGCCTAGTGTTCTTCCCCCTCATTCCTTCATCCCAGCCACACTGGCCTCCTTGCTGTTCCTATAATCCTCAAAGAGATCCTAATTCCAGGAAAACACAAGGCTTGCTCCCATGTACCTTCAGGTTTTAGCTCAAATGTCGCCTTAACAGAGACATCTTCCTGACCACCCTGTTTAAAAATCACAAAACCCTGCTCTGCACTCTACCTCCTTCCTTGCTTCTATTTTTTTCCCCCATAGTATTTATGACCATCTGACATACTTCATAATTTACTCGTTGATTTATTCATTTTGGACAATGATTTTTGTATGTTCACTGCTAGGTACTGTTGGCACATGGTAGGTAAGTACATAAAAATATTTATTAAATTAATGAATAAATGAAAAAGTAATTAATATGCAAAAGAGTAGTATAATTTGAATACTTGAACTTCAAACAGTTCATTAAAATTGATTGTGTATAGTTCTCCAGAACTTGAGGCTGGTTTTTAATTAGATTACTGCAAGGAACAAAAACCGTGGGGTTACTCCAGGATTTATTTTAAAAGACTGAGGGGGAAGTAAGGAAGAAGAAAAACAATCTGTGTAGGCATCCAGTAGTTGCTCACGGGAAGGGGATGTCATACAGACCACTGTCACTGACCTATTTCAGTAGGTCAGTAGGATATTGTCAATGAACTGGTACAGTAGTTCTCAAACTGTGATGATGTATCAGAATCACCCAAGTGCTTATTAAAAACACAGTTTGCCTAGCCTACCCGTCTTAAAGTCAGTAAGTCTCAGTGGGCTCTGAGAATTTACATTTCTAATCAGTTCCCAGGTGATTCTCATGTTGCTAGATTAACCAGGGTCCACACTCTGAGTACCCTGACATAGTTTAAAAGCCACCCTATTGACCTTGGGGCACTCTAGGCCTATTGACTTAGTTCTTTCAGCCATGCCTCCATATTCCTGTTTGATCCTCTGATACCAGTTCTCATTTTTAGTCTCAAGTCTTTGGCTCCTTATGAAATTTAGTGCATTGTGACTTCTGCTTTTTGCTTTTGCTCTCTGTGATTTCTGCCTTTGTACCACTTTGTGCCTGCTGACTATGTCTGCGTCTCTCATTTGCATTCCCCTGGAGAGTTTAAGGGTTGGATTGAATATTCTAATCACTCTTCAGTAGAAAGTATCTCTGTAAGGTACAGCTCTTATAACAGATATCTCACATAGGCCCTCTGGGTCATGTAAAGACGCTGCACTAGCAAGGTCACATGGAACAAAACATAATTACCTATGTGTAAGGCACCTCGTGTATTTTTATTCAGATGGGGTCTGTAAGAATGAAGGCACTTGAGGGTGTTCAGAAATGACCACTGTATGTGACAGACAACTGGCATGGAGTATCTGCTTCAAGGTGAACAGACAACAGTATCTTTAATATTTTGAAATGGTGTAGAAAAGAATGTCTGTATTTTACTGCCAAATTGGCAATAAATTAGACTAGTAATACTGGACAAGTTTTTGTTTTTCTCTGGCTTCCATTTCCCCAGTGACAATGTGAGAGAATTTCTCATGATGAGCTTTAAGTTATTTTCCATATGCAGTGTGCCATGACTTGATGAATCTAATTTATTAGCATACATACACAGGTACATGACTAGGTCAGCCTCCATTTCCAGGTTGCTATGATGTAATTTATTACAGGTGAAAATTGTATTCTACTTTCTTTAATTGTATGGGTATAGAACCAACTTGTCTGGGTTTGAATTCTGGTTTTGCTATTTACTAGCCATATGACCTTGGGCAAATTATTTTGTCTGAGTGTCAATTTTCTTATCCATAAAATGAGGATTATAGTAATTTTCTTATAGTTTTGTTGGATTAAATGAGTTATTACATGTGAAAGTATAATAGAAATGAAAGTGTTTGAAAGGCTATCTGGCACATAGGAAAGATTATATAATTATCTTAAATTATTTTAATAAATTTCAATCAGTGCTATGTTATGTCTAATTTAATACGCATGATTATAATATGCATGGGAATTTTACTTAGAATTGTGCTTAGAATATGAAGCCATCAGAAATTATTTCATTAAAATGATGCTAGAGTGAACCCTCTGAAGTATTTTAGAAATACCTGCATTCTTTTAAAATATATTTCTGAAAGCGAAGAGGCACATGACATTTTGTGAGAGACTAAACTATAAGAATACAAAACATAGCGAAGTTTGCCAAAGGCTAGAAGTTGGTGGGGGAGTGGGAAAATTTTCTACAAATGAGCATAGTGAAACTTTTGTGAGTGATAGCAATATGCTGTATCTTGTTGTGGTGATGGCTACATGATTGAATATGTTTGTAAAATTCGTATACAAAAGAAAAGTAAATTTTTATTGTATCTATATTATAGCTAAGTAAACCCCACTTTTACAAAGTGCTTCTCAGTGCGATATTTTGATAATGTGAGATTTTGTAAACCACACAGCTGTATATAATTCTGACCTTGCACATTGATTTCCTCAACTTGCTTGTATTCTTATTTCAAGTGTTTGAAATATAACTTAAAATGTCAGTGGAAACCCTATCACAGCTGCCTCCATCTTTGTAGGACCTCATGTTTGGGTTTTTCAGTATGTGGCCTTTTCTCATTAATACTTGCAACCCCCCTTGCTTCTGTAACTCAACATGCCATTCTCTACTCAACCTTCATCTCTGCCTACTCTTTTCACCTGGGGCTCCTTAGGCTTTCACTCACTCAGAAAATGGAAGCAAAGAGACCTATGTGATGTTTGCTGATGCCTTTGTGAGTGGTACTGTTTTATAAATTATTGCTACTGGTTTTCTGAAAAGAAAAAAAAAATGTTTTTGGGAGACTGATGTCATACTCATTAACCTAACCAAACTTATTTAATATTTTGCATATTATTTTTGATATTTAAAAAATCTTATTCAAGGAACTTCTAGTTTGCTGAGTACTTTTTCATTATTATAAATGGCTATCAAATTCTACAAAACTTTTTTTCTCTGTATTTGCTGAGATCACATGATTTTTCTTAATTTTGTTAATGTGTGATAAATTATACAAATTGATTTTCAAGTGTTAAAACAACCTTGCTTTCTTGGTATAAATCTGTTCATTATGTTTTATTAATTTTCTGCTTTTTGAATTTGACTTGTTAACATGTTGGTTAGAATTTTTGTCTTTGTTCATGGACGAGGTTGGACTTGATTTTCTTTCCTTGTGGTTTTCTTGCTAGGTTTTAGTATCAAGATTATAATTGCTTTATAAAACAAGTGGGATGGTGCTGACCTTTTTTCCATATTGTAAGTGTTTTTGTAAGATTGGAGATAACTATTACTATTTCTTATATGTTTAGAAAAACTTACCAGGAAAGCCACCTTGGCCTAGAGTTTTAAGACAGGTTTTAAATTATGGATTTAATTTCTTTAATAATCACAGGACTATTTATATTTCTAAAATTCTTCTTTATTTATATTGCTAGATACTCTTTATTAAATTTTTTCATATTAAATTTTTAACATTTTATTAGCATAAAGTCATTTATGGTATGCTCATACACTTTCAGTGTCTAAAGAATTTGTAGTAATATTTCCTTGGTTTTAGGTGTTGTCTCTTTTGGGTTTTTTTGATTATTTATTCAACAGTTTTAACAACTTATTAGTTTTTTTAAATAATCAAGCTGTGACTTTGTCAATTCCCTCTAATATTATTTTAAAATTTTTAAAATATTTACTTTTTTCTTTTTAACTTGAGTTTATTTTTTGTTTTATTCTTTTAATCTTGAGATAGATGCTTAGTTCATTAATTTTCAGACTTTTCTAATCTATACATTTAAGGCAACAAATGTTCTTAAACACTTCTTTATTTGCATCACATAAATTTTGATAGTTAATTCATTATATAATTTTGTTATAATTCAGATAAAAATATTTTCTGTTTTTTACTGTAATTCATTATTTGATACATGGATAATTTAGTATTTCTTAATTTCTAAATATGTAGATATTTTCTAGTTATCTTTTTGTTATTGATTTCTAGCTTAACTCTACTGAAGCCAGATTTTAATTTTTTGAAATTTGCCTTATGACCCAGCATAAGTTCAATTTTGATAAACAATATGCCTGAAAATAATGTTTTCTGCAGTTGTTAGTTTTTGGGTCCCATATATATTTGTTTGTTCATATTTGTTATTCATGTTTTCAAGTCTTTTATATCTTTTCTGATCTTGTCTCTTCTTGTATCATCAAATATTGAGGAAGATGTGTTAAATTTTTATGTTAATTGTGGATTTTTAAACGTATTTGCAATTCTGTCAATAGTCATGGAAATTTTAAAATGTTACATCTTCTTGATGAACATTTTATTATAAAATATCTTTATTTGTAGTAATTATTTTTGCCTTAAAGTATATTTAGTCTAATACTTAAATACACATGCTTTTTCTTGATTAGTGTTTGCTGGCATATAATTTTTTATTTTGTTAATTTCAATTGTTACATATCTTTATATTTTACATGTCTGTCTTGTAAACAACAAGCTGTGTGTGTGCATGTGTATGTATGCATGTGTTATCCAGTCTGAAAAAGTTTTTAATGAAAAATTTCGACAGAAAATGTTAGCATTTTTACATGTATATGCACCCGTATTTTTGGTTAAATATATATTATTAATATTTTATTTCAGCCCATTTCAAAATAATGATTGTCAACATCATACTACGTCATCCTTAAATATCTTATTCACATTCCAAGAATAAGGACATTTTCTTACTTAAGCACAATACTATTATCATGTCTAAAAAATGTAGCAAATTTTTCTGATAATATCTATATCTAGTCCAATATTCAAATTTCTGCCAGTGTCCTAAAACTCTATTATAGCTTTCTTTTCAAATCAGAATTCGATCAATATCCATGCTATATTTGGCTATTATGTCTTTTTATCCTTTTGTATTTAAAATCTAGAACAACCTTTTCCAACCTAGCTTTTCTCTTATGATGCTGAGTTCTTTAAGAGATAAGGCTACTTATAAATTTGTCTGTAATATTATTTGACTTGTTTCTCTAGCTCCTATATTTTGTGTTAATTTAAAGGGTTGGTTAGATTCCTGTTAAGTATTCCATTGTCTTCCAGATTTTATTTTTTCTGTGGAAAAGTCAGTTGTCAGTTTACTATTGCTCTTTTTAGAAGAGTGGTTTTCAACCAGGTGTGATTTTTCCCCCCCATTGAATATTTGATTGTCTGGAGACATTTTCAGTTGCTTCAAGTTGGTGGATGGGTATGTTGCTGACATTGGGTGCACAGAAGACAGGAATTCTGCTAAACATCTTGCAATCCCTCTACAACAAGGAATTATTCAGTCTCAAATGTCAATCATGTTGAGGTTGAGAAACTCTGGCTTTAGAGTAACATGTCCTTTCTCTTTAGATTCTCTTAAGGTATCTTTTTTCACTTAAAAAAAAAATAGTTTCACTGCAATGTAGCTATGTGTTTTGTTTTTGTCTTTGTTTTTAATACTGCTCAGGGTTTGCTGGCCTTTTTGAATGTGTGGATTGGTGTCCACCATTAGTTTTGAAATATTCTCAGCCATTATCTCTTCAAGTATTGCTTTTGCTGAGGTATAGATTTAGTTTTTTTGGGATCTAAAACTTTTACAATTTTGTAACAACACTTAAATAAGAATACAAAGTTGATATGGTTTGGCTGTGTCCCCACGAAATCTCATCTTGAATTGTAGCTCCCACAATCCCCACTTGTGAGAGGGACCTGGTGGGAGGTAACTGAATCATGGGGACAGTTTTCTCCTGTGCTGTTCTCATGATAGTGTATAAGTCTCAGGAGATCTGACAGTTTTATAAAGGGTAGTTCCCCCTGCACATGATTCTCTTGCCTACTGCCATGATTGTGGGGCCTCCATACCTATGTGAAACTGTGAGTCCATTAAACCTCTTTTCCTTTGTAGATTACCCAGTGTCAGGTATTTCTTTATAGCAGTATGAAAATGGACTAATGCAAAAGTTAAGTACAAATTGTATTACTTATTTAGTACAATAAAATAAATCTCAACAAATTTCAAAAATATGCAAAATACAACAAAGTCTTTTTAAAAATTCAAAAGATACTAATTGATTAACTGCCTGATTTTGGTATAATATTTTTCCTTTGTCCATTTTTGATTTTTTGGTTATCAATTTGGTAAGCCACTTTCTGTTTATATAACAATTATTTGGTAATAGCGTTTCTGATTGAGGAAGTAAAAAATAAATGTAGTCTTTCCTTCAGCATGATTAATCAAAGTTTTTAATTTATTATTTATATTTTGGAAAAATTTATTTTAGCTTCAATAAGAGAAATAGAGATGTGAAAGTGGAGCCAGAACCAATGATTCTAATAAGCTCCTCTGAGTAGTTTTACCATAAAAGTAAACAAAGAAGTGAGGGACACAAAGTTACAGGAATTATTTTTGTTTTTTTGTTTGTTTGTTTTCTTTGAGGTGGAAGATATTAATAAACAGTTGTATGCCAATGGTAATAATTAAGTAGACAGGTGAGGAGTTGGGAATTATTTCAAGAATGTAACCCTTACACAGTTGTCTATGAATATCTTACAGGAACTGGTATTCAATGCCCAAATGGAGGGGTTTGCCTTATCCGTCATGTTAAACATGGGATCCACTGACTTCCAGGAAACCCATAGACAAGATAAATAAAGTCTGTGAACTTGAATGGGCAAAATACAATATTTTTATTTTTACTAATCTCTAACTGAAATTTAACATTTCCTTCAATATTAAATGTTGTCAACAAATCAGAATTAGCTACTAATACAGATTATTTTCAAATCACATAATAACTGTTGGAAATATCTTAAAATATCATTTACTACACTCACTACATTAAAACAGATAGCTATTAGACTGCCTGCTAAGTCATTTTGTATTATACATTAATAAAAAAGTACATATATTACTAAATCACAATTTAAAAATATTTAGATAACTGAATTTAAATAAAATCAATCTCCTTTGTATTCACAGGCATTTCATTTTATGCCCTGAGAACATTATTCTGAAAAAAGTGCACAAGCTTCACCAGATTGCTAAAGGGTATCAGGGCACACAGAAAGGTTAAGAACACACGTGGTAACAGGAAGGAAGGCACTGAATACGGGCACAGAGGCAGGGACTTTAGCAGATGTGGTGCTGGAAATTGGAGATTTTTTTCCCCTAATTGTTTCTAGTTTGCCCAGAGAAATAGAAGGCAAGGTCATTAGGAGGGGAGTGAGAAAAATCGTGGGGGGGCAAGAGAGATAATGAAAATTTGAGTGTAAGAAAGAAGGTGTGAATTGGTTTTCTAAGAGTAGAAGAAAGCTAATTTACTAGGAGAATGAAGCAAGATTGCAGGACAGAGCTGAGTGGCCACTTGTATTTTCAAAGTTGAATAGACACCACAGTTGTGAGTCTTCCTTCTGTTCTGTTCAGCTGCTTGTATTCAGGTGCAGAGTAAATAAAGAGTTGATTTAACCAAGGTTAGACCTTTACTAAATAGGAAGGTGGGCAGAGCATGGTGGCTCACTACTGTAATCCCAGCACATAGGGATGCCACAGCAGATGGATCACTTGAGCTCAGGAGTTCAAGACCAGCCTAGGCAACAAGGTGAAACCCCATCTCTTAAAAAATACAAAAATTAGCCAGGCACGATGGCACACACCTGTAGTCTCAGCTACTCAAGAGGCTAAGGTGGGAGATTGAGCCCAGGAGGTCAAGGCTACAGTAAGCTGAGATAGTGCTACTGCACTCCAGGATGGGTGACAAAGTGAGACCCTGTCTTAAAAAGGAAAAAAAAAAAAAAAAAAGAGAGAGAAAGATGAAGGAAGAGAGGAGAGAGGAGTAAAGGAATTCATGATTTAAGTATGAGTATGATACTAGAGATAAACTTTCAATATTCAGCTGGATAAAGAGAAAAATAAGAATGCAAAGGGTGTTATGGTCAGTGGTGGGGTCAAAGGATACTGTTTTCATAAAGTACATGAGATGTGTAAAGTTAGGGATATTACAGGAAATAAAATGGAGAGGAGGTTAAATAGAAACAGTGAATGAAAAAAATTCTAATACAAATTGACACAAATTATGATTTAAGGGAGTGAGACACAAGTGAATATTTTAAGGAGGTTTATAAGTTTAAACTCTAAAATTTTGACATTGTAATCAGCCATGCTTTTCTTGACTCCCTCTTTTCTAAGTTTTCATACCTAACACTCCATATCAGCTCTGATCATTTCTCTGCCTCTGAGTTCTCCTAAAGTATGTAGTTGGCTTCCTTTTACATTTGAAAGACTCATGCCCCCTTGGTGTTATAGAATAGTAATAATGTCAATTAGTAAAACAGTGGCTGAGAATTAACATGTACTTTGTATTTGCTCTATGCTGTGAAATATCTGGCACTTTTTGTCTCTTTTGCACACAATCCTGTGAAATATAGATGAATAAACTTATTTTGAAGAGGGAAATTAACAAGATTAGTGAAGTGTAGGTAGCACCCGATGGCTATAAACACTTGATTTCTTCACGCTGTCATCTAGGCCAAGTGTCATAGTTATACCATTTGTAGGATATATTTATATGGAAGCCTAAGTCTGCTCATTGATGGCTCCCTGGGGAAATCCATTCATGCTATTTAATACATGAAACAGAAATCTTACTTAATTTTGTTGTAGTTTATTAAATCAGTTGAAAATGTTGTTTTCTTTTTTCCTTTTATCCATCTTCCTTGAACCAGCAATTTCAATTTTAAGCAAATTTGAGACTATCCAAATTTGTTTCCCAAATCCTCCTGATCTGAATATCGGAAGGTTATTTTTGTCATTTTTTTCTCTGCGATTGTTCTCAGTGTTATAATTTTTATAAGTTGTAACTTGTTTCCATATAGTGACAAAATGACCAGTTTATTATGAAATCCATGAAGGAAAAATATAATTTTCTGTTTAATCATGTGTATACCTAGCATAAGTTAGGGCAATTAGATTTTTAAATGAACTTTGGGTTGATTTTGGGCTTCCTGGATTCAACCTATGTATTATGAGGATAAAGCTGTCAATATAACACATTTGGTTTGGCAGAACATATTAATTCATTCATCCCTGCATCAAACTACCCATTTATCCATTCATACGTATATTCATTCAGAAATGTCTAATGAATCCATGTCAGGGACTGTGCCAGACACTGCAAATATAATGCAGGGCAAACTCAATTTTGTCTTCACAAAATATACTATATATGTCATGAGAGACAAAGAAAACAAAGACAACTAGAGTGGGAGGAGCTTTAGAGAGTGCTTCCGGACGGCATTCAGCTTGGAAAGCCTCATGCCTTCTCACAGCCTAAACTCTGATTCATGTGTATGGAAAGGATGCTGTACAAGAAATAGCCCTGTTTCTAAAATTGCCCTAAGCCATTGAGAATCATTAGAGATCACTAGAGAACTTTAGAAAATGATGGGGCCCACTCCTACATATTTTCATTCAGTGGCTCTAATGTGGATGTGAGGTAGGCCCAATGCTGGTCTAAGCAGGACCTTTGTGGCTATTAGGGACTGGCATCTGATGAGTGTGACCACTTGGACAGTATGGCTTGGCCATAAGATGACATGCTGAGATAGGCAGTCCCATGCTAGGGTATGATCTTGGCAAATGGAACACAGGATGGATTTTAGCCCTCTATCCTCCTTTGCTCAGACACATTTGTGCAAGGCCTAACACAGCAGAGCTGGTTCTAGACATCTGAAAACGCTCTCCATTTGTCACTGTTAGGTGTGTCATTGTTTTAAATATTCTCCTTAAGTGAATGTTGCCTGTAGGCCTCTGCCTCTCTAATCATTGTATACGTATGTGTCAGAGAACCAGAACTTCTGAGTGATTTTTTCCATTGGATATTTTCCATTGTTGTACAGAATTGAGCCCTCCCTGTCACCTTGTATCTATACGATGCCAAGTAATGAAATAAAATAAATATTACCCACATATACACCATTTGCCTATTTCTAAGCTCCAGATTTCCCTAAAGTTTTCATGGTTGGATAAAATTAATAGCTTTAATTTAATGATATGAATTACAAAGTTAGTAAATTTGTTGCCTGTTCTGAAGTGATCACCATTTACTAAGTTCTGCATGGGATGATTTGATAGTTGGTGATCACAAACACAAGGGTATGAAAAAATGACTTCGTTGGCAAAATTAAGGACTAGCAAAGTTTTCATTATAAATTTCAATATATCTTTGTATTTTTGGAATTTTTCAGGTTATTTCTAGGTGGAATGGGGTAAATTTGTCAAATGTTAGTAACAAACAATACCAGAAACAGCAACATAGAATTGATCAGGGAAATATTATATAGGTCCAACTAGGGCGTAGGATGAAAATGGCTTTGAATTCTTAGGGGGAAAAAAAATCAAGGATAATTACTTTTTAGACATTTGGGCTATTCCGGAGTTCTCTGTCCAAGACAAAGGAAATGATTTTGGAAAATAAATGTAACAGTTCAAAATAGCTCTCTTTTTAAAAAGATCTAAATGTAATAGTCATATTTTGAAAGCAGAGATAGATTTTACACTTTAGAAAATGAAACCAGAGTTCTAAAGAGGAAGAACAAAGGAGAGAAGAAATGTGCAGAAGGCAGTTAAATAACCCTGATTAAAGTTATTGGAAAAATCTCAGGTCATAATTTTTTTAAAATAATTTATTTATTTTACTTTAGGTGCATACTATATCTGGCATTTCTCCCCATGTTATCCCTCCCCAACCTCCATTGTCTCTCCCCTACCCCCACCAACTGTCCCCTGTGTGTGTTGCTCCTCTCCCCTGAGTCCACGTGTTCTTGTTGTTCAACATCCACCTATGAGTGAGAACATATGGTGCTTGGCTTTCTGTTCTTGGGTCAGTTTGCTGAGAATGATGGTTTCCAGATTCATCCAAGTCCATAGAAAGGACACGAACTCATTGTTTTTTATGGCTGCGTAGTATTCCATGGTGTATATGTACCACATTTTCTTTGTCCAGTCTATCATTGATGGGTATTTGGGTTGGTTCCAGGTCTTTGCTATTGTACACAGGGCTGCAATGAACATATGTGTGCATGTGTCTTTATAGTAGAATGATTTATAGTTCTTTGGGTATTCAGGTCATAATTAAAAATGAATCTATACCAGAAATATGTCCTGCATTTTGAGCATCAAATAACTATAAACTCATATTCTTTTTTCCAAACTTTTGATATTGGTTTTTATTATTTTTTTCACTTTATAAAATATTGATGTACATTTTCTGGGGATAAATGAAATATTACTTTAATTTTGCTCCCTATTCTTCAAATAGAATTTAATTTTTGAATGTCCAGTGTCATGGGCTTGATATTTATGAAAAAATACAAAGCCACCTACAATTACTTTCTTATGTGTATTTTTAAAGAGATTAAAATATTAGATAAAGGTTATTTCTCTAGAAAATTTTTATATAAAAAACGAATATTTATTATTCAAGTGATCAAAATTTCTGTTTAACAAAATAGAATTATCCCCACATTAATTGTGAGGTTACAAAGAATGGACTGGCTTCCCTATACCACAGTAGTTTTATAAAGGCTGGCAAATAAAGGGATGTCTATTTAAAGTTAGTAATTTAAAATTCAAGACCAAATATGCCATCTGAAAAGCAGCCATTATTCTTTCAATGATTATTATTAACTATTTACTGCATGCCAGGCTCTGCGAATATCAACATGAAGCAGGGAAATACCAGTGACTGCTCATTACAGTAGTTCTCAAATATCAGATAATTGATTAATTCAAAGCTAGAGTCACAGAGGTCTCTGTGGATCATATGAAACATGATCTCATTATAAAAATGTTTTAACAACCCCATTAAAAAGTGGACAAAGGACATGAATAAACACTTCTCAAAAGAAGACATAAATGAGGCCAATAAGCATATGAAAAAACCTCAACATCACTGATCATTAGAGAAATGTAAATCAAAACCACAATGAGATATCATCTCACACCAATCAGAATGGTTATTATTAAAAAGTCAAAAAATAACAGATGCTGGTGAAGTTGAAGAGAAAAAGCAAGACTTACACACTATTGGTGGGGAGCGTAAATTTGTTCAACCATTGTGGAAGACAGTGTGGTGATTCCTGAGAGACCTAAAGGCAGAAATACCATTTGACCCAGTAATCCCATTACCGGATATATACCCAAAGGAATATAAATAATTTTATTCTAAAGACATATGCATGCATATGTTCATTGCAGCACTATTCACAATAGCAAAGACATGGAATCAGTCTAAATGCCCATCAGTGATACACTGTTTTATTAAGAAAACGTGGTACATATGCACCATGGAATATTATACAGCCGTAAGAATGAGATCATGTCCTATGCAGGGACATGGATGGAGCTCAAGGCCATTATCCTTAGCAAACTGCGTGTGGGAACACAGAGCCAGATACTGCATGTTCTCGCTAAGTGGGAGCTAAATGATGAGAACATATGGATACAGAAAGGGGAACAACACACACTGGGATCTATCAGGGATGGAGGGTAGGAGGAGGGAGAGGATCAGGAAAAACAACTAATGGGTACTAGGCTTACTACCTGGGAGATGAAATAATCTGCACAATAACCCCCCATGGCACACATTTACCTATACAACACACCTGTACATATACCCCTGAACTTAAAAAGAAATCTTAAAAAAGAAAGCATTTTAAATATTTACAATAATAAAATAGGTCCTTTCTCTTAGATCAATTGTGTATTATACTGGATTTAAAAACATGTTATTTTTAAAATAAAATAGAGATATAGAAAATCTTCACAAATAAATAGATAACTTTTTGAGTTATTAAAGTAAACACCCATACAATCATCAGCAGGTTAAGAAACTTTGCCAGCATCCCCAGATGTCCATTCATGTGTGTGGCCCCCGCAAAGGCTACCACTATCTCAATTTCTAAAGTAATAACTTGGCTTTATTTATAGTGTTGTCACTGAGGCGTTAATCTCTAGTTTAAAATATAGTTTAGTCTTGTCATTAGAAATTTTATTTGAAATGTTTTTTAAGTCTCTTTTTAATTCACAGTTTCCCCTTTCATCCCTCTACCCATCTAACCTTACATCTGCTGAAAGACTCAGGACTTTTGACCTGCAGAGTTTCCCACTGTCTAGATTTGGCTGACTGCATTTTCATGGCAAACTTCACCAATGACCTCTGTCCTATGCAAATTAGTACCTGGAACCAGAGGCTCAATTAAATTCAAATTGGATCCCTTTGACAAGACTCTAGGTGGTGGTGTGTTTCTTCAGATGACATGCGACATCTGCTCGTCTCTCACTTGTGATGTTAGGGGTGGTAATGACAGTGATCTTCAAGTGGTCTCTTGAGTCCTTTCAACATGATCCTAGATACTTGTGAGAGCTTGCTCACTATACAATTTGACAGGATTTCCTAGTTCATCATATGCCTTTTCTGTCCCAAGCCTGGAATCAACCAATTCTTCAAGAAGCTCTGGTTTCTTTTACTAGGGAATGACAATTGAAGACTAAAGTCTGGGGTGCAAGAAATATTCATTGCTACTGAGTAGGTCACTACTTCTGGGCATCTTAGTGGGCAGAAAACATACATACATAGTTTTTAAAGAGAGAATACCTCATGACTTCATCCTGATATTTGCAATTCAAATTCAAGACTACAGGATTTGCACATAACTTCCTTTATATTATACAAATAATCAGTCTCAAAATCACAGGGGATAGTAAAATTTCAATAGCCCATTTATTTTATCTTACATCATATACACATCTGTCTTAAAATAACAATGCTATACTATCATCCCCAACATAATAAACAAGAACAATTAAAATACCATTCACAGCTGTGCGCAGCGGCTCATGGTGGTAATCTCAGCACTTTTGGAGGCCAAGGCGGGCAGATCACCTGAGGTCAGGAGTTTGAGACCAGCCTGACCAACATGGTGAAACCCCATCTCTACTAAAAATACAAAAATTAGCTGGGCATGGTGGCGGGCGCCTGTAATCCCAACTACTCAGGAAGCTGAGGCAGGAGAATCTCTTGAACCCAGGAGGCAGGGGTTGCAGTGAGCTTAGATTGTACCTTTGCACTCCAGCCTGGATAACGGGGGAGACTCCACCTCAAAATAAATAAATAAACATATACACACACGCACGTGCGCGCGCACACACACACATATATATGTATATATGTGTAGATATACAAAATATACATATGTACATATATATACGTATATATATTGCATATGCCCTTTCATGCCCCACAATTTTTTAGAGTTACACTATATCTACATTGCCTGAACTTAATACCATTGCATACTGCAGTCTTCTTTTTTTAACCTTCATTTAATCTTAGTTCTAAAGGTAACTATATATTCTAGATGTTTAATTCTCTTTAGTCATTTGGTTGTCTGATGTTCATTCTCTACCATATTCCTTAGTAAGGGGTTATGGAAACAATATTCACTTCAGTCTTCCATGTTGATAACCGTTTGTATCTAAAATCCGTGGTTCACATTTTCTTTCCTAAAATATCCTCCATTTTGTTGTGAAAGAAAGTGTGACTCTTGAAAAGTCTGCTAACAATGTAATATCTATGAGTCATTTGCTATTTTTGTTTCTTTTGCTTAGATGATCAATTTTTTTTCTTTTTCGTTTAAATCTAGTAGTTTTATTAGAATATGATTTGGTATTGGTTTTTCTAAGTTGATAACCTCAAGTTTATAAACTGCTCTTTCAATATATAGATTCAAATTTATTTTATTTAATGGAAGTCTTTTTTTTTTTGAATTATAGTTTTTGTATTGATTCTGTTCTCTTTGGTTTTTTTCTTCAGAGGCTTATTTATACATATTTTAAAAACCTGTCTTAAATATTTACCACTTTCTCTCAAATTTTTAAATATCTTCATCATGTTTATTTGATTTAAATTTTTTTCTCCTTTTTTCAGCATGTATTTCTCATAAGTGATTTTCTCATCATCTCAGTGTTTACTGACTTTTATGTTCCCTCTGGTTTAATCTTCATTTTATATGTATTTTTTTTCTTTTTGAGCACTGTCATTTTATCTCTGAGGTTTTCTGATACTGATTTGTATTTTTCTTTCACTGTTCTTTTACAGTTTTCTTAATATCTTTTAGCTCTGTGTAAAATAGGATACTGTTTTGGGCATTGAGCATTATCTGTAGGGATATTATCCTGATCCTTATTCTCTCTCTTTCTCTTTTTTTTTTTTTTCTTATATTACCTTCATATGGGATTCAACCTCAATACTTAATCTTTGCTCATTTTTAAGGGAAATTAGTTTTCCTGGCATTTTGGAAGGAGGTCCTGCTCAGATAGGTTTTCTACCTTCACAGCGCTCATTCTTTTCCTGTTTTTGTGTAGTGTTCAAAAATATGGTGACTTGCTTTCTGAGATTTCTTGACTCTCTTCCCCTTCCCCACTTTTATCTGGAGCTTCTATTTTCTTCATCTCTGTTTCACATACCCTACTTGATTTTTAGTCTGCTCTCAGGAGTTTCTACCGAATGTGAGCAGTCTCTGAAGAGAAAGCCATGGCAATTCCAATGCAAGAGTACACATGGTATAGTGGCCAGAATTTTAATGAATCCTTTAAGCTCCCTTTATGGACTCCTTGTATTCATCCAATGTTGAGTTAAGCAAAACCTCTCCAAATTTTAAGTTATTTCCAAATCAGCCCACTGTGCTTTCCAGTGATGAGTTTTTGGCTCTTTTGGAATTTTCTTATTTTCAGGTCCATCAGATGCTTTGTTTTTTTCCTTCTCAAATGCTAATATCATCAAGTTTTGTGGCTGTATAGTCTGTCTTCACCTGCTTGTGTTTTTGACATTCCTGAGGATAGATAGTCTGTTCCCTAATGTTGCCATGGTTGATTCTGTATAGTTTTGCTATCTATTTTTATGTAGGGATTCAAAGCTTGTTGCTGCTACCATCCTCCCATAATCCCTTTTACTAGATTTTGATATAGATAATTTGTAGCCAATATCGAGTTATAATAAAAATGTGTGAAAGAAAACTATGACTGAAAAAATTGTATCTATTACTTATTTTTATTTTATAAATCTGGGAAAATTAGATTTTACTTAATTTATATGAGCAAAACCTCTTTGTTACTGATCTCAGAAAACCTTTCTGGTGCTGAGACAGTAATATAGGGAAAATTGCTGCAGAAAATGGAATATATTAAAACTGTCCATGGTAAATGATTTACCTATAGTCAGAGAAATAGACTTCATGGTATTTTTGTCATGCAACTGTCACAAAAATAAGATAATTTAATTATCTGAAGAGAATCTACTTCTGAATGAGTTTTTTTTTTTTTTTTTTTAAGCAAACTGTATTTCCAGCTTACTTGTGGAATACTTTGAAGGGAAAAGTAGAAAAGGTATTTCAAGGTTGTTATTTTTAAAACTAAAGATGCCGGTGAAGATAGCATACTCTGGGGGGGTTGAAATTGCCTTGCTGGATGAGTAAACTGAATAGCTTGGAAGGTAATATCATCCCTTTCAGGGCTTGAGAATACATTCAGGAAATCAGTGATATTTCTACTAAAGATATTAAAGATATTATGCCTCATAAGAGGCAGTTTCTAGGGGAGGGAGGCAGAATGCAATAAGCAAAAGTGTTCAACATATAATATCTGGTCCCAGTCCTGGTGTTACCATTTATGATCTATGTAATCTTAGGCAACTTATTTAATGTTTTTAAGTCTTGAATTTATTACCTGTAAATATGCATTATATGAGACAATTTAAAATGATGGTAAATGTTATAATCTAAATACTAATTTTATTTACAGGGAATGGCTTAACACACCAAAACTGTACCTCTTTCTCAATTTCCAGTCTGTAGTAAGTGGCGTAGTACCTGTCCAATTGCCCAGACCAGAAGTTTTGAATAGTTCTCCTTCCTACTGGCAGCCAACCAATCACCAGGGCCTACAAAATCTACTTGATCAATATCTCTCAACTACATATATTTATCACCACACCCACCATCACTACTCTAGTTGAGGTCACCAATTGTTTTTCATCTGAATTGTTGCTAGAACACCCTTCAGCATTTCCCTGTCTATAATTCTTATATTTTCTAAGAATAGTATCTATGGCATAGCCAGAGTGATCATTCAAATGTGCATAAGATTATGAAATCTTCTTGCTTTACCTCCCTTAAATAACTATTATTATATTCAGACAAATTTCCAGCTTTTTAACATAACTTGGAAGGTCTCCACCTGCCTAGCCCATTTGTTACCATTTATAGTCCTTACTCACTACCCTGTAGCCCAGCAAACTAGTTTTGGTTTCCTAGAGGTGGTGTGCATTCCTTTGTCTCAGTGCCTTTGTCAGGATTATATTTATAGCTCTTCCATGTCTCACGACCAACTGCTAGCCTTCCATGAATCCTAAAATCTGAGTTGATTGTCTCTCTTATGTGTTCTCACTACAACCTAATTTGTACTTATTTTGCATTATTCTTATCTGCTTAAATGCTTTCCTCATTTGAGTTCAATCTCCAATAAGTCAAAGGCTATAAAATATTCACCTTTGTATCTTTCGTTTCTCATGACAATATTTGTTGGATGAATGATTTACCACATTGTGTAGTAAATTCACACTCTGTAAATGTAATGGTGAGCTGCCTTTTAGGCTTGATTAGGAGGTTATTCTGAACTAAACCACTCACACAAAAAAAAGCTCCAATGTTTAAAGGTAGAAACACTCATTTCTGTCCCACTCTTACATAGATGATCAAATTATGTTCTAATATTGTAAGAAAATCTCCGATAGACATCAGAATGATTGAGAAGATGATAATCTCAATAATTCTTTTATTTCCTTTCTAGATATTAAGAAGAATTTGTACACATTAATATGTGTGCCTTGGGGGAGGAGGGGCCAAGATGGCTGAAAGAAACAACTCTGGTCTGCAGCTCTCAGCAAGACCAGCCTAGAAGGCAGATGATTTCTGCATTTTCAACTGAGATACTCAGTTCATCTCATTGGGACTGGTTAGGCAGTGGGTGCAAACCATGGAGGGTGAGCAGAAGCAGGGTAGGGAGTTGATTCACTTGGGAAGTGCAAGGACCTGGGAGACTTCCCACCCCCAGCCAAGGGAAGCCAGGAGGGACTGTGCTACCCGGCCTGGATACTATGCTTTTCCCATGGTTTTTGCAATTTGCAGATCAGAAAATTCCTTCATGTGCATAACTACCAGGGGCCTGGGTTTCAAGCACAAAACTGGGAGGCTGTTTGGGCAGATACTGAGCTAGCTGCAGGAGGTTTTTTGTACCCCAGTGACACCTCAAACCACAGTGAGACAGAACCATTCACTACCCTAGAAAGGGGGCTGAAGGCAGGGAGCCAAGGAGATGCTGCTCAGTAGATGCTGTTCCCATGGAGCCCAGCAAGCTAAGAACCACTGGCTTGAAATTCTTACTGCCAGCTCAGCAGTCGGAAGTTGACCTGGGACAATCCAGCTTGGTGTGGGGTGGGGCATCTGCCATTACTGAGGCTTGAGTAGTAGTTGGTTTTCCCCTGACAGTGCTAAGGAAGGCTGGGAGGTTTGGACTGGGCAGAATTCACCAGTGTGGCAAAATGACTGTGTCCAGACTGCTTTTCTAGATTCCTCCTAATTGGGCAGGGCATCTCTGAAGGAAAGGCAGCTGCCTCAGTCAGGGGCTTACAGATAAAGCTCTCATCTCCCTGGGATGGAGCACCTGGGGGAAGGGGCAGCTGTGGGTACAGCTCAAGTGGATTTAATCTTTCCTGCCTGCCAGCTCTGAAGAGAGCAGCTGATCCTGACAAGGGTGAATCTCCCAGCACAGGGCTCAAGCTCTGCTAAGGGACAGACTGCTTCCTGAAGTGGGTCCCTGACCTCTGTGCCTCCTGACTGGGAGAGAACTCCCAACAGGGGTCGACAGACACCTCATACAAGATAACACTGGCTGGCATCAGGCTGGTGCCCCTCTGGGATGAAGCTTCCAGAGGAAGAAGCAGGCAGCAATATTTGCATTTTGCAACCTTCACTGGTGATACCCAGGTGAACAGAATCTGGAGTGGACTTCCAGCAAACTGCAGCAGACCTGCAGAAGAGGGGGACCTGACTGTTAGAAGGAAAACTAACAATCAGAAAGCAACAAACACCACCACCAAGAAAAAGGACCCTCACACAAAAACCCCATCCAAAGGTCATTAGCCTCAAAGATGAAAAGTAGATAAATCCACAAAGATGAGGAAAAACCAGCAGAAAAAACACTGAAAATTCTCAAAACCAGAATGCCTCTTCACCAAATGATCACAACTCCTCTCCAGCAGGGGCACAAAACTGGACAGAGAATGAGAAGGATGAACTGACAGAAGTGGGTTTCAGAAGGGAGATAATAACAGACTCTTCTGAGCTAAAGGAGCATGTTCTAATCCAATGCAAGGAACATAAGAACCTTGATAAAAGTTTACAAAAACTTCTTACTAGAATAACTAGTTTGGAGAGGAGCATAAATGACCTGATGGAGCTGAAAAACACAGCATTCGTGATGCATACACAAGTATCAATAGTTGAATCAATCAAGTGGAAGAAGGGATATGAGAGATTGAAGACCAACTTAACTGAAATAAGGCATGAATACAAGATTAAAGAAAAAGAATGAAAAGGAATTAACAAAGCCTCCAAGAAACATGGAACTATGTGAAACGACTAAACCTATGATTGATTGGTGTACCTGAAAGTGACGAGGAGAATGGAACCATCTTGGAAAACACACGACAGGATGTTATCCAGGAGAACTTCCCCACCCAAATCTCATCTGGAATAGTAGTCCCTATAATCACCATGTGTTATGGGAGGGACCTGGTGGAAGGCAATTGAATCATGGGGGTGGTTCCCCCCTGTGCTGCTGTTCTCATGATAGTAAGTTCTCATGAGATCTGATGGTTTTATAAGAGGCTTTGCCCCACTTCACGCTGCACTTCTCCTTGCTGCTGCCATGTGAAGAAGATGTGTTTGCTTCCCCTTCCACGATTGTAAGTTTCCTGAGGCCTCCCCAGCCATGCTGAACTTTGAGTCATTAAACCTCTTTCCTTTATAAATTATCCAGTCTCAGGTATGTCTTTATTAGCAGCATGTGAACAGACTAATACAGGTTGGATATCCATAATGGGATTAGTGTATTTATAAGAAAAAGAAGAGAAGAGAGTGCTCTCTCTCACTCTCTCTCTCTCTGTCTCTTCTCTCTCTTTCTCTCCGTCTCCTTCTCTCTCTCCCTCTGCCATGTGAGGACACAGTGAGAAGGCATCCAACTGGGAATTAGGAAGAGAAAGCCTCACTGGGGAACTGAATCAGTCAGCAACTTGATATTGAACTTAGTCTTCAGAACTGTGTGAAATAAATTTCTGTTGTTTAAGCCTCCTGGTTTATGGTATTCCGCTATGCGGCTCCACTTGACTAATATACTTACTAAACAACCATTAATCATCATTGTATTAGCCTAAATGGAGGGCCAAATGAAATATATGTTTATAAGCAGAAAACCAATGTGAACCTTTGGTACTTCTAAGGTGAGAAACTCCAAAATGTCAAAAACCAATTAAAGTAACCATTCATTTAAAAATATGTGTGCCAGCTCTCTACAAAAGGAGAAAAATAATACTCCTTCTTATAGGGAAAACTTTTGTTGACTATATTGTGCTCTGGGCCTTTCTCCCATTTCTCACATCTCCAAATTCCTCCTTTCAGGAATATAGCAATATATTTTATTAGATGAAGCCTACCTAATGCAATCATTCTTATTGTATGGCTCTCAGTACAGACAGTATTTTTCCACTAGTTTCATTACAACATCTTTTTCCCATTATTGGGATATCTGAGAGCACAGGAAATAAAAAGAACTTACTACCTTTTAAATTACCGTAGAAAACATTAAAGCCTATTCTAAAAATTTAATGTATCTTTTTGGTACTGAATATTTTGAAGAAACTTAAAAGACCATGCACTTAAAAATATAGATCCTCCACTTTATTCGTGTGTGTCTGACATTGTATGCATTCTCGTTTCTGTAGAGATATCATCAAATAAACATCAGTTTGGCAAGATAATACATTGTCTTCAAAGCAATAGCAATACATTGGTGTTAGTATTGTGCTGATATCCATGGGCTCTGGATAATTTTAAGAACTGAAAGTCAAGGAGGAACTCAGGAGGTTCATAAATGGAAAGAACACTGAGTTGAGAAGAGGACTGAATGTTAGGTCAAACTCACTGGCTGTGAATCTTTGAAAAATTCATGAGTATAGGAAGCAGTTTCCTCTCTCATTGCAATGTCATTCCATATGAAAGAGGAAGTCAAATAAGTCAACAGATATTGAGAATTAAAAGTTTTAAATTCATACAGTTTAAGCACTTCTAGAATATGGAAAAATTGTAACTCCTGCTCAGTTACTGGATAACACCCTTAGTGGGACTCCAGTCAGCCAGCCACCCTACATGCTTCACACCATGTAGTCTTTCTCTTCTCTCTCTTGAAAATATTTGATGAGGCAATTTTAAAAATTAATAATATGTACATTGTAACTGAGACCAAAAGGGATTATCCAGAATCACACTGTGTTTGTATGTGTTAACCTTGTACTTAAACTGATGTTCTATATGCAGTAGATAATATGCAATATAAAGTGTGATGTACAGCTACCATTTACTGGCAAAATGATAATAAATATAGCAGATGCTTTTAGTGCTCCATTGATATCCTTGTCTTTGCCACTTTAGTGCAACCAAGCCTATCTTGTAACTTTCAGCACCTGTATGTCTTTGTCTGAGAGCCTTCTCTCTTGCTAGCATAGTCCAGTTTGTCATCACTGTGTTACCTGAAGTAGGCTTGGAGTGCTGGCATACTAACACCCTTCTCTGTAGGCAGTCTTCAACATATTACTCACTGGAATTGATGTATACATGCCCCAGCTTCCTTGCACATTAGGGAACACTCTCAGATTTGTGGTTTACACTGACTCTGAATTTCTCCAAAGACATTAACCTCCAGTTGCCCACCCTTCCCTTTCTCATTTCTCCTCTCCCTTACTAATATTTCTTGTACCTCCCAAATAAATTAATTTTGCATTTGAGCTCTTCTCTCAGGTGTTTTTTATAGAAGAGCCTAAATTAGGAAAATAAAATTGTATGTTTTTATGTTTTATATCTATCTATTTATCTATATATCTATATCTATATCTATATATATAAAATTTTATTTTATTTTGTTTTTTTTTTTTTTGAGATGGAGTCTCACTCTGTTGCCCAGACTGGAGTGCAGTGGTACAATCTCGGCTCACTGCAATCTCCTCCTCCCTGGTTCAAGTGATTCTCCTGCCTCAGCCTCCCGAGTAGCTGGGATTACAGGTGTTAGTCACCATGCCCTGCTAATTTTTGTATTTTCAGTTGAGACAGGGTTTCACCATGTTGGCCAGAGTGGTCTTGAACTCCTGACCTCAGGTGATCTGCTGGCCTTGGCCTTCCGAAGTTAGAGATTACAAGCATGAACCACCGCGCCCAGCCAAAATTGTACATTATATTTTAAGTTATATTAGTATTGATGCTCCTGGAGTCCTCTTCCTTTGCTTTGGGGAATAGAAGAAGCCCCTCTTGATTCCTACCACTGTGGAGAGGGTAGGTGTGTGGTGATGGGGATAGTCTCTTTTTAAAAACCCTGAAGCACCCAAAAGGGAGCCTTCTTTCTCTTAGTCCTCCCCTTAAAATATCTTGGGATGTGGGTGGTGCATTGGTTGTTAGGATAGTCTTTGAACTGACATTTCTAAGTGGTTCTTGAAAGGAGATGGATGGCATAGGTTTGGTGGTTTTCTGAGCTCACCGTGTGGGACTTTTACCTAGGCTGCAGAAAAATCCCACTCAGCCTTCCAGAACAGGTCTCTCTCTGGGTTAGGCCATCTCCAGCACCAAGGTGAGAGGTTCTCAGAGAAATTCAAAGGGTTGTGGGAAAAACTTGTGGAGACAGGGACAGTAGTCTTGGGACAAGGGTGAGCTAGGACAGCTGTGGAATAGGAACACAGGTAAGAAGTAAGGCAGCAGCAGCATCGCTAGCCCTAGGGAGGTGTAGAACAGTTTCTGCCTGTTGGGCAGTAGAGAATTAGGTCCTAGGAAAGTTGTGGGAGAGGGACTTGTTGGAGCCTGTCTCTTAAATGGTAAGCATTTCCTTGGCTAAGGAGATTGGAGGCTTGGAGGAGAGCAGGGAGGACTCTCGTAGACAGAACGGTATATGCAAAGGCATTGAGACTTAAAATACCTTATGTGGGCACTCTGGGGAAGCACTTCCATAGTCCTTGTTGAGTGGCACTACTGTTACCATTTATGGCATTGCGTATTTTAATTTTTAATTAGCAAATTGCAAAATAGTTCTAGATACCAACAATGACTAGAATTATGACCACTTCTTTAAAACTTGAGTAGTAAAAGATCCTTCTCACAAGAAAAGAAAAAAATAAAAAATGACAACCTGAAAGCTGCCATGTGATGGCTATTTAAGCCACAGCTTCTTTTCTAGCTTTTCTGACCTTTCCCCAAGACTCGTGGTGATGCCAGTGCTTGTCATCTTCATTATCATTCATCTGTTCTCCCTGTAGGACATCCATGTCCGGATGTCAAGGCAGGGCAGCTGACTTGCAGTGTTAAGATGACTTTTATTCTGTTCTAAATGATGAGGATTGACTTTAGACAAAATGACTCATCACCTTCTACAGCCTTCCTGCTGTCATGGAAAACCTTAAATTTCATAAGCCTTTTGATTGTTATCATAGGAAAAGGATTGTTCAGCAGTAGGCCATCTTTTTAGTTATTTTTGCCTTTGTTTTCCAGCAAGACACCAGGAATTACATCTCCCAGCTATCTGGCACACTGAGTGTTAGTTCTTAGGAACATATTGTTAGGTTTTACAACTCCATGGAACCTTGTTCTTGAAGCAAGTGTTCATCTGTCAAGAATCCTAAAAGAATGGTCACACTGGGCATAACCATCATTCTGTGAGAAGGTTAATGTCACCTTGCTGCCTGGATTTCTAAATCAGGATTGTGTTTTAATTTTTACTTTATGTAGGGCCATCTCTCCTCTAAGTTGGAAATAAATATCCAACAAAAGAGATAATGATTAAATTAGAATCTGTCACTCTATTGTGTAACAAAAATGATTCTGAAAATTTCTTACAGAAAACTTAGTATTCTAATTACAATGTTAGTTGAAATCCTTATTCAAAATTGTATAATTATTGATTAATTAGAAATCAGTAGAAAAATGGATAAAATTGAAAAGAAATAATCTTATTATTTCAAGTTAAAAATTATGAAAGAGTTAAAAATAGTTGCTTAAATATGGCAAGAAATAGGATAGCAAAGAGATAATATTTTCCCCTCACAAGACTTGTAAAACTGTTTGGCTCTAAATTACTTTATGAAAATTTTAAAAGGGCTATAAAGAGATTTGAAAGTTTAGAAGAAAATATTTTTAAAAGTATATATTTGGTTTTTAATTAAAATTACATAAAAATTTAGATCTGTTTAATTTGAGGAGAATTCCTTGAGGCATGCTAACCTGGGAAGAAGGCAGAAACAACTTTTACTTACCATCAATAGTATTTAAAACCTGTGAGTGAAAACTAGGTCATGATTGAATGACTGCAGGGGATCCAGCCAGGGAAGTGTGTCTGAAATGCATGCTTACTGAAGCTCTACTAAGGTGACTACTGGAGTCAAAGTCAAACTTCCAAAAAGATCAGAGAGTTAGGGAATACAAGAGCAGAAGTGAGTCTGGCCAAATAATGGAAACAATACATGTATCAAGCTTATCCAACCTGCCTTATTTTGTTGTTGTTGTTGTTGTTGTTTTGTTTTGTTTTACTTTAGACTTTTAGCAGCCTGAAACCATGGTTTCTAATTTCCATCTCTAATGACAAGTGGAAAAGAGGGACGAAAACGGGCTTTACGGGCCCAACCAGAAACAGAAATTAAGAACCCATGACTATATTCTCTGTCTTGGATACCCCCGCATTCTAGATTTCGATATGTTGTTTCTGTCATATTTTTGGTGAGCCTGTCCTATTTAAGGACTTCAGAAGAAGGGGCTCCTATTTTCCTCCAAACTTCCATTTCAAGTTGACGGTTAGAAAATTTTATGAGTTATAGTACTTGCTGAGGCAGGCAGTGAGTTCTGAGGAACTGCTGTTCCATGTCATTCCCAGTCAGGTGAGTCCTAGAAAAGTCTTTGGTATTGCCAAGGGTCAGGTGCCTCTTCAGTGATGGTTTCTTCTCATGTTTTTCTTTTTGGAATATCATCTGCTGTGGAGTGCAGTCCACATGCGTTATTGTCATGGAAAGAGCTAGTTGGAGTTGAACCATCATCTTCACTGGCCTGTGGTGTTGGGTCTCCTATTTCTGGCTTGGATGGGTGGTATAAGCATAGTAGGAGGAGAGGCAGATATTATTCAGCCTTGGGTTGTCTCCTTAGTGCTTGGCACTGGCTGTGCTGGAGTATCTCCTAAAGGTTCTTTTAACAGAGAGAAATATTTTATAATACTTTTAGATATTGACCTGGTGTCCATATTGTAGGGAAAAAAGTGGCAAAGAAGCGAGGATGGAAATGGCTGTGCTAAATAATATTCAGTATAGAATTTGCATCCCATAGTGACTTGGGAGCTAGATCAATTGCATTGTATACAACATAAGTATAAGAGAAGAAATATTTGTAGTCCTGATGGCATATATCAGCCATTCATCTTTGATGAGTAGCATACAGGTGATTGCAAATGTAGAGGACTTAATATAGTGCCAAAAATGCAAATTGTGGGTAATTGGATAACTTATTGAACAAGGATCTTAATAAGAAAAGGAGCAGTGACTGGTATGGATAGGACTAACTGATGATTTTGCAAATGTTTCTGATGAGTTTAGATTGCAGGTAAAAATTATATTTTTGGTGAATGCAGTGGTTCATGTCTGTAATCCCAGCACTTTAGGAGGCGAAGGCAGGTGGATCACCTGAGGTCTGGAGTTCAAGACCAGCCTGGTCAACATGGTGAAACTCCATTTCTTCTAAAAATACAAAAATTAGCTGGGTGTGGTGGCACTCGCCTGTAGTCCCAGCTACTGGGGAGGTTGAGGCAGGAGAATTGCTTGAACCTAGGAGGCGGAGGTTGCAGAGAGCCGAGAATACACCATTGCACTCCAGCCTGGGTGACAGATTGAGACTCCATCTAAAAAAAAAAAAAAAAAAACTTCTGATAGAACTGGTTATTGGCACTGGAATTTGATGCCAAAGAAATTTATCGAATCTTTACTCATAACTATTCTATATTGACAATAATGACAGTCACTAGTTATTGATTCTATGTCCTAAACTCTGTGGTAAATGTCTTAGATGTATTATCTCATTATATACAAGCTAAATATTAGTATCATTCTGCTTTTGCAGTTGAGGAAACTGTGGCACACATATGTTGTTACGTGGTTACTCAGGAAATAATGAATTTGTATATACAAAGTTGTGCTAACCGAAGGTCACAGTGAAAATGGGCATGGTGGAGGTCTATCTGACTAGAAATGGATATGGGAGTTTGAACTCTGGCATTTCTGTTTCTACACTTAGTAACAAATAGATAAGTCAATATTAATCTTCTCTTCCATCGGAACGAATACTTAAACTGTTGCACACTCTGTTCATGTATATTTCTGTTAGCTTTTCTGCCTTTCCCCTTTTAAAATATTAAACAGATGAATAAAAGTCACATTTCATTTAAAAATAACTCTTTTTTCCTTCCAGCTATTTGTGTTAGTACTAGCTCTCATTAATAGAGATGGACTAGCTAGAATGTTAGTGCTAAATGATAAGTATTAGGGAGTGTTCTCTTTTCGAGATACTGAAGTATAAAGTCTGTAACAGTAGCAATGATTGATGATGTTCTCTAAGGAAACCAGACCTCCATAAAATTGTGGGAATAATTAATGGTTACTAACTATTCCTCTGTTTACATGGCAGAATTTGCCCTCTGTTATTCATGGATTTTTCGGTATAAGCTATGTTTAACCAGATACTTTCAATTTTTAAAATGTTCTAGTATTTGCATTTATTTCTCTCTCTCCTCTCTCTCTCTCTGTCTCTCTCCCTTTTTCTGTCTCTATGTATATATACATATATATCAGGCAACACATATATCAGGCACAGGACTTGTATTCAGTATACATAAATAACTATAACTACTGTTATTTATGTTCAATGTTAAGAAGACACTCTTTATCTCTATCTCTCTTTTCACACACACGTGTGTGTGTGTGTATATATATGTGTGTGTGTAATATATATATATATATATATATATGTACACACACAGAGAGAGAGCCTACTATGTGCTAGATGCTGTGCTAAGTTCTAGACATAAAGATTGAATAAGATGACACAATCCTCATTTTCATAGGTGATTCTTTCATATGATTCTGCTGGAGGCAAAATATAAAACAGGTAATTTTACAAATAAATAGCTGTTTAATTACAAAGCCAATAGACTGTCAAGGGAAAGCACAAGGTTTATGATGTGTCAAGGAGACTAATTCTAATATGAAGGTTGCAGAAGGGAAGTGGAAGCCAGATGATGCAAAGGCTTGTAAGCCTTTAGTGGACTTTATTTTCAAATCAATAAGAAGTCATCAGATAAAGACAGTGAAGAGATGAGCATTTCCAACAAGAGACTACTGAAATAGTTAAGTCATTAGATGATAGGGTCTTGCCTTAGTGTGTTGGTCTCTGAAAAAAATGAAGGAACATGTTAGAAAGTTGAGTATGCATCAGAGGTCCTGGTCATGATATCTTGGGATTTGAAATAACAGTTTTAATAAATACTTGTTGCCCTACATGTGCATTGCCTTTAAATCAATGATTCTTAACTTGAAATCTTTCTAAAGGAGTTTCATGTTTTGGGTATGAACATGTGGCGGACACTGTTGCATTTTGTTTGAGGGAAACAATGCACTCCACTAGAAATTGACATTTCTCAGCCTCTCTTGCAGCTAGGACTACCCATGTGACACGTTCCAGCCAGTAGAATGTAGGCAGAAGTTACTGTATAAGAGGAATGGACTCAACTGAAGAAAGCTTTTGCCCTCTATCCTTTCCTTTTTCCCTATCTGAAATACAGATTCATGTTGGAAGTGGAGCATATGTCTTGTGTAAGATGGCTGAGCAGAAAAGTGAAAGACCACAGGTCTGCTTGTATTGTGGAACTGCTATAACCGGTCCTATATTGCTTAACTCTGGGAAAAAATCTCCTACTTTGCTCAAGTAACTAGTCTGGTTTTCTTTTTCATTGTCAAGTTATATCTTAACTGGCAGAGTATATTTTCCCTCTGTGGAAAGGGTTCTCTTTTATCACATTTTTAAAGGGATTTATGATCCTTAAAATAAAGAAAAACTTATTTTCTCACATGCACTGGTTAGGACATTATATTGGAATTCACAAAACAAATTAATCAGTGCATTGAAGCTTATATTTTCTAAAGAAATTTGTATCAGTCAGAATTTATTTATCTGAGAGGAGATAGAATGAGACTTCAGCATACATTTATTTCAACATCTGAAATATCCAAGTAAAGTAGTAATAGTTCTTCATAGAAAGTGACAAGAAACACTAATGATTTACTATATTTATATTATTCTTTTTATTTTTCAAGACACTTTAAAATGAAACATGTGGACCTGTGCCCTGGTGACAATATTCAAAAGTGTATTGTGCTATCTAATAGCGTTTCCCATTTAAAATGTTTTCTTCTTTAATTTGCTAGTCAATATGTTCTACTAGAAGGAAAATCAAACTATTTCATAGTGCCAAGGTTAGAAGGAGCAGTAAAAGTCATCTATTGTCTAGACTGCTGACTTGCTGTAAAATTTGGCTATAACCAAGCACACCATTGGTCAAAAGTATCAAATGTGAAGATGAGGGTTCATGAAAGGTGGAGTATAGCAGGGTGTCAGGCCAGGGTGAGAGGAGTAGAAGCAACTCATCTCAAGAGAACACAGCAATTCCAGAGTGAATGAATACAGAGAGGAAAAAGAAAGGACACATTTTTCAGGTAGCAAAGCCGTGTCTTAGCAGACTTGGTGAAGATGAAAGTGGAGGTGCAGTATAGGAAGCTTTCCGTTTCAACTTGGAAATGCCTTGTCTTTTTTGTTTGTTTGTTCGTTTATTGCTGCTTAATTTTTGGGGGGTCTCTGCTTCACATTCTTAGAATAACCAGATGACTTAAAACTCTGGGTGGAGGCAGTTGTCATCTGAGAGAGGGCTCTTATAGTAAGAAAGCTCCAACTCTGGCCATCAAAGCACCGATTCTGGCCATGCCGTTGGGCTGATTTTCTCACAGTTGTTTCCTCATTGATCACATAGGTGCTTAAGGGTTTAACATTTCAGAACATCACAGCTAGAAGGGACCTTAGAAATTAGCCCAGAGTTTCCTAAACTCTATTCTGTATATTACAAGACATTTTGTGAACAAAAGGTTGTGTCATCAACTGAGTTAGCTACTATCAGAGCTAAGCAGATTTTTTTAGTGCAAACATCCAACAGTTTTCAATGTGTTTAATGTGCATTATGAATTTCTGATGGGAATATAGTATGCCAGGCCTCTCAAAATGTCTGTATCATGGATCACACTCTTTTTGGTCTACAAATTTACTCACATGATTGGGGCACAGGATACACATTGAGAATGCTGATCTAGTGGAAGCCACTTAATATTCTGTGGTTAGTATTCCAGTCATTTTGTCTTTGTACAAAATAATGTGAAATTTTTAGCTTTATAGCTCATGCATGAATTTCTCTTAGGATGCATATAAACTCCTTGGAGGTGGAAGATAAGGCCCTCAAGAACACTGGTGTCAGCAGGAAAATAAGGTACTATTAAATAAAAATGCTTATTGTTCCGCATGACAAAATATGGGGAATTTCTTTTTTTCTTTTGAGAGATAAAGAGAATCTAGGGGAAAAGGAAACAGTGAGATGATATGAGGAAGGAAACCAGATGAGGTGAAGCGCTTGAGAAATGTCCCATAATTAGGTTCTAAAGGACTGGAGGCTGCTTGCTATTTACTGTGAAGTTGCTCCTATTGCTATAATTTAAACCTCCTCTGTCATTCTCAAGTTTTTAGGAAAGTCATTCTGGCTGACAAATGCAGTGTTTAAAAGAATATTTTCTGTGGAAGTCTGTGAAAGATCTGGGCTTCATATCTGTATCAAAGCACTGACAAATGGCAAAAGCATGTGTAAAAGCAGGAGTTGGGCAGAGAGAACACCATGAAAATATAAGACTGTGGGAATTTTCAGGATTTTTCTGGGGCATTAAATAAGGGATTTGAGTAGATTTTATTAGAAACTCAATGATCAGAAGGACCCTACCTGACATTTAGGCATATATTAGCAGCATCATCAGATCTCAGTTGACATCTAGGGATATTACACACATACATTATCATCACCCAGGCCAAGGGTAGGATGCATTGCTGCCAGAACTAATACAACAATAAATTAGGAGACATAACTATAATAGAGACTAGCTAACTAGTCACAAACCATTTCTTCTTTGTCCTTGGAACCAGCTAGACTATATTTCTTAGCTTGTCTTACAGTTAAGTGTGACCATATGACTGATTTCTTGCCAAAGGAATGTAAGCAGAAATGATAGGTGCCACCTCCAGACCTTGCCCGTAGAAACCTTTCTCACAAAATTTTCTGTACGCTTTCTCTTTTGACCAATTTGATATAGCCAAGTTCTGTGACATTAAACACACTGCATGTAAAAGATGGAAAAACCACAAAGAAGAAAAAGCCAGGGCCTCTAATTCATCAGTTAGAATACTGTGCAAACATCAAAATAGCCATGTGAACTAGATTTGAGTAAGTGAAATGTTACTGATTTAATGCCTCTCAGCTTCAAATTCAGTGTTTTTTGTTTTTGTTTTTTTTAATATTACTCTGAAAATGGGTCTGGGCTCTTTAAATATTTTTCCGCTGCTTTTGTTGCAATTGCTTTTGGTTGTCTTTGTCATGAAATCTTTGCCCCTGCCTATGCTTTGAATGGTATTGCCTAGATTTTCTTCTAGGGTTTTTATAGTTTTGGGTTATATATTTAAGTCTTTAATTCATCTTGAGTTGATTTATGTATATTGTATAAGGAAGGAGTCTAGTTTCAATTTTCTCCATATGACTAACCAGTTCTCCCAGTGCCATTTGTTAAATAGAGAATCCTTTACACATTGCTTGTTTTCATCAGGTTTGTCGAAGATCAGATGGTTGTAGGTGTGCAGTCTTATTTCTGACTTCTCTGTTCTATTCCATTGGTCTATGTGTCTGTTTTTGAACCAGTACCATGCTGTTTTGGTTACTGTAGCCTTGTAGTATAGTTTGAAGTTGGGTAATGTGATGCCTCCAGCTTTGTTCTTTTTGCTTAGGATTATTTTGGTTATTTGGGTGCTTTTTGGTTACATATGAATTTTAAAATAGTTTTTTTCAAATTCTGTGAAGAATGTCAATGGTAGTTTAATGGGAATAGCACTGAATTTATAAATTGCTTTGGGCAGTGTGGCCATTTTCATGATATTAATACTTCCTATCCATGAGCATGGAATGTTTTTCCATTTGTTTTTGTCATTTCTGATTTATTTGAGAAGTGGTTTGTAGTTTTCCTTGAAGAGGCCCTTCACTTCCCTTGCTAGCTGTATTTCTAGGTATTTTATTCTTTTTGTAGCAATTGTGAATGGGAGTATCCATGATTTGGCTCTTGGCTTGCCTGTTGTTGTACACATTTTCTTTATCCATTTGTTTGTTGATAGACACTTAGGTAAATTCCCTATCATGAATATTGTAAATAATGCTGCCTGTTTATGGGCATGCACCTATCTTTTCAACATACTGATTTTATTTCCTTTGGTTAAACAACCAGGAGAGGAATTGCTGGATCATATGGTATTTCTGTTTTTAATTTTCTGAGGAAACTCCACACTGTTTTTTAGATAATGGCTGCACCAATTTATATTTCTACCAACAGTGTACAACAGTTTCCACTTCCATGCCAACATTTGTTATTTTTTGCCTTTTTGCTAATGTTCATTCTAGTTGGGATGAGGTGATGTTTCATTGCAGTATTCCTTTGATGATTGTGATGTCAAGCATATTCTCATGTACCTATTGGCCATCTATCTATATGTTTTCTTTATGAATATCTGTTCAGGTCCTTTGGTCACTGAACAAATAAATAAATACCTATCTATATATCTTCTTTATAAATATCTATTCAGGACTTTGGCTCCAGCAGCAAATAAATAAATGAATTTATTTGCTTTTGATCACAAATCAATTTATTTGCTTTTTTGAGTTCATTTATATTCTGGATATTAACTCCTTGCCAGATGCATAGTTTGAAAATATTTTCTCCCATTCTGTGGGTTGTCTTTTTACTGTGTTGATTATTTCCTTTGTGGTACAGAAGCTTTTTATTTAGATATCATCCCATTTGTATATTTTTGCTTTTGTTGCCTGTGCTTTTGACTTCTTAACCATAAATGTCCTTGCTCAGACCAATGCAGTGAAGGGTTTTCCTTTTTTTTTTTTTCTAGTAGTTTAATAGTATTGGGTCTTACATTTACACTTTTAATTCATTTTTAGTTGGGTTTTGCATACAGTAAGATATAGGGACCCAGCTTTTTCTGCATATAAATATCCAGCTTTCCAAGCACCATTTATTGAAGACTGTCCTTTCCACAATGTTTGGCATCTTTGTAAAAAAAAATGTGGTTGTGAAGTGTGTGGATTTATTTCTGTGTTCTCTATTTTGTTTTATGTGTCTATTTTTTATGCCAATATCATGCTGTTTTGGTTACTATAGTTTTGTAGAATGTTTTGAGGTCTGGTAGTATGATGCCCCAAGCTTTTTTTTTTTCAAGATTACTTTAGCTATTCAGGGTCTTGTATATTTCCATATGAATTTTGAGATTATTTTCCTATTTCTATGAAGATGTCATTGATATTTTGATAGAGATTACACTGAATATGTAAATCACATTGGGAAATATGAACATTTTAACAATATTAATTCTTCCAATTCATGAACATATCTTTCCATTTATTTGTATGATCTTCAGTTTCTTTCACCAGTGTTTTATAATTTTTTTGCCTAGACCTTTTACTTCCTTGGTTCAATTTATTTCTAGGTATTTAATTTTTTGTAGCTATTATAAATGGGATTGCTTTATCACTTTTTTTTCAGATAGTTTGCTATTGGTATATAGAAACACTACTAATTTTTGTATTTTGATTTTATAGCCTGTAACTTTACTGAATTTATTTATTAGTTTTAATCCTTTTTTTATGAAGTTCTTAGGGTTTTCTATATACTACATATGATCATATCATCTACAAATGGACAATTTAACCTCCTTCTTTTCAATTTGGATGGCCTTCATTTCTTTCTCTTGCTGAATTTCTCTGGAAACTGCCCAATCTTCATGTATTTAATTTGATTGGAACTTTGAAGAGGTGGGAAATATTGAAACAGCATTTTTTCCATAAAGAGTTTTTAATTGTGGTAAAATATACATAGCATAAAATTTATCAAAATAACTATTTTTAAATGCATATTTTAGTGATGTAAGTATGTTTACATTGTTGTGCAACTATCATCACCACTCATCTCCAGAACTCTTTTTATCTTGCAAAACTGTACCCATTAAAAAATAACTCCAAATATTTCTTTTTCCTCAGCCTTTGGAAATCACCAGTCTACTTCCTCTCTATATAAATTTGCCTATTCCAGGAAACATATGCACAGTATGAAAGGACAGTCTTCAATAAATGGTGCTGGGAAAATGGGCTATTCATATGCAGAAAAATGAAAATAGGCCCCTATATCTCACCATTTTGAGTTGCAAAAACCAACTCAAAATGGATTAAAAGCTTAAATATAAGACCCAATGTACTCTCTATAAATTTGCCTACTTCAGGAAACTTACATACATACAGTTGTAGATGACATGACCAAACATACACACATACCACACACAAGTGTTTGTCATTTTCTGACTGGTTTATTTTATTTAGCATAATGTCCTCAAGGTTCATTCAAGTTGTAGTATGTGCTAAAATTTTTTCCTTTTTAAAGTCTGAATAATGTTCCATTGTTTGTATTGCAAAAGCTGTCAGAATCAAAATGGAATAACTTGTGTTAAAACCCTGACAAATAGAGCCAGTGTAGGCCATAAAGAGAGCGTTCTCATGCCTGTATACCTGATGACAAGAATGATCAGAAAAGACTGCAAAAAGCCACAACCTTGCACAAAGGCCACACATTCTTACAAAAAATTACTTGGGTGACAACATCTGCCCAAGTACTTTCTGTCCAACCTTGGACTGATGCCATCTTTGCTAATGATCATTGTAGTTAAGAATAATTATCTCAAAATAATTGTGTAGTCTTCATTTTGCCTTTAAAACCTTACCTCTTACCTCAACCTCTTTGAATATGCACACAGTTTACCATGGCACACATATTGTCATTGCAATCCTACTTCCAAGAAATATCTTTTTCCTTTAGAGATCCTCTTTCTGGAACTATTAGTTAGTTTGACAGTATATACTGCATTTTGTTTATCCATTTAACAGTGGATATTTGGGTTGCTTCCACCTTTTGGCTATGGTGAATAATGCTGGTATGAACATGGGTGTGAAAATATCTCTTGAGTTTTAGTTTTCAATTATTTTGGCTGTGTAGGCAGAAGTAAAATTGCTGGATAGTATGGTAATTTTATTTTTATTATTTTACTTAACAAACAACATATTGTAACTCTTCTAGTTAATGTAAGGATTATCTGAGTCAGTATATGATCACTAATAGCTTCAGAAACAATGGAAAGTTTTGAAGTAAGAAGCTATGCAATTGTGAAACTGACAGAAGAAAGGTATTTTTGTGTACCTTCGCCAGAAGAGATCATAATTAATTTCATACAACAACATTGCTTCTCACAGGGCACCTGTCACTGAACTGCAGTGTTAATTCATGAAGGTATAAACATGACAAGAATTAAAGTTTCCAACTGTTTATTAATGTCACTTTGTGAGCCCACTCTTGAGCTCCTAAATCTGGGACCCTTAAACTCTGTCCATTCATCTTAATGCTCATCCCAAGACCATAGAGCCTATGCTATTACTAGTTAGGAGTACTTCAAGGAACATCCGTTCAGTAGTTGGCTCAGCATCAAGTCAGCCATTTTATTCACAAACAAATTAATTGTCTATAAGGCCACCAGAGTGGGTTTTAGTTTTATATTATTATTCAACCTAAAAAAGCTGTATAGGCCCATTCCCCAAAATGTTATTAGCTTTAAGAAAGAATAAAGTATATGAAACATACACTTACGCATAAAAACAGTGTCATGGAGGCCACAAGCTCCCAGATGCTGCTTCATGGTCACTGTTTCCACAGGGGATATGCGTCCATCATGTGGATTAAGAACTGGCAGGCATTTGAGTCCTATCAGCACAGGACAGCCCCAGGGGCTTGGATCTTTTCAATTTAAATACTTTGCCAGTCCTTTGTACCTGAAAAGATGTGGTTTTTGTGCTCATTCTTTAATTTAGCTGTGGTCCATAATTTACCATGTTATATAACAGATAAACCTGACAACCAGATACTATATGGTCAGGGACATTTATTTCCAATCAGACGTATTTCTTTTTTAGTTGCTATTGCAAGAAGTTTGTCCAATGGTCAAGTTTTACAAAGTGTTCCTGTAACTAGAGGAGAGGGTTGAGAGTCCAGTGGTTAACCCATTCTTTCCAGGGCATTATCCAAAAGAGAAGGACTCACAGTTTTTTTCTGTGACACAATTTTACATACTGTAATTTCAGTCACATCACTTTAACTTGTGTTCTCAAATTTACAACCCAAAAGTCATCAACTTTTATTTAGAATCAGGGGGTACCTGTGCAGGTTTGTTACAAAGGTATATTGTGTAATGCTGAAGTTTGGAGTATGAATGAATCCATCACCCAAGAATTGATCATAATGCCTAATAAGTAGATTTGCAACCCTTTCCCCCACTTCCTCCTTCCCACCTCTTGTATTCCCAAGTGTCTATTTTCCTATCTTTATGTCCATAGGTACTCAGTGTTTAGCTCCCACTTATAAGTGAGAACTTGCAGTATTTGCTTTTCTGTTTCTGTGTTAGTTAATTTAGGATAATGGCTTCCAGCTGCATCTACGTTGCTGGAAAAGGCATGACTTCATTCTTTTTTTTTATGGTTGCATAGTATTCCATCATGTATATGTACTACATTTTTTAAAAAAATCCAGTTCACTATTGATGAGCATCTAGGTGATTACAAGTCTTTGCTATTGTGAGTAGTGCTATGATGAAAACGTGTATGTGTCTTTTTGGTAGAACAATTTATTTTCTTTTGGATATATACTAAGTAGTGGGATTGCTGGGTCGAATGGTAGTTCAACTCTTAGTTCTTTAAGAGATCTCCAAACTGTTCTTGATAGTAGCTAAACTAATTTACATTCCCACAAACAGTATGTAAATGTCCCCTTTTCCCTACAGCCTTGCCAACATCTATTATTTTTTTACTTTAACAGAAGCCATTCTGACTGATGTGAGATAGTATCTCATTGTGGTATTAATTTACATTTCTCTGATGACTAATGATAATGAGCAATTTTTCATGTTTGTTACCACTTATATGTCTTCTTTTGAGAAGTGTCTGTTCGTGTTCTTTGCCCACTTTTTCATTGGGTTGTTTTTTGCTTGTTAATTTCTTTAAGTTTTTTATAGAGTTTGGATATTAGACTTTTGCCAGATGCATAGGACTAACATTTTTCTCCCATTCTGTAGCTTGTTTGTTTACTTTCTTGATAGTTTCTTTTGCTGTACAAAAGAAACTTTGTACATTACTTTAATTAGAACCTATATGTCAACTTTTGTCTTTGTTATAATTGCTTTTGAGGATTTAGCCAAAAAATCTTTGCCAAAGCCATTATTGAGAAAACATTTCCTAAAATTTCTTCTAGGACTTATATAGTTTGAGGTTTTACATTTGAGTCTTTAATCCATCTAGAGTTAATTTTTGTATATGGTGATAGGTAAGTGTATTCTCTCACCAGAAAATGGTAATAGGAATTAGCCATCCCCAGTTTCCATTCTTCTGCATATGGATAACCAGTTATTCCACCACCATTTATTGAATAGGGAGTCTTCTCTATTGTTTATTTTTATCAACTTTGCCACAGTTCAGATGGTTGTAGGTACAGGACTTTATTTATGGGTTTTCTGTTCTGTTTCATTGGTCTATGTGTCTATTTTTCCTGCCAGTACCATGGTGTTTTGGTTACTGTAGACTTGTATAGTCTGAAGTCAGATAATGTGATGCCTCCAGCTTTGTTCTTTTTGCTTAGGATTGCTTTGGAATTTTGGGGGGGGGGGGGGGGGCTCTTATTTGATTTCATATAAATTTTAGAGTAATTTTTTGAATTCTTTGAAAAATGATGTTAGTTTAATAGGAATAGCATTGAATCTATAAATTATTTTAAAGCTATCTTAATTTCTATAAGGGTGGAACTGTGTTTTCACCAATTTTCCCAAGCCTTGTTACTGAATTTCAGACTTGCAACAGGGGCCTATGTCACCTGATCTTACAATTGTATCTACCTAACTACCTGCCTACTTAAATAAACTCACGTTCTAGGAGATCTTTGGTAAAAGTATCCTTTCTAGGTTTGATTTCGCTAACCCTCACCATATGCCCATTTGATGAAAGTGTCATCACTGCTCTGGCACACACAAATAGTGGCCTGCAACATCCATTCCTCTTTTCGGCCTTCCTGGTAAAGCCAGATTTATTTGTGTTCCTGCCTCTCCTTCCATAGATCAAAGTTAAAACCTGAATAATCCTCTTCCTCTTAATGATGATTGGTTTAACTATGAGCATGTAAACCCTTTCTAGAAAATGCTGGAAATATTTTTCTACTGAGATCTAAAGCAAAGGTAAGCTGATATGTGTAATCGCATTTAGCCCTCCCAACACCACCAACTAGATAGTTAGCTACTTCTTTCATAGGCTAGAAAACTGAGGTTGAAGATGCTGAATAATCATACCACTCAGTAACTGTTGAAATGCATTGCACAAATAATCCCATAGAGGATATAATATAGTAACATTATACTAAATCTGATATTGTTACATGGAGAAGCTTAAAGACATTTTTTATTAGATTCTTTTTCAAGTTAAATGAAGCTACACATTAAAATATATCAGATGCTGGAAATAGTATCAGATGGTGTTTCTTCCTTTGCAATTGTTGAACTCCATACATCTCCATACATACCAAGTTCTCTCTCAGGGCAGTATCCATGTTGTGTCTCCAATTCTTAGCACATAATTTGAGTACCTGCTCTTAATAAAATTGGTTAACTGACTAAAAGAGTAAATTTCAAAAATTTTGCTTTGCTCCTTCCTGAATGCATCAGACTGTAGTGCAGTTGAGTTCTTGAACAAAATGAAAAAAGCTTAATAATACAAAACAAGATTTAGTCATTAAATAAAACTGGCCTACATTAAGGAAATGACTGGCCTTATCTAAATAGAACTATTTCAGTCTCCTAAGAGAAGCATCAGCTCAGTAAACAATGAGCTAATGATTAGAGATTACCGTTTTACATGAAGATTGTGATTTACATAAAGATTATGATTTTAACTAATATTATCAAAGGTTTTATTTCTGTTACTTTTCAAATTGTCATCTTTTCTAACCAGATTTCCCAAGGCTAGGGAGAGGAAATATTTACATTTCTGTACCAAAGATTTCATAAGTTTTAAAGTTAATTATATAAAGAACTGAAAAAGTTATGTATTAGCTTTCATTTTATAGTCTTAAACATTGATAAACCAAGCATAAATGTGTTCAAAATGTTGTTTCCTTTGTTGTTGTTTGAGACAGAGTCTTGCTCTGTTGCCCAGGGTGGGATGTAGTGGTGCAATCTCGGTTCACTGTAACCTCCGCCTCCTGGGTTCAAACAATTCTCGTGCCTCAGCCTACGGAGGAGCTGGGATTACAGGTGCACGTGCCACTATGTCCAGCTAATTTTTGCATTTTTAATAAAGACTGGGTTTCATCATGTTGCCAGGCTGGTCTCAAACTCCTGGTCTCAAGTGATCCACCCTCCCCAGACTCCCGAAGTGCTGGGATTACAGGAGTAAGCCACCTTGTCCAGCCCGTTGTTTCATTTTCACTATTCCAGCTACCTCATAAAGTACCATACCAAATTGTGATTTTGTATTAAAATTTCTTATTATACTTGTAAAGACCTATCAAATTTACCAATTTCCTGTGACATTTGTAAAGATCTTAGACTTGAGGATATGCTATACATCTTTCTTTTTAAAATTCTTTTTTCTAAACTTGCAAAAATTGAATCTTAATAAATATCCATATTTATACCTAACCAATAATCTGTACATATATTTCATTTCAAAAATCAACATAATAAATTGTCATTTACCTGCCTTTACTACCACATTAACATAGAATATTTTCGTTAATTTCTAATTCATTTTGTACTCAGCTTCTTCCTTATAGCTTTGGGAATGGCAAGTGGTGAGCTTCAATCAAGTATATTTTGCTACATTTTGGGAATGACAGGCATTGAATGTTCTGTTGTATTATTTAGGGTGATCATATCAAGTTTTCTTAAAAAGAATTTTTTTTTCTATAGCCATATTGGCAGTGAGAACACTCATGAAGCAGTTTCCAAAAGAATTTGCATCTGGGAGGGTTCCAGTGAATTTGCCAATGGATAAACTGCTTATTATATTACAAAAATGTTTGTCTTCATTAAAAGAATCTCGAATTATATGAAACGTTACTTAAAACAAACTGAGATAAAAATCTAAATTCAGTCTAAAGAGGGAAGTTACTGGGCTTTTTGTTCCAGCCAATGGCAGTTTGCCTTTGTGCATAACAGCCAACCATTTAGATCCTGCCCAGTAGCTTGCACAGCGCACAGAGGTAGCCTGTAGCCTCTGCAACACTCTCTAAGTAAAGCAGAGATTTTTCATGTGTTTGCTCACCCTGTTAATCTAGGGAACTGAGACATGCATTTATGAAGGTCTGTATGATGTCATGAATACCAGTCTCTCTCTATTCAAGTTTCTCACATTAATTTAATACTAAAACAATACTCAAGTTAATTACTTTCCATTGAGTTGGCCTTGAATTGCACACAGGCATAGAAATGTTGCTTAGCAGATGTGATTTCAGGAGCCTGGGGGAAAAGCACTTTTTCAGAAAACAACACTGCAATTAAAAAGATGCAACCACCTGCTCTCTGATATTTGTAATGTTTTAAAAGTACACATGAATATATATTCAATGATTATATAGCTCTGAGAGTAATAAACTACTTTGATTTACACTAAATGGCAATGGCAGATATTAGATTGCTTTTGGAAAGCAGTGGGGAGAAAGGACACCGCAATAGGCACCTCTGAGGAAAGTGGAACCACACAGGAGAAAAGGGCTGTGGAACAGGGCTGGGGGAAGTAATATCAATTACAAGATTTGACACATAATTGTACAAAAATTTGTATATTTCGAAATTTTAAAATATGTTGACATTTTGTCATATTTGTTTCAGTTCATTTTTATTTTTTAATGGTGAAAATAGAAGTTGACGTCCCTGCCTTTCTTTCCACAGTGTCTGCTTCTTTGTCTGGAGCAATAACTGTGATGTTACTATAGAACTAGTTTGTATTTATTCTGCTTTTGTTGCCTACACGTGTCTGAAACAAATGTGAAGTTGTTATTCTCTTTATTTTTTACAATTTATGTAACTGGTTTCAAATACTGATGTATTTTTCTACAACTTGCTTTTTTCACTCAGCATATTTTAAAGCCGTATCAGCTGTGCTGCAGCATTATATTCATTTGTTTTAAAGCATCACAATGTGCTGTTCATCTCTTTCCCATGAACATTTAGATTGTTTTCAAATTTTCAATATTTAGTAAATGTTGATGCAATAAACATTCGTGTCTCCTTCTGCACTTGTGGAAAAGCCTATCTAGGATTGCATATGCCCATTGGCTACTTTGCTAAATACTGACAAATTTCTCTTTGTGGCAGTTGTGATTGTTTTGTTGAATGGATAACAACTTGGACGGTTACAAACTTTTTTTTTTTCAAATCAAGATTTGCAACTCTGTTCTTTTGAATCCTTTTTCCCACTAGGTAGTATATTTCTTAATGGTATTGTGGATAGATCTTACAACTTTTTAGTTAATTTCAATAATTACAACTTATTTTATGCCAGTTAAGGCTTCAATATCACATCCTGTTCAGAATTATCCTACTCCCCATTAAAGGGAATAAATATGGCTCTAGGGACTTGTAGACAAGAGGGCAGCATGATCTGCTATTTTACTCTTAACATCTTAGTGGCAAGGTGGAAGTGGTCAGGGCATGATCTACCTTTGTAAAACTTCCTATCTCTGGCTCTATGTCTCCGTCTTTGAGGATAGGACAAATAGGATGGATGAAAGCAGAGATCTTCTTAAATAACTGATCTTCTTCAGGTAGTTAAGGAGTTTGTTTCACTGAGTTACTGTAATTCTGCCTGCTTCTTGTTGCCTTCACTCGTGGGATGTTAAGTACATAAAAAGTAAGCATGATTTTTTTTTTTTTTGGATTGGTGTGCAGTTTACACAGCCCCATTGTCATCCAGAACCCTTTCAGAGAGGTAGCCATGACTACCTTCAATCCAGCTAGTTGTCCGTATTCCCAGATCCCTTTCAAAGAGAACATCTTGCTTAGCTGGCCCTATCTCCTTTGTCTAAGGTCTGTTCTGTAATGCACATTGCTATTGGGACCACTGAGTTGCTTGTATGCAATTTCAGAGAAGGGTAAGTATAGGTTCGTCCTGATCCTTTTATTTCCAGGTATACTATATTATGGTGCCTACCTGCCCTTCTATTGCAGCCACTCTATCAAGCCTCCCTCCTTCAGAAATACTCAGGTGAGGAGCAGAGAATAGTCTCGTTAATCATGTATGCCCTCAAACTCCAGGGAATATATATCAACATAGCCCAAGAACTCCTTCACCATGCTTCATCCCCTTGCACTCCTACAATGATCCTAAGATTGAATGAGAATTCTGCAGCTCAGCAGGCCACCAGCTTGGGTGTGAGATGCTGTTTTCCCCTTCTTGCTAGTGCCCTGATATTATTATATGATTTTCTTGGAATTTGCTTCCTTTATTTTGCTTTGGAGCAGGGAAGCAGTTTCTCTTGCTTTTATGACAATAAGAGGGAAAATCAACAACACTGCATTTCCTGGAAGACCAAGGTTCATGATCTTTCTCTCCTCACTCTACTCCCTTGTCTTCTTAACCAAAAGAGAAATTAGAATAATTCTTGAAATAGAACCTTATTTATTAAATGTCAAAGAGGCTCTTCAGCTTCAACACAGGTAGCTTTTCTTAGAATGTGGAGCATGAGATCATTTTCTGTATTCTGTTCAGTGATTGGTCTAATTTATTCCTCTCCTATCTGTCAAAGTGTTCCTGTTTCCCCACTGATTATCAGCCTCTAAATTTTCGTCAATCTGATGGGTGTTTTGTTTTTATTTTCTTGGTAGTTAAAACAACTTTTCATTCTTGTTTTCCATTCAGTTTTTTGCTTTGTGAATAATCTTTTTTAATATCATCTTCCAACTTTTCTATTTGTTTTCTCTATTGATTTGTGTAAGCCTTTTTTTTTTTGACTTGGTGTCTGTAATCAAACATGTAAGTTTTAAAAAGTATACTAATGTTTAAATGTTGCAAATATTTTCCCCCAGTTTGTGTCTTGCCTTCTCTATCCTATACCACAGTTTTATGTACATTTGAGTCTATGTTTAGGCCTCCTTTTCAGTTTTCTTGACCATTTTTTCTATTCTTGTGCTGTAATATACCCTCTAGTTTTAAATAAACTGAAGAAGTATTGATATCTGGCATCTTCCTATTTTTCAAATGTCTTGGTGGTTTTAGCCATTTATTCAGGCATATAAATGTTAGAATTAGTGTGTCAAGTTCCATAAAGAACACTAGCGAAACTTTTATTTAAATTACATTGATTTTCTAAATTAGTTTATAGAAAATTTTCTTCCTCAGAGTTTTCCCATCCATGCTCAATTTTCATATGTCTTTTAATGAACCTTCAATAATGTTTATATTTTCTTAGCAGAATTCCTACATATGTTGTTATATCTGTCCCTAGATACCTTACAGCTTTTAAATCTTTATTTTACTACACTTTCTTCGGGCATACCTGAGAGATCCTTCAGGTTCACTTCCAAACCACATCACAATAAAGCAAATAGCTCAATAAAGTGAGGTACACACATTTTTTGGTTTCCCAGTACATATAAAAGTGATATTTACACTATGCTATAACATTTTAAGTGTACTATAGCATTATATCTAAGTAAACAATGTAAATACCTTAATTAAAAGATAATTTATTGCTAAAAATTCTAAGAATCATCTGAGCCTTCAGGAAGTTGTAATTTTTTTTGTTGGTGGAGGCCCTTGCCTGGATGTTGATGGCTGCTGACTGATCTGGGTTGTGGTTGCTGAAAGTTTGGGGTGGCTGTGGAAATTTCTTAAAATAAGACAACAGTGAGATTTGCCTTATCTATTGACACTTCCTTTCATAAAACATTCAACTAGCATACATTGCTATTCGATAGCATTTTACCCACAGTAGAACTTATTTCAAATTGGAGTCAATTTTACCCACAATAGAAGTTATTTCAAATGGGAGTCAATCCTCTCAAGCCCTGCTGCTGCCTTATCAACTAAGTTTATGTAACATTCTAAGTTCTCTGTTGTCATATTAACCATGTTCACAGCATCTTAACCAGGAGTATATTCTATCCCAAGAAACTACTTTCTTTGCTCATCCATAAAAAGCAACTCTTCATCCGTTCAAATTTTATTCAAGAGATTTCAGCAATTCAGTCACATCTTCAGGCTCTACTTCTGATTTTAATTCTTTCACTATTTCCACCATATCTACAGTTACTTTCTCCAGTAAAGTCTTGAACCTCTCAAAGTCCTCCATGAGGGTTGGAATCAACTTCTGCCAAACTCCTGTGAATGCTGATATTCTGGCCTCCTCTCATGAATCACAAATGTTCTTAACGGCAACTAGGTTTTGAAATTTACTTTGCCCAGACTCAATAGAGAACCACTGCCTATGGCAGTTACAACCTTATGAAATGCATTTTTAAAATCATATGACTTGAAAATCAAAATTACTTCTTGATCCACAGGCTGCAGAATGAATGTTGTGTTAGCAGGGATGAAAACACAATCTCCCTGTACATCTGCATCGGAGCTCTTGAATGACTAGGTGCATTGTCAATGAGCAGTAATATTTTGAAAGAAATCTTTTTCTGAGCAGTAGGTCTCACATTGGGCTTAAAATATTTAGTAAGCTATGCTATATAAATAGATATGCTGTCACCCAGGCCTTGTCCCACTTCTAGAGTGCAGGCATAGTAGATTTAGCATAATTTTTAAGGATTTGGGGAATGGTAATGGCTTCAATTGAAAGTTGCCAGCTGCATTAGCCCCTAATAACAGAAACAACCTGTCCTTTGAAGCTTTGAAGCCAAGCATTGACTTCTCTTCTCTAGCTATGAAAGTCGTAGATGGCATCTTCTACCAATATAAGGCTACTTCATGTAAACTGAAAATTTATTATTTAGTGTAGCCACCTTCATCAATGATCTTAGTAGATCCTCTGATTAACTTGCTCCAGCTTCTACGTCACCGCTTGCTGCCTCACCTTGCACTTTTATGTTATGAAAACAGCTTCTTAAAGCTCATGAATCAACCTCTGCTTGTTTCCAACTTTTCTTCTGCAGCTTTCTCACCTCTCTGTTTTCATAAATTTGAAGAGTATAGGGCCTTGCTCAGGATTAAGATTAGGCTTTGGCTTCAGGGTATATTGTGGCTGGTTTGATGTTTTATCTGGACCACTCAGACTTTCTCCATATCAGTAATGAGGCTGTTTTGCTTTCTTCTCATTTATGTGTTCACTGGAGTAGCACTTTTAATTTCCTTCAAGAACTTTTTTTTTTTTTTTTTTTTGCATTTACATCCTGGCTACCTGTTTGGTACAAGAAGCCTAACTTTTGGCCTGTCTCAGCTTTGAACATGCCTTTCTCACTAAACATAATCATTTCTAGCTTTTAATTTAAAGTGAAAGACATACAACTCTTCCTTCACTTGAACATTTAAGGCCATTAAGAGTTATTAATCAGTCTAATTTCAATGTTGTGTTTCAGCAAAAGGGAGGCTCAAGGAGAGGAAGAGAAACAGGGGGAATGGCTGCTTGGTGGAGCAGTCAGAACACACACAACGTTCATCAATTAAATTCATCATCTTATATGGATGTGATTTGTGGTGCCCCAAGATAATTGCAATAGTAATATCAAAGACCACTGATCTCTCAGGTACACCTTAATTGGTACTGACAGTCTGAGGATCTCTCAGGCATGCCTCTAATTGTTATTAACAGGGTGCAAGGCTAGTGATTTTGTATGTTGAGCTTATAGTTAATAATTCTGGTAAGTTCTTTTGTTATTTCTAATATGTCAATAAATGGGCCTTGCTCAGCGGCTCACACCTATAATCCCAGCACTTTGGGAGGCTGAGGCAGGCGGATCACTTGAGGTCAGGTGTTCGAGACCAGCCTGGCCAACATGGTGAAGCCCCATCTCTACTAAAAATACAAAAATTAGCCGGGCGTGGTAGCAGGCACCTGAAATCCCAGCTATCTGGGAGGCTGAGGCAGGAGAATTGCTTGAACCCGGAAGGCGGAGGTTGCAGTGAGCTGAGATCACGCCACTGCACTCCAGCCTGGGTGACAGAGCAAGACTCCATCTCAAAAAAAAAGTCAATAAACTTTCTTAGATTTTCTATGTAGATAATAACTTTGTCTTCAAATAATAGCAAGATTCCTGTCTGGTTCCTGATTTGATAGAAACACAGTTTCACCATAAATATAAGAAATTTTGTTTGGGTTTTGCTTGAAAGTACGTCAAATCTGTGGATTGACTTATTGGTGATACATTTTATATTTTATTTCTCAAAGAATGAGATATCTGCCATATCCCTCTCTTTTTCTGCATTTATATTTATATTTAGGTCCTTTTAAAGTCATACATTCATATCTCCTTTATGTCTATTAGTAAAGTTTTAAATTATCCCCCAAATGTTATGCATATTTTGATATGTGGCCAGAGGGAGACCCTTCAACTTGGCTTTTGAGTCCTTTTGACATGCTTTTAGTAGTCTTTGTTAACTGGTATATCACATGATACATGATCATTTTGTACATTTCTCATGTCAATTTGCCATCATCTTTTTCTCTAAGAAGTCCTAGTGTTTTTAGGATGAGAAGTTGTATTTCAAGGCCACTATCTGGATACTAATGGAATGCATACTTTTTTATTGTCTTTTGATTTTTCTGTTTCTGTTTTGCTTGTCTTTTCCTTTCCTCCTTTTGCTTTCTCTTTATAACGTGGGTCACGTAAAAAAGTGAGAATACATCCTTCTGCATTGTCCTCAATGTTTGTATATTTCTATATAAACATGTTATATTTATATTTGAACATATGCAAGTATATGCAAATATAACAGTATGTTACTGTTTCAAGAACTGCAGTCATTATGAACCACATTTGCACATTCTCAACATAGTATAGCGATTAAGAACACAAACTTAGTAGCCAGCCATGTTGGGTTTAAATCCTAGCTTTACCATTCACAAAATCTGTGAGTCTGGATTCCTTCGTTTTAATTTTCTCATCTGTAATATGAGTACAAAGGATTAATCCCACATATATTGAGGAGTAAAATCAGTTAATATATATTCCTGGTAGTACATGGAAAGTACTACATAAATGCCCATTTTCTTCTTAATTATTATTATCGTCATCAAGTTGCTTTGCAATCAATGATATCTCATAAAATTCCTTTTCCAATAATACAAGAGTTTTTTTTTTTCACCTTTCCAATTTGTTCACTGTAATACATCTATTCCAATTTTTAAATTTCTTCTTAAAGCCAAAGTGAATGATTTTAGTTTTGCTAGGAAAGTCAGCCTTTCCAGAAGTTTTTAAATTTAAAGTTATAGGGTTACACATAATATTTTTAACAATTATTTTTATTCTCCTTTTATGTGATTATATTTCTACTCTAGTTTCAGAATTCAGAGTGCTCGCCATTACACCATGGAACCTCGCTTCAACTCTATTTTCTAAACTCATATGTTTTCCTGTTTTGTTTTTCTTGATCAAATTAATGATTTTCATATTTTCAGGGAACCAGCTTTTGCATTTTTTTCATTTAAAAAAATAATTTTAGGATTCCTCTTGTTAATTTCTTTCTACTGTTTTTGATTTATTATTCATTTCTAATGTTTGATGGTAGTTACTAAGTCCCTTTGATTCTCACCTGAATACTGTTTTCACTGCAGCCTGTTAGTTTTGATGTACATCCAGTGTATATTTATTGAGCATTTACTGTGTTCACTGACTTAGGAGCACATAAACACAAAATCGTTGCCATAGAGATGCCTATATTCTGAGAAAGTTTGCATGCTATTTTATCTGCTGTGTTCTCTTTTCATTACTGTCTATATAGTTTGTCATCACCTTTATGTTTTCTTTGATGCACACTTTATCCAGGAGCATGTTTCCTAATACCTAAGTACTTAAAGTTTTCTTTAAAAATTTGTTTCTCACTTAATTAAATTTTATTCTGAGAAGATTTTCTTTATAGTAAGTCAAATCATCAATTTGGAAATACACTATTTTTTTTTTACTAGCTGGATCTCATTTTGAAAGAAGCCTATTGTAGAGTTTTATTTTAATAGTCTACAGATCAAATTCTTATTTCATTTGGAATGTTTTTGCTTTCTGTAATTAGCTGCTTTTTTGTGCATACCAATTGCTGCTTCTTCATAAATTGTTCTTTCTATTCTGATTTAATATCTCTTTGTATCCTATGTATTTCTCTGAATTTTAAATTTCACTTTGTGGGTATTCTATTAGCTCTACTTTGTTGTTTACTTTTGCCTGATATTTTCTTTCTTTCTTTCTTCTTTCCTAATCCTTTATTTTATTTTTATTTTTTAAAAATTTAATTTTATTTCATTTTAAGTTCCGGGATACATGTACAGAATGTGCAGGTTTGTTATATAGATAAACGTGTGCCGTGGTGGTTTGCCACACCTATTAACCCATCACTTAGGTATTAAGCCCCACCTGCATTAACTGTTTATCCTGATGTTCTCCCTTCCCCACCTCCTCACCCCTGTAGGCCCAAGTGTGTGTTGTTCCTCTCCCTGTGTCTGTTCATGTGTTCTCATTGTTTAGCTCCCACTTATAAGTGAGAACATGTTGATCCTTTATTTTTAATTATTCTCTATAACTTTGTTTTACATGTATTTTTTCGAAGCCACAAATAGCTTGGTTCTTTTTTCAACTCAGTCTGATTAATGATAGCTTCGAGTTTGTCCACATTTAGTATAATGACTAATTTGCTTGGCTTAGTCCTTCTATCTTTATGGTTTTGGTTAATTTTTTTCTAAAGTCCTATTTCTTTTTCGCTACTTTTGCTGGGTTGATCAAGTTGCAATTTATTCTGTTTTCCCCTTATTAATATGAAACTTCTGCATTTAATATGAAACTTAATTTCTGCATTTTCACAATGATTTCTTTTCCTGATCATAAACAAATAGCTAGCTATCACATGAAAGCAAGATAAAACTCTTCACAAAGTCATTGTATAGCTGTGTCTCATGAACCCAACTGGATGAAGTTGTTGTAATACCTTTACTCTCCTCTTTCACCTCTTCCCCAGAGGAGATACTTAGAATGTTTTAATTTATTCTCTCTCTCTACCTTTTGCCTCTCTCTTCTAGGTATTATTGCGATAACAGTACTTTTACTTCAAAAAATATTTAATTTTGTACCTATATAAAATATTCCCAATCTTTTATTATTCATGTAAGGGTAATTATGTTTATATGTTTGAATATTGTAAGATTCATTACTCAGTGTCTATTTCTTTCTCTTCATCTTCCCCATCTTGGATGATATTTCTGACCTGATTTATTTATTTTTACTTGTTTTAGAATTTTAAGTTGACATTTATTTTCTCTCATCACTTTGAAAATATCACTTCATTGATTTCTATCCTTTTTGTTGTTAGTCTGAGTATTGTTTCTTAAAATATGATCTGTTTTTTATTTTTTGCTAATTTTGAAGACTTTCTTTTTTATTGCATAGTTTTCATTAAATATGTCTAGATGTTGATTTTGCTGTATTTTGCTTGGGACTCTATAATTTTTCTACATGAAGATACACGACTTTCATCAATTTCAGAATTTTCAGTATTTATAGGTTTAATGTTTATTGCTCCTCTGTCTCATATTGTTTTCTTTTATCTTTCTCTTTTTTATCTTTTTTATCCTTAGTTTTATCTTCAATTTCATTAATTTTTTTAGCTGTGTTTAATCTTTCACCTAACATTTCTATTTTGTTTTTTAGTGTCTACTTCTGTATTTGTAAAAGTTCTACTTAGTCCTTTTTTACATCTGTTTATTTCATAAGCTTTGTATTGTTCTTAACATTTTTGTTTCTTGTTTTAGCTATTTAATCACTGAAAAGATACTCATTTTATATCTTTTCTAATTTTAAAAAAAATTTACATGAGGTTATGGGTCTTCCACTATTTTTGCTGTATTTGTACTTTCACTCATGAATTGTTATTCTATTGTGCTTTAATTTTTTTGTGCGTGTGAACTTTTTAGTAAGGCTTAATTTTTTTTTCCTGTAGAGATTCTCTGTAGCTTGAGTTTCAGGTATTATCTCCATGACTGGTTTTGCATTGTTTCTGTTATGCATTCCAAGGATATAACTGTTCTGGGGTGATTTTTAAAAATTATTATACTTGAAGTTCTTGGGTGCATGTGCAGATCGTGCAGGTTTGTTACATAGGTATACACGTGCTGTGGTGGTGGTTTGCTTCATCCATTGCCCTGTCATCTACATTAGGTATTTCTCCTAATGCTATCCCTCTGCAATCCCCCAATCCCCTGCAATTCCTCTCCTAGCCCCCCACCCGCCAGGCCCCAGTGTGTGATGTTTCCCTCTCTGTGTCCATGTATTCTCATTGTTCAACACCCACTTATGAGTGAGAACATGCAATGTTTGTTTTTCTGTTCTTGTGTCAGTTTGCTGAAAATGTTGGTTTCCAGTTTCATCCATGTCCCTGCAAAGGACATGAACTCATGCTTTTTTATGGCTGCATAGTATTCCATGGTGTCTATGTGCCACACTTTCTTTATCCAGCCTATCATTGATGGGCATTTGGGTTGGTTCCAAGTCTTTGCAATTGTGAACAGTGCTACAATAAGCATATGTGTGCATGTGTCTTTGTAATAGAATGACTTATAATTTTTTGGGTATTTACTCAGTAATGGGATTGCTGGGTCAAATGGCATTTCTATTTCTAGATCCTTGAGGAATCACCACACTGTCTTCCACAATGGTTGAATTAATTTACATTCCCACCAACAAAGAAAAAGCATTCCTATTTCTCCACATCCTGTCCAGCATCTGTTGTCTCCAGATTTTCTAATGATCACCATTCTAACTGGTTTGACGTGGTATCTCAATGTGGTTTGGATTTGCATTTTTCTAATGACCAGAGATGATGAGCTTTTTAAATGTTTGTTGGCTGCATAAATGTCTTCTTTTGAAAAGTGTCTGTTCATGTCCTTTGCCCACTTTTTCATGGGGTTGTTTTTTCTTGTAAATTTTTTTTAAGTTCTCTGTAGATTCTGGAGAGTAGCCCTTTGTTGGATGGGTAGATTGTAAAAAAATTTTTCCCATTCTATTGGTTACCAGTTCACTCTGTTGATAGTTTCTTTTGCTGTGCAGAAGCTCTTAATCCCATTGTCTATTTTGGCTTTTGTTGCCATTGCTTTTGGTGTCTTTGCCTATGCCTATGTCCTGAATGGTATGGCCTAGGTTTTCTTCTAGAGTTTTCATGGTGTTAGGCCTCGTGTTTAAATCTTTAATCCATCTGGTGTTAATTTTTGTATAAGGTGTAAGGAAGGGATCCAGTTTCAGCTTTCTGCACATGGCTAGCCAGTTTTCCCAACACCATTTATTAAATAAGGAATCCTTTCCCCATTGCTTGTTTTTGTCAGGTTTGTCAAAAATCAGATGGTTGTAGTTGTGTGGTGTTCTTTCTGAGACCTCTGTTCTGTTCCATTGGTCTCTATCTCTGTTTTGGTACTGGTACCATGCTGTTTTGATTACAGTAGCCTTATAATATAGTTTAAAGTCAGGTAGGGTGATGCCTTCAGCTTGGGTTTTTTTTTTTTTTCCTTAGGATTGTGTTGACTATGTGGGCTCCTTTTGGTTCCATATGAAGTTTAAGGTGGTTGTTTCCAATTCTGTGAAGAAAGTCATTGACGGGGGATAGCACTGAATCTGTAAATTACTATGGGCAGTATGGCTGTTTTCATGATATTGATTCTTCCTAACCATAAGCATGGAATGTTTTTCCATCAAACGTGTCCTCTCTTATTTTCTTGAGCAGTGGCTATAGTTCTCCTTGAAGAGATCCTTCACATCCCTTGTTGGTTGTATTCCTAGGTATTTTATTCTCTTTGTAATAATTGTGAATGGGGGGTCACTCATGATTTGGCTCTGTTTGTCTATTATTGATGTGTAGGAATGCTTGCGATTTTTGCACATTGATTTTGTATCCTGAGACTTTGCTCAAGTTGCTTATCAGCTTAAGGAAATTTTGGGCTGAGAAAAGAGGGGAAGATTCAAATAGATGCAATAAAAAATGATAAAGGGATATCACCACTGATTCCACAGAAATACAAACTACCATCAGAGATTACTACAAACACTTCTTTGCAGATAAACCAGTAAATCTAGAAGAAATGAATAAATTCCTGGACACTTACACCCTCCCAAGACTAAACCAGGAAGAAGTTGAATTCCTGAATAGACCAATAACAAGGGCTGAAGTTGAGGCAGCAATTAATACCCTACCAACCAAAAAATCTAGGACCAGATGGGTTCACAGCCGAATTCTACCAGAGGTACAAAGTGGAGCTGGTACCATTCCTTCTGAAACTATTCCAAACAATACAAAAGGAGGGAATCCTCCCTTACTCATTGTATGAGACCAACATCATCCTGTACCAAGCCTGGAAGAGACACAACTAAATAAGAAAATTTCACGCCAATATCCATGATGAATATTGATGCAAGAATTTTCAATAAAATACTGCAAACCACATCCAACAGCACATCAAAAAGCTTATCCATCATGATCAAGTCGGCTTCATCCCAGGGATGCAAGGCTAGTTCAACATCCACAAATCTATAAATGTAATCTATCACATAAACAGAACCAAGGACAAAAACCACATGATTATCTCAGTAGATGCAGAGAATGCCTTTGACAAAATTCAACAGCCCTTTATGCTAAAAACTCTCAATAAACTAGACGTCGATGGACTGTATTGCAAAATAATAAGAGCTACTTGTGACAAACCTACAGCCAGTATTATACTGAATGGGCAAAAGCTGGAATCATTCCCTTTGAAAACTGGCACAAGACAAGGATGCCCTCTCTCACCACTCCTATTCAACATAGTATTGGAAGCTCTGGCTAGGACCATCAGGCAAAAGAAGTAAATAAAGTATATTAGAATAGGAAGAGAAGATGTCTAATTGTCCCTGCTTGCAGATGACATGATTGTATATTTAGGGATGAATTTTATGTTAATCTTTTAGCTTACTGCAAAACCAGGAGTTTGATGTTTAGCAGAAATTTTTTTTTCCTACCCAGAGTCCCAGCAGAGGTAGATGAGTTTTGCTGTATTTTCTCTTCTACAGTGAATGAATTTTTATGTGCCTATCCTTTTACTGAGTAGCTGAGACTTTATGGGGGAATTCTCAGTTTTAATTTTATACTTGACAAGGGGCATAGCCCTGGCTGACTGCCTCAGGTGGACATTAAAACCCAGCCCCTAATTTTTTGGACTGATATGAGTCTGTCACCATGAGAGAGGGAGCTACAACAACAGCACAAATCTTTTTTTAATGACTTGAGAATGTGCATATTTCTTTTTTTCATTTAAAAATTTTATTATTATTATACTTTAAGTTCTGAGATACATGTGCAGAATGTACAAGTTTGTTACATAGGCATACATGTGCCATGGTGGTTTGCTGCACCCACCAGCCTGTCATCTACATGAGATATTTCTCCTAATGCTATCCCTCCCCTAGCCCCCACCTCCTGACAGGTCCCGGTGTGTGAACAGCTCATATTTTATGCCTCTGATTATCAGTTTAAACTTCGTTTCTTTTATGTGTGGATTTTAATTTCCTAATTGTGAACACAACAAGTCATTAAAAATCTTTTAAATCTTTAAAATTTTTCCATGATTCTGGATGTTTTTAGCAGGATACTTCCCAGTTATGTTAGTTTATCATTGTGTTGAAAACAGAGACAATTTTGTCAACTTAATAGTTTATTGTGTTTAAGAGATGATTTTAGTCTCTCTGCATTATGGTTCATGCTGTATATTTCTCTTTTATGTCAATATTTATTATAATAAACTTATTCTTCCACTAATAGCAGACTATCTTGTAACAGACCAGATGTCTCACTGAAAGCAGCTAAAAAAGAAAGACTCATATATAGAGCATTTATCTGATAGTATCAGAGAGCTATGAAGGGAATGAGGCTTGAGGGGCTAAGATTCTGGAGAGAATGAAAGCACAGAGAAGTGAGCGTATGTTAAAGGTTGGATTTTCTTATCCAACTATTTTCAACTCTAAAGCAGCAGCAGAGAAGTTAAACTGGTAAGAAATCAATGGCCAAGAGGTTGAAAAGCGGGAGAGCTTGTGGCATTCCCAGATAGCTGCATAAAACAAATCAAAACAAAACTGGAGTTTAGGGCCGCCAAAGAGATGAGGTGCTAATAACACACTAGGCTTTCAATCATGGCCCTTAAGAAATAAAGTGAACAAAGGAAGACCAAGCCTCAAAATGACTGAAGCCCAGACTGAAACAATGCAATATTTTAATGAATTAATGTGATCTGTTTCTAGTCAAATTCCTGCCAGAAGGAAAAGTAACACTCTCTGGTGGAAGATGACATCATTCAGGACTTAAATTTGTCTTCATTTAATTATAGGCAATGTTAGTCAATTAAAAAAAATAACCAAGCATGCACAAAGTAATTCATATGTATACTACATTTTTGGTTTTGTTATACATATGTGAATTAATATCTTATATGATGTATATGAGATGTGATATATGCATTTAAATTTTTGTCTTAAAACAGAAATATGAAAGTAGATTCACAGGAGATGTGAATATTGGAATTAATAGACACTGGCTTTGAAATAGCTATTGTGAATATATTCCAGAAAATATCAAGGGGGAAAATTTAAGAAATAATGGAACACTATAAAAAATTAATTGAAAAATCTAGAACCAGTTTAAAAATACAGTAATTGAAATTAAGAAATCAAGAGGTGGTCTTAACAGAAAATTTAACTCACTTGAACAGAGAATTAGTGTATTACAAAATGGGTCAGAGGAAATATCTAGGCTAGATTACAGATATATGAATAATATACAGGAACGTTTATCTGTAATGGATATGATAAGATTATGTAACATATGTAAATTAGGAATTCCAGAAAGTGAGTGGAGAAAGAATGTGACAAAAGCAGTATTTGAAAATTTAATATCCAGGAATTTTTCAAAATTGACTATAGAGGTAATGTCTTAGATTCAAGAATTTCTGTGAGTTTTCAGCGGAGTAAATGCAGAAAACATCAGACCTCTATAGTAAAACTACTCAAAACCCTAAATAAAGGGAAACCTTACAAGCATCTCAAGAAGATGAATATATTACCTTCACAGGAGCAAAACTAAGGCTGACAGCTGATTTCTCAGTAGAAATAAATAAGAGTGAGTTGAAATCTTCCAAGTGCTGAGAAAAAATAACTGTCATCCTATAATTCTATAATAAGTAAAAATTTCCTTCAATAATGAAGGTAATATAAAATATTTTTGGGAAAAAAAGACAGAGACTCCATCATCAGCAGACATACATTAAAGGAAATATTAAGGGATGTTCTTTAGGCAGAAGAAAAATGATCCTGGTAGATGCAAGAAGGAATGTGAGTAAATATAAATAAATATTAACTGTTTAAAACATTTAAAAATGAATCGTGACTATCCAAGAGACACACACACACACTTGCACATAGATGGCATTGAAATACACAAGAATTACCAAAGCAGGGGAGGTGAAAATACACGGAGTTAAAGTGTTCTATGGTCTTTTCATTGTCCAGCAAGTTAAAAAACTATTAATTTTTATTAAAATTTTGTAAGGCAAGAAAGCATGTAATTTACATTTAGTGTAATTTTGATCCATTTAGGTTTTTATCTATGATCTTTTTTACTTGTTTTATAATTGACCCATTAGTTTTATGTTTCATTATGCCTCCTTTCTTGAATTTTTTAAGATTAATCAAATATATTTCACTACTTCCTTATCTTCTCTGTTAACTTGTCAGTCATACATTCCTTGCCTTTTTCTTTAGTTGTTAGCTTAAACCTTACTTCATGTATTCTTGTCTTATTTTTAGCCTAAAAAAATTTATTATTTCTATCACTTTTCTGACAAGATTAGGAACTAAAGTCATTTATTGTACTGCCTCTTTTGGTGTTATAACGGTATACATTTTAATTCTACATTTTATAACCAGTAAACATTTATTATTATTAATTTTAATTTACCCATATATTTGCCCTTTGTGTCGCTCTATATTTCTTTCTTCGTTCCTTTGCTTTCATCTGGGATCATTTTGTTTCTGAACAAAGAACGCCCTTTGCATTTCTTTTAGTGCAGGTCTGCTGATGACTAATTCTCTCATACTTGGCTTCACTGGAAATATCATTTCACTTAGGTTTAAGTTATTTTTCTTTCAGCAACTTAAATATCAAGTCATTGTCTTCTGGCTTCTATAGTTTCCTTTAAAAATTCAACTGTCAGCCAGGCGCAGTGGCTCATGCCTGTAATCCCAGTGCCTTGGGAGTTCAAGGTGGGTGGATCACCTTAAGGTCAGGAGTTCGAGACCAGCGCAGCCAACATGGTGAAACCATGTCTCTACTAAAAATACAAAAATTAGCCAGCATGGTGGTGCATGCCTGTAATCCCAGCTATTCAGGAGGCTGGGGCAGAAGAATTGCTTGAACCTGGGAGGTGGAGGTTGCAGTGAGCCAAGATCATGCCACTGCACTCCAACCTGGGCAACAGAGTGAGACTCTGTCTCAAAAAAAAAAAAAAAAAAAAAAATCAACCATCAATCTTGTTTCTTCTTTGAAGGTAGTGGGTATGTTTTTCTTCCTTGGCCTGCTTCTAAAATATTTCTCTTTGTATTTAGCAGGTTTGTTATGATGTGCCTAGAAATGGGTTTCTTAGTATTTATCTTGCTTTAATTTCTCAGTGCTTACTACATTTATGGCTGATGTTGTTCATCAGTTTGAGAACATCCTTGGTCATTGTATCTTCAAATATGACCCCTGCCTTTGTCTCTCAATGCTCTTTCTGTGACCCCCCATTATATTTATTGATGTTAAAATTTTCTTTCTTTTTTTTTTTTTGTATTATGATGTGCTTTTATTATTTCTAAGGAGTGAGAAAAATAATACATTGCATTACAGAACTTCAGTCACAGTCAATGTTTTCATTCATTTGTAAAAACAGATAGGCAATTGAATCTACAAGCACACAAAAGAGAAAGAAATCTTTTCACAGAGAATAATCAGAGAAAACTCTTGACTTTACCATCACTAAGCAGTGAAAAAATACACACAAACACAAATCTGAAGTTGCATTAACGCATATATACAACTTTCAAATACCCTTTACCCAGTGTTTGTGTTGCTAAAACACTAGTAATATTTATCTGAGGTGCCTTGTCCTTTAAATACCATTGCTCATCAACAATTTAAATTAAAAAGAGGAAGCATAAAGTTTGGGAAACTTTTCATGAAAGTAAAATTTTTATCTTACTGCCATAATTCAGTGGGCGGGGGACGGGCAGCGGGCAGAAGAAGTACGAATCCTTTCCATTGCTCTGGGGAGAAATAAAGTATCCAACCATGGAAAGGTAAAATAGCACATCTAATATTTCAACTCAAGTATTATAATGACAGAAAGTAAATTTCTCTATGTTTATGCATAATAATTTCCCAAAGATTTTGTACCATTCGCTACATAGTGCTCTTCTCACCCTTGAATGCCTAATTCAACCCTCCAATTCCACTTAGAAAAGAGTAGTCAGCAAGTATATGCAAATGCATGTACTATGCACTTCCAGTCCCAAATTATTTTAATCTCCCTGAATACTCTGATGTGTTTATCACAGTACTACCTCAATTACTGCCATCATTAAAAATAGAGTATTCCATATAAAAGTGAGGGTCTGTTTCAATAAACTATACCTATTTTCATACTTTATTTAAATCTTGATTCTTTTCTCAATGTATTAAATATCGTTTTGCTTTTTTGAACAATAGCATGATCAAATCATGTTCTCATAAATCAGGGTTTATTTATACTGCTTAAGTAAATTCATTTATACATTTGGCTTTAGATCTGATAGAAGGCCTTGGCAGACCACTTTATTTTTTTTTAACACGAGTATCATCAGTTACTTTATGTCACTTTAGTTTGCTCTCCTTTTTGTTTTTTTTTTCATTCTTTTTTTTTTTTTTTGAAAAAGAGAAAAAGAGAAAGAAGGAAGAAAAAAAAGAATGAAATAAAGAGAAAAAGAAGAAGAAAAAAAGGGGGAGAGAGAACGGGAGTCTTACTCTATTGCCCAGGCTAGTATACAGTCTACAAATGGATATTAAAAGCTTTTTTTATACTAATAATTGTGTTATATAATGGAGACAGGAAGGAATAAGGGAGGAAAATAACAAACAGCCAGCCAACCAATATTTCATTTAAACCTATGAAATGCTATGCAATTGCTAGGGAGTGATTTACTCCCAACCATGTGGTCACTTTTAGGATAAATGTGATGTGTTACTGAAAAAAAAATGTATATTTTGTGGATTTGGAGTAGAGAGTTCTGTAAATGTTTATTGAGTTTACTTGTTTGAGGTTTAAGTTCAAGTCCCGGGTATCCTTCTTGACCTTCTGTCTCATTAATTTGTCCAATATTGACAATGTAATGTTAAAGTCTCCCACTATTATTGTGTGGGAGTCCAAGTCTCTTTGTAAGTCACCAAGAAGTTGCCCTATGTATCTGGGTGCTCCTATATTGGGTGCGCATAGACTTAGTGTTGTTAGCTCTTCCCGTTACATTGATCCCTCTACCATTATACAATGTCCTTCTTACCTCTTTTGGTTTCTATTACTAAAGTCTATTTTATCAGAGATGAGAATTGCAACTACTGCTTTTTTTTTTTTTCTCTCCATTTGGTTGGCAAATCTTCCTCCATCCCTTTGTTTTGAGTCTCCGTATATCCTTGCATGTAAGATGGATCTGGATGCAGCTTACTGATGGGGTCCTTTGAAGTGGCTGATACTGGTTGTTCCCCTCTATACATAGTGCCTCCTTCAGAAGCTCTTGTAAAGCAGGCCTGGTGGTAATGAAATCTCTGAGTACTTGCTTGTTTGCAAAAAATTTTATTTTTCCTTCACTTATGAAACTCAGTTTGGCTGGATATGAAATTCTGGGTTGAAAGTTCTTTTCTTTAAGTATGTTGAATATTGGCCCCCACTCTCTTCTGGCTTGTAGGGTTTCTGCTGAGAGATCAGCTGTGAGTCTGATAGGCTTCCCCTTATGGGTAACCTGACCTTTCTCTCTGGCCGCCCATAGTATTTTCTCCTTCGTTTCAACCCTGATGAATCTAATGATTATGTGCCTTGGGGTTGCTCTTTTTGAGGAATATCTTTGCGGTGTTCTCTGTATTACCTGGAGTTGGGTATTGTCTTGCCTTGCTAGGTTGGGAAAGTTTTCCTGGATAATATCCTGAAAAATATTTTCCAGCTTGGATTCATTCTCTTCGTCACATTCAGGTACACCTATCAAACGTAGATTAGGTCTTTTCACATAGTCCCATATTTCTTGGAGACTTTGCTCATTCCTTTTTACCCTTTTTTCTCTAATCTTGTCTTCTCGTTTTATTTCATTAAGTTGGTCTTCCACCTCTGAAATCCTTTCTTCTGCTTGATCAATTTGACTGTTAAAACTTGTGCATACTTCTCGAAGTTCTCGTATTGTATTTTTCAGCTCCATTAATTCACTTATATTCCTCTTTAAATTGTCCATTCTCATGAACATTTCGTGAAACCTTTTTTCAAGGTTCTTAGTTTCCTTGCATTGGGCTAGAACATGTTCTTTTAGCTCACAGAAGTTTCTCATTATCCACCTTCTGAAGCCTGATTCTGTTGATTCCTCACATTCGTTTTCTATCAGGCCTTGTTCAATTGGTGATGAGGAACTGCAATCCTCTGTAGGAGGAAAGGCATTCTGATTTCGGGGTGTTTTCAGCCTTTCTGTGCTGGTTTCTTCCCATCTTCATGGATTTATCCACCTGTCGTCTGTGTAATTGCTGACCTTCAGACTAGGTCTCTGAGTGGACGTCCAGCTTGCTAGTGATAAAGTTTCCTCTATTTCTTAATTTTCCTTCGGCGGATGCCCCTCCCCCCACAGAGCTGGACCTTCCCGGGTTCAGCTGCACTTGCTGTGAAACTCTCAATCTTCAGCAGTTCCAACCGCTGTTTTTATTTTTATTTTTCTGTGGAGGGGGGTACCAGCCTTCCCCTGCGGCGACCCACTACGCCGGCTGAAACAGCGGCGTTAAGATTCGTGGCGCTTTTCCGCCCGGGAATCTCCCGGTCTGGTTCCCCGCTTCAGTCCGCTTTTCAATCAGCTGAATGGGAGACTCTGCTTTCCCGGAGCTCCAACGCCAACCAAAAGGGCACTCAGTCCCGTATACTCCGGACTGAGAACCGCCGTGTCGGGGCGCCTGCAAAACGGCCGCGCCCTCCAAAAGGGTCGCGCTGGCGACCCGTGGGGCTCCTCCGCCAAGAATCTCCTGGTCTGTGGGCTATGAAAATTGGTCTGAAAATGTGGCGTCCACTCACTCTCTGCACTTTCAGTGGGAGCTACAATCCTGAGCTGCTGCTAATCGGCCATCTTGGATCTGATGTTAAAATTTTCACTGTCCTATATGTCCATAAGTCTTGTACCCTCTTTTTAAAATTTTCTCTTCTCTATTTCTCTTAAATAACTGAAATAACTCTCTTATGTCATTAATTGTTATATTTATTCACTCTTGTGTTCATTCTAATTTAGTCTATTTCTGAAGTAACTTTGCTTTTCTCCTAATTCTTCTTATATTATCTTTCTTTTGTATCTTCCCTTTCTCTTATCATCTTGTTTCTGTTTTTAAAATTCTAACTTTTGTTGTTCTTTTATAACTTTGATGCTTAATATTTAAATTCTCATTTTGAAACAGTATTATGGTTTTATTTATACTTTTAATCTGTTTCTTGAGTCTGTGTATGTAGAAACATTATTCTGTTTGTTACTCTGTTTTTGTAACAACTTTTTTTTACTTTGATTAAAGAATTATACAACCTGGGTGACATAGTGAGACCCTGTCTCTTTAAAAAAATTAAAAATTAGCTGGGTGCAGGGGTGCACACCTGTAGTCCCCGTGACTTGAAAAGCTGAGGAAAGATAATCTCTTGAACTCAGGAATTCAAGTCTGCAGTGAGCTGTGATCTTGGCACTCCAACCTGGGCAACAGAACAATAACCTGTTTCAGAAAAAAATTATGTTGACTAGTTTTTTAAATTTTTTTTAAAGATATGATTTTGCCTATTTTTAGGAGCGAGAAGTATCCAGTATTGCATTTATGTCTCCATTTTGTTAGAGCAGAGGTTGGCAAACTTTTTATTTAAAGAGCCGGTAGTAAATACTTTATGCTTTGTTGGCTACATAAGGTTTCTGTCTCCTCTTCTTTCCTCTGTTTTCCTCCCGCCTCTCACATCTATCCTTTCCTTTTCTTTCTGCACCTTCCTTTACTCCCCCTCTTCCTCTTTTATTTTCTTCCTCCTCTGCTCTTTGCCCTTTTCCTTTCTTTTTCTCCTCCTCTTCTTTCTCCTTTTCCTTCTCTTCTTCATCTTCATCATCATCATCTTCTTCATCTTCCTTTTTCCCTCCTCCCCTTTCTTCCTTTTCTCCTCCTCTTCCACCTACTGCTTCTCCTTTCCCCCTCCTCGCCAACTTCTTTTTGTCCTTTTCTTCTGTCCAATCTTATTTTGTGGGGCCACAGGAAATGGACCACAGGCCACATTTGGCCATTGGGGGGGTAGTTTGCTGACCCCTGACAACATTAAATAAATAAATCGAGATGGAATTATAACACCAAGGATGTTAGAGCATTCCTTCCACCATTTTGCAAAGTGATTAAAATATGGTCTTATATTTTTAGATATTGGATTCTTTGTTATTCTTCTTCACCATTATATGGCTCTTTTCTTTCTTTATCTGTTCATATTTACCTGTGTTTTTAAATTTATATTCTATTACCAACAATTTTCCTTCAAGTGTAAAGCTTTGAAGTCAGATTTGTTAGTGCCAAGCGTTTGTGAGAACCAGAATGCTCCAGTACCACTATAACATAGTCCATTATAATTTTCACTCAGCATGAATTTAAAAAGTTTCCACTGTAGTTTTTAGATTTATGTGCTACACTTTCTGGAGGATACTTTTTTCTGATTTTAGAATTTTCCTATTCTCAGAGCAAATAGAAAACCACATGCCTTCTCTCCACTTCCTCCCACAAGAAATGCTGACACCATGCACCATGTAGATTTCAGAGTTTTTACTACCTCCTTTTATTTTGAGATCTGTGGGTGTATCTTGTCACCTAGTTTTGTTAGAGATGCTATTCATGGGTTTTTGTTTTGGCTTTTCTAGTCACTCTCTCTGTTTCTGTGAGGGTTTTTGGGAGATTCATAAATCAAGCCTTGGCTGTCAAAATAGTCCACACAACTTCCTCTCTGATTTGCTTTTTCAATAAAACAATATGGCTTCTGTGTGGAGAAAAGACGATAGGAGACAAGTGCAGTAACACTGACAGGAGAGAATGATGGCACAGAATACGATAATTGTGCAGAAGTAGTGAGAAGTCATCAGATTTAGGAATCTCTTTTGATGCTCTCGTTATTGTCTTATGCAGAGTTCTTTCACCAGTCCAGCAATTCTATTTTACTGTAAATTTGTTCTGTGATATTTGTTCACTGATGGTCTCTCTTAGATGAGTGGTGTTTTTCTTTGTTGGCTCATTACAGCTCAGCTCTAGCTATGGGTAGTCTTTTAAACCATGGGAGTACCAGAGTTGGTGGAACATAGAGAGGTTTCTATCCCCATAGCCCTCAGTTGCAAAGGCAAGAAGGATGTCTGCTGCCTGCTGAGGCACCTGGCAAAGCCTCTAGTTATTGTGTTCTTGTGCCTTCCAAACCTCAGGTACAGGAAAATTTATAGTAGCTCTCCCATTTACTCTTTCTAGGAACACTTGCCACATTCATAAGGGGCTGATGGCACATTTACTGCTGGAACTCTAAAGTGGCAAGATCTTTCCAGTTCCTGCTGCTTTCTATTCCTGACCTTGGCTTGACACTTGAATAAAGTTTCATAATAGTTTTCTTTATAACAGGGTAAGCCCAAAGTCTCACTTCAATTAGAGATCCCAGGAGGCATTTGGCTATGGAAATCAAATAGCTTAAAGTTGAGAGTAGAGGGGAAAGGTCACTATGCTACCATAATTTTCTCTTAAAAATCTTCTTTCTATCCTGAATATCTTTAACATCATCAGATCCTGATTAATCTTGTCTTAATGTGTATGTGGATTCAGCATATTTGGTTAGTGGATTGCCATTATGGTATGTTTTCAAATTTGTTGATAATAGTATGGTGATTATAAAAATAACTATAGAAAATAGAACATTGTGTTTGAATCTGGATTTATCTATTGAAATTTATGGCTTGTTTGGAAATATAGGAAAACATGTCAGAATTGTTGTTCTCTAAGTGTTTATGGCCTCGTTAAATGGATAGGATACATGTGATTTTGAAAGAAAATGAAGAGAAGAAAGAAAAAAAAAACTCTGTACAAAGCGGCACAAAGTTTTGTATGTGCTTTTATTCAAGTTCTGTAGAAATTGAGAGGACAGGTATGTAGTAAAACCTTAACTCCTTGTTTGGGATATTCTTCATATTTTATAGTGATATGGCTAGCCAATGGTTAAGTTTTTTTCTACAAACATGGATTTATTAAAACTATGTGCTAGACACTGGCGATTCAGTAATAAGGGTAACACTGTCCCTCATTTCCAGAAATTCATGATTTAGAAGACTGCCCTCAGGATTGCATCCATTTTGAGTAGATTTTTTTAGGCTTTGCCATAGTTTAGTTTGTGATCAACAGTGCAATAGTATTGATCATGTATAAGAATGAGAGCTGTGATGGGGGAAGAGAGCAAACAAACATAAGGAAAGAAAAAGAAGCAAAAGTTTTGGTGTTTTAACAGCATTGCCCTTATTATTGAATTGCCAGTGTCAGTTTCTATTGAACAAAATCCCAGTGTTCATAATGGCTGGTGCTACCAAGGAAGTCAGCAAATGTAGAAGTCCAGATTTGGTGGTGATTCTTTCAGTTGGATTTGAAAGTTGCTATGAATGTGACAGTGTTGAAGTCTGTTTCTCAGTGTGTAGCAGTGCTAAGTATAGTGACAGAACTTCCATGGCATTCCTAGAGTTGATCTCATTGTTAGAGTGCATATGGGAAATGGAAAACAATATTTTGACTTAGAAGTTATGATTCATGATTCACTGCTACATAGAGATTTTGTTTAGATGCAACCTCAATTGTTTTTCAACTGAGTCATTTTGTAAACTTACTTTAAGCAATTGATTTTCCAGTAATAACACATTAATCTTTGTGATGTCAAAATCATTAATAATAAAATATTTGCACATAGTTCTCTGAGTAATATATAATTTCATTATGAGGCTAAATGACATGCATGCATGTTAGCTATTGATAATAAGAACACTTACAAAGACAAATACGTGTTTTTCTTTTCTTTCTTGTTTTTAAAGATCAATGAATTCTTCCTTTGTTTTTATTCTGCTTAACAATTCACTCGATCCTCTATCAGACGTGGATAAATATGCCAAGAAAGGTCACTGAACTAAAAAGTATGGTGTTATATCCTAGAGAAAACTTGTACAGAAAGAGAATTTGTTTTTAGTTTCAGTTATGAAAGCATAATACTTAATTGTTTCTAAATATAATAGTGAATCCCCAAAAATGTATTTCACAGCTCATAGAGCTTTTTTGAGTTTTTTGGCCATGGTCTGTAAAAATCAATGGCTAACATGTTCAGATTTTTTTTTTCTCACAAAGAGAAAAATCTATTTACTACCATAGTCATTTGTCTTATTCATTCATGGCTCATATCAAGGTATAGAATAAAATCAAGAAAAATTCTTGACATTTCTAAATGTGTTAATGCCTATTTTTTTTCTCAGAATACTACAAATACTTTCAAATTACAAGCATGTAAAAAATCTGATTCAGCCTGAAATTATTCAGTGTCCCTGACAAAGGGGCCTTTGGCCACTTTAGAGTCATCATAATTTAAGTATAATCCTAAATATAATGCTGTATTTCCCTTTCCTAAAATGGATTGTATAAGAGTTCTTGAAGTACAAATTCATAACATAAAAAAATTTTTAAATGTCAAGAATTCAAAACATTCTATTTCTTCAATTGTTTCATGGTTGCCATGGCTTTAAAAGAAGCATTAAAGTATTCAAAAATCCTCTGAGTGATCCATGGCTTTTCTAAGAAGCCAGCATTGCTGCTATAGTTGAACCAGGGGCTCTCAGTGGCTATCAAAGCTTTGTTACTGCTGCCAGAACACAAAATAAATGAAGGTCATAACTGAATTTCTTTAGAGAATCCTGTCTGCAACAAATCAACTATTGAATATTTATAATACACAGATAGTATTGGAAACTTGGAAAAGATACCTTTGAGACTGACTTTAGAATTCATGTTTTTTTCTAATTTGCTCAATTTAAAAATCCTAAAGTACAATTCATATCTGTTTGTTTCAGGAAGATTATTCTGATCATCCTCTTCTCTCAGGCCTCACTGTACCATAACCCCTGTGCCACTTGTATGCATATTCATCATCACTGACTTGTTTCTTAAGGTAAGAAGCCATGCCATATTTATCCCTGTACTTTCATTTCTTGGCGAGTGCCTACATCATAGTGAAGAAAGTAAATCTATGGAATAAATCAACCTTAGGTTCAAATTCAGAAGGAACAACACATTGATAACAAAGAGGATAAGATACTCTTATGTAATTGTATATATTTCATCAGCTTACTTCCATGTACGAATTATTTGTCATCCATTTGCTCTTAGAACTATCTTCATTCTCTTTGTTATGGATATATAGCTTCCTACCAAAGTCCTCCTACAAATGAAGAATTCCAATTTCCAGGGGCTAGAAGGTTAGTCTGAAGGGATTGTCATATTTTTAATATTTCTACGTTTGGTCTTTAAAAATAACATACAATTTCTCTTCTGTTATCTGTGTTTATTTTATTATAGACATTATATAAAACATAATGTATGAAAATATAATTGCTCCATGTTTATTTGGTTATACTTTTTTTTCCTAAATCTTTAATTAAGTTTGATAATCTGGGCATATTTATTATACTTATCCTATGAACTCTTATACACTCTAACTCTGATAAACATGGCATTAGCATATATCTTTTTAACAAGAGTCCATTTCCAGAACAAAGGTTATTTCTTAACAGTGTCTTGAATGATATTCTCAGATAACAAATTGACAACCTTAGGCTCTTTCTGAGATTGAATTTGTTCTGAAATATTATATTAAAATAAAACTAAAATGAGAATTGATAAATAAATTCAGATTTATTGATTGATTAATCAGGATCTGAAATGTTATCTTATTTGGTGGACACGGAAAGTATTAAAAAGATAACAGCAGTGAAAAAAACCATAGTATGCCTTCAATTATCATTTATTAAATGATTCATTTGTTCTTCACGTCATTCATTCAACACATTGTCAAGCATCCAGGAAACATATGACTCATTAGGAAAGACAAGCAAGAAGATGGCTTACCACAGTGTAAGACAGAATGTAAGTGCTATGACAAAGGGGTGAAAATCATGTTGTGGGAGTGCAGAGTGATGGACAATGGGGAAGGCTTTATGGAGCAAGGGGTATACATATGCTGGCAATTGGAGTGCTAGAATTTGAAGTTTGGGTAAGAAAATCACCACAAGTCTTCTATCAAACTGTCTGTTGCAGCAAAAAAAAAAAGACACGAGATTAGGAAAAACATGTTTGTTACATGTGGCTTGAATGTTATAGAAAATGGAGCACTATAACTTAAGTAGCCCTCAGTAAGTAGTCAAAGATATGGTAGTCTGGACACATTTTACAGCAGCACTATTAGCATACCATATCTAAAATTCATGCATTTTGTCTTAAAAGGGGTAGGAGTTAGCTGGAAGAAGGAGGAACTAAGAGATAACTATTTATTGGTGCAATCTATGATGTTTCATTAAGATTTTGAAGTTAACAGATCATTATTGTCTAATAGACATCATTCCTTACTAATGCTGTAGCTATGCTCAATGTTACTGATGTGGCCATCTATCTATTCATGGTGTTTAGGGGCAACAATACTTGTGGACTGTTCTGTATTGTTCAAAGGGAAGCTTTAGGGAAAGGAAGAAGACAGACTTACAATAATAAGACATAAACAGAAGTGGGGGTAGGTTGATGGGTAAAATACTAAAGAATGACCTAAATCATAATACCACATTTTGCAGCATTTTTGTATATTATAGTTTTCACATAAAGGTCTAGGTAAATGTGTGATGTGTTTATTTTCATTTGACAAATCATAATCAAGTGATTATTATATTGCATTCCAGTTAGTAGGCAACAGAGGCCTCGCATGAACTAGATAGTGCTCTCTTGCTCCTTTCATTAGAATTGTTCCCGCTGAGACTGAGTGACTGTCAGAGATGCCCTAATCTAGAGGGGGATTTCTACTGCAGGTTGATTTAGATATTGTTTCACATCCTTGAAATTCTAAGAATCCCTGATTCTGTGACAAAAGTTTCAGCTTAGGCAGGAGCCTGTGAATTGTGCAGAAAATGTTGGTGGATTTGGAAAATGTTCCATCTGTAGCAGGAGCAGAACTTGGACAGTTGCTGGCTACACAAGGTAAAAAAGGAAAGAAAGTAGAACATAATTCAAAAGCTTGTCCCTTGTTTAGTAGTACATTAAAGAATATTCACATTTAAAAACTCAAGTAATGATTAAAATGGTACCCAAAGTCTCATTTGGCAAGATACTAAATAATAGGAATTATTTTAATCTCTTAGTGATGTCCCACTATAACTATTTCTCTTCATTTCAAACCTTAACAATAATTTTTTTCTATTTTCATATAGATGTATACAAAAACACATTTTGATAACTGCAAAACTCATATTCTGTCCTTGATATATTGCAATTCTTTCAAATACAGAAAAAAAAGTGTAACTATTGTGCTATAGTTACTTGGAAATACCTATTTCCATTAATTTTTCAGGGCTTGCCTTTGCAGGCTTCTGTTAACAGCGACTTCAAGGACAGCAACTCCAAGGACAGTTGCTAGCTGCAGTTTGAGTAAGTTTAGCACAGTCTTAACCCAGTAATCCTTGTGGATCTCAAGGGCTTCAGTCTTCTAAACCTCACAGTTTATATGGCAACCATTTTAAAGAGAAGCTGTAGAAAAGGGGGAAATACACACACACACACACACACACACACACACACACACACACACACAGTAATTTAAAAACTACCAATTGTAAGCTGATTGTGACTGATTTTTCTTCTTGGTCCCTCATCACTTTTGCTGCAAGCCTCATACCTTTCTAATTCACTGCTATGGAATAACCTATAATCATCAATTCTGGTAGCACCTAAGGAGGAGGTGATGAAAAAATGCTATTTATTTGTAGTTTTATCTTTATTAAAAACAAAATTTAAGGCATTTCTGAAACTACTTTTAGGAAAAATTGTATGTAGATAGATATAGATGTATATATAGTCATTTATTTCTGAAGTTTCAAAAGAAAAACTCTCATTGGTAAAATCCATCTATCTTTTTGCTATATTACTGATAAGTCTCTTTGGTAAACCATTTGGCCCATAGCCAGAGTGCAGGCAGTCTAACCATAACCAAATAGTAAGTCCCATGCCTCTCTTGTTTTTAGCCCCTACGTTGCTGCTGCTCTCCCAAATATCCCTGAGGTCTTAAAAAACCTTAGATAATGGAGTCCTAGGTCTGAAAGCTTCCTCAGAAATTATCTGGAAAACCATTGTGCTGGAAAATGCATCTGTCTATATCTATTTCTAAAGCACTAAATCCAATTTGGGGGACCTCCAAATGAAAATGTTCTATTTTTTTATTCTATCTGAGTCTCTGATGAAAGCTTACTCCACAGGGATATTATATTGAATGCTAGATAAAAATGCTTTTTACCAGATAAAACTATTTCCCCAATCCATTCTACAAAAGTTTCTTTTAAAAATTAGTTTTCTAGGCCATGGACAGAAAACTCTGTGAGGCTTCATGATAATTAGAACAGTGCCTTTCAAGGGTTATTTCTTCCTATAAGGGTATTTTTGAAAAGAAAAAAACAACAACCCAGCATTAGTCAACTGAATTTCTTTAATGTTGAGATTGGAAAAGAGAAGTATAGGTTTATCTGAAAGGGGGAACTAGAGGTGGCTAACAAAGTGATGTGTTCACTACAAAAGGATTTTGCTATGTGTTAGGCCTTTTCAGTATAGATTTTTTTCCCTAGATGATGGGGGGATGGATGCAGCAAACCACCATGGCATGTGTATACATATGTAGCAATCCTGCATGATCTGCAGGTGTAGCCCAGAACTTAAAGTATAAAAAATAATAATAAAGAAACTTAAAGTTTATAGATCAATGCACAAGATAAAATGCAAATGAAAAGATGCCCTCTATTTTCCTGAGAAAAATATTTTTTACTCACAATGCATGATTTCCAACCAAAAGAACTATTATGCTCCATATTTCCTAAAGGAAATAGCCAAAAGAGCTCATGTTTCCTTTTCATAATTTACCAACTTGAATAAAAAATTATTTCCTCCAAAATTTTAGTGTCTAAGATTACTGGCTATAAAAGGAGATTTTAAATAAGGTCAAAAAACTTTCTTAGAAGTTTTCGAGGTAAATAAAACCTATGTCAGGAAGCAAATACCTGACATTACACAGTGGCAAAGTCAGCTGAGATATTGTATTATCCACCTAGATGCTTGAGGAGATTTTATTTTCTTTAAAATGTTTGCTCAATAGAACATGCTATAATACTTCTAAAGCTATTTAAAATGAATGGATCTAGAATCCCAGAAGAAGAAAAATGCATTTAACACATTGGAGATTGCATCCTAAGACAGTCTTTTGTGTCAAAGAGAATTGACTGGAGAAGATTGAAACAGCTCACTCAGTTGAAGATGGGTAAAATAATTCCAATGGCTAAGAAAATGACTTGTCCCTATCATTTTTCCTATTATTTCTGATTGCCCTGCCTTATTACAGAAAATATTGAGATGTTTGACAATGATCATAAAGCATGAGATCTCTAAGAAAAACATATCTTTATGAGGGTTATATCCATTGAGGTTTCAGCAAGAGACAGCACAACTGAAAAGACTTCACTGAGGAGACTGTTCACAAAGTATGGCAGGGCTCAGGGAACCAATGGAATAGTGAAACACCCAGGAGTTGGCTAGCAATAGCAAGAAGCCATTACCTACTATCCTTAGTCCAGAAAGGACAAGGGAAGATAATTAATATTAGAATTCAATGAGAGCTGTAGCCATGGGGAAATGGTCCCAGCAGGAGCTGAGGCCTTAGGTATGGGGGAAAGCCACTGCCGAACCTTGGACCAGCAGGCAGAACACAGAAAATAAATACCTTAGCCTCTCTGTCTCTCCTTCTGTCTTCTTTTCTCCTACTGGCTTCTCCCATTGAGCAAACCCAACTAGAAATTGGAATGTAATAAAACTTGGCTGAAGCAACCTTTAGAGTTTACTTCTTCAGGCACAGAGAATGATAGAGAAGTCTGCTGAGTTGTTCTGGAAGGACAAAGATTATCCAGCACAAGTATCTACTGCATGCCAGGCAGTATATCAAATTTAGCATCATTGTTTTTTCTTGATCTTGTAACTAAATAGGGTGGTAGATTAGGAGGAAGTTATAGAAAGAATAGATTCCGATGTATAAAAAAATTTACAAATTTTCCTGTGGTAGGTTTTTTTTTTCCTATTGTTGTTGGAGCTTTTGTTGAGACAGGGTCTTACTCTGTCACCCAGGATGGAGCATAGTGGTGCAATCATAGCTCACTGCAGCCTTGACTTCCTGGGCTCAGTTGATCCTCCCACCTCAGCCTCCCAAGTAGCTGGGACTACACTGCAGGAATGCACAACCATGCCTGGTTAATTTTTGTATGTTTAGTGGAGCTGAGGTCTTGCCATGTTGCCAAGGCTGGTCTTGAACTACTGGGTTCAAGCAATCTCCTAGCCTCGGCCTTCCAAAGTCCTGAGATTACAGGTGTAAGCCACCACTCCTGACCTGTGACAGGGCCTAGCATTGAAGAGTATCTTTAAAACACTGTGGTAGAATGTTTTCCCACCCTCAGATGCAAGTTATTGAGGAACAATAACTTTCTTATTTGTCTTTGCTTCTTTAGTGTCTGGTGCAGAGGATATATTCCCTAAGCAGATGTTGCACTTATGAAAGAACTTTAAAGACATTTAGTTTGAAAAAACACCAAAGGGAAATACCCAGGATAGTTATTCTCAAGTATTTATGAGATTATGCCATTGTATTGGAACAGTAGTACATTTTCTTTCTTTAAAGACACACCTGGTTTCAATGTCTAGAAGTTACATGGAAGAAGAGGTTTTGCTCAATTTAAGAAAATTCTGAAGATTAAAACTCTCCAGCTGGAATTAGAAAAATATGTGAAGTAGGCTGACTCTGTTACTTGAAATACATAAGAGAACAGGCTGGCTGTATGCAAATATTCCTAAGGAAGGGGTCCCTGCATTGGATATGACTGACGTGTTTTGTCTTTTGAAATTATCGTTAGATTGCACATGACCTGTATTAACATTAAATTCTATGCTTTCATAAATTTTAAAGATTGATTTCAACTTTGTGAGTCTAGTGTTATTTTAGTTTTCAAGACTACTTCCTATATACTCATATAGCAGCATTTTAAATCTCAATAGTTTTAAACTTTTTCTTCTTGATTAGTTGTATAATTTTTAGGTGCATGGTTTTATTTTCTGTTAAATTGATTCAGTATTTGTTTACAGAGAAGCAGGATGAACAGCAGCTCAGCGTAGTCTCCAGAACCAGCCTGTTTGAGTTCAAAACTTGTCTTTATCACTCACCAGTTTTGTAAGCATGGGCAAATTATTTAATCTTGCTCTGCCCCAGTGTACTTATCTGTAAAATGGGATAGCACCAGTACCTACAGAGAAGTTTGTTATCAGGATTAAAGGATTTGATACCTATAAGACATTAGGATAGTGGCAGACATTGAGCCAATACTGAATAAATATTTACTGCTACTACTGCCATTATTACTACTACGGTAGCAGGACTTACATTGCTTATGTTCATCAATTACATATGTTATCAAACTCTAAATATATTATTCACTTTATTCATTTTTATTTCATATGATTCTGCCTACTTAGTTAACCCAATTTAACCTTGGTCTATATATGGCAAGAGAAAGCTCTCATTAACAAGTTTCTGTATTTCTCTCAAGATTTATTATTATGCACATACACATATGTAATGTATATTAACATCTGTCTATCATCTATCTGTCAATCATCTATCTAAATATGAGGTGAAGGGATGAGACTATACTTACTGTTTTCTTAATTTTCACTGGAAAATATGTTTTACTTCTCTTGTAAATAGGCAATGTCTGCTTTTTTGCCTTAGGCCAAGAACTATGCCCAACTACTTTGCACTCAGTAAACATTCAATAATGTATTTTGAATAAACAAATATACATTTTGGGCTACCTTTTAATGATAGAGTAGCATTCCATTGTATGTATATGCTACAGTGTATTCATAATCTATTGTTGGAACATAGGCTGGTTTCAGTTTTCATCATGATAAATGGTAAATATCCTTCTTTGAACATATTTGCATATTTTACCAATAATTTAACTAGATTCAAGTCCTAGATGTGAATTTCTGTGTTCAAAGTCATGTACTTTTCAAGGCAATATATATTTCATTTACTCTCCAGAAAGATTTCATAGTAACTAAAAGTAGTTTCGTTTTCTATTTATCTAGCATCCTATTTGTATATTGAATTAATTTTCTCTTTCATGTCAGTTTCCGGATATGTTAATTTGATCCAAAAGACTTCAACCATTTCTCTAGCTTTCCATTTATATTTTATGCACATGATTCTTCCCTGATAATTACTTAGTGAATCTTTAGTTTCTTTTAATATGTTGAAATGTTTAACACATTGCTTTTTATTTTCTAATCTACAAGAAATAATTAAGATTCTTACTATTTATCTATAACATTTAATAAGGAAGACATGCATAATTTACTCTTCTGTGTTACACTTATCTCTGTATGGCAATAGCTTTGAGCTATTCTGTATATCGAAGTATTTATATTAAGAATTATTTACTACAGAAGCATATTCATAATTATAAATTCTGTGCTTTTGGTGGTTATTTAGATCTCATCTGAAACATTAAAATCAATACACAATGTAACATATTAGAAAATCAAACAATGAAATCCTTCCCATTTCCTGATTGGCCTTTTTACTTCCCATAGCATTTTCAATTTGAGTTTCTAGGTAGGTTTGCTATCATATTCTCAAATCACTGTTAGATTTTGCAATCTTCAAGACAGAAGCTAAAACATGATCTCTATTTTTAACCTGAAAGTGAATTTCTACTTTAGATTTTGTTAAAGTTTCATGACATCCCTTGAGGTTACTCTAACTATAGCTGAGATGATGTATGAAGGTAGCTGGGAGTCACAGCTTCAGACTTTTCTATTTGTTGATGCTTGTGGAAGGCGAAATGTAAATTATAAATGCTGTTAAAATTCAGATGCATGGTATTTCCTGTTCTCTCTTTGTCTGACTGGAGGCAAATTTTGTTACATATAAATCTTTGAGAATCCACCTTAATCTTTGCAAATCCAGAAGGCCGTAAAATGGTTGCCGAATGTAATAGGTTACATTTGTCCCTGTGCTTGCTCTGAGTTTACCGAATTTTATATTCTTAACATTTTAAATTCAAATATAAAACCAAATATCACCTCCAGGAATAGGTCAATAAAACATACTTAAAAACACCTTTAAATAAAATAAGTAAAATTGTTCTCAAAGAAAATTCATGATTTTGGCTTATTGTATCATCAGCTATTTCTCCTTATTTTATTTCCACTTTGATCTTTTTATTATTCTTGAGTTGTTATTATTCAACTTCTGAGTCCATTTGAATTGGCAACAAAAGCCAAGTTTTCTTAAGCCACATTTTCCAATAAAAGATAGGCACTGAATATATTAATAGACTAAATTTTGATAATTTGACAGACAGTTACAGTCAAACAAGTATTCAGTGAAGACTTATTGAGCATTTATTATGTGCTAGGTATAGGGGAGTCCAGAAATTAAATGAATTTCTTCCTCCTAAGGAATTGCTTATGAGGAGAGAAAGATAGTTATGATAACATGTAACAACTCCTCTATTACAGTTATATTGTGATTGAAAACACAAAGAATGAATGTCTGTTCAGCATCAATTCTCAGACTGACTTGAACTTGTGATTGCAACACAAACAATAAATGTCTATTCAGCATCAAGGCTCAGACTGACTTGAGCCAGGGGCTGAATGGGGGATCACGCAGATGAAGAATGAAAGATGAAATGGATATCACCCAGGTGAAGAATGCAGACCAAGGGCAGGGTGGGTAGAAGAAAGAGCATGTGCAAAGGCACAGAGTCATGAGAAAAAGAGGCATGTGTGGCACTGGAGGTATGTCAAGTGGTAAAGTTGCACAAAAAGATAAGATTCTGTTTCTGGAAGATCTTGTATGATCTTGCATTTCTTGAAGCTGAAGGGTAGCTGTGAAAGATGTTAAGCAGTGGAAGAGTGTGATCCATTCTGTGCATTTGGCTATCGCCCTGGTGGAAGTGTAAAGAATCAGTGAAGGGGAAAGAAGGACACTTTGTAGTAATTCAGTCAAGAGCTGACAAGGGCTAAACTGGTACATTGGGAATAGAAATGGAACTTTGAGAGCAGGTTTGAGGGCTATGAAGGAGGTAGTAAAGTTAGGACTTAGTGACTAATTTCTTTCTTGGGCAACTGGATAAATGATGAGCTGTATTGTGAAATGGGGAACACAAAAATCAAGCCAATTATAGGGATGACCAAATTCAGATTGAACACACTGAGTTTGCGATACCACTCATACATTCAATCATGGTGTTTGTAGGAAGTTGGGAATGTGAATTTGGCAGGGAAGGAGAATAGATTCTGGAGATACTAAACAAAATGAAACAGAAAACAATAACCTAATATTAGAATGAGACCCCTTTTCCATAAGTTAGACTAGGACAGGATGAAATCACATTACTTCAGTTCCAGTACTGTGCTTTAGACAGAAAAGCTGTTTTTAATTCCACATAGAAGATAATAAGGTGATGCTCTCAGTGTGTCAAGGACACCAATACAGTTGACAGCAGAAAAGATCCATGGTATGCTTCCTGGATGATTAAAACATGTTTTCATTCTTTGCTGTCTTTGTTTTGTGTTTTATCCAGAGAAGCAGAATGGCCTAAAATGTGACTTGGCTTTTTTATTTTTGCTTTACTGTTAAACAGGAGGCCCCATCTGTTAAAGCATAAATGTCAAGGCGAACATGTCAAATATGTGTGGTGTGTATAAAGAGGATCCACCATCTATAAATTATAATGCTTTGGGGCTTCTGTCAAAACATAAGACTCTCAGATTCAGCAGCAAGCAGTTTTCAACTTATTAGCATTTCATTTCAAGAGGAAGGATAAAACCTCCATAAGATATACTAATAATCAAACCATGCATTCAGTTGATGAAAATAACATAAAAAATAGAGAAGCAGCCAATCAATAACTTAAGAATAGGGAGGCATCTTAATAACTGAAGGTAGCCGACAAATGACTAAAGAAATGGCCATTCCAGTGGGACTCAATTGATAGGGTAGATAAGACCTCTCTGCTACATAAGACAGACCTGGCCAAATCTGGATTAGGGATAAATATCTTCTTCATTTTTTTTCTTTGTAATTTTCTTTTTTCAGTGTGAGTAAAAACCCTGATTAACTTTCTTTAATCCCGTGTTCTGTTTAGACAAGCTTTATTATACCTTGTTAAGCAACTCCAAGGCAAAGGGACCATTCATTAGTGGTTAAAAAAGTTTTATTTGTACACACACACGCACGCACACACACATATATCCTGAAAGAAAATACACAGTAAATTGAGAGCCAAGCAATTAAAAATTAAAACAACTATGACATGTGGTATTTTATTTGCCTATATAGAAAATTGTAGAAATAACCTGATACTTAAAATTCTGTTTTTCTGTTGTTCATAAATTATGGATATTTATCTGTCCATTTCTGTTGGTTAAAATCAGGGCAAAAGCTAAGTATCCTGAAACAGTAATAGTAGTTATTTCCAGTAAGTCTTGAATGGTTCAAGAGATGAGATATTTTATAGTACAGCCTAAATTAGCAAAGAATTATAGGACTATAAAATCCATAATATTTAGAAATTAAAATAAATAATATAGCAGTAAGCTGCTAAATTTATGTGTAGCACGTGCATTGGGCATCTGCAGCCATCTAGAAAATTGCTAGAGATGAAGAAGAAACTAAACAAAAACCTCTTAAGGAGACTAAATAGAAAACTCAAGTCAATATATTAAAGCTCATATGCTGCTTCTAGTTAAAAGTGCTATTTTGACTTACACATGATTATGTGCCTTTTTCCCACCCAGAAGAAAAATTAGAAGTAGTAAATATGAAGTAAAGATGTCTATTGAGGAAGAATTACATTTTAGTAGAGAAATAAAGAGCAGAGCATGGTTGAGATGGTAGGGGCCATGGAGAGGAATAATTCACACAAATCTAGTCAATAAGAATTCTTAAAATTAAAAGGAGTTAAGGCAAAATTTACACCCATTGAGTACCAGATGTGGGATCTGAAACACAGTGGTTTTTTTTTTGTTTTTTTTTTAATGAGACCTAGATTTGATCCTTTGCTTGATCACTTACTGGCAATGTGACTTGATGTGCAATAAAGTTTATGTACCCAAATGTCCTATTTATAAAATTATGATACTAGTGCTACATTTCACTGATTCCAAGAAGCATATGTGTCTGCATTTTAATATTTAATAGAGATGTGTCTTATAATTTAACATTTAACATGCTAATTTAATATTAACATTTAATAGATATACATCTTACAGTTGATGGCATCTTGCCATTGCAGAGGAGTGGGCAGCTTTTGTGATGTTTGTGACTGCCTGCCTAGGCACAAACTTGATTTCTGCTGTCATGACTGGACAGCTAAACTCCATCAATGATGCAATCAGCCAACCAAATAAGGAAGAAATATATGTCTTGGTTGTTGTCTTGAAGACTGTTTTTGGCATCTTCTTGAAAGATCAAAAAAGCACCAGCATCAAAACTTGTGAAATAGGTGTCACTGACTTGGAAGAAAATTTCTGAGACAGAAGGGGGCACTCTTCTGTGAAATGCACCACTCATGGTCCTAATGGTACAGGGACTGCATTGGGTAGAAAAACAGGGACCTCTACAGGGCTGAGTTCAAAAGGGAGTCAGAAGAGGCAGGCCAATTACAAAGATAATTGAAAAAGTTCTGTAGCCAATTTACCTCACTTCTGTTATATCTTTTAATTATGCACAGAAGTGATACATAGGATACAAACTGATCCTTAAATACGTCTAAAAGAACCTTTTGAGTAAAAATTGTTGGCAATAAATCATTGTGTTTAATTGGCAGCTTTTATTTCTTTCTTAGTGCTACATTAAACAGTGGTGTCTTACAATCAGTGGCATCTTGTATTTAATGAAATGTGGTATTTGAGACAGTTGAAGAGTTTATAAGGAAAATAAAAGTGATTTGCAAGACTGGAAAACAATGACAACATTTTGGGCAATTACAGTGAAAAGAGATGGTTGAAAGCTGGCTGAGGCAAAAGACATAAAAATGGACTCTAAATTTAGGTACCTCTGTTCATAAATGCTCAAAGATCACCATTCTGTTCCAGCCTTTGTTTACATTTTCTGGAGCCTTGCCAATTGCTACTGACATAGAAAAAAGAAATAAAAATGTCAGCATTGGTATATGCATCTGCAGAGTCAATCATGGAAAGCAGATCACTTTAGTATGTTTGTTTGCAAGACTTCCTTATGAAAGAGAATGCAGATCACTATTTTACTTTAAGCATTTATGATATACCTTTGAATATTAACTTATTTTATAAATGCAACTGAGTTCAACCTAATAATACAAATATCAGTTACATTTTGTTCAAAGTAAATACTACTGATACTACAAATTTAATAAATGATAATGTAGTATTTACATTTTGGAAATAGTATATACAAAGACCTTCAATTTTGAGTATAATTTTCTTGAAGTCTAGGATACATTTATAATTATCATTATAAAACAGTACATATAAATATATACTATTTTGCAATCTAGGTTTTAAGCATAATATATAAGTATGTATAGCAGTATCTGTCTCTTTTAGTGACTGCTTTTTTTTTTTAAATAAATTGCCTAGAATTTTTTTTAATAAATTGCCTAGAAAAGCCACAATTTATTTAACTAATACTTTATTAATGGATATAAAGATATTCAACTGCTTGCTCTCATAAACAATGTTCTAATAAACAATTCTTGCAGCTTCATTTTTGTACACATTTGTTTACCTTTTCTTTAGGGTAAATTTATACATATGTGACATTGATACATTAAAAGATATGTACGCTTATTTTGTATTCAGGATTACAGAATTTTTTTTTTCTCCAAAAAGGCCATATAAGATTTTGCTTGCCTAGCAGTATTTTGTAGAAGTGGAAATAATTTTACAGAATAGGTTAAAAATCTTATAAACTATAGTAGATTTACTACTGAAACCTTGTGGATTTAAACATGGAGTTGAAATTGTACCCTTCAGTTAGACAAGTAGGAGATGGTTAGTTGTTTCTCATTGGGATGCTACTGGCATTTTGGCAGACACAAGTTGTAGGACTAGTCTGTGCCCTTCAGGAAATTACAGTCTTGGCTCTGACCATTAAGTGCTTTGCAGTGTCATTGTGACAAAGAAAAACACTTTCAAATATTTCCAAATGCCTCCTGGGGCCAAGGAACCCAGTGGCATGAGGATGTTCTTCCAGGACTTGACAAGTTGGGGGAAGGGTTTATTAAACTTAAATAGGACCTGTCTCTCTCTTGCAGTGCTTACAGAACAGATTCACTTTGGATATCTCATCCTGGGATATTCAGTGCTTAACTACAAAGCTTTTTGTAATCTAGGAATGCAACCTTTTAGTCACAAAGTGGGGAATCCCAAAGCTTGTGAAATATTGTAGTACTCTTTTTAAATCATTAGAATAAAAATATGTTATAAGAAATCTTTTTAGCCTAGTAAAATAATTTGTTACCTTTGATCCACCACAATATAAATTGTATGGTTGTATGTGTTAGATATTTAGAAAATCCAAGATCATCTCCAGATCTGAGTTTCACCTTTTAGGCCCTGCTGAAAATACATATTGCTTCTGGCAAATTGAAATGCAAACCTGACTAACAGCCTCCTTCTACCATATGAAAATACTTTGTTCACATTCTTACCGGGTTGATAATAATGGTTGATAAATAATGAATTTGGATTAACATTACAGCTTTAAAATCAAACTGTCTCAGTTCAGATGTTGTTCAGTTTTTCTGTGTGTCACTCTCCATATCTGAAAGATGCAAGAATCATTCCATTACTACTTCAAAGAATTACTTTTGAGGCTGAGACCCATCTCTGACCTATAGAAAGCACTCAGTGGATGTTTGTTATCATCATTAACTGTTATTGTTACTGGTGGTGGCTTTGTAGTGTGTAGCTTAGCTGGAAATAATGATTCCCAGAATCCCCCTTTACTGCGTGGCATGGGTTAGGGCTGACCACAAGAGAAATCTGTATGCCCTTTGGAAGGGGAAAGTGAGGCAGCAGCCCGGTTTTATTAGACACTGTTGCAGCTCACATTTGCTGTCTGGGCTCTGCTGGCACCCTCATAGGGCAGGGCACCATCAGCCTGACCCGTAGACCCTCTGACTCCTGCTTCTCTTGACTACGGGTGAATGTGCGTTAAGCTCTGTGAGGAAGTGTACCATTGTTCCTCCTGGACAACCCATCATCCAAACTGGAGGTTTGGAAACAACTGGAGACCAATGGGGGTTCTGGTTCTCCAGAGATAGCCATAGGTTCCTTGCTCATCCTCATGAATTCTAGCATTTTTTTGTTTTCACATTCATCTTCCCTTTTGATTGCCAGCCATGATGACTACAGGCAGACTCAGCAACAGGTTTTGGGCAATTCACTGAGGCTACTTAACCAGCTTGCACAGTCACATCAAGTCCAATCTCTGTGATAAATTCCTTATAACTCTTACAGAGGCTCTGCTTTGCTAATCAAACCCAATACCTTGTTCTTGTTATTTTGCTGCTGTGATGGGTAAACATCCTAGACCCAAGACTCCTTTTGTTTTCATTTGTAATTCTGTATTATTAGAAGCTCTGAATATCTTTTGGAGTGTTCATTGGCCATTGGCATATAGACTATGTTCGCCTATTTGTATTTTCCCAATTTTCCATTTATATTGCTATATAGGAGTACATTACAAGTTAAGGATATGAGAACTTTTGTAATATGAATTATATATGCTGTTTTTCTTCTTTTTTTAACACTTAAGAAGTTTTATTAAAAATGATAAAATACGGAAACACCAGATTCTCATTTTAAAGTAAAATTAACAGCATCTTTCAGAACAAAACTTTATTTTTTTTTACCATCGAGTTTTAGATTTTCTAAAAAAATTAAATCTGTCAAATTATACTACTTTATAAGTTCTAGTCTTGATTCTGTGCCTTCCTCAGCAAGATAATAGATAAATATTTATATATATTTTTTAATTTGGAGGAAGCGTATCACCAGGTCCTTGATATGTTATGGTAGGAACTTTTATTATTCAGATAAAATGACTAAATATTTTGCTTACTGTTGAATGGACTTCCCTTATAATGAATATACACAGTTCTGTAAATGACAGCCAAAAACTACACAAATATTGCCAGTTTTACAAAATTAGAACAGCAGCTTTAGTAATCAGCAAAACAAAATGAAAGAAACAAAAACTGAAAAACAGATGTATTCTTTGTATTTTATGGAGCCAAGTTTGGAAAGAATATTAAAGACAATATAATCTAAACTCTCAGCCAAAAAAGAAAATTTCTATCTGCTTTCCTTGCATAGTAGAGAAAAAGTAATATCCTTTGCTCATCTCTCTCAAGATTCATAGCTGAGACACCTATAATAAAAGGCAGATTAACAAAACAAATACATACAAATTTATTTGATGTAAGTTTTATGTAACATGGAAACCTTCAGAAATGAACACCCAAAGAAACAGAATACAGAAAAGCCTATGTATTTTGTTTTATTTTTATTTATGTATTCATTTTTTTGAGATGGATTTTCACTCTTGTTGCCCAGGCTGAAGTACAATGGCATGATCTCAGCTCACCACAACCTCCACCTCCCGGGTTCAAGTGATTCTCCTGCCTCAGCATCCTGAGTAGCTGGGATTACGGGCATGTGCCACCACACTCAGCTAATTTTGTATTTTTAGTTGAGATGGGGTTTCTCCATTTTGGTCAGGCTGTTCTCAAACTCCCAACCTCAGGTAATCTGCCTGCCTCCGCCTCCCAAAGTGCTGGGGTTACAGGCATAAGCCACTGCACCTGGCCAAGCATTTTTATTTTATACTAAGTTTTGTGAAAAAAGTGGATTGTTGTGAAATACAATTGGACAAAGCAGGTATGATCTAATTGTAATAAGCTGGGCCAGGGCCAGGAGGACTTATCAAAACCTGTTTGTTCAGATTCTTCTCTGCGTCCCTGAGATAAGTACATTTCTTTCATCTGGGTATTGGGAGGGTACCTCTTGAATAAGGGTCTCAGGATATACTTTGGAAGAAGGTGAGAGAATTCTTTTATGGCCTGCTTCAGGAGAGAAAGGTGAGAGAAGGTCAGAGAAACCATCTTGCTTTTGCTCTTTTCTCAAATGCCAAGGTGCCATATATTGGGGGCAGTGTGTCTTAAACCCCATCACTTGATAGCTCATTCTAGCTTCAGTTATTCAAAATTCTTCCATATTTTATCTTGTTGGTTCTAGTTTTGTTATCTGAAGCCCTGCAAGAGACACCTACTATTTTCTATTCCACTCTATAGCTTTTAACTTTTTGAAGACAATTTTTTGTAGTCTTAAGTTATATGCTTTCCAGTTCTTCAATCATATTCATTTGTTAATTTATTAAACTGATATTTACTGAGCACATATTATATGGTAAAGAATAGTCTAGATGTTGGATACATTACAGTGACTAATACAGACCCCACTATAATGGAGCTTATGCTCAAGGAGTAAAGATCTCCTCATATTACATAGTTTTTATACTCTTCAACACCTATTGAGACTCATTTCTGTTTTTGTTTGTTTTTTTAAGAGGCAGAGTCTCACTCTGTTGCTCAGGCTGGTGCTCAATGACACAAACATAGCTCACTACAGCCTTGAACTCTTGAGCTCAAGTGATCTTCCAACCTCAGCCTCCCGAGTAGATGGGACTAGAGGCGCAGGCCACTACACTCACCTAATTTTTTAGCTTTGTAGAAACGGGGTCTCTCTGTTGACCAGGCTGGTCTAGACTTCCCACCTCAAGTGAAACTCCTACCTCTGCCTCCCAGAGTGCTGGGATTGATTACACACGAGTCACCATGCCTAGCCCAATTTCTTCTTTAAATGCTTTTCCTATAATAAACACAACATGATAGATACATGATCTAACTAGTGTAGCTATGGTGATGAACCATGTGTTCTTTGTTTACCTAGAAATTCTTTTCTATTGAATGCAATTGCACTCCAACAAGTAAATCAACTTCAAATATAGTAGCAAGATGGTGTTAAATTTTGAACAGTAACATGAAGAAATGTTGTCTGATTACACTTCATAGTGTGTCAGAAGTTTAACAAGGAAAAGAATTTGAGATCTGAAGTCAATAACACTATAGAGGTGGTTAGACTGCAGAACTTTTTAGTAAACCATCCTGTAACATAACTAGATTCTAAATTTTCTAGTAAATACATAGAGGCTAGAGCTATTACTGGAAGGGATCTGTCAATTCGATGTCTTTTTATTTTGCTTCAACTTTTATTTTAAGTTCCAGGGTACATGTGCAGGATGTGCAAGTTTGTTACATAGGTAAACGTGTGCCACATTGGTTTGCTTCACAGATCAGTCCATCGCCTTGATATTAAGACCAGCATCCACGAGCTATTCTTCCTAATGCTCTCCCTCCTCGCCCCCAGTAGGCCCCAGTGTGTGTTGTTCCCTTCCATGTGTCCATGTGTTCTCAAATTTGATGTCTTTTGACTTTATAATTGACCTGCTTCTTGTCTATGTTCTGCCCTACTTATATATGTCATGTAGTTTGAGGTTGTAGCCTTTGCATTATAATGATTCACACAAGTAGAATATGAGCCCATACTTTTACCTATGAAAGATTAAAGTGATGATGATGAAGAAATTATTAAAGGGATCTGTGTCTTCAAGAATGAGTAAAAATGCTTATTGATAGAAAACTAGTGAGGCAGTTAGAGGAGGAATAGAATTTCCCATTCCATATTCCTACTAGGGCAGCAATTACATATTAGATTGTACAGTTTTTCTCACTTTTTCCTTTTCCACTTATGGTATTGAAAGTCATTAGTTTAGAATGAGTTTAAATGAGAGAGGGTCATTGGATAAGAATTTGGATGCCTGCTGCCTATCTCTGAAGAGGAAAATAGAGAGCAGTTAACTGTTACTGGAAGTTCACTGACTTTGGCAGTAGCCTTTTGTACTAAGAAGCTTCCCTAGGAAACAAATGAAAACACTTTCATACAGATTCCTGAAATGCTGATGGGTTCTGCTACTATTTCTATAGAAATGCCATATAAGTAGAGGAGTCATTGCTTTTGTATTCTATCAAGAAGCTGTTTTTCATCTCTTGAATAACTTCTTTAAGTTTCTCATGAAGCAAGCACAAGAATTTTCCTCTATAAAACTGAATAGGCAGAGGATTTGTTCAACTATGCAGTTATATAAATGTCCATGCCACACTATTTTGACACATGGAAGTCATAATAGGTTAAGTTGTCCTGAAATTATTCAAGTTTCCATGGCAGGAAATAAAATCGTACGTTCTTTTAGTAGTAAATTCAAAATAAAATATATCATTAACAAATATTTTAAAACCTATTCAAAAATATGACATTGATCATTTTAATGTTAGTTTCCCTTTCTTATTAATATAGCATAGTATTCAATGATTAATATCTTTATATTTAAATTAAAATTTTAGTTAAATTTTACAATGGCTTGCCTTGTTTATAAAAATATTTTCAAACATTCATTTGTTCATTCATCATTTAACAGTTACTCACTAGCACTTAATGTTCCTAACTAATGTTAGGCACCATTGGTGAAATGCAAAGTTCCAGTCATGGAGAAACTGGATAGGACAAAAATATGCAGGACTGTGGAATGTACTGGTAACAGATGAAGTGGTTAATATCTGGGGCTGGAGAGCTAAGCAGAGATCATGAAGGTAACAAAGAATTAGTACTTCACCTCCAGGGTAGTGGGGAGCTCTTAAAGTTCTTAAGCAGGGGATTACCATGATTAAATTTGTAATTGAGAAAGATCACATTTGGGTGCCATGCAGAAAATGGATTGCCAGGAAACTGGAAGTGAAGACTAGTTAGGAAGCTGTTGTAATTGTTTCAGCAATGATGATAGCGTCCACAGTAGGAAGAGGCAGCTGATAGACAGGTCTTCTTATCAGAGAATATGTGTAAGGTCAGGAGGGAATAGACATTGACATTGGTAGAACAATAACCTTTAAGATGAGTTTAGGAGAAAGAACTCACAAAGAATACTAGAAAGGGTGGCCAGAGAAGTGGGAGTAAAACCAGGAGATTGTTTTGGGGATGTCTAAAACAAAATGTTATACTGCATTACTTACATACCTGAGAAGAAAAATGCTTTCATATTTGTTAGATGAAAATAAAGCAGTGGCTCACTTTTAAAAATAAAGCAAAGCATCCAATAAGTTATCACTATTATTTGGTTGATTGTGAATAAATTAATAGTTTTTTGGGGAAAAGGAAGTGGAGCAAACCTCCTTTATTGGAGACTCTGTCAGAGATTGTTTGGGGTTTGATATCACTTTGCATGAGGCTAACCTATCAGCATCATCATGTTATTCCAGTGATGCAGTGATGATAAATGCAGAGTATGTGTGATAGTGCCAGAGTCTCTCTGTAATCAATTAGCATCTTACAGTTATCTTCAGACATTTATTAACAACATCAAGACTTACTTTTAGCAGTCTATCGTAGTGTATTTGAGTAAGAGGCTTCTAAACCCCAGCAGTTGTTTTCATTAGTTGACAGATTTTGAGAAATAGACCATGTGCTCTATGCAAGTCAGAAGAGCCATTTACACTGTTATCCCAAGTGTTCACAGATCTGCAGGGAAAAGCAGCAGCAACAAAATTAATAAAGGACTACTTTTTAATCAGACCTACATTTCAAGCAACATTTTATGTATTACCTTTGTAGTTTTGATTAATAGTATCTAGTATGTATGAACAAAAGGTGATTTTTGCAGTTTCTGTCTTAATCAGTTTAGGTTGCTGTAACAGGACACCCTTGGCCGACTTGACTACACAACAATTTATTTCTTGAAATTCTGGAGGCTGAAAGTCTGTAATCAGGGTGTCAGCAGGGTTGGGTTCTTGATGAAGGCCCTCTTCCTGGTTTGCAGATGACCTCTTCTAGCAGTGTCCTTCATACGTCCTTTCACAGAGAAAGAGTGAGAGCTCTTTCTCTTCTTATAAGGCACTAAGCCCATCATGGGGGCCCCAGCCTCATGACTTTATCTAAGCCTACTGACCTCCTAAAGCCTTCACCTCCTAATACCATCCCACTGGGGGTTAGGATTTCAACATACCAATTCGGGAGGGATGCAAACATGAAGTCCATAAGAGTCACTATTCAGGAAATTCTTATAACAGTCCTGTGAAGTCAGTATTTGCAGTGTCTCCAGTTAACCAGCAAGGGACCAGAGGCCTACAAAGTCGTTCTCTTTATCCATATACAGGTGGGAGAACTCGACCTCAGATGTGGGCCTTTCAGTGCTCTAGTCCTTGGTCATTTGACTTTTTCAGTGGTTTTAAAACATTTTTGTGTTTGATTCCAGAATGCTGTCCATTAAAAAACTTAATCTGGAACAGTTCCTGCCCTGTTTCAAAGGTTCTGATGTACCTTTTCAGAATTTTTATGGCTCTTCAAAGCTAATTTTAAACTATGTGCAGGCCACTGAGCTTCCTCCTATTTAGGTGAACTGGGGCTCCAGTGCAGAAAAAGATGAAGAAAAGAAAAATCTAATTTAACATATTAATAATCTCTTAAAAGATTTATGTTTATTGAATACAATTCAGTATTGTCCAGAAATTTTTTAAAAGTGTATTTCTGTCATCGCTTAATTTTTTAAATTTTTGAACAATTTTAAACTAGGAAAGTTGCAAAAATAGATCAGAAAGCTTTTGTATTTTCTTCACCCAGCTTTCCCTAATGTTAATATTATGCATAATCATAATTTATGTTCTTACATAGTACATTATTCAGAACCAGGGAATTAACATTGCTGCATTACTATTAAGTAAACTACAGACTTTATTCTTTGTTCATCAGTTTTTTCCACTAACATTCTTTTTCTGTTCCTTAATCCAATTCAACATCCCACATTGCATTTAGTTATTATAGTTCTGCCCAGTGTCCTCCAATCGGTGACAATTACTCATTCTTTCCTTGTCTTGACATTGTTGAAGAGTACTGATTGTTATTTTGTAGAATGTCCCTCAATTTGGGTATGACTGATGTTTTCTCCTGATTAGATTGATGTTACATGTTTTTGGCAAGAACACTACAGAATTGATATTTTGCCCTTCTCAAGGCATTACACAAGGAACCTATGAAGTCTTATTATTGATGTTGTTGACCTTGATCACTAGGTAAGGCAATGTCTACCAGCTTTCTCCACTATAAAGGTATTATTTTTCATTTTATAGTCTCTTGGGGGAAAGATTTTGAGACTATGTAAATATCCTGTTTCTCCTGAAGCTTTCATTCATTAATTTTAGCATCAATTACTAGATCTTGCTGGAAACTATTACTGTGGCATTGGCCTCATGATCATTTTCTATTTTCCTCATTCCTTTTACACTTATTAATTAGAATTCTAAATGGAAGAGATTGCCCTTTCCCAGATTTATTCATTCAATTATTTGTATTTATCAGTGTGGACTCAAGGATATTTGTTTTATTCTACGGATGTAATCCAATGTCATTGTTATTTATTTTATGGCTCCAATTATTCTGACTTTGATCATTGGGAGTTCCTTCAGTGGCTCCTATGACATTTTTATATGCTACCCATCCGTCTTTGAATATTTTTGTTTGGCAAAACAAGACATTTTGAGGCTCATCTTGTAGCTTCCCTGCCTCAATCCTGAAATCAACTACTTTTCTAAGAGGACTGTTCTCTTTTTTAGAGAATATATTCAGAAACCAAGATCTGTGTGTTAGATGTGTGTCATTGCTTCTAGGCACTTTCATTGGACAAAGCTGAGGAATTTATGTATGTATACTAACCCAGGCATACATGCATTTATATTTTTTTCTTTCTATATCTAGCTGTTAAGCAAACAAACAAGTAGAAGTTTGTATTGAAACCTCAGCCGAGGGTCTACAGCTAAATTGATCGTATAAACTGTTCTAATTGAAATCCTTAAATAATGAAATTTTCATGGTTGCCAGCTCTAAGTGCACTAGGCTGTGAGTGAAAAATTTGTGCTTTATTTTCAGATTTGCCAGAAATCAGTTGTATCATCTTCATCTCTCCTTTTCTGCCACCTGAACTGTAAAAGCAGAATAACAATGCCTGCCCTTTCTAGGTCACCAGGGTGACTTGGATTTAATAAAACCTGGATTCTGTCTACCCTTCTCTGTATTCCTTCATCTCTAGTCTTCTTCTATGCCCCCAGTCTTGTTCCCTTCAAAGCTATCCTCTGCTCTGCAGTCAGAGTAATCTATCAGAAATTAAAATCAGGTTCCATTTCTATTCCTCTTTAAACTTTTCAATGGCTTTTTATCTGCTAAAAAAAAATAAGACCTAACTTGACAAGACATACAAGGCCCTCCATGGTCTGATTCTCTCCACTTCATGAGTATCATTGGTTATTTTCTATTTCCTGTTTTAAGCTCTAATATTACAATGTTGCTTGAGATCATCTCTGCCCGCTTGCCAACAGCCGTCTTTCTTCCAGCTGTTTGCTTTTGTGATACTGTTTGGCTACAGTTATATTGGAACACTCTTGACAGTGTCTTCTTAAATTTTACCTGAATTTAAAGGATCAATTCAGTGTCATGCATCTGTCTACTTTGTTAGGTACTTGGTCAATTCAGTAAGTACTTTATGAGGTGGATGAGTTGTCAATTCTTTCTGTGACCACTTCCTCAGTACCTTGTCTGACACTGTAGTTTGTTTTTTCATTTTATTCTTTATCTAAAATTGCTCTTGATAAGGTCCTAATTGTCAAATCCATAGATACTTTTTGGTCCTTATTTAATTTGACTCTAAAAGTATTGGACACTAGAGGTAATTGGTGGTTACCATGAATGACCACATGGTTCCCATGCAGAGGGTCATAATAGTGGTGCATGATTGTTGGGGATGCTTATTTGGGAGAGGAGTAGTGCTGAGAGACAAGGGTGGAAGGGTAGACAAGGGCCATCTCTTATAGAAAGCAGCAGGTCACAGTAAGGCGATCACATTTATCTTGAGAACCATAGATAACTGGGTAAAAGGTTTAAATAAGGAAGCTTGTGTTTTAGGAACATAATTTACAGACATAAATGAATTTGACAAGAGTAGAAGGCAAGTGAAAATGAAAGACGCAAAGACCAGAAGGAAGGGAAATTAGGTTGCTGCATAATCCTGGAGGAAGATCATGCTTTATATAAAGTAAGATACCAAAAGCATCGGGAAAAATTGATGTATTGGGGATAGTAAATAGAATCAACATAATCTGATGATGAATTGGAAGTGGGCAATGAGAGATAGGAAAAAATAATAGTTTTTGTTTCTTATTAAGTGATAGAGGAATTTCTGAGAATGGGAATATAAAAAGATGAATGGCTTTGGGAGAATGAGATGGTGACTTTGTTTTTGCAAATGTTGTTTGAGATGCCTGTGGACGATCTAAATGAAGCTGTCCCATTGGCAACCTCATATATGTCTACAGCCTGAAACACATACGTGGCCAAGAGACACAGGTTTGGAAATGAAGGCATGTTGATGGTAGATGAATTCATCTTTGTTGATAAGATATCCCAGGATGTCTGCAGTGTGAAAAGGACTCTCCTTTTTATCGTACTGTGAATAGAAGCACCATTTACCCATTTTACTCAGCTAGAAACCATGGAATAATGTTCAACTGTACTGTCATCATCCATTCAACTTCTTTTGATTCCATATCCTGCTTAAGTCCTCTTTATTCCAGTTGTTTTTGCTTAAGCTTGGGCTCTTAGAATTTATTTCATGAACTACTTATTGTTCTTACTGGTCTTCAGGCTGTCCACTTACGTGCTTTATATCCTCAGAATATATACATTATTCATACTAAAAATTTTAAGATATTTTTGAAAAGTATAAAGTGCTAAGAAAATATAAATTAATAAGTTTTACCTAAGGTTGAAATGTCAATTTTTGTTTTATAATGATTTATAGGTGAGACTAAACAAAAAATATAGACATTTACTCCCTTTGTGGGCACCTAATGCCATCTATCATGAGTCTAAGGAAAACTGCCTCTCAGAGTAAGTTTTGGAGAAATATCTTATTATCTGCAAGTGACATATGAAAGGTGATCTTATTAAGGGGATAAGAGCTGTTGTCCTGAGACAAGTGGAAAAGAGAAGTCAGAGAGGACTTACCAGAGTAATTGTGTATTTCACCCCAAATGTCTGACATGATATTAGAGGCAGTAAGCCACAAAATTGCAATGGCCAGTAGCCACATTGCATCCTGTAGTTGGTAGCCAGCTGCAAGATGGTGAGGAGCTTCTATGTATGCCACCTCACCACCTGCCAGGACCTGGTATGGCATACACAGTCATTCTTTCATAAATGCTAAAATGGCTTATAATTTAAGAGAATGGAGTAAGCAATAATTGTGGATATTGTAACATACTTAACATTGTGCATAGAGAAAACCAAAAAACAGAAGATAAATTCCAAAGAGGAGTTTAATCCTTTTGTGAGTTTGTTGAAAGGCAGGACCTAGATAAAGGTAAGGGTAGGGAAAATATTAAAACTAATTTTGATTTTAAAACAATAGTTTTATGTAAAATTTCTTAGCCATTTGAGTAGGTCTTCATTTTTTTCTGCTACTTTAAATGCTCCTTTTCTTTGTGTGAAATACCCAGAGACAACTTGTTTTGTTTTTACACCATCAGACAGACAACACTCTGAAAAGCAGCAGAAAACAGAAGTTTGCTTTGACTCTAAATGGAAAACTTACTTATAAATATGGTGGGTTTTAGACTATTGAGATCACCGAACCACCACAGTAGAGTTGTGAATTTGGAGTACAGTAATATAATGATATCCATAACATTATTATTTGTTTATTCATTGATTATCATATGTTTATTGTGAAATAAATATGCATCAGATACTATAATTGATGGAGAGATACCACACTGTACAAAGCAAGGTCTCTTTCTTCAGAACTCTTACATTCTAAAAAGGGAGATTGACAATAATTGGGTAAACAAATATATATATTAATGCCAAGCAGTGATTGATGCTCCAGTGAAAAGTGAAGCTACATATGGAAATAAAGAATAAAAGAGGAATTATTTTGCAAAAGAGACACAATGCCCAACAGTACATCTAAGTTCATCAAAAAGTCTTCTAAGTATTTTATTTGTATATGTTGATGGAATATAATTTGTCCTGTGATACTGTATATTGCAATACATGTAAAAATGAAATTCCTTCTCTTGTTCATTCTAAGGTTGTTGGCCCCTCATTTTTCTGAGCCCTAGTAGTGAAACATCTTCAACAAAAATAACATAAGAAGATATAAATTGGCCAGCATGGTGGCTCACACCTGTGATCCCAGCATTTTGGGAGCTGAGATGGACAGATCACTTGAGGTCAGCAGTTTGAGACCATCCTGGCCAACATGGTGAAACCCCATCTCTACTAAAAATACAAATATTAGCCAGGCGTAGCGGTGCATGCCTATTATCCCAGCTACTTGGGAAGCTGAGGCCCAAGAATCACTTGAGCCTGGGAGGTGGATGTTGCAGTGAGCAAAGATTGTACCACTGCACTCCAGCCTGGGTGACAGAGCAAGACTCTGTCTCAAAAAAAAAAGAAAAAGGAAAAAAAAAAATATATATATATATATATATATTTTGTATCTTGGAAAAGCCATCATAAAAAAGTCAATGATGCCTATACAAATTACTGCATGGAATTATGTCCCTAGTTTTTATTCCCAGCAGCAGGAAGTACTTTAGTGCTTGGATTAAAATGCTAAGTGCACTCTCAGAGGGCTAAAGGCCTGAGTCAGGAAAGACAACTCTCTGTTCTTTGGCTTCTGCAGGGTGAGGGGGAGGCTGAGCAGAGTCCTAAATTCACTATGTATGCTCATCTTGGTTACATTTTGCAGTACTTTACGCTTGTAATCACTTAAATATCTACACCAGGGAAGTCTTTTAGGACTCAGTAAGAGCTGTCAATTTTCCCCTTAAAGAATGGTGATTATACTTCCACAGAGTCTAGAGGTAGCACTGTTCAATAGAAAGATAATGTGAGCCTTATATGTAGTCCAAAATTTCTAGCAGCCACATTAAAAAAGTAAAAGAAACAGGTGAAATTAATCTTAGTAACATTTAATTTACCTCAACTTATCCAAAATTATCTTTTCAATATGAAATCAATATAAAAATTATTGTCTTTTTTAATACTAAGTCTTTGAAGTCTAGTGTTTATATTACACTAAGACCATCTCAGTTTGAATTAGCCATATGTGAAGTGCTCAATAGATATGTATGACTAATGGCAACCATAATAGCACAGTTCCAGAAACTTTTATGTTTTAAATCAACCTTCCTTTTAATTTACTTTATATTTTATTTCTGAACGTGTTTTAAGGCTCAGAAATTCTCTACATTTCTTCCATGTGTGTGCTCATAACAGATCTATTTTGATCATGGAGGACATAGAGAGGTATACTAACTGTGTTATTCCCCTCCTCCTCAGCCCATCAGCTTTTGTCTGAAGCCAGAAGCAAATCAGGCTGGTGAATAATGGAACACTAACAATATTATTGATCAAAGGAATGTGCTTTGCACATCTAAGCCATTCAGGATCTCAAATACATGACATTCAATCTGCAATGGCTCTCTAATTACAAAAGTCAGTCGAATGCTATTGCTAGAAAACAAGCAGCACAAAGGATTTTTGCTAGCTTAAATTACAAAGTGTAGTTTTGCTAGCTTAAATTACAAAGTGTAGTTTTGGGTGGTCTCCTGGAACCCAAAAATGAGATGGATGACAAAGAAGTCAGGCAGTACATTACTCCATACCTCAGTCTGTGTGCTCAAAAACTTTACTGGGCAATTGTCATTTCAAAAGACAGCTCTAACAATGTCCTGCTTCTTAGTTCATTTGTTCTAAATATCATAATCTTGAGAGAGAAAGAAGGAGAGTCTGCTTGGCCCAGCTCATGTCTGGAGTCCATTGCTGGACCATTCAGCTAAGAAAAGACTGCATGGTGATATATTAAAAATAATTATTGGAGGCCCAGCCTGGTAGATCAGAGATCATTCTCAGAGAAGGCAGAATCACTGGCACTAACAATGTTTTGCCCCAAAAAATAAGAGCTATAGGAGATGCTAACATGGACATAATGTTTATGTTGCTAAATTCATGCCTTAAATTTTGTTTACCGTACTACTGACCTGTGCGTCTTTATCTGCATTGCCAAAGGCATAGACAATAGTAGCATTCTTTGTATGAAAGCCTGACAGTATTGACTGTATTCTTAGTTTTTCTAAGAGTGTAGAGCTGGTTACATTTCAAAATAATGCAAGTGGCAACTTCATTTAAACACAGATTTAAGAAAGCAAAGAAGTAGTATAACTGTAAAGAATAAATTAAAATTTCAGGATATATCAAGTAAAAAGCATGAAAGAATACAGAAACAATATGGATTAAGAATGATTAATTCTAAAAAGAGATCCTTGAGTCATTTTAGAGGGGATTCTTGCTTCTTTATTCTGCTAAATGTTTTTAGTAGCAGTGATTCAACCTGACATTATACTTATATTAATTTGCATGTTTGTTTATTGTCTTCTCACCCCATTATCATTTAAACTCTATGAGAGTAGAGCCTTACACCTATTGCCATATTCCCTGCACCTAAAATAGTATTTGGCACATTAACAAGCACTAAATACATGATCGTTAGATGAATTAGTAGGTGAATAAAAATATTAAACTCTCTATTTTTGTTGTCGGTGTTGTTGTTAGGACCAAATAAAAATGTCATGTGGAGATTTAGAGCTGAAAATTACCTTGGGAGTTATTTTAATTATCTTGCTTTAAAACTTAAATAATTGAAGACCTTGTAAATGTGCCTTTGACCTAGGAGACTACAGGAAAAGATGAATCCAACACAGAAAGCCAATAAATTAGTTCAACCATTGTGGAAGACAGTGTGACAATTCCTCAAGGATCTAGAACCAGAAATACCATTTGACCCAGTAATCCCATTAACTGGGTATATACCCAAAGGATTATAAATCATTCTACTATAAAAACACATGCACAGATATGTTTATGGCAGCACTATTTACAATAGCAAAGACTTGGAACCAATCTAAATTCTCATAAATGATAGACTAGATAAAGAAAATGTGACACATACACACCATGCAATACTATGCAGCCATAAAAAAGGATGAGTTCATGTCCTTTGCAAGGACATGGGTGAAGCTGGAAGCCATTATTCTCAGCAAACTAACACAGACAACAGAAAACCAAATATGTTCTGACTCATAAGTGGAAGTTGAACAATGAGAACACATGGACACAGGGAGGGGAACATCACACATGGGGGCCTTTTGGGAGGTGGGGGGTAAGGGGGAGGGGAGAGCATTAGGACAAATAGCTAATATATGCGGGACTTAAAACCTAGATGCTGAATCGATAGGTGTAGCAAACCACCATGGCACATGTATACCTATGTAACAAAACTGCACGTTCTGCACATGTATCCCAGAACTTAAAGTAAAAAATAAAAAAAGAATAAAAATGTACTATGCTAATGTCAAGTAAATTATAATTCATCTATTCATTGGCAACAAAATTGTTTAACCACTACTTTTCTGGTTTCAACTCCTCACCAAGCACAGCTCTGCTCCAAACCCCTGAAGTACTGAATATGGACATGAATGTAAATACAAAATATGAATATAAAAAGATAATTCAAAAATTAAAATTTGGAGCATCTGGGAAGCTCTCTCCAGAGGTTTCAAATATATGTTAAAATACATCAGTATTTTCTATGCCTAGGTTCTGTTCAAGCCAACATATGTGAAGTTTCCAGAAAATCAAGGCATAATGTCATTAATTCTGTGCTTAAATGAGGCCCACCTGATAATCCAGGCTAATCTCACCATCTCAAGATGCTTAGCTTCGTCACTTCTGCAAAGTCTCTTTTACTGTGTAAGGAAATATATTCCCAGATTCCAGAGATTATTAGGACATAGACATCTTTGGCCAGGGAATGGAGTGGGGGCTGTCATTATGGTGTCTACCTCTCATCTCTAATAGAATAATATACAAATTAGCCTCTTCCTCTTCAGATCTGTAAATGGCTCATTCAATAGAAAGTTGTATTAGTCCATTATCATGCTGCTATAAGGATGTACTCGAAACTGGGTAATTTATAAAGAAAAGAGGTTTAATTGACTCACAGTTCTGTAGGGCTGAGGAGTCTTCAGGAAACTTACAATCATGATGGAAGGGGAAGCAAACATGTCCTTCTTCACATGGCAGCAGCAAGGAGAAGTGCAGAGTGAAGCAGGGAAAAGCCGCTTATAAAACTATCAGATCTCATGAGAACTCACTCACTATCATGAGAACAGTATGGAGGTAACTGCTCCCATGATTCAGTTACCTCTCAGGAGTCCCTCCCATGAAATGTGGGGATTATGAGAACTACATCAGTTTAAGATGAGACTTGGGTGGGGACACAGCCAAACCATATCAAAAGTTAAACCCAATACTGTGTTTAAGAACAGCCAATAATCTCTTTTCATTTATTTTTGAGTTTCAGATATTTTTTCTAACCATTTGGAATCTGGTTATATTTTAGGAGAGTGTTATAAAGGCAAAAGTCACTAAGAAAAACAGAAAAGAGATGCATTTTTAGAGGGTAATATTATCACTTGGAAAAAAAATGCCCTGGCTTAAATTTGTTAAATAATTGTGTTAAACAGGTCTCATGGTTCTGTTGTGGTGATTATCTAGGTACTTCAAGAGACACGGAAAATATGCCAAAAGAGTGAGCAGTTCCCGTAAAACCCTATGTCCCACACTTTTGAAAAATTAGCACATCACAAAGAGAATACTCAGAATATCAAATCAATGTCATAAGAAGAGTAAGTCATAGCAGATATTTTAAGAATGCTTTCTGTTTTTGAAAGAATTCTTTCAAAAAACATTTAAAAAAGTTAAACAGTTGTGATATAAAGCTCTATCACTAATTAACGTGTTCATTAGTATTTAGTGTTGTAAGAAAATTTGACAATTATGTTGGAAAACTACTATTATATTTCTAGCATGTGTAACTTCATTTGTGACCTGGCTCGGAGTGTCAACTTTGATTTGTAACATTATTTATCAATTAAATTTCAGAACATGAACTATTTGTTAGATGGAAACTATTCTGTACTTGTATCACATAAATATTTTAAAATTAAAATTAAGTGAATATAAAAAATGAACATTTTGTAGTAAAGTTTTATGGATAACAATAAAAACCTCATGAGGCAGCAATGTATCCTATTACATTTTATGCATGTGGTTGGTTTACTGCACTCATAGTTAAAGTAATTCTTGTAGATCCTTCTACATGTCACATCTACTTATTTATTAGTAATTTTTAGCTGATGCTTTTCTAGTGGTTACAGATTTGTGCCTTCCTGCTTTCTCTTCCTGTTGGAAATGAGCGATAAACAACAGCCTAAGATGGGTCAGGACAGCACTAGTCTGTTTCTCTTACAATCTTCCACAATGCAAAAGGAAGGACTATGTGGCCAGCCTTCATAAGTGCTGCTTGAGTCTCCTTAATGGCTGCTGAATATCAGATACTTCAAATCCAACTTACATTTATACAATAAGTAGCTTGTCATAAATGTAAACCTTCTGGGAGCCCATGAAGTGAGTACACAAAACACTGGGTTTGCAGGCATTTCTTAGGTTCAGCTAATAAATATTTAATCATATTGAGCATGTGGAGAAAATGTAAAACCTTTGCTGAAAATTTAGTTCTAACAATTAGGGTTTCTTGTGCATTCTTATTCTAAATGTCTTTGAATTTATCATATTAAATGGCTAAGGAGGGAAAACAGGTTTTAAGTCTGTTACTGGAAATTACTTGGGATTTTTTTGGTGGGTGAACAATAAGTGTAATTGCCCTTGACAAGATGCTTTGATCTGCTGCTAGCAACTGGCAGAAAGCTCTCTAATGTTCTTACTTTATTCCCAAGGCTCTGGTAATGATGGTAATGGACTTTGTAATAAACAGACTAAATGACATATCTTTTAATCATCACAATTCTCCTTCTAGCTCACAAGAATCTTACAAAATTATTAGTGAGCTAGAAGGAGAATTGGACATATAATCATAAAGATATTTTATAAAGTGGAGGGAGAAGAGTGCTTTCACTTTCTTTGCAAAATATCCCAGAGCATTTACCCAATTCAACCATGTAAATGTGTGTGCATTAGTTTCCCCCTTCTTTCTTCTGCTTCTTATTCTTTACTCTGTCTCTGTACTCAAGCGATCATCATTACAAAATTTCCGGTATTTTTCAATGATACTTTAAAAAATGTTATTCTTTTAGCCCTCCCTGTCATACTCTCTTCTCATTTTAAGAATAAGGAATATAAAAAATAAAATAAGTATTTTGCAATAGTTTTAAGAAATGGAAAGAGACTGAAAAAAATTAAGGGAATAACAATATAGCTTATTTGACATTTGTCTGTCACATGAAACATTAATCTGTTGTGCTGGGAATTATATCCTTTCTTTTTATTTAAAAAAAATGTCAGAAGAATTTGTGAGTAAATTAGAAACCACAGGGAACTGGAAAGAAAGGGGCCTATTCATGATCTTCTTCTGAATTCATATACTTGCATTTCGCAACTATTAAATACTTTCTCAAGATGCCCAAGAAATAGAAGAAACGGTTAGGGGTTCCAAAAGCTAGGGCAGAAGCAAAGTTAAAACTTCTCTGGGTTTCAGTATTTATATATCACTATTATTATTTTATGCTGCATTAAACATTTCATTTTCCCATTTAATAGATCTTTTCCCAGAAAAATTAATTAATGTGGAATAGGAGGCCTTAGATTTTGGACAAAATTTCCCAGAAGTCTTTGGAGTTTTCCAGGGAAAATTCAGTTAAAACAAGGGATATTCCTTGAAATCATACTTGGGACTAAGAAAGAAAAAAGTTTTAATCTGAGAAATGCATGTTCCCTTTATCAGGTCCAGAGAGGATTGAAATGTGACAGCATGTGACAGCAGCCATCTAACTTCTCTCTTGAGGTAAATAATTACCTCTTGAAGCCACCTGCTATGTGGGCTCAAGACTAACTGATGCCAAGTAACTATAAATGCCGTATGCTAGAACTATAACTTATGCCCAACAGTTCAACAATATATAACCAGTCACAAGTCAATGTTACCTCTGTAAACTAATGAGAATTCTTGTCAGACAACTTTGTATCAGCCCACTTCTTGTTTCCTTTAGCCTTTAAAAACCTGTTTGTACCAAAGGCTGAACAGAGCATTCCCCAAGGCCACTTGGAAGTGTGTTCCAGGAAGCTGTCTTCAACCTTGACCCAAATAAACTATCCATGTTTAATGGAAACACAACATACAAAAACCTATGTGTATTGGGGTTTTCTAGAGAGACAGAACTAATAGGATAGATGTATATATAAAGGGAAGTTTATTGAGGAGTGTTTACTCAAATGATCACAAGATAATCACTCACATGACCACAGTAGGCTGTCTGCAAGCCGAGGGGCAAGGAAGCCAGTCTGAGTTCCAAAACCTCAAAAGTAGGGAAGCTAACAGTGCAGCCTTCAGTCTGTGGTCAAAGGTTTAAGAGTCCCAAAGCTGAAGAACTTGGAGTCCAATATTTGAAGGAAGGATGCTGGGATTCACTCAGAGTGGCTGGCAAAATATTAGGGAAGTATTAGGGAAAGTTGTAGTTTATAGTCTCAAACCTTTTGGAAGGCTGAAAGGTTTTATTGGGACAGGCTGAAGGGAGCTGGTCCATTACATCAGGGAAAGGATAGGGATGATAAGAGGCTTTCCCAGTTAGGTCTGTTTACCCCACATCCCTTTGTTTTTACTCTAACTGTTTACTCATGTAAACTTTGTACTGATGGTCCTCTCAGGGGTAGGTCAAAGGGGAATTGCCCGTTGATGGTGTTTACTCTGGGCCCCCAAAGCTAAAACTTTTATCATTCATAAAAACACTCTTTTAACCATGTTAATTATCCGCAAGCATGTTGACTTAGAACCTGTTGTGAAATCTTTACTGAATAAATGTGAGGATGTACAGGGGATCTTGGTTGATTGGCTGTAGTTACCCTCTGAAAACAGCTGACAACTATCCCTAGCCTACTTGAATCACTGAACCAGGTGTGAGAGGGCATTCATTCATTTGTCGTCTGCCATTGAGTCAGGGTCTGCAGGACAGACCTCCACAGGTGGTGATTGATGTCTCAGCAGGAAGCATCCAGCACAGAAGAAAGGTGTAGGCTGGAAGACTAAGCTAGTCTTGTCCTTCCACATTTCTTTGCCTGTTTTTATCCTGGCTGCACTGGCAGCTGATTAGATAGTGCCCACTCAGATTGAGGGTGGGTCTACATCTCCCAGTGCACTGACTCAAATGTTAATTTCCTTTGGTAACACTCTCACAGACACACCCAGGAACAATACTTTGCATCCTTCAATCCAGTGAAATTCAATATTCACTCAATATTCATCACACTATGGGATACAGCAAAAGTAGTACTCAGAGGGAAGTTTATAGCTGTAAGCAGCTACATCAAAAAGGAGAAAAAACTTCAATCTAGCAATGCATCTTAAAGAATTAGAAAAGCAAGAGCAAACTGAACCCAAAATTAGTAGAATAAAAAGAAAATAAAGATCAGAGCAGAATTCAATGACATTAAAGTTAAAAAATATAAAAGATCAATGAAACAGAAAGTTGGTTTTTTGAAAAGTTAAGCAAAGTTGACATACTTTTAGCCAGATTAAGAAAAAAGAAAGAATATCCAAATAAATAAAATCAGATAAAAAAAAGGAGACATAACAATTGAGAAGATAATTAGCGGCAACTTTATATGAGCAACTATATGCCAATAAATTGGAAAATCTAGAGGAAACGGACAAATTCCTAGATACATAAAACCTATGAAGATTGAATCAGGAAGAAATTCAAAACCTGAAAAGACCAATAGCAAGTAATGAGATCAAAGCCCCAATACAAAGTCCCCTAGTAAAGAAAAACGTGGGACCTGATGGCTTCACTGCTGAATTCTACCATACATTTAAAGAAGAAATAATAACAATCCTACTCAAACTATTCCAAAAAGTAGAGGAGGAGGTAAAACTTCCAAACTCATTCTAAGAGTCCAGTATTACCTGAATACCAAAACTATACAAAGACTCATAAAATAGAGAAAGAAAAAAAAAGCAAGAAAGCAAGAAATCAGGAAGGAAGGACGAATGGAAGGAAGGAAGGAAGGAAAGAAGAGAGGAAAGCAGGAAGGAAGGAAGGAAAAAGAAAAAGAAAGAAATAATCATGTGTTTTTTGTCTGTGGTTCTGTTTATGTGATGGATTACATTTATGGATTTGCATATGTTGAACTAGCCTTGCATCCCCAGGATGAAGCCTACTTGGTCGTGATGCATAAGCTTCTTGATGTGCTGTTGCAATCTGTTTGCCAGTATTTTATTGAAGATTTTTGCATCGATGTTCATCATGGATATTGGCCTGAAGTTTTCTTTTTTAGTTGAGTCTCTACCTGGTTTTGGTATCAGGATGATGTTGGTCTCATAAAATGAGTTAGGGAGGATTCCCTCCTTTTGTATTGTTTGATACAGTTTCAGAAGGAATGGAACCTGCTCCTCTTTGTATGTCTGGTAGAATTCGGCTGTGAACCTGTCTGGACCTGGACTTTTTTTGGTTGGTAGGCTATTGATTGCTGCCTCTACTTCAGCCCTTGTTATTGGTCTATTCAGGATTTCAGTTTCCTCCTGGTTTAGTTTTGGTAGAGTACAAGTGTCTAGGAATTTATCCATTTCTTCGTGGTTTACTGGTTTATGTGAGTAGAGCTGTTTGTAGTAATCTCTGATGGTAGTTTGTATTTCTGTGGGATCAGTAGTGATATCCCCTTTATCGTTTTTTATTGCATCTATTTGATTCTTCTCCCTTTTCTTTTTTATTAAACTGGCTAGCGGTCTGTCTATTTTGTTGATCTTTTGAAAAAACCAGCTCCTGGATTTATTGATTTTTTGAAGGGTTTTTTATGTCTCTATCTCCTTCAGTTCTGCTCTGATCTTAGTTATCTCTTGTCTTCTAGCTTTTGAGTTTTTTTGATCTTGCTCCTCTAGTTCTTTCAATTTTGATGATAGGGTGTCAATTTTAGATCTTTCCTCTCTTCTCTGGTGGGCATTTATTGCTATAAATTTCCCTCTCAATACTGCTTTAAAGGTGTCCCAGAGATTCTGGTAAGTTGTGTCTTCATTCTGGTTGGTTTCAAAGAACATCTTTATTTCTGCCTTCATTTCATTGTTTATCCAGTCAACATTCAGAAGCAAGTTGCTCAGTTTCCAAGTGGTTGTGCGGGTTTGACTGTGTTTCTTGATCCTGAGTTCTAGTCTGATTGCACTGTGGTCTGATAGACTGTTTGTTATGATTTCTGTTCTTTTGCATTTGCTGAGGAGTGATTTGCTTCCAATGATGTGGTCAGTTTTAGAGTAAGTGCAATGTGGTGCTGAGAAAAATGTATATTTTGTGGATTTGGGGTGGAGTGTTCTGTATATGTCTATTAGATCTCCTTGGTCCAGCTCTGCATTCAAGTCCTGGATATCCTTGTTAATTTTCTGTCTCGTTGATCTGTCTAATATTGACAGTGGAGTATTGAAGTCTCCCACTATTATTGTGTGGGAGTCTAAATCTCGTTTTAGGTCATTAAGAACTTGCTTTATGTATCTGGGTGCTCCGGTGTTGGGGGCGTATATGTTTAGGATAGTTAGCTCTTCCTGTTGGATTGATCCTTTTACCATTATGTAATGTCCTTCTTTGTCTCTTTTGATCTTTCTTGGTTTGAAATCCATTTTATCAGAGACTATAATTGCAACCCCTGCTTTTTTTTTGTTCTCCATTTGCTTGGTAAATCTTCTTCCATCCCTTTATTTTGAGTCTATGTGTGTCTTTGTATATGAGATGGGTTTCTTGAATACAGCACACCAATGGGTTCTGACATTTTATCCATTTTGCCAGTCTGTGTCTTTTGATTGGGGCGTTTAGGCCATTTACATTCAATGTTAATATTGTTATGTGTGAATTTGATCCTGCCATTTTGTTGCTGGCTGGTTTTCTTTTATTACTTGACTCATTTTCTTCATTGCATTTTTGGTCTTTGCCAACTGGTTTGCTTTTGCAGTGACTGGTACTTGTTCCTTTCCGTGCTTAGTGTTTCCTTCAGTAGCTCTTGTAGGGCAGGTCTGGTGGTGACAAAATCTCTCAATAATTGCTTGTCCATAAAGGATTTTATTTCTCCTTCACTTATGAAGGTTAGATTGTCTGGATATGAGATTCTGGGTTGAAAGTTCTTTTCTTTAAAGATGTTGAATATTGGCCCCTACTCTCTTCTGGCTTGTAGAGTTTCTGCTGAGAGATCTACTGTGAGTAGATCTTGGCTTCTCTCTGTGGGTGACCTTACCTTTCTCTCTGGCTGCCCTGAGCATTTTTTTCTTCATTTCAACCCTGGTGAATCTGACGATTATGTGCCTTGGGGTTGCTCTTCTTGAGGAATATCTTTGTGGAGTTCTCTGTATTTCTTGAATTTGAAATTTGGACTGCCTTGCTAGGCTTGGGAAGTTCTCCTGGATAATATCCTGGAGTGTGTTTTCCAGCTTGGATTCATTCTCCCTGTCATATTCAGGTATACCGATCAAGTGTAGATTAGGTTTTTTCACATAATCCCATATTTCTTGGAGGCTTTGTTCATTTCTTTTCACTCTTTTTTCTCTTGTATTGCTTTCTCTTTTTATTTCATTGAGGTGATCTTCAATTTCTGATATCCTTTCTTCTGCTTAATCGATTCGGCTATTAAAACTTGTGTTTGCTTCATGTAGTTCTCGTGCTCTGTTCTTCAACTCCATCAAGTCATTTATGTTCTTCTCTAAGCTGGTTATTCTAGTTAGCATTATGTCTAACCTTTTTTCAAGGTTTTTGGTTTCTTTGCATTGAGTTAGAACGTGTTCCTTTAGCTCTGAAAAGTTTGTTATTATCCACCTTCTGAATCCTGTTTCCATCAATTCTTCACACTCCTCGGTCAAGTTGTGATCCTTTGTTGAGGAGTTGTGATCCCTTGAAGGAGAAGAAGTGTTCTGGTCTTTGGTGGTTTCACCTTTTTTGCACTGGGTTTTTCCCATCTTTGTGGATTTACCTGGCTGTTGTGTCAGAGAGCTGCTTGATGAGGTTGCTTGTCTGCCTGTGGGGGCGCTACTGGGTTTCTAGGGACTCCTGCAGGTTACTAGGGAAGCTTCCTGTGTCTTTTTTGTTTATGCTGGGAGATTAGGCCCACCTCTTCCGCTGACCTGTAGGTGCTGCTGGGTTGTCAAGAACGCCCTCCCTTTGCTATGTAGGCTTCCTGTGTTTTTTGTTAAAACATGTAGCCCAGTCCCACCCCTCTAGTGGTGGGTTGTGCCCTTCCTCCACTGGGCTGGATCATTCAGGGTTCATCTCAGACTGTGGCACTGGCTATGCAACCCTCTAGAGTCAGAGCTTCAGCCCTCTGGGGTTTGTGGGGGAGGGTGGGGACCCACCAGCTGCACCTGGCAGTCTCCCCCTTTCATCTTTCTCTCTCTCCAGTCATGGGGTAGGGGCCACCCAGCTGCTCCCGCTTACAGCTCCCCTCTCTCCAGGTGACGGGAGGGGGCAATAGCTCAGTCTGCAGACTCTTATTCAACTCTGCACTTGTAATTCCCGGGGCTTGACTGGCAAAGATCCCCTGTTCTGTGTATTGCTGAGGCTTTGGGGGAAGCACTGTATCTGGACCAGAGCGCCAGAGGTGGAGACTCCGACTCAACAGTCAGATGCACTTTCTGGGTGAAGCAGCACCCTTCCCCACCTCGGTCTGCCCTGAGTGGGCTTTGCTCACCCTCAGACCAGACCTGTTGAAATGTACCTGGTACCTCGGTTGGAGGTAGGAGATCTCTGGGTTTCTGTGTCTCTTTCGCTGGGTGTTGTGCACTGGAGTTGTGTCTAATCCACCATCTTGGATCCTCCAGTGTTTCTTTTAATGTTATCTTTCCCCAATGTCCCCAAGCTTTGCTATCCCCCCCTGTAGCCCTCCAACCCAAACAGTCCCCAATGTGTGGTGTTCCCCTCCCTGAATCCATGTGTTCTCATTGTTCGACACCCACTTATGAGTGAGAACATATGATGTTTGGTTTTCTGTTCTTGTGTCAGTTTGCTGAGAATGATGGTTTCCAGATTCATCCATGTCCCTGCAAAGAACATGAACTCATCCTTTTTATGGCTGCATAGTATTCTATGGTGTATATGTGCCACATTTTCCTTGTCCAGTCTATCATTGATGGGCATTTGGGTTGGTTCCAAGTCTTTGCTATTGTAAACAGTGCTGCAATGAACATATGTGTGCGTGTGTCTTTATAATAGAACTATTTATAATCCTTTGGATATATACCCAGTAATGGGATTACTGGATCAAATAGTATTTATATTTCTAGATCCTTGAGAAATCGCCACACTGTCTTCCACAATGGTTGAAATAATTTACACTCCCACCAATAGTGTAAAAGCGTTCCTGTTTCTCCACATCCTCTCCAGAATCTGTTGTCTCCAGATGTTTTCATGATCACCATTCTAACTGGTGTGAGATGGTATCTCAGTGTGGTTTTGATTTGCATTTCTCTAATGACCAGTGATGATTAGCATTTTTTCATATGTTTGTTGGCCACATAAATGTCTTCTTTTGAAAAGTGTCTGTTAATATCTGTCACCCACTTTTTGATGGGGTTGTTTGTTTTTTCTTGTGCATTTGTTTTAGTTCTTTGTAGATTCTGGATATTAGCCCTTTGTCAGATGGGTACCTTGCAAAAATTTTTTCCCATTCTGTTGGTTGCCAGTTCACTCTAATGATTGTTTCTTTTGCTGTGCAGTTTAATTAGATCCCATTTGTCTATTTTGGCTTTTGTTGCCATTGCTTTTGGTTTTTTAGTCATGAAGTCCTTGCCTATGCCTATGTCCTGAATGGTATTGCCTAGGTTTTCTTCTAGGGTTTTTATGGTATTAGGTCTTATGCTTAACTCTTTAATCCATCTGGAGTTAATTTTAGTATAAGGTGTAAGGAAGGGGTCCAGTTTGAGCTTCCTGCACATGGCTAGCCAGTTTTCCCAACACCATTTATTAAACAGGGAATCCTTTTCCCATTGCTTGTTTTTGTCAGATTTGTCAAAGATCAGAAGGTTGTAGATGTGTGGCATTACTTCTGAGGCCTCTGTTCTGTTCCATTGGTCTATATCTCTGTTTTGGTACCAGTACTATGCTGTTTTGGTTACTGCAGCCTTGCAGTATAATTTGAAGTCAGGTAGCATGATGTCTCCAGCTTTGTTTTTTTTTTTTTTTTTTTTTTTTTGCTTAGTATTGTCTTGCCTATGCAGGCTCTTTTTTGGTTCCCTGTGAAATGTAAGGTGGTTTTTTCCAGTTCTGTGAAGAGGGTCATTGGTAGCTTGATGGGGATAGTGTTGAATCTATAAATTACTTTGGGTAGTATGACCATTTTATGATATTGATTCTTCCTAACCGTGAGCATGGAATGTTTTTCCATCTGTTTGTGTTCTCTCTTATTTCCTTGAGCAGTGGTTTGTAGTTCTCCTTGGAGAGGTCCTTCATGTCCTTTGTTAGTTGTATTCCTAGGTATTTTATTCTCTTTGTAGCAATTGTGAATGGGAGTTCGCTAATTAACAGAATCAAAAACAAAAACCACATGATTATCTCAACAGATACAGAGAAGTCCTTCGACAAAATTCAACAGCCCTTCTCGCTAAAAACTCAATAAACTAGGTAACAATGGAACATATCTCAAAATAATAAAAGCTGTTTATGACAAACTCACAGCTAATATCATACTAAATGGGCAAAAACTGGAAGCATTCCCTTTGAAAACTGGCACTAGACAAGGGGGACCTCTCTCACCCTTCCTATTCTACATAGTATTGGAAGTTCTAGCCAGAGCAATCAGAAAAGGAAAAGAAATAAAGGGTATTCAATTAGGAAAAGAGGAAGTCAAATTGTCTCTATTTGCAGACGACATGATTGTATATTTAGAAGACCCCATAGTCTCAGCCCAAAACTCCTTAAGATGATACGCAACTTCAGCAAAGTCTCAGGGTACAAAATCGATGTGCAAAAATCACAAGCATTCCTATACACTAATAACAGACAGAAAGCCAAATCGTGAGCAATCAGTAGCAGTTTCTATATGCCAACAGTGAACTATGTGAAAAAGAAATTTTAAAAAGTAATAAATTTACAATGGCCACACATAAAATTAAATATCTAGGAATTGACTTAAGCAAAAGTAGCGAAGATCTCTATAATGCAAACTATAAGACACTGATGAAATAAATTGAAGAGGACACTAAAAAGGGAAAAATATTCCATGTTTATAAATGGGAAGAAAAATATATTGTTAAAATGTCCATACAGCCCAAAGCAATCTATAGATTCAGTACAGTCCCTATCAAAATACCAATGATATTCTTCACAGAAATAGAAAAAATAGAAAAAAGCATTCTAAAATTTATACAAAATCACAAAAGACTCAGGATAGCCAAAGGTATCCTAAGCAAAAGAACAAATCTGGTGGAATCACATTACCTGATTTCAAATTATACTATGGAGTTAAAGTAACCAAAATCACATTGTACTGGCATCAAAACAGACACGTAGATCAATGGAACAGAACAGAGAACTGAGAAATCCATAAACCTACAGTGAACTCACTTTTGACAAAGGTGGGGAGAACATACACCACGGAAAAGACAGTCTCTTTAATAAATGGTGCTGGGAAAACTGGATATCCACATGCAGAAGAATGAAACTAGACCCCTATCTCTCACCTTGCACAAAAATCAAATCAAAATGGATTAAAGACTTAAATCTAAGACCTCAAACTATGAAACTATTATAAGAAAATATTGGGGAAAGTCTCCAGAACATTGGTCTGAGCAAAAAAGTTTTGAAAAATACCCCACACAGGCAACCAAGGAAAACACAGACAAATGGAATCACATCAAGTTAAAAAGCTTCTGCACAGCAAAGGATACTCTCAACAAAGTGAAGAGACAACCCACAGAATGGGATTGTCTGCTATCCATTTTAGTAGTTTGCAAATATTAATAGCCAGACTATATAAGGGATTAATAGCTACTATTAATGTAAAAGAAGTTCAAACAATTCTACAGGATGAAATATAACAATCTGACCAGAAAAATGGGCAAAAGATCTGAATAGATATTTCTCAAAAAAAATGCATATGAATAGCAAACAGGAATATGAAAAGGTGCTCAACATTACTGATCATCACAGAAATGCAAATCAAAACTACAATGGGATATCTCACCCCAGTTAAAATGACTTATATCCAAAAGACAGGCAATAGTAAATGCTGGTGAGGATGTGGAGAAAACGAAACCCTTGTATACTGTTGATGGGAATGTAAATTAGTACAAGCACTATGGAGAACAGTTTGGAGGTTCCTCAAAAAGTAAAAATTGAACTACCATATCCAGCAATCCTATTGCTGCATATATACTCAAAAGAAAGGGAATCAGTGTATTGAAGAGCTATCTGCCCTTCTGTGTTTGTTGCAGCACTGTTAACTGTAGCTAAGATTTGGAAGGAACCTAAGTGTCCATGAGCAGATGAATGGATAAAGAAAATGTGGCACATATACACAATAGAATACTATTCAGCCATAAAAGAGAATGAGATACAGTCATTTGCAACAGCATGAATAGAACTGGAGATAATTACGTTAAGGGAAATAAGCCAGGCACAGAAAAAAAAATTGCCTGTTCTCACTTATTTGTGGGATCTAAAAATTAAAACAATTGAACTCATGGACTTAACTGTACATTTTAAAATAGTTTAATTTAAAAAAAATTTGTCTCAGTTTCTTTTTTTAGTTTAACAGTAAATTATGCCAAGATAAAATAATCAATTTTCTTATTTCTGTTTAAATTGGTGTTATTCTTGCATATTAAAACAAAACTGCAATTTTTTTTCTCATTGTTTTTGGCCACAACCTTCTTTAGCTTGATGTACATCAAGAACTATATAATAATGACAATAAAGCCAATACAATCAGGGTGATCTAACAAGGTCATTTTTTTGAACCTTTTTTTTTTTTTTGCCAAATCAATTGTCAGTTGGCATTCATTAAAATAAACTTGCCACTTATTGAACCAGTTTTATGAGAAGAGAACAAGAACAAGGATGAAAGCAAGAGAAATATGAATGGTGCTTACAATTGGCAGTAACAGAAAATCTCACTCACAATAGTTTAAAGAACTAGAAAAAAAGAATCATCTAATTGACATAGAAAAAATACTTTACAAAAAAATCAAACAACCGGTTATAATTAAAAAGCTTAAAAAATAGCAGTAGAAAGGAAATTCCTCAACATGAAAAAAGGCATTAAAAAAACAACCCAGCTGGGAGGCTGAGGCAGGAGAATTGCTTGAACCCAGGAGGCGGAGTTTTCAGTGAGCTGAGATTGGCCACTGCACTCCAGCCTGGGTGACAGAGGGAGACTCCACCTAAGAAAACAAACAAGCCCTGCTAACATGATATTCAGTGCTGAAAGACTGAGGGTTTTCCCCATCAGATCAGGAACAAAACAGGGATGATCACATTTCCACTGCTGTTTAGCACTAACCTGGAAGTCCTAACCAGAATAATTAGGCAAGAAAAATAAATAAAAATTATATAAATTGGAAAGGAAGAAGTAAAATGATCTCTGTTCATATACGGCAGTATCCTAAATGTTGTACATCTTGAAGAATACACACACACACATACACACACACACACACACACACACACGCACACACACACAAAATTAAAGCTAATAAATTTGGCAAAGTTGCAAGGCAAGATAAACATAAAAAACTCAGTTGTGTTTCTATACACTAGCAAGAAACAACCTGCAAGGAAATTAAGAAAAAAAATTATTTATAAAAGCATCTAAAAGAATAAAATATCTAAGAATAAATCTCATCAAGAAGGTTGTGTTAGTCCATTCAGGCTGTTACAGCAAAAATATAGACAGGGTGGCTTATCAACCACAGAAATTTATTTCACACAGTTCTAGTGGTTGAAAGGTCCAAGAGTTGGTGTCTGGTGAAGGACTCTGTAAAAGAAAAACATTTTTTTCTCCTTACTCTCACGCTCAACAAAGATAACTTCCATTATCAAATATTTGTTTATGTCTGTGGAGGGCAGTTTTCTCCACACATCAGGAAATTCTCCAGTGGACACGAACTGGTTGTACTACAGTTCAATTCAGTTCTGACACTAGCTATTAGAAAATAGCTAGTTGAGGCCTCAATCTTACAAGACTGCCTCTACTTCAGACACCAATCAAAAGTAGTAGATTGTTACCTATACACCTGACTGGCCAGTTACAAACTGGCATTCCAGAGAACCCCCTCCCTTAGGTTCAACTCAGTGAAACGCTTGTTTACATTTATCAGTTTATTATAAAGGATATTACAAAAGATACAGTTGAACAGCTGGATGAAGAGATAGATAGGGCAAGGTATAGAGGGCCTCGAAACTTCCATGCTCACTTTGGGCAAGCCACCCTCCCAGCACTTTAATGTATTCAGCAACTCAAAAGCTTTTCAAATTTTGTTGTTCAAGAGTTTTTATAAAACTTACTCTCCAAGCCCTCTCACTTTCCCAGAAATTAGTGAAATCTAAGGCTGAAAGTTTCAACCCTCTAAATTCTAACCACTTTGTCTTTCTGGTGACTAACTCTATCCTGAGTCTGTCTAGGGATCTCACCCTTGTATGTAACTTCATTTAAATAAACTCAGAAATTATCAAAAAGTCTCATTATGAACAACAAAAGATACTCCTATCACTAAGAAAATTTTAGGGATTTTAGGAGCTTTATGGCAGGAACAGGGACAAAGACAAAATATATTTCATATTACACCACAGCCTGTTTCCTGTTCATAGATGCCATCTTCTCACTGTGCACATACATGGTTGAAGGGGCAAGACTGCTCTCTGGGGCTACTGTTATAAGGACCCTAATTCCATTCATGAGGACTCCATCCTCATGACCTAATCACTTCCCAATGACCCCACCTCCTAGTTCCATCACTTTGGAGACTAGGTTTGAGCATATAAACTTTGGGAAGACACAAACATTCAGACCATAGCAGAGGTGAACTACTTATAAACTGAAAACTAAAAACATTGCTGAAAGAAATTAAGGAAAGATCTAATTAAATATAAAGATATCCCATATTTATGAACTGGAAGACAATATAGTTAAGATGGCAATACTCCTCCAAGTGATAGAGTCAATGTATAGATTCAGTGTAATCTCTATCAAAAGTCCAATGACCTTCTTAGTAAAAATGCAAAAGCTGATTCTCAAATTCCTACTGGATTGCAGGGGTCCAAGAATAGCCAAAACAATATCAAAAAGAAGAAAGAGGACACTTGCTTTCTTATTTCAAAACTTAGAAAATACGTAATCAAAACAGTGTGATATTGGCATAAGGACAGACATCTGGATCAGTGTAACAGAATTGAGAGTGCAGAAATAAACCCAAACATTTATGGCCAATTAATTTTCAACAAGGAGGCCAAGACCATTCAATGGTGGAAAGAATAATTTTTTCAACAAATAATACTGAGACAACTGCATAACCACGTGGAAAAGAACAAAGATGGATTGCTGCTTCACTCCATATACAAATTTCAACTCACAATGGAACAACAACCTAAATATAATAGCTAAATATATGAAAATATTAGAAGAAAACATAGGGGTAAATCTTCATGACCTCAGATTTGTAATAGATTTCTTGACATCAAAAGCATGAGCAACAAAAGAAAAAATGAATAAATTGGACTTCATAAATTTTGAAAACTTCTGTTTTTCAAAGGACACAAGACAGTTTAAAGAAAAACCACAGAATGGGAGGAAATATTTGCAAATCTTATATTTGGCAGGAGTTTAGTATTCAGAATACATAAAAAACTCCTGTGACTCAACAACAAAAAAGACAAACATCCCAATTTTTAAAAAATGAGCAGTGGACTTGACATTTCCCCAAAAGATGTTCGAGTGGCTCACAAGTACATGAAATTTTTCAAGTTTCTTGGTTGTTAAGGAAATGCGAATCAAAACCACAATGAAATACTACTTTACAGCCTTAAGATGACTATAATAATTTTTTTAAAGGCGAAAATAGCAAGCATTGGTGAGAATGTGGAGAAATAGAAAATTGTATGTTGCTGATGAGAATGTAAAATAGTGTAACCTCTGTAGAATACAGTTGGGTGATTGTCCAAAATGTTATACATATCATTACCACATGACCCAGAAATTACACTCTTATGTATATGACCAAGAGAAACAAAAATATGCACACACAGAAACTTGTACACGGATGTTCATGTCAGAATTATTCATAAAAAACAAAAAGTGGAAACAATCTAAAAGTCCATTTGTAGATGAATAAACAAACTGTGGTATACACATGGAATAGAATAATATTCCACCATAAAAAGCAGTGAAGAACTGATACATGCTACAACTTGAAGAAACCTTGAAACACTAAGTAAAAGAAGGCAGACACAAATGGTCACACGTAGTATGATTTCTGTTATATCAAATATTCAAAAGAGGCAAGTTTATAGAAACAGAAACCAGATTAGTGATTGCCAGGGGATAGAGACGTGATTAGAATAGATAGATTGTGATTAGAATAGAGATTGATTGTAAGGTGTGTAAATTTCACCTCAATTAAAAATAAAAAAGTTATTACCTGAAAGTTTAGAGGTTGCATTGGCTTTAGGTTCTGTTTGATCAGGGAGACTTGCCCTTCTGTGGTGCAGCTGTGTCCTGAAATTGACTTTCCACATGGGGGCAGTGACTTCCATTAAAAAACCCCAAACATAGTAAGGAAACAAATCAACAAAAATTCCTACACAGAACAAAGGACATTTTTATTTATAGATTCTTAAATTCCTGAAATTCCCTTTGATTGGCTGAGCTTACGGAAATCTCTGGGCCAATCACTATGGTCAGGGTGATAGAATATTTTAATTGACTTAACCTTGGTCATGGGATCCATTTCTAGACCTGAGGTACAGCAGGTTTCTCTCTCAACTATTTTTTTTTTTAAATAAAAATGAGAACTATTAGAAAGGAAAAGAAAAAAGGGTGTGATAATGCAACCAAGACATTATCAATATATGCATAATGGCAACGTATATTCATTTAAAATGAAATTGTTTTTAGCTTCTTTAATCAGAAATAAATTCAGTATAACATTTTTAAAAGTGTGGGAAACTTACTCAGAAGTAAAGTTTACAGAAATGTGGTTTATCTAGCAGGCTATGTCTGAATATTTTATTTATACTCACAATAACATAGTTGTTAATGCTTATAATAAACACCCTGAGGTAATATAATATCTCAGAAAGCTGTCTGAATCAAATATCTTGTTCAGGACAAGTTTTTTTCAATTTTTTTTTTCGAATAATTATAGATTAACAGGAAGTTGCAAAAAATTGTACACAGAGCTTTTGTTTAAACTTCACCCAGTTTTCTTGGATGGTAACATCTTGCAAAATTAATAGTGCACTATTCAAATCAGGAAACTGATATTTGAACAATCTACAGAACTTATTCATATTTCACTAGTTTTACATGCACTCATTTTTGTGTATAACCTGATGCAGTTTTTCTACATCTGGGTTCATGAAACTACCACAACAATCAAGATAAAGACCTGTTTCATCACCACAGTGGGATACTGTAAAATATGTATTTGGCCTGTGCTCTTCATTCCTGAAATCTCCTAAAACCCTTGTAGATAGAGGAACTAGGAGAATCTTTATTCTAATATTTGGTCTTTTACCCTGGCTTCTGACACAGAGATCCTAAGTCTGAGTGACAGGAGCATTTGACGTAGAGCCCCTAAATGTCTTGAAATTCCCTGGATGAACAAAGGAACATCTTCTGTTCTAATGAGGTGACTCTGGATGGGCTCCTGGATTGTTTCAGGTTAGGGACTGGTTGCCAGGGGAACCAATCCTGTAATTAGAGAGCTGGAATTTTCAGGGGAGAGGAGAGATTGAAGTTGCTGAAAGTTGAGTTGATTATTAATACTCAGTCATGTATTCAATCATGCCTATGTATTGAAGTCTCCATAAACCCCCAAAGGACAAGGTTTGAAGAGCTTCCAGATGGCTGAACATGGGGAGGTACCTAGAGGGTGATGCACCAATAGAGAATGTGGAAGCTCTATGCTCCTTCCCACATAGTTTGTCCTACACATCTCTTCCACTTGGCTGTATATCTGTATCCTTTGAAATATCTGTTACAATAAATGAGCAAATGTAAGTAAACTGTTTCCCTGAGTTCTGTGAGCCACTCTAGCAAATTAATCAAACCCAAGGAGGAGATCGCAAGAACTCTGACTTATAGCCAGACAGAAGCACAGGTCACAACTTGGGGCTTTTGACTGGTATCTGAAATGGGGGCACTTTTGTGGGACTCGGTCCTCACCAGTGGGATCCGTTGCTATCTCCAGGTAGATAGTGTCAGAGTTAAATTTTAAAACACCCAGTTGGTGTCCACTATAGAATTGCTTGATGTATGGGAAGATATTCCCACACATCTGGTGTGAAGTGCTGTGTTGAGTGTTGTGTGAGGGCAGAGAGAATAAATGGTATTTTTCCACCAACAAGACTCCCCTAGGCAATCCTTTTATAGCTACTGTCACCCACTCCTTTAGCCTTCCTTAATCCTTGGCAACAACTATTCTGTTGTCATTTCTATAATTGTGTTATGTTAAGAATGTTTAAAAGAAGCATAGCGTATGTGACATTTTGAGATTAGCTTTTCCTGCTCAGAATAATTCTCTTAAGATCCATTACAGTTGTTATGTGTATTAACAGTTTGACCTTTTTTATTTCATGATCTGGATGTCCCACAGTTTGTCTAACCATTCAACATCAAAGGACATCTGGACGATTTCCAGTTTTTACAAATAAAGGGGCTATGAACAATTATATACAAGTTTTTGTGTGAAATACATGTTCATTTCCATAGTATAAATGCCCAGAAGCTAATTCTCAAGGTCACATGGTAGTTGCATGTTTAGTTTTATAAAAAACTGCCAAACTGTTTTCTGGAGTGTCTGTATCATTTTACATTCCCAGCAGCAATGTATGATTGATCCAGTTTTCCCACATCCTCATCAGCATTTAGTGTTACCACTATTTTTTATTTTAGCCATTCTGATAGGTATGAAGCAGTATCTCATCGTAGTTTTAATTTACATTTCCCTAATGGCTAATGTTATTTGCCATCTATAAAGCCTCTCTCCATGTCTTTTGTCCATTTTCTAATTGGACTTTTTTTAACTATTGAGTTTTGAGAGTTCTTTATATATTCTAGATGCAAGGCCTTTGTTGAATATACGGTTTGAAAATATTTTCTTCAGCCTGTAGCTTATCTTTTCATTTGCTTCACATGGTCTTTCACAGAACAAAAGTGTTCATTTTGATGAGTTTCAAATTACCAAATTTTCCTTTCGTTTATCATATTTATACTGTCTTAAGGCATTTTTAAGTAATTATATATTTTATACTTCTTTGAAAAATGGAAAATTACATGAAACATAGATTGACACTAAATGAATCCAAATTACACAAAATATATTATTCCTTCACTACCTAGAGTATTAAATATTTGATATTGAATATTGCATACTGGAGCAACATTTTAAATTATAGATGTTTAATGACATTGTGCTTATTAACCACGTCTTTCAGGAGTACAAAGCAAAAATAATTTAGTTGTTCTTAAATAATATCTACAAAATATCTACTGCTAACTCACTGGGAAAAAATGACAAAAGACTATTTTTAAAAAGTGTGACTTTTGTCTATTGGAGAATTATAATAAGCTGGTTGAAAATGAAAATTTAATTGTAATAAGCCCAATATAACATAGGAGTATCAGTTAAACTTGAGTTTCAGATAAATAGCAGATATATTTTTAGCATAAGCATGTCCCAAATATTTCATGGGACACATTTAACTCAAAAGTTATTTGCCGTTTTTCTAAAATTAAAATTCATCTGGGTATCCTGTAATTTTATTTGCTAAATCTAGCAACCTTAAATGTAGTATACATTTTTTAATGTAGAAGGTATAATTGGTTATTTATGAATATCTCACAAATAATAGATGTTGAACAAATAACCTCTGTACGTTTTAACTTTTATGTTAAAATAGTTTTTGTTCAATGTAAGTGGCAACATTAAAAGCATTTATATTAGAATAAAAAATCATAAAACTAGAATGAAACATCAAGATCACCCAGTTCAGTTCTCACAATTTACAGATGAGAAAACTGAAACTTAGAGTGCCACTGTAATTCTCTGGATAAAAGCGGGAATAGATACTCCCTTTCTAACTCAAATCAGTTTCAAAATTCTCCCACAATCTTAAAATGTATGAAGAGTATAAGCATTTTACAGCCTATGCTACTTAGGGTCCCAATAATTTGGAGCCATTGGGTATTTCCCAAGACTTGACAGGACTCACTGCATCGTTATAGAAATCTAAATTAATATATCAAGTAAGTAGAGAAAAATAAAATATAAATGCTAACTTCTATGAAGTTAATATTTGCTTTGAGGGGACAGATATTTATTAAGATGTATTGATGAAATTATTGGAGTTTCCAAATGTGAGGGCAGAAAACAGAAGTCCCTTTAGTTTGTTTTTTATCACTAAAATTATTATCACTAAATGAGAGCCAAAGTCATCAGAAATAAGAATCAAAGGAAGAATAATTTTAGTAAAGACATTTTCTATAGCTAAGCATATTCTGCATGGCACATATATGTCATGACTAGTTATGGGCTTATAGGAGAATACTCTCTTCTATTCTCTCTCTTGGTCCAGTGTCTTTTCTTTCTTTTGTTTTCTTTCTAAAGTATTTTTTTAAATCTCTCCATTACTGTGAAAAAACATATTAGCAAAAGACTTTCGAGACATAATAAAAAATCTCTAAGAAGCACACACGTTCTTTTAATATATGCTGTAGTTATTAAGTCAGCCAAGACTCAATTTATTAAATGTTCTTTATAAATATTCATAGGCTCACAGCTATAAAGGTAACTGGAGAAAGGGTTAAAAATGTGCAAGAAGAATTCAGTTTGGTGAAATGTAGAATTGTAAAATAAGGCAGCCAGACACTGCAGAGTAAGAGATGATAAAAGAAGCAAAGCTGTAAAGGTCAGATCAGATTGTGAGATGAAGTAATGATGGGTTATTGAGCCTGTACAAATCTGTAGGGGAAAAACTCTGGCTGTGGAGCCTGAGAGGCAATGTTTTCTGCATCTATCACTCAAAAGAAACACAAAGTTTACATTACCACAAATGCTAAACTCATTTGTATTTATTCACATGATTTTCCTCTGTGTATTTCTGTTTTGCTTACACATATTCCTTGGAAAGAAAACAAAGACTATGTTCTTTTTATGCTTTTCAGTTTATCCTTTTTTCCCTCTTCTTCAAAATTAGGAATTTAGCTTTCCCAGCACTTTGTAAAACGTGTATCGTCCTTGCACAGGGAGACCTGGCTAACTGAAGGAACAGTTAGTTTTTTGGGTTTGGCTGATTAAGGGACAGTTGAGACACACAGCAATTGCACCTCCGTCTCTGGGGGAGTTGCCGCTCATTCCAGTTGAACCACTTCTTATGTATTTTGATTTTTTTATTGGGGTTTAGAAAGGGCAGAGAAGCTGTATTGTTAAGTTTCCCAACTCTATAAGGTTTAGGCTGTGTAGTCCTTCATCATCTGGACATTTAATTCAAAAAAAGAGCTTGGAAAGAATCCTAAAAACATCACCTTTCAAATTTGCCTATCATCTTTCTCAATTAATATGAATCTGTGAACAAAGCCATATTTATCTTATGGAGGAATTTCTGTGGCAACAAAGACATGATCAAAACTGTTTATTTTATTTAACTCCGTCATTTATTTTTCTGTCCCATGGGAAGCATTGTATATTTTAAAATATGAGTTCTGAATATGATACCAAAAAAAAAAGTATACTCTTATTTTTTCTCCTTTTCCTTTAACTTTCAACATCACTTTGACTGCGCTCACCATTGCTAAACTGAGAGTTAAAGTGTCAGGGGACAAGGAAGGAGATTGTGCTTGTAGTATTTTATTTTTGCATTTTATTTTTTTTTGTTGAATCTAAAACTAAGCATAATTTAAAAATGGTTTAGCATTAGAAATCACTGGCCTACCTACATTTCTAGGGTCTAAAATATATATTTTTTTAAATACCACAATTGTACAAAATTATGGCAAATGCATGATATCTGGAAGTAGGGCATGATTAGATTGAAAAGGTAGTAAATGCTGAAGATCAAAGGTCAAGAATTCTCTATTCTGTGAAATAGGTTTTTGTACATGTAGCCACTTTAATTGAAATATTAGTTATATACCAGCTGATGTCATCAATGTTGTTATTAATATGCAAGTAAATGTACTACATGACTCAGTTGATGCTCAAAGCACTTGCAGCGAAGCATTTTTCTTCTATTGACATATCTTTTTCTCTGTTATTTTCAAATAAATAAATTAAAAGTTTAAAAGTAAGTGATTATTAGCAAAGAAATGTGAAAAATTCCTAACTGGACACAAGAAGATAACTTTATTTTACTAAATGTAGAGTGGCCAGTAGGAGAGAAGATTCATCATCGAACAAAATCTTTCTCAATTTTTACTGCGTATACAAATCCCCAGAGAGAGATCTTGTTAAGATGAAGATTCTGAGTCAGCGATCTGGGGCAGAACCTGAGATTTTGCATTTCTGGCAGGCTCCCAGCATATACCAATGCTGCTGGTCCTGGGATCATGATTTGAATGTCAGGGATAACAAAACAAAAAATGTTAATAAAATGCTAAACATGTAAGGAAGAACCATATTACAAACAGGCTAACACTAACATTTGTTTTACTTTATAATAATGAAGACAGCATAGTTTGGAAATTTTTGTTATGAAAACATTAAAAATTATTATGTAGAGAGTTTTTAATTTTAATCAATTTTATATTGATTGCTCTCTTTAACAACTAGAATATTTTGTTTCTTTATGAACATGAACAGTGGAGGACAAGCTGACTTCACATATACAACATTAGGATCTGGATATATGAGTCCAATTAATATGTATACTGATTATTGACTGTACAAATTTGACTGAATTTAAAAATGTTTATTTGTCCTCCAGATATAGGATATGACATAGAGTTCTGAACCAGGAGTGCTTTGTCCTCCAGTGAATATTTGGCAATATCTAAAGATATTTTTGATTGTCGCAGTTCAAGAGAGTGGGCAGGGAAGTTTACTACTGGCACCTAATAAAGTCAAGAGATGCTGCTAAACATCCTGCAATGCCCCCCAAGAAAAAGTTATTCAGACAAAATGTAAATAGTAACAAGTTAAGAAACTGACGTAGAGGATAAGGGAAGCATACGGTATGATGTTTCTGACTTAGGGCTGTAGAGCTCTTTGAGGATGTAAGATTAATCTAAATGAAGTAATTACTGAGCAAGTCTCGTACAGTGTGGTATATAGAGAAGTAAGAACAGAACAGGATGGTGGGAGGCATCCATGTGCTGAGTAGTCAGAACAATTTGTGGAAGAGGTGGCTCTGGAAGACAGATGGGTAGGATTTACCTTCATGAATAATAATGGAACAAAAGAATTATACCTTTCCTCCTTCTAAGAAAGTAGAGATGCTTCTTGTCTTCAAAATTGTAATTATTAGCTTACTTTAAACAAGTTTTTAGCATTAGATTTTAGACTTTTTACTTGAAGGCATTTGAAACCCCAGTTTAATGGCTATGCAGCTATTGACTACAAATGCATTATGAACACATTCACAGTCCTACCTCTCTTTTATCTAACAATATTGCAACTTTCTAAAGAATGTTATTCTCAGTAGAAACACTGAAGAAAGCAAAATATTTACTAGAATTAAAAGACTGAAAAATTTAAGTTATATGTGCAATTGATCAGTTTTCATTTAATTTCTAATGCCTCCGTTGAGATACAAACATTTCAGGGGAAAAGAAAAAGCCTCATCATGGGGAATGAGTAGAATGGTGAAGTGTGTTTTCTTCTTTTGTAGTAATTTAGCTGTTATTCCTGAGAGACATCATATTGTTTATAATATTTATAAATATAAGTATGTATTGAATATTACATATGAACATATATATGAAAACTCATTTTAAATAATAGATTCATATTGTGACATCATGCCTTTACTCTCTAAGATATTTCAAAAACATGCTATGGACCAAGAACATTTGAAAGAAATAAAATTGACCTTCATTATTTGTAGATTTCATGTTTGCTAATTCACCTACTTGCTAAAATTTATTTGTACCCCAGAATCAATAATCACACCATTTTTGTGTTATTTTTGAACATGTGCAGAGCACAAAAAATTTGAGTTGCCCAACGTGCACGTTTACAGCTTTGGTGGAAGGAAGCAATTCTGCCTTCTTGTTTCAGCTCAAATACCATGAACAAATGTCCTTTTTGCAGTCTATTTAGTGCCAGATTTTTTGCATGATTTTGGATCTGTTGATTTCACTTTGCAAAATGGTCCCCCATGTGCAGTGCTGAAGTGCTGTCTAGTTCCAAAGCACAAGAAGGCTGTGATGTACCTTACAGAGAAAATGCATGTGTTAGATAATCCGCATTTAGATATCAGTTATCCAAATGCAGATAGATAAATCATATCTAAATGCAGATAGACATGCATTTATATATGAGTGCTGTTCCTAACACAAATAAATGATAAATGCTTGAAGTGATGACTGTCCCAATTGCCCTGATTGATCATTACACTGTATACATATATATCAAAATATCACATGTACCTCATAAATATGTATAACTATTACCCATAAATGTGTGTAACTATTATTAAAATTTTTTAAATAACATTTTTTTAAAAATTAATGAAGCAACTATATATTAAACAAGGCGTCTTTAAACAGAAACACACATAAAACAAAGTTATATTTTCATCTGTTGATGAAAGTATTGTGACCAGAGACTCACAGGAACCTAACTCTGTGTTTCCCCTAGGAGCAATTCTTCAGTATTGTCTAATTCAGTATTTGAAGGGACTTTGTAGAACACAGGTAACCAGAAATATAAATAAGAACCTGCATCATTAACCACATGGTATCAAGTCTTGCTTAGGTTATTGTGATACCTTCTAATTCGTCTTCTTGTTTGCACTCTTGTCCTTTATGCTTATTCTCCACAGTGCAGATTGTTAAGTCAGGTATGTTAGTGCTCTGCTCAAAGCCATACAGTGATTTTCCCCCTCTTTCTCAGGGCAAAACCCAAAGTCCTTAGGATTAACTCTGAGGCTATCTCCCATACCACAAAAAGCAACACCACTTTACCTATCAGACCTGATTTCCTACACGTTGCTTCCCATTGTTTACTTCAGTTCAGCCCCTCTGGTTTCCTTGCTCTTTCTTCCTTACTGTACATTGTTTACTCCCTCCTTACTCTGAATTTTTTGTTTGAAAGTTTTTTTCCCAGCAAGGCTTTCTGAATACCACATCCAGAATTGCAAACTTCTTCTCTCTTACCCCGTATTACATATTTCCTTTTCTGCCTTTTTTTTCTGTAGCACTTAGCATCTTCTAATATGTTTTAAATTTTATTTATTTGTTATTTTTATCTGCAGCTGAAATCAAGAAATACTTTAGGACAGAAAATAACATTTTTAAACCTAGTTTTGGTAATCTTGCAAAAATTAGGCTCTTTAATGTTCACCAGCTCATATTATTTATAACAACAAATAATTATTACAAAATTCAAATATTTAGTTATTGTTGAAATTAATTACACTTTGGCATTTACTATCAAGTTTTAAATACTTGATATTATGATGCACAAACTATATCTATATACATAGTACCTTTTTACATTTCTTAAATAATCAAGTAATTTTAGGTTGGTGAATGGAATAATCACCACACATATGCTGAAGCTTCCAAAATCCATGTCTCCAGTTTGGTGCTAAGCTGTCTCATTGATGTTGTCATTTGGAAATATCACAGCACCTCAAGCCTCATACATCCCAAAACAGTCTACTGTCTTCTGTAAGTAAAATGTGTTTATTATCCTTACCTCTCTCCTACTGAGTGGCTATTTTATCTGCCCATTTTTTAAATTTTAATTTAATTTAATTTTAAGTTCCGGGATACATGTGCAGGACATGCAGGTTTGTTACATAGGTAAACATGTGGCACGGTGGTTTGCTGCACCTATCAACCCATCACCTAGGTATTAAGCCCCACATGCATTAGCTATTTATCATGATGCTGTCCCTACCCCCACCCCTCCAACAGGTTCCAGTGTGTTTTGTTCCCCCTCACCACATTTATGTGTTCTCATTGTTCAGTTCCCACTTATAAGTGAGAACATGCAGTGTTTGGTTTTCTATACCTGTGTTAGTTTGGTAAGGGTAATATCTTCTAGCCCCATCCATGTCCTTTCAAAGAACATGATCTCATTCCTTTTTATGGTGGCATAGTATTCCATGGTATATATGTACCACATTTTCTTTATCTAATCTATGGGCATTTGGGTTGATTCTATGTCTTTGCTATTGTGAATAGTGCTGTAATGAACATGTGCATGCATATGTCTTTACAACAGAATGATTTATATTGCTTTGGGTATATACTCAGTAATGGGATTGCTGGGTCAAATGGCATTTCTGGTTCTAGGTCTTTGAGGAAGCCCCACACTGTCACAATGGTTGAACTAATTTACATTCCCACCAACAGTGTAAAAGCATTTCTGTTTCCCCCACAGCCTTGCCAGCATCTGTTGTTTCTTGACTTTTTAATAATCACCATTCTAACTGGCATGCCATGGTATCTCATTGTGGTTTTAATTTGCATTTCTCTAAGGATCAGTTTCTGCCCAGTTTCTTAAACGTGAAGTCTCTTCACTATTCTTTCCTTTTACTGTTTGCATCCAATCAAATATCAGTTTCAGTAGATCTCATACTTTCCACCAGTCCTGTTTTCTCCATCTGTATGGTCTGTTTTTGGTCCAGGCTCTCATTATTGACTTGCTAGAGACTCTGCCTTTAAATATTTAACATTTTTAAAACTATGCCTCCTAATCAGGGCATAGTGTTGTTTTAAAATATGTATGTCTGGTAATGTCACTCCTTGTTTTAAAAACTTACAATGGCTTTATGTTTCACCAGGGATGAAGCTTAAATTTCTATCAAAGACATTCATTTTATTTGTTTTCTTTTAGCCTTTAAACATTTGCTTTTCTTTCTTAACATCTCTTCTTTCTTATTGCAAGAAACTTCTTTCAATATCTTGAAAGTGAGACACAGTTTCTCTTGACTAGAAACTTGTGCACGGTTTTCTCTTGACTAGAGACTTTGCCTGAAATTCAATCCCCAAATCCCTCAGCATTGTTTACTCTGCTACTTAACTGGCAGCTTAAGCTCAGTTTAAATGTAGCCTGATTTCCCTAGACTAGATTAGATGGTGGTGCTGCGTTTCCATAGCATTGTATAGTACTCATTACACTTCATTGGTACTACTTGTCGAGCTCTCTACAAGCACAAGAACTCCATGAGTCTGTCTCTAGTGCTTAACATACTGTCCAGCACATATTATGTACTCAGTATATATTTGATTGACTGAAAAAATAGAAAAATAGTAACACAAATGCTTTAAAACATGTTTTCAAAAAATTTTGAAAGGCATTGGAAATGCTCCAATAAAATAGTATAGAGTAAATGTTATAAAATTAGATAGTGTGATTTAATTTAGTAAAATAAGAAATATTTTGTACACATTTTGTACACTGAAAAAAAGATCTAAAGTATGCCAAAATGTTCATAGAGAATATGTTTTATTGCAAAAAATTTATGTACTTTTTTCTCATATACTTTTTTCAATTTTATAGAGTAAATGTGATCAGTTCCTTGAACAGAAAAAAATGAATTACTTTAAAAGGAAAGTCAGTCGTCTTTTCTCTATTCTTATGAAAGATATAGGAAGGATTTTTAAAAATTATTTTATAATTTATTCTTTTAGTCATTTTTTATGCAAGGTTTTGTCATTTTTAATACTCTTTTTGACCCATAAAACATTTTTAAAACTATGTTTAGAAATCTTATGCTAAAACTCCTCCTAGACTTGGAGACACCTATAAGCACTAATGAAATAGTCCTGTTTTAGCTGACCTGTAGTTTTTTAAAGAACTATTTTTCTCCCAAGTAATTACTTCTGAAAACATTCAAAGGGTTTAGAATTCTTTCCTCAATATCCAAATGTAAAGAAGGTAACGTTACACAAAATACATCATTTTTGCTACCTCACAACTCAGCAATTCTGGCTGGTTTATTAATATTTCAACTCTCTCCTTTTTTTATCTCTCAATTACGTATTACAAATTATTCGTATCAGCATTCGGGTCACAATAGTTTAACAAGTCTCTAGGAAGTTCCAAACTTTCCCTCATCTTCCTGTCTTCTTTTGAGTCCTCCACACTTTTTCATCCTCTACCTGTTACATTCCAAAGTCACTTCCACATTTTCAGGTATCTTTATTGCACTCTACCAGGTCTCAGTACCAATTTTTTGGATTAGTCCATGCTTGCATTGCTATAAAGAAATGCCTACAACTGGGCAATTTACGAAGAAAAGAGGTTTAATTGGCCCACAGTTCCACAGGCTGTATAGGACACATGATTTTGGCATCTGCTCAGCTTCTGGGAGGCCTCAGGAAATGTACAATTATGGCAGATGGCAAGGGGGAAGCAGGCACATCTTACATGGCTAGAGCAGAAGGGAGAGAGAGATGGGGGAGGTCCTTCACACTATTAAATAACCAGATCTCATGCAAACTCACTCACTTACTGTCATGAGAACAGCATCAATGGGATGGTGGTAGTCCATTCAAGAGATCTCCACCCCACCGACCCAGTCATCTCCCACCAGGCCCCACCTCCAAAACTGGGGATTACAATTCAACATGTGATTTGGTGGGAACACAGACCCAAAATCATATCATTGTATTAATCACTTTGCTATTCTTCAAACCTACCTTTGGGGATGTCAAACTTGCCATTCTTTTTGCTGGAAAGTTCTTGACCCAATATTATTTTCTCCTTATTTCCTTTAAGTTTTGATTATATTACCTTTTCCAACAGACTATCCTGATAGAAAAGGCTATGGGGCTGTTATCTAAAATTCCAGCTTGTACACCCAAACACACCCAATTTCCATATCCAACCTTATTTTTCTTACTTGCATTGCACTTGTCACCATTTACATTCTTATTGTTTACCTCTCCCTCCTTAAGGTCAGAGAGTATTTTATTCACTAATGTATTGAATACATTTACAAAAGATCTCGTACATATTAAATGTTGAATTATTTGACAAGGGAAAAACTGACCATTGTTTTTGTTATGGTAAAGCCTTAGTTTTTACTAACTCAGAATTTGTAATTCTTCCTGAATTTATTTTATATTTATCCTTATATTTTCTATTAAAAATTGTAATTCCTTTGTAACTAACTACATAACATTTCAAAAAGTTGGAATTGCAAAAAAACTAATCTCTTTAAGAGAACTATTTTAAGCAATTTTTACTGAATGTATATGTAGACAATGAGTAAAAGGTTTATTTCTCGATGAAAACCCCTGCCTAAGATTTTGACAGTTATTGGTGTAATTATATTTTAATGAAAGCAATAAATTTACATTTGCTTTAAATTGGTGCATTCTTCAGCCTTGAACTAATTTTGGACTGGCCATCTCAGCTAATTGCTCTGCATTAAAGAGTGCTTACAATAATGTTAAAGAAATCATATACAAATATACAATGGAGTGTTGCAAGGATACATTCTTCAGCTTTATACACCTCTGACATTCTAGGAGTCTGTGGTTCCTGATGAAAGACACTAATAACAGCCTTTAGTTTTCCTAATGGCTAAAGCATGTTCTGTTGGAAAGCATATTAAGGATATATTAATTATTTGAGGGGAACTGGAGTACCATTATTTCACTACAACATTTCAATGACCTTAAAAAAAGGAAATGAAAACCATGAACTAATAATAAAGCACTGTGACATTAAATGATGTCTGCAAAGCCTGAAAAACTTATAAATGCCATAAGGATTTAATAGTCATAGAAATCTGTCACTTTAAGTCAATGTGCTGCCTCTACTGAGCAATCAAGCAGGTGGAAATTGTGAGTAGACTTGAATTGTGTGTCCTGTGATGTCAGGGTTTACCCTGAACTCTTCACGCCTTGGGCAGTTCTCCATTGCATATGACATGTATTTTTCAAGCAGTTGGGCAGGAGTGTAGTGTATTCCTGGCCATGGGCCTATGATCCTGGGTTCATTACCATGGAATCAACACTGATTTTCAAGAGGACTCTAGTTTTTTCTATGTGGCACTTAAAGAAGTTAACTTTATTAAAAAAATAAATAAAAAGCTGGTAAGAATAAAGATCTCTCTATAATTTAAAAAGGCCCAGAGCTCCTCCCACTCTTCCTGAGAGAAATTACCTAACTGCTAATGTGCTATGCAAAGAAGCTTTCCAAACTGCCTACTGCCTAATTAGCTTTATTAAAAATACACATCACACTTGTTTTGAGTGGTGGGTTTATTATCTGGAAAATGATACAAACACAGGATTACTGAATGAAAACAAGTAAACAAATTCTCAACTTATCATACAATTTGTTAGCATTAACCAAAAGAACATATTAGTATGTTGGTCTTACTTGTCAAATTGCCAAGCAGGTGGGAGGTTTCAGTTGGTGTCTTTTATGAGCTCTTGGATTGAAATGAAGAGAGTGTGAGCTTCCTTCCACCCCCGATTATTTTATGTTCATCTTAATTTTCACTTCTCAAAGATATTTCAGAGTGAGATGCTGTTTTTTCCTTCCTCTTTCAAAGTCTCATCAATTAGTATTTGACATGTCTATGGAATGATAAGTATTAGTTAGCATAATTAGAAAGCAAGAAAGCAATTTGCCTTTTACAGCCATATATTTGAAAAATTAATCGGTGCTTATAAGTCCTTCCTAATCTCCTGTTTTTCCCTAAAAAATTGAGTTTGTGTTCTAAAATTATGAAACTTAGAGAGTAATTGCAGTATGCATTATAAATGGTAAATATGAGTTTGGCTGAATTAATTCTGTTCAGCATTTGGCCACCTGTTTACACCACTGCTAATTACAAGAACTCAGTCTAGATTGGATATGAACTAATATATGCAATATTGTTATAAAACCTTCCAGATGCTACAAATTGAAAATACTCTAACTGGTAAAAATATCCTCTCTGGAAGGACAGGGGGATCAAATTCTGATTCTGTCAGAATGTGTCTTTCTGCGTGGCATTGGGTAACTAAACCTTATCTTTGCTCTCTTAGTTTCTTCTTCTTAGCATAGATATAACAATAATACATTTAAAATAAATTGTAAGAATTATGGAGCATCCTGGCCAGGCGCGGTGGCTCATGCCTATAATCCCAGCACTTTGGGAGGCCAAGGCAGGTGGATCACGAGGTCAGAAGATTGGGAACATCCTGGCTAACATGGTGAAACCCCGTCTCTACTAAAAATACAAAAAATTAGCCAGGTGTGGTGGCACACATCTGTAGTCACGGCTACCCAGGAGGCTGAGGCAGGAGAATCACTTGAACCTGGGAGGCAGAGGTTGCAGTGAGCCAAGATTGTGCCACTAAACTCCAGGCTGGGCGTCAGAGTGACAGTCCATCTCAAAAAAAAAAAAAAAAAAAAAAAAATTATGGCGCATCCTTGCATTGCACTCCACAAAGTTTGACCTTCATCTTGATCTCTTCTACATCTGCTTTGGCCTTCAAAGGCTCTCCATTGACTTTTGATGCAAATACTAAGGACAGATTATAGCTATTTTCTAGTGTAATTGTCAGATGAATAACATAAACCTTGATGCCTGATAAGTATGGCAAAATATACCATTGTTTTGTGGTTTTCTGGTTTTTTGAAATTTTCACCTTTTTGTGCTGTTTTTTTTCTCATCTTCATGGATTTACCTACCTTTGGGCTTTGATATTGGTGACCTTCTGATGGGGTTTCGATGTGGACCTCCTTTTTGTTGATGTTGATGCCTTTTCTTTCTGTTTGTTACTTTTCCTTCTAACAGTCAGGCCCCTCTGCTGCATGTCTGCTGGAGTTTGCTGGAGGTCAACTCCAGACCTTGTTTGCCTAGGTATCACCAGCAGAGGCTGCAGAACAGCAAAGATTGCTGCCTGTTTCTTCTGCTGGAAGCTTTGTCCCAGAGGGTTACCCACCAGATGCCAGCCGGAGCTCTCCTCTATGAGGTGTTTGTTGACCCTTGCTGGGAGGTGTCTCCCAGTCAGGAGGCATGAGGGTCGGGGAACCACTTAAGTAGGCAGTCTGTCCCTTAGCAGAGCTCGAGCACAGTACTGGAAGATCCACTTCTACCTTCAGAGCTGATGGGCTGGCAAAATATTAAAGATATTAACTATTAGGAAAAGTTATAGATTAGTCTCAAACCTTCTGGAAGGCCGAAAGGTTTTATTGGGGCAGGCCAAAGGCTGCCGGCTGGTCCATTAAGTTAGGGAGAAAATAGGGATGAGGCTTTCCCAATTAAATCTGTTTACCCCACATCCCTTTGTCTCCACCTTAACTGTTTACTCATGTAAACTTTGTGCTGGATGGCTCTCTCAGTGGGAGTTAAAAGGGGAATTACCTGTGTTTACTCTGGGCCTGGAACCTGAAGCTTTTGCAATTTGTATAACCATTCTTTTAACCATGTTAATTATCCGCAAGTGTGTTAACTTAGAACCTCTGTTATGAATAAAAGTGTGGACAAACAGAGTGGCTTGGTTGCACTTTGCCCACTAAAAGCAGCCAATGGCCAGCCCTAGCCCACTTGAAACACTGTAATGGTGTGACAGTGCATTCATTCATCCATTGTTAAGTCAGGATCTGCAGGTCAGACTGCAGATGGTGAGCAATGTCTCAAATGATAGACTGGATATAGAAAACGTGGCACATATACACCATGAAATACTATGCAACCATAAAAAGAATGAGTTCATGTCCTTTGCAGGGACATGGATGAAGCTGGAAACCATCATTCTCAGCAAACTAGCACAGGAAGGGAAAACCAAGCACCACGTGTTCTCTCTCATAAGTGGGAGCCGAACATTGAGAACACATGGACACAGGGCAGGGAATATCATACACCAGGGCATGTTGAGAGGTGGGGAGTTAGGGGAGGGATAATATTAGGAGAAATACCTAATGTAGATGACGATTGATGGGTGCAGCAAACCACCATGGCATGTGTATACCTATGTAAAAAACCTGTGTGTTCCCCGAAGTTAAAGTATAATAATAACAGTAATAATAAAAGCAGGCAGAGGAACATGGAAAGACTAAACTAGTTTGGTCTTCTGCTTACAAGAAAAAAAAGAAATGAAATGAAATGGGTTATATTACAACCAATACCAGAGAAATACAAAAGATAATTCAAGGCTACTGTGAACACCTTTACATGCATAAACTAGACAACCTTGGGAAGATAGATAAATTCCTGAAAATACACAACCCTCCTAGAGTAAAACAGGAAGAATTAGAAACTCTGAACAGATCAATAACAAGCAGAAAGATTGAAATGATAATTTACGAGTTGCCGACAAATAAAAGTCCAGGGACAGATGGATTCATAGCTGAATTCTATAAGGTATTTAAAAAGAATTGGTACCAATCCTACTGACACTATTCCACAAGATAGAAAAAGAAGGAATCCTCCCTAACATATTCTATGAAATGGGGTAGTATCAGAGAAACTTTATTTTAATGTGTTCTTTCAAGTCAACATTAAATAAACATGGCAAAGAAAAAGTATTATCCACCAGAATCCTATCTTCTCACAGTTGCTTTTCATTCTCCTTATATAGCACCATCTCTTCTTCATTCTTGCCTGAAATTAATTTTCAACTTCTTTCCATCCAATCATGTCCCAACTCTTTTTGAAAAGTTTCCTGAAAGTCTCCTGGTGATGCACCTCCTTCATAAAACTGCCCAGATCAGCTCCTCTGGATTTCTGAAGTGTAAGCACTTCAGAATTTGCTTCAGTCTCTTTCTCTTCCTATTTCATCTATGTCTTAACTTAGACTTGTGTGTATTGTATTGTCTTTCCACATCTAAACATCACTAGAGTAGCTCCTTTCTTATCAATGGTCTTGAGCTTTACATGTGCTCTTTAAAAAATGTATTTTAGCATAAAAGACTAAGCTATGGTTTAAAAAAAATTCATTTAATATCTGGGCAGACTTTGAAATCATAAAATTTAAACTTCACCTGAAAAATTAAATATTTTCTTTCTTCAGGTTCATAAAAAAATGTACTGAGATTCTAAACAAGTAAATGAATTAACAAGTCATCTGCATGGCTCACATGCAACTTTTATAATATAGCTTATATTAAAATGCTAATTCATACATTATATTTACTTATAACATCTATAATAACAGCTGTGATAGGCACTTAGACATATTTTATTTTATAAAAATCCAGGTGTTAGCTTTATTAAATCAAGTGAAAAACAGATGTTTAAAAGTGTTTTTAAGATTGCATAGCTTCACTTATTTTTTATCACCCATAGATTATTCTAAACATGAGAGAAAATTTAATTTATTTAATCTAATAAATATTCCATTTCCCTTGTTTAATCCCAGTCACACTATGTTTCATTTTTTACAATATATTGTAAACATTTTAGAATGTAAAACCAGTGTAAGTGGTATGCAAATTTACCCACGATCCTTTTTCATCTTTTTCTTTTTCCCATTCCTTGCTATAGTACCTTCCATTTTCTTGCTCAAAAAAAAAAAAAGACAAATAAAAATAAAAACCTTCAATATTAACCAGAAAAAGCAGCGTTTTGCCTGTCTCTTAGGAAAATAAAAAAGTCTTCTAACATTTTCCCCTAGAAATGAGACTTGTAGTACTGCTGTTTCATACATATTTCTTGGTTTCTGTGATTTTTTTGTTCCAAATAATTTTGTATTATTTATTAAGCATTTGAAAATTCATTTCTTTGCAAACAGAGGGAATGATAAGCTTCTCAAATGTGCTACATTAGAGGCAGATGATCAAAGGCAATGGCTGGAAAGGCATATTGATATTATCTCATTTATCAGAAAAACAACAGATGGTTTCCCAAAAGATACACAGGGAGCTTAGAAAACCAGTTTTTACTGTGTTGGTAAAAGAATCAGGAAGTCTACAGCTACATGGCAACATACTCTTATATCCTAGTATGTCTTTAAAATTACTTCTTCTCTAGAAAAACAATAATCATGTTTGGCTATTTTATGAGAGCCATATGTGTCAGCATGATGTATGTGGGAAGAGAATGAATGACAATGAGAGATTCAAAATGCTCTCTAGGTAGCAGTTGTCTGAAGAAGCAGGATGCTCTTTTTTTAGTGAAATTATTTCCAAGAAGTTATGAAGCTAATTGATTAATTTATTTTAGACTTTTTCCAACAACAGAAAGTTGAACATTTCATTCATTTGCTACCATAGTCTTATATTCAGCAAATCCATTTGACTTTTGAAAAATCTACAACCAATTCCAAAATTTTCAGTTTTTTTTCCTAATATTGTGGTGGGCATTGAAATAGAGTAATTGTTCATATTTAAACATTCAAATTACCTGTAATAAAAATCTGGGCCAGTTTATTCTCTTTAATTGGCCTGTTCATGTACAGTAATGGAAAAATCCAGAGTAGGAAATCTTTAGACTTATCCTGTGACAACGATAGTGATGGTGGCAGAGGAGAATGTTTTATTTGAAATTTACTTGTAGTGAAGGAGTTCCAAGAACTAGGAAGTTCAGTTTCTGATATGCAATTTTCTACAGGCAATACAACATAAATGAGGATGGTTTTAACATGATTATGAATGAAGCACGTATATATGAAATATTTCATTGGTAAAACATGACTTTATTAGATGTGAACTATTGAAAGGGAATAAAGAGTTATAGATGATGCTTCAATTAGTCCTGATCTGAATGTACATGTCATTACTCTCTCCTTGCTCATCCAACCTCAGCTATATTGATGTCCTTGCCATTATACAGAAACATCAGGCACACTCCTGTATCAGTGCCTCTGAGCTTTGGTATTCCTGCTTCTCTTCCTACAGACATTTCAAGAGAAGTCTTGCACTTTTTTTTTTTTTTTTTTTTTTAGGCCTTTGCCTCAAGCTTATCTTCTCAGTAAGGATTTCTAGGACCTCTCTATTTAATATTGTAATATCTCTCATCTTCAACATGGTGTATGAATGGGAGCCTGGGGAGCCTTTATAGATATGGAAGAATAAAGGGATGAGTTCTGTTTTGAACACATTAAAGTAGAAATGTTCTAAAGGGAGATAGAAACACAAATCTGTATCTCTCTTTGCTGCACCTACTTCAAGAATAAAGCCTGTTCTTGGCAGATTGTCTATGTTCCAGGAAATGTAATCACTCTGAAAGATGTATAGTGATTGTGAAGGCCACAGAAGGGACCTGCAGAGAGACCTCAACTACACCAATGTAGCACTCGGTCTCCTTGGGAAGAGAAATAAGAGGCTCTGGGTTGATAAATGATGGAGTAAGAGAAAGGAGCTGGCTACCATTTACACTATCTGTAGTCATGTATGGAACATAACCAAGGGTGTTACACTGGGCTTTTGTTACAAAATGAAGTTTGCGTGTGCTCACTTCCCATCAAGGTTATTTAGGAAAATGGTCTCTTGATGAAATCTGAAATTTCTTGGGTAAAAAAATATATCCACTTGTTTCAAGTGGAGCCAGGCATTGCTTGTTCAATATTTCAAGCCCAGAACGGTTAGTTAATTCCCAAAGAAAATGACAAGAATTTGTATCAAATTCAGCTGCTTGGATTCAGCAAACCATAACAGATAAAAACAAGGATATCAGAAAATTTTTGGATGGTGTTAATGTCTCTGAAAAACAGAACAGTTCAGCATACTGATAAAAGATCTAAAAGCTGTCTTGAACAAAACAATAAGATGCTAGATGATTTTTAAGACCTATTGGTGATATTTTAAAGATGCACTAAAAGCTCTCTATTGGGAAAAAGAAATCTATACCATAGGAAAGATATTAATTTTAATTGTGCACTTTTAGCTGTTCTCAAAATAAAAGTAATATAGATATCAAGACTTATACTTCAAGCCATGATAAAATGAGTGTTTATGGCAACTAGAAAAGCCAAGTAAACTACAACAAAAATTTTTAAGGGTTTTGGTTAGCTGCTGAAGCAAAACAGCATGGAGGAACTGGAATTCCAGGAAAAAAAATGGGGGTAATTTCAGAGGTAGACTGAGGAGCTTTATACTTTCCTTTTTCTCTGGGGACATTTGCAGATTTTGGCTGAAATGAAAGCTGAAATATGAGCTTGGTTAAGACAGAACTGCTGCTAAAGCACAGATAAGTAATCACAGTTTGGGCAGCTATGTGGGTTAGAATAGCAAAAGTGGAGACCCAAGACACCTCAAACATAGCCAATCTTTGTCTCAAAAATTTACTATATTCTGAAGATATGTAGAACAAAAGTCTAAATAACTAAGTCAAACAATGCTGAAAAACAGAATAGAAATTTCATTATTCTTAGTACTCAAGAGACAAAAGATTCACTAAAATCTCAATCAAAAGCCTGTTTAAGGTCACACCATAGGAGCAGATATAAATCATAGGTAGGCTGAGGCTTACCAAAACTGCATTTTAGTCTGAATGTAGTCTATGACTGGATGAAGATGATCAGTTCTCCATTCTAGTTTCATAGCAGTTGAAAAAGTAAATCCTTTCTGGTGAAAGATAACTTATGATGAAAATTTTGACTCTACAGTTTCTTATTTATGCACAGTATGTACATTCAATCAGTTACTAAACTTGTCAATACATAGAGCAAACCAACTAATAACCAAAGAAGGGAAAAAAATAGAAAACAGACAGTTTCATAGGTGATGTAGATATTGGAGTTAACAGACAAGACCTTAAAAATAGCTTTGATTAATATGTGCAAGAAATACCTAATGTAGATGATGGGGTGATGGATGCAGCAAACCACCATGGCACGTGTATACCTATGTAACAAACCTGCACGTTCTGCACATGTATCCCAGAACTTAAAGTATAATAATAATTTTAAAAGTGCAAGAAAATATGATAAAATATGGACAAACCTAGTAAAATTATGAAGAATACAAGCAGAGAATTTGAAACTAAAAAAAGAATCAAAGTGACATTCTCAAACTAAAAATACACTATCTGGGGAAAAAATTAAAAGAATATATTTACCAGAATATCAGGCACAGATTAAGACAGATTTGACAAACTGTAAGATAAGTCAATAGAAAATATCCAAACTGAAATACTGAGAAAATAAATGAGGAAAGGACTTAGGAATATGTAAAAGACCAATAGTGTCAAAACATAACTAAAAGTTCTAATACACATGCAGTTGGATTTTGAGAAGGAAAAGATTCAGGGAACTGGCATCCTAAAAGCAAAGAACTGAGACTACGTCATAAATATTTTTAAGAGATAATGGCTCTACAATGATAAAAATTTATTAACCCACAGAGTTAAGAAGTTAAGAGAATCCAAATCAGTATCAATACAAAGAAATGCTATCTGGCCATTATAGTATTTCTGTTAAAACCTACATAGAAGAGAATTTTTAAAAGCAGTTAAGAGGAAAATGACACATTAACTTTGAAAGTGGAGCAATTACACTTACAGCTGATTTCTCAAGAAAAGAAAGCCGAAAGACAATGAAATGATGTCTGAAATGTAGGAAGAAACAATGGTGTAAATGTAGAATGACATACATAACAATCATATCCTTCAAAAATGAAGGTGACTGAGAGGTTTTCAACAAAAACTGAGAAAGTTCATTCCCAGTAAGCCTGCTTTTAAAAAGATATTGAAAAAATTTCTTTGTTTGTCTTTATTTTTTATTTTTATTTTTTACTTTAAGTTCTGGGATATATGTACAGAATGTGCAGGTTTGTTACATAGGTATACATGTGCCATGGTGGTATACATGTGCCATGGTGCTGCAGCTATCAACCCTTCATCTAGGTTTTAAGTCCCGTATGTATTAGGTATTTGTCCTAATGCTCTCCTTCTTCTTCCCTTACCCCCCCAATCCCCAGAGAGGCTCTGGTGTGCGATGTTCCCCTCCCCTGTCTCCATGTGTTCTCATGGTTCAACTCCCACTTATGAATGAGAACATGGGGTGTTTGGTTTTCTGTTTCTGTGTTAGTTTGCTGAGAATGATGACTTCCAGCTTCATCCATGTCCCTGCAAAGGATATGATCTCATTCTTTTTTATGACTGCATAGTATTCCATGGTGTATATGTGCCACATTTTCTTTATCTTGTCTATCATTAATGGGGGGTCCTTTTGGCAAAAGAAAATCAAACAGCAAAACATGGAAAAGAATGAAGAGTATCTGAAAGGATGAATCTGTGGATAAATATAAATAAATGTTGATTGTATAAATAATACTAGTAATATCTTCTGCACATATATAGAAGTAATATCTTCTTCACATATATAGAAATATCTTCTGCACATATATGGAAATATAAATAAATATTGATTATATAAAATAATACTAGTATATGTTCTGCACATATATAGAAGTAAAATTGACAATGATTACTTAAAAAGTGGGCAATGATATATGAAGTTAAAGTTTTCTAAGATTCTAGCATTAATATGGAAGTGATAATTTGTATTAGACAATTTTATGAAGAATATATGCTGTAATCCTAGAGCATAAAACATAAATAGAATAGTAAAACAATGTGTAACTAAGAAATGTGGACTAAAAAATGGAAGAATAAAAATTTGCTTTGCCCATGTGAAGACAAGAGAGTACAAAAACCAAAACATATTAGTCAAATTAAAAAAAAAAAAAAAAACATTGTCTAATTGTGGACATGGACCTAACTCTGTCAGTAATGACATTAAATACAAGTGGACTGAGTGTAACAAGGAAAATGCAAAGATTAAATTAAAAATACTTACATAATACAGAAAATACATGTTAAATATAAAAACACAGAAAAAGTATAAGTAAAACAGTAAAAAAGATAATTTCCCACAAACACTAATCAACAGAAAACTCATACAGCTATACTAATATTCAGATAAAGCCGTCTTTAAGGGAGAAAGCATTACTAAAGAGTGATACTTCACAAAGAGGTTAATATAACCAGAACATATCAGAATTTTAAATCTATGTGCATCCAATAGCATGAATTCAAAATGTATAAAATATAATTAAACAGAAAAAGTAGATAAATTCATAATAACCATGGAGACTTTAACACACCTCTTGCAATATCTGATAGAAAATGTTTATAAGTAAGTAAGCAGAAGATGTAAACATAATTAAACTTTACCTAATTGGCACATGTAGAATGCTAACATCAAACAATGACAGATTTAACATTCTTTTTATGTACACATTGAACAACATTGTTCTTATGCTCTGTGATGGTCATGGGTCTCCAGAGAAACAAAACCAATAGTACATATATGTAAAGAGATTCATTACAAAGAATTGGCTCACACAATTATATAGGCTGTCTAGTCTAAAATCTGTGAAGCTGAAGTCCCAGTTCAAGTACAAGGCTGCAAACTGCTGCAGAATCAGGAAGAGCTGATGTTACAGTTCAAAGGCTGTCAGACAGGAGAATTGTCTTCTACTCAAGGAAGGATCATCTTTGGTTCTATTCAGGGCTTCAGCTGGGATGCAACCCACCACATTGGGGAGGGCAATCTGGCCATCCAAAAGCACCCTCAGAGAAACACCAAGAATAATGTTTGGCTAAGTATCTAGGTACCACATGGCCCAGTCAAATTGACACATAATATTAGCCATCATATGCCCAAGATAAAAATATGTTCCCTGTCTTCAGACCACCATGGTACCAAGCTAGGAATCAGAAAAATAAAGAGAACACAAATTATCAATAATACAAATGAAAATGCTATTTCACTGCAGATTCTAAAGACATGAGAAAGATAAAAGTCTGATTATTCTAAAGAAATAAATTTCTAAAAGTACACAACTTTCCAAAATTGACAACAAAGACACAGAAAATTTGAATAGTAGATATCTATTGAAGAAACTCAATTTGTTGTAAGTTTTTCTCACAAAGAAACTCCTATACAACTTAACTGGTGAATAATCTTTCAAGTACGAAAAGAGAAATAAGAGTATTATTACATAAAATCTTCTAGATAACCGAAACCGAAAATTTCACAACCATTTTTGTGAGGCCTACATAACCTTGATTCTAGAATCAGACAAAAATATTATAAGAATTACAACGACAAAGAGCAGCAGAACTTAGAGCAATTAGGAATAAAAATGGAGGTGAGTAGAGTAGAAGCATTAAAAGGAAAGAGAGCAAAGGTAAGATTAGAGGGAAATAGGGGCCAGTCATGTAGGATGCTACAGGCCAGGGAAGGGGATTTGGAAATTAATTTAGAAGCAATAGGCATTGATTTATTCAAATTAATATGTTTGCCCTCATTACCAGATTTCAGATCATAATTAATTTATCAAGGAGAAGCTTTACGTAATATCACCATTTGTGATATTAAAGATTATTTGTTATTGAATCCTTTAAAATTTTTAAGAAACTATGCTTAACTTTTCAATAAATAAAAATCTAATCCAGTATTGAATATTTTTATTTGTGTATCATACTATGACAAATTTTAGCAATTAATATTTGTTTTGCTATATTTTTAAAGGTACTTGTAAGTTGGATTATTAAAAGGCATTGCAGTCATCTCAATGTTGATCTAATGTTATTGACTGATTTCTCCCCCTCTGGCACTGTGAGTTAAAAAGGTGTTCAGAAAAGTTTTCTTCTTTTCTGCTCTCATCTTGGTAACCCCTGTCTTTGTTCTTCCCTGCGTCTTTTCTTCCTTCTTTCATGGAATACAGCTTTGAGGTCAACATACAGCCACAAATATCAAAGGAAGCTCCCCCTTACTTCTCAAGTATAGTCTAACTAAGAATTTTAACAATTCACACAAGAAAAATTTGTATCGTCTGGCTCATTAATATAAAATATCAAAACATGACTCCAAGAATAATTCTGAAACTTCAAGCTGTTAGAAAACACTCTGGACAATTTTTTGTTCCACCTGACTGCAAAAGTATATTCCCTTTTATGAAATTGCTAAAATCAAAGCCATGATTGCCATCAATGTGATATATTCCACATAGGTTGTGCTAAAGTAACAAGTAAACCCTGAAATCTCTGCTTCTTAATACAGTTTAGAGTTTACTTCCTGCCTTCACAATATATGGATCTTCTAGGTGACTCCTAGGATCACTTTTAGGTGATCTTTCTGAGATGACCCAAAGACTTGGGCTTCTATCTGTGTCTACTGATTTGGAGTCTTTGCTCCTGACCATGTGGGCAAATGAGAATGAGAAAGATCATGAGGCCCTATCAGAACCCAGCAATATACATCTCTTCCACTAACACTGCTTGCCCAGAGGTAATTATATGGTCCCATCTAAATGCACATGGTCTGGCAAACATCTTCCCATGTGCCCACAGAGGAAGAGGAATTAAAAAAAAAATGACTTGGTGATCACATAGCATTATACTACCATAAGCTAAAAATGGATATTTCATGAATAGCTCACAGGCATGGAAGTTAATATTGAAGGCCACACAAATAAGATATCTGTTCTTATTTTTTCAAAAAATGAGCCATGCCATTGTGGTAGTGAGACAGGAGAGTTCCCTGGACCCCTTTGTGGGACTTGGGACAGGGGTGTGGCTTACTTAAACACCTTGCAGGAGGGGGGAGCATGCAGGCAAGTGGGTGCTGGGGCCAGAATGAATGCTTTTGGGCTCCAACCCCATGGTAGCATCTAGGGGTGTTTTACAATTAATGCTTTTTTAGAAGTTGCTATCCACAGATGGCTAAGTGTTAACCAGCACAGTGGGGGAGTTAGGGTAACAGCTTTTCACACCCTGCCCTCTTGGTACCAGGGTGTCTGGTGTCCAGGAGGAATCAGGTCACACTGACTTGAAGGATGGTGAATGCAGAGGATTTATTGAGTGATGGAGGTGGCTCTCAGCAGAATGGGGAGCTGGAAAGGGGATGAAATAGACAGATAATCTTTCGGCCTTCTGACCATCCTGTGGCCTCTTCAACATTCAGACACTTCTCTCCTTCTCTGCTGCACCACTTGGCTCCTTTGCCCATGGAGTTTGGGATTTTATGGGCATAGGATGGGGGACATGGTAGGCAAGGATGGTTTTGGAAAAAGCCACATTCGGGTGGGAAAACAGGAATGTAAAGTTTTCATTTAGGGCCATGGGCCCAAGCTTGTGGGTGGGGCCTTTGCCGGGGAACTGCCCTCTTCTACCCAGTATTTCCCTGCCTCTTGTCCATATCAGTAGGAGATAGAATAAAGAAAGTTACAATAAAAAAACTATTCCTCATTATCATTGATAAATTGTGGGCCATTTATAACTACAGGTAAACTGAAATAAACAATAATCCAGCATGATTTATTTTGCCTCTAGGTTAAACATACATCAGCATCAGAACTCTAACTCTTCAAGGCCTTTTTCATCTCTGGGAGTATCCTAGGCTGCTTTGGAAAATAAGAGAAACCTTGAATAAATATACAGAGATCCACTGTCTTTTTCAGAAACAATGCCTGCACTGATTTTTTTCTAGTAGTAAGTTATAGAGGCCTATACTTCAAAATAACCATTTCTTCCAGCTACATATTAAGTAACAATATAATACATTAAATATATATGTATAATATATAATATATACTAAATATTAAGAGTTTACCTCCTGCCTTCCCAATATATGGTGCAGGTAAAGAGAATCTTCTAGGTGACTCCTAGGATCACATCTAGGTGATCTTCCCGAGATGACCTAAAGAATTAGGCTCTTCTGTGTCTACTCTCTTGGAGTCTTTGCTCCTGACCATGTGGACAAATGAGAATAAGAAAAATCATGAGAAAGATCATAATAATTAAATGTCTATTATATATAATATAAATATCTATTATATATAAATCATAGGTAGAATAATAAATATTATATATAAATTAAATTAATTATATAGTATATATTTAAATATGTATGTATTTCTGGGAATTAAACAAGACTTTAATCTGCTATAGTACTAGAAGATAAAAAGTTGTAATCACTATGGCTAAAACAAACAAAAACAACAACAACCAAACAATGAAACTAGAGCTAATGCCTGTCAAAACAATAACTTAATACCAGGAAGTTAGCATGCAAAAAGTTAATTCTCTTATGAAAAGCTACTTTCTCTCTGCCTGCTGCAAGGGATGTCTGGGTTAGAAACTCAAAGCACTAATTGCTTGAGTTTAGAAACTCCTGAGATTTATGTGTCAGAAAGTCAAAACACCAATATAGGTAAATGAAGGCTCGTTAGCATGAACTAGCAGTTGGGTTGTGGAGCTGCAGATATTTTGTATTAAATGAAAGGATTTAAAAAGAAAAACCCAAGGGAACGGTGAGTTAAAAACTGGCGGCAAGAGGAAGGCTTAGAACAAGGCAATCATTAAAATTCCTTTGGAATTAAGTTCATTAAAATAGTTCATAATGCTTTCTTACAACAGGCCTCAAAGTTGTATCCAATTTTTTTTTTTTTTTGGTTTGGATGCTCCTTCAGAGACAGTAGTTTGCTGCTGACTTTGCAGATATGTCTAATATGCAATTTTCCAAATGTATACAGGGAAGGTTGTTGCAGACAAAGGCAGAAGACTGTAAATAGAGATCTTGCAGAATGTTTTCCTTTCTGTTCTTGACCCTTTATACATTTCTGCTGGAACTCAGAACTGGTTTTCTTACCCACCCCCTCTCCTGTGTTGTTTTCTTTCTCTAGTGTGCTCTATTTCTGAACTAACAATGTAGAGCAAATCCAGTAGCTGCTGTATCCTTCACAGCTTCCCAGTCCCAGAGGAAATAGTGCCAAGTTACAGGCCCCCAGAAAAGAACATCTCCTTCAGAGTTAGGAGGCAGAAAGTCAATGTTAGTGCACAGCACCTCTGTTTTAAAGTATTTGCAATCAGTGCCTTTTAAAATTCAAATTGTATTTTTAATTTATTTGTTATTGTAAGAGTATTATGCTCATAAAAATTAAAACAGAAGCTGGGCCTGGTGGTTCATGCCTGTAATCCCATTACTTTAGAAGGCTGAGGCAGGTGGATCACTTGAGCTCAGGAGTTTGAGACCAGCCTGGGCAACATAGTGAGATGCCATGTCTACTAAAAATATAAAAATTAGCTGGGTGTGGTGACATGTGCCTGTACTCGTATTTACTCAGGAGGCTGAGGCACAAGAATTGCTTGCACTGAGGAAACTAAGGTTGTAGTGAGCTAAGATCATGCCACTACACCCCAGCCTGGGCAACAGAGTGAGACCTGGTCTCAAAAAAAAAAAAAATTAAAATAAATATAGACCATAAACAACTACAATCTATCAAATCAAATCTATAACACAAATCTAGAAAGTATTAGTAATTCTTCCCTGCCTTTTCCATTAATCTAAAGAATTTGATATGAAGTCTGTTTCCAATGATAAGTGCTTATATATATATATGTATGTATGGGATCTATATGTACATTTATGCAATAATAAATTGAGCTATAATTTACAATAAAATATACACATTTTAAGTGTGCAATTTAATGACCTTTGACAAATGTATATGATACAAATAGGGAGAGAGGGAAATACTGGGTAGAAGAGGGCAGTTCCCTGGCAAAGGCCTCACCCTCAAGACTTAGAAACCTGTGGCCCTAAATGAGAAAAGGCATTTCTGTTTCTGTGCCCAAAAGTTGCATTTTGGCCTGCCACATGCCCCCTATACTGTACCCATATGAATCCCAAGCCCCCAGCTCCATAAGGAGATGAACAGAAGATCAGAAGAACAGCAGAACGGCATGGCAGAGAGAAGAGAAGGAGTGTCTGAACAATGAGCAGAGTTGAGCTGGGGGGAGTTGGAGAGATCAGCTGCTGGATGGCCAAACTCCAGAGAAAGATCATCTTCCCACTCCACCACTCAGTAAAACTCCCACATTCATCCTTCAAGTCCGTGTGTGGCCTGATTTTTCCTGGACGCTGGACAAGACCTTGGGATACAGAAAGCTGTCACACTGGCCCTGTGCCCTTGGAAAAAGCAGAGGGTCTTCTGAGCTGTTTAATACTTAAGCTGTAAGTGGATGGCAAAGCTAAAAGAATATACTGCTACACGCACCCACTTGGGCTTCAGGAGTCACAGACACCCACCCCTGGATGCTACCATGGGGCCAGAGCCCGGGGCACTCACCTTGGCTCCTGCACCTGCCTGTCTATGTGCTCTCCTTCCTGTAAGAGCTTTGAGTGCACAGCCAAGCCACACCCCTGTCACATGTCCTGCAAGGGGGGATCAGGGAACTCTCCTGCTTCATATATACCTGAATAATCATCACTCCAGTGAAGACATAAGTTCTATTACCCAAGGGCCCTTTCCAGCCAATTCTAACTGCTACTTCCCTCTACCCCAAGGTAACAACAACTCTAATTTCAAACATTATAAATTAGTTTTGCCTTTTCTTAAGTTTTATATATTTTTTGTATGATTTCCTTTGCTCAGTATAATGCTTTTGGATTTTCTCTACATTGTCACATGTAGCAATATGTTTTCTTTTATTGGTCAAGTAATATTCCATTTTATATACTACATTTTAAACCTCTTTTTCTCCAAGATGACAACTTTATTTGTTTATTATCACTTTTCTGGAATCCTTTAATTAGGTCGAATGCATTTTACAAATACACTAATGTCTATTGCTCCTAAAATAAATTATGAAATCCCCCTACTAAGGCTAGTGGGTTCCTGCAGGGCTGGCTCCTATTTCACTCCAACATTATCTCTTTCCTCCTTGGATTGTGATACTTCCTCCCAACTGGCCTTCATTTTTCTTATTGACCCTTCTAAGCTCCTGCCCTCTTTATGGAGGGTGACTTTGTGGTTTTACCTGCCTGGGATCCTCTTCCTCAGTTCTTTGCTCGCCTGAGTTTTTATCATCTGTATTAGTCTGTTCTCACACTGCTAATAAAAACATACCTAAGACTGGATAATTTATTTAAAAAAGGTTGAATGAACTCATGCTTCCATATGACTTGAGAGCTTCACAATCCTGACAGAAGGCAAAGGAGAAGCAAAGGTATGTCTTACATGGTGGCAGGCAAGACAGCATGTGAAGAACTCCTATTTATAAAACTATCAGCTCTCATAAGACTGATTTACTACCACAAGAACAGTATGGGGGAAACTGCCCCCATGATTCAGTTATCTCCACCTCGCCCAGTCCCTGACATGTGGGAATTATCACAATTGAAGATGAGATTTGGGCGGGGACACAGCCAAATCATATCATCATCCTTCAAGTTTCCGCTCAAGTATCATCATCTCAGTAAAGATCACCCTAGCCTTCCAGTTCAAAGTGGCCCCATCTTGACACTCTGTTTGTTAATAGTACTTACCGGAATGCAATCTGTGGTGAGTATGCTCATCTTAGTTTACTTGATCACCGTTCACTATCCCCTGGCACTTAGCACTATGCCTGGAGCAGAGCAGACAGTGACGAAGTTGAAATGATACAAGCACCACTGCCCAAATGACTAGTGTTTCTATCTAACATTGAAACATAATGACCAGCTCTCACACAAATTTAAATATTAATAGATAAGGAGAAAAGCAAATGCAGGAGAAATGACAGCAGAGGCATTTCACCTTTATTGAGACCTTATTTTTAGAAGAAAAAAAAAATCCACACAATTTAAAAATCTATCCTCTTATGTATAACATTCAGCATTATGTTTCAAAATGAGAATACTTCACTGTAGCTGCATATTCATTGAGCATAAGCTCCACTTTTCTTTCCATTTCTAAATGTACAGTTGTGTTTTAATTAAGGGTAATATCTTTCATTAGTGGCCTTTGGGAAATATCCCATTAATTAAAGGTGAGAAACAAATAGGTGACATTTACAAGGATACCACTACTCCAAAGCACATATGCCTGCTCCTATGGGAAGAGAACTATTTAAAGTCTCACAATGTGGTGTTACTAATGGTCCTCAGCTGAGCAATCTTCTGAAAAGTACAATTTTGATTGGACTATAATTTACTTTTCTGTAGGTAATGGAGACAGGGTCAACTCATAAGAGAATACAGAAAAGGGGACGTGGGGGAGGGTAATGGAGAGAGCAGCTGTTAGGTAAAGTGTAAGAAATGGGAAATAAAACCTCAAAAAATTTTTTCAGTTAACACACATGAATGCAGCAAAAATACAGTCTTTGGAGCCATAGTTTGAATTCATGGCTATTTGTAGGGGAAATTTTGCTAAGGCTAGTAGGTAAGCCAAATAATTTATTATCTAATATAGCCAGTGAACTTTGTATACTATGAAGCTAAAATAGCTCCATAATATTATAGCAACATCTTTGGGAACTATTCCCAGACAAAAACAATTAAAGACTCCAAAGCTTCTCTTTTACATAGTCACTAATTAGTTCATGAGATAATTTATTGTTTTCCTAATTTTTAAAATTTAATTTCTCATCCTAATGAATGACTTCAAGTATAGAGCTGATGTTATTTTAAAGATATTGCTCAGATACTTTCTTTTTAAAAGTTATTAGAAACCTCACTTTAACTGAAGCAGTGAAGCAAGTTCCCCTTTCCCTGCTCCTGAGGGAAACAGGAGATTTATTCTCAAGACAAATTGAACAAGAGAGGATGTAGATTAGGGCACACCAGGCCTGTCAGAGGGCAAAGGTGAGGAACCAGACAGAAAACAAGGAGACAAATTGAATAGCTGCAAGTAGAACCATCAGTGTCCAATCCCAACCTCCTTTATTGCTGGTTCTACTAAAAGAAAGCTCAAGTGGACACAGATCACTCATGCTAACTTCATCAGCTATAGCACTTAAAGGGAGACAACTTTTTCAAAATACAGAGCTAAAACTGTCCCTGCTTTAGGTGCTATGGCACTTAAAGGCAAGAGGCAGCTAAGCTTATCATCAACAGACACACACACACCCCCCCCCCCCCCCCCACACACACACACCCCAGCAGCAGCAGCAGGAGCATCAGTTCATCAGAAGATTCATTTCTAGAGAACTTGATGGGTCGAGATGAGAGACCAAGTTAATATATTACCCAAAGGTGGAAAAAAAAGTCTGGAAAAGAAACTCAAGAGGAGAGTAACACTTAAGAAAGTAGGTGAAAAAAAACGAAACTCAAAAAAGAAAGACAGAAGAGAGAGAAAAAGAAAGAAAAGAGAGGAAGGAAAGGAGGAAAGAAGGAAGGAAGGGAAGATGGAAAGAAGGAGGGAAGCAGGGAAGGAAGGAGTGAAAGGAGGAAAGGAAGGAAGGAGGAAAATGAGGGAATGAAGGAGGGAAAGGAGGAAAGGAAGGAAGGGAGGAAGGGAAGGAAGGGAAGGGAGGAAGGAAGGGGGAAGGAAGGAAGCAAGGAAGGAAAATGGAAAGGGAGGAAGGAAGGTAGGAAGGAGGAAAGGGAGGAAGGAAGGAAAACCAAGCCATTTCACTCAACAGGAGGAAATGTTTGCAGACTTGGTAGCAGGAATGCAAAGGAGATCCTTTTTCAAATTTCTGTTTTCTCTGTGAAGTGGTGAGATCACATGTAAAGATTGAGAAACAGTAAGAATGGCGAGTCAGAAGTTTCAGAGTAGTCAAGATAGAGAAGAGAAGCAAGAGTTGATAGGAAACTGACAACATTGCCAATGTTAGCAGTTGACATTGGAAGCTGAGCTTATGTACCCTGAATAAGCATTTCTGTGTAATGTTTCAATAGTCCAGTCAAAGGTTCATAAAAGGTGAGCAGTTTGGTGAATGTATTACCAGACAGTACAAGGGGGAAGGCATTGAGATGAAGAGTTTGAGATGTTAATAAGAACAGTAGCGGTAATGTATCATTGATCCAAGTTTTTTGGGGAAGAAAATGAATGCAGGATAGAACTGATTAGGAAAACAGTAAAAGGGTTCATGGATTAGTGATCAAAATGAGATAGAAAAATTGATATAGTGGAAGTAAACTGAACAGAAAATAAAGATCTTAGAAAATGGCACCTCCATAAACCTAGAGGTTGTCCTCAATTCCTGCTGTATCCCTGAATCCACTCTATAAGTGAGTCTCATTGGTTTCACAATCAAAGTATTTTTCTAAACCTGTTTGCTTTTTACCTATCCTCGGCTAACACCCTTGTCTAAAGTACCATTAGGCCACTGTGACATCCTGTTTACAGAGTCCTGCTCCCACTCTTGTCTCTCTGGTCTTCTCATAACTTCATCTCTAGATAGTAGCCAGAGTGATCTTTTCTGAGTTTGCTGTGTGCTCACTTGCTCCCAATCACAGTTACAGTGAAATCTATATTCCTCACCGAGGCCTCCAAGACTCTAGAAAACCTGCCCCTGTAGACCTCTCTGATTTGTGTCTCCTACAGCACTTATCACTGATGAGGAAGGCATGGAACTCAGAGGCTAGAATGTGGGATGAATGGTCCATATAGCATTGAAGTCACAGAACATGAGGGAAGTATGATGCAGTGAAAAGTTCTCCAGATACTTCACTTTTTGTTAAACCATTCATTTTAATAAAATTATAAAATGAATCAGGGAAAGCAATAGAAACATACCACACTGTAAATCTTTTTAAAGATATGGTCTACAACTTACTTGTATTTATATCTCCAGCAATTAGCACATTGACTGGTAGCACAGGCACCCAATAAGTTTTGATTGGTTAAATAAATCAATGTGTAAATGAATACACATAGGAGTTTTACAGATGAGTGTGTTACAATCCATTCTTCTTACCTGCTAGGCATCTCTCTTTTCTGACTTTGCTTTAAGAAATAATCCAGTCTTCACTACATGTAGCTTCACTGGGACTGTTAGCCAAGGAGTCCCACTCACTCCTTGCAAGTAGCCCAGTTAAAGCCAATCAGAGTTCTTTGGAGAATTTGAATCTTGACCAGAATGAGGTTGAGATGGGAAAACTGTTGGAGCTGGTTCATGCCAATGGTAACATCCTGAGATTTTCCTTAGTTCCTGCTCCCCAAATCCCTGAAACATCCTGCTTTTTGAGAGGTAGTTCTTCAACTTTTCCGTCACTATTGTGAATTGCATCATGGTATTCTAAGAAATGCTTTCTTTTTGACTTCAGTTAAAAGGAATTATTTTTTCTTACTTGTAAGCAAAGAACCTTAACTGAAAATTGCAAATTTAACATGATTAGGAGAATGCACATTTATTTTAAGAACTATTGAGTGCTGCTATGTGCCAAACATAATAGTGAGTACCAAAAACATTCAAAGGTTTATCTTCCAACAACTTAAAGGTTTTTTTTTTGGGGGGGGGGGGGGTGACATAAAGAGTATGATCAAATAACTGTAAGATAAAATGGCTTTGTGGCATACAACATACAGGTGAAATGAAAAGGGAATTGAGGAAAGGGATCTGCTCAGTTAGGGCAATTATGGTAGAGCCAACATTTGGCCTCAGCTTTTAGGATTCGGGCATTCTGACTAAGGAAAGGCATCGAGGATCCACAGAAGCATCACACAGAGATGGGAAAGCATCAGGTATGAGTGACGATCAGCAAGTAGATCAGTTTGCTACATTTATGAAGAAAATAATGAGCAATTAGTTTGCAAATAGTGGATTGAAGCTGAAAAGTCAAGCTAAGAAAAATCTGGTTTAGATTTCGTAGGCAACGGGGGAGCCAAAAGCATTATTTACGCAGAATTGTGCTGGGAAAAACAAGGCTTGCAAAGTCATATATGATGTACTGGAGCAAGAAAAAGATGAAACTGAAGAGACAAATTCCAAGGTATTGCAATAGTCCAATCAAGGGATAATTAGCACCAGCATGAAGAAAATTTCAAATACTTTCTAATTGCTGATGGAAGAAAAGTAAGACTCTAAAAAGGCATTGAGACCCTGAGATGAATAAGATGCTGCAATTGATTTACAATATTCCACAGCTCTGTATTTCAAATCATTTTTCTGCCTACTCTCCCCGCTGAGTTTTCATCATCCATCTCCAGCTACCCATACAACGTCCTCACTTGGAAAGACCAGTATTATCATAAACCAAAATGCCCAGAGACAAACTCAGTGCTCCTTTCATCCTCTACCCACAAGTTGCTGCCTTTTCTTTTTAACCTGCAGACTTAAAAAGTATCTCTGCCTCTTCTTGTCCTTTAGCTCCCATCAATCTTTACATCACATCAATTAGATAAAACCCTTATTCAGTCATGACAGGTTCCCTGCAGCAGATTCCTAGTAAATCTCTCTGTTTCCATTTTCTCCCCCACTAGATAGCAGAAGATCAATAAACTCTGTCTGAAGTTGATAAATTAATCTGGCAAGTATAACGCAGCTTTCACTGACATATGGATTTGCTAAAAACACCTTTTAAAAAATAATAACATTACTCCCGTGTCAGGATCCTACTTGCCCCTGATTTTGGTGGGCAATAACTTTATACCTTTTGATTTCTTGAGGTCTACTAAGTTATCTGTGTCTGCATGTGTGTTTGGGGATGGGGGACGTGAAGAGTGTGATTGTGGGCATGTGCGCACACTGACAGGAGAGCCAAGGAAGAGAGAGAGTAGAGGAGCTGGGCTTCTCGAGGGTGAAGGCCACAGTCCCCAGCTAGGCACCATCCGATTAGACTTAAATATGGAGGGCAAAGAAGGAAACTAAAAAGGCAATGGCTGTACTTATGTTTACTAGGGTGAGCTCTGATGGGTTAAAATCCTCTGCTTATCTGTTTATGTATTTAACTACTTGGTTTTCAAAAATTTCTATTAATTGAACAGATCTACACAATGTCCAGACTTAATCCATATTACCCCAAAAGGACTGACCCTATGTAGCAGTAGGTGTTTTGAAAATACCTGTACATACAGATATGCACATGTCCCACCCCAGCTCTGCACACCTATACCCCAGCCCTGGCCCCTGCCTGGATCTGTTGTCTACAAGCCTCTTGTCAGTCAAAGAAGAAGCTCTGACTCTGCTTCTCCCCCACTCCTGCCACCACCCCCCAACACCTGAAACCTGTAAGAAGACCACTTACCTTGGCCAAGACAACTGTGGGGCTGGTCTTAGTCACACCCCTGCTGCCTCATGTCTGTGTATACTATCAATTAAAGTGCGTTTGTTTCTGTGTTAGTCCATTTCTGTGTTACTATAAAGAAATACCTGAGACTGAGTATTTTATAAAGAAAAAAGGTTTAATTGGCTTACGTGGTTCATGGCTCTGCAGTTTCTACTAGCTTGGTACCAACATCTGCTTGGCTTCTGGCAAGGGCCTTAGGAAGCTTACAGTCATGGCAGAAGGTGAAGCAGGAGCAGAAGCATCACACGGAGAGAGCAGGAGCAAGACATCAAGGAGAGAGTCCTGGACTCTTAAACAATCCAACCTTGCATGAACTGAGCAAGAACTCACTTACACCAAGGAGATGGTACTAACTCATTCGTGAGAGATCCACCCCCCATGATCCAATCATCTCCTACTAGGCCCCACTTACATCATGGGGGATCATTCACTCTAATGATAGTTTCTTTCGGTATACAGAAGCTCCTTAGTTTAATTAGATCCCATTTGTCTATTTTGGCTTTTGTTGCTATTGCTTTTGGTTTTTTAGTCATGAAGTCCTTGCCCATGCCTATGTCCTGAATGGTATTGCCTAGGTTTTCTTCTAGAGTTTTTATGGTGTTAGGTCTCATGTTTAAATCTTTAATCCATCTGGAGTTAATTTTTGTGTAAGGTGTAAGAAAGGGATCCAGTTTCAGCTTTCTGCATATGGCTAGCCAGTTTTCCCAACTCCACTTATTAAGTAGGGAATTCTTTTCCATTGCTTGTTTTTGTTTGGTTTGCCAGAGATCAGATGTGCAACCATCTGATTTCAACATGAGATTTGGAAGGGACAAACATCTAAACCATATCAGTTTCTTAACGAAAAATATATTCAGTCAAGTAACTGCAGGTTGCTTGACACCTAATCATCATCACCTGGAAATGAACTAGATCCATTCTGGTAGAAAGAGATATCCAAAAGTGATTTAATATGATTGTTAGTATATTCTTAATGCTTACTCAGAGATTGATAACCTAAGATCAAAACAGTTTTGGTGTATCCAGTATCAGACAAATATTGATTTTAAAATGTTTTTAAAGTAATGTATAATCATCTTTTGTGAATATATTTAAAAGAACATGTGATGGCAGTGCTCAGGTCTAGTCCTATCTGAAGTCAGGCTGACAGGACAGGAACACAGTGACAGATTTCTTAACTCATAGCTCAGGCCCCTTACATCTTACTGTAATTCTGTGCACTCAGGACCAGCTTAGGATGAAATGGTAATGTTCCCAAATTCAGTGAATTCAGAACTAACACAGATTCATAGGTATTCAGATTGTTTTATATATATATATATATATATATATATATATATATATATAATTGCATTTTAGGTTTTGGGGTACATGTGAAGAACATGCAAGATTGTTGCATAGGTACACACATGGCAGTGTGATTTACTGCCTTCCTCCCCATCAACTGTATCTGGCATTTCTCCCCATGTTATCTCTCCCCAACTCCCCACCCCCCCGCTGTCCCTCCCCTTTTTCCCCCCACAGACCCCAGTGTGTGATGCTCCCCCTCCCTGTGTCCATGTGTTCTCATTGTTCAACACCCGCCTATGAGTGAGAACATGTGGTGTTTGATTTTCTGTTCTTGTGTCAGTTTGCAGTGGGCGTAAGAATAGGATGACAGATGTGTTTGTTGTAAGATAAAAAGTTTTAGTTGAATGCATGAATTTAGTAATTATAAGACTTTGAAGTATTCTTTTTAATTTAGAATAGATAGTCCATTTAGAAATACACTTTTTAAAAGTCTTGAAATGATTCCTAAGAAGCTCAGATTCAAGCCTCTGGTTCATGACTCAGATGTCTCCATGCTGGTGGTTTCTGACATCATCATTATTAAAACATGGCATTGCTTCTAACATCTGGGCTGTCTTAAAGAGAAAATAAAAGACACAATGGAAACTATGACTGAAGCCACTTTTTAATGCTAAACAAACCAACAAGCACACACATAGCAGGGTTTATACTGGGAGCATCTGACTTATTTTTTATGCTGTTCTTTGAGCCTTGTTTTTTTCTTCTCTAATCACTGAACCATAATTCATCAGAACTACAAGGATGAACTTCACTGCAGTTACATTTCCTCCTGAGAAAAAGGAATAGTTCACTGTGGCTAATGACACATTTGATCTACAGTGCTTTAGCATATAAATGTAGGTTTTGTAAAAATGAAACTTCCAAATACCAATTTTTTACATCAGAATTCATTAAGGCTAATATTTATTCATTTATTCTTTCCTCATATATTTATTAGCTGCCAAATGCCAGATACCATATCAAGCACTGACATTCAATGATTAGCATAACATGTTCTAGCCCTTAAAATCATATGTAGCATTTATTATTGAAATTCTTGACTCAGTTATGAGCAAACAAAGTTATTTATTCTTTTTCTCACATCTGCAACAGATTTATTTTTTTAAGGAATGGATTTTGAGAGTAAAAACTTGAGCCAGAGAAGGTTGGAATAGAAAATAAATATGTATGTAAGCTGTTTTGCTAATTGTTTTATAACCACAATAAACTAGTACAGCGAATGCCCCATACAAAACACAATTAAGTTTCTAAAAAGAAGCCATTCCCTTACCAAAACTGGAAATTCCAGTCTCTGGTATTTGGAATTTAGGCTGCAATCTTTTTTTTTTTTTCTGATAGATCACTGGGTGTGTGGCACAGGCCATGCTTTCAAGCATATTTGAACAGAAAAATAGCCAGCCAGGTAGAAGTAGATGAAGTGTTTGGTTTCATGTGTGACATAACTGCCTAAGATCCCCACTATGATGTAATACCTGATGGGATTGTATTTCCTGTCAAATTCCTTCTGGATGTGGGCCACAATGTACTTTTCTATGACATATGTCACCAATGCCTGAGTAGCAGACTCCACTGAATTCTGTTGCATTTCTTCTAATGTGTCCACATTTGGCATTTTTGATCATGTGGTTTTCATGAAGCAGGATATATACCACTGCAAAAATCTCCTGGGGAAGATGCTAGGTGTCCTGGGGAGGTGCTAGCATGGCTTAGGCCCAGTGGGAGCATCTCAATTTATTCTTATGAATACACACACAGACACACACACACACACACAAACACATGTACACACAACATAGCTACATAGCTGGCTTTGGCTACTGGTGTCCTTTGTATTGCTGAGGGTTCTCAACTACAAATGTCAGTTGTAAGTGCAGGAGACAGACTTTTGTAAATCACACAAATAAAGACAATACAATTTTAATGTAGATGAGTGCTACAAGGAATGGCATTTGAGTAGCCATAAGACCATATAAAAGGAAGAGAGAATGACTTGCCCCAGGAAGTGTTGGTTTTTTTTTTCTTTTTTTTTTCTGAAGAATAAGCAAGGAGTTAAGAAGGGAAGGGATGAACAAGAAATTTGAGGCTGAGGGTACAGCACCTGCAAAAGTTTCACATAGAAGGGAAAACAATGCCTTCCAAGACCTGAAAGCAGTTTGGTATGGCCAGAGACGAAAGGAGAAAATGATTTGAGAGAGCATCTGGGAAGTCAAAGGATAAAGCACGTTTTCTTCTTGCTCATTTTCCTCTTCACATGATTCCAGAGTTTGGAGTCATCTGCAGGGAAGAAGACAGTTACACAGTTTGTCAGCTGGGGTTTCTGGAGTGAGTTCTGCAAATATCTCTCTATCCAACTGGAGTATGCTAAGGCTCATAAAAAGTAACAACCATTGTCCTCAAACTTTCCTCCATTCCCCTAAGCCATCATTGGAGAAGCAGGGATTTTGATTCCTTAAGAAAAGTAGAGTTAAAGCATGTTCTTAATCACCATTTGTTGTCCCCTGTCACACCATCATCTCTCTCCCCTACGTACACATCAGGCCACCTACCATAGCAGAATAAGAGGAGTAAGCCTTACCTCAAGCTTCTCTGAGGTCAGCTGGTCTATTTACTGTTGTTCACTGGGCTGAAAGAGCTAGTTGGCCTCCAGGACATCAATACCACCAGCACCAAACAGCAAAGCTTTGAGGATACCAGCTATTGGACTCAGCTACGGGTGTGTGTGTGTGTGTGTGTGTGTGTGTGTGTATGAATAAATTGTCCTTTTTGTTTGCTCACAACAGAATGTCAAGAATATGTGCTATATATAATTGTGATTAAAGAAGGCTATTAAAGGTATTAATAAGTTGTTTAATATCTCCCCATCTGTCTGCTGGAATGCAAACTCACCTAAAGATAGGGACCATGTCTTTCTCATTCATCACTGTAGTCCAGTAGAGTGCCTTGCATGTAGTAATCACTAAAACATTTTTTCTGTTATTAAAAGAATGTTGTCACTCCTCTGATGGGGGGAAAGTGAAGGAAGAGCATATGTGAAGGGAAAGATCAGAGACCTGGAGCTCCTGGACAAATATGAACCCTGGCTATGAAATAAAATTATTGAATTAAGGACTGCATTTTGAGGGACTAAGATTGCAGAAGAAGAAAAGACAGTGAGACAAGATAGACACAAACATAAAAACAATGTTTTGAGTCTAATATAGTAAATAAAAGAACAAAGAAATCTGGGACAATCAAAAGAAAAGGAATTTCTCTGGGGGTATGTAGGATAGGTTAAAGTGGTTTAGAAAAGTGAAAGTGTGGCAAGTAGAACAAAGGCTATTGGGGAAAGCAAGGAGTGAGGAGGATGACAAGAGTTTGTGTGTGTGTGTGTGTGTGTGTGTGTGTGTGTGTGTGTCTGTATTAGTTCAGTGTTATGAGAAACAAAAAGTCAAGCAGAGGTTGAAACAAATAACAGGACCAAGAACGCCAAATAAGGTCTGTACTTCAGATGTATTATCAAGATGTAATATGGAGGCTGGATTTAAAGAATGACCAACAACAGGGAAGAAACTATATGATGAAAAGGGAGATGAAAATAAATGCTGGATAGGAGGAGAGACAAGATCCAGAATCTTGGGTAATTTTTATAATAACCCCTCTAGTGACTTGGGCACTATTTATGGAGTGAATAAATGAATGAATCTATCAGACAACCAATTCATCAATGAATTAATGACAAAACTTACCTTTAGGAGCTTAGACAGCTAGAAGAAAAATGATAGGATTGCTAGTTGTTGAGGGTTAAAACAAAAACTTTAGATACCTTAAATGAAAGAAAAAATACGTATTTAAATTGTCATACATGCAACATATAAATCACCTATAAGAACTTTCTTTTCTTTCCGTGTTTTCATCCATGGAGCACAGTGGCTAGAGAGTACTTTTGTGAATCTACAAAAGAGGGTATTCAAAAGCATTGAAATTATGTAGATCAACTTTGGTTTCCTTAGTAACTCTTTCACTTGTATTTGTGAAATTTTCAATCTAATGGCTTTAAGACTATTGAATTTCAAATATAGTCAGATCCCTAAAGTTACATTTAATCTAAGCTTGTTATTCTAATTCTTATTTTCTAAAAAACAGAGTTGGCCATAACCCTATGTTGCTATAAATACCTGTCATCATAATGTATAAGACAACCACAAGTTCAAGATAAGTTCCTTGATTTTGGCTTAGAATCTTTGGTGTGTCAAATGGATATTTTGCAATTTTGCTTCCATTAATGTGTTCACCTTTATTCCTGATTTATAGCCAGAAAGTTAATCTTGCTCTAAGGCCCGGAAAAGGTAAAAACATAAAGTCATGTAGCTAGTGAGTGAAGGAACCAGGACAAAAATTGCTTAGACTTGCTCTGGTTCTATTACCATGCACTACCATTGTGCTCTTAATATCACAGTTTAGAATAAAATTAGATTAATTGAAAAATAAATAGTTAATTTATCACTCTTCAAAGCTGCTCTCAAATCTGGCCTGATTATAATCATGAATACATTTGTGCTTTATTAATATTACATTATACAAATGAGCATTTATTATGCATAGCACTTCAGAACTTTGCTCTTTTGGAAATTTTTTAAACTGCCCGTAGAGTTATTTACCTAAGGCAGATGGCATTCTCTGCCCTTTTTTAAGTGTAAGATTGTTTGATCGAAGGTAATGAGAAGCATCCCTTTGAGGTTTGAAGTCTTATCTTCTACAATATAGAGGCATATATCAGAGGCAGGTTTCAAGATTTTAAATTGTTTATGGTCAAATAGCTTGTACATGGTAGACATTTATTAGTTGGCTGGTTTATTAGTAGATTTATCAATTGATTAAAATATAAGTTGAATGCATTTATAATCTAGGTAAATTAATGAAATAAAATATGTTTGGCCAAAAATTAAAAATAAACCAGAAATGGTCAGTCATGGAATCTCAAGTTTTGTAACTTTCCCTTTAGGAATTGAAATCTTAAATGTTCAATTTAATTTATAGTGTGGAATAATGCTTGAAATGTCCCTTAAGAAAACAAACACTAAATTAATTCATTTTTTAAATAAATATTCATTGAATTAATGAATTGTGTAAATATTTCTTTGCTACAGCACTCTTAAATTCTAATTAGTTTTAATTCAAGTTTTATGATGAACTGTAGAATATAATATGTATAAGATATATTATAAATTATCTATTCAAAATATTTATTCTTTTGGATTAAAGAAACTGGCCTCCAGAGTTAAAAATGGTTTGGGGGATGGGGGGTCAAAATGATCCCTTCAATATTTATTCCAAACTAAGTTAGGCATCGTTATATAACCCATGTTATATACATCTATTAGTTAATATTAACTGTGGTGGCTAATTTTGTGTGTCAACGTGGCTGGGTGATGTTGCTCAGGTATTTGATCAAACAGTACTCTGGATGTTTTTGTGAGGATGTTTTTGGATGAGATGTACATTTAAATTGGTGGGCTTTCAGTAAAGCAAATTGCCCTCTGTAATATAGGTAGGGCTTATCCAATCAATTTAAGGTCTGAATCAAACAAAACGTTGATATCCTCCAAGAGAGAGGGAATTTTCCAGCGAGGTGCCTTCATTTAAAACATCAGCTTTTCCTGGCTCTACAGCTGACTGCCTTTAGATTTGAACTGTAACTCTCCTGACACTCCTACCTACCAATCTCTCCCATCTGATTTTGGACTCACCAAGCCTCCTAATTAGGTGAGCCAATTCCTTAAAATAAATCTCTTTATACAGATGCAAGTCCTATCGGTTCTGTTCCTCTTGGAGATTCCTGGCTAAAACACTAACATTTTATTTAATAATTTTAGAAGCCATTTGTTTTTAAAGATTTCAATGATGTTGTTCAGATAGAATCAAATGAGGATTGATAGCAGTTGAAAAGGAACAAATTGCTTCTTGAAATAGCAGTCAGGAAATTTGAGTGCTAAGCAGACACCTCTATTTTTTGTTGGCTGAGTGGTCTTGGATAAATCATTTAATTACTTTACACCTGTTTTCTCACCTACTACTCTGTTTGCACAATTCAAGTTGTTTTCACATCTTTCATATTGTTAAGCAGCTTAGAGAGAGTGAGATGCTTGTATTTTTAGGTTAAAAATGAGGAAAATAAGGGTCTGTCCCCCCAGACTGTCCCCCCCTTCTGGCTATCCTGACTCACCTTCCTTCCCTCGAGGATGCCCACCTTCCAGATCAGCCTCAACCCTCTCAAAGAGCTGCTTGACTTTCATATTCTCTAATAGATTGCTTCCATCTGTGTTTTTGCCACTTGTGGAAATTTTAAGGACAAAACTGATAGTTGAATAAGTTGTTCTCTTAAAATTACTGACGTTAAAACAATTACAGCTATTTTTAATTTATCCATTCAGGTTGAATCAGGCATCGTTTCAGTCACCTCCAGATGTAAATATGCATGACATAAATTAGAAAAGTCATGTCTTTATAGGAGGTTGCTCTTCTTCTGCACAATTCGCTCTTATATTTGCAGTCTTTGTCTTCTTGTGCTGCCTTTCTGCTCTTCTGCTTTATGTTGGTTATATGAACACATATGGGCATAGTCAAAAAACTTTCCATAACTGACTTTGTTGCCATTCTTTTTGCCACTTTTTGAGGTTAGTGAGCCTTTCTTTCAACCTGGGCTAAAGCTCATACAAATACTTTCTGCCTTGCAAGCAGCCAAGAGTAACATGTTTCTTTGGCTCTATGACTAGCATGGGGTCCCTAAATGGATCTGTGATCTTTGGCTTTGGGGAGGAAATGCTTCATTTTTGTGCAAAGAGAACAGCTTGTACAGTCCATCAAATACTTCTGCTTCTTGTAGCCAAAGAGATATTCTGTCTCCTGCCAGAATATAAGTAAAGGGAGAAATACATTTATGAAATATATGTTTGTGCTATATCTTGTTGCTAACATCTTGGATTATTTGTTTCTAATAGAAGGAATGGCTTTTTAATAAATTGGTGGGTTTAAAGTTTTACCTTTTTTTAAAGTAAAGCTTGTGCCTTTCCTAGAAATTTAAGCTATAAATGCATTCTTACATGTTAATTTGAAATTTCAGTAGCCTATTATCAGATCATAAGTATTTTTAAATGAACAGTATTTCTTCACTATGCTTTTTGCCTTCCAAAGAGTTTACACCTTAGTCCTTACATATATCTTCAGTCAGAAAACAATTATGTTGTCATATTATAATGGGAAAAAATCTTTATTTGGAATATAAACTACTATAAAAGTTTATAGAGATTATATACCTATTATCTGTCCTTCTGTAAGAAAGGCTTAATTACCTAAATTTAGGAAAAAACACTTTTAGTTCAAAATTTATATCTGAACAGTGTTAATACATTATAAAAAATTTTAAATTGCAAAGACTAGATTTATATTTTATTTCTCTTTCTAAATGGTCTGTAGTACCTAATAAGTGTACTAACATTATTTTGAGATTAAGAATTTTGAAATTTATAACAGATGGGTAGTTAATTTAGTAATTCTGTCTCATGAAGTATAAGCTTGCATTGTGCTGGTTTAATAAGCTTGCTATATAAGTAGAAAGAACATGGTTCAACTGGATACTTTGATATGTATGGGTATTATCCTTAGTGACATTTGTTTGCCATCTTTGTTGCTTGTGCTTCTTAAATACAGGCTGAGGCCTAGTCTCTTTGCAAGTTTAGTAAAATAATCCACCTTTTTTTACAGACTCTATTCAGAAGGTTAAAAAAATTGATTATCTTTTACTTTTGTAACATTTTGAGTCAAGGAAGTTGCTATTTTGAGATTAGCAATGATATTGTGAAAATAAATATTATTCAGATTTTATGTTTCTTAAAGTTCATTCTTATTTCACAAATGGATGTTTAAGGAATTATGCATAATAAACAAAGGCCACTGAGTGAGCTATATTATGGGTGCAATGTCTTTCACATGCAATTGAGTGTATTTTGAATACAGGGATTATTTTCATTTGCTTCTTAACCTTTTTCTTATACAGGGATCTAGAGTTCCTATTCTTACAAGACGACTGTTTATAATGTGAAGCACATCTTTCTATTGCCTTATTTTTATTGCTTTTCTCCACAACAAGAATTGCTGATATGAGAATGAATATTTTTATGCACCCAACTCAATAAAGAAGTTAAAAGGGGGAAAAAGGAGGAAAACGAGTTCTAAAAGACCTGAAAACAATTTGTTTAGAGTGCCTGGAATAGAAGGTCTTCCTAGATATTGAAACAAATGAGGTATAAAGTTTTGTTGGAAAGCAGCCAAGAGTAGGCATCAAAAGTCTTGAATTCCAGTCCTCATTTTGCCATCAAATGATGAACTTCTTGGAGATCTTTTAAAATTATGGTGTGCAAAGGAATTCCCTACATCCTGGTACACACAAATATATGAGGAAAAATGAATGAATATCAATACTTCCTGTTTAACATTGAGAAATTTACTTAAACCTTCTAGGGTTCAATTTCTTCAAAGAAAATTAGGTGATTTAAAGCTTGGGAAATCTGTAATTGGATCTTTGCTAGAGTCCTTTCTTCCTCTAAAGTTTAGTGGCTCGTCCTAAGTATTACTATGATGTTAAAACGATTATCTAACTTCAAATGTAAAATAGTCTGGTTTTTGATTCAGTTTGGCTATGATTTCTAAGTTTAGAAGCCACATTACTTTCATCAATATTAAATGCTTAATGACCCACTCATATATATTCATAGCTATACTTAAAATATGAATATACTCATGTATGAATTGAAGGAATAATGTTCCTTAGTTATTCAGTGCAGTGCTGTTTCACAATAGTTTTATTGAAGATTATAAAGATAACTTTTAAATAAATATATTATGAAACTACTTATTTTTAATATTAGGAAACCCCAGTTTCAATTTCTGGACAATCAGAATCAAGACAATCAGATTGAATGACAGACTTATATCATACTTTTTAATATCAGCATTCCTGGGTCAAGACACTCATTTTAATATCCTTTATAGATGACCCTTTCAAAATATTTTGACAGTAACATATTAAATCTAACTTGGAAGAAAAGTTCTCCAAGGCCTTTTTCAGCTTTAAATTTTTATGAGGCTATGCTTATCTAAATTATAAAAATTTCAGTTGATTAATATTAATAGCAATTCTATTCATCTTGAGTCTACATAGAAAAACATGGTGAAAATAAAAATCTCTATACAGTTACAGTAATGGCTTTCTTATCTTGAAGTCATGTATTGATAACTTCAAGCATTCAGAAACTGTAAAATACATTTTAGAAGCAGGTAAAAATGGGAAATCGGTTAAACTTATTTAAGGGCATGGAAAGCGGGATTAAATAGACTTTGAATAAATACCTAGAACAACTTATTCTTATGTTTATTTCAGGTAATTATTCAGTTTACTTCTACTTTCTATTTACTTCTACTTTCCATGCCCTTAAATAAGTTTATCCCATTTCAGAATAAATTAGAAGCAAAAAAGAAAAAATGGATGGAAAAAAGGACTGTTAGAGGTGAATGTGTACACTGAGCAGTAAAATGAGATATTTTGACAGTAAAAGAAGAAACCAAACATAATCCATTCAGTTGTCTCAAAGGCACTGTATTATAGCACAGTTACCTAGTTGATGTTCATAGTTATGATGCATATAACATCGGGCCATTTCAGGCTAGCTTTGAAGGATTTTGTTTAGCACAGAATCCTACTGCTTAAAATAATTCAGAAGCAAATCCAAATAACAATAGCAGCTACAGATACAACACAGAACCTTGACGAAAATTTGAAACTATTTCTAATGCCCTCCTCCAAACTTAGTCTTCTCTACTGCAGCTCCTGCTAAGCATCCTGAGTGACTTTGACAGTTCCATAAATTAGCCATCCCTAAACTCTGAGTTTCCATGCTTCCTCATTCCTAGGAACTTCTCCTTTATCTTAGCTACCCACTCAAGTAGTCATAACCTTTACTTTCTCATCAGCAAAAAACTGTTCACATTCATTATCACTTCCATGCTCCATTTTTATAATCACAATTTTCTTTCATTCCAACTTACATGCTCACATGCCCCCACTGCTACAGTTTTCTTTTTAATGTCAATGCATTATCCAACCTATTAACAGCTCCAATTTCTTAATATCCATTAGCCACCTCCTCTTTTCACTTTCCAACCCATCATCTGCCTTCTATACACTTATGCTCTGAAGGAGAAAATCCACCAACTTAATAGCTTAATAGCACTATTAATTTATAATCTCTAGCTTTAACTGAGAATTCAAATAGCCATAGCATTAAGTTTCTCTAAGAAGCTTACTTTCCCATTGTATGAGATAGCTATGAGGTAAATAATATTTAAGCAGAGAACTGCATATGGAAAACAATTTATCAAGGTTAGCTATTATTGTTATAATCATCATCATGCTTAGTATTTATAACAGTTTATAATTCTATATTTATGCATGGCATTGTTTGTTTAACATCTGGGTCTCCTACTAGACTTGAAGATTCATAATGGCAGCATTGTCTATTTACGTTAATGCTGCATTGCTGGTATCTGGCAGAGAACTTATACACAATTCACATTGAAAAATATTTGTAAAATAAGTGAATAAAAATAACCAGATTAGCAAATATTTTTATTTAATAATAGAAAAGTATGACATGTCTATAATGTTTCTTCCTCTTAATCTTTTATTTTTTTACTCCATTGAGGTAGCTTGAAGTAGACTAATATTTCTGCTACAAACACTTAGAAAAGCTAGATATAAAACAAATAAACTAAAAACCACATCTGTTTCAAAGAGAAAATCCCTGAAGGCAACACACATGTGGGAGGCCAAGATCAGAGAGGAAAGGGAATCTTAGAGAGACGAACTGACATTCTCCATGCTACTTTTTCTCACGAGGCATTTACCAATGCTTTTTTGTTTTGTTTTGTTTTTTGTTTTTAATTTATATATATATATATATATTTTATTGCATTTTAGGTTTTGGGGTATATGTGAAGAACATGTAAGATTGTTGCATAGGTACACACATGGCAGTGTGATTCGCTGCCTTCCTCCCCATCACCTATATCTGGCATTTCTCCCCATGCTGTCTCTCCCCAACTCCCCACCCCCTGCTGTCCCTCCCCTTTCCCCCCCCGACAGACCCCAGTGTGTGATGCTCCCCTCCCTGCGTCCATGTGTTCTCATTGTTCAACACCCGCCTATGAATGAGAACATGCGGTGTTTGATTTTCTGTTCCTGTGTCAGTTTGCTGAGAATGATGGTTTTTAATGTCAATGCCTGCAAAGGCATAGGGCAAGAGGCTGAGAGACCAAGCAGAAGAATGCAGTTGAATCAGATAATTTAGTAGATATGTGGACAATCCCATGGTACTAAAGAGACATAGGAATTTAATTTGGAGCTCAACTTTCACTTCCAGGTAGAGGAAGTAGATGCAATTTTCCCCATTACTCCCACTCAGTGTAACTCCATATATGTTATATATAATGTATATATTATGTACATGTATAAATATATATACATAATATATAATACCTAAAATATATAATGGAGAAATGAAAGCATGTGCCCATATGAAGATTGACACACAAATATCACAGGAGCTTTATTTGTAACGGAATCAATTCAATTTTTCTGAATAGTTTAATGGATACACAAATGTGGTTTATCTGCACAATGGAATACTCCTCAGGAATAAAAAGAAATGCAAGAACATGCATGAATCTCAAAAATAATTTTGCTGAGTAAAAGAATACAGAAAAAAAGATACCACATATTGTATGATTCCATTCATATAAAATGTTATGAAATATAAACATCGTGACAGAAAACAGTGGTTATTCAGGAATTGTAGGTCAGTAAAGAATGGGAGGGAGGATTACAAAGTGGTAGGGGAAAACATGAATGATTTCACAGTTATATACATACTATATATCAAAATTTAGCAAATCACCTATTTTGAATATGTAGAGTTTATGTCAACTATATTTCAGTAAAGCTTCAAAAACTAATTCAGTATTTTTTTTCTTTGAAGCAGAGTCTTGCTCTTGTTGCCCAGGTGTGAGTATAATGTCGCGATCTCAGCTCACTAAAACCTCCGCCTCTGGGGTTCAAGCCATTCTACTGCCTCAGCCTCCTGAGGAGCTGGTAGTATAGGCACCTGCCACCATGCCTGGCTAATTTTTGCATTTTCAGTAGAGACGGGGTTTTACCATGTTGGCCAGGATGGTCTCAAACTCCTGACCTCCAGTAATCCACTCTTGGCCTCCCAAAGTGTTGGGATTACAGGCATGAGCCACTGTGCCCAGCCCCAATTCAATATTTTTACATATGCAAATTGTAATAAAGGATCTACAAGCTTACACATTCAAATGATAACCATGTTGACCTCTGGGAAAGAGACTGAAATTGGGGATAAAATAAATTTTCTCATTATTTTTAGCATTTCAATGTATACAAGAGCATGCTCATTTTCACAAGTGAAATTAAAATAAAATTATAAAATTTCTAAAATCAATTATATTATCCTCTCTATGTGAGCCTGACTTAGGAAGTGACTAACTTTATAATAGTGGTGAAGAGGAGAATGGCATTCAGAAAACAAGTTCACAGAAGAAATAATTCTTTATCTGAATCTTTTTTTTTTTTTTTTCCAGAAAAGGATATTTTTTATTCAAGTAACTGCAAATAGGAAACCAGAGGGGGAGCCCCAGGCTGGGGCTACCCCTCCCTAACAGAACAGGGGGAAGGAGGTGGCCCCTATACCCTTTATGGTCGATTCGGGTCCCCTTGCTCACTCTGCCGCAGCATCCAAGGGGCAGGGCCCCACCTTCCCTGGGACTGGGGTAGTCGGTCACCCAGCCTGCCATGCCCCAGCCCCTCTTCCCCATGAAGAGTATATTGGAGTAGGGTATCATGGGCAGATGATGATGAGGCAGATGAGGATGAACATTTGGCGCTGATAGCAACAGCAGCAATGATGGATGTCAAAGAATGGAACATTGAACAAAAAACAACACAACTGTCCAGAGGTAGTTTGTGAATGTGAACAGAGGAAAAATGGAACCAGAACCTTGGGGGCAGGGAGGAGCAGGAGGGTTGGGAGTGGGCAGGGTGAGCTCCTTGTTATTGGTGCCCCATCTGAGGAGGGGGAAATGGCCAGGTGGCAGAAGGAAAGTAGGGTAGGGGGAACAGCTCCAGCCCACCACAGGAGGTAGCCACAGGGCTCATGGGTCTCACCTGGACAATAAGTGACTGCATCTCCATCACCACAATATGTACTCAGATCCCAGGCGGAAGGCAAGGGGGCTGGGACAATAGTGAAGAGGGTGTAGGGAACTCATACCCCTCTTGCCTTCCTATAGCCAAAGGGGGCTGTCCAACCTAGTGGAGGGACTAGGGAAGGTGGGGAAGGATGAAAGGTGTGAGCCCCATGTGGTGACAAAGACAGTTTGGCTGGGGGAATTCTGGGAGCCATCACCCCCCTCCATTGGCTACACCTGCTGCTGCCAGGACAGTGGAGTAGGGCGTGCCAGGATGTGATGGGGCTTGAGCCCCTTTAAGGCCAGGGGAACCCTCCCAGGCCCCACTATGGGAAGCCAGAGGGAACAGTAGAGGAGCAGAGAGGGCACCCCCCAAACCAAAAGCCCAGAGAGCAATGTCCCCATCACCAAGGAAGTGGTGACGCAACAGGTGCAGGGTGCGGCTAAGTGGAATGTTAGCATGACCAGGAGGGCATGTGTGTATGCGTGGGTGGGCGGGGGAGCTAGGAACTGAGGCCAGGGGAAAACTGGTCCCCACTCAGCTCATGGGGGCCCTGCAGCGGCTGATGTGCTGTGTAGTGTGGTGATGAGGGCGCAGGTGGAAGATGGGGGTGGCAGCTGGAGGTGGTGGTGATGGTGGGCCTGGGGGAAGGGGCGGGGGTGGTGGGAGCGGAGCAAAGCTCTCCAGTCCCAGAAGGAAGCTGCTCCTCCAGTGAGGAGCAGGCGGCAAACACGGTCACTGCTCCTCCTCCGAGGACTTCTGCGAGATGCCCTCCTCTTCCTTCTTCTCCTGGGTCTTGGCAGCGCCCTTGTGTTTGCTTGCCTTTGTCGGCCCCGAGGTCTCAGGTGTTGGCACTTCGCTCGGCTCCTTCGGAGGCTGCTTGAATGGCCTGCCCCGGCCCCGCTTCTCAGTGCTGTCCTTTTCCTGCTCGGAGGCCAAGGACTGGCTGGACTTCGAGCTCGATTCGCTCATCTTCCCTTCTCTAAGGAGCAGGTGGAAGAGTGATGGCTGGGATGGCCTTCTTGGAGCCACGCCAGCGCCAGAAATAGCCCCGGCTCGGAGTCCCAATTAGAGGAGCCCTTTATGTGAATCTTAAAGGATAAGTAGGATTCTCTGAGAAGAGGGGAATGTTGAGATAAGAGGCAACACCAGGAAAGGTCTTCTGAGAGTCAGTGCAGGTGAGGCTGGAGCACAAGCTGAGAGGCATGAGGGCTGTGTACAGTAAGGAGCCTACAAGGGATGTGTGAACACTCACGGAAGGAAGGGTCAGCACTCTATGAGAAAGTCTAATGCTCTCAGGAAGTAATGGGCAGCTGCTGAAGAGCTGTAAGTAGAAACATCATACAATAAAATTTGTGTTTTTTAAACAATCTCTGGTGGCTCTGTGGAAGGAAATTATGACAATTTGTGTGGAGGAAAATGAGTTCTTTCACTCAGGCAGTGAAATTCAGAAAAAGATGGATTCAAAAGATTATTAAAGTGTCATAAGGTCTCATGAGTGACTGGAAAGACAGCAGCTTAGAGATTGGATGACTGGAGAAATTGCGAGCCAGAGAGAGGAATCTTTTTATTGTGCTGTTATTTTTTGTTTTGTGTATTCCTTTAGGATTTAGTTTTGTGTGGTGGGAGTGATTTATGAGGAAATGTTCTAGGCAGTTATAAGCACAGAGATTTTGGGGATTTTTGCAATGTCTATGGATGAACATAAAAGCCCAATATTTAGGAGAGACGTTGGGCTACAAATCCACATCATGTGAGAATTAGCTGAAGCCAGGAGATTGGCTAGAAGCACCCAAGAAGAACATGCAGAAAGAATCTAGAAGCTAGCTAAGGGTAGAACCCTGCAGGACAAAAATACTGAAAGTATAGGCAGAGAAAGAGAAAGAATTAAGAAGTGTGGTTGGGGCAGCTGAGATGAGATGAGAGCGCACTGAAGAGGTCGGTCATGTCTGCAAAGAGAGATAGGGCAAGGAGAGAGGGTATTATTGGAACTGGCCAGTGGAAGTAGCTGGTGGGGCCTTGGGGAGGCTTTTTTTGGTAGCATGTGAGAATGGAAGCCAGAGTAGAAATAGTATTGAGAAAGTTGAAATGGTGACTATAGGTTAGGCATTCAAACAGTCTAGAGATGAAGAGAATTGGGGTGGCAGCTTGAGTGGAAGGCTGAGCCAAGGAAAGAAGCTTCAGGGGAGCTGAAGTAGAGACAGAAGAGTAGGGGACTGAGTTAAGCAAAGTCCTGGGGGAGAAAAGAGGGTGAATCAAGGGCATTGGCTCGGCAATTGAGCAGGAGGGTAGTGATTCAGGAAGCTATAACTAAGTGAGAAGGGGAAGTAGGGGAATTGGGGAATTGCACAGTGGATGGCTACCTTTGTTTGTTTGGTTTTGGTTTGTTGTGGTTTTATTTTGAGATGGTAAGCTATTCTCCTAAGAGTGAAGACAGTAAATGTGAAGTAATGCAATGTAAGGTCTTAGAATAATGCTCAATGATATATGTGAGAGGGAGCGAAGAATAAATAAATAAAAGTCACACAGAAGCTTGAATGGCCCAGCTGGCGTAGGAGACGTGTTTATAATGGCACCTGTCTGACTCTTTGATGAGTTTAACCTGATCAGGCTTTATTACTAAGCCGTGGTTCTTTGAACATTGAAATCACCTGGGGGAGATTTAGCAAGCACTTTTGCCTAGGTCACATCCCCATACTCTGATTTAATAGGTATGGCCTGGGCATCAGGAATTTTTAAAGCTCATTAGGTGATTATAATGTGCAACCAAGATTGAGAGGCACAGCACTAAACACTCACTTCTTTAATTAGTTAAACTTGAACTGAATTCGAAGCATGGAACTTGGCTGGACTTAAACTAAAACGGGAAACTTGGGCCTCAAAGATAAAAATAAATAAGTGTTGATGAAAGGACTTCAGGAATTGTAAACATCCCAGTGCTGCAAACATTCAATTTCTAGTTTATATTTTTAGCATCCAGGCTTGCAGTCTTTGCATACCTGCCTCAGCAAAACTATTATAAATCTAAGGAAAATGTAAAACTACCTGTCAAATAATAAAACAGGATGAATGATGCTAAGTTTATATTGTCTATCTTTGAGTGATTGATGCAGATTCTGCGTATATATTCCCCAAAAGTACCCCCTTCTCATATTGTTTTTTAATTGAAAACACATAGTAATGTAATAAAAAAGACAAGAGGTAATTTCAGTCTGATTATATAGTCTTGTAATTGAGGATTTTGACCTCAGTTTTGCAGATTCACCTTGATAGTCATCTTTCATTTTTATTCATCTTTGATACACCTGGTAAATTAACTCACTCTTACCAATCTCAGGAAGAAGAAAATTGCAATACAAAATAATAGCTTATTAATTTACAATGAGAAATGGGATCTCCAATTGGTCACATTCTTGCTGGCCAATCAATCTATTTTCTTTCCATCAGAGAAGGTAATACTTCACTTATATGGAGGTCACATTATTCTATCTTAAGCATCTGAAAGAAAACCCAAGTTTCGTTTTGTTTTTAAATGTTCTTTAGAGCAATTAGAATGGATTTTAGAAGGAACACACACTAAATCTTCAATAAGTTTCTCATTGAATTGCCCCATGGTTCTTCATTCAAACATGTTTTCAGATTTTGAACACTAATTCTAATTGTGATTACCTGGTTCTAATCAATCCACAGGTGGTTAGAAATAGCAAATTAAAAGAGAGGGGATTTCTAGAGGGAGTGACACCCCCTAGGAGCGAAAAACAGCAGCTGACACTTAGGAAACAGGCACAAAAGACTACCAGCCCCACAAAGCCAGGCATAATCTCTCAATAAAGAGGTGTCATTTCATTCAAAGACCAACAACCTAACATACTTCAAACTTCTCTGAGGCCTAATGGAGACTCTAGACAATAAGGAAAACTAACTTCATATTACTTTCCTTACTTTTTCATAGATTTGGAGATGTATTGAGAGATCCTAAAAATTTTTACCTATCGATTTACCAATGTTCATATAGTAATGCTATTATCATGCCTGTGATGTCTAGAAGCTTCAAAAAACAGTCTAACAAAAAAGACTAGCATGATATGTGCCCCACAGAATATATTTATTGAGCACATTAGCATCCCCAAATACACAGATTGCAACAAGTTAAATATAAATGGGTTTGTAAACATAAGACAATCACAAGGAACAATTTGTCTTAATAACATTCAGAATTTTTTTTAATATTTGAGAATCTTATATGACAAATTAGAAGTTAGGGCCCAAACATGAAATACTACAGCATTTATTTTAAAAACACAAAGCAACAGCATCAATTTCTGGATATATAGGAAAGATAAAAGCACTGGATAAAATATAATAAACTTTTTTTTAACTTTTATTTTCAGGGGATATATATACAGGTTTTTTATATAGGTAAATTGTATGTCATGGGGGTTTGGTGTACAGATTATTTTATCACTCAGGTAATAAGCGTGGCTCCCACCCTCCACCCTGAAGTAGGCCCCAATGTTTATTGTTCCCTGCTTTGTCCATGTATACTCAATGTTTAGCTTTCATTTATAAATGAGAACATTTGATATTTAGTTTTCTGTTCCTGCATTGGTTCACTTAGGATCATGGCCTCTAGCTCTATCTATTTTGCTGTAAAGATGATCTTGTTCTTGTTTATGGCTACATAGTATTCTATGGTATAGATGTGCCACATTTTCACTGTCCAGCCCACTGCTGTTGGGCATCTAGGTTAATTGCATGCCTTTGCTATTGTAAATAGTGCTGCAGTGGATATAGGCAAGCATATGTCTTTACACAGAAGAATTTATAGTTCTTTGGGTATATACTCAGTAATGGGATTGCTGAGTCAAATGGTACTTCTGTTTTTAGCTTTTTGAGTAATTGCCACACTGTCTTCTACAATAGTTGAACTAATTTACACTCCCACCAACAGTGTAAAAGCATTCCTTTTTCTTCACAACTTTGCCAGCATTTGTTATTGCTGACTTTTTAATAATAGCCATTCTAACTGGTGTGAGATGGTATTTCATTGTGGCTTTGATTTGCATTTCTCTAATAATTAGTGATGTTGAACTATTTTCATATGCTTGTTGGCCACATGTATGTCTTCCTTTGAGAAACATCTGTTCGTGTGCTTTGCCCACTTTTTAATAGGGTTGTTTTTTTCTTGTAAATTTCTTTCAGTTCCTTACAGATGCTGGATATTACACTTTGGTCAGATGCATAGTTTGTGAATATTTTCTCCCTGTCTCTGGGTTGTCTGTTAACATTGTTGATAGTTTCTTTTGCTTTGCAGAAGCTCTTCCTGAAACATCAGAAATTCCCATGTGAAATTCTGTTTACCAGAATATATTGTTTCCTGATTCTTACAAGCTGGCATTTCTTGTACAAAGATAATTTTATTGACTGAAATTCTTCTTTCCTTTATTTTGTTTTTAAATTGACAAACAATTGTACATAGTCATTTGGTAAATAGTGATGTTTCAATACATATAATATATAGTGATCAAATCAGAATAATTAGCATGTCTATCATCTCAAACATTTATCATTTATTTGTGTTAAGAACATTCAACATCCTCCTTCTAGCTATTTGAAACTATATTAATGTTAATAATGGTCATTTTGCAGTGATATAGAAGACTAGAACTCATTCCTCTTATCTAGCTGTAATTTTGTGTTCTTTAAGAATTCTCTATCCCCCTCTTTCCTCTACCTTTCCTAATCTCTAGTATCCTCTGTTCTACCTTTTACTTCTATGAGATCAGCTTTCTTCAGCCTCCATATATGAGTGAGAACTGCAGTGTTCAACTTTTTTTTCACCCAACATAATGTCCTCCAGTTCCATCCATATTGCCCTCAATGATAGGATTTCATTCTTTTTTTTTAATGGATAAATAGTATTCCATGGTGTGTATATACCATACTTGTTAAAAAATTCTGTTCATCTATTGCTGGACAGATTGATTCCATATTTTCACAATTGTTGATGTTGCTAAAATAAACATGAGGATACAAATATCTCTTCTACATAATGATTTCTCTCTCTATGGATAAATTTCTGATAGTCCAATAGTAGGATTGCTGGATCATAAGGTATTTTTATTTATAGTTTATTTTATCAAGTAATTAATTATTTATTTTGAGACAAAATCTCGCTCTGTTGCCCAGGCTGGAGTGCAGTGGCATGAGTGCAGCTCACTGCAACCTCCGCCTCCTGGATTCCAGCGATTCTTCTGCCTCAGCATCCTGAATAGCTGGGATTACAGGTGTGTGCCATCATGCCTGGGTAATTTCTGTATTTTTTGTGGAGATGGGGTTTCACCATGTTGGTCACACTGGTCTTGAACTCCTGACCTCAAGCAATCCACCCGCCTCAGCCTCCCAAAGTGCTGGGATTCAAGGCGTGAGCCATTGTACCCAGCCTCTATTTATAGTTTTTTGAGGGACCCCCGACACACATACTGTTCTTCATAGTAGCTGTACTAGTTTAGATTCCCACCAACAGTGTTAAGAGTTCCCTTTTCTCCACATCCTTCTCAGCATTTATTATTTTTGGTCTTTTTTAATAAAAAAAATTAAAAATTATTATTTTAATTTTAATTTAAATATATTTATTTTATCTTTATTTATATTCTATAATATATACATATTAATTATTTATATAAAGAATTTTATTTTATTTTTTTTTTTTTTTTTTTTGATAATAGCCATAGTAACTAGGGTGCGATGATACCTCATTGTGATTTTTATTTGCATTCCCCTGATGATTAGTGATGTTAAGAATTTTTATATTTGTTGGCTATTTGTATGTCTTCTTTTGAGAAATATATTTTCAGATAATTTGCCCATTTGTAATTGAATTGTTTGTTTTTTTGCTGAGATGTGAGTTCTTTGTATATTGTTGATATTAATCTCCTGTCAGATGAGTAGTTGCAAATACTTTATTCTATTCTATAGGTTGTCTTTTTTCTCTTTTCTTTGCTTCATTTGCTGTTCAGAAGGTTTTTAGTTTTATACAATCTCATGTGCATGTTATTGCTGTTGTTGCCTGTGCTTTTAAGGGCTTATTCATGAAATATTTTTTCAGACCAATGTCCCGGAGCATTTTCCCCATCCTTTTAGTAGTTTTGTTATTTCAAGTATTACATTTATGTTCTTGAACCATTTTGAGTTGCTTTTTATATAGGGTAAGTGGTGGGGAGTTTAGTTTCATTCTTCTGCATATGGATATCCTGTTTTCCTAGCATCATTTATTGAAGAGGCTGTCCTTTCCTCAGTGAGGGTCTTTGGCACCTTTGTCAAAAACAAGTTGGCTGTAGATACGTGAATTAATTTCTGGGTTCTCTATTTTTTTTCATTTGTCTATGTCTATATGTTAATGCCAGTACCATGCTAATTTGTTTACAACAGCTTTGTAATATATTTTGAGGTATGCTAGTGTGTTTCCTACAGCTTTGTTTGTTTTGCTTGGAGTCACTTTAAGCTATTTAGGGTCTTTTGTGGCTCCATATAAATTTTAAAATTGTTTTTTCTATTTCTGTGAAAAATATCGTTTGTATTTTGGCAGTGATTTCATTGCATCTACAGAATGCTCTGGGTAGTATTGTCATTTTAACACTACTAGTTATTCCAATCTGTCACCATGGGCTGTCTTCCCATTTGTTTGTATCACCTTCAATTTCTTTCACTAGTGTTTTATAGTTTTACTTTTAGATGTTTTTCACCTCCTTGGTTACATTTATTCCTAGTTATTTTGTTATTTATTTATTTATTTTTGGTAGCTATTTTAAATGGGATTGTCCTCTTGATTTTATTTTCAGCTAGTTTGTTGCTCATGTGTAGAAATGCTAATAACTTTTGTATATTAATTTTGTATCCTGCAACTTTCTGAATTTGCTTAGCAGTTCTAAGAGTTTTCTGGTAGAGTCTTTCAGTTTTTCTCTATATAAGATAATGTCATGTGAAAACTGGGACAGTTTTGTTCCTCCTTTCCAATTTGGATGTCCTTTATTTCTTTCTCTTGCCTAATTTATCTGGGTAGGACTTTTAGTACTATATTGACTAAGTGGTGCGAGTGACCATCTTTGTCTTGTTCCAGTTCTTAGAGAAAAGACATTCAGCTTTTCCTTGATCAGTAATATGTTAATGGTAGATTTGTCATATATGGTCTTTATTATATTGAGATATTTTCTTTCTATACACAATTTATTAAGAGTTTTTATCATGAAGTATTGCTGAATTTTATCAAATGCTTTTTCTGAATTTATTGAGACTGAGGGATGGTTTCTATCCTTCAGTCTGTTGATGTGATGTATGACTTTAATTGACTTGCATATGTTGAATTATCCTCACATTATTGGAATAAATCCCACTTGGGATTTATTCCACTTGGCATTATTGGGATGTATACAGTAAATATATTATTGGAATAGTGCATTTTCTTTTTGATGTATTCTTGGATTCAGTTTGCTTATATTTTGTTGAGAATATTTACATTTGTGTTCACCAGGGATCTTTCCTATAGTTTTCTTTGTATCTTTACTGCTTTTAGTGTCAGGGTTATGCTGACTTTGTGGAATGAATTTTAAAGAAGACCCTCTGATTCAGTTTTCTGGAGTAGTTTGAGACAAATTGATGTTACTTCTTCCTTCAGTGTTTGGCAGAATTCAGTAGTGAAGTTATCCAGTTATGAACTTTTCTTTACTGGAAGACGTTTTGTTACTGATTCCATCTTGTTACTCGTTATTGGCCTGCGCAGATTTTCTATTTCTTCTTGATCCAATCTTTGTACGATTGTATGTGTCCACTCATTTATTCATTTCCACTAGGTTTTTAAGTTTATTCGTGTATAGTTTTTCATAGTAATCTCTAATTATCCTTTATATTTCTGTGGTATCTAAGTAAAAAAGGAAGAGAACACCCAAATAAATAGTCAGAAATGAAAAAAATCCCAAATAAAGTCAGAAATGAAACTTTATTTGAGTGTCCTCTTTCTTTTTCACTTAGTCTAGCTAAGTGTTTGTCAATTTTGTTTATCAGTTTTACAAAACCACAGCTTTTTGTTTTGTTGATTTTTAGTATTATGTTTTAGTCTCAATTTTATTTATTTATGCTCCAATCTTTATTGTTTCTTTTCCTTCTACTAATTTGGGGTTTGTTTTATTCTGCTTTTCTAGTTCCTTGAGATGTATTGTTAGGTTATTTATTTGAAATTTAGTTTTTTGATGTAGGCATTTATTGCCATAAAATTGCCTCTTATTACTGCTTTTTCTGTGTCTCATAGGTTTTAATATGTTATGTTTCCATTTTTATTTGTTTCAAGATATCTCTTAACATTATTCTTATTTTTTTCTTCATTCACTGATCATTCAGGAGCATATCATTTAATTTCCATATATTTGTATAGTTTTGAAGGTTCTTGTTACTGATGTCTAGTTTTACTCCTTTGTGGTCAGATAAGATACTTGATTTATTTTCCATTTTTAAAAATTTATTGAATATTGTTTCATATTCTAATGTACAGTCAATTCTGAAAAATTGCTGATGTACTGATGAAAATTCTCATGTGCTGATGAAGAGCATCTCTACTTTACAGCTGTTGGTTGAAATGCATTTGGTATAATGTGCAATTTAAATCTGATATTTCTTTGTTGATGTTCTACCTAAATGATCTGTCCAATGCAAACAGCGGGCTGTTGAATTCCCCAACTATTATTGTATTGGCAGTTATTTCTCCCTATAGATTCAGTATTTGCTTTATATATCTGAGTGCTCTGGTGTTGGGTACATATACATTTACAATTGTTATATTCTCTTGCTGGATTGATTCCTTTATTACTTTATAATTTCCTTGTCTCTTTTTACTACTTTTAACTTGCATTCTGTTTTGTCTGATGTAACTGTTCTCATTTGTTTTTGGTTTCTATTTGCATGGAATATACTTTTCCATCCTTATCTTTCAGTCTATATATCTTTTTAGGTGAGGTGAGTTTCCTGTAGGCAGCATGTAGTCAGGTCTGATTTTTATATTCATTCAGCCAATCCATATCTTTTAAATGGGAATTTAGTCTATTTAAATTCAGGGTTATCATTGATAGGTGATGACTTATTCCCATAAATTTATTGATTGTTTTGGGTTGTTTTGTATGTCCTTTCTTCTCTATTTTCTCTGTTATTGCTTATTTTTGCAGTTGTGTGGTTTTCTGTAGTGATAGAATTTATTTTTCTTTCTCTTTTGTGTATCAGCTCTACCAGTGAGTTTTATAGTTTTGCATGTTTTCATGCTGTTAGCCTGTTTGGATTGAATCTATCTGGGGTTCTTTGAGCTTCCTGAACATGGATGTCATCTTTATCCCAAGACTTGGGAGGCTTTCTGCTATGATTTTATTAAATATGTTTTCATCACTATTTTTCTTTCTTCTCTTTCTGGAATACGCATAATGTGAGTTGCTTTTTCTTTCTTTTTTTTAGCTTAATGTGCTTAATGGTGTCCCATACATTCCATAGGCTTTTAAAATTCTTTTGTATTATTTTTTCTTTTTTGTCTGTTTGTGTTATTTCAAAAGACTTGTATTCAAGTTCCAAAATTCTTTCTTCTGCTATATCTAGTTTGTTTTTGAAGTTCTTATTGTTATTTTTATTTCATTCATTAAATTATTTAGCCCTAGATTTCTGTTTGATTCTTTTGTATGATAGCTATCTCTGTTGAATTTCTCATCCAAATAATAATTTTTTTTGCCTGATTTCATTGAATTGTGTACATGTGTTCTCATGTGTCTCACTGATTTTTCTGACGGTTATTATTTTATATTATTTTTCTGACTTTTTTTATGATTAAGGTCTGTTGGAGAATTATTGGTTTTCTTTGCAGGTGACATTTTTTTTTCATAGTTGATGTGTCCCTATGTTCTTTTTTATTTTCAACTTTTAAGTTCTGAGGTACATGTGATGGATGTGCAGGTTTGTTATGTAGGTAAACATGGGCCATGGTGGTTTGCTGCACAGCTCAAGCCCAGCAACCATTAGCTCTTCTTCCTGATGCTTTCCCTCCCCCTGCACCCCGTGACAGGCTCCACTGTGTGTTGTTTCCTTCCATGTATCCATGCATCCTCATTATTCACCTCCCACTTATAAGTAAGAACATGCAGCATTTGGTTTTCTGTTCCTGCATTAGTTTGCTGAGGATGACAGCTTCCAGTTCCATCCATGTCCCTGCAAAGGACATGATCTCATTTCTTTTTATGGCTGCATAGTATTTCATGGTGTATAGGTACCACATTTTCTTTACCCAGTCTATCATTGATGGGCTGACATGGAAACAATGGATTGATTCTATGTTGTAACTAATGCGAATAATGCTGCAATGAACATACACGTGCATGTATCTCTATAATAGAATGATTTATATTCCTTCGGGTATATTTCCAGTAATGGGATTGCTGGGTCAAATGGTATTTCTGCTTCTAGATCTTTGAGTAGTCATCACACCATATGTTGTTATCTATGAATTTGGTGGGAAGGTGACTTCTTCTGATTTTATCGATCAGGTTTTTTTTTTTTTTTTTCCAAAACACTTATTTGTATGAATAGGTCTTAGGGTGTTGGTTTGATGGGGTGCATTGGCCTACTACAGTAGTGTAGTCTCTGTAGTTTCTTCAGCTATAATTCACATTGCTGGCATTTGTGAATTTCTCGGTGTCCTAGGATAAGAGAGTTTGTGGCAATAATAGTATGACTTTGTCACAGGTGTACTCACTGTGCCATTTTTCAGGTCAGGGATGCATGTGTGCGCACAGTGGCTAGGCTAACTTGAGGTCTGTCTTTCTGGGGTTTAAACCATGGGGCTGTTACTCTGGTCGTGAGCAAAATCACATGGTTGCTTTACTACCCTGGAGACATATTTGGTAGGAGCAACCTGCAGGGTTATTTGTCAGGCCCAGAATGTAGGCACATAGCTGCTGGCCAGCCTAGAAATATGTTTGTCAGGGGTGACCCACAGGCCTGTTCCTCAAGCCTAGGACATGAGTTAAAGGCTGCTTGGTTAGACTTGGGGATGGGGTATGAACATTAATTACAATCTGCTGGGCTGTTTTTAGGCCTGGTGTGCAGGTGCAGGGATGCTCAGCTGGCCCAGGGGTATGTCTGCAGAAGGTGGCCCATGGGGCTACTATATAGGTCCAGGACATAGATACATGGCTGCTTGGTTAGCTGGTGGTGGCCCACCAGAGGTGGCCCGTGGGTCTCTTCTTGGGCTTGGAACTTGGGCACATAGCTGACTTACAAGCCTGGGGGGATATGCCTGTTGGAGGGTGGCCCAGAAGGCTGTTTCTCAGGTCTGGGACATAGGTATGAGTCTGCTTTACTGCCTCAGGGTTACACACACTGGGGTTGGCCACAGGAATATTTTTCATGTCTGAAACACATGTGAAAGGTTACTTGGCCAGCTTAGGGAAGTGCTTATTGGGGGTAGACCACAGGACTCTTTCTCTGATTGAGGTCATGAACTCTTGGTTGCTTGGCTGTCCTAGGGGCATGCCTGCCACTGAAGGTCTATAGTACTGTTTCTCAGGACCTTACTGGGGGTGCAGAGCCATTGGGAAGGCCAGGGTATGTTTGCAGAGGGGCAGGGACTATTGGGCTGTTTCTCAGGTCCTGAGCCCAGGTCCTTTGCTGGCTTAGTGGCATATCATCAGCTCAGAGACTCAGAGGCCTCTTAGGGGAAGGTGCACAGTGGTTTGGCCAGATCTAGGGTGAGTTTGCTTTGGGTGCGACTGCCATACCTTTCCTTTGGCTGGAAGTGAGTGTAGCAGAAGTTGGCTTTCCTGTTGTGTAAGACCAGAATCATAGCTGATCCCGGCCCCAGTCTCTGCACAGCTGGGGTTATGGTGTTCAGCCACTCACCTGGGCTTGGCATAATGAAGGTGGAATCCCAGTGCTGGACAGTGGCTACTTCCCCAAGTAGGATGCACTGCAGAGATGTCTGTCTTAAGATGGTGCCACGTTGCAGGGGCTTGGCTCACAACAGCTGGGTGAGGGGTGGAAAATATGCACTTTGTGCTTCTCATCTAGGACAGGGCAGCTGTGTGAATTCCTGGCAGCTATCCAAACTGAGCTCTGGGCTTGTGAGGACTGTGAGATTCTCCTGTAGGAAGGACTGTCAGTGTTTGTGGTAGTAATGGGGGCTGGTGGGAATCTCCTGCTTAACTTTTTCTCCAAAATGTGAAGTCCACCATCAGCCAGACATCATATCAGATTTCAGAGGTATGTAGGGTTGAAATCTGAAATTTAAAATTCATCCAGTGAACAGATCTTTTATTCCAGTGTTTACTTTGTAGGACAGTAAAATAAATCATGAAGACTTCACACATTAAGGACATGACAGGCTGGATGTGGTGGGTCATGCCTATAATCCTAGCACTTTGGGAGGCTGAGGTGGGCAGATCATACGAGCTCAGGAGTTCCAGACCAGCCTGGGCAACATGGCAAAACTCTGTCTCTACCAAAATACAAAAATTAGCCAGGTGTGGTTGCGTGCTCATCTACAGTCCCAACTTCTTGTGGGGTCTGAGGTGGGAGGATCGATTGAGCCTGGGAGGTGGAAGCTGCAGTGAGCTGAGATTGTGTCACTGCACTTTAGCATGGGTGACAAAGTGAGACGTTGTCTCAAAAAAAAAGTTATGACAGATATTTTGACAGATATTTCCATATTTGAAACTATATGATAGAAAAGGATCAGAGATAGTTAATGAGTAAAAAGGCAAATGTTTGGATTTCCAGGCATGGCTGTCAATTTTACTTATTACTTATTTATAAATTTTACAAACACTTACAGCACATTATTTGCTGGACACAGTTCTGGGTAACAAGGGAATCAACAGTAAGACAGTGATCTTAGGAAACTCATAGATAATGTAAGGAGAACACTGTGAAACTTTACTTCAAAATAATTGTGTTTGATATTTCTCTTGGCTTCCCTCCAGTTTCTGCAAGAAGTGGGTTGCTTGGAAGAATACCTGTACTCTATGCTCTGTATCTTAGCAGTAGCTCTGACAAAAAGCGTTTTTATAAAATGTTGTTATTAAATGAAAGGCGGTCAGGATAACTTGTGCTCCATATTTTGAAGTCAGAGGAAAGTGAAAAATGATGGGTGAAAACTTCTGTAATAAGTCCCTGATGCAAAAATAACTATTTAATTTTTTACCAAAAAAGAAAATATATAATTCAACAGTCAGTTCACAGCAAGGCTGGGAGAATGGTGGGGGGGAGTGGCGTAATATCAAGGCACTTATTACTCATTTTGGTAGCTTATATAACCCCTTCTATTTTTACTACATCCAAGTGTAGTGATGGTTTCTTATTCTCAATAGACTCAATCTCTGAAATGCTTTCCTTACGTTTCGCAGACTTCCCATACTTCAGACTATAGTTATAGAACCATGTACTTATGACTGTGGATCAACCAAAAACCATAATGGTCCTACCTCTTTCTGAGCTCCTGCATTATTCAGTCATCATCTACTCTCGGGCTCAACCAGAGTCACCCTGTGTTATTCTCTAGTTAGCTATGGTTACCTCCATGAGAATAGGGAGTGTGTCTTTATACTCCCCTGCACATATGAAGGCACTGAGAAAAAGTGGGTTCTCATTAATGTTAATTAAATTTAATTCTTCAACAGAATGTTAAAATTATAAATAGTAAAAATAAAAACTTTGAATTTTAGAAAAATGGTTCCTTTGGGTTATGCAACAAGTGCCTAAAGAGCAAGGACCTCTGATTCATTTTTTCTCCTAACCACCCAGCACTGTGCCTGACATAAAAAATTTAATAAAAGATTATTTTTTGGCTCAATGATATATAAGTAACAAAATAAGATGGTATTAAATATGTGTAGAAGAATATATGTCTAAAATCATTCTATGTTTTCAAGGAAATTGGTAATTTTAATTTGCTCAGCTAAGTAGATCTATACTTGAGTAATTATAACTCAGCATCAACTATAAAGAGTAAATAATCAGAACTTGCTTTATGAATCTGGGTGCTTCTGTATTGGGTGCATATATATTTAGGATAGTTAGCTCTTCTTGTTGCCAATGGAGTTATGTTCCCAGGAGGATTATGGCTGCCTCTGCTGTTTCATGCAGGTCACCAGGGAAGTGGGGGGAAAGCCAGCAGTTATAGGCCTCACCCAGCTCTCATGCAACCCAAAGGCCCATCTCAGTCCCACAGTGCCCCCATCAACAGCACCAAGTTTGTTTCCAGGCAATGTGTGAGCAAGGCTGAGAATTTGTCCCATGCTACCAGCCCCCTGACTGAGGAAGTAAGCAGGGCTTTCAGGTTTTATGCCTCCCTGGCTGCTGTGGCTTCTGTGCTGTGTCTGCACTCCAGATTCACCCCTGCTCCCAAGTTGTGACCAGGAAACCTTGTGTTAGGTTGAAATTGTTACAGAGTTCAGCTGGAAGTTTTCTTCTTCCTGTGGTCTTTTCCCAGTTCCTCTGGCAGTCCTCCCCAAGGACCTCTGCAAGGCAAAGTCAGAAATTGCTTCTCTGGGGACTGAGAGAGCCCACGGGGCTCTTCCCACTGCTCCTTCTACCCCTGTATTTTACTCAGCTCTCTAAAATTGTCTCAGCTTCAGGTACGGTCAAATCCTTCTCTTTTGATCTAGACCTTCCAGTTCTTCAGTGAGGGTGTGTGTTCAGGGGTAGACAATCCCCCTTTTACACTTTGGGCACTCACAGTTTTTGGGCTGTCTCCTGGAGCCTGCAGGAGCAATCAACTTCCTTCAAAGGGTCTGTGAATTTTCTCAGCTTTTCTGGTATGTTCCTGCAGCAGTTCTTGGAGCAAAAGTTCACAATGTGAGTCTCCACACACTACTCTGTCTGTCTGAGTGGGAGCTGAAATTTAATTCTGCCTCCTATCTGCCATTTTTCTTTGCATTTCAAGAAGGTGTTTCTGGATGTATTACTGAGGATAAATGGAGAAATTTGGAAATTTGGGGTAGGGGATTTGTTATAGTAAGAGAGAAGCACTGATGGCTGAACTGAAGTGATTTGTGAGAACAAAGCAGAGAAGGATAGGGAAATAGGGAATTATGTGGAGGGTAGAAATTCACATGTGTATAGAGTATTGGTAGTTTAAAATCATTCATGGTGGAAACAGCCACACAACAGAAATTAGCAAACACAAAAATTGACTTTTTTTTTTTTTTTTTGGAGATCTCTTGGTTAAGGATTTACCAAAACATATTACTGAGCATATATTTGGAATAGAAACAAATTTATTTTCTACATTTCTTTAGCTTGTAAATATAGTCATATGTTATGTTAATGGCACTCAGAGCAAACTACCTATTAAATTATTTTCATTATTAGAAGTCTTTTACACAGACCATCCCTTCTCTCTGTTTTGCAAGAAAAAAAAAAAGATAAAGGAGAAGAATTGTGGTTAGGGGTTATCACATGACTAGAAAAAGT